>CM060452.1:113892447-115298281 GCA_030545235.1 Helianthus tuberosus | reverse complement strand
AGGTGCAAGCACACCTGATCAAGGGGTTATTAATGGATAGTATTGCAGCTTGGAATGTCAGGGGTTTGAACCATCCCCTAAAGCAAAAGGAGGTTCAAAAGTTTGTGAAAGATAATAGTTTGCAAGTTTTAGCTATTCTGGAGTCGCATGTTCAAATGGGCAATCTTGACAAAGTGTGTAAGAATGTGTTCAGGAATTGGGACTGGACTTCAAATGGGAGTATGTGTAATAAAGGTACGCGTGTTATTTTAGGATGGAATGTGGATAACGTGGATGTATTAGTTGTGCATGCTACTAACCAAGTTGTTCATGTTCGAGTTCAATTCAAAAAAGATAGAACTATGGTAAATATTTCGTTTGTGTATGCTAGTAATAATGATCAAGAAAGAAAACAGTTGTGGGAATCGCTGAAAATGCATAAAGGTGCCGTTCAATCAGATCCGTGGATCATCATGGGGGATTTTAACGTCGCTTTGAACTTAGAAGACAACTGTATGGGATCGTCAAAAATCAGTGCGGCTATGGGAGATTTCAATGCTTGTGTGAATTATATTGAGGTGTTTGATATAAGAGCTCATGGGATGCATTATACTTGGAATCAACGGCCAAAGAATGGGCTTGGAATACGTAAAAAATTGGATAGAATTATGGCTAATGTTAGTTTTGTAGAAAAGTTCGTGGATGCTTATGCAGTTTTCCTTCCAAATGGTATTTCTGATCATTGCCCGGGTTTACTAAAAATTTCTATGGCAATAAAGAATAAACCGAAACCGTTTAAATTTACAAACCTCTTGACCCATAAAAAAGATTTTTTGGAAGTGGTGAGCAAGGGATGGGCCGTAGAGGTGATGGGGGTCCCTATGTTTCGTGTTGTCAAGAAACTTAGGGGGCTTAAGCACCCGTTTAGAGTTTTGCTTCTAAAACAAGGTAATATTCATAAAAAGGTAATTGACTTGAAGGTTGAATTGGATGATTTGCAGAAGAGTTTGGATGCCGACCCGTTCAATATGGTCATCAAAGAAGCCGAATCAGTATGTGTCAAGAAGTACTTGGAGGCTACCATAGATGAGGAGAGATTTTTGAAACAAAAAGCTAAACAAAAATGGCTTGAAGTTGGAGACTCGAATACAGCTTATTTCCACAACGTCTTGAAGTGTCGTAATCAAATTAATAAAATTAATATCATCAAAGACATGGCAGGAAATAGTTATGAAGGGGATGAGGTCTCAAAGACTTTTGTTAAACACTTTCGGGAATTTTTGGGTTCGGATGGGGGTATGGTCAGTCGAGTTAGTCAAGACTTATTCTCGGCTACTCTTAATCCTCACGTGGCGGACTCTATGTGTAGGCCAGTGTCACCGGAAGAAGTCAAAGCTGCTATTTTTTCAATCAATGAGAACAAGGCGCCGGGACCAGATGGTTATACTTCTGCTTTTTTTAAACAAGCTTGGCCGATTGTTGGAACCGAGGTAACTATTGCTATTCTTGATTTTTTTGAGTCGGGTAGATTGCTTCAGGAGATTAACCACACATTTTTAGCCCTCATCCCAAAGGTTTCTACACCGGGAACAGTCACTGACTACAGGCCAATATCGTGTTGTAATGTGGTGTATAAGGCCATTAGCAAGATAATCACTAATAGGATTCTTGAAGGTTTAAAGGATCTCATTAGTGAAAATCAGTCGGCGTTTGTCCCTGGTAGGAGGATTTCGGATAATATAATGTTGACTCAAGAGCTAATGCACAACTATCATCGTCAAACGGGTCCTCCTAGATGTGCTATGAAAGTGGATATTCAAAAAGCGTATGATACGGTAGATTGGAGATTTTTACGTGATATTTTGCATGGCTTCGGTTTTCGTCCAAGGTTTATAGCTTGGATTATGGAGTGTGTTACTTCCACGTCTTTTTCTTTAAGTGTGAATGGCAACATACACGGGTATTTCAAAGGTAAAAGAGGCTTGCGGCAAGGTGATCCAATGTCTCCTTACTTGTTCACCATGGTCATGGAAGTTTTAACGATGATGCTCAACAAGAATGCTGAACTGGACACTTCTTTTCGGTTTCATCATAAGTGTGAGAAGCAAAGGATAATTAATCTGTGTTTTGCTGATGACCTTTTATTATTTGCTAGGGGCGACGTTGGTTCGGTTAAAGTTATTATGCAATCTCTTAAAAACTTTCAACAAGCGTCTGGTCTTATTCCGAGTAATGCGAAAAGTACTATATTTTTCTGTAATGTTCCTGCATCGGCTAGGAGCAGGATGGCTGATTTAGTACCGTTTGAGGAGGGGAGACTGCCTATTAAGTATTTGGGGGTTCCTTTGCTTGCTTCGCGACTGTTAATTAAGGATTGCAAAGTTTTAGTGGAGCGGGTTGACAAACGTATTAATGATTGGAAGAACAGATTCCTTTCTTTTGCTGGTAGGCTTCAGTTGGTGGTCTCTGTGTTATCGTCTATACATGTGTATTGGGCATCTGTTTTTATATTGCCGGCCAGCATCATCAAAGAGTTGGAAGGAAAAATGAAATGGTTCTTATGGGGAAATACCATGGGTTCGAAGGGTAGAGCTAAAGTGGCTTGGAAAGATGTTTCTCTTCCTAAGCTGAAAGGTGGTTTGGGCATACGACGGATCTCGGAAGTGAATAAGTCTTTGATGGCTTATCATATTTTCAGTATTTTGTCTGGTAAGAAGTCGCTTTGGACAACTTGGATCGAATTGTATAGACTTCGTGGTCGTAGCATCTGGGATATTCCGGTGCCAGCCAGTTCACCATGGGGATGGAAAAAATTAATGAAGTGTAGATATTTTTTCGAGATCATTTCTGGAGTGAGGTTGGCAATGGTCTTCGCACGTCCCTTTGGTTTGATAAATGGACAGCTGAGGGTCCTTTACAAAATGTAGTTACCCCGAGGCAAATGGCTCGATATGGTTTTAATATCAAGTCTAAAGTGGTCGATGCTATCAGGGATGGCCGATGGGTGTGGCCGGAAGCTTGGAGGAGTGTATATCCTATATTGTTTCAGCTTCGTCCTATTACATTGTCTTCTATGCAGGATAAGATTTTATGGATGAATCCGAATGGAAAGCTTGTTCCTTTTACATCTAAGGAGGTGTGGGAATCGGTTCGAGTCCGTGGACAGCAAACTGATTGGTCAAAAGTTGTTTGGTCTTCGTTTAATATTCCTAAACATGCTTTTGTGTGTTGGCTTATCTTCAAAAAGAAGCTTTGGACTCAGGACCGGATTTTAAGATGGAATCATTCAGTTACGGGGTCGATGAATCAGATGTGCTGTTTGTTATGTTATTCGGGGATAGAGACTCATGACCATTTGTTCTTCGAATGCTCTTATTCGAAGGTAGTGTGGTTCAAAGTGAGGTATAAAGTTGACATGGGTTCGGTATTAGAATCTTGGGAGGAGATCGCATTCTCGCTCATCTCTTCAGCTCATTCGAAGTCAATTTTTGCTGTTGCTAGTAGACTGGTTGTGGCGGCCGCAGCTTATGCCATTTGGAGTGAAAGAAACACAAGGTTTTTCAGCAACAGGTTGAGACCACCGGAGCAAATTGCCGATGCTATTATCAGCACTGTGAGAACAAAGTTAATCTCCTTCAAGTACAAACAAACTCCTAATGTTAAGCGTTTTTTGGAGGAGTGGAAGATGGATAAGAAAAACTTCTTGGATGAAGATTGAGGACCAGTTGGATTCGTATACTAGTGATATGTGCAACGAGGCTTGGGGACGAAGCAGCTATGCTAGGGCACTCATTGATATCTCTGCTGAACATGATTTTAAAGAGGTCCTAACCATGGCTATTCCTGAGTTGGATGAGAACAAGTATGTCAATGAGACTATTCGTGTGGAATATGAATGGAAACCCCCGAGATGTGCCCATTGTTGTATATTTGGGCATGATTCTGAGGAGTGTCCAAAATGCATTCGATCGACAGTGAAACCTCCTACAAACAGTCTGAAAGTAGATGGGGATGGTTATACGGAAGTCAAGACAAAGAAGAATGTAAAGAAGAGCGGTTTTCAAGTTAACAATCAAAAGCCCAAGTTTGATTATAGACCTGTGGATAAAAAGAAAAAGGCAGTGAGTTCTTCCTGCGTGAATGCGCGGCGCACTAGTTCGTCCAAGGTTCAAACACACAATTCGTTTAGTGCTCTTGGGTTTGTTGGGGGGAACGGGGGTTCCTTCCAGGTGAGATATAAAGGGGGACGTGAGCTAAATGAGGAGTCTGACGATGACGAGGTAGAGGTTGTATATGATGAAACGAATGAGTTTATGACATCGGGTACACATCCTACGTCTTCCAGTACAGGGGCAAGCACCTCTCACATAAAGTTGTCCAATGGATAGGTGGCTTCTGTTTCATGCTAAGGCGATGTCGGTTGGTAGCAATTTCATTTTTGATGATGGCGGTTGACGTCGTTTGTTTGATTTTTTTCGTTTGTCTACTAGTTAGTCATTATCATGATTGTAGTAGGCTAGATTGAGGTGGTAACTTCGTTTGTTTGCTTTTTTGCTTACATATATGGGGCATGTCCTGTATAGGAACTAGTGGGGAACTCATCCTCACTACTTGTACTTATTTGGCGGTTGTCTATAATAGAATCACCGGGGTAACCCTTTACCCAAAAAAAAAAAAAGATTGAGGACCAATTTGTTTTGTTTTGATGTAATTGGTTGTGTGACAACTCGAGTTTCCAAGATTTCCATCTTCGCATTTAGTGCACGTTAATTTTTTTTTATGTTGTTTGTTACTCAACTTGTTTGTTTCACAACGCTTACATTTGTAAAACGTAAAATAGTATTGCGATTGATATTTGATATTTGGGGTGCATATTATATTTGAGTATATATGATAGTGTAATTTGTGCAATGGGATTGTATAGTTTATTATGGAACTTTGGCCAACACCCCTGCTCATATGAAAACACCCTTCTGTGATGAAAACACTTTAGTGTTTTCGTCCAGCTATGTTTGGCGAAAACAGAGATGGGCCTTGGCCCAGTATTGAGTATTATATATTTTTTTTTAATCACAATCTTCTCCGAGATGTTACCCACTTACCAAACCTTATCACTTTGTTCTCTCTCTCTCTACATCTGAAACCCACAAACAGAATTCCTCATCTTGAAGCCAAACCTCTGTTTAATCTACGGTTAGTGATTTACATGTTAAGATGATATCTTATATTGACTGCTACTGTGAGATATTATAATCTTATGATCTGATTTTGATTGATGATTTAATGTTTAGATCATTGTTTTCTATGAATGGTGATTGTTAATCTTCGAGATAAAGTGATCGTAGATAGTCAGTTGATAAATGCATAACTAGATCTCCTGTTAAATGTTAAAAACTATGATGATTGTTGGATGTTAATCCTGAGTATTTAGATGAGTAAGTATCTAAATGAATGTTTTAGCTTTTGTTGGATTGATTGTTCCTACAAATGATTAATCATGTAACTGTAATGAGATAGAAATTCTGGGTTTTTCATATGTATATGTTACAGTAAGTGTTGTTGATGATGATGAATAGTAACGAAAACACCCCCACCATTTTAAACTGGACGAAATCACTTATGTGATTTCGGCCCAAGTATATCCGGCCCATGTGAGTGATTTCGGCACACATAAGGGGTTTTCGTTAATCAGTGAGTTCGGCCCATAGGGGATTTCGGCCCAAAGGGTGTTTTCGGCATAATAGTGTTTTCGTCCATAAGGGATTTCGCCACTTTGGCGATTTCATTTTATTGTTGCTGTTAATTTGTTAATTTTGTTAGTTAGTTGATTCTGTTAAGTGGGTAACTCTGTTAAGTAAATAACTTAGTTTAACTACTCAGTCTATTAGTTCAGTTATATGTCAACTATGTTAAGCATTTAAACTCTGTTAAGTTATTAAGTTGCTAGCTTTATTTGTTCGATTAACTCTGTTATGTTTAACAAATCTTGTTTGTTATCAATTCTGTTAAGTCTGGCAACTTTGTTTAGCATGTTGGTTCTGCATAGATTATTAATTCAGCTAAAAGATGTTAACTCTGTTAGTTAACTAATACTGTAAAGTTATTATCCCTGTTACATATGTTAACCTTGTTAAGCTTGTTAAACCTGTCAAGTATGTAAGAGAATAACCATGATTAGAATAAACTGTGGAGGAAATTTATGTGAAGTATGAATGGCATGAATGTGATTAATTGTCTATGTGATACATGATGTTAACAGTCAAACACACTTGGTAACATAGATTGCAAACGAAACCTTGCAAACATAAACTGACTGTATATACGTGCACTATAGGACTTGACTGATTTATTGTGAGCACTTAACTTAGCATACCGAGCAAAACAAGGTGAGTTCACATTTCTACCAAGGCATGGGATTCCCGGGGTTGGGAATAGGTTGATTGATTATTGATGCTTAAGAGTTATCGGAATTTTATACCATAGGCCTCGGGAGAGGAAGGTCAATGGTAGATACTACTAGACTAGTGATACATATACTTCTCTTCGCACACATGCCGGGATCGGCCGCGATACTAGAACAATCTTCGCAAACATGCCTGGAATGGCCGCGAACTATACTTGAATCTTCGTAAACATGCCTGGAGGGCCGCGATACAAATATACCTAGTCTAGAGAACATATGGGTAACCCCCACTAAACTTCGCAAACATGCCTAGAGGGCCGCGATGCTATTACTTACGATACATGATTTCTAAACGAACATACGATTTACGATACGAACATTATAACTAAATAACCAACTGTGAACTCGCTCAACTAGTTGTTGACTCTCTGTTACATGCCTTGCAGGACCTTAGGTACTTTTGGAGCTTGCACGGGAGGCACGGTCGTTGTGGGCATGGATCGTGAATGTGTTATTAAACATTATGACATTTTGTACTAAAACTTATGTTGGGTCTTACATTATTGCTTCCGCTACACACTTGTTTTATGTTTGGTTTGAAAACACCTATCGTATTGATGAATGACTTTTACTATTTACTTATGTTCAATATGATTGGTGGCTTGATCCTGGTCATGTCACGCCTCCAAGCGGTGGTACTCCGCGTGTGGATTTTGGGGGTGTGACAGATTGGTATCAGAGCCATTGGTTATAGAGAACTCGGTTTTAATAAGGGGAAAACGTTTTTATTAAAACCAGACTATAACCAGAATAGTGCTCAACGATCCACAACGACGCCTCGCTCCACGTGCAAGACTCAACATCCTAGATAATATGGTATATGTTTTATTGCCTACTTGCTAGAATTGCATAGAACTTTGCTCAGGGTATGCTTAGATTAACGTAACACTATTGCATGAGAACACTTGTGTGCTTACTCTCTTCTGTCATCGCACTATTCATGAACCTCTCTCACATATGTTATCTTTGCTATGAAGATCATGTCTGGACGCATTAACATGACACAAGCCCAGTTGACGGCTCTCATTAACGAGCGAGTTACTGCGGCACTTGCAGCCGCACAAGCAGGAGGTATACCCTGCAGTTGTAACTCACACTAGGATCTTTAGATCCTACACTCCTAAACCAACTCTTGTGCTTAATCTTGTCCTGGTTCTTATACACAACAGGTCAGCACGCTCAGCCACCTGTTTGCACCTTCAAAACTTTCATGGACTGTCGTCCTACTACTTTTAGTGGCACGGAAGGAGCGGTTGGACTCCTCCATTGGTTTGAAAAGCTCGAGTCCGTATTTGAAATGTGTGAATGCCCTGAGGCTCGCAGGGTGAAGTACGCCACTGGTACACTAGAAGGCATTGCGCTGACTTGGTGGAATGCGCAAGTTCAGATGTTAGGGTTGGCTGTTGCTAACGCCACACCCTGGAATGATTTCAAGGAGTTGATCAAAGAGGAATACTGTAGCCGTGATGATATTCATAAGCTGGAGGTAGAGTTTTACCACTTGAAAATGACGGGGTCAGAAATTGAAGCGTACACCAGAAGATCGAATGAGTTGGCTATTATGTGTCCTACTATGGTGGACCCTCCCATCAAGCGTATCGAACTGTATCTCAATGGTCTGGTGCCGGAAATTCAAAGTCACGTAACCTCAGCGAATCTTGGCACCATTCAACAGATCGTCAAGTTAGCTCATCACCTCACCGATCAGGCAGTGGAACAGAATAGGCTGCCTAAACGTATCGGCGCTACTACTACCGCTACCACTCCGGCTACTCCTGCTAATCCCAGTGACAACAAGCGGAAATGGGAAGGGGATTCCAGCAGGGGTTCAGCTACTGTACAGTCTCAAGCACAGTAGCAGCGCAAGACTAGTGATTACCAGAGCCCGAGTCAGCAATCGTCTGGTGGTCAGGGACAGAGTGGATATCGGGGAATTCATCCACTGTGTAACAGGTGCAACAAACACCACAGTGGTCAGTGTCGTAAAGGCCGCTGTCAGAGATGTCTAAGGGTAGGTCATGAAGCTAAAGATTGCAGGAGCTCAAGGCCTGCGAATCAGAACCAGCAACAACAGCCACCAGCTCCACGAAACCCGCCACAGCAACAACAGCAAGGAAATAAGGCATGCTTTCAGTGTGGGGCTGAAGGTCACTTCAAGCGGAACTGCCCCCAGTTAAATCAGAATCAGAACAACAACAACAATAATCAGGGCAACGGGAACAACAATGGGGGAAACAACAACGACAATGGTGCTAGGGGTCGTGCATTTGTGATGGGTCGGGGTGATGCGAGGAATGATCCTAATGTGGTTACGGGTAAGTTTCTTCTCGACGACTTTTATGTTACCGTATTATTTGATTCGGGTGCGGATACCAGTTATATGTCTCTGAAAGTTAGTCAAATGCTTAAACGCGCACCAACACTTTTGAACACCAAACATGTCGTAGAGTTAGCTAACGGTAAAAGTCTAGAAGCCACACATATAGTTCAGGGTTGTAATCTTATCCTCGCTGGTCAGACTTTCTCTATCGATCTCATTCCTATAACTCTGGGTAGTTTCGACATCGTCATTGGTATGGATTGGTTATACCAGCAGCAAGCAGAGATCCTATGCAAAGAGAAGATCATTCGTATTCCCCGTACTGGAAAAGAATCTCTCGAAGTTCAAGGCGACAAGAGTGGTGTCGTGAGTGGCATCATCTCCTTCTTGAAGGCTCAGAAGTGTCTGCGAAAGGGCCACATCACTATATTAGCACTCGTTACAGATACATCGACGAAAGAAAAGAAGTTAGAGGATATTCCTGTAGTACGCGACTTTCCTCAAGTGTTTCCTGAAGAGTTACCTGGGTTACCGCCCCATCGCCAGGTCGAGTTTCAAATCGAGCTAGCTCCAGGAGCAGCACCTATAGCTTGAGCGCCTTATCGCCTAGCTCCAACTGAACTGGAAGAACTGTCTAAGCAATTGCAAGAACTCTTGGAAAAGGGTTTCATACGTCCTAGCTCTTCGCCCTGGGGAGCTCCAGTATTATTTGTAAAGAAGAAGGACGGTACTTTCCGCATGTGTATAGACTACCGCGAACTAAACAAGGTAACCGTAAAGAATCGCTATCCTCTTCCACGCATCGACGACTTATTCGACCAGTTGCAAGGGTCGAGCTATTACTCGAAGATTGACCTGAGGTCAGGCTATCATCAATTGAGAGTCCGGGATGAGGACGTCTCCAAAACAGCATTCAGAACTCGCTACGGTCATTACGAGTTTTTGGTCATGCCATTCGGGCTAACGAACGCGCCTGCGGTTTTCATGGATCTTATGAACAGGGTGTGCAAACCTTATCTTGACAAGTTTGTTATTGTTTTCATCGACGACATCTTAATTTATTCGAAGAATCGGGAGGAACATGAGCAGCATTTATGACTTATTCTGGAACTCCTTCGAACGGAACAGCTGTACGCTAAGTTTTCAAAATGCGACTTCTGGCTTCGTGAAGTCCACTTTCTAGGCCACGTGGTAAACAAGGATGGGATTCATGTCGATCCATCCAAGGTAGATTCGATCAAGAACTGGCCTGCACCTCGCACACCAACCGAAATACGCCAATTCTTCGGTTTGGCGGGTTATTACAGACGGTTCATCAAAGACTTCTCAAAGATTGCACAGCCGCTTACATTACTGACACAGAAAGGTGTTGCTTACCGTTGGAGTGATACATAGGAAACAGCGTTTCAGCACTTAAAGGATAGACTTTGTAGCGCACCTATCCTCTCATTGCCTGAAGGCACGGACGATTTTGTAGTCTACTGCGATGCATCTATTCAAGGTCTTGGATGTGTGTTGATGCAACGGGATAAAGTTATTGCTTATGCTTCACGTCAACTTAAGATTCACGAACGGAATTACACTACACACGATTTAGAGCTGGGAGCTGTTGTTTTTGCGCTCAAGATATGGCGACATTATCTGTATGGCACCAAGTGCACCATCTACACCGATCACAGGAGTCTTGAGCATATCTTCAAGCAGAAAGATTTGAACATGCGACAACGTCGATGGGTCGAGTTACTGAACGATTACGAATGTGATATAAAGTACCATCCGGGCAAAGCCAATGTGGTGGCCGACGCCCTCAGTCGAAAGGATACTACACCTAGGCGTGTACGAGCGTTGCAACTCACGATTCAGTCCAGTCTTCCTTCACAGATACGAGATGCTCAGGTAGAAGCATTGAAACCGGAAAACGTCAGGGCTGAAGCCCTACGCGGCTCAAGGCAACGGTTAGAACAAAGGGCAGACGGCGCCTATTATGTAACCGGACGCATCTGGGTCCCACTCTATGGTAATTTACGCGAGCTTGTAATTGATGAAGCTCATAAGTCTCGCTACTCAGTACATCCTGGTTCGGATAAGATGTACCACGACCTCAGAACTACATACTGGTGGCCTAGCATGAAAGCTCACGTAGCCACTTACGTTAGTAATTGTTTGACTTGTGCGAGAGTCAAAGCGGAATATCAGAAACCATCAGGCCCACTCCAGCAACCTGAGATACCACAATGGAAATGGGAACAAATTTCCATGGACTTTGTTACTGGCCTACCTAGATCTCAGCGCGGAAATGATACTATTTGGGTGATCGTGGATCGACTCACAAAGTCTGCTCACTTCCTGGCTATCAGGGAAACGGATAAGTTCTCCACTCTAGCAGACGTATACCTTAAGGAAGTTGTCTCGAGGCACGGAGTGCCCACCTCTATTATCTCTGATCGTGATGCACGTTTTACTTCAGAACTGTGGCAAGCAATGCACAAATCTTTTGGCTCTCGTTTAGACATGAGCACAGCTTATCATCCTCAGACAGACGGGCAGTCTGAGCGCACTATTCAAACTCTAGAAGACATGCTTCGGGCGTGCGTAATTGACTTTGGCAAGGGCTGGGAAAAACATCTGCCACTTGTGGAATTTTCGTACAACAACAGTTACCACACCAGCATTAAAGCTGCTCCATTTGAGGCATTGTACGGGCGTAAATGCCGATCACCTCTTTGTTGGGCAGAGGTGGGTGACAGTCAGATCACAGGTCCAGAAATGGTAGTTGATACTACTGAAAATATTGCTCAAATACGACAACGCATGGCGGCAGCTCGTGACCGTCAGAAAGCATACGCCGATAAAGACAGGAAACTACTCGAGTTCCAGGTTGGGGATCGAGCACTACTCAAAGTTTCACCCTGGAAGGGTGTTGTTCGTTTTGGCATACGAGGCAAACTCAATCCACGATACGTTGGACCATTTGAAGTCATAGAGAAGATAGGCAAGGTGGCCTACAGACTGAACTTACCAGCTGAACTTAGTGCAGTTCACAACATCTTTCACGTGTCGAATCTGAAGAAGTGTCTGTCAGATGAGACCCACATAGTTCCTCTGAAGGAGCTCACTATCGACGAACGGTTGCATTTCGTCGAAGAACCAGTTGAAATCACGGACCGGGATGTTAAGGTCCTCAAGAACACCAGGATACCTCTTGTTCGAGTTCGTTGGAACTCCCGTCGTGGCCCAGAGTATACCTGCGAACGCGAAGACCAAATGGAACTCAAATATCCCCAGTTGTTCGAAAACAATGCAACTACTACTGAGGCTGAAGCTACTACAGAATTTCGGGAAGAAATTCCAAATCAACGGGGGGATGATGTGACACCCCAGGAGAACCAGTAAACGATAACTTACCTAGCTTCCTCAGTAACCGCATGCTAAATTTCGGGACGAAATTTCTTTCAAGTTGGGGATAATGTGACAACTCGAGTTTCCAAGATTTCCATCTTCGCATTTAGTGCACGTTAATTTTTTTTATGTTGTTTGTTACTCAACTTGTTTGTTTCACAACGCTTACATTTGTAAAACGTAAAATAGTATTGCGATTGATATTTGATATTTGGGGTGCATATTATATTTGAGTATATATGATAGTGTAATTTGTGCAATGGGATTGTATAGTTTATTATGGAACTTTGGCCAACACCCCTGCTCATATGAAAACACCCTCTGATGAAAACACCCTTCTGTGATGAAAACACTTTAGTGTTTTCGTCCAACTATGTTTGGCGAAAACAGAGATGGGCCTTGGCCCAGTATTGAGTATTATATATTTTTTTTTAATCACAATCTTCTCCGAGACGTTACCCACTTACCAAACCTTATCACTTTGTTCTCTCTCTCTCTACATCTGAAACCCACAAACAGAATTCCTCATCTTGAAGCCAAACCTCTGTTTAATCTACGGTTAGTGATTTACATGTTAAGATGATATCTTATATTGACTGCTACTGTGAGATATTATAATCTTATGATCTGATTTTGATTGATGATTTAATGTTTAGATCATTGTTTTCTATGAATGGTGATTGTTAATCTTCGAGATAAAGTGATCGTAGATAGTCAGTTGATAAATGCATAACTAGATCTCCTGTTAAATGTTAAAAACTATGATGATTGTTGGATGTTAATCCTGAGTATTTAGATGAGTAAGTATCTAAATGAATGTTTTAGCTTTTGTTGGATTGATTGTTCCTACAAATGATTAATCATGTAACTGTAATGAGATAGAAATTCTGGGTTTTTCATATGTATATGTTACAGTAAGTGTTGTTGATGATGATGAATAGTAACGAAAACACCCCCACCATTTTAAACTGGACGAAATCACTTATGTGATTTCGGCCCAAGTATATCCGGCCCATGTGAGTGATTTCGGCACACATAAGGGGTTTTCGTTAATCAGTGAGTTCGGCCCATAGGGGATTTCGGCCCAAAGGGTGTTTTCGGCATAATAGTGTTTTCGTCCATAAGGGATTTCGCCACTTTGGCGATTTCATTTTATTGTTGCTGTTAATTTGTTAATTTTGTTAGTTAGTTGATTCTGTTAAGTGGGTAACTCTGTTAAGTAAATAACTCAGTTTAACTACTCAGTCTATTAGTTCAGTTATATGTCAACTATGTTAAGCATTTAAACTCTGTTAAGTTATTAAGTTGCTAGCTTTATTTGTTCGATTAACTCTGTTATGTTTAACAAATCTTGTTTGTTATCAATTCTGTTAAGTCTGGCAACTTTGTTTAGCATGTTGGTTCTGCATAGATTATTAATTCAGCTAAAAGATGTTAACTCTGTTAGTTAACTAATACTGTAAAGTTATTATCCCTGTTACATATGTTAACCTTGTTAAGCTTGTTAAACCTGTCAAGTATGTAAGAGAATAACCATGATTAGAATAAACTGTGGAGGAAATTTATGTGAAGTATGAATGGCATGAATGTGATTAATTGTCTATGTGATACATGATGTTAACAGTCAAACACACTTGGTAACATAGATTGCAAACGAAACCTTGCAAACATAAACTGACTGTATATACGTGCACTATAGGACTTGACTGATTTATTGTGAGCACTTAACTTAGCATACCGAGCAAAACAAGGTGAGTTCACATTTCTACCAAGGCATGGGATTCCCGGGGTTGGGAATAGGTTGATTGATTATTGATGCTTAAGAGTTATCGGAATTTTATACCATAGGCCTCGGGAGAGGAAGGTCAATGGTAGATACTACTAGACTAGTGATACATAAACTTCTCTTCGCACACATGCCGGGATCGGCCGTGATACTAGAACAATCTTCGCAAACATGCCTGGAATGGCCGCGAACTATACTTGAATCTTCGCAAACATGCCTGGAGGGCCGCGATACAAATATACCTAGTCTAGAGAACATATGGGTAACCCCCACTAAACTTCGCAAACATGCCTAGAGGGCCGCGATGCTATTACTTACGATACATGATTTCTAAACGAACATACGATTTACGATACGAACATTATAACTAAATAACCAACTGTGAACTCGCTCAACTAGTTGTTGACTCTCTGTTACATGCCTTGCAGGACCTTAGGTACTTTTGGAGCTTGCACGGGAGGCACGGTCGTTGTGGGCATGGATCGTGAATGTGTTATTAAACATTATGACATTTTGTACTTAAACTTATGTTGGGTCTTACATTATTGCTTCCGCTACACACTTGTTTTATGTTTGGTTTGAAAACACCTATCGTATTGATGAATGACTTTTACTATTTACTTATGTTCAATATGATTGGTGGCTTGATCCTGGTCATGTCACGCCTCCAAGCGGTGGTACTCCGCGTGTGGATTTTGGGGGTGTGACAGGTTGTTTCCTTGTTATTTGATTTTTGTTCTACTCTTTAGTGGTATGTCACTAAGAGAACTAGGGGGTATTTCAGCTTCCTACTTGTATTTGTTTGATAGTTTATAAAATCACCGGGGTAAACCCTTTACCCAAAAAAAAAAACACACTGTTGGAAGTCTCTCATACTAGGAGAAATCGAGGACACACCCATAGAATAATCTTCCAGATTAAGAGCCGAATTGAAATCACCTAGAATCACCCACGGGTTATTATTCACTACAACTTTGTGCATCGACAAATGGTGCCACAATTCCCTTCGAGTAGTATAAGAATTTGCTGCGTATACAACTGAACAAAAGAGCACTTTTCTATCAGCTTTAATAATAAGTTGGACATGAATGACTTGAGTAGATTGTGCAAGAACCATAAGATCAAAGACATCCGGGTTCCAGCCTAAAATGATTCGCGTCCCTCTATCACAAATACCTCCATTCGAAGTCCAATCCCAATTACAAAAAACCGACTGACAAATTTTACCAAGTTTATTAACATCAACATGAGACTCAAGGACCGCACAAAGACTTAAATTATTATCCTTAACCACTTGACGAACCTCCGTTTGTTTCAGGGGCCGGTTCAATCCCCTAATATTCCAGGCAGCAATAACCATTGGACACTACCGGAGAAGGAGTGCTTGCCCCTTTAACGTCACTAGTCTTCCGAGTACCCTCCATCAGAAATTCATCAGTTTCATTGTAAACCTCCACAACTTCCTCATCATCCGACTCCTCCTGATTAACACCCGACCCCCTACTACTTTGGCCTATCTCCCCTCCATCCTCATGTAACACATCAAACGGGTTTTTAGAAACGACATTATTTTGTTTTGGAATAGGCCCTCCTATCGGCTTGGACTTCACAGGTCTATATTCAAATTTCTGTTTTGGCTTGTTTACCTGGAAACCATTTTTTCTCGCAACTTTTCTCGGTTGAACACCCATGTATCCATCCTCATCCACAACCGGCCCCTTATTTGTTCGACCTTGGTTTCCTTGCTTACGAGTCGATTGCTCCATAGACGGTATAACAGGCTTCTTTTTCTGTTTAGGACACATATCATCGGAATGGCCAAAAACACGACAACAAGAACATCTGTGAGGGTACCATTCATATTCAACAAACATCTTTTCTTTCCTGAAGCCATCTCCTTCCAGCTCTGGAATAGCCATTGTTAATTCCTCCTTCAGATCCTTCTCCGCAGAGACTTCAATTAGAGCCCTTGCATAACTACTACGCCCCCACGCATCCATACACATTGATGTTGTAAACAAATCCAGCATCTTAGGTTCCCCTATAGCCGTAGCAATGAGACTAAGGCCATCCTCCGTATAAGCTGCTATAGGTACATCATGTATTTTCACCCAAACTTGCACTTTATTAACCTCCTTCTTCTCCAATTTGGTGTACGGAGACAATTCACTAAGAAAAATAGGTTGCGATCTAATTATCCAAGGACCTTCCTGAAGAACATTCAACATACCTTCATGAGTTGCAAACTTGAAGAAAAAGAATCCATGAGCATTCATCATAGTTTTTTGTATCCCG
This sequence comes from Helianthus tuberosus, assembly GCA_030545235.1. Lineage (NCBI taxonomy): Eukaryota > Viridiplantae > Streptophyta > Magnoliopsida > Asterales > Asteraceae > Helianthus > Helianthus tuberosus. Next base: position 115,282,039 of record CM060452.1, on the reverse strand, counting down.
TGTTTTTTCCAGTTGTTTCTCATAAAATATTCGACTACCGGATAAGCAATACGATCCCCCAAGAAATACCCAAACAAAGTATTAGCCAGCTTTTCTTGAATCACCCTGACCGACTCCTTAGGAAACACTATATCACAATCCTGATGACTCTCAATACTAGCTAGATTTCGAAAGTTTACCTTCCTCTCCTTCCGATTGACGACCGACTCAGCATACGACAGCGGCTGCTTAACATTATCACCTGAATTGATATCTTGAACCGATTTCACATTTTGCTCAACCCCATCAATACCCCCGTCAATACCCACATCAGCTCCTCGGTTATTGTTACCTTCCCCATGCACATCAGATTCTTTAACATTATTATTAGACGTCGGTTTACGGTAATCAGCAAAGGTTGGAAACTTCACCTGCTGTTCACTAACAGGTATAGAGATCTTAGACAAGCCGTCCAGAATTGAGGACCCAGACGTCGAGTATAACCCTCTCCTAGGCATCATAGGATTCCCATGTATACTCGTAATTCTCAAAGCAATACCACGAGATCCTGTTGCTCCCCCATCAGATTTCAAAGACTGTTGATTAAGATCAACCGGTACACCATCAGAACCACTCTCCATGCAAATGAAAACACAAGTTATCTGAAAGAACCAGAAAAAAACTACAAACGCATGCAAACCCTAATCTAGCACTATATCAAATGGCTGTTCACGAATCAAAATAGGGAAACAGGCAAATCTAGGTAACTGCAAAACAGTAGGACCGATAAACCCTAACCCTATATCAACAGGAACGAACCACAGGATGTAGGTAGGCGACGAAAAGAAAAGAAAACAGAAACCCTAGAATCCACTCAATCACAATTGCTAACTAGTTCGAATTAAAGTATTGAAAATCAACACTCTAATAATCAGACTGTTATACAACGATCAAGAAGCAGAATCGAAGGCTACAGGATGCTCAAGAGTCGCCATGCTAGAGAGAGAATTAAGGTTTTTTGTATACTAAAACTCTTGTGTGAATATTTGTTTATGGGTTCTTTTTGTTAGTTAGTTCATAAATGAAAGAATGTTGTTGCATTTAAGTCAAAATGATTAGATGATGATTTGATGATGAAGTGTTGGATTACATGGATTAAATGAATGTTGGGAGTATTTAAAGTTCATGTATGATGATATGATAAACATGCATTGGATGTTTGTACATAAGCATGCATGATAGCTACATGATCATAAGATGTTGAAATTGTTATGGTATGATAAAAATATCTAAAAATCAGAATATAAGCTTACAAAAATGATGTTATATGATGTGTTTTCATAGTATAAAAGTTATGACATTGGGTTATGTCACACCCCGACCGCGTAAAACAACAAATCGTGGCGGAATCGTCGGGGAGTGTTGTAACAGAATCATTGTTTCATAACACATGGAAATTGAAGTTTTGTTTTATTGAATTAAAAGGGGTTACAATGTCTTAAAAACAAAGAGACATAACATAATTAACTAGTCTTGCATCTTTTATTGTCACTAAGGCCCAAGTCCGCCTAAGTGTTTCTTGAACAACCCTATGCATCAGCTCCTGAAAGCACATGTGAAAATAGGTACGTCAGCATAAAAATGTCTGTGAGATACATAGGTTTTATTAAAATAGGATTCATGACTTATGAGTTTAAAGAAAATGTTTAACAAAAGTTAGTCATGAACATTAAAATATTTTCTTTTAGAAATCATACGAAAATCGATACGAAAACAGATGATATCAAAGAACAATGCATTGATAAGTAAATAACCAAGTAAAAATGAGTTTGTATAAAATATGTTGTTTGTAAAACAATGTTTATGTGAAAATATGTTATCTGTGTAAAATGTAATATGTCTAAATTGAAATGGTTTAAATAACGCTACGATATGTAATATCATAAAAGCACTTATATATAGGAAGTACCAGCGGCGTATCCCCCATGCTTTTATCATATTACACACGCCTTGTTATTTAAATCACTTACCCAAACAAACCACCAATGTAAAAATGTTCATGTATAATAAAATGTCATGTATGGCAAAAGTATCTATTCTAACCATATGTAAAATGTACAAAACAATGTATTTGATTAAATCATAGTTCAAATCAAAAGTTATGTTTTGTAAAATTAATGCTTTATTGATACAAACATCTACGCGGTAATGTTAAACGTCTACATTCAAGCCTTGAGACTGAAGAGACAAACCCTTAACACGTTAAAGGTTTATCAAACTTATGAATATCGAATTCGGTCATTCCTTCCACCCAAACAAACCTAGGATTTCAGGAATGGGAGTTGTCAATTCCTATGGTACCACTACCTACTAACGAATGGCATGATCGGTGTTAATGAATGTATTTATGACCCGTTAAACAAACCAAATGTCATACCAAATGTAAGCATGTTATATGAAAATAATGTACCTAGTATGCTAAATGAACATACAAAGTAGAAATGTAAAACAATGTGTCCATATGCTGAGTGAACATATGCAACAAAATGTAATATATGAAATCAATGTGCTAGCATGTTAATAAAACATAAATAGCAAAAACATGGAAGAAATCATGTACTATATACTAATGAACAAAACAAGTATATGATATAAAAGCATGAAAAGCACGAAAGTAACAAGTAGGCACATGTGTTTCACCCCAAAACATTTGAAAGCAGTAAAAGAGGGGACTATGTACTCACTCGAGAATGCTTAGAAGTCTTGAATAACAACCAAGCAAAGCTAGAGGGGTCACGGAAATCAATCGGCACCTAATATAGGTAACTATGTTAATAAACCGGACCTAAATCGGAAGATCGGATAGAATGAGGTTTCGTAAACCAAATGAGTATAGGAACTCATGTAATATGGTTTAACAAAGCCTACATTCTAAATCAAAACCTATCCTAAGTGCTTACGACCCATTACGACCCGTTTAGGTAGCTTAAGCTACTTTAACGCGTCGTTCGCGTAAAACGCGTTCGGACCGCCTAACTAGTCCTATGATAAGTATTATATGCCTTAACATGTCTAATAATGTTGCCTAATCAGTTTAGATGTCAAAATTTAGGTTACATATGCTTAAAATGAAATTATGCGTAAAAAGGGCATTTTGGTCATTTTCCTAAGGCATATAAATTACCTATCATACAACTAACTAAACGAAGTGACCATAAGGTATAACCTCAGAAGGTTATTCCCTATACAACTATGGTCACAAAATATGTTTGGTCGGATCCTAATGATCGACCAAACGGGTCGGGTTCGAAAGTCTAAGCGGTTGTTTAGACCGCTTATCTTACGACCCTATATAAGCACTAAGCTAAAAGTGACGAGTTAAACATGTTAAAACATGTTTAACGAAGTTAGAAAACAAGTTTGATATCAAAACAAAGGGTTTTGATACCCAAGAATAGTTTGGTTGCAAAATACGCATGAATACGCATTTTGACCGAAACTATGACTCTGCACTACGCCTAATCAACGTGGTAATCATTAGGTATAGTCACAAGGGACTATGACCATCGTGATTACGCTCACGTTGCAAAGTTCAAACGAACTTCGTGTTGATCACTGACTGGTCAAAGCAGAAAGTCAAACACTGTTTGACTTTCATGCTTGAAATACATGAACGAGCATGAAGGAAACTTACAAAGGGTCCAAGTCATGAAGATTTGAACTCAAAATTTCTCAAGTATGAAGCTTCACAAGGAGAGCTTCAACTTAGAGAAGTAAGTTGAGAACAAATGTGTGGAAGATGAAGTGAAAAATGGTGGGTTTATATAGAGTTTGAAGAACCTTTAGGATCGTTCCTCGATAATTAAGCTTTGATCTGGACCATACATGTAAGGCACATAGATTTGGAATACTAGGGGTGTCCAAAACCATCACACGGTATTGAAAAAGTTACACTAAAGCCCCTAAAAATGAACCTGGTTGCCAAAAATGAACTTTCTGTCCAGATGAGGTGGTGGCGTGCCGCCACCACACATCCAGTATGCTGTGGCGCGACGCCACTGGTCCCCAGATTCAGAAAAGTTTGAAAATTGTCAGGTTTGGTCCCTGCAACACTATTAAGCCATTTTTGACGCGTTTAAACCCCGTTAACCCATTTTCAAAGCCCAATAATGAAGTTTAAGTATAGGGAACTTAAAATATGCTTGAAAACATCTTGGATGTCGGTTGGTTTGGTCGTACAATTGCGTTGTTCGGTTATTTACGACGAAACTCGTATGGACGCGAAAAACGATCCAAATTACGCGACGAATGGAATTTTATCATGCCAATCACTAAAATAACATATTTTAATGATTACAAAAATTCTTGGATGTCCGGATATGTTCAGAACGTAAGATATGCGCGAAAATGCAAACTTATGCACTTTTTGACGCTTTTAGTCCCTGTTGATCAAATAAGTTTATTTTTACGCACCAAACACCTCAAAGCCTATTTCTAAGCTATGTAAAGGATATTTAGGGCATGTTTAACATATGATCAAGTTTCGGAAGGTTCGATACCATACGAATCGGCATACTTTCGCAGTTTGACGCAAATAGTCCCTGCGATCGAATAAACTTGATTTCGACACACCAAACCTTCCAAAACTTATATCTAAGTTATGTAAAGGTTATTTAAGGTATATTAAGCCTATGTCACTGTTCCGGAGTGTTTGTCGTGTTAAACTGATTACGTTTACGCATCAGTTCGCGTATAACTTTCTAGAAAGCGATTTAAAGCTCGAAATCGAACAAGAATTGATATGTGCAAAGGATAGACATATTTATACAAATCCCAAGTATGAAAAACAATATTTCATTGGTGTGGTATTTGTTTGATGGTCTTAGAGACACAGATGTCACAGGTTATTAGCTTTGCATGTTGTACATATAGCTTAAAAAGTAGCAAAATGGGTGAAATTGCATGATATATCTGTCTTACATGAGACCTACACTATCATTAGTATAACCACCAATTTAATCAGTAAATAACATGTGTTGTGTTAAAATATCAACTCGTGACGATTTGGGATGATTATGGTAAAGTTCGGTACAAGACTATGCGTTAAAAACGGTAAAAATCGGCTTTTTAAGCGACTTTTGCAAAACTGTTTTAAATCAGATTGTAAACTAATATTTTTATAATAAATATAAGTATCATAACTTATATTAAGTATCTTTGGTGTTTGGTTAGTCATACATGACTTCCGATGCCAAAAAACGTTACCGAAAACGTTAAAATACGCATATTTCGACGTTCGCGAAAAGGGATGATTCACGGGTAAACTATATGTTTGACAAAGTGATATGTGAATATGAGTATGAGTAATGTGATATGTTAAATGTATACATGATGATAGGAAATAATACTATGTTTATGCGCTTGTGCGATGAAAACGGTAAACTATGTCAAAACTCATGTTATGTGTGTAAATTGTGTGTTGAGCATGAAAACAATACATAGGTTAACGGTAAAATATATATAAGTTTATGTAATACATGTATAACGATGTATGATAATATGTTCACGCTTTGCAAATATATTACGAAGCGCAAATCGTAGAAATATTGCTTATAAACGGGTGCGATAACGGATATAACATAATAAGGGTCACCAATAAAACTGTTCAAATCATGAACATCTTAATATGTATATATATGAACACACACACACACACACACACACACACACATATATATATATATATAGGGAGAAGATCATGCGAGAACCACCTCTTATTGTGAGAACCGCGAGAACCAATGTGAACACACCAAAAATGCCTAAAAAAACTAAAAATCACAAAAAAAAAATTTAGATTTTTTTTTGATTTTTTAATATATTTTTTAGTTTTTTTAGGTTTTTTGGGGGTTTAGTTTTTAGCATTTTAGCTTGGGGGGGGGGGGGTCGGGGGGGTTTAGGTTTTTGGGGGGTGGGGGAGGGGGGTTTAGGTTTTTGGGGGGGGGGGGGGGTGGGGTTAGGTTTTTTTTAGCTTGGGGGGGGGGGGTGGGGGTTAGGTTTTTTTAGCTATTTTAGGTTGTGTTCACATTGGTTCTCAAGGTTCTCACAATAAGGGTGGTTCTCGCATGAGCCCCTCCCTATATATATATATATATATGCCAACATAATTAAAACAAAGACTTTTCGAGAAAATTCTCGAAGTTATGTGAAAATTCCGAGTACTTGAGAAACGTAATTGTTTGTAGAATAATTGGTTATTAAATCATTTCTATTTAAATTAGGACATGTAGATTCAATTTGAGGGATTGCGATAAAATAAACGCACTCAAACGTGAGTGTCACTAGAACCCATCTTTTACTGTTTTATATACTGTTTTGGGGGAAGAACACGTCTTTAAAATGGATAATTAAATGTGTTTGTATGAAACATGCCTTTGAATAAATATGTTTTGGTAAGTGTCACTAAACCCCACTTTTACTGTTTTATATACTGTTTTGGGGGAAGAACACGCCTTTAAAAGGATAAATATACATTGTTTTTTTACAAAATATGCCTTTGAATTATCTAAAAGTATATTTTCATGGAAAATATGATTTTTGAATGATATGATATGTTTTATGGAAAAATATGGATTTGGAAATGTGTATGATTTAAAACAAACAGGATTTGATTGATATAAATATGTTTCGGGAAGAAACGGGGAAAGATTACGGTGTTTTGGGTAAAACAATCGTAAGAAATTATAGATAATTTGAATTTTAGTTGGGTCAAATTTACCGGTCACCAGGATGTAAGTAGCAGAACTAGCTTACGTTGCATGGGGGACGTTGGAAATTTGTGCAACATCAGATATTAAATTGTTATCTAGTAGGTTATATATATTGATGCAATTGAGGAGCGCACACAGATGCATCCTTTTTTTAATCATTAAGTATAGAACACATGAAATTGTTGATAGATCTATCGGGTTGACACCCTGTCATGGTCAGTAGCTCCGGTCCATATAGCGACGAATTCATTCTATAATCGTCTAGTATTGATTAGAGCCTCAATCATAGTATATATAGGTCGTAACGTCTTGCAAACTTACGAAACTGAAAGAATGACAAATATTTAATATTGAAACCATGGGTAGAAAATTTCATCGGAGACTTTTCAAATAAACAATTCCGGATGAATTACCCTCAGATTAATTTATGAAGGAAATAAAATTAACTTTCTTAATTCTATATGGATGTTTTATCATTAAAAATCTATAATAAGAAAGTTTTTCCTTAAACAAATTGCTACGAATTTGAACATGTGAACTCACCCTCCATTGTGTTGACACTGGATTTTTACGTGTTCTTCAGGTACATGAGTTTGGCTTCGGGGATTTTGGCTTATGTTGTCATGTGGTTGTGTGATGCGATTGTAATTAAATAATGTTTGGACACTTTTAATGTCACACCCCGACCACGTAAAACATCAAATCGTGGCGGAAACGTCGGGGAGTGTTGTAACAGAATTATTGTTCCACAACCATGGTAATTAAAATTTCATTTTATTCAACAACCAAAGGTGGAATACATTGTTTCAAAACAAGAACCAAAGAGTGCACAACATATTTAAACTAAGTCTATCTTTATTTTAAGTCTCTAAGGCACAGGTCCGCCTTAGTGTCACGATCATCATCCTAAGCAACAGCTCCTGAAACACATGTGAAAATAGGTACGTCAGCAAAAAAATGCCTGTGAGATACATAGGTTTTGTGAAAAGAGGATTCATGACTTAAGTTTAAGAAAAAGTTGTTTAACAAAAGTCAGTCATGAACCTTGTTAGTTGTTTTGTTTTATAAATCTTTTGAAAAGCGATGATAAAGTAGATGATATGTAAAAGAGTAATGTGAGGTTAAATGAATAACCAAGTAAAATGAGTTTTAATTAAAATAAGTTGTTTGTAAAACAATGTCTTGAAAAATATGTTATTTGTATAAAATGTTATATGTCTAAATTGAAATGATTCAAATAACGCTACGATATGTAATACCATACAAGCACTTATATATAGGAAGTACCAGCGGCGTATCCACCATGCTTGTATCATATTACACACGCCTCGTTACTCAAATCATTTTACCCAACCAAACCACCAATGTAAATTGCCCATGTCTAAACCATTTGTCAAATGTCTTTGTGTAAATCATGTCAATATGTTTATGTCAAAATAGAGTCCATGAAATATGTATATCAATATCAAAATGTCTATGTCAAATGTCAAATATGTAATGTGTAAACAAAAGGTCATGTATGGCAAGGGAAACATATACATATATATATATATATATATATATATATCTACTGAGCCACAAGTAAAAATGCACAAAACAATGTATTGAAGTAAAACGTGGTTTAAATCAACGTTATGTCTTGTGGAAATGCATGCTATACTGAATACAAACATTTATGCGGTATTGTAAAAATGCATACATCCAAGCCTTGTGACTGTGGTGATAAGCCCTTAAATAAATTAAAGGTCTATCTGTATTATGTTTTATCGGATTCGGTCATTCCTTTCATCCAGACATACCTAGGATGTCAGGAACGGGAGTTGTCAATTCCTATGGTACCATTACCTACTAACGAGCGGCGTGATCAAAGTTAATGAATGTATATGGTCCCACTTAACAAACCAAATGTCATATCAAAATGTAAGCATGTGATGAAAATGTACTAAGTATGCGGCAAAACGGACATACAAAACATGTGATGAAAAACAAATGCACTAAGTATGGTGAACATACATAGCATAAAATGTCATGTAAAACGATGTACTAAGTATGTTGCAAAGGACATACATAGCAAAAACACAATGAAATTATGTACTATAAGTGTACTAATGAACATAGCAAGTATATGATATGAAAGCATGGAAAGCATGAAATTAACAAGTAGGCACATGTGTTTCACCCCAAAATGTTTGAAAAACAGTAAAAGAGGGGTCTATGTACTCACTTGAGATTGCTCAATAGACTTTAGATATCCACCAAGCAAAGCTAGAGATTACGGAATCAAACGGCACCTAATATAGGTAACTACATTAGTAAACGGACCTATTCGGAGGATCGGATAGCATTAGGGTTCGTAAACCAAATGAGTGTAGGAACTCATGTAATATGGTTTAACAAAGCCTAGATACTAAATCGAAACTTATCCTTGTTGGTGCATACATCTGTCGACTTAGTCTTGTATCGAGTCTTAAGCTAGATTGTATAGATCAGGGCTTGTCTGTCACACCCCGACCACGTGGAACATACAAAACGTGGCGGAAATGTCGGGGAGTGTTGTAACAGAATTAATTGTTTCAAATCCATGGCAATTGAAGTTTCGTTTTATTGATAAAAAGCGTTACAATGTCTTATCAAACTAGGAAATACAACATAATTAACTAGTCTTGCATCTTTTATTGTCACTAAAGCCCAAGTCTGCCTATATGTATCTTGATCATCTTATGCAACAGTTCCTGAAAAACACATGTGAAAATAGGTACGTCAGCATAAAAATGCCTGTGAGATACATAGGTTTTGTGAAAAGAGGTTCCATGACTTATGTTTGAGAAAATGTTTAGTCATGAACCTTTTAGTTTGCTTGTTTTGTAAATCATTCGAAAAACAATGAGTTCAGATGATATGTATAAATAAATAAATAACGTATGGTTAAATAAATAACCATGTAAGATGAGTTTGTATAAGATAAGTTGTTTGTAAAACAATGTCTTGTGAAAAGTATGTTATTTGTATAAAATATTCTATGTCTCAAACTGAAATGATTCAAATAACGCTACAATATGTAATACCATACAAACACTTATATATAGGAAGTACCAGCGGCGTATCCACCATGCTTGTATCATATTACACACGCATCGTTACTTAATCACTTAATCAAACCAAAACACCAAAGTAATGTTTAACAGTTGTAGAAATGTTTATGTATGGTCAAAGACGGTTCACACGGTTCATAGATACAAACGGTTCACAGATATAAACAGTTCACAGATACAAACGGTTCACAGATACAAACGGTTCACAGATACAAACGGTTCACAGATATCAACGGTTCACATAGTCAAATGATTACAACGGTTCACATAGTCAAATGTTTACAACGGTTCAATATGTAGTATAATGTGTTCATATGCTGGATAAGCATATGCAACAGAAAAGCAATGAAAAACAATGTACTAAGTATGCACATAATGGACATACATAGCATAAAGTGTAATGAAATCATGTACTATAATGTACTAACGAACATAGCATGTCTATGATGTGAAAACAGGAAAGCATGAAAGTAACAAGTAGGCACATGTGTTCCACCCCAAAACAGTTTGGAAAACAGTAAAAGAGGGGTCTATGTACTCACTTGAGATTGCTCAGTAGTTCTGGAGTGACAACTAAACAATGCTAGAGATCGCGGATATCAAACGGCACCTAGTATAGGTAACTATGTTAATAAACCGGACCTAGATCGGAAGATTGGGTAGCATTAGGGTTTGTAAACCAAACGAGTGTAGAGACTCGTGTCATTTGGTTTAACAAAGCCTACATACTAAATGAAACTTAACCTGAGTGTCTACGACCCATTACGACCCGTTTAGGTAGCTTATGCTACTTTAACGCGTCGTTCGCGTGAAACGCGTTCGGACCGCCTAACTAGCCCTATGACAAGTGTTATATGCCTAAACATATTACATAATCAGTTATGTGACAAAGGTTTAGGTTACATATGCTTAATTACCAATTATACATGAAAAGGGTATTCTGGTAATTTACCTAAGGCATATAAACTACCTATCATACAACTACTTAAACGATGTGACCATAGGGTATAACCTCGGAAGTATTCTCTATGCTCTCGAACCACTGAAGAAGCCCAGTCGCTCCCTCAGAACCACTAAACTTGAGTGGTTTAGCCTGGTTAAAATCCTTGTATTTGCGTGGAACATTGTTGTTGTTGTTGGCCTGGTTCCATTGAGCAAAGAGATTTGGAAACTGAGCAACCATCTGCTGCGCAATAATTTCTGCCAGCTCGGCAGTAGCTATCTGGTTCTCGCGTCGAGGAGGCATTCTAAAAGAGGAAAACATGAGAAGAAACGAGTGAGATGATTGGATGAAAAGAATGAGATGAAACAAAATCAACAAAAGCAAAGATGGTGGTCATTCGTCCGTATCACAAAGCAAACAAACGACACACAGTGACTAATCAAAGTAAATGGGTCAAAAATAATGTATAATGAAGACATGCTCGCCTATAAGTGAACACTCATCCCAAGAATTCCCAGGTAAGCACAACTGGTCTCGCGTCTGGTTGAGATGTATACGAAGTGCTTGCCTAGACAGAAAACCCAGAATACAGGCATTCACCCTTCCAGTTTGCACATGTTCACATTATTTAAAACCCAAAACGTTTGACGGGATTTTTGAAAATTAGAAGGCACAAGGCCAAAAACCAAACTTGAAAAGGGTTCAAAACCATAAAACAGAGGGTTCAAAACCTTGTAAAAATTTATTCAAAAACAGATGATTGTTTTTCAAAAAATCGTTTCGGAAAAATAATTTGGTTCCTTGTTTTGTTAATCACCTAAGGATAGGTGATGTACATGTTTTAAGATCTAAACACAAGATAACTTGTGTTAGGTTCCTAGAAAAGTTATAGTCTAGGTCAAATCATTACTAATAACCTAATTCCCTATAACCATTGGCTCTGATACCAACTCTTCTGTCACACCCCGACCGCGTAAAACAACAAATCGCGGCGGAAACATCGGGGCGTGTTGCGACAGAATTAATTGTTTCATAACCATGGCACACAAAGTGTATTTTATTTATTAAACAAGGGTGTTACATTGTTTCAAACAGGAAATTAACGAGTTCAGAACATAATTAAACATAGTCTATCTTCTTTTAAAGTCTCTAAGGCACAGGTCCGCCCTAGTATCATGATCAACATCCTATGGAAAAGCACCTGAAAACACATGTGAAAATAGGTACGTCAGCATAAAAATGCCTGTGAGATACATAGGTTATTGAAAATAGGATTCATGACTTATGTTTAAGAAAAATGTTTAGTCATGAACCTTGTAATTTGCTTTGTCTTGTAAATCATTTGAAAACAATAAGATCCGATGATATGTATAAGTAAATGTCAGGTTAAATAAATGACCATGTAAAAAGATGTGTTTGTATAAGATAAGTTGTTTTGTAAATCAATGTCTTGTGAAAAGTATGTTATTTGTATAAAATGTTCTATGTCTCAAACTGAAATGATTCAAATAACGTTACGCCATGTAATACCATACAAACACTTATATATAGGAAGTACCAGCGGCGTATCCACCATGCTTGTATCATATTACACACGCATCGTTAACTTAATCACTTAATCAAACCAAACCAATTGTCAAATGTATTGAAAAAAATATGTCAAAGTGTTTATGTCAAGATGTAAATCATGTCAAATGTCTATGTCAAATATCCATGTCAAATGTCTATGTCAAATATCCATGTCAAATGTCTATGTCAAAATGTCATGTATGGCAAGTGAAATGTCTCAACTAAACCATATGCACGAAAACAAAGTATTGAAGTAAAACTTGGTTTAAATCAAAGCTATGTTTTGTGTAAATGCATGCAACTATTTAATATGTACATTTATGCGGTATTGTGAAAATGCATACATCCAAGCCTGGCGACTGTGGTGATAAACCCTTTAAACAAATTAAAGGTCTATCTGTCTTATGTCAACGAATTCGGTCATTCCTTTCTGTCCCCTTTCCCTGGGATGTCCGGAACGGGAGTTGTCAATTCCTATGGTACCACTACCTACTAACGAACGGCGTAGCTAATGTTAATGAATGTATTGTCCCATGTAAACAAACCAAATGTCATACCAAAATGTAAACATGTGAAAAACAATGCACTAAGTATGTAATCAAATGAACATACATAGCGTGAAATGTCATGTAAAACGATGTACTAAGTAATGCACAAAATGGGCACACCTAGCATGAAATGTCATGTAAAACAATGTACTAAGTAATGCACACAATGGGCACACCTAGCAGGAAATGTCATGTAAAACAATGTACTAAGTAATGCACACAATGGGCACACCTAGCATAAGATGATATGAAATCATGTACTATAATGTACTAACGAACATAGCATGTATATGATGTGAAAACAGGAAAGCATGAAAGTAACAAGTAGGCACATGTGTTCCACCCCAAAACAGTTTGGAAAACAGTAAAAGAGGGGTCTATGTACTCACTTGAGATTGCTCAGTTGTATAAAGATAACCACCAAGTAATGCTATAGATCTCGGAATCAAACGGCACCTAGTATAGGTAACTATGTTAATAAACCGGACCTATCTCGGAAGATTGGGTAGCATTAGGGTTTGTAAACCAAATGAGTGTAGGAACTCACGTGATATGGTTTAACAAAGCCTACATGCTAAATGAAACTTAACCTAAGTCTTATTGACCCATTATGATCCGTTTAGGTAGCTTATGCTACTTTAACGCATCGTGCGCGTGAAACGCGTTCGGACCGCCTAACTAGTCCTATGATAAGTATTATATGCCTAAACATGTTACATAATCAGTTACGTGACAAAAGTTTAGGTTACATATGCTAAATTACCAATTATGTATGAAAAGGGTATTCTGGTAATTTACCTAAGGCATATAAACTACCTATCATACAACTACTTAACCGCCGTGACCATAAGGTATAACCTCGGAAGGTTATTCCCTACACTATGGTCACCTAATGTATTTGGTCGGATCCTAATGATCGACCAAACTGGGTCGGGTTCGAAGGTATAGGCGATTTATTAGATCGCTTACCCTACGACCCTAGACAACGTGGTAATCAGTAGGCATAGTCCCAAGGGACTATGACCATCGTGATTCCAATCACGTTGCGAAGTTCTAACGAACTTCGCATTGACCATTACTGGTCAACGCTGAAAGTCAAACAAAGTTTGACTTTCTGACTCGAAAAGCAGTAAAAATAATGAAAAGAACGAAAGAATACTTACGAAGGGTCCCCGAATGCTAATCTAGATCAGTATAGTTCAGGTATGAAACAAAGTTTCAACTTAGAACACAACTAATAAGATTCTAGTGCCTTAAAACAATGAAAGGCATGGGGTATATATAGTTTTCGGGTAACCGTTAGGATCGTTTCTTGAATAACGTGATCGAATCTCGTGCGTACACTTGTCGGAAAGGTTATGGAGCCACATATGCTCCTTATCTTAGTGACACATCAACTTAAAACATGTGGTTAAGAATCAATTAGTTGCAACTTGTAATTAAAAACATACAATCTGGTCCAGATCACGCAGTCGCGTAGCGCGACTGGTAAGGCTTTAGGCGTCGCGCTACGCCACTGACCCATCTGATTCAGAAATGTTTCTAAATTGGCAGAAATGGTCCCTGTTGTGTTTTAAGCCCTTTTTCGATGCGTTTGAACCCCGTTAACCTCATTTCAAGGCTCTAAAATGAAGTTAAAGTATAGGGAACTCAAAACATGCTCAAAAATATGCCGGAGGTTGGTTCGTTTGGCCGTACGAACGCGATGTTCGCTTAATTACGACGGAATGCGCATAAGCACGAAAAACGATCCAAATGACGCGACGAATGGATTTTTCTTAAGGCGAACACTAAAATATAATGTAGTCATGCTTACATAAATTTTTGGATGTCCAGATGTATTCAGAACGTAAGTTATGCGCGAAAATGCAAACTTGTGCACTTTTTGACACTTTTAGTCCCTGAATGTCCCAAAAGTTTATTTTAGCACACCAAACCCCTCAAAGCCTATTTCTAAGCTATGTAAAGGATATTTAAGGTGTGTTTAACTTATGGTCATGTTCCGGAATGTTCGTTACAGTTCAAATTGACATACTTTCGCAGTTTGTCATATTTAGTCCCTGTAAGCGAATTAACTTGTTTTTGCCATACCAAAGCCTTCAAAACTTATTTCTAAGTTATTTAAAGGTTATTCAAGGTATGTTGAGTATATGTTGATGTTCCAGAGTATTTCTCGCATTAAACTGAGTACGTTTACGCACTAGTTTGCGTATAACTCTCCAGAAAGCGATGTAGAGTTTGAAATTACATAAAAGTCAAAACATAAAAAATGTATAACATAACAAAACAAACATTGGGATCAAATAACATTGTTTTATTGATAACAGAACTGTTCATAGTGATTACAAGCACAGTTGTTACAGTCACCTAATGTGTTTGGTCGGATCCTAATGATCGACCAAACTGGGTCGGGTTCGAGGTATAAGCGATTCATCAGATCGCTTACCCTACGACCCTAGACAACGTGGTAATCAGTGGGCATAGTCCCAAGGGACTATGACCAACGTGATTACACTCACGTTGCGAAGTTCAAAAGAACTTCGCATTGACCATTACTGGTCAACGCTGAAAGTCAAACAAAGTTTGACTTTCTGACTCGAAAAGCAGTAAAATAAGGAAAAGAACGAAAGAATACTTACGAAGGGTCCCCGAATGCTAATCCCGATCCAAGAACTCAGGTATGAAACAATGGTTTCAACTTAGAGCTCTCAAAATCAGAATTCTAGTGGGTTTTGATGTTGTGTGGGTTGGGTATTTATAGGAATACCCGAACCGTTAGGATCGTTTGTCGAAAATCGTGCCTTAATCATGTCCGTACAAGTGTCGGAATGTTATGGTGCCTAAATTGCCACTAACCATAGGGAATCAACACTTGGCAAGGGATTTGGGAGTGGATAACAACTGTAAACAGCTGTCGATACATCGAATCTGGTCCCGAAAATGCGAAAAATGAGTTTTCTGCATGTTTCTGCCCCAGACTAGGCAGTCGCGTAGCGCGACGGTGAGGGCCTAGGCAGTCGCGCTACGCCACTGACCCCCCAGTTTCAGAAAAGTTTCAAAAGTGGCAGGAATGGTCCCTGCACGTGTTTAAGGCCTTTTTCGATGCGTTTGAACCCCGTTAACCTCATTTCAAGGCTCTAAAATGAAGTTAAAGTATAGGGAACTCAAAACATACTCAAAAATATGCCGGATGATGGTTCGTTTGGTCGTACGAACGCGATGTTCGCTTAATTACGACGGAATGCGCATAAGCGCGAAAAACGAACCAAATGACGCGACGAATGGATTTTTCTTATGGCGAACACTAAAATATAATGTAGTCATGCTTACATAAATTTTTGGATGTCCAGATGTATTCAGAACGTAAGTTATGCGCGAAAATGCAAACTTGTGCACTTTTTGACACTTTTAGTCCCTGAATGACACAAAAGTTTATTTTAGCACACCGAACCCCTCAAAGCCTATTTCTAAGCTATGTAAAGGATATTTATGGTATGTTTAACTTATGGTCATGTTCCGGAATGTCTGTTACAGTTCAAATTGGCATACTTTCGCAGTTTGTCAACTTTAGTCCCTGTAAGCGATTTAACTTTGATTTCACCACACCAAACATTCCAAAACTTATATCTAAGTTATGTATAGGTTATTTAAGGTATGTTAAGCCTATTTCACTATTCCAGAGTGTTCGTTGCATTAAACTGGTTATATTTACGCATTAGTGCGCGTATAACCTTCCAGAAAGCGATTTAGAGCTTGAAATCGAACATGAGTCGATATGTGCAAAAGATACACATATTTATACAAGTCCAAAGTATGAAATACATTATTTCATTGGTTTGGCATTTGTTTGATGGTTGAAATGACACAGGTGTTACAGTGTTTTACCAGAAAATAGGAGAGTTTAAGAGTTAAGATGCTGATTTCGCTCCAAACTCACATGTAGGTGATTTCGCCCGAAATCATAAGTGTCTAATTCCGCTCCAAATGTCTCATGTATGTTTCGGGCTGAATCAGGATGATATATATATGTCATGTTGAGCGAAATCAGATATTGATTGCCTTGTATTCCATACCGAAGTGCTGCTGGTGTGAAGACTGAATGTATTTGAGATCTAATCAATACAATCAGTAGTTAAAGTGAAGATTTAGCTGTTTCTACATCAGTTACTTGTTTTCCGCACCTGTAACTGATTAAAACTCCTCTGAACGACTCATTCGGGTTCGTACATGATCCTACAAGTGGTATCAGAGCTCAGGAGGAGGTGTTCTGCAGAGATTAGCTGGATTTCATCGAAACTTCTTACTTCTACACCTTCTTTCTTCATCAGAACGAAATTTAACGGTCAAAACTGATTCAAATTTTCACAGACTGTGTATATTTGACTATTAACAAATCCCTGAAAGTTTGAGACTAAAATTCACAGTAAAAATGGACAAAATGGACCTCCGAACTGATTCCGCTCGAATTGGTTACTTTCTGATTTCGCTCGTGAAGTCTGATTCCGCTCCAAAATTCTGTTTAATTCCGCTCCAGGCTGCCAAACTGCTAATTTCGCTCCTGATGGCTTCTGATTTCGCTCGAGACACTTGCTGATTTCGCTCCTGGAATACAAAGTTTGAGGTTCCGCTCCAAATTCTTTATTGATTCCGCTCCAGAGTTACATATTTCTGATTTCGCTCCAGTGGATTATTGTGATTTCACCCCAAACTTCAATTAGTGATTTCGCTTTAAAGGGTTGTTCGCTATTTCGCTCAAAATTGTTTCTGAGTTAATTCCGCTCGAAAATTACTGTTTTTGAAACACGTGATACGTAATCATGAGTGAAGAGTTCTACAACGCGTTCGCTTCATCTCCGACTACTCCGGCTTCTATTGCTCATAATATGAATTTGGAAAACGAGACTGGAACATTACAAAAGCCCCCGAAACTAATGAGTATTGAAGAATATTATGGGTGGAAAGACAGATTCGAAAACTGGGTCCAGGCAAATCATCTTAGGTCATGGGAGTGTATTCTGAAGAAATATGTTCTACCTCGTACTGACTGATTTGCAAGTTGTGAAAACAATTTCTGAGTTTAGTGATTAAGAACGAGATATGTATCGTGCTGAAAAGATGATGATTAGTCTATTACAGCAGGCAATCAAAGAAGACATTTTTATCCTGCTTCAGCATGATAAAACTTCAAAGTCAATCTGAGATGCTCTACGTGTTAAGTTTGAGGGGAGTGAGAACATGATTAAGAGCAAGAAGGCATTGCTCAAGAAAGAGTTTGACCTGTTCAGTAATTTAACAGGAAAAGACACCAAGAAGCTGATTGAACGTTACTGCCACTTGGTGCGATCTATGTCGATGATTGGTATAACCAAAGATCCTGATGAGTGGGTAGACAAGTTAGCGGACGCTTTACTGCAAAAGGAGTGGGGTACATATTTGATGATTCTAAAGAATACGGGTGTTTATGATGGATTGACTATTTCTCAGTTTATCGAGAAGATTGAAAGTCAAGATTTGGAACAGCAGAAGATCGCGAGGATGAACAGTTCAAGTGGTCAACAGGATGTAAAAATGTATTACAAAGGCAGTGTTCCAGAAGTTGAAAGAAGCCCGAAAATCCAAACTGCGTTTAGTGCTGGAGATTCATCTGAAAAAGTTGATCAAAGTTCTAAAAGTAGCAGTGGTTTTTCTTCATACCCGAGTGTTAATCTAAAGAACACAACTTCAAGTTTTCATTCTCAAAGCACAAAGACAGGAAATGGTTATGTGATACAATGCAACATTGCTTTGAATCTTCCAGATGGTCAAAGTTTTTCTGAAGAGATTGCGAAAGATCACATGGCGTTACTTGGTTCTGTGTTACTATCTTATGAAGGATTGGTTGCTGGTCGTATCGGGAATCCTATGCTCACAAAGGAGGATTACGATCAGATAGACGCTGAAGAGATGGAACTAATGGACATCAAATGGTGTCTAGCTAGTGTTCTTAGACGAGCTGAAAAGTTCAAGCTGATTACTGGAAGAAATGACTTTCTTGATGCACATGTTTCAACTTTGGGTTTTGATAAATCTAAAGTTACTTGTTTTTTATGCAGGGAGAAAGATCATTTCAAGAGGGAATGCAAGAACAGAGAAGCTAGTGATGTAACACCTGTGCCTCCACGGCCATCAAACAAATACCAAACCAATGAAATATTGTATTTCATACTTGGGATTTGTAAAAATATGTGTATCGATTGCACATATCAACTCTTGTTTCGATTTCAAGCTCTAAATCGCTTTCTGGAAGGTTATACACGCACTGATGCGTAAATATAACCAGTTTAATGCAACGAACACTCCGGAATAGTGAAATAGGCTTAACATACCTTAAATAACCTTTACATAACTTATATATAAGTTTTGGAAGGTTTGGTGTGGTGAAATCAAGTTTAATCGCTTACAGGGACTAAAGTTGACAAACTGCGAAAGTATGCCAATTTGAACTGTAACAGACCTTCCGGAACATGACCATAAGTTAAACATACCATAAATATCCTTTACATAGCTTAGAAATAGGCTTTGAGGGGTTCGGTGTGCTAAAATAAACTTTTGGGTCATTCAGGGACTAAAAGTGTCAAAAAGTGCACAAGTTTGCATTTTCGCGCATAACTTACGTTCTGAATACATCCGGACATCCAAAAATTTATGTAAGCACTAAAACATTTTATTTTAGTGTTCGGCATAAGAAAAATCCATGCGTCGCGTCATTTGGATCAGTTTTGCACTTTCGGGACCAGATTCGATGTATTAGCCGTTGTTTAATTCACAACCACACATTCTAACAATGCTTAGTCAGCGGATAAGGATGGAATTTAGGCACCATGACATTTCAACACATGTATGGATGGAATTTAAACACCTAAACACCATGACATTTCAACACATGTATGGATGGAATTTAAACACCTAAACACCATGACATTTCAACACATGTATGGATGGAATTTAAACACCTAAACACCATGACATTTCAACACATGTACGGATGGGATTAAGGCACGTTTTCCATGAAACGATCTTAACGGTTCGGGTATTCCTATAAATACCCATCCACCCCCATTACTAAAATCACTAGAACTTTGATTTGAGAAACTCTAAGTTGAAACTATTGTTTCATACCTGAGATTTTTGAATCGAGGTTAGCATTCGGGGACCCTTCGTAAGTCTTCTTTCGTTCTTTTCCTTATTTTATTGCTTTTCGAGTTAGAAAGTCAAACTTTGTTTGACTTTCAGCGTTGACCAGTAATGGTCAATGCGAAGTTCGTTTGAACTTCGCAACGTGAGTGTAATCACGTTGGTTATAGTCCCTTGGGACTATGCCTACTGATTACCACGTTCTCTAGGGTCGTAGGGTAAGCGATCTGATAAATCGCTTATACCTTCGAACCCGACCCAGTTTGGTCGATCATTAGGATCCGACCAAATACATTAGGTGACCCTAGTATAGGGCATAACCTTCCGAGGTTATACCCTATGGTCACATCGTTTAAGTAGTTGTATGATAGGTAGTTTATATGCCTTAGGTAAATTACCAGAATACCCTTTTCATGTATAATTGGTAATTAAGCATATGTAACCTAAACTTTTGTCACATAACTGATTATGTAACATGTTTAGGCATATAACACTTGTCATAGGACTAGTTAGACGGTCCAAACGCGTTTCACGCGCACGACGCGTTAAAGTAGCATAAGTTACCTTAATGGGTCGCGATGGGTCAATAATACTTAGGTTAAGTTTCATTTAGTATGTAGGCTTTGTTAAACCATATCATATGAGTTCTTACACTCATTTGGTTTACAAACCCTCCTGCTACCCAGTCTTCCGATTTAGGTCCGGGTTAATTATGTAGTTACCTATATTAGGTACTGTTTGATTTCCGGGACTCCTCTAGCTTACTTGGTAGTTGTTCAAGACTCCTAAGCACTCCCAGGCGAGTACATTATTCCCCTCTTTTACTGTTTTCCAAACTGTTTTGGGGTGACTCATATGTGCTAAATGCTTTATCAATGATTTCAATAACAATTACTATGTGGTTTCAAGAACAATAACAATTATTTCAAGAACGCTAACAATGATTTCAAGAACGAATACAATGATTTCAAGCACGAATACAATGATTTCAAAAACTAATAACAATTTCAAAAAGTGAACAAACTTGTTGGTTGTAGTTTACATGACCGATGACATTCATTAGCAATGATCAAGCCGACCAGTATTAGGTTATGGTACCATAGGATCTGACAAATCCCGTTATTTACTGCACCCCTTGTTATGTGTGGGGGTTGTGGGTAGCGACTGAATCTGTAATTATTAACTTATCCTTTGGTAAGGGTTTGTTAAGAACGAGAGCGAGAGCGAGATGGAGCGAGGAACGCGTCAAGAAGGTTTGAATGTTATTAGAGAATCGACCATAAAGTAGTTTCACAATTAAAACAAGAACGACTAGAACGATTTTACAAAAAGGGTTAACGATTGGGTAAACATTTTAACATGATTGACATTTGATCATGCATTTCCCACAAAACATAACTTTGATTTAACAAGTTTTACTTCAATACTTTGTTTCTGTGCATATGGTTTAGTTGAGACATTTCACTTGCCATACATGACATTTTGACATAGACATTTGACATGGATATTTGACATAGACATTTTGATATGATTTACATCTTGACATGAACACTTTGACATATTACCCAATACATTTGACAATTGATTTAAACATAGACTTCTTACATTGGTTGGTTTGGTTTGAGTAAATGATTAAGTAACGATGCGGGTGTAATATGATACAAGCATGGTGGATACGCCGCTGGTACTTCCTATATATAAGTGTTTGTATGGTATTACATATTGTAGCGTTATTTGAATCATTTCAGTTTGAGACATAGAACATTTTATACAAGTAACATACTTTTCACAAGACATTGATTTACAAACAACTTATCTTACACAAACTCATTTTACATGGTTATTCATTTAATCATGCATTATTCTCTTATTTATACTTATCATCCGAACTTATTATTTTTCAAATGATTTACAAAGACAAAGCAAACTAAAAGGTTCATGACTAAACATTTTCTTAAAACAGAAGTCATGAATCTTATTTTCACAAAACCTATGTATCTCGCCAGCATTTCTTTGCTGACCTCGTTTTCACATATGTTTCAGGTATTGCAAGATATCGATTGATAAGATGCATGCTCACATAGGACTGGACAAGGCCTTAGTGACTCAATAACAATGATAGACTATGTTTAAATAGTGTATTTAGATTTCCAGACGATGTAATTACTCAATGTTTAATAAAACGAAACACTTTTGATATCCATGGTTATGAAACATTAATTCTGTTGCAACACGCCCCGATGTTTCCGCCGCGATTTGTTGTTTTACGCGGTCGGGGTGTGACAGAAAGATGGTATCAGAGCCAATGGTTATAGGGAATTAGGTTATTAGTAATGCTTTGACCTAGTCTATAACCTTTCTAGGACCCTAACGCGAGTTTACTTGCGTTTAGTCATAAAACAATACCGTCACCTATCCTTAGGCGACGACCACAACAAGAACATAAATTTCAAAACCGCTTTGAAAACTAATCATCTGTTCTAGGATGATTGATTACAAGGTTTTGAACCCCTTCGAATTTTCAAAATCTCGACAAGGTTTTGAGTCTTAAATAATGTGAACACGTGCAAACTGGAAGGGGGAATGCCTGTATTCTGGGTTTTCTGTCTAGGCAAGCACTTCGTATATATCTCATCAGACGCGAGACCAGTTGTGCTTACCTGGGAATTCTTGGGATGAGTGTTCACTTATAGGCGAGCATGTCTTCGCGATACATTATTTTTGACCCATTTACTTTGATCAGTCACTGTGTGTCGTTTGTTGCTTTGTAGTAACAAACAAATGACCACTATCCTTGCTTTCATCAGATTTGTTTCATCTCATTCTTTTCGTCTAATTCTCTCTCTCGTTTCCTTTCATGTTTCCTCTTTTAGACAATGCCTCCTCGACGCGAAAGCCAGATAGAGACTGCCGAGCTGGCAGAAATCATTGCGCAGCAAATGGCTGCTCAATTCCCAAACCTCTTTGCTCAATGGAACCAAGCCAACAACAACAACAATGTGCTATGCAAATACAAGGATTTCAACCAGGCTAAACCACTCAAGTTTAGTGGTTCTGAAGGAGCAACTGGGCTTCTTCAGTGGTTCGAAAGCATTGAGAATACTTTTCGCCACGTGCAGTGCCCGGATAATCGCAAGGTCGAGTTCTCCTCGAGCGTGTTTCAGAAGAGGGCTCTTACATGGTGGAATGGGGTAATGAGAGACCGAGGTGCGGAAGTTGCTCTCGCACAGACCTGGGCTGAACTTAGGGCTCTGATGATGAGGGAATTCTGTCCTCGTCATGAGCAGCGAGCTTTGGAGAAGGAATTTGATGAGTTGAAGCAAGATAGTGGTGAGCACAGGGCGTATACTGATAGGTTTGAGGAGCTGAGTCTGCTTTGCCCTACAATGGTTACCCCACTTGACATAGCTATCGAAAGGTACATTGACGGCCTACCTGACTCGGTACAAGACATCCTTACTGGTAGTAACCCTGCCACACTCCGCCAGGCGATCGAGTTATCAGCGACATTGACTGAGTCGCAGATTCGGAAGAACAAGTTACACAGGAAGGGTGACAAGGGCAAGAAACAGTCAGCTGACAAGGAGGATAGCAAGAAAGGCCAAAACAAGAAGGGTAAGGAAGGTGAGACGTCAAAGAAATCAAAGAAGCGAAAGGGTGCCCAAAATTTTGCTGTTACAGCACAGACTGCACAGAACCCGCGGAACCAACCAGCTCAGCCACCTGCAAAGAAAGCATATGCCGGTACCGCACCTTATTGTGCACGCTGCAACGGTCATCACGCAGTACAACAAGCTTGCTGGCAATGCACGACGTGTGGTAAACTTGGGCATTTGGCCAAGATTTGTCGTTTGGGACAAAATCAGGCTGCTCAGGTTCAAGCTCCGGTTCAAGGGAATGCTGCGAGATTTCCACTGGGTTCATGTTTCAACTGCGGAGAGATTGGTCACTTCCGCCACAACTGCCCAAGACTGGTGAATGCAAATGCTAACGCAAACCCAAATGCGAATGTCAACGTCAATGTGAATCCAGCACGTGGTCGAGTGTTTAACATCAATGAGGCACTCAATGATGAAGGAGTGAACAATTAGTATTTTGTTTTTCCTCTGGTTGGTATCTTGTAACATTTAAAGACAATGCGGTTGTTATATAAATAAAATTTGTGGTTTTATTTTTAACTAATGCAATTGTATGAATGTTTGATTCAACCTTATGATGTCAACACAAAGACAAAACTACTTGTGTGGTTCTGTCATTTTTATGATCACTTGTGATCTCCCTAAGAATCTCAAACACTTGTTTCTTTTAAATCTAAAGTATCTTATCGTCTTGCACCGTTCGAGATGCAAGAATTATCAAAACAGCTTCAAGAGTTGTCTGATAAAGGATTCATCCGTCCGAACTTTTCACCTTGGAGAAACTCCTATTTTCTTTGTGAAAAGAAAAATGGATCTTTTCAAATGTATATCGATTAACGTAAGCCTAGTAAGCTTACCATCAAGAATTGATATCCCCCTACCTTAAATCAACGATTTCTCCGATCAACTGCATAGCGTTTTATGCTTTTCCAAGATCGATTTGCGTTTTGGGTATCATCAACTTTGTATTCTCGAAGAAGATATTCCCAAAACGGTTTTCTGCACGAAGTATGGCCATTACGAGTTTACAGTCATGCCTTTTAGGTTGACAAATACTCCAGCCATCTTCAAGGACTTAATAAATAGAGTCTGCAAGCCTTATTTGGATCAGTTCGTCATTGTTATTAATGACATCTTGATCTAATCATATTCCGAGCCGATCACGATCAACACCTTCATTGACACTGGAACCCTTAAAGAGGGAACAAACTTTTCGCTAATTCCTCCAAAAGGAAATTTTGGCTTAAAGAAGTTCAGTTTTTTTTTGGGTCATGTAGTCAACAAGCAGGGTATTCATGTGGATTCATCCAAACTGATGCAATTAAGAATTGATTCCTTGTATGCATTAAATACCCGTGTCCAAAGATAACAAATTTAAAGGTCAAATTGAACGATTATGCGATTGAACGAGTATGCAATTATGTGACTATGTGTTTATTCATCTTACGTTTTCTTTTATGCATTTTTGTGTTTTTAATACTCTGGATATTCGTTATCCAAATCCTCACAGAATCTTTCATATCTTCATATGAGGGATTCGTAGTAGGATATTCAAAAAGGTACTACCTTAAATCCTAAATGGGCTTCTATGTAATAGTTAAGACCCTTGGATTATATAGTACTATTCCATGTTTCATAAGAGACCCTTTAGTGGTCTAATCAAAAAGATTGATTCACAATTTGGTTAAAGAACGACATCTAGTGATGTAGCTGGACAGACTCCTTGATAGTCTATTAGATCAATTATTGATTTAATTAAAAGGACTCTATGGCGGTCTAGTCACACTCATCACAGGATTGTTCATTGGTTTTCCCCTACACATTATAAAATAGACTGTGTGAACTATGCAAGGAATTGTCTGATTATGGACGCGTACATAATTATGAAATTTAGTGCACAGAAACCCAGTAAGATTTGTTATGTGTAAGAACCGATAGTGACAACAATAACGAAATGAGAACGATGTAATGGAGGTACGGTGGACGCACCAATGACGCTTCATATACTTGTATATAAGTATCACTCTTACATTGCAATCATGATGTTATTAAAGATTACTAGAAGTTCAGAACCCTAACCAATGTTATTTGATCTTTTCAACTTTATGTTTTAAACTCTCACAAGTTTCCTCTAAATAAATTTCGGGACGAAATTTCCTAAAGTAGGGGAGACTGTAACACCTGTGCCTCCACGGCCATCAAACAAATACCAAACCAATGAAATATTGTATTTCATACTTGGGATTTGTAAAAATATGTGTATCGATTGCACATATCAACTCTTGTTTCGATTTCAAGCTCTAAATCGCTTTCTGGAAGGTTATACACGCACTGATGCGTAAATATAACCAGTTTAATGCAACGAACACTCCGGAATAGTGAAATAGGCTTAACATACCTTAAATAACCTTTACATAACTTATATATAAGTTTTGGAAGGTTTGGTGTGGTGAAATCAAGTTTAATCGCTTACAGGGACTAAAGTTGACAAACTGCGAAAGTATGCCAATTTGAACTGTAACAGACCTTCCGGAACATGACCATAAGTTAAACATACCATAAATATCCTTTACATAGCTTAGAAATAGGCTTTGAGGGGTTCGGTGTGCTAAAATAAACTTTTGGGTCATTCAGGGACTAAAAGTGTCAAAAAGTGCACAAGTTTGCATTTTCGCGCATAACTTACGTTCTGAATACATCCGGACATCCAAAAATTTATGTAAGCACTAAAACATTTTATTTTAGTGTTCGGCATAAGAAAAATCCATGCGTCGCGTCATTTGGATCAGTTTTGCACTTTCGGGACCAGATTCGATGTATTAGCCGTTGTTTAATTCACAACCACACATTCTAACAATGCTTAGTCAGCGGATAAGGATGGAATTTAGGCACCATGACATTTCAACACATGTATGGATGGAATTTAAACACCTAAACACCATGACATTTCAACACATGTATGGATGGAATTTAAACACCTAAACACCATGACATTTCAACACATGTATGGATGGAATTTAAACACCTAAACACCATGACATTTCAACACATGTATGGATGGAATTTAAACACCTAAGCACCATGACATTTCAACACATGTACGGATGGGATTAAGGCACGTTTTCCATGAAACGATCTTAACGGTTCGGGTATTCCTATAAATACCCATCCACCCCCATTGCTAAAATCACTAGAACTTTGATTTGAGAAACTCTAAGTTGAAACTATTGTTTCATACCTGAGATTTTTGAATCGAGGTTAGCATTCGGGGACCCTTCGTAAGTCTTCTTTCGTTCTTTTCCTTATTTTATTGCTTTTCGAGTCAGAAAGTCAAACTTTGTTTGACTTTCAGCGTTGACCAGTAATGGTCAATGCGAAGTTCGTTTGAACTTCGCAACGTGAGTGTAATCACGTTGGTTATAGTCCCTTGGGACTATGCCTACTGATTACCACGTTCTCTAGGGTCGTAGGGTAAGCGATCTGATAAATCGCTTATACCTTCGAACCCGACCCAGTTTGGTCGATCATTAGGATCCGACCAAATACATTAGGTGACCCTAGTATAGGGCATAACCTTCCGAGGTTATACCCTATGGTCACATCGTTTAAGTAGTTGTATGATAGGTAGTTTATATGCCTTAGGTAAATTACCAGAATACCCTTTTCATGTATAATTGGTAATTAAGCATATGTAACCTAAACTTTTGTCACATAACTGATTATGTAACATGTTTAGGCATATAACACTTGTCATAGGACTAGTTAGACGGTCCAAACGCGTTTCACGCGCACGACGCGTTAAAGTAGCATAAGTTACCTTAATGGGTCGCGATGGGTCGATAATACTTAGGTTAAGTTTCATTTAGTATGTAGGCTTTGTTAAACCATATCATATGAGTTCCTACACTCATTTGGTTTACAAACCCTTCTGCTACCCAGTCTTCCGATTTAGGTCCGGGTTAATTATGTAGTTACCTATATTAGGTACTGTTTGATTTCCGGGACTCCTCTAGCTTACTTGGTAGTTGTTCAAGACTCCTAAGCACTCCCAGGCGAGTACATTATTCCCCTCTTTTACTGTTTTCCAAACTGTTTTGGGGTGACTCATATGTGCTAAATGCTTTATCAATGATTTCAATAACAATTACTATGTGGTTTCAAGAACAATAACAATTATTTCAAGAACGCTAACAATGATTTCAAGAACGAATACAATGATTTCAAGCACGAATACAATGATTTCAAAAACTAATAACAATTTCAAAAAGTGAACAAACTTGTTGGTTGTAGTTTACATGACCGATGACATTCATTAGCAATGATCAAGCCGACCAGTATTAGGTTATGGTACCATAGGATCTGACAAATCCCGTTATTTACTGCACCCATTGTTATGTGTGGGGGTTGTGGGTAGCGACTGAATCTGTAATTATTAACTTATCCTTTGGTAAGGGTTTGTTAAGAACGAGAGCGAGAGCGAGATGGAGCGAGGAACGCGTCAAGAAGGTTTGAATGTTATTAGAGAATCGACCATAAAGTAGTTTCACAATTAAAACAAGAACGACTAGAACGATTTTACAAAAAGGGTTAACGATTGGGTAAACATTTTAACATGATTGACATTTGATCATGCATTTCCCACAAAACATAACTTTGATTTAAAACAAGTTTTACTTCAATACTTTGTTTCTGTGCATATGGTTTAGTTGAGACATTTCACTTGCCATACATGACATTTTGACATAGACATTTGACATGGATATTTGACATAGACATTTTGATATGATTTACATCTTGACATGAACACTTTGACATATTACCCAATACATTTGACAATTGATTTAAACATAGACTTCTTACATTGGTTGGTTTGGTTTGAGTAAATGATTAAGTAACGATGCGGGTGTAATATGATACAAGCATGGTGGATACGCCGCTGGTACTTCCTATATATAAGTGTTTGTATGGTATTACATATTGTAGCGTTATTTGAATCATTTCAGTTTGAGACATAGAACATTTTATACAAGTAACATACTTTTCACAAGACATTGATTTACAAACAACTTATCTTACACAAACTCATTTTACATGGTTATTCATTTAATCATGCATTATTCTCTTATTTATACTTATCATCCGAACTTATTATTTTTCAAATGATTTACAAAGACAAAGCAAACTAAAAGGTTCATGACTAAACATTTTCTTAAAACAGAAGTCATGAATCTTATTTTCACAAAACCTATGTATCTCGCCAGCATTTCTTTGCTGACCTCGTTTTCACATATGTTTCAGGTATTGCAAGATATCGATTGATAAGATGCATGCTCACATAGGACTGGACAAGGCCTTAGTGACTCAATAACAATGATAGACTATGTTTAAATAGTGTATTTAGATTTCCAGACGATGTAATTACTCAATGTTTAATAAAACGAAACACTTTTGATATCCATGGTTATGAAACATTAATTATGTTGCAACACGCCCCGATGTTTCCGCCGCGATTTGTTGTTTTACGCGGTCGGGGTGTGACAAGTGATGTAAAGAATCCGTTCGGAAAAGATGATTATTACCGGAAAGCCATATATCAGCAAGTTGGTGCAACAACAACAAGAACCACAGGTGGCTCATGGTAGAAAAGTGATCGAAAATTCAAAAAGAGCATGTTTGGTGGATTTTAACTGGAACAAATACATATCGCCCGAAAGCAAAGCATGCCTAAGTAATCAAAATGACGAAAGGTTACCTGAAGGTTTTAGCTGGGATATGTTTGTAGATGAAAAGGGAGATTTTAAAGCTTTCATTGCAAAGATTGTGAAAGAACCAGATATGTTTACCACATGGATGAAGTCTATTGGTGAAACTGTGAAGAATGTGGAGGGAAAGTCTGTTGCATCTAAAGAAAATTCACAGAGCTCAGATGAAAGTTCACAAAGTGATGAAAGTTCAGAAAAGGAAGTTGGTTTTTTATCAAACACCAGTTTATTTTGGTTCTTCAAATGATAATTCTGACAAATCAGTAGAGTTTGATCAAACACCAACTGATGACAGTAGTGATGATGAAGAAGAACGACATATTAATGTTGCTAAAACTCATCTCTCTCCTGAAAGTTTTCATTTTTATTTTGCAGATCGATGGGATAAACTGAAGGAGAAACGGGTTGCAAAAGAACAAAAAGTAATGAAGTCTGAAAGTGTTGCTGAGAAGAATGTTGAGACTGAGCAGGTAGTTGAAGCAGAAAAAGTGTTTGAAGCTGAGAAAGTTGTTGAATTTGAGAAGATAATAGAAGTTGAAAAGATTGTGGAAGTCATCAAGTCTTGCACAAAGTGTTTGGAACCTTGCAAGGAATGTGAAGCAAAAGATGAAAAGTTGGTTGAGCTTGAAAAGATGAAAGAGCAATTACTATTCAATCTAAATTACGTGAAAGAATCTTACGATGTATTAAACAGAACAGTAACTGGTCTTCAAAAGACAAACTCTGAAAGAGAAAATGCTTTGACGATGATGAATGCAACATTGATGACGAAGCAGAAAGCTATTAACTTTTACATCGAAGAAAGTGCAAAGTGGAAGCAAGAGTTAGAGAAGGAGAAGATTGAGAATGAGAGAATCAGACGTTTATTACAAAGTTATTCAAGTTCTGATTATCTTATTGATCAAATTTATCCGATTGTTGCAGGTTTCGAAGCATTCAAGAATGAGAAGACCAAGGTGAAGGATACTGGTAAGAAACCGAGTGTTACATATAACAAGTGTCCGCCTCCGATTTGGGAAGGATATTCTCCCAGAAAACCAAATGAGGAGCAAGTCGAAAAAGCAGTCAATATAAAGTTAAAAACCGATACAACTGATGATTTACCATAAAACATTGACGTTACTTTCACATCATCTGACACTGATCATGAGTCTGAGTTAATTAAAAAGGTGGTCGATCAGGTGTTGGATGCAGATGAGGAGTCTGAGTCAAAGTCTGAGTCTGGAGGTTCAAGTTCGTCTGTCAACAGTCCACAGTCGTCGGTTAAAAGGGCTTATAGTAAAGAGTTTTTATTATCAAAATCGAATTTGAATGATGAAACATTTGAAGTAGCATACACTTTAAATGATTCTGATAAATTATATTCTGACAAAGAGTTTCCAATAAGAAGTGTTAGATTTGAAATGATCAAAAAGGTTTTCAAAATGGCAGAAATTAAGATTTATGAAATAAAAGATTTAAATCTTACTGGAAAACCTAAAAAATACACTTCAAGAGTACAACAACGATTAAATAAGAAAAAAGGGTTACAATTCTGGTTCTGGTTTTCAAAAGAAACCAAACCATAATGGTAGCTACAAAAAGAAAGGTTTAGGTTTTATTCCACCTAAAAATTACAAAAATGACAAAATTTCTAAACCAAACACAAAATTTGTTTCAGGTGGAAGTGAAGAAGAAGAACAGAAGAAACCATTCTGGAAACAATCAAACCAGGAGTTTCTTGCTGAGAAGAAAAGGAATGGAATTGGAGTGTTTCATCCAAAAGAGACTCGAACCTGTTTCAAATGCAATGAAGCTGGTCACATTGCATGGAATTGTCCGAAGAATATAAAGACAAAACAGGGAGTTTGTGAAAAACTCAAAGAGAAGGTTGTCGATGTTGAACCACCAATTGAAAACTTTAAAATTTTTGAAAATTCGATTTATGAAGTTGGTGAGTGTTCGAAGAAAAATCTTTACAAAAAGAAAGCCAAGGACAACCAAGTGTGGGTTGTTAAGAAAGGTGATGTAAAAATTGGCGATGAATCTGGTTCCACAAAGCCAGAAGAGCCACAAGGTGAGGTGAAAGAAGTACTTTCAGTGAATGATGATGAGTTTCCATCACTGAAGTTTGAGAACCCTTTACCCAAAAAAAAGAATGAATTTGATGTCGAGAAAGTTTTCAATGGAAATGTTAAGAAAATTTTTGGGAAAATGCTTGATGGGAAAGTAAAAGGGGTTAAAGATTTTTATGCAACTGAAAAGGCAACTTACAACCCTACTGAACAAGAGCTAAAGGAGCTAAAACCACCCAAGGTTGGTCAGACTTGGGTGGAAATTCTTTTCCCTTGAACATCTGACTTGCCGGAGATCCCAAGTTTGTAATCGTGGATCAGGAATCGGCATCTTTCTTAGTAATTGATTGTGTGATTGAATTTTAAAAATAGTTAAATTTTTACAGGATAAGTGTGAATTGCCGGAGCTTCCAGGTTGGTAAGTGTGAAGCAGGAATCGGCATCTTTGTTGGTAAAATGAATTTGTGTAGATGTGATATTCCTACAAGTTGGTTGATGAAGGTTTACACTTACAAGTGGTTATCAAGGACATTAAGTTGTACTTGTTTTTCCTACAAATGGTTAATCAAGGTCATTAGGTTGAACTTGATTGGACCAAACTTACACGTGGTATTTGAAAGACAGTGTGATGAACCAAACCTCTAACTTTACTAGTGATAAAACCAACAAAATTTATTTTCCGGAAAAATCATTTTGGTTAAAACAAACTTAAGTGTTTTGAAATCATAATGAGAAAATAGTTTTGTGTAAGGGGGAGTTCTGATTGTTTATGCCAAGAGAATGGCGAATTGAAGTGATTCGATATCGGTTGTCAATGTTCTTGTACAGTTTATTTTCAAATTTCCTGTAATGTGTTTGCATTTTAGGGGGAGTAGAAATTTTTGAAAATCCAAAAACATTAGAAAATTTGAAAAAGACAAAAACATGATAAAATTTAAAAATGAGTTTTAGTGTCAAAGAAGATGAAATGATAGTACATCAGTAGACAGTCACAGTATGCTAAAGAAATGTAATGTTTAAATAGCGTTAAACAGCCTCACTGATGATATGCCGATAGGTTTTTACACATTTAGTAAACTTTTTCGGGATATAAACTTAAATTCAAACTTGCTTATTTTGTGGGGAACACTACTTGGATATATAGGTAACCCCTGAAATCTCGTTTGAAAGGTCCCTCTTTCTGAGATACTAGGTCTTTATGCTCAGTGATATCTGGGGTATTATCCCGGGACTTCTGATTTTGCGAAGCAATGGCCTAGTCCCCGGAGAATACTTTCTGCTTGCTTGAAATATAGCGCCACCCTCAGCAAATTGATGAAACAATAAAATTGATAGTCATTGCTGTTGTAATACAAAAGATCCTCTAAAGGGGACACACCAAAAGTCGAGTCGTCATCTCTCTGCTGAACGGAAGTTCTGACCTGAGCTCTCACGGTTTCGTACTATAATTTATTCCCTTACAGATATCATATGTGGTATACTCACCTGTAAGACTGAATATTGGGATCTGGATACGGGAGTATATTCAAGTAGTGGGACACACGAATAAGTTTAAGTTCCTAAGACATTAATATCATATCTCGGAACAGTTGAACTTTGTGTGAGAATTTAAGTGGACCAATATACTGACAATCTAGGTGAATTGTTTAGAACTTAAAATGAAATGAAGCTTAACGGTGTTGTTGATATGTCTCAGAAACTGATATGATCCTCTTACACAAACTCACAAAAATATTGTATGTAAATATTTCTTTACTGTATTTCTTAATATCTCAAAATCCAAAAAGATTTTTAAGTGTGTTTTAGAATAAATTTTTGAAAAAGTCAAAAAGATTTTCGACAACTGGTGTTGGAGAACTGATTTTCAAAATTCCAAGTGCTAGACATGATGACCATGTTGTGAGGAGGAGTTTATGTTTTTAATCAAATGTGTTTTAATCTAATTTACACATGTTATTGTTTAAAATTGTAAAATTTACTTTGAGGTAGAGATGGTGCAGGTTTGAGGAAAACCTGGATGTGAGCCAGGTTGATCGATTCTGAGAAGCTTATGTTTGAAAAGTCAGGTTTCCAATACCTGAAGACTAAGAGAAGTTTGTGAAAGTCAGATAACGATCCTGAAGCAGATGATGCTGAAGAACTAAAGGAATACCAACACATTGCTAGGGGAAGTCTGTTGATGCTATTAGAGAAGGTAAAGCCCAAAGACTGATCAAGACTGAAGATGCAAAGTCATGTCACAGTCAGACTGGACACGAACGACTCGTCAACATCTGAGGGGGAGTCTGTTGGTGCATACATCTGTCGACTTAGTCTTGTATCGAGTCTTAAGCTAGATTGTATAGATCAGGGCTTGTTTTACGAGAAAATAGGATAGTTTAAGAGTTAAGATGCTGATTTCGCTCCAAACTCACATGTAGGTGATTTCGCCCGAAATCATAAGTGTCTAATTCAGCTCCAAATGTCTCATGTATGTTTCGGGCGGAATCAGGAAGCTATATATATGTCATGTTGAGCGAAATCAGATATTGATTGCCTTGTATTCCATACCGAAGTGCTGCTGGTGTGAAGACTGAATGTATTTGTGATCTAATCAATACAATCAGTAGTTAAAGTGAAGATTTAGCTGTTTCTACATCAGTTACTTGTTTTCTGCACCTGTAACTGATTAAAACTCCTCTGAACGACTCATTCGGGTTCGTACACGATCCTACAATCCTAAGTGCTTTTGACCCGTCACGACCCGTTTTGGTAGCTTATGCTACTTTAACGCGTCGTTCGCGTAAAACGCGTTCGGAACGCCTAACTAGTCCTATGACAAGTAATATATGCCTTAACATGTCTAATATTGTTGCTAAATCAGTTTAGATGTCAAAATTTGGGTTACATAGGCTTAAAATGAATTTTGGCGCAAAAAGGGTATTTTGGTAATTTACCTAAGGCATATATACTACCTATCATACAACTAACTAAACGTTGTGACCATAAGGTATAACCTTGGAAGGTTATTCCCTATACAACTATGGTCACCTAAAGTGTTTGGTCGGATCCTAATGATCGACCAAATGGTTCGGATTTGAAAGCATAAGCGATTGATTAGATCGCTTACCCTTATGACCCTAAATAAGCACAAATCTAAAAGTGACGAGCTAAACATGCTAGAACATGTTTAGTCAAGTTAGAAAACAGGTTTTGATATCAAAACAAACGGTTTTGATATCCTAGAGTTGTTTGGTTACAAAATACGCGAGAACACGCATTTTGCCAGAAACTACGACTCGTCACTGAGCCTAGATAACGTGGTAATCAGTAGGTATAGTCACTAGGGACTATAACCATCGTGATTACTCTCACGTTATGAAGTTCAAATGAACTTCGCATTGACCATAAACTGGTCAATGCAGAAAGTCAAAAGCAGTTTGACTTTCAAGCTAAAAACGCATAAAAAGAACGAAGGAACACTTACAAAGGGTCCCCGCAAGATTGAATTTCCAAGTATTTCTCAGGTATGAAGTGTTTTCACACATCAACTTAGAGAAAATATCAGAAATCAAGTGGGTTGCAAGTGAACTATGGAGGGGTATTTATAGTTTTCGTAGGACCGTTAGGATCGTTTCTTGAAAACCGTGATTCAATCCTAGTCGTACACATCGAGCCCACTGTTTTAGTAAACCAGGGGAGCCCCTAGAAATGCTCAAAACCATGTGCACAAATGTGGAGCAGCTGGATCAAGCTGGAATCAACATTCTGCTGATCTGGGGATGCCTTACGGACCGTATGGTCCTAAGCCTTACGGACCGTAAGCTGGTCTGCAGATCAGCAACTTTGAAATTTGGCAGAACAGGCCCCTGTGCGCGTATGGTCGTGTTTTGGCACTTCTAACACCCGTCAAACCCATTTTTAAGCTCCCTAAGGATGTTAAAGCATAGGGAACATGAAACATGCTCAAAAATATGTCGGATGTCGGTTCGTTTGGCCGTACAGTTGCGTTGTTCGGATAATTACGACGAAAGTCGTAACGGACGCAAAAACGATCCAAATTGCGCGACCATTGGATTTTTGACAAGCCAATCACTAAAACATAATATTTTAATGATTACATAAATTTTTGGATGTCCGGATGTATTCAGAACGTAAGTTAAGCGCGGAAATGCAAACTTATGCACTTTTTGACGCTTTTAGTCCCTGAATGAGCATAAAGTTTATTTTAGCACACCGAACCTCTCAAAGCCTATTTCTAAGCTATGTAAAGGATATTTAGGGTGTGTTTAACTTATGATCATATTCCGGAATGTTCGATACAGTTCAAATTGGCATACTTTCGCAGGTTGTCAATTTTAGTCCCTGTAAGCGAATTAACTTGATTTTGCCATACCAAAGCCTTCAAAACTTATTACTAAGTTATGTAGAGGTTATTTAAGGTATGTTAAGCATAAATTGATGTTTCGGAGTATTTGTTGCATTAAACTGATTATGTTTACGCACCAGTTTGCGTATAACTCTCCAGAAAGCGATATAGAGTTTGAAATTGAATAAAATTCAAAACATGAAAAATGCCAAACATAAACAAACAAACATTGGGATCAAATAACTTTATTTCATTGATAACTGAACTGTTTACAATGATCACAAGCACAGATGTCACAGTCTCGCCTACTTGTCGAAATTTCGTTCCGAAATTATTTAGAGAAAACTCATGGGAAAAGATGCGGATACTTCGCCTTCATTTGATCTTCACGTTCCGAAGTAAACTCAGGTCCACGCTTAGATTCCCAGCGAACTTTAACCAAAGGAATGCGCATGCGTTTAAGCCATTTGACTATTCGGTCCATGATTTCCACAGGTTTCTCAACAAAATGTAGTGTTTTATCAACACGAATCTCGTCAAGTGGTATGTGGAGGTTCTCATCAGCTAAACACTTCTTGAGATTGGACACGTGGAAGGTTGGATGAACATTACCAAGTTTAGGAGGTAACTCAAGTCTGTAGGCTACCTTACCGATTCTTTCGACGATCTTGAATGGTCCAACATATCTAGGTGCAAGTTTTCCTTTCTTTCCAAATCTGATCACACCTTTCCAAGGTGAGACCTTAAGTAATACACGATCACCGATTTGAAATTCTAAGGACTTGCGTCGTTGGTCCGCGTAACTCT
This sequence comes from Helianthus tuberosus, assembly GCA_030545235.1. Taxonomy (NCBI): domain Eukaryota; kingdom Viridiplantae; phylum Streptophyta; class Magnoliopsida; order Asterales; family Asteraceae; genus Helianthus; species Helianthus tuberosus. The sequence goes on along the minus strand of CM060452.1, from coordinate 115,245,359 downwards.
TTTGACGACTTCGAGCTGCCTGTAGGTTATCATGAACTTTCTTAACCTTATCAGTTGTCTCTAGAATGAGGTCAGGTCTAGTAAGCTGAGCCTCACCTATTTCATTCCAGCAGACTGGTGAACGACATTTTCGACCATAGAGAGCCTTGAAAGGAGCCATGTTGATGTTGGAGTGATAACAGTTGTTGTAGGAGAATTCAATTAATGGAAGATGTGAATCCCAACTACCGCCAAAATCGATCACACAAGCTCTAAGCATATCCTCCAAAGTCTGGATTGTTCTTTCAGATTGACCATCAGATTGCGGATGATAAGCAGTGCTCAGATTAAGCTGGGTCCCCATAGCAGATTGCATGGTTCTCCAAAAACAAGAAGAGAAACGAGCATCTCTATCAGAAATAATGTTCAAAGGAACACCATGTCGAGTTACGATTTCATCCACATAAATTTTTGCAAGCTTTTCAGCAGATAAATCCTCTCGGATTGGCAAGAAATGCGCTGATTTAGTAAGACGATCAACAACTACCCAAATGGCATCATGACCTTTCTTAGTGCACGAAAGCTTAGTAATGAGATCCATAGCGATGTTTTCCCATTTCCAAAATGGGATTTCTTGTTGCTCCAATAAACCAGAAGGATGTTGGTGTTCAGCCTTAACCTTAAGACAAGTAAGGCATTTTGAAACGTACAAGGCAATGTCTTTCTTCATACCAGGCCACCAATACTGAGTACGAAGATCCTTATACATCTTATCCGAGCCAGGATGAATAGAATAACAAGACTTATGAGCTTCATCCATAAGCAAGGTGCGAAGATCATCTTGGCTTGGGACCCATAAACGGTCCATGAAATAATACGATCCATCATCCTTCAGTTCAAGATCAGGCTTAATGTGATAGGGTAATTCCTTACCCATCAAGTCTTGTGAAACACAAGCATGTTGAGCCTGAGAAATGCATGCCTTGATATCAGATCGAGCTTGGATATCAGATTGAACACGAACACAATGCAGCTTGACACGTTCTTTACGACTCAAAGCATCAGCCACGACATTCGCCTTACCAGGATGGTAGCGAATTTCGCAGTCATAGTCGTTTAGAAGCTCAACCCAACGTCTTTGCCTCATGTTGAGTTCTTTCTGATTGAAGATATGCTGAAGACTTTTGTGGTCAGTGAAAACCACACATTTTGTGCCATACAAATAGTGTCTCCAGATTTTAAGAGCGAAGACAACTACGCCCAACTCAAGATCATGAGTGGTGTAGTTTTTCTCATGCACCTTCAACTGCCTCGATGCATATGCTATGACTTTGTTCCTTTGCATCAGAACACAGCCAAGTCCCAGGTTGGATACATCACAGTACATGACAAAATCATCATTGCCTTCGGGCAAAGATAGGATAGGCGCATCACAAAGCTTCTGCTTCAAGGTCTGAAATGCTTCTTCTTGTTTAGAACCCCAATCAAAGGGTTTATTCTTCTGAGTTAGAGCAGTTAAGGGAACTGCAATCTTCGAGAAATTTTTGATGAAGCGGCGGTAATAACCCGCGAGACCAAGAAAAGAACGAACCTCAGTAGGAGTAGTAGGCGTATCCCAATCCTTAATCGCACTGATCTTGGAGGGATCTACATGAATACCTTGTTCGTTGACGATATGTCCCAAAAATTGAACTTCTTTAAGCCAAAATTCGCATTTAGAGAATTTGGCAAAAAGTTGCTCTTTCTTTAAGAGTTCCAGAGTAAGATGAAGATGTTGCTCATGATCAGCTTGCGTCTTAGAGTATATCAAAATGTCATCAATAATGACGATGATGAACTTATCCAAATAAGGCTTGCAAACCCTATTCATCAAGTCCATAAAAACAGCAGGAGCATTAGTCAAACCGAATGGCATAACTGTGAACTCATAATGCCCATAACGAGTGCGGAACGCTGTCTTGGGAATATCTTCTTCATGCACGCGAAGTTGATGATACCCAGAACGTAGATCGATCTTTGAAAAGTAAGAAGCACCCTGTAACTGATCAAAGAGATCATCAATGCGAGGTTGGGGATATCGATTCTTGATGGTAAGCTTGTTCAGCTCATGATAATCGATGCACATTCTGAAAGATCCATCCTTCTTCTTGATAAAAAGAACTGGAGCACCCCAAGGGGAAAAGCTAGGATGGATAAAACCTTTATCTGAAAGTTCCTAAAGCTGCTTAGACAACTCTTACATCTCAGATGGTGCAAGACGATATGGAGATCTGGCAATGGGATTTGCACCAGGTACAAGATCAATACGGAACTCAACTTGGTGCGCTGGGGGTAATCCAGGTAACTCCTCAGGAAATAGCTCTGGATAATCCCGAACGACAGGGATATCTTGAATGGACTTACCTTTGCCTTTATCTTCTACTGCGACATGTGCCAAGAAGGCCACATAGTTCTTTCGCAGATACTTCCGAGCTTGAAAACAAGACATGAGCTTGAGACTACTAGCAGGTTTCTCACCACGAACCTGTAGGATCTCACCAGACGAAAGCGGGACATGAACAATCTTCTCAAAACATACTACCTCTGCGCGATGCTTGGCAAACCAATCCATACCCACTATAATGTCGAAGCTTCCTAGTTGCATTGGCGTGAGGTCGATGGGGAAAAGATGGTCGTTAAGGTTCAACTGGCAGTTGCGAAGGACAGAATTAAGAACAATGGGTTCACCACTGGCAACTTCTACTGTCAAAGGCTTACCTAGTTTCGTTCTAGACACGCGAAGCAATGGTTCGAAAGATAACGACACAAAACTCTTATCGGCACCAGAATAAAAAAGAACAGATGCGGGTTGATTATTAACAAAGAACGTACCGTTAACCACTTCATTGTCTGCTTGCGCCTCTTGTGCATTCATGTTGAAGACTCGACCTCGAGCCTGAGCCTGATTCGGATTCGCATTAACCAGCCTTGGACACTGGTTTCGATAATGGGTCAGGTCTCCACAATTATAGCACGAACCAGGAGGATAGTGAGGTCGTGCAGCTTGCTGTTAAACAGGTTGTTGAGCTACATGTTGAGCTGGATTTTGAGCGACCTGAGCAGAACGACAAACTTCTGCAAGGTGTCCAGACTTCCCACAGTTGGTACAGAAACGACACGGAAGTTGCTGTTGATGGTGACTATTGCACCAATTGCACAAAGGTGCATTCCCTTCATACCGCTTCTTTGCCGGAGGCTGCGCTGGCTGATTTGGTGCAGCTTGTGCAGTAACTGCGAAATTTTGGGAAGCCTTACGCTTCCTAGAACCCTTCGAGGAACCTGGTTCCTTACCTTTCTTGTTCTTACCCTTCTTGCTTTCACTCTGATCAGACGCCTGCTTCTTACCCTTGTCACCCTTTCTATGCAGCTTACCCCTTCGAACCTGAGACTCGGTCAATGTCGCAGATAGCTCGATTGCCTGACGGACTGTGGTAGGGTTACTACTAGTAACGGTGTCGTGTATGGAGTCAGGTAGGCCATCGATATACCTCTCGATAGCCTTCTCGAGTGGGGTAACCATTGTTGGGCATAACAAACTCAGCTCCTCATACCTATCAGTATATGCCCGGTGCTCGCCACTATCCTGTTTCAAATCGTCAAACTCCCTTTCTAAGGCTCGCAGCTCATGACGAGGACAAAACTCCCTCATCATAAGAGTCCTAAGTTCAGCCCATGTTTCTGCTAAAGCAACCTCAGCACCACGGTCTCTCATAACCCCGTTCCCCCATGTGAGAGCCCTCTTCTGAAACACGCTTGAAGCAAACTCGACTTTGCGATTATCAGGACACTGAACGTGACGGAAAGTATTCTCAATGCTCTCGAACCATTGAAGAAGCCCAGTTGCTCCCTCAGTACCACTAAACTTGAGTGGTTTAGCCGAGTTAAAACTCTTGAAATTGAATGGAGCATTGTTGTTGTTGTTGGCTTGGTTCCATTAAGCAATAAGATTTGGGAATGCAGCAGCCATTTGCTGCGCGATGATTTCTGCCAGTTCGGCATTTGGTGGTGGATTTTCGCGTCGAGGAGGCATTCTAAAAGAGGAAACATGAAAGGAACGAGTGAGATGATTAGATGAAAAGAGCGAGATGAAATGAAATCAACAAAGGTAAAGATGGTGGTCATTCGTCTGTATCACAAAGCAAACAAACGACTCACAGTGACTAATCAAGGTAAATGGGTCAAAAATAATGCATCGCGAAGACATGCTCACCTATAAGTGAACATTCACCCCAAGAGTTCCCAGGTAAGAGTGACTGGTCCGATTATGTGGATTTGTACGAACACTCTAGCCTTAGACAGAAAACCCAGGGTACAGGCATTCACCCTTCCAGCTTGCACGTGTTCACACTATTTAGAACCCAAGACTTTGAAGAGATTTTGAAAACTTGGAAGGCACAAGGCCGAAAGAAATCATTCAAAAACAAATGATAAATTTTCAAAATCATTCAGAAAAATTGAAGGGTTCAAAACCTTACAATAAATTATTTAAAAACAGATGATTGATTTTTCAAAAAGCGTTTCGGAAAATTGGGTTCTTGTTTTGGTGATCACCTAAGGATAGGTGAAGTGTATGTTTTAAGATCTAAACACAAGATAACTTGTGTTGGGGTCCTAGAAAGGTTATAGTCTAGGTCAAAGCATTACTAATAACCTAATTCCCTATAACCATTGGCTCTGATATCAACTCTTCTATCACACCCCGACCACGTAAAACATCAAATCGTGGCGGAAACGTCAGGGAGTGTTGTAACAGAATTATTGTTCACAACCATGGTAATGAAAATTTCATTTTATTCAACAACCAAAGGTGGAATACATTGTTTCAAAACAAGAACCAAAGAGTGCACAACATATTTAAACTAAGTCTATCTTTATTTTAAGTCTCTAAGGCACAGGTCCGCCCTAGTGTCACGATCATCATCCTAAGCAACAGCTCCTGAAACACATGTGAAAATAGGTACGTCAGCATAAAAATGCCTGTGAGATACATAGGTTTTGTGAAAATAGGATTCATGACTTAAGTTTAAGAAAAAGTTGTTTAACAAAAGTCAGTCATGAACCTTGTTAGTTGTTTTGTTTTATAAATCTTTTGAAAAGCGATGATAAAGTAGATGATATGTAAAAGAGTAATGTGAGGTTAAATGAAGAGTTGGTTGTATTTTGCAGCACATGATCAGGATTGATTCTTCATTCAGATTCCATAACAAATGTGAAAAGCAACAGATTGTTAATTTGTGTTTTGCGGCTGATCTTTTCCTTTTTGCTAGAGGAGATGTTGATTCGGCTCGATGTATTATGAATTCCCTTAGCGACTTCACTAAAATGTCGGGTTTGGTTCCTAGCTCTCAGAAAAGCACGGGCTTCTTTTGTAATGTTCCGGATCATGTTAAAATGGCGATTATGAGTACTATTCCTTTTGAGGAGGGTACACTTCTGGTTCGTTACTTGGGTGTTCCGCTTTTATCTTCGAGACTTCTCTATAAGGATTGCAGCATACTGGTTGAGAGGCTTGATCAGCGTATTCATAACAGGAAGAATAACCTTCTTGCCTTTGCAGGTAGAGTACAGCTTATTATTTCGGTTTTATCAGATATGCATGTCTACTGGTCCTCGGTTTTCATTTTACCCGCTCGGATTATTCATGACTTAGAAGCAAAATTGCGGAACTTCCTTTGGTCTCAGGGCTCCTTTCAACGTGGGAAGGCCAAGGTTTCTTGGAAATCTGTTTGTGTTCCTAAGTTAGATGGTGGTTTGGGTATTCGAAGGATTGGTGATGTTAATAAGGCTCTGATGGTTACGCATATTTGGAGCATTCTTACAAATCGGGAGTCTCTTTGGGTGGCTTGGATCCACTCATACAGGTTAAAGAGTTGTAATTTCTGGGAATGTAAACCAGTTCAGAATTGCTGTTGGAGTTGGAGAAAATTGTTACAGTTGCGGCCGTTAATTAGAGGGTTTTGTTGGTCCAAACTTGGCAATGGTAGAGACATTTCAGTTTGGTATGATAATTGGAGTGTTATCGGTCCGTTGAGTTCCTTCCTTTCGCCTAGGACTATCACAAGGGAGGGATTTTCGCTACGAGCCACAGTTGCGGATTTGTCTGTTAATGGTGCTTGGTTATGGCCTGCTGCTTGGAGAGATATTTACCCAGTTCTTATACAACTTGATCAGGTGCAAAGGGATGCTAACACACAAGATTGTTTGCTTTGGAAAGATGGAGATGAGGTTAGTTGTCACACCCCGACCACGTAGAACAACCAAACGTGGCGGAAACGTCGGGAGTGTTGTAACAGAATTAATTGTTTCAAATCCATGGCAATTGAAGTTTCGTTTTATTAATCAAACATGAAAGTTTACATTGCTTTAACAAGAACCAAAGAGTACATAACATAAATTAACTAGTTCTTGTCTCGTTTTAAGTCACTAAGGCACAGGTCCGCCTAAGTATGTCTTGATAAGTCCTATGCATCATCTCCTGAAAACACATGTGAAAATAGGTACGTCAGCATAAAAATGCCTGTGAGATACATAGGTTTTGTGAAAACAGAATTCATGACTTATGTTTGAGAAAATGTTTAGTCATGAACCTTTTAATTTGCTTTGTCTTGTAAATCATTTGAAAAACAATAAGATCAGATGATATGTATAAATAAGAGAATAATGTATGGTTAAATGAATAACCATGTAACTTTTAGTTGCTTTCATATCACGATCAAAGACTGCTTAACAAAGACTGCTTCTGAAGTAAATTAAAAATGGCTGTTTTTCTCTCTAAACCTTGCGATCCTGAAGATTCTCGTAAACCTTGTCTCAACCTTGATTCTTCTTTGTGATCTATTGCATAACAGTCTGTGATTGGAGATTTGATTCCTTCAAAGCTCTATAACGAACTTGTTAGCAACTGTGACCAATTTCGAATTAGGGTTTTATTTCTTTTCGTTTTTTCCTATCGCCTCCTTAGTGTTACTTTGATTCTCTGATTTATTAATCTTGTAGTTTTTGATTGCGGTTAACTGAGATTAATTTAGCTAGATCGAAAACTCTAGATTAATCGATTAAGGGTTGACGATTATCACTAGGGTTTTAAAGGTTTAGGGTTCTTGGTAGCTGCATGTTGTTGGGGTTTTTATATGCTTTGATCGTTGTTTTGTTTGCATGGAGGGAAATAGGGATTAAAGTTTGGAGGATTTAGGGTTCCATTCCTTTACCGAAAAACTGCATGGGGATATCTTTATTAAGTCGAAGGGTGCAATGCCGATGCATGTTCAGGAGTCTCGTGATGGTAGGGGCTTGGAGAATTTAGGGTTTCTGTCACACCCCGACCGCGTAAAACAACAAATCGCGGCGGAAACATCGGGGCGTGTCGTAACAGAATTAATTGTTTCATAACCATGGCACACAAAGTGTATTTTATTTATTAAACAAGGGTGTTACATTGTCTCGAAACAGTAAATTAAGAGTTCAGAACATAATTAAACATAGTCTATCTTCTTTTAAAGTCTCTAAGGCACAGGTCCGCCCTAGTATCATGTTCAACATCCTACGGAAAAGCACCTGAAAACACATGTGAAAATAGGTACGTCAGCATAAAAATGCCTGTGAGATACATAGGTTTTGTGAAAATAGGATTCATGACTTATGTTTATGAAAAATGTTTAGTCACGAACCTTGTAATTTGCTTTGTCATGTAAATCATTTGAAAACAATAAGATCAGATGATATGTATAAGTAAATGTCATGTTAAATAAATAACCATGTAAAAATGTGTTTGTATAAGATAAGTTGTTTGTAAATCATTGTCTTGTGAAAAGTATGTTATTTGTATAAAATGTTCTATGTCTCAAACTGAAATGATTCAAATAACGTTACGACATGTAATACCATACAAACACTTATATATAGGAAGTACCAGCGGCGTATCCACCATGCTTGTATCATATTACACACGCATCGTTAACTTAATCACTTAACCAAACCAAACCAACCAATGTAAGAAGTCTATGTTTAACCCAATTGTCAAATGTATTGAATAATATGTCAAAGTGTTTATGTCAAGATGTAAATCATGTCAAATGTCTATGTCAAATATCCATGTCAAATGTCTATGTCAAATATCCATGTCAAATGTCTATGTCAAATATCCATGTCAATGTCTATGTCAAAATGTCATGTATGGCAAGTGAAATGTCTCAACTAAACCATATGCACAAAAACAAAGTATTGAAGTAAAACTTGGTTTAAATCAAAGCTATGTTTTGTGTAAATGCATGCAACTATTTAATATGAACATTTATGTGGTATTGTGAATATGCATACATCCAAGCCTGGCGACTGTGGTGATAAACCCTTTAAACAAATTAAAGGTCTATCTGTCTTAATGTCAACGAATTCGGTCATTCCTTTCTGTCCCCTTACCCTGGGATGTCCGGAACGGGAGTTGTCAATTCCTATGGTACCACTACCTACTAACGAACGGCGTAGCTAATGTTAATGGATATATTGTCCCATGTAAACAAACCAAATGTCATAACAAAATGTGAGCATGTGAAAACAATGCACTAAGTATGTAATCAAATGAACATACATAGCGTGAAATGTCATGTAAAACGATGTACTAAGTAATGCACACAATGGGCATACCTAGCATGAAATGTCATGTAAAACGATGTACTGAGTAATGCACACAATGGGCATAACTAGCATGAAATGTCATATAAAACGATGTACTGAGTAATGCACGCAATGGGCATACCTAGCATGAAATGTAATGTAAAACAATGTACCAAGTAATGCACACAATGGGCACACCTAGCATAAGATGTAATGAAATCATGTACTATAATGTACTAACGAACATAGCATGTATATGATGTGAAAACAGGAAAGCATGAAAGTAACAAGTAGGCACATGTGTTCCACCCCAAAACAGTTTAGAAAACAGTAAAAGAGGGGTCTATGTACTCACTTGAGATTGCTCAGTTGTATAAAGATAACCACCAAGCAATGCAAGAGATCTCGGAATCAAACGGCACCTAGTATAGGTAACTATGTTAATAAACCGGACCTATCTCGGAAGACTGGGTAGCATTAGGGTTTGTAAACCAAGTGAGTGTCGGAACTCACGTGATATGGTTTAACAAAGCCTACATGCTAAATGAAACTTAACATAATTGTTTACGACCCATTACGACCCGTTTAGGAAGCTTATGCTACTTTAACGCGTCGTGCGCGTGAAACGCGTTCGGACCGCCTAACTAGTCCTATGACAAGTGTTATATGCCTAAACATGTTACATAATCAGTTATGTGACAAAAGTTTAGGTTACATATGCTTAATTACCAATTATACATGAAAAGGGTATTCTGGTAATTTACCTAAGGCATATAAACTACCTATCATACAACTACTTAAATGATGTGACCATAAGGTATAACCTCGGAAGGTTATTCCCTACACTATGGTCACCTAATGTATTTGGTCGGATCCTAATGATCGACCAAACTGGGTCGGGTTCGAAGGTATAGGCGATTTATTAGATCGCCTACCCTACGACCCTAGACAACGTGGTAATCAGTGGGCATAGTCCCAAGGGACTATGACCAACGTGATTACAATCACGTTGCGAAGTTCAAACGAACTTCGCATTGACCATTACTGGTCAACGCAGAAAGTCAAACAAAGTTTGACTTTCAGACTCGATAAAACAATAAAATAAGGAAAAGAACGAAAGAATACTTACGAAGGGTCCAAGATTCAAAGGTTCAAAGGTGTGGGTTTTGTGTTGAGGATGGATGGGTATTTATAGTAAAAGCACTACCGTTAGGATCGTTTCTTGGAAAAGGGGAAAAGATCTAGTCCGTACACTTGTTGAAAGGTTATGGAAGCTAAATTCCATCCTTATCTAGTGACTAAGCAAGTTAGAACATGTGGTGGTGGATCAAACATGTGCAACTTGTGATTAAATACACTTAATCTGGTCAGAAGGTGGGAAGCGGCCCGCTTTAGGATTAGCCAAACACAATGCGGGCCGCCTGAGCATGTCAGATCAGAAACAACTTTCAAAAATGACAGTTTAGGTCCCTGCACGTGTTTAAGGCCATTTCCGACACTTCTAAGGCCCGTAAAGCCAACTTTAAGGCCCTAAAATGTTGCCTAAACATTGTGGACATGAAACATGTTCAAAAATATGTCGGATGATGGTTCGTTTGGTCGTACGAACGCGATGTTCGCTTAATTACGACGGAATGCGCATAAGCGCGAAAAACGATCCAAATGACGCAACGAATGGATTTTTCTTAAGGCGAACACTAAAATATAATATAGTCATGCTTACATAAATTTTTGGATGTCCAGATGTATTCAGAACGTAAGTTATGCGCGAAAATGCAAACTTGTGCACTTTTTGACACTTTTAGTCCCTGAATGACCCAAAAGTTTATTTTAGCACACCGAACCCCTCAAAGCCTATTTCTAAGCTATGTAAAGGATATTTAAGGTGTGTTTAACTTATGGTTATGTTCCGGAATGTTCGTTACAGTTCAAATTGACATACTTTCGCAGTTTGTCATATTTAGTCCCTGTAAGCGAATTAACTTGTTTTTGCCATACCAAAGCCTTCAAAACTTATTTCTAAGTTATGTAAAGGTTATTTAAGGTATGTTGAGTATATGTTGATGTTCCGGAGTATTTCTCGCATTAAACTGAGTACGTTTACGCACTAGTTTGCGTATAACTTTCCAGAAAGCGATGTAGAGTTTGAAATTGAACAAAAGTCAAAACATGAAAAATGTAAAACATAACAAAACAAACATTGTGATCAAATAACATTGTTTTATTGATAACAGAACTGTTCATAGTGATTACAAGCACAGTTGTTACAGTCTCCCCTACTTGTGGAAATTTCGTCCCGAAATTTATTTAGAGGAAACTCGTGGAAAAAGATGTGGATATTTCGCCTTCATTTGGTCTTCGCGTTCCCAAGTAAACTCAGGTCCACGTTTTGCTTCCCAGCGAACTTTGACCAAAGGAATGCGCTTGCGTTTAAGCCACTTGACTTCACATTCCATGATTTCCACTGGTTTCTCAACAAATTTCAGTGTTTTGCCAACACGAATTTCGTCAAGCGGTATGGAGTAGTTCTCATCAGCTGTACACTTCTTGAGATTTGATATGTGAAAAGTTGGATGAACATTTCCAAGTTCAGGAGGTAACTCAAGTCTGTAGGCTACCTTTCCGATTCTTTCGACGATCTTGAATGGTCCAACGTATCTAGGTGCAAGTTTTCCTTTCTTTCCAAATCTGATCACACCTTTCCAAGGTGAGACCTTAAGTAATACTCGATCACCGACTTGAAATTCAAAGGCTTTGCGTTTTGGGTCCGCGTAAATCTTCTGACGGTTTCTAGCTGCCTGAAGGTTATCACGAACTTTCTTGACCTTGTCAGTTGTCTCTAAAATGAGGGCAGGTCCAGTAAGTTGAGCCTCGCCAATCTCATTCCAGCAGACTGGTGAACGACATTTTCGACCATAGAGAGCTTCGAAAGGAGCCATTTTGATGCTAGTGTGATAACTGTTGTTGTAGGAGAATTCAATCAATTTAAGATGTGAATCCCAGCTACCACCAAAATCGATCACACAAGCTCTTAGCATATCCTCCAGTGTCTGGATTGTTCTCTCAGATTGACCATCCGTTTGCGGATGATAAGCTGTGCTCAGATTAAGTTGGGTCCCCATAGCAGATTGCATGGTTCTCCAAAAGTGAGAAGTGAAACGAGCATCTCTGTCAGAAATGATGTTCAAAGGAACACCATGTCGAGCTACAATTTCATCTACATAGATTTGAGCAAGTCTGTCGGTAGGAAAATCCTCGCGGATTGGTAAGAAATGTGCTGACTTTGTAAGACGATCAACGACTACCCAGATGGCATCATGACCTTTCTTTGTGCGCGGGAGTTTGGTAACAAGATCCATAGTAATGTTTTCCCATTTCCAAACTGGGATCTCTGGTTGCTCCAACAAACCCGAAGGACGTTGATGTTCAGCCTTAACCTTAAGACAAGTAAGGCATTTGGATACGTATAAGGCAATGTCCTTCTTCATACCAGGCCACCAATAGTGAATACGAAGATCCTTATACATTTTATCTGAGCCCGGATGAATAGAATAACGAGACTTATGGGCTTCATCCATAAGCAAGGCACGAAGATCATCCTGGCTTGGGACCCACAAACGGTCCATGAAGTAATATGATCCATTGTCCTTCAGTTCCAAAGCAGGCGTTATGTGATAGGGAAATTCTTTATCCATCAAACCTTGTGAAACACAAGATTGTTGGGCTAGAGAAATGCGTGCTTGGATATCGGATTGTGCTTGAATAACAGATTTAACACGTACATAATGAAGCTTAGTACGTTCCTTACGACTCAATGCATCAGCTACGACATTCGCCTTACCAGGATGGTAGCGAATTTCGCAGTCATAGTCGTTTAAAAGCTCAACCCAACGTCGCTGTCTCATGTTGAGTTCTTTCTGGTTGAAGATATGCTGAAGACTTTTGTGGTCAGTGAAAACCACACATTTTGTACCGTACAAATAGTGTCTCCAGATCTTGAGAGCAAAGACAACTGCACCCAACTCAAGATCATGAGTGGTGTAGTTCTTCTCATGTATCTTCAATTGTCTTGATGCATAGGCAATGACTTTGTTCCTTTGCATCAGAACACAGCCAAGACCCAATTTAGATGCATCACAATATACGACAAAATCATCATCACCCTCAGGTAATGATAAAACAGGCGCATCGCAAAGCTTCTGCTTCAGGTGTTGAAAAGCTTCCTCTTGTTTGAATCCCCAATAAAAGGGCATTTTCTTCTGAGTTAGAGCAGTTAGAGGAACTGCAATCTTAGAGAAGTTTTCAATGAAGCGGCGATAATAACCCGCTAGACCAAGAAAAGAACGAACTTCAGTAGGAGTAGTAGGCGTATCCCAATCCTTAATCGCACTGATCTTGGAGGGATCTACATGAACACCTCGTTCGTTGATAATGTGTCCCAAAAATTGAACTTCTTTAAGCCAAAATTCGCACTTGGAGAATTTGGCGAAAAGTTGCTCTTTCTTCAGGAGTTCCAGAGTAAGACGAAGATGCTGCTCGTGATCAGCTCGTGTCTTAGAGTAAATCAAGATGTCGTCAATAAAAACAATGACGAACTGATCCAAATAAGGTTTGCAGACCCTATTCATTAAGTCCATGAAAACAGCAGGAGCATTAGTCAAACCGAATGGCATGACTGTGAACTCGTAATGTCCATAACGAGTACGGAATGCTGTCTTCGGAATGTCTTCTTCTTGCACCCGAAGTTGATGATATCCGGAACGCAGATCGATCTTCGAAAAATAAGAAGCGCCTTGTAGCTGATCAAAGAGGTCGTCTATGCGAGGTAGAGGATATCGATTTTTGATGGTAAGCTTGTTAAGCTCACGATAATCGATACACATCCTAAAGGATCCATCCTTCTTCTTGACAAAAAGAACTGGAGCACCCCAAGGTGAAAAACTAGGACGTATAAAACCTTTGTCAGAGAGCTCCTGAAGTTGTTTAGACAACTCTTGCATCTCAGACGGTGCAAGACGATATGGAGCTCTGGCAATGGGGTTTGCACCAGGTACGAGATCAATGCGGAACTCGACTTGGCGTGCTGGAGGTAGACCAGGTAAGTCTTCAGGGAATACTTCAGAATAATCCCGAACGACGGGAATATCTGAAATAGACTTACCCTTGCCTTTATCTTCTGTAACATGTGCTAAGAAAGCCACATAGTTCTTCTGTAGATACTTCCGAGCTTTAAAACAAGACATGAGTTTGAGACCACCGGTAGGCTTCTCACCTTGAACTTGCAGGATCTCGCCTGTCGAAAGCGGCACACGAACAATCTTCTTAGAACAAACTATCTCTGCATGATGCTTGGATAACCAATCCATTCCCACAATAACGTCGAAGCTTCCAAGTTGCATAGGCGCGAGGTCAATAGGAAAAAGATGGTCGTTAAGATTCAACTGGCAGTTGTGAAGAACAGAATCAAGAATAATGGGTTCACCATTAGCAACCTCTACTGTCAAAGATTTGCCTAGTTTCGTTCTAGACACGTGAAGCATTTGCTCAAAAGACAAAGACACGAAACTCTTATCGGCACCGGAATCGAAAAGAACAGATGCAGGCTGATTATTAATAAAGAACGTACCGTTCACCACATTATCGTCAGCCTGTGCCTCTTGGGCATTCATGTTAAAAACTCGGCCTCGAGCCGGAGCCTGATTCTGGTTCTGGTTCTGGTTCTGGTTGGCTAGTCTTGGGCACCGATTTCTATAGTGGGTCAGATCCCCACAATTGTAACAAGCACCTGGTGGGTATTGTGGTCGTGCAGCTTGACCCTGTTGCGGAGCAGGAGGCTGAGCAACTTGTTGAGCCGGGTTCTGAACCGCGGGATTCTGAGCAGACCGACAAACATTGGCAAGATGGCCTGATTTCCCACAGTTAGTACAGAAACGGCATGGAAGTTGCGGCTGGTGGTGACTGTTGCATCTATTGCACAAAGGTGCATTCCCTGTATAGGGTTTCTTTGCTGGAGGCTGCGCAGGTTGGTTGGGAGCTGCCAGATTAGCTTGGGCAGTGATAGCAAAATTTTGAGAAGCCTTACGCTTCTTTGACCTCTTCGAAGAACCAGAGTTCTTTCCATTCAAGTTTTGACCTTTCTTGCTATCTTCCTTGTCAGCCGACTGCTTCTTGCCCTTGTCACCCTTCCGGTGTAACTTGTTCTTCCGAATCTGCGACTCAGTCAATGTCGCAGATAACTCGATCGCCTGACGAAGTGTGGCAGGGTTACTACCAGTGAGAATGTCTTGTACCGAGTCAGGTAGACCGTCGATGTATCTCTCGATAGCCTTGTCAAGTGGGGTAACCATAGTCGGGCAAAGCAAACTCAACTCTTCAAACCGATCAGTATAAGCCCTATGCTCACCACTATCTTGCTTCAAAACATCAAACTCTTTCTCCAACGCTCGTTGCTCATGACGAGGACAGAATTCCCTCATCATAAGGGCTCTAAGTTCAGCCCATGTCTGTGCGAGAGCGACTTCTGCACCTTGATCTCTCATAACTCCGTTCCACCATGTCAAAGCCCTCTTCTGAAATACACTCGAGGAGAACTCGACCTTGCGATTATCCGGACACTGCACATGGCGAAAAGTATTCTCTATGCTCTCGAACCACTGAAGAAGCCCAGTCGCTCCCTCAGAACCACTAAACTTGAGTGGTTAAGCCTGGTTAAAATCCTTGTATTTGCATGGAACGTTGTTGTTGTTGTTGGCCTGGTTCCATTGAGCAAAGAGATTTGGAAACTGAGCAGCCATCTGCTGCGCAATAATTTCTGCCAGCTCGGCAGTAGCTATCTGATTCTCGCGTCGAGGAGGCATTCTAAAAGAGGAAAACCATGAGAAGAAACGAGTGAGATGATTGGATGAAAAGAATGAGATGAAACAAAATCAACAAAAGCAAAGATGGTGGTCATTCGTCCGTATCACAAAGCAAACAAACGACTCACAGTGACTAATCAAAGTAAATGGGTCAAAAATAATGTATAATGAAGACATGCTCGCCTATAAGTGAACACTCATCCCAAGAATTCCCAGGTAAGCACAACTGGTCTCTGCGTCTGGTTGAGATGTATACGAAGTGCTTGCCTAGACAGAAAACTCAGAATACAGGCATTCACCCTTCCAGTTTGCACACGTTCACATTATTTAAAACCCAAAACGTTTGACGGGATTTTTGAAAATTAGAAGGCACAAGGCCAAAAACCAAACTTGAAAAGGGTTCAAAACCATAAAACAGAGGGTTCAAAACCTTACAATTGAGGGTTCAAAACCTTGTAAAAATTTATTCAAAAAACAGATGATTGTTTTTCAAAAATCGTTTCGGAAAAAATTTTGGTTCCTTGTTTTGTTAATCACCTAAGGATAGGTGACGTACATGTTTTATGATCTAAACACAAGATAACTTGTGTTAGGTTCCTAGAAAAGTTATAGTCTAGGTCAAAGCATTACTAATAACCTAATTCCCTATAACCATTGGCTCTGATACCAACTCTTCTGTCACACCCCGACCGCGTAAAACAACAAATCGCGGCGGAAACATCGGGGCGTGTCGCGACAGAATTAATTGTTTCATAACCATGGCACACAAAGTGTATTTTATTTATTAAACAAGGGTGTTACATTGTCTCGAAACAGTAAATTAAGAGTTCAGAACATAATTAAACATAGTCTATCTTCTTTTAAAGTCTCTAAGGCACAGGTCCGCCCTAGTATCATGTTCAACATCCTACGGAAAAGCACCTGAAAACACATGTGAAAATAGGTACGTCAGCATAAAAATGCCTGTGAGATACATAGGTTTTGTGAAAATAGGATTCATGACTTATGTTTATGAAAAATGTTTAGTCACGAACCTTGTAATTTGCTTTGTCATGTAAATCATTTGAAAACAATAAGATCAGATGATATGTATAAGTAAATGTCATGTTAAATAAATAACCATGTAAAAATGTGTTTGTATAAGATAAGTTGTTTGTAAATCATTGTCTTGTGAAAAGTATGTTATTTGTATAAAATGTTCTATGTCTCAAACTGAAATGATTCAAATAACGTTACGACATGTAATACCATACAAACACTTATATATAGGAAGTACCAGCGGCGTATCCACCATGCTTGTATCATATTACACACGCATCGTTAACTTAATCACTTAACCAAACCAAACCAACCAATGTAAGAAGTCTATGTTTAACCCAATTGTCAAATGTATTGAATAATATGTCAAAGTGTTTATGTCAAGATGTAAATCATGTCAAATGTCTATGTCAAATATCCATGTCAAATGTCTATGTCAAATATCCATGTCAAATGTCTATGTCAAATATCCATGTCAATGTCTATGTCAAAATGTCATGTATGGCAAGTGAAATGTCTCAACTAAACCATATGCACAAAAACAAAGTATTGAAGTAAAACTTGGTTTAAATCAAAGCTATGTTTTGTGTAAATGCATGCAACTATTTAATATGAACATTTATGTGGTATTGTGAATATGCATACATCCAAGCCTGGCGATTGTGGTGATAAACCCTTTAAACAAATTAAAGGTCTATCTGTCTTAATGTCAACGAATTCGGTCATTCCTTTCTGTCCCCTTACCCTGGGATGTCCGGAACGGGAGTTGTCAATTCCTATGGTACCACTACCTACTAACGAACGGCGTAGCTAATGTTAATGGATATATTGTCCCATGTAAACAAACCAAATGTCATAACAAAATGTGAGCATGTGAAAACAATGCACTAAGTATGTAATCAAATGAACATACATAGCGTGAAATGTCATGTAAAACGATGTACTAAGTAATGCACACAATGGGCATACCTAGCATGAAATGTCATGTAAAACGATGTACTGAGTAATGCACACAATGGGCATAACTAGCATGAAATGTCATATAAAACGATGTACTAAGTAATGCACGCAATGGGCATACCTAGCATGAAATGTAATGTAAAACAATGTACCAAGTAATGCACACAATGGGCACACCTAGCATAAGATGTAATGAAATCATGTACTATAATGTACTAACGAACATAGCATGTATATGATGTGAAAACAGGAAAGCATGAAAGTAACAAGTAGGCACATGTGTTCCACCCCAAAACAGTTTAGAAAACAGTAAAAGAGGGGTCTATGTACTCACTTGAGATTGCTCAGTTGTATAAAGATAACCACCAAGCAATGCAAGAGATCTCGGAATCAAACGGCACCTAGTATAGGTAACTATGTTAATAAACCGGACCTATCTCGGAAGACTGGGTAGCATTAGGGTTTGTAAACCAAGTGAGTGTCGGAACTCACGTGATATGGTTTAACAAAGCCTACATGCTAAATGAAACTTAACATAATTGTTTACGACCCATTACGACCCGTTTAGGAAGCTTATGCTACTTTAACGCGTCGTGCGCGTGAAACGCGTTCGGACCGCCTAACTAGTCCTATGACAAGTGTTATATGCCTAAACATGTTACATAATCAGTTATGTGACAAAAGTTTAGGTTACATATGCTTAATTACCAATTATACATGAAAAGGGTATTCTGGTAATTTACCTAAGGCATATAAACTACCTATCATACAACTACTTAAATGATGTGACCATAAGGTATAACCTCGGAAGGTTATTCCCTACACTATGGTCACCTAATGTATTTGGTCGGATCCTAATGATCGACCAAACTGGGTCGGGTTCGAAGGTATAGGCGATTTATTAGATCGCCTACCCTACGACCCTAGACAACGTGGTAATCAGTGGGCATAGTCCCAAGGGACTATGACCAACGTGATTACAATCACGTTGCGAAGTTCAAACGAACTTCGCATTGACCATTACTGGTCAACGCAGAAAGTCAAACAAAGTTTGACTTTCAGACTCGATAAAACAATAAAATAAGGAAAAGAACGAAAGAATACTTACGAAGGGTCCAAGATTCAAAGGTTCAAAGGTGTGGGTTTTGTGTTGAGGATGGATGGGTATTTATAGTAAAAGCACTACCGTTAGGATCGTTTCTTGGAAAAGGGGAAAAGATCTAGTCCGTACACTTGTTGAAAGGTTATGGAAGCTAAATTCCATCCTTATCTAGTGACTAAGCAAGTTAGAACATGTGGTGGTGGATCAAACATGTGCAACTTGTGATTAAATACACTTAATCTGGTCAGAAGGTGGGAAGCGGCCCGCTTTAGGATTAGCCAAACACAATGCGGGCCGCCTGAGCATGTCAGATCAGAAACAACTTTCAAAAATGACAGTTTAGGTCCCTGCACGTGTTTAAGGCCATTTCCGACACTTCTAAGGCCCGTAAAGCCAACTTTAAGGCCCTAAAATGTTGCCTAAACATTGTGGACATGAAACATGTTCAAAAATATGTCGGATGATGGTTCGTTTGGTCGTACGAACGCGATGTTCGCTTAATTACGACGGAATGCGCATAAGCGCGAAAAACGATCCAAATGACGCAACAAATGGATTTTTCTTAAGGCGAACACTAAAATATAATATAGTCATGCTTACATAAATTTTTGGATGTCCAGATGTATTCAGAACGTAAGTTATGCGCGAAAATGCAAACTTGTGCACTTTTTGACACTTTTAGTCCCTGAATGACCCAAAAGTTTATTTTAGCACACCGAACCCCTCAAAGCCTATTTCTAAGCTATGTAAAGGATATTTAAGGTGTGTTTAACTTATGGTTATGTTCCGGAATGTTCGTTACAGTTCAAATTGACATACTTTCGCAGTTTGTCATATTTAGTCCCTGTAAGCGAATTAACTTGTTTTTGCCATACCAAAGCCTTCAAAACTTATTTCTAAGTTATGTAAAGGTTATTTAAGGTATGTTGAGTATATGTTGATGTTCCGGAGTATTTCTCGCATTAAACTGAGTACGTTTACGCACTAGTTTGCGTATAACTTTCCAGAAAGCGATGTAGAGTTTGAAATTGAACAAAAGTCAAAACATGAAAAATGTAAAACATAACAAAACAAACATTGTGATCAAATAACATTGTTTTATTGATAACAGAACTGTTCATAGTGATTACAAGCACAGTTGTTACAGTTTCAATCTTTTGCTGATAAGCCTTCATTGTTTAGCAAGCCGATAAACATTGATGGTAAAACTATGGTACCTCGGCGTGGAGTTATTAATGTTATAGATGAATTGGAAAAAGTTACTGTTCCGGTTCCTCTGGTGTCCGCTAATGCTGATGTTACGGATGATCAGATTCATTCATCATCTTCTCCGATTTCTTATGCTGAAAAACTTCAGTCTAATGTGCGTAATAAACGAGAGGTTAACTTTAGACTCATGGAGTCAATGGAGACCCTTGAAGATGCTGATGTCGTGATACCTAGGGAAGTTGTTAAAAAAGTTCAAGAAAGATTTGACAATGTCTTGTATGGTTATTTTCTAGGTAATCGGCTTCCGTTTCCTGTGGTAGAGTATTATGCAAAGAATGTATGGGCTAAGTTTGGTTTCGAGAAAATGATGATGAACTCTAACGGATTCTTTTTCTTTAAATTTGATTCCAAAGAGGGAATGGCTAAAGTGCTTGAAGGGGGGCCTTGGTTAATTCGGAAAATGCCGTTATTCTTGAATAGTTGGTCTCCTTCTGTCTGTCTTAAAAAGGAGGGGATCAAATCAGTTCCGGTATGGGTTAAGTTACACAATGTTCCCATTGCGGTATACACGGATGAGGGTTTAAGTTTGTTAGCTTCAAAGATTGGTAAGCCGAAGAGATTGGATAGTTATACTGCAGATATGTGTTTGGATAGTTGGGGTAGGAGTAGTTTTGCTCGTGTCTTAGTTGAAGTCAATGCTGATAATGTTTTGAAAGATCATATTGTAGTGGCTATTCCAAAACTAGACGAAGAAGGCTACATCACTGAGAAAGTGGCTGTGGAATATGAGTGGAGGCCTCAACAATGTTCTATGTGTTGTGTTTTTGGCCATACGGATCAATCATGTGTGAAGAACGTCAATAACAAAGCAAAACAAGTGGTGGTTGATGATGATGGATTCGTTATGGATAAAAGGAAGATGGCTAGGCAGGGTGCAGTTTATAAGAAGCAGAAGACTAAGTTTGTCTATAAGCCGAAGCTTTCTAAAACTGGTCCGAGCACCTCTGGTACGAAGAAGGATGATCAAAGAAACATGGGGGAGAGTTCGAATCAAAACCCGGGTGGGGGGGTCATTATTCGGAATTCTTTTGAAGCTTTGGATTCAAATGAGGGTAATGACATGGAGAATGCCCAGCAACAGCCGAAGTATGCAAACAAAACTGCTGGAAAAAATGGCCAACCTGATGTCAACATAACAGGTGGAAAGCATGTTCAACCTGAGGAGGTGGTCGATTCTATACCAACTGAAACAGCCAGATTTATGCGGAATGATAACCATGAAGCGGTTGCTGAGGGGGCAAGCACTCCCGGTCAGAGTGGTTTTGATGGATAGCTTTCTCACATGGAACATAAGGGGTTTGAACCAACCCCTGAAACAAAATGAGGTTCGTCTTATGCTTTCGGAAAATAAAGGGTCTGTTTGTGCTATCTTAGAATCGCATGTGGATGTTGCTAATCTAAATAGAGTTTGTAAAAAGGTGTTTAGAAATTGGAGTTGGACATCTAATGGGGGCCTTTGTGATCGGGGTACTAGAGTTATCCTTGGGTGGAATAGTGATATTGTGGATGTCATGATTTTGTCACAGTCAGATCAAGTCATTCATGCTCAATTGTGGTCAAAAGCGGATAATACTAGTGTTTTCGGCTCTTTTGTTTATGCAAAGAATAAATATCAAGACCGAAGGGTTCTTTGGGAAAACTTATGTGCGCATGCGATATTGTGTAGGGATAAGCCTTGGTTTGTCATGGGTGATTTCAATTCGGCTCTTCATATGGATGATTCGCTGTTTGGTACATCAACTCAAACTATAGGTATGCGAGAGTTTTATGATTGTGTCAAAAACTCAGAACTGCTTGATGTTGCATGGTATGCAATATACTTGGAACCAGAAGCCGAAGGAGGGGATTGGCTTACTTCGTAAGATTGATAGGGTTATGTGTAACGTTAAGGGTATTGATATGTTTCCAGAAGCTTATGTTATGTATCATTCGTATCGTGTCTCTGATCACACCCCTTGTATTCTAAAGCTGACCAAGGAGACGAAAGTGTCTAAGCCGAAGCCTTTCAAATTCGCGAATTTCCTTACTTCGAAACCTGATTTCAGAATTTGTGTAGAGCGTGAGTGGGTGAAGACGGTTGATGGGATATCTATGTTCTCGGTTATCACTAAGCTGAAGAACTTAAAGCCAGGTCTTAGGAAAATCCTGAATCAGCAAGGGAATTTGCATTTAAAGGTGAGTGAGCTGCGGAAAAAGCTTGATGAGATTCAAAGAATGTTAGACAAGAACCCTCTTGATGTGGTGCTTCGTAATAACGAGTCTGAATGCCTAAAGGAGTTCCAAATTGCGGCGTATGATGAGGAGTGTTTTTTGAAACAAAAATCTAAGGTTGAGTGGCTTTGTGCTGGGGATTCGAATACGGCATTTTTTCATAATAGCCTGAAATGCAAAAATGCTAGGAACAAAATTCATTGCATTCGTGATTTGGCTGGAACCCGATATGAAGGAGATGAAGTTACGGACGCGTTAGTTAATCATTACGCTGGTTTTTTAGGCACGGAGGATCAAGTGTCTACTCGGGACTTGACGGACATATGTCTTAATACTCTTAGTCCGGAAGTGGCAAGTAATATGGTCAAACAAGTTACTCCTGAAGAAATTAAAAATGCTATGTTCAGCATTGGTGAGAACAAAGCTCCTGGTCCGGATGGCTACACGTCTGCATTTTTCAAGCATGCATGGGATATTGTGGGAACCGAGGTTACAAAAGCGATTCTGGATTTTTTTGATAATGGCAAAATTCTGAAACAATTAAATCACACAATTTTGGCTCTGATTCCCAAAGTTGAGACCCCGGATTCGGTCCTGGACTACCGTCCAATCTCTTGTTGCAATGTTCTCTACAAGTGTATCAGTAAAATTATAACGGAGAGATTAAAGGGGTGTTTGGAGATCCTGGTAAGCATTAATCAGTCTACGTTTGTGCCTGGTAGGAGGATTTCCGATAATATCCTCTTAACGCAAGAACTGATGCATAATTATCATTTGAATAAAGGCCCACCAAGATGTGCTTTCAAAATTGACATTCAAAAGGCGTATGACACTGTTAATTGGTCGTTTCTGGAAAAGATTCTTTATCAATTTGGATTGCATAGAAAGATGGTGAAGTGGATTATGGCGTGTGTTACCACGGCTACCTATTCTTTGAGTATCAACGGTAATCTTCATGGTTTTTTTAAGGGGAGAAGGGGGCTTCGTCAAGGCGATCCGATGTCTCCTTATTTGTTCACTCTTGTTATGGAGGTTCTCACCTTACTTCTACAACATAATGCTCGATCAAGCACGTCTTTTAAGTATCACGCACATTGTGTGAAGCAGAAAATAATTAATGTCTCGTTCGCTGATGACTTATTCATATTTGTTCATGGGAGTGTTTCTTCAGTAAACAAGATAAAGGATGCGTTAGAATTGTTCACTAATGTTTCAGGACTGGTTCCGAGCCCTGCAAAGAGTACGGTCTTTTTCTGTAATGTTAGTCAGCAGGTGAGGCAGCATATTCTCAACATTATGCCGTTTCAGGAAGGCATCTTGCCTGTTCGGTATCTTGGTGTGCCGCTGATTACTATGAAGTTAGCAGCAAAAGATTGTAAATTGTTGGTGGATAGAATGGAGAAGAAAATCGATAACTGGATATCAAAGACACTATCTTTTGCAGGTAGGTTGCAGCTCATAAACTCTGTTCTTTCAGCCATGCATATCTATTGGGCTTCGGTGTTCATTATTCCGGCCCGTGTGATCAATGAGTTAGAAAAGCGTATGCGGCGTTATCTTTGGAATGCGGGTAATAATGGGAGAGTTAAAGCGAAGGTGGCGTGGAACGATATATGCCTGCCAAAAGCGGAGGGTGGATTGGGTATTAGGCGAATTGCGGATGTCAATAGGGCCCTAATCGCTAAGCATATTTGGAGTATTCTCTCGAAACGAAACTCTCTTTGGGTGCAGTGGATTTATTCTCATAAACTGAAGAATCAGAATTTTTGGGAAGTCCAGTGTAAAGGTAGTATGACGTGGGGTTGGAGGAAGATTTTATCCATTCGGAATGTTGTTCGGCCGTTTTTTTGGAGCATTATTCGGAGTGGTATGCAAACGAATGCGTGGAGTGATAATTGGTGTCATTTGAGTCCTCTAAGGTCTTTTATAACGCCAAGGCATATTGCGAACGCGGGTTTTAATCTTCAATCTACGGTGGCCGATTTACTTAATGAAAATGGGCAATGGAAATGGCCCCAAGCATGGTACGATATTTATCCGGTCCTGATTGGGTTAACTGTTAACCAACAGAACTCCCAGTTAGCGGATCGGTTGGTTTGGAAGGATTTGGAGGGTCATGATCAGAATTTTAGCTCCTTGGAAGTGTGGCAAACATTACGGACGCGTGACACTCCAGTTAAGTGGGCTAGCATGATTTGGTTTAGTCAATGTATCCCGAGACACTCCTTTCATTTATGGTTGGTGATAAAAAACAAGCTTAAGACACAAGATCGGTTGGCTGTTTGGGAAGCGGGCAGTGAAACTAACCGAAGACTTATGTGTTGCCCCCTTTGTAAGCATGGAACGGATTCTAGAGACCACTTATTTTTCGTATGTAGTTTTGCTTCACAGGTCTGGTCAAACATAAAGATGCTGGTAGAATTGGATAACGTTAACGACTCCTGGAACTCTATTTCAGATTGGATGGAAGACAACTCGGAATCCACGAGTCTGAAACACATCATGTGTAAACTAGTCATAGCTGCGTCAGCTTACTGTATGGCAAGAGCGGAATAATCGGTTATTCACGTCTACGGAGTGTACGGCTAAACAGGTGACCGAAAAAATCAAGAGTATGGTCCGACTTCGACTTATGGGTTTTGACTATAGGGGTCATGTTGATTATCGGAGGACTCTTTCAAAGTGGCAGATTCTATGTAGGGCATCGGACGAAGACCCAGGCTAAGGAAGATGCTTTAGTTTTTTTTGTAGCAATTGTTTGCTTTGGTAGTATTTGGGCTTTGTGTTTTGATGTTTGATCGTATGATTCTGGTCTTGTTTTCTTGTTGTCCTAGTCTTGGTATGCCAAGTCTAGTTGCGTGTGCTATGTCAGGCACATGCTTTGTTCTTATTGGTTATTTATAAAATTTACTGGGGTAACCCTTTACCCAAAAAAAAAAATGAATAACCATGTAAAATGAGTTTGTATAAGTTAAGTTGTTTGTAAAACAATGTCTTGTGAAAAGTATGTTATTTGTATAAAATGTTATATGTCTTAAATTGAAATGATTCAGATAACGCTACGATATGTAATACTATACAAACACTTATATATAGGAAGTACCAGCGGCGTATCCACCATGCTTGTATCATATTACACACGCCTCGTTACTTAAATCACTTACTCCAACCAAACCACCAAGATGTAATGTTTAACGATTGTAGAAATGTTTATGTATAGTCAAATGTCTATTGTCAAATGTAAATCATGTCAACAGATACAAATGGTTCACACGGTTCAACAGTTACAAACGGTTCACACGGTTCAACAGTTACAAATGGTTCACACGGTTCAACAGTTACAAACGGTTCAGATAATCAAAGGGTTACGACGGTTCACATAGTCAAATAGTTACAACGGTTCAAAATGTAGTATAATGTGTTCATATGCTGGATGAGCATATGCAACAGAAATGCAATGTAAAACAATGTACTAAGTATGCACACAATGGACATACATAGCATGAAATGTAATGTAGGACGATGTACTAAGTACGCACACAATGGGCATACATAGCATGTAATGTAATGTAGGACGATGTACTAAGTACACACACAATGGGCATACATAGCATGTAATGTAAAACGATGTACTAAGTACGCACACAATGGGCATACATAGCATGTAATGTAATGTAGGACGATGTACTAAGTACGCACACAATGGGCATACATAGCATGTAATGTAAAACGATGTACTAAGTACGCACACAATGGGCATACATAGCATGAAATGTAATGTAAAACAATGTACTAAGTACGCACACAATGGGCATACATAGCATGAAATGTAATGTAAAACAATGTACTAAGTACGCACACAATGGGCATACATAGCATGAAATGTAATGTAAAACAATGTACTAAGTACGCACACAATGGGCATACATAGCATGAAATGTAATGAAATCATGTACTATAATGTACTAACGAACATAGCAGGTATATGATGTGAAAACATGGAAAGCATGAAAGTAACAAGTAGGCACATGTGTTTCACCCCAAAATGTTTGGAAAACAGTAAAAGAGGGGTTCTATGTACTCACTTGAGATTGCTCAGAAGTCCTAAGATAACCACCAAGCAATGCTAGAGATCAGGGAATCAAACGGCACCTAATATAGGTAACTATGTTAATAAACCGGACCTAAATCGGAAGATCGGATAGAATGAGGGCTCGTAAACCAAATGAGTATGGGAACTCATGTAGTATGGTTTAACAAAGCCTACATACTAAATGAAACCTAACATAAATGTTTACGACCCATTACGACCCGTTTAGGTAGCTTATGCTACTTTAACGCGTCGTTCGCGTAAAACGCTTTTGGACCGCCTAACTAGTCCTATGACAAGTAACATATGCCTTAACATGTCTAATATTGTTGTCAAATCAGTTTAGATGTCAAAAGTTATGTTACATATGTTTAAAATGAATTTTGGCATCAAGGGGTATTTTGGTAATTTACCTAAGGCATATAAACTACCTATCATACAACTACTTAAACGAAGCGACCATACGGTATAACCTCGGAAGGTTATTCCCTATATGCTATGGTCACCTAATGTATTTGGTCGGATCCTAAAGATCGACCAAACGGGTCGGGTTCGAAGGTATAAGCGATTTATTAGATCGCTTACCCTTACGACCCTAGACAATGTGGTAATCAGTAGGCATAGTCACAAAGGACTACAACCATCGTGATAACAATCACGTTGCGAAGTTCAAACGAACTTCGCATTGACCATAAACTGGTCAACGAAGAAAGTCAAATAAAGTTTGACTTTCGGACTCGAAAAACAATAAAAGAACGAAGGAACACTTACAAAGGGTCCCCGAATGCTAATCTAGATCAAAATAGCTCAGGTATGAAACAAAGGTTTCAACTTAGAGCACATTTAATCAGATTCTTGTGAGGAAAAGTGAAGGGTGGAGGTGGGTATTTATAGTTTTTGGTTCACCGTTAGGATCGTTTCTTGGAGAAGAGGGCACGATCTAAGCCGTACACTTGTCGAAATGTTGTGGTAACTCATATTGCTCCCACCACAAGAATTTGACACTTGGCCTTGGCCTTTGGAGGGGTTAAAGGCTGTTAACAGCTGAGAAAACGATTTTCTGCATACCTGACCCCTTCTTGCGCACCGTAAGGGTTTTTGTGTTGAGGTGCGCAAGCACCTTGCAGACCAGACACTTTCAAAAGTGGCAGAACAGGCCCCTGAAGCTCCAAACTTGCTATTTGATGCATTTTTGACACGTTTAAGCCCCGTTAACCCCATTTCAAAGCTCTAAAATGAAGTTAAAGTATAGGGAACTTAAAATGTACTCAAAAAAATATCTCAGATGTCGGTTCGTTTAGCCGTACGGTTGCGATGTTCGGTTAATTACGACGGAATGCGCATAAGCGCGAAAAACGATCCAAATGGCGTGACGAATGGATTTTTCTTATGCCAAACACTAAAATAAAATGTTTTAGTGCTTACATAAATTTTTGGATGTCCGGATGTGTTCAGAACGTAAGTTATGTGCGAAAGTGCAAACTTATGCACTTTTTTGACACTTTTAGTCCCTGAATGACCCAAAAGTTTATTTTAGCACACCGAACCCCTCAAAGCCTATTTCTAAGCTATGTAAAGGATAATTAAGGTGTGTTTAACTTATGGTCATGTTCCGGAATGTTCGTTACTGTTCAAATTGGCATACTTTCGCAGTTTGTCAAGTTTAGTCCCTATAAGCGAATTAACTTGTTTTTGACATACCAAAGCCTTCAAAACTTATTTCTAAGTTATGTAAAGGTTATTTAAGGTATGTTAAGTATATGTCACTATTACGGAGTGTTTGTTGCATTAAACTGGTTATATTTACGCATCAGTGCGCGTATAACCTTCCAGAAAGCGATTTAGAGCTTAAAATCGAACAAGAATTGATATGTGCAAAAGATACACATATTTAAACAAGTCCAAAGTATGAAACACAATATTTCATTGGTTTGGTATTTGTTTGATGGTCGCAGTGACACAGGTGTCACAGTCTCCCCTACTTAAGGAAATTTCGTCCCGAAATTTATTCGTAGAAGTCTGTCTGTGACTTTGTGTTAAATAGCCATCAAAGATATGTAAAGCATAATTTTGTTATTTTCCTCAACGGATATTTTTTTCAGAAGCGAAAATGAACGAACGGAGTCATTTTCTTCAAAGGGTTCTTCGGAAATGGAAAATAAAGGATTTTTAACTAAACGGATATACATTTCCCTCAACGGATATTCTTCAGAAGTGAAAACGAATGGATGATTCATTCTTCCTCAACGGGTCCTTCGTCAGAAACGGGAATGAAGGAATAATCAACGGATATTCATTTCTCTCAATGGACATTCTTCAGAACGAAAATGAACAAACGGGGTCATTTTCCTCAACGGTTATTCTTCAGAATTTGAAATGAAGGAATAATCAACGGATATTCATTTCCTCAACGGATAATCTTCAGATACGAAAATGAACTAACGGAGTCATTTTCAACGGTTGCTTCCTCAGGTACGGAAATGAAAGATTTAACAACGGATATTCATTTCCTCAACGGATAATCTTCAGAAACGAAAATGAACAAACGGGGTCATTTTCTGTGACACCCCAGGAAAATCTGGAAAACAACGCAACTTAACTAGCTTCCTCAGTAACCACGCGCTAAATTTCGGGACGAAATTCTCTTAACAGGGGGAGAATGTGACAACCCTCAAAAACCCATGTAGTCCGTACAAATTATTAATGATAATTAAAGTGTTTGACGACTGTGTGGAATTACTTAACTGCTTTCTGATATCTGTGTTATGCTTACACGTATTTGCTAATATGCTAATAATGTACAGAAAGGTCACTAAATAGTCCGTTATATTTTCCTAAGTGTTAGAAAGTAAAAACGTTGCAAAAATATATAAATAGGACACTTTACGGAATAATTAAACGCTTTAACGGAACAGTATCGAACCAAACAACCGGACATTATCCGAAACACAAAAATATTGTTAAACACATTGTTTCACTTTTACTGAGCTGGTTATGGTCCCCGAATACCATAACACCCCTTATAGCATAATAACACACTAAATCCCTAAACCCTTTTACTTGAAACTCAACTTATAATTGTAATTAGGGATTGGAACTTACACTTTACCCCCCCCCCATACCAATTTACGGTCACAAGGACCCCACCCCATAAGATTTCTATAATCTTATACAATCTTGCCAAGATCCTACATATCTTTCTTGGATTCCATATGATCTTACAAGATCTCTCAAAGATCACAATCTTGGATTTGGATAATTCTATAACTAAAAATTACACATAGACCCCTCCTACACCTAAATAAAATCGGCCACATGGCCTTGTTAAAAGATCTTGAGGATTTGGTTGTAAGATATGCCATGTACATCTTAGACACAAGGTCCTTTGGTTAAAGCACATGATGGGGATATATGAATAACACACTAGATCACAATCTATCATAAATCACCAACACTTCATCAACACCACCATCTTCTTCCCTCATTCAAAGCTCACGGCCACACCACCATCTCTACCTCCTCTCATTTTCATTCATCCAACAATGTTTCCAAGCTTGTTCTAAGGTGTCTCGAGCTTAATTAGGAAGGTTGCAAGCAACGGATCTTGAAGGACCTCTCCCGATTGCTTTTATCCACCTCATTTGCACTCTTGAACTTCCCTAGCCTTGAGCTAGTAGTAAGTGTTCTAAAATACCTTCTTGATCTTGTCTAGAGTGGTTAGTAAGAGTTTCGTCGGTTAAAAATCACTAACATATAAGATCACCAACTAAAAGTCTACTAAAGTGATGAACAAGGTGGTTAAAGGATGAATGTTAGTATAAAACATGTAGATCTTGTGTGATTATGATGATTGGCTGATTTTCTGATGTTGTGCTGAATAATATTAGTATGTGATGTTATTGTGGTCACTAAACTTGTTAACGGAATCGATCGAACACGATTTAGAAGGTTAAACACTAAAAACAGCAATCTGTCCATACTTTACAGCCAACTTCAGTTGGCTGTAAACAGGTTTTAACCTCAACGAAAAATCGATATTTTGAGTATAAAATATGTTATCATGAAATACGGTTCTAATGGCACCAGAATCGTAATTTTTGGACTCCGTTTACTATTTTTAAAGTGTTAATTTGTAACAGCAACTTAAGCTGAATTTTGACAGCAATAAATGGGTGTCGTACTTTCAGTCATAAGCTGAGTTTTGTGATGAATCGGACCATGAAATTTGTACAGTAAATAACAACCTATGTATTTGTAATTACCCCACTGGAATTTCGTAAATCGGACACTCGATGAATTTTTAATAAATTGTTTCGCGGACTATGGTCAGAAATACATAAATCTGAGTTCAGTCCCGAATATGATTTTTTTATAAAATGTGGGTAATGAACCGGACCCCGATATTTTTACACAATAAAATATGGAATGTTTATGACATTCTATAAAAATTTGGGAATTTTTGGAATAATCTAGCTATTTTATTTAAATGTCCGAAAAACAGCCGGTTTTGAGTATTAATGCTGAATTGACATAAGTTGTGACTTGCGTGTCTAAATGTCGAGTATGCTATCTGTGAATGATTTAACATGTTATATATGTTATGTGCATTATTGTATGTTTGATTTTGAGTGGGGAATGGACGGGAAACTCAGATGGGCATAAACCGTTACAGTGATGCATGTTGTGTGATAGATACGTGTAGGAACTTTGTGTTCTATTTGAAAACCACTAAATGGCTAACTGGTAAATCATACTAGGACGTGATTGACCGACCTTGACTGTTAGCTATATCTGAGAGTCTAACCGAGCAAACCGAGGTGAGTTCACACCCTTACTAAGGCATGGGATTCCCGGTGGTTGGGAATGGGATTGAATAACTACTCGTACTATCACTCTATTCATATTACCAACACTACTAGACTACCAACTACTGTCATCGGATTGAGAAGGGCACGTACGTAAAACCTACGTACACTCACACTTACTACTGTCCTCGGATGAGAAGGGCACGTACGTAAAACCTACGTACACTCACACTCACTACTGTCCTCGGATGAGAAGGGCACGTACGTAAAACCTACGTACACTCATACTTAACACCGTCCTCGGATTGGGAAGGACACTTATGGATACGCCTAGTCTAGTAACATACATAATGGGAAGCCCCTACTAAATATCGTAAAGGTTTGGGAATCAAGGATGATGGGTAATACTTGGTTATGAAACGAACTTCCGATTCCTGATACGAACTCATTAACTAAACAACCAAACGTGAACTCACTCAACTTTGTTGTTGACTAGTTGTTACATGCCTTGCAGGTCGTTAGATGCTGTGGAGCTTGCACATGGAGGTGGTCGTTGTGGAATGCGAACTAATAGGTCCCGTACTTACTAAATAAACGTTATGAACTTATGAAACTTATGTTGGGGTCTTTAAACTTATGAAACTACAAACTCATGTTTTGGTTTAACGTCTTATGCTTCCGCTGTTTAAATTCAACTTGGTTAACTTCCTTTTTGGTCACCAATTGTATTGTGATTGATTTTATTTACTAAAATACGTTGTTCGATATGATTGGTAGCTCGATCCTGGTCACGTCACGCCTCCAAGCGGTGGTACTCCGCATGGTGGATTTTGGGGGTGTGACAGATTGGTATCAGAGCCATTGGTTATAGTGAACTTGGTTTTAAAAAGGGAAAAGTTTTTGATAAAACCAGACTATAACCGGTACAGTACTCAACGATCCACAACGACGCTTCGCTCCACGTGCAAGACTCAACACACTAGGTGGTATGATTTAAGTTTATATTTCTTACTTGCTAGATTACTTTTGTCCGGTGTGGTGTTTATGGTGTCTTTATTTAGGGTAGTAGCATGTTGTCTATTAGCCCTACTGCCTTCTTTATGATATGCAATTGTTTACTTGAAATTTGACAAATGGTGGTCAAAATCTATTCTAATTTCTCGTCACCCCTCTACGACAACTGTTTATACATTCTATCTATTTACACGCTTAACTCGACATGACGTCACCATCTGACCCTCCGTGCATTCGGCTTGTACGTCAACATTCACGAAGACCCGACCTGGCTCAAACGAACTTGGGTTTTGGAGAACTATACCCACGCATCCCCGTTGACGGACCTCATCATCTCCACTGGTCGTCGTTACCAGAAACGAAGCAGCCACAGTTACGCGCGTTCGTCGCTTTGCAACTCGCAACTCTACCAACCAAACTCTATTTTGGATAAGTAATATACTTCCGTGAATCGTGATGCAACGAACTTCCCTTTTTGTGTCATGCCGCCACACCTCACTACTAGAATTGCTTCTAAGCGACATATTACTTGGTTGAATTCTTCTGTTATTGGTGGACCCCTGTTTTCGCTCGATTCTTCGCATGAACCTCATTAACTCCCTGTTTCTTCGATTGGCAACTGATTTAACGAAACGCCAACAACCACACCACTATTTCCACCGATCACAAGTTTACCCCCATTACCTTATTGGGTGGTTAATGCTTCTTCTACTTGATTTACTCCTTCGAAAACCCAACCTAGCGAATGGATGCCCTTACTGATAGGATAGTCATCAGGACGCTCAAGGACGGAAATATGGAATCACTCAACCTACAGGCGAACACAATAATCTATACGCCTACCTGACCCGCCTCACACTACAAGAAATCGTACTATTCCATGATAGTCTTCTTAAATACGCGGAATCCTTATACTAGCTTTTGTACCGACACATGATTATTGGTTTATGTTATGTCTAATTTCTACCATTTGCTTAGACCAAACCGTCATTCTCTTACCACAGTGACATTTCGTTCTCGCTCCACCATGCAAAGACACTGAAATGAACACCCTCTAGCATAGAGAGTTTGGAAGGCTCGACTCTCGATCCTCGGTGATCACTCCTTGAAATCTTCAGAGTGATGCAAAGAACGATCCCAACGTTGTGATGGGTACGTTTCTTCTGGACGACTTCTTTGTTACTGTTTTGTTTGACTCAGGCGCTGATACTAGTTATGTATCCTTAAAAGTTAGTCAAATGCTTAAGCGTACTCCAACACCCTTGAACACCAAACACACGGTAGAACTAGCTAATGGTAAAAGTCTTGAAGCCACACACGTAGTTAAAGGTTGTAACCTCGTCTTAGCTGGTCAGACTTTCCCTATCGATCTTGTTCCTATCACCCTTGGTAGTTTCGACGTCGTTATTGGGATGGATTGGCTATCTCATCATCAAGCGGAGATTGTTTGCAAGGAGAAAATCGTCCGCATTCCTCGTTCTGGTGAAGAACCTCTCATGATTCGTGGCGACAAGAGTGGTGCTGTCGAAGGCATCATCTCTTTCCTTAAGGCCCAGAAGTGTTTGCGAAAGGGCCACACTGCCATTCTAGCACTCGTTACTGACACATCAACGGAAGAGAAGAGAATCAAAGACATCCCTATTGTGCGCGATTTTCCCGAGGTATTTCCTGAGGAATTACCTGGTCTTTCGCCTCACCGCCAAGTTGAGTTTCAAATCGAGCTAGCTCCTGGAGCAGCGCCAGTAGCTCGAGCACCATATCGTCTAGCCCCATCAGAACTCGAAGAACTATCCACGCAGTTACAAGAACTCTTGGAAAAGGGTTTTATACGTCCTAGCTCTTCGCCCTGGGGAGCTCCAGTACTATTCGTAAAGAAGAAAGATGGTACTTTCAGGATGTGTATTGACTATCGCGAGCTCAACAAGGTGACTGTGAAGAATCGTTATCCTCTTCCACGTATTGACGACTTATTCGATCAGCTGCAAGGGTCGAGCTATTACTCCAAGATTGACCTGAGATCGGGATACCATCAGCTGAGGGTCCGAGATGAGGACGTCTCCAAAACAGCATTCAGAACTCGTTACGGCCATTACGAGTTTCAGGTTATGCCATTCGGGCTAACGAATGCACCAGCGGTCTTCATGGATCTCATGAACCGAGTGTGCAAGCCTTACCTGGATAAGTTTGTTATTGTGTTCATCGACGATATCCTGATCTATTCGAAGAGTCAGGAGGAACACGAGCAGCATCTACGTCTTATGTTGGAACTTCTTCGAAAAGAACAGTTGTATGCCAAGTTTTCGAAATGTGACTTCTGGCTTCGCGAAGTCCACTTTCTAGGCCATGTAGTAAACAAGGATGGGATTCATGTTGATCCATCCAAGGTTGACTCAATCAAGAACTGGCCTGCACCCCGCACACCAAAAGAAATCCGCCAATTCTTGGGTTTGGCAGGATATTACAGAAGGTTTATCAAAGACTTCTCCAAGATTGCGCAACCTCTCACTTCACTGACTCAGAAGTGTGTCATCTACCATTGGGGTGATACACAAGAATCCGCTTTTCAACACCTAAAGGATAGACTTTGTAGCGCGCCTATCCTCTCATTGCCTGAAGGCACAGATGATTTTGTAGTTTATTGCGACGCTTCCATCCAAGGACTTGGTTGCGTATTGATGCAACGTGACAAGGTCATTGCCTACGCATCGCGCCAACTTAAAGTTCACGAAAGAAACTACACTACTCACGATCTGGAGCTGGGAGCAGTTGTATTCGCGCTTAAGATATGGAGACATTACCTGTACGGTACCAAGTGCACCATTTACACCGATCACAGGAGTCTCGAGCATATCTTCAAGCAAAAGGAGTTAAACATGAGACAACGCCGATGGGTCGAACTCTTGAATGATTACGAATGCGCTATCAAGTATCATCCGGGCAAAGCCAATGTTGTGGCTGACGCCCTCAGTCGAAAGGATACTATACCTAGGCGTGTACGTGCTCTACAGCTTACCATCCAATCTAACCTTCCCTCTCAGATTCGTGATGCTCAGGTCGAAGCATTGAAGGTAGAGAACATCAGGGCTGAATCCCTACGAGGATCGAGGCAGCGGCTAGAACAAAAGGAAGACGGCGCTTACTATGTAAACGGACGCATCTGGGTTCCATTTTATGGAAACTTACGCGAGCTTGTGATGGACGAAGCGCACAAGTCTCGTTATTCGGTACATCCTGGTTCGGATAAAATGTACCACGACCTCAAGA
Source organism: Helianthus tuberosus (assembly GCA_030545235.1). Taxonomy (NCBI): domain Eukaryota; kingdom Viridiplantae; phylum Streptophyta; class Magnoliopsida; order Asterales; family Asteraceae; genus Helianthus; species Helianthus tuberosus. The sequence goes on along the minus strand of CM060452.1, from coordinate 115,210,121 downwards.
CTACGTATTGGTGGCCTGGCATGAAAGCCCACGTAGCAACCTACGTCAGCAAATGCTTGACTTGTGCGAGAGTCAAGTCTGAATATCAGAAACCATCAGGCCTACTTCAACAACCAGAGATCCCGAAATGGAAATGGGAGCAAATCTCCATGGATTTCGTTACCGGCCTGCCCAGATCTCAACGCGGAAACGATACCATTTGGGTGATCGTAGATCGACTAACCAAGTCTGCACATTTTCTGGCTATCAAGGAAACGGACAAGTTCTCTACTCTTGCAGACATTTACCTAAAGGAAGTGGTATCAAGGCACGGAGTGCCAATCTCTATTATATCTGATCGTGACGCACGTTTTACTTCTGAACTGTGGCAAGCAATGCACAAGTCCTTTGGCTCACGTTTAGATATGAGCACCTGTAACACCGCGTCCCGGAACGGGCCGGCGTGTCACAATAACAGTAGTCAGATCAAAAACATAATTCCATTTATACTTAAATGTATTACAAGGCTTTATAGCTTAATGAAGGATATCTAATCCATTACAATTATTTCTACCGTCTTTTCTAAACACTCGAGCACTCTTCTATATTCCGTCCCAGCTTGTCTTGATAACCTGACGTAAAGAAGAAAACAACAACAACAAAAAACGTACGTCTGAGCAAAATTTTGAAAAGTTTTGCCCAGTGTGCGGATAGAGGAAAACAAAAGCTTATTTTATTTTAATAACCGGATGGAACTTGACGATGCAAATAACTTAATTTCATAATTATATCTTACGGATGTACCCATGAGCAAACTGAAAACGTGACAATACACAGGTAGCTACTCCTGCATACTTATCACACGAAATGGCAAGTTGGCATACCTGTTATCCATTTCCTGAAAACTTAAATCCTAGGATCGATCCATACGCCCCCTAATATCTTATATGTACCACACTTGTACTTAAGAGACGCCGTGAACTGATCTCTCCGTCACGGGTGGAGCACATGAGGTTGATGCCACAACAACATGCTCGTGGGACACTCCACGAGAAGCGATACTCAGGGTATCAGAGTACAAATGAACTTATTCACATAACTTATAAAACTTATTTTCAGAACAAAACGGAACATATATTGGAACATGCGATAATGAGTACAACTTAACAGAAAACTATCGCATGACATGAAACTAAATCAAATGATTAGAATAGGAATCGAACGGACTGTCAAATGAATCGATAATCAAAGACGTGAGGAGTTTTAAAAACAAGACATAGTAATTTAAAACAATTTGACTTGAGTAACATAATACTTATATATCATATTAAACTTGTAACTTATTTACTTATAACTTATAAGTCTTAAGATTTTTAACTTGTAACTTGTAAAATACGAATCTTTGGCGAGATTGAAAATATAAGAGTGGAACCAGTCATCAAGGTATGGTTATCAATCCTATCTTGACAATTTCGTCCCCAAAATGTGGTTTATTAAACGAAACAAGATAAAACCTTGACTCGTTAATAAGGAACCACTAGAGTAGGAAATGAAACTTGTATACAATAAACCATTTTCTAAATAACTGATGTAAAACAAAACCTTTTCAAAACGTTTGTAACTTTCAACACATGTTTCATAACTTAATCTTAATACGGAATCTATAACTTATTTCATAACTTAGTCTTAATACCGAATCTATAACTTATTTCATAACTTAATCTTAATACGGAATCTATAACTTATTTCATAACTTAATCTTAATACGGAATCTATAACTTATTTCATAACTTAATCTTAATACGGAATCTATAACTTAATCTTAATACGGAATCTATAACTTATTTCATAACTTAATCTTAATACGGAATCTATAACTTATTTCATAACTTAATCTTAATACGGAATCTATAACTTATTTCATAACTTAATCTTAATATGGAATCTATAACTTTATTTCATAACTTAATCTTAATACGGAATCTATAACTTTATTTCATAACTTAATCTTAATACGGAATCTATAACTTATAACTTAATCTTAATATGGAATCTATAATCAGGAATGATATACTTGTATCAAAACGATCTAAATCGAAAGAAAGGATTCTATCCGTACCCAACGGACATAAATCGATAGAAATGATTCTTATAAAAATGACATAAATCGAACGAAAGGAATCTACCCGTACGGAATTTATAACTTAATCTTAATACGGAATTTAAAATCAAGAATGATATACTTATATCCAAACAACATAAATCGAAAGAAAGGAGTCTATCCATACGATATATCAGAATTGACAGAAATCGAAAGAAAAGATTCTATTCGTACGAAACTTATAACTTAATCTTAATACGGAACCTAAAATCAGAAATGATATACTCGGATCAAAACGACATAAATCGAAAGAAAAGGATTTTATCCGTACCCAACGGACATAAATTGACAGAAAGGATCCTATATGTACCCAACTGACATAAATTGAAAGAAAGGATTCTATACGTACCTAACTGACATAAATCGACAGAAAGGATTCTTATAAAAACGACATAAATCGAAAGAAAGGATTCTTATAAAAACAACATAAATCGAAAGAGAGGAGTCTATCCGTACCTTAAAATTTTCCAATTGATGCTACCTTGTTTCCAATTGTAGATTCATACGGACAGAGTTTAGCTTATTGATTATCCTCTTAACCTAATTTGCACACAAACTAGGTAATTAACTAATACAGCTTTTACGATAACTCACGAGATTAAACCTTCACAACAAATGACAAAGTGCGATACTTAAACTCATCCATCGAATTAACGACGGACGACAAAGTACGATACTTCAACTCATCCATCGAATTAACGACGAACGACAAAGTATAAGCCCAATTTGAGCAGCACTTAAACATCTATCGGATAGTTCAAATCGATCGGACAATGAATCGTAGCAGCGATTGAGTTAATACCCTGATTGCGGCAGCACCCCGCTATACTAATTAGTGTTTCGTGTGTGTTAATTGAGAGTATTTGGACGATATCTCCGCGTCTGAGTTGAATTTTATCGTCGTTTGAACACCCAGAATCGAATGCCAATGTCTTCTATTTATAGCTGCAATTTGGACATGCTTGCCTACCTGCTTGACATGCCTACCTACCTGCTTGACATGCCTACCTACCTGCTTGTCATGCCTACCTACCTGCTTGACATGCCTACCTACCTGCTTGACTTAATTAATCTTGCTTAGCTTAATTAATCTTACTTAGCCGTTAATTAATCTTACTTAGCTAATAATTTTACTTAATTGCTTAATATTCTATTTTAGGATCTCCCTGGTTACGAGTTCTAATTTCTAGATACAACGGAACTTGCATTAGTGTATTAACTCCATTCAACTTTAACGATGATCACTTGGGTGTTTCAATTAGGGTTTCCTATTGGACTATAAATCATAAGAAATAATAGTTTTTAATGAGGGTTGTTACATTTAAAATTTTCGGGTGTTACAAATCTACCCCTCTAAAAAAAAATTTCGTCCTCGAAATTATTACATACATATATATTAATAATCATACTTGAACACTACCTACTATGATTAATAGTCATACTTGAAATAAAGCTGGAGTAAAAACAATGAAGATGACGAAATACTTATGTTCGAGACTATCATGAATGTTTAAAGAAAAGTTACTAACCGATGTTTCTACTGATTGGACATCGAAATCCTAACCCAATGTCTACCCATTACCTCACAGGTCTTAACTTATGTTTAAGTTTTCTACAGGAAAGAGCCTTTGCTCTGATACCATAGCTGTAACACCCCGTCCCGGAACGGGCCGGCGTGTCACAATAACAGTAGTCAGATCAAAAACATAATTCCATTTATACTTAAATGTATTACAAGGCTTTATAGCTTAATGAAGGATATCTAATCCATTACAATTATTTCTACCGTCTTTTCTAAACACTCGAGCACTCTTCTATATTCCGTCCCAGCTTGTCTTGATAACCTGACGTAAAGAAGAAAACAACAACAACAAAAAACGTACGTCTGAGCAAAATTTTGAAAAGTTTTGCCCAGTGTGCGGATAGAGGAAAACAAAAGCTTATTTTATTTTAATAACCGGATGGAACTTGACGATGCAAATAACTTAATTTCATAATTATATCTTACGGATGTACCCATGAGCAAACTGAAAACGTGACAATACACAGGTAGCTACTCCTGCATACTTATCACACGAAATGGCAAGTTGGCATACCTGTTATCCATTTCCTGAAAACTTAAATCCTAGGATCGATCCATACGCCCCCTAATATCTTATATGTACCACACTTGTACTTAAGAGACGCCGTGAACTGATCTCTCCGTCACGGGTGGAGCACATGAGGTTGATGCCACAACAACATGCTCGTGGGACACTCCACGAGAAGCGATACTCAGGGTATCAGAGTACAAATGAACTTATTCACATAACTTATAAAACTTATTTTCAGAACAAAACGGAACATATATTGGAACATGCGATAATGAGTACAACTTAACAGAAAACTATCGCATGACATGAAACTAAATCAAATGATTAGAATAGGAATCGAACGGACTGTCAAATGAATCGATAATCAAAGACGTGAGGAGTTTTAAAAACAAGACATAGTAATTTAAAACAATTTGACTTGAGTAACATAATACTTATATATCATATTAAACTTGTAACTTATTTACTTATAACTTATAAGTCTTAAGATTTTTAACTTGTAACTTGTAAAATACGAATCTTTGGCGAGATTGAAAATATAAGAGTGGAACCAGTCATCAAGGTATGGTTATCAATCCTATCTTGACAATTTCGTCCCCAAAATGTGGTTTATTAAACGAAACAAGATAAAACCTTGACTCGTTAATAAGGAACCGCTAGAGTAGGAAATGAAACTTGTATAAAATAAACCATTTTCTAAATAACTGATGTAAAACAAAACCTTTTCAAAACGTTTGTAACTTTCAACACATGTTTCATAACTTAATCTTAATACGGAATCTATAACTTATTTCATAACTTAGTCTTAATACCGAATCTATAACTTATTTCATAACTTAATCTTAATACGGAATCTATAACTTATTTCATAACTTAATCTTAATACGGAATCTATAACTTATTTCATAACTTAATCTTAATACGGAATCTATAACTTAATCTTAATACGGAATCTATAACTTATTTCATAACTTAATCTTAATACGGAATCTATAACTTATTTCATAACTTAATCTTAATATGGAATCTATAACTTTATTTCATAACTTAATCTTAATACGGAATCTATAACTTTATTTCATAACTTAATCTTAATACGGAATCTATAACTTATAACTTAATCTTAATATGGAATCTATAATCAGGAATGATATACTTGTATCAAAACGATCTAAATCGAAAGAAAGGATTCTATCCGTACCCAACGGACATAAATCGATAGAAAGGATTCTTATAAAAATGACATAAATCGAACGAAAGGAATCTACCCGTACGGAATTTATAACTTAATCTTAATACGGAATTTAAAATCAAGAATGATATACTTATATCCAAACAACATAAATCGAAAGAAAGGAGTCTATCCATACGATATATCAGAATTGACAGAAATCGAAAGAAAAGATTCTATTCGTACGAAACTTATAACTTAATCTTAATACGGAACCTAAAATCAGAAATGATATACTCGGATCAAAACGACATAAATCGAAAGAAAAGGATTTTATCCGTACCCAACGGACATAAATTGACAGAAAGGATTCTATATGTACCCAACTGACATAAATTGAAAGAAAGGATTCTATACGTACCTAACTGACATAAATCGACAGAAAGGATTCTTATAAAAACGACATAAATCGAAAGAAAGGATTCTTATAAAAACAACATAAATCGAAAGAGAGGAGTCTATCCGTACCTTAAAATTTTCCAATTGATGCTACCTTGTTTCCAATTGTAGATTCATACGGACAGAGTTTAGCTTATTGATTATCCTCTTAACCTAATTTGCACACAAACTAGGTAATTAACTAATACAGCTTTTACGATAACTCACGAGATTAAACCTTCACAACAAATGACAAAGTGCGATACTTAAACTCATCCATCGAATTAACGACGGACGACAAAGTACGATACTTCAACTCATCCATCGAATTAACGACGAACGACAAAGTATAAGCCCAATTTGAGCAGCACTTAAACATCTATCGGATAGTTCAAATCGATCGGACAATGAATCGTAGCAGCGATTGAGTTAATACCCTGATTGCGGCAGCACCCCGCTATACTAATTAGTGTTTCGTGTGTGTTAATTGAGAGTATTTGGACGATATCTCCGCGTCTGAGTTGAATTTTATCGTCGTTTGAACACCCAGAATCGAATGCCAATGTCTTCTATTTATAGCTGCAATTTGGACATGCTTGCCTACCTGCTTGACATGCCTACCTACCTGCTTGACATGCCTACCTACCTGCTTGACATGCCTACCTACCTGCTTGTCATGCCTACCTACCTGCTTGACATGCCTACCTACCTGCTTGACTTAATTAATCTTGCTTAGCTTAATTAATCTTACTTAGCCGTTAATTAATCTTACTTAGCTAATAATTTTACTTAATTGCTTAATATTCTATTTTAGGATCTCCCTGGTTACGAGTTCTAATTTCTAGATACAACGGAACTTGCATTAGTGTATTAACTCCATTCAACTTTAACGATGATCACTTGGGTGTTTCAATTAGGGTTTCCTATTGGACTATAAATCATAAGAAATAATAGTTTTTAATGAGGGTTGTTACATTTAAAATTTTCGGGTGTTACAGCACCGCTTATCACCCACAGACGGATGGGCAATCAGAACGCACCATCCAAACCTTGGAAGACATGCTTAGGGCATGCGTAATCGACTTCGGCAATGGCTGGGAAAAGCACCTCCAGTTAGTGGAGTTTTCATATAACAACAGCTACCACACCAGCATCCAAGCCGCTCCATTTGAGGCATTATACGGACGCAAATGCCGATCACCTCTCTATTGGGCGGAAGTTGGTGACAGCCAAATCACTGGCCCAGAACATGTGGTAGATACCACCGAGAAAATTGCTCAGATACGACAGCGAATGGCGGCAGCTCGTGACCGTCAGAAAAGCCATGCTGATAAGGGAAGAAAACCACTCGAGCTCCAGGTTGGGGATCGAGTGCTACTCAAAGTCTCACCTTGGAAAGGTGTAGTCCGCTTTGGCAAACGAGGCAAACTCAATCCGCGTTATGTCGGACCATTCAAAGTCATTGAGAAAATTGGCCAAGTCGCCTACAGGTTGGATCTACCTGAAGAACTTAGCGGAGTTCACGATGTTTTCCATGTGTCGAATCTGAAGAAGTGTCTGTCAGATGAAACCCTCATAGTTCCTCTGAAGGAACTCACTATCGACGACCAGCTCCGATTCGTCGAGGAACCTGTAGAGATTACTGATCGAGATGTTAAGATCCTCAAGCATACCAGGATACCTCTGGTCCGAGTTCGTTGGAATGCTCATCGTGGCCCAGAGTATACCTGGGAACGAGAAGACCAGATGAAACTCAAGTATCCCCAACTGTTTAAGAAAAACGCAACCACTACTGAGGCTGAAGCTACCGCAGAATTTCGGGACGAAATTCCAAATCAACGGGGGGATGATGTGACACCCCAGGAAAATCTGGAAAACAACGCAACTTAACTAGCTTCCTCAGTAACCACGCGCTAAATTTCGGGACAAAATTCTCTTAACAGGGGGAGAATGTGACAACCCTCAAAATCCCATGTAGTCCGTACAAATTATTAATGATAATTAAAGTGTTTGACGACTGTGTGGAATTACTTAACTGCTTTCTGATATCTGTGTTATGCTTACACGTATTTGCTAATATGCTAATAATGTACAGAAAGGTCACTAAATAGTCCGTTATATTTTCCTAAGTGTTAGAAAGTAAAAACGTTGCAAAAATATATAAATAGGACACTTTACGGAATAATTAAACGCTTTAACGGAACAGTATCGAACCAAACAACCGGACATTATCCGAAACACAAAAATATTGTTAAACACATTGTTTCACTTTTACTGAGCTGGTTATGGTCCCCGAATACCATAACACCCCTTATAGCATAATAACACACTAAATCCCTAAACCCTTTTACTTGAAACTCAACTTATAATTGTAATTAGGGATTGGAACTTACACTTTACCCCCCCCCCCCCCATACCAATTTACGGTCACAAGGACCCCACCCCATAAGATTTCTATAATCTTATACAATCTTGCCAAGATCCTACATATCTTTCTTGGATTCCATATGATCTTACAAGATCTCTCAAAGATCACAATCTTGGATTTGGATAATTCTATAACTAAAAATTACACATAGACCCCTCCTACACCTTAATAAAATCGGCCACATGGCCTTGTTAAAAGATCTTGAGGATTTGGTTGTAAGATATGCCATGTACATCTTAGACACAAGGTCCTTTGGTTAAAGCACATGATGGGGGATATATGAATAACACACTAGATCACAATCTATCATAAATCACCAACACTTCATCAACACCACCATCTTCTTCCCTCATTCAAAGCTCACGGCCACACCACCATCTCTACCTCCTCTCATTTTCATTCATCCAACAATGTTTCCAAGCTTGTTCTAAGGTGTCTCGAGCTTAATTAGGAAGGTTGCAAGCAACGGATCTTGAAGGACCTCTCCCGATTGCTTTTATCCACCTCATTTGCACTCTTGAACTTCCCTAGCCTTGAGCTAGTAGTAAGTGTTCTAAAACACCTTCTTGATCTTGTCTAGAGTGGTTAATAAGAGTTTCGTCGGTTAAAAATCACTAACATATAAGATCACCAACTAAAAGTCTACTAAAGTGATGAACAAGGTGGTTAAAGGATGAATGTTAGTATAAAACATGTAGATCTTGTGTGATTATGATGATTGGCTGATTTTCTTATGTTGTGCTGAATAATATTAGTATGTGATGTTATTGTGGTCACTAAACTTGTTAACGGAATCGATCGAACACGATTTAGAAGGTTAAACACTAAAAACAGCAATCTGTCCATACTTTACAGCCAACTTCAGTTGGCTGTAAACAGGTCTTAACCTCAACGAAAAATCGATATTTTGAGTATAAAATATGTTATTATGAAATACGGTTCTAATGGCACCGGAATCGTAATTTTTGGACTCCGTTTACTATTTTTAAAGTGTTAATTTGTAACAGCAACTTAAGCTGAATTTTGACAGCAATAAATGGGTGTCGTACTTTCAGTCATAACCTGAGTTTTGTGATGAATCGGACCATGAAATTTGTACAGTAAATAACAACCTATGTATTTGTAATTACCCCACTGGAATTTCGTAAATCGGACACTCGATGAATTTTTAATAAATTGTTTCGCGGACTGTGGTCAGAAATACATAAATCTGAGTTCAGTCCCGAATATGATTTTTTTATAAAATGTGGGTAATGAACCGGACCCCGATATTTTTACACAATAAAATATGGAATGTTTATGACATTCTATAAAAATTTGGGAATTTTTGGAATAATCTAGCTATTTTATTTAAATGTCCGAAAAACAGCCGGTTTTGAGTATTAATGCTGAATTGACATAAGTTGTGACTTGCGTGTCTAAATGTCGAGTATGCTATCTGTGAATGATTTAACATGTTATATATGTTATGTGCATTATTGTATGTTTGATTTTGAGTGGGGAATGGACGGGAAACTCAGATGGGCATAAACCGTTACAGTGATGCATGTTGTGTGATAGATACGTGTAGGAACTTTGTGTTCTATTTGAAAACCACTAAATGGCTAACTGGTAAATCATACTAGGACGTGATTGACCGACCTTGACTGTTAGCTATATCTGAGAGTCTAACCGAGCAAACCGAGGTGAGTTCACACCCTTACTAAGGCATGGGATTCCCGGTGGTTGGGAATGGGATTGAATAACTACTCGTACTATCACTCTATTCATATTACCAACACTACTAGACTACCAACTACTGTCATCGGATTGAGAAGGGCACGTACGTAAAACCTACGTACACTCACACTTACTACTGTCCTCGGATGAGAAGGGCACGTACGTAAAACCTACGTACACTCACACTCACTACTGTCCTCGGATGAGAAGGGCACGTACGTAAAACCTACGTACACTCATACTTAACACCGTCCTCGGATTGGGAAGGACACTTATGGATATGCCTAGTCTAGTAACATACATAATGGGAAGCCCCCACTAAATATCGTAAAGGTTTGGGAATCAAGGATGATGGGTAATACTTGGTTATGAAACGAACTTCCGATTCCTGATACGAACTCATTAACTAAACAACCAAACGTGAACTCACTCAACTTTGTTGTTGACTAGTTGTTACATGCCTTGCAGGTCGTTAGATGCTGTGGAGCTTGCACATGGAGGTGGTCGTTGTGGAATGCGAACTAATAGGTCCCGTACTTACTAAATAAACGTTATGAACTTATGAAACTTATGTTGGGGTCTTTAAACTTATGAAACTACAAACTCATGTTTTGGTTTAACGTCTTATGCTTCCGCTGTTTAAATTCAACTTGGTTAACTTCCTTTTTGGTCACCAATTGTATTGTGATTGATTTTATTTACTAAAATACGTTGTTCGATATGATTGGTGGCTCGATCCTGGTCACGTCACGCCTCCAAGCGGTGGTACTCCGCATGGTGGATTTTGGGGGTGTGACAGATTGGTATCAGAGCCATTGGTTATAGTGAACTTGGTTTTAAAAAGGGAAAAGTTTTTGATAAAACCAGACTATAACCGGTACAGTACTCAACGATCCACAACGACGCTTCGCTCCACGTGCAAGACTCAACACACTAGGTGGTATGATTTAAGTTTATATTTCTTACTTGCTAGATTACTTTTGTCCGGTGTGGTGTTTATGGTGTGTTTATTTAGGGTAGTAGCATGTTGTCTGTCACACCCCCAAAATCCACCATGCGGAGTATCACCGCTTGGAGGCGTGACATGACCAGGATCGAGCCACCAATCATATTGAACAATTCAATTAAGTAAATAAAACCTAACATAATACGATTGGTGACCAAAGCTAGTTAACCTTGTTTGGTTTAAACAGCGGAAGCATAAACGTGAGTTCAAAACATAAGTTCACAGTTCATAAGTTTAAAGTCTCAAACATAAGTTCCATAGGTTTATAAAGTTCAATTATTAAGTATGGGATATAACAACCCATGTTCCACAACGACTCCTTCCCCGTGCAAGCTCCAAGCATTTAGCGACCTGTAAGGCATGTAACAACTAGTCAACAACAAAGTTGAGTGAGTTCACGTTTGGTTGTTTAGTTAATGAGTTCGTATCAGGAATCGGAAGTTCGTTTCATAACCAAGTATTACCCATTATTCTTGATTCCCAAACCTTTACGATATTTAGTGGGGGCTTCCCATTATGTATGTTACTAGACTAGGCGTATCCATAAGAGTCCTTCCCAATCCGAGGACGGTGTTAAGTATGAGTGTACGTAGGTTTTACGTACGTGCCCTTCTCATCCGAGGACAGTAGTGAGTGTGAGTGTACGTAGGTTTTACGTACGTGCCCTTCTCATCTGAGGACAGTAGTGAGTGTACGTAGGTTTTACGTACGTGCCCTTCTCAATCCGAGGACAGTAGTAGGTAGTCTAGTAGTGTTGGTAATATAAATAGAGTGATAGTACGAGTAGTTATTCAATCCCATTCCCAACCACCGGGAATCCCATGCCTTAGTAAGGGTGTGAACTCACCTCGGTTTGCTCGGTTAGATTCTCAATATAGCTAACAGTCAAGGTCGGTCAATCACGTCCTAGTATGATTTACCAGTTAGTCATTTAGTGGCTTTCAAATAGAACACAAAGTTCCTACACGTATCTATCACACAACATGCATCACTGTAACGGTTTATGCCCATCTAAGTTTCCCGTCCATTCCCCACTCAAAATCAAACATACGATAATGCACATAACATACATAACATGTCAGATCATTCACAGATAGCATACTCGACATTTAGACACGCAAGTCACAACTTATGTCAATTCAGCACTAATACTCAAAACTAGGCTGTTTTCGGGGATTTTAATAAAATAGTTAACATGTTCCAAAAATTCCCAAATTTTTACAGAATGTCTTAAACGTTCCATATTTTATTGTGTAAAAATATCGGGGTCCGGTTCATCACCAATATTTTATAAAAATTCATATTCGGGACTGAACTCAGATTTATGTATTTCTGACCGCAGTCCACTAAACAATTTATTAAAAATTCGTCGTAAGTCCGATTTGCGAAATTCCAGTGGGGGTAATTACAAATACTTCAGTTATCATCTACAGTAGAATTTTCATGGTCCGATTCATCACAAAACTCAGGTTATGACTGAAAGTACGACACCCATTTATTGCTGTCAAAATTCAGCTTAAGTAGCTGTTACAAATTAACACTTTAAAAATAGTAAACGGAGTCCAAAAATTACGATTCCGGTGCCATTAGAACCGTATTTCATAATAACATATTTTAGATTCAAAATATCAATTTTTCGTTGAGGTTAAGACCTGTTTACAGCCAACAGAAGTGGGCTGTAAAAGTTAGACAGATTCTGATTTCAAATGTTTAACCATCTAAATCATGTTCGATCGATTCCGTTAACGAGTTTAGTGACCACAACAACATCATATACTAATATCATTCAGTAAAGCATCAGATAATCACCCAATCATCATAACCACACAAGATCTACATGATGTACACACATATTCATCCATTAACCACCTTGTTCATCACTTTAGTAAACTTTTAGACTTTGATCTTATATGTTCGTAATTTTTAACCGACGAAACTTTTATTAACCACTCTAGACAAGATCAAGAAGAGGTTTAGAGTCACTTACTACTAGCTCGAGGCTAGGGAAGAAACTAGGCGAAAAACGAGTGGTTAAAAGCAATGTAGCGAGGTCCTTCGCGTTCCGAATGCACCGAGCTTCGTTGTGCACCTTCTAACACCTATGTATGCTCTTAAAATGGTTGAAGATGATCAAGTGATGGTGGTGGTGGTGGCCTTGATCTCAGCCGAGACTTAGGGAGGGAGGAGGGAGAGTAAATTGTTGGTGAAATGTGATGAGGATTATGATGGAGTGTTGTCTTTATATTCCAAGATCCTAATGTCCAAAGGTCCTTGTGTCTTATGAAGTACAAGCAAAGATCCATCAAGATATTTCAAAATCCAAGGAGATCTAATGGGGATATTTAGTAAGATTTGAAAGTAATCTTAGTGTGGGGACTAGCTTAGGGACGGTCACAAGGGGGGAGGGGGGGGTAGCTTCCAACCATCTAGTTTGTTTAAGGTTAAATTCCAAGTATATGGTTAGGGGTTTATTTATTACATATTTATATAGTGTGTTATGATGTTCGGGGATCATAACTGGCTTAGTAAAATAAGAACAATGTGTTTGACAATATTTTTGTGTTCCGGGTAAAGTCCGATTGTTCGGTTTGACACTGTTCCGTTTTAAGTGCTTAATTAATCCGTAAGGTGTCTTATATATACATTTTTGCAACGTTTTTAATTTTTAACACTCAGGAAGTCATAACAGACTATTTAATGACTTTTTCGTACACTACTAGTGTGTTAACATGCACATGTAAGTATAACACAGATATCAGAAGCAGTTAAATGATTCAGCACATTCATCAAACACTTTAATTCTCATTAATAAACTGTACGGTTTACATGTAAATTTGAGGGTTGTCACATTCTCCCCTTGTTAAGAGAATTTCGTCCCGAAATTTAGCGCGTGGTTACTGAGGAAGCTAGTTATGTTGCGTTGTTTTCCTGATTTTCCTGGGGTGTCACATCATCCCCCCGTTGATTTGGAATTTCGTCCCGAAATTCTGCAGTAGCTTCAGCCTCAGTAGTGGTTGCGTTTTTCTTAAACAGTTGGGGATACTTAAGTTTCATTTGGTCTTCTCGTTCCCAGGTATACTCTGGGCCACGACGAGCATTCCAACGAACTCGGACGAGAGGTATTCTCGTGTGCTTGAGGATCTTAACATCTCGATCCGTAATCTCTACTGGTTCCTCGACGAATCGCAGCTGGTCGTCGATTGTGAGTTCCTTGAGAGGAACTATGAAGGGCTCATCTGACAGACACTTCTTCAGATTTGATACGTGGAATACGTTGTGAACTCCGCTGAGTTCTTCAGGTAGATCCAACCTGTAGGCGACTTGGCCAATTTTCTCAATGACTTTGAACGGTCCGACATAACGCGGATTGAGTTTGCCTCGTTTGCCAAAGCGGACTACACCTTTCCAAGGTGAGACTTTGAGTAGCACTCGATCCCCAACCTGGAGCTCGAGTGGTTTTCTTCCCTCATCAGCATAGCGTTTCTGACGGTCACGAGCTGCCGCCATTCGCTGTCGTATCTGAGCAATTTTCTCGGTGGTATCTACCACATGTTCTGGGCCAGTGATTTGGCTGTCACCAACTTCTGCCCAACAGAGAGGCGATCGGCATTTGCGTCCGTACAATGCCTCAAACGGAGCGGCTTGGATGCTGGTGTGGTAGCTGTTGTTATATGAGAACTCCACTAGCGGGAGGTGCTTCTCCCAGCCATTGCCGAAGTCGATTACGCATGCCCTAAGCATGTCTTCCAAGGTTTGGATGGTGCGTTCCGATTGCCCATCCGTCTGTGGGTGATAAGCGGTGCTCATATCTAAACGTGAGCCAAAGGACTTGTGCATTGCTTGCCACAGTTCAGAAGTAAAACGCGCGTCACGATCAGATATAATAGAGATTGGCACCCCGTGCCTTGACACTACTTCCTTTAGATAAATGTCTGCAAGAGTAGAAAACTTATCCGTTTCTTTGATGGCCAGAAAATGTGCAGACTTGGTCAGTCGATCTACGATCACCCAAATGGTATCGTTTCCGCGTTGAGATCTGGGCAGGCCAGTAACGAAATCCATGGAAATTTGCTCCCATTTCCATTTCGGGATCTCCGGTTGTTGAAGTAGGCCTGATGGTTTCTGATATTCAGACTTGACTCTCGCACAAGTCAAGCACTTACTGACGTAGGTTGCTATGTGGGCTTTCATGCCAGGCCACCAATACGTAGTCTTGAGGTCGTGGTACATCTTGTCTGAACCAGGGTGTACAGAATAACGAGACTTATGTGCTTCATCCATCACAAGCTCGCGTAAGTTGCCATAAAATGGAACCCAGATGCGTCCGTTAACATAGTAGGCACCGTCTCCCTTTTGTTCTAGCCGCTGCCTCGATCCTCGTAGGGACTCAGCCCTGATGTTTTCTGCTTTCAATGCTTCGACCTGGGCATCTCGAATCTGAGCAGGAAGGTTAGACTGGATGGTAAGCTGTAATGCTCGCACACGCTTAGGTAAAGTATCCTTTCGACTGAGGGCGTCAGCCACAACATTGGCTTTGCCCGGATGATACTTGATAGCGCATTCGTAATCATTCAAGAGTTCGACCCATCGGCGTTGTCGCATGTTTAACTCTTTTTGCTTGAAGATATGCTCGAGACTCCTGTGGTCGGTGTAAATGGTGCACTTTGTACCGTACAGGTAATGTCTCCATATCTTAAGTGCGAATACAACTGCTCCCAGTTCCAGATCGTGAGTTGTGTAGTTTCTTTCGTGAACTTTAAGTTGGCGCGATGCGTAGGCAATGACCTTGTCACGTTGCATCAATACGCAACCAAGTCCTTGGATGGAAGCGTCGCAATAAACCACGAAATCATCGGTGCCTTCTGGCAATGAGAGGATAGGCGCGCTACAAAGTCTATCCTTTAGATGTTGAAATGCGGACTCCTGTGCATCACCCCAACGATAGATGACACCCTTCTGAGTCAGTGAAGTGAGAGGTTGCGCAATCTTGGAGAAATCTTTTATAAACCTTCTGTAATATCCGGCCAAACCCAAGAATTGGCGGATTTCTGTTGGTGTGCGGGGTGCGGGCCAGTTCTTGATCGATTCAACCTTAGATGGATCCACATGAATTCCATCCTTGTTTACCACGTGGCCTAGAAAGTGGACTTCGCGAAGCCAGAAATCACATTTCGAAAACTTGGCATACAACCGTTCTTTTCGAAGAAGTTCCAGCATAAGTCGTAGATGCTGCTCGTGTTCCTCCTGACTCTTAGAATAGATTAGGATATCATCGATGAACACAATAACGAACTTATCCAGGTAAGGCTTGCACACTCGGTTCATGAGATCCATGAAGACTGCCGGTGCATTCGTCAGCCCGAATGGCATAACCAGAAACTCGTAATGGCCGTAACGAGTTCTGAATGCTGTTTTGGAGACGTCCTCATCTCGGACTCTCAGCTGATGGTATCCCGATCTTAAATCAATCTTGGAGTAATAGCTCGACCCTTGCAACTGGTCAAACAAGTCGTCAATACGTGGAAGAGGATAACGATTCTTCACAGTCACCTTGTTAAGTTCGCGATAGTCAATACACATCCTGAAGGTACCGTCTTTCTTCTTCACGAACAAGACTGGAGCTCCCCAGGGTGAAGAGCTAGGACGTATAAAACCCTTTTCCAAGAGTTCTTGTAGTTGTGTGGACAGTTCTTCGAGTTCCGATGGGGCTAGACGATATGGTGCTCAAGCTACTGGCGCTGCTCCAGGAGCTAGCTCGATTTGAAACTCAACTTGGCGATGAGGAGGAAGACCAGGTAATTCCTCAGGAAATACCTCGGGAAATTCGCGCACAATAGGGATGTCTTCAATTCTCTTCTCTTCCGTGGATGTGTCAGTAACGAGTGCTAAAATGGCAGTGTGGCCCTTTCGCAAACACTTCTGGGCCTTAAGAAAAGAGATGATGCCTTCGACAGCACCACTCTTGTCGCCACGAATCACGAGGGGTTCTTTATCAGAACGAGGAATGCGGATGATTTTCTCCTTGCAAACAATCTCCTCTTGATGATGAGATAACCAATCCATCCCAATAACGACGTCGAAACTACCAAGTGTGATAGGAACAAGATCGATCGGGAAAGTCTGACCAGCTAAGACGAGGTTACAACCTTTAACTACGTGTGTGGCTTCAAGACTTTTACCGTTAGCTAGTTCTACCGTGTGTTTGGTGTTCAGGAGTGTTGGGGTGCGCTTAAGAATTTGGCTAACTTTCACGGACACATAACTAGTATCGGCACCCGAATCGAATAAAACAGTAACGAAGAAGTCATCAAGAAGAAACTTACCCATCACAACGTTGGGATCGTTCCTTGCTTCTCCTTGACCAATCACGAACACACGACCCCTGGCACCGTTGCCATCATTGTTTCCTCCATTGTTGCCCCCATTATTGTTCCTGTTTCCTTGGTTGTGATTCTGATTCTGATTTAACTGCGGGCAGTGTCTCTTGAAGTGGTCTTCAGCACCACACTGAAAGCATCCCTTGTTGCCCTGTTGCTGTTGCTGATTCTGCGGTGCTTGCTGTTGCTGCTGACGATTCTGATTCGTAGGCCGTGGGCTCCTGCAATCCTTGGCTTCATGACCCATCTTGAGACACCTCTGACAGTGTCCCTTGTTGCACTGACCACTGTGGTGTCTGTTGCATTTGTTGCACTTTGGGTGGTTTCCTCGATATCCACCCTGCCCTTGACTACCAGAAAAGTGCTGACCAGGGCTCCTATGGTCCTCAGTCCTTCGTTGCTGAGACTGAGACTGAACAGAGGCAGAGCTTTTGCCAGAATTCCCATCCCATTTTCGTTTGTTGTCGGTAGGTGCATCAGAAGTAGCAGCACCAATACGCTTGGGTAGTCTGTTTTGTTCCACTGCCTGGTCGGTGAGACGATAAGCCAATTTGACGACTTGCTGGATGGTACCCAAGTTGGCTGAAGTCACATGACTTTGAATCGCTGGTGCAAGGCCCTTGAGGTAAAGCTCAATACGTTTGATGGGAGGGTCCACCATAGTTGGGCACAGGATGGCCAGTTCATTCGACCTCTTGGTATACGCCTCAATCTCAGATCCTGTCATCTTCAGATTGTAAAATTCCACTTCTAGCTTGTGGATGTCATCCCGACTACAGTACTCCTCTTTGATCAGCTCTTTGAAACCATTCCAGGGCGTGGCATTAGCAACTGCCAGTCCTAGTAGTTGTACCTGTGCCTTCCACCAGGTTAACGCAGCTCCTTCAAGTGTTCCGGTAGCATATTTCACCCTACGGTCTTCGGGGCATTCGCACATCTCGAAAACAGTCTCAAGCTTTTCAAACCAGTGAAGAAGGCCCACTGCTCCTTCGGTGCCACTGAAAATGGTAGGTCGACAGTCCATGAACGTCTTGAACGTGCACACAGGAGGTTGAGCATGTTGACCTGTTGCGCGAGAATAAAAGACAAGATTAAGCACGAGGGTTGGTTTGCGAAGGTAGGATCTAAATGTCCTAAGGTGAGTTGGTATGGCAGGTTATACCTCCTGCAGGGTTAGCTGCGAGTGCCTCCGCAACTCGTTCGTTGATCAAAGCCGTCAACTGGGCTTGAGTGAGGTTGATACGTCCTTCGCGTCCGCTCATGATCTTCATAATGAAGCAACGTAAGTGAGGAAAGTGTCGCGAAAGTGTGTAAGTGTGTGGGACGACATTAGAGAGTAAGCACACAAGGTTCAAATAGCAATTATCGCATTATCTAATGCACAGTGAGAACTATCTAACCGACAATATAACATAAATCATACCACTTATGGTGTCGAGTCTTGCACGTGGAGCGAAGCGTCGTTGTGGATCGTTGAGCACTGTACAGGTTATAGTCTGGTTTTAATGAAAACTTTTCCCTTATTAAAACCAAGTTCTCTATAACCAATGGCTCTGATACCAATCTGTCACACCCCCAAAATCCACCATGCGGAGTATCACCGCTTGGAGGCGTGACATGACCAGGATCGAGCCACCAATCATATTGAACAATTCAATTAAGTAAATAAAACCTAACATAATACGATTGGTGACCAAAGCTAGTTAACCTTGTTTGGTTTAAACAGCGGAAGCATAAACGTGAGTTCAAAACATAAGTTCACAGTTCATAAGTTTAAAGTCTCAAACATAAGTTCCATAGGTTTATAAAGTTCAATTATTAAGTATGGGATATAACAACCCATGTTCCACAACGACTCCTTCCCCGTGCAAGCTCCAAGCATTTAGCGACCTGTAAGGCATGTAACAACTAGTCAACAACAAAGTTGAGTGAGTTCACGTTTGGTTGTTTAGTTAATGAGTTCGTATCAGGAATCGGAAGTTCGTTTCATAACCAAGTATTACCCATTATTCTTGATTCCCAAACCTTTACGATATTTAGTGGGGGCTTCCCATTATGTATGTTACTAGACTAGGCGTATCCATAAGAGTCCTTCCCAATCCGAGGACGGTGTTAAGTATGAGTGTACGTAGGTTTTACGTACGTGCCCTTCTCATCCGAGGACAGTAGTGAGTGTGAGTGTACGTAGGTTTTACGTACGTGCCCTTCTCATCTGAGGACAGTAGTGAGTGTACGTAGGTTTTACGTACGTGCCCTTCTCAATCCGAGGACAGTAGTAGGTAGTCTAGTAGTGTTGGTAATATAAATAGAGTGATAGTACGAGTAGTTATTCAATCCCATTCCCAACCACCGGGAATCCCATGCCTTAGTAAGGGTGTGAACTCACCTCGGTTTGCTCGGTTAGATTCTCAATATAGCTAACAGTCAAGGTCGGTCAATCACGTCCTAGTATGATTTACCAGTTAGTCATTTAGTGGCTTTCAAATAGAACACAAAGTTCCTACACGTATCTATCACACAACATGCATCACTGTAACGGTTTATGCCCATCTAAGTTTCCCGTCCATTCCCCACTCAAAATCAAACATACGATAATGCACATAACATACATAACATGTCAGATCATTCACAGATAGCATACTCGACATTTAGACACGCAAGTCACAACTTATGTCAATTCAGCACTAATACTCAAAACTAGGCTGTTTTCGGGGATTTTAATAAAATAGTTAACATGTTCCAAAAATTCCCAAATTTTTACAGAATGTCTTAAACGTTCCATATTTTATTGTGTAAAAATATCGGGGTCCGGTTCATCACCAATATTTTATAAAAATTCATATTCGGGACTGAACTCAGATTTATGTATTTCTGACCGCAGTCCACGAAACAATTTATTAAAAATTCGTCGTAAGTCCGATTTGCGAAATTCCAGTGGGGTAATTACAAATACTTCAGTTATCATCTACAGTGGAATTTTCATGGTCCGATTCATCACAAAACTCAGGTTATGACTGAAAGTACGACACCCATTTATTGCTGTCAAAATTCAGCTTAAGTAGCTGTTACAAATTAACACTTTAAAAATAGTAAACGGAGTCCAAAAATTACGATTCCGGTGCCATTAGAACCGTATTTCATAATAACATATTTTAGATTCAAAATATCAATTTTTCGTTGAGGTTAAGACCTGTTTACAGCCAACAGAAGTGGGCTGTAAAAGTTAGACAGATTCTGATTTCAAATGTTTAACCATCTAAATCATGTTCGATCGATTCCGTTAACGAGTTTAGTGACCACAACAACATCATATACTAATATCATTCAGTAAAGCATCAGATAATCACCCAATCATCATAACCACACAAGATCTACATGATGTACACACATATTCATCCATTAACCACCTTGTTCATCACTTTAGTAAACTTTTAGACTTTGATCTTATATGTTCGTAATTTTTAACCGACGAAACTTTTATTAACCACTCTAGACAAGATCAAGAAGAGGTTTAGAGTCACTTACTACTAGCTCGAGGCTAGGGAAGAAACTAGGCGAAAAACGAGTGGTTAAAAGCAATGTAGCGAGGTCCTTCGCGTTCTGAATGCACCGAGCTTCGTTGTGCACCTTCTAACACCTATGTATGCTCTTAAAATGGTTGAAGATGATCAAGTGATGGTGGTGGTGGTGGCCTTGATCTCAGCCGAGACTTAGGGAGGGAGGAGGGAGAGTAAATTGTTGGTGAAATGTGATGAGGATTATGATGGAGTGTTGTCTTTATATTCCAAGATCCTAATGTCCAAAGGTCCTTGTGTCTTATGAAGTACAAGCAAAGATCCATCAAGATATTTCAAAATCCAAGGAGATCTAATGGGGATATTTAGTAAGATTTGAAAGTAATCTTAGTGTGGGGACTAGCTTAGGGACGGTCACAAGGGGGGGGGGGGTAGCTTCCAACCATCTAGTTTGTTTAAGGTTAAATTCCAAGTATATGGTTAGGGGTTTATTTATTACATATTTATATAGTGTGTTATGATGTTCGGGGATCATAACTGGCTTAGTAAAATAAGAACAATGTGTTTGACAATATTTTTGTGTTCCGGGTAAAGTCCGATTGTTCGGTTTGACACTGTTCCGTTTTAAGTGCTTAATTAATCCGTAAGGTGTCTTATATATACATTTTTGCAACGTTTTTAATTTTTAACACTCAGGAAGTCATAACAGACTATTTAATGACTTTTTCGTACACTACTAGTGTGTTAACATGCACATGTAAGTATAACACAGATATCAGAAGCAGTTAAATGATTCAGCACATTCATCAAACACTTTAATTCTCATTAATAAACTGTACGGTTTACATGTAAATTTGAGGGTTGTCACATTGTCTATTAGCCCTACTGCCTTCTTTATGATATGCAATTGTTTACTTGAAATTTGACAAATGGTGGTCAAATTCTATTCTAATTTCTCGTCACCCCTCTACGACAACTGTTTATACATTCTATCTATTTACACGCTTAACTCGACATGACGTCACCATCTGACCCTCCGTGCATTCGGCTTGTACGTCAACATTCACGAAGACCCGACCTGGCTCAAACGAACTTGGGTTTTGGAGAACTATACCCACGCATCCCCGTTGACGGACCTCATCATCTCCACTGGTCGTCGTTACCAGAAACGAAGCAGCCACAGTTACGCGCGTTCGTCGCTTTGCAACTCGCAACTCTACCAACCAAACTCTATTTTGGACAAGTAATATACTTCCGTGAATCGTGATGCAACGAACTTCCCTTTTTGTGTCATGCCGCCACACCTCACTACTAGAATTGCTTCTAAGCGACATATTACTTGGTTGAATTCTTCTGTTATTGGTGGACCCCTGTTTTCGCTCGATTCTTCGCATGAACCTCATTAACTCCCTGTTTCTTCGATTGGCAACTGATTTAACGAAACGCCAACAACCACACCACTATTTCCACCGATCACAAGTTTACCCCCATTACCTTATTGGGTGGTTAATGCTTCTTCTACTTGATTTACTCCTTCGAAAACCCAACCTAGCGAATGGATGCCCTTACTGATAGGATAGTCATCAGGACGCTCAAGGACGGAAATATGGAATCACTCAACCTACAGGCGAAC
This sequence comes from Helianthus tuberosus, assembly GCA_030545235.1. Taxonomy (NCBI): domain Eukaryota; kingdom Viridiplantae; phylum Streptophyta; class Magnoliopsida; order Asterales; family Asteraceae; genus Helianthus; species Helianthus tuberosus. The sequence goes on along the minus strand of CM060452.1, from coordinate 115,187,601 downwards.
ACAATAATCTATACGCCTACCTGACCCGCCTCACACTACAAGAAATCGTACTATTCCATGATAGTCTTCTTAAATACGCGGAATCCTTATACTAGCTTTTGTACCGACACATGATTATTGGTTTATGTTATGTCTAATTTCTACCATTTGCTTAGACCAAACCGTCATTCTCTTACCACAGTGACATTTCGTTCTCGCTCCACCATGCAAAGACACTGAAATGAACACCCTCTAGCATAGAGAGTTTGGAAGGCTCGACTCTCGATCCTCGGTGATCACTCCTTGAAATCTTCAGAGTGATGCAAAGAACGATCCCAACGTTGTGATGGGTACGTTTCTTCTGGACGACTTCTTTGTTACTGTTTTGTTTGACTCGGGCGCTGATACTAGTTATGTATCCTTAAAAGTTAGTCAAATGCTTAAGCGTACTCCAACACCCTTGAACACCAAACACACGGTAGAACTAGCTAATGGTAAAAGTCTTGAAGCCACACACGTAGTTAAAGGTTGTAACCTCGTCTTAGCTGGTCAGACTTTCCCTATCGATCTTGTTCCTATCACCCTTGGTAGTTTCGACGTCGTTATTGGGATGGATTGGCTATCTCATCATCAAGCGGAGATTGTTTGCAAGGAGAAAATCGTCCGCATTCCTCGTTCTGGTGAAGAACCTCTCATGATTCGTGGCGACAAGAGTGGTGCTGTCGAAGGCATCATCTCTTTCCTTAAGGCCCAGAAGTGTTTGCGAAAGGGCCACACTGCCATTCTAGCACTCGTTACTGACACATCAACGGAAGAGAAGAGAATCAAAGACATCCCTATTGTGCGCGATTTTCCCGAGGTATTTCCTGAGGAATTACCTGGTCTTCCGCCTCACCGCCAAGTTGAGTTTCAAATCGAGCTAGCTCCTGGAGCAGCGCCAGTAGCTCGAGCACCATATCGTCTAGCCCCATCAGAACTCGAAGAACTATCCACGCAGTTACAAGAACTCTTGGAAAAGGGTTTTATACGTCCTAGCTCTTCGCCCTGGGGAGCTCCAGTACTATTCGTAAAGAAGAAAGATGGTACTTTCAGGATGTGTATTGACTATCGCGAGCTCAACAAGGTGACTGTGAAGAATCGTTATCCTCTTCCACGTATTGATGACTTATTCGATCAGCTGCAAGGGTCGAGCTATTACTCCAAGATTGACCTGAGATCGGGATACCATCAGCTGAGGGTCCGAGATGAGGACGTCTCCAAAACAGCATTCAGAACTCGTTACGGCCATTACGAGTTTCAGGTTATGCCATTCGGGCTAACGAATGCACCAGCGGTCTTCATGGATCTCATGAACCGAGTGTGCAAGCCTTACCTGGATAAGTTTGTTATTGTGTTCATCGACGATATCCTGATCTATTCGAAGAGTCAGGAGGAACACGAGCAGCATCTACGTCTTATGTTGGAACTTCTTCGAAAAGAACAGTTGTATGCCAAGTTTTCGAAATGTGACTTCTGGCTTCGCGAAGTCCACTTTCTAGGCCATGTAGTAAACAAGGATGGGATTCATGTTGATCCATCCAAGGTTGACTCAATCAAGAACTTGGCAAACCCTCGCTGTATGACCTATAAGTCCGCAAACTTGGCATGTGCGGCACTTCACACCAGCATGATGATGTAGGCCACATTGGTTGCACAAGGGTGCAGTTCCGTTGTAGGGTTTCCTGGCAGGGGGGTTGAGCTGGTTGGTTGGGGACGGCTTGATCATTTTGAGCGACCACGGCGAAGTTCTGAGAAGCCTTTCGCTTCTTTGACTTCTTAGGGGATCCAGTCTGTTCATCCATGGTCTTTGATTCCTCGATTGGGTTCGATTCCTCGACCGGTTTCTTGTCACCTTTTCGGAAAAGTTTACCTTTCCTGATCTTTGATTCAGTCAAGGTTACAGATAGCTCAATGGCCTGTCTAACTGTAGTTGGGTTGCTACCAGTCACAATGTCTTGTATTGAGTCAGGGAGGCCATCAATGTACTTTTCGATTGCCTTATCTAAAGGCGTGACCATGTTTGGGCATAACAGACTTAACTCCTCATAACGGTCCGTGTAGGCTCGATGCTCACCGCTATCTTGCTCAAGATTGTCGAATTCCCTTTCCAAGGCCCTGATCTCGTGACGAGGACAAAACTCCTTCATCATGAGGGCCCTAAGTTCAGCCCATGTCTGTGCTAGAGCAACTTCTGCACCACGATCTCTCATAACCCCTTTCCACCACGTAAGGGCCCTCTTCTGGAACACACTCGAAGAAAACTCGACCTTGCGATTGTCAGGACACTGCACGTGGCGGAAAGTATTCTCAATGCTCTCGAACCATTGAAGAAGCCCAGTCGCTCCCTCAGAACCACCAAACTTGAGTGGTTTAGCCGAGTTAAAACTCTTGAAATTGCATGGACCATTGTTGTTGTTGTTGGCTTGGTTCCATTGAGCAAAGAGGTTTGGGAATTGAGCAGCCATTTGCTGCGCAATGATTTCTGCCAGTTCGGCAGTCGCTATCTGGTTTTCGCGTCGAGGAGGCATTCTAAAAGAGAAACAAGAAAGAAAACAAATGAAATGGCATTGGGTAAGAATAGGATGTTACAATTGCCGACCAAAATCATGGTTGATGGTCGTTTGTTTGAACCACGAAGCAAACAAACAACACAAAGGCTGAATCAAAGCAAATAGATCCTCATAGTGTATCGCGAAGACATGCTCGCCTATAAGTGGACACTCACCCCAAGAGTTCCCAGGTAAGAGTGACTGGTCCGATTATGTGGATTTGTACGAACACTCTAGCCTTAGACAGAAAACTCAGGGTACAGGCATTCACTCTTCCAGTTTGCACGTGTTCACACTATTTAGGACCCAAAACTTTGACGAGGTTTTGAAAACTCAAAGGGGTTCAAAACCTTATAACTGAGGGTTCAAAACCTTACAATAGAGGGTTCAAAACCTAGTAATCAATCATCCTAGAACAGATTATTAGTTTCAAAGCGGTTTTGAAAGTTATGTTCTTGTTGTGGTCGTCGCCTAAGGATAGGTGACGGTATTGTTTTATGACTAAATGCAAATAAACTCGCGTTAGGGTCCTAAGAAGGTTATAGACTAGGTCAAAGCATTACTAATAACCTAATTCCCTATAACCATTGGCTCTGATACCAACTTTTCTGTCACAGCGACCACGTAGAACAACCAAACGTGGCGGAAACGTCGGGGAGTGTTGTAACAGAATTAATTGTTTCAAATCCATGGCAATTGAAGTTTCGTTTTATTAATCAAACATGAAAGTTTACATTGCTTTAACAAGAACCAAAGAGTACATAACATAAATTAACTAGTTCTTGTCTCGTTTTAAGTCACTAAGGCACAGGTCCGCCTAAGTATGTCTTGATAAGTCCTATGCATCATCTCCTGAAAACACATGTGAAAATAGGTACGTCAGCATAAAAATGCCTGTGAGATACATAGGTTTTGTGAAAACAGAATTCATGACTTATGTTTGAGAAACTGTTTAGTCATGAACCTTTTAATTTGCTTTGTCTTGTAAATCATTTGAAAAACAATAAGATCAGATGATATGTATAAATAAGAGAATAATGTATGGTTAAATGAATAACCATGTAAAATGAGTTTGTATAAGTTAAGTTGTTTGTAAAACAATGTCTTGTGAAAAGTATGTTATTTGTATAAAATGTTATATGTCTTAAATTGAAATGATTCAAATAACGCTACGATATGTAATACTATACAAACACTTATATATAGGAAGTACCAGCGGCGTATCCACCATGCTTGTATCATATTACACACGCCTCGTTACTTAAATCACTTACTCCAACCAAACCACCAAGATGTAATGTTTAACGATTGTAGAAATGTTTATGTATAGTCAAATGTCTATTGTCAAATGTAAATCATGTCAACAGATACAAATGGTTCACACGGTTCAACAGTTTCAAACGGTTCACACGGTTCAACAGTTACAAATGGTTCACACGGTTCAACAGTTACAAACGGTTCATATAATCAAAGGGTTACGACGGTTCACATAGTCAAATAGTTACAACAGTTCAAAATGTAGTATAATGTGTTCATATGCTGGATGAGCATATGCAACAGAAATGCAATGTAAAACAATGTACTAAGTATGCACACAATGGACATACATAGCATGAAATGTAATGTAGGACAATGTACTAAGTACGCACACAATGGGCATACATAGCATGTAATGTAATGTAGGACGATGTACTAAGTACGCACACAATGGGCATACATAGCATGTAATGTAAAACGATGTACTAAGTACGCACACAATGGGCATACATAGCATGTAATGTAATGTAGGACGATGTACTAAGTACGCACACAATGGGCATACATAGCATGTAATGTAAAACGATGTACTAAGTACGCACACAATGGGCATACATAGCATGAAATGTAATGTAAAACAATGTACTAAGTACGCACACAATGGGCATACATAGCATGAAATGTAATGAAATGAAATCATGTACTATAATGTACTAACGAACATAGCAGGTATATGATGTGAAAACATGGAAAGCATGAAAGTAACAAGTAGGCACATGTGTTTCACCCCAAAATGTTTGGAAAACAGTAAAAGAGGGGTTCTATGTACTCACTTGAGATTGCTCAGAAGTCCTAAGATAACCACCAAGCAATGCTAGAGATTACGGAATCAAACGGCACCTAATATAGGTAACTATGTTAATAAACCGGACCTAAATCGGAAGATCGGATAGAATGAGGGCTCGTAATCCAAATGAGTATGGGAACTCATGTAGTATGGTTTAACAAAGCCTACATACTAAATGAAACCTAACATAAATGTTTACGACCCATTACGACCCGTTTAGGTAGCTTATGCTACTTTAACGCGTCGTTCGCGTAAAACGCTTTTGGACCGCCTAACTAGTCCTATGACAAGTAACATATGCCTTAACATGTCTAATATTGTTGTCAAATCAGTTTAGATGTCAAAAGTTATGTTACATATGTTTAAAATGAATTTTGGCATCGAGGGGTATTTTGGTAATTTACCTAAGGCATATAAACTACCTATCATACAACTACTTAAACGAAGCGACCATAAGGTATAACCTCGGAAGGTTATTCCCTATATGCTATGGTCACCTAATGTATTTGGTCGGATCCTAAAGATCGACCAAACGGGTCGGGTTCGAAGGTATAAGCGATTTATTAGATCGCTTACCCTTACGACCCTAGACAATGTGGTAATCAGTAGGCATAGTCACAAAGGACTATAACCATCGTGATTACAATCACGTTGCGAAGTTCAAACGAACTTCGCATTGACCATAAACTGGTCAACGAAGAAAGTCAAACAAAGTTTGACTTTCGGACTCGAAAAACAATAAAAGAACGAAGGAACACTTACAAAGGGTCCCCGAATGCTAATCTAGATCAAAATAGCTCAGGTATTGTCACACCCCGACCACGTAGAACATACAAAACGTGGTGGAAATATCGGGGAGTGTTGTAACAGAATTAATTGTTTCAAATCCATGGCAATTGAAGTTTCGTTTTATTGATTAAAAGTGTTACAATGTCTTAACAACCAAGGAAATACAACATAATTAACTAGTCTGCATCTTTTTTATTGTCACTAAGGCCCATGTCCGCCTAAGTGTATCTTGATCAATCCTATGCTTCATTTCCTGAAACACATGTGAAAATAGGTACGTCAGCATAAAAATGCCGGCGAGTACATAGGTTTTGTGAAAATAAGATTCATGACTTCTGTTTAAGAAAATGTTTAGTCATGAACCTTGTAATTTGCTTTGTCTTTGTAAATCATTTGAAAAACAATAAGTTCAGATGATACGTATAAATAAGAGAATAATGCATGGTTAAATGAATAACCATGTAAAATGAGTTTGTATAAGTTAAGTTGTTTATTAAAACAATGTATTGTGAAAAGTATGTTATTTGTATAAAATGTTATATGTCATAAACTGAAATGATTCAAATAACGCTACGATATGTAATACCATACAAACACTTATATATAGGAAGTACCAGCGGCGTATCCACCATGCTTGTATCATATTACACACGCCTCGTTACTTAAGTCACTTAAACAAACCACCAAATGTAATAAGTCTATGTTTAAACCAATTGTCAAAAGTCCTTGTATAAATCATATCTGTCACACCCCGACCACGTAGAACATACAAAACGTGGCGGAAACATCGGGGAGTGTTGTAACAGAATTAAATGTTTCAAATCCATGGCAATTGAAGTTTCGTTTTATTGAATAAAGTGTTACAATGTCTTATCAAACTAGGAAATACAACATAATTAACTAGTCTTGCATCTTTTATTGTCACTAAAGCCCAAGTCTGCCTATATGTATCTTGATCATCTTATGCAACAGTTCCTGAAAAACACATGTGAAAATAGGTACGTCAGCATAAAAATGCCTGTGAGATACATAGGTTTTGTGAAAATAGGTTTCATGACTTATGTTTGAGAAAATGTTTAGTCATGAACCTTGTTATTTGCTTTGCTTTGTAAATCATTTGAAAATCGATAAGATCAGATGATAAGTATAAATAAATGTAAGGTTAAATGAATAACCAAGTAAAATATGTTTGCATAAGATAAGATGTTTATAAATCAATGTCTTGTGAAAAGTATGTTATTTGTATAAAATGTTCTATGTCTCAAACTGAAATGATTCAAATAACGCTATGATATGTAATACCATACAAACACTTATATATAGGAAGTACCAGCGGCGTATCCACCATGCTTGTATCATATTACACACGCATCGTTACTTAATCACTTAATCAAACCAAACCAATCAATGTAAGAAGTCTATGTTTAAATCAATTGTCAAATGTATTGGGTAATATGTCAAAGTGTTCATGTCAAGATGTAAATCATATCAAAATGTCTATGTCAAATATCCATGTCAAATGTCTATGTCAAGATGTCATGTATGGCAAGTGAAATGTCTCAACTAAAACATATGCACAGAAACAAAGTATTGAAGTAAAACTTGTTTTAAATCAAAGTTATGTTTTGTGGGAAATGCATGATCAAATGTCAATCATGTTAAAATGTCTATGCCGAAATGTCTATGTCAAATGTCATGTAAAACGATGTACTAAGTAATGCACACAATTGGGCACACCTAGCATGAAATGTCATAAAATCATGTACTATAATGTACTAACGAACATAGCAGGTATATGATGTGAAAACGGGAAAGCATGAATGTAACAAGTAGGCACATGTGTTCCACCCCAAAACAGTTTGGAAAACAGTAAAAGAGGGGTCTATGTACTCACTTGAGATTGCTCAGAAGTCCTTGAGTAACAACCAAACAATGCTAGAGATCGCGGATATCAAACGGCACCTAATATAGGTAACTATGTTAATTAACCGGACCTAGATCGGAAGATCGGGTAGCATTAGGGTTTGTAAACCAAACGAGTGTAGAGACTCGTGTCATTTGGTTTAACAAAGCCTACATACTAAATGAAACTTAACCTAAGTGTTTACGACCCATTACGACCCGTTTAAGAAGCTTATGCTACTTTAACGCGTCGTTCGCGTGAAACGCGTTCGGACCGCCTAACTAGCCCTATGACAAGTATTATATGCCTAAACATGTTACATAATCAGTTATGTGACAAAAGTTTAGGTTACATATGCTTAATTACCAATTATACATGAAAAGGGTATTCTGGTAATTTACCTAAGGCATATAAACTACCTATCATACAACTACTTAAATGATGTGACCATAGGGTATAACCTCGGAAGGTTATTCCCTACCTACTATGGTCACCTAATGTGTTTGGTCGGATCCTAATGATCGACCAAACTGGGTCGGGTTCGAGGTATAAGCGATTCATTAGATCGCTTACCCTACGACCCTAGACAACGTGGTAATCAGTGGGCATAGTCCCAAGGGACTATGACCAACGTGATTACACTCACGTTGCAAAGTTCAAACGAACTTCGCATTGACCATTACTGGTCAACGCTGAAAATCAAACAAAGTTTGACTTTCTGACTCGAAAAGCAGTAAAATAAGGAAAAGAACGAAAGAATACTTACGAAGGGTCCCCGAATGCTAATCCCGATTCAAGAATCTCAGGTATGAAACAATGGTTTCAACTTAGAGGTTCTCAAATCAGAATTCTAGTGATTTTAGCAATGGGGGGTATGGAGTATTTATAGGAATACCCGAACCGTTAAGATCGTTTCATGGAAAACGTGCCTTAAATCCCATCCATACATGTGTTGCAAATTTATGGTGTTTAGGTGCTTAAATTCCATCCATACATGTGTTGCAAAGTTATGGTGCCTAAATTCCATCCTTATCCGCTGACTAAGCAAGTTTAGAATGTGTGGTTGTGAATTAAACAACGGCTAATACATCGAATCTGGTCCCGAATGCGAAAAACGAACCAAATGACGCGACGAATGGATTTTTCTTATGGCGAGCACTAAAATATAATATAGTCATGCTCACATAAATTTTTGGATGTCCGGATGTATTCAGAACGTAAGTTATGCGCGAAAATGCAAACTTGTGCACTTTTTTGACACTTTTAGTCCCTGAATGACCCAAAAGTTTATTTTAGCACACCGAACCCCTCAAAGCCTATTTCTAAGCTATGTAGAGGATATTTTAAGGTGTGTTTAACTTATGGTCATGTTCCGGAATGTCTGTTACAGTTCAAATTGGCATACTTTCGCAGTTTGTCAACTTTAGTCCCTGTAAGCGATATAACTTTGATTTCACCACATCAAACCTTCCAAAACTTATATCTAAGTTATGTAAAGGTTATTTAAGGTATGTTAAACCTATTTCACTATTCAAGAGTGTTTGTTGCATTAAACTGGTTATATTTACGCATTAGTGCGCGTATAACCTTCCAGAAAGCGATTTAGAGTTTGAAATCGAACAAGAGTTGATATGTGCAAAAGATACACATATTTATACTAGTCCAAAGTATGAAATACAATATTTCATTGGTTTGGCATTTGTTTGATGGTTGAAATGACACAGGTGTTACAGTCTCCCCTACTTTAGGAAATTTCGTCCCGAAATTTAGTTTTAGAGGAAACTTGTGGAGACAGCTGTGACGGTTTTGCCTTCAGACAAATCCATTGAGCCCTTAAGTAAAACTCTGGGCCATGTTAGGATTCTTAGCAAAGATGTCAACCCTCAAATTTAAGTCATTTGTAGTAACAAAACATGGAGTTTTGAACTATAGACAGGAGAACAGTTCCCGTGAAGAATTATCATAGGAAACTTGTGTGTGCTTGAAATCAGAATTGGGTAGTGTGAGAATAAATGACATTGGTCAAAGTCCAAGACTTCTCCCGTATCATTACTCTTGCCACTGTTGGTCTTAACACATGACAAAACTTCCTGTGGTTCCTATGCACTGAACTCCATAATTATGTAGGCCTCCATAATTACGTAGTTCCTTGCACAGTCCGCACAGTTTATTTCATAATGCGTATGGGGAAAAAATTAAACGAATAATCTCTTGAACTAGACCTCACGAGGGTCTATCTAACTACATAAACACATGATACATTTAACTAGATTGTCGAACCAATCTATTTAACTTAACTACTCAAGAGAATTATTTAGCTACTACATCGACGTAGGATGTATTTAACTACTACACCGACGTAGGATGTATTTAACTACTACACCGACGTAGGATGTATTTAACTACTACACCGACGTAGGATGTATTTAACTAGATTGTCGAACCAATCTATTTAACTTAGATCGACGTAGGATCTCTTTAACTACTACATCGACGTAGGATGTATTTAACTAGATTGTCGAACCAATCTATTTAACTTAGATCGACGTAGGATCTCTTTAACTACTACACCGACGTAGGATGTATTTAACTAGATTGTCGAACCAATCTATTTAACTTAGATCGACGTAGGATCTCTTTAACTACTACACCGACGTAGGATGTATTTAACTAGATTGTCGAACCAATCTATTTAACTTAGATCGACGTAGGATCTCTTTAACTAAATTACCTACGGGGAATATTTAACTACATCGACGTAGGATGTATTTAACTTATCAACACATGTTGCCCTTAAACTTTGGAATAGTACTTTATAATCCAAGGGACTTAACTACAACGTAGAAGTCCATTAAGGATTTAAGATAGTACCTTTTTTAATATCCTACTATGAATCCTTCATATGAAGATAAGAAAGATTCTATGAGGATTCGGATAACGAATATCCAGAGTATACAAAAACACAAATATGCATAAACACAAAGTCACATAACCACAAAATTGTTTATCTAGATCTTTAATTTGTAAGTTTTGTTTTGTTAAATATGTACATGCATTTAAAGCACATTAGGAATCCATTTCATGGATTTCATTCGGCACCTTAAACATTAACAAGAATCTAACTATGAAGATAGAAAGATCCTCCAAAAATTTGATTTCGTTTTCAAGAAAACGCAATATTCGAATTAGGGTGCAATAATTTTTGAATATACGGAAATACCCTTAGGTACCCTATTAAGAATTTATAGTGGTATGTTGGGTATTCGTACAGGGTTGTAACTTGCGCCTTGTACTTCGTTTCCTTGGAAGAAACGGGTACTTTGGATTTCCGTGGAAAACGCAAGAGATAATAAAATGAAAGAAATTACGGGGTAGTCTGTTCTTCAAGGAATACGATTCCTTGATTGTTGGTATTGTAGGGGATACGTTGTTTGTACATGCCATCATATTTGTACATTGCAATATAGAATAAAAAGATTTATTTATAAACATCCACAACAACAACTGTTTCATGGACCTTGACAACAAAAGAAAATAATACATAAGGCTTGATTATTTCCAAACAACATTGTCTTCTAGTTGGTCCGATGCTCATCCTTGCGCTGGATTCGCATTAGCAATCTTTGGGCAATTTCTTCGGAAATGGCCCATCTCGTTACAGTTGAAGCAAGGACCTCGTGGAAGACGAGCTTGTGCAGGATTAACTTGAGGTTGGTTTGGACCAGCTTGGTTAGGGGTAAAACGACAAGCATTTGCCAGGTGACCGAGTCGCCCACATGATGCACACAAACGACACTGTAGGTGAGCTAAGTGGTGTGCATTACATTTGTCGCATATCGGTGCAGTACCGGCATAAGGTTTCCTTGCAGGAGGCTGAGCTGGTTGGTGGCGGATGTTTTGGTTGGGTTGAGCAGCAATCGCAAAATTCTGCGAAGCCTTACGCTTCTTATTCTTGGACACCTCAGCATGTTCTTCCTTTGGTTCCACTTGAGCAGTCTTGTCGGATGGTCTTGGGTCGCCTTTTCGAAAAAGCTTTTTCTTTCTGATGTGGGATTCAGTTAGAGTAGCAGACAATTCAATGGCTTGTCTGACAGTAGTAGGGTTGCTGCCAGTAACAATATCCTGAACTAGGTCAGGAAGACCATCAGTATATTTCTCGATCGCCTTATCCACAGGAGTAACCATAGCAGGACACAACAGGCTCAATTCTTCAAAACGGTCAGTATAGGCTCGATGTTCACCACTATCTTGCTTCAAATCATCAAACTCTCTCTCCAAAGCTCGCAGTTCATGACGAGGACAGAACTCCCTCATCATAAGAGCTCTAAGCTCGGCCCAAGTCTGTGCTAGTGCAACTTCAGCACCCCGGTCTCTCATAATCCCGTTCCACCACGTAAGAGCCCTCTTCTGAAACACACTCGAAGAAAACTCGACCTTGCGATTTTCAGGACACTGAACGTGACGGAACGTATTCTCAATGCTCTCGAACCATTGAAGAAGCCCAGTTGCTCCCTCAGAACCACTAAACTTGAGCGGTTTAGCCGAGTTGAAACTCTTGAAGTTGCATGGAGCATTGTTGTTGTTGATGGCTTGCATCATTTGAGCATAAAGATTTGGGAAGGCAGCAGCCATTTGCTGCGCGATGATTTCTGCCAGTTCGGCAGTCGCTATCTGGCTTTCGCGTCGAGGAGGCATTCTAAAAGAGGAAACATGAAAGGAAACGAGTGAGAGATTTAGACGAAAAGAATGAGATGAAACAAATCTGATGAAAGCAAGGGTAGTGGTCATTTGTTTGTTACTACGAAGCAACAAACGACCTCGGTGTTTAGTCAAAGTAAATAGGTCAAAAATAATGTATCGCGAAGACATGCTCGCCTATAAGTGAACACTCATCCCAAGAATTCCCAGAATACAGGCATTCACCCTTCCAGTTTGCACGTGTTCACATTATTTAAAACCCAAAACCTTGACGAGATTTTGAAAACTCATAGCGGTTCAAAACCATATAACAGAGGGTTCAAAACCTTACAATAGAGGGTTCAAAACCTAGTAATCAATCATCCTAGAACAGATGATTAGTTTTCAAAGCAGTTTTGAAATTTATGTTCTTGTTGTGGTAGTCGCCTAAGGATAGGTGACGGTATTGTTTTATGACTAAACGCAAGTAAACTCGCGTTAGGGTCCTAAGAAGGTTATAGACTAGGTCAAAGCATTACTAATAACCTAATTCCCTATAACCATTGGCTCTGATACCATCGTTTCTGTCACACCCCGACCACGTAGAACATACAAAACGTGGCGGAAACATCGGGGAGTGTTGTAACAGAATTAAATGTTTCAAATCCATGGCAATTGAAGTTTCGTTTTATTGAATAAAGTGTTACAATGTCTTATCAAACTAGGAAATACAACATAATTAACTAGTCTTGCATCTTTTATTGTCACTAAAGCCCAAGTCTGCCTATATGTATCTTGATCATCTTATGCAACAGTTCCTGAAAAACACATGTGAAAATAGGTACGTCAGCATAAAAATGCCTGTGAGATACATAGGTTTTGTGAAAATAGGTTTCATGACTTATGTTTGAGAAAATGTTTAGTCATGAACCTTGTTATTTGCTTTGCTTTGTAAATCATTTGAAAATCGATAAGATCAGATGATAAGTATAAATAAATGTAAGGTTAAATGAATAACCAAGTAAAATATGTTTGCATAAGATAAGATGTTTATAAATCAATGTCTTGTGAAAAGTATGTTATTTGTATAAAATGTTCTATGTCTCAAACTGAAATGATTCAAATAACGCTATGATATGTAATACCATACAAACACTTATATATAGGAAGTACCAGCGGCGTATCCACCATGCTTGTATCATATTACACACGCATCGTTACTTAATCACTTAATCAAACCAAACCAATCAATGTAAGAAGTCTATGTTTAAATCAATTGTCAAATGTATTGGGTAATATGTCAAAGTGTTCATGTCAAGATGTAAATCATATCAAAATGTCTATGTCAAATATCCATGTCAAATGTCTATGTCAAGATGTCATGTATGGCAAGTGAAATGTCTCAACTAAAACATATGCACAGAAACAAAGTATTGAAGTAAAACTTGTTTTAAATCAAAGTTATGTTTTGTGGGAAATGCATGATCAAATGTCAATCATGTTAAAATGTCTATGCCGAAATGTCTATGTCAAATGTCATGTAAAACGATGTACTAAGTAATGCACACAATTGGGCACACCTAGCATGAAATGTCATAAAATCATGTACTATAATGTACTAACGAACATAGCAGGTATATGATGTGAAAACGGGAAAGCATGAATGTAACAAGTAGGCACATGTGTTCCACCCCAAAACAGTTTGGAAAACAGTAAAAGAGGGGTCTATGTACTCACTTGAGATTGCTCAGAAGTCCTTGAGTAACAACCAAACAATGCTAGAGATCGCGGATATCAAACGGCACCTAATATAGGTAACTATGTTAATTAACCGGACCTAGATCGGAAGATCGGGTAGCATTAGGGTTTGTAAACCAAACGAGTGTAGAGACTCGTGTCATTTGGTTTAACAAAGCCTACATACTAAATGAAACTTAACCTAAGTGTTTACGACCCATTACGACCCGTTTAAGAAGCTTATGCTACTTTAACGCGTTGTTCGCGTGAAACGCGTTCGGACCGCCTAACTAGCCCTATGACAAGTATTATATGCCTAAACATGTTACATAATCAGTTATGTGACAAAAGTTTAGGTTACATATGCTTAATTACCAATTATACATGAAAAGGGTATTCTGGTAATTTACCTAAGGCATATAAACTACCTATCATACAACTACTTAAATGATGTGACCATAGGGTATAACCTCGGAAGGTTATTCCCTACCTACTATGGTCACCTAATGTGTTTGGTCGGATCCTAATGATCGACCAAACTGGGTCGGGTTCGAGGTATAAGCGATTCATTAGATCGCTTACCCTACGACCCTAGACAACGTGGTAATCAGTGGGCATAGTCCCAAGGGACTATGACCAACGTGATTACACTCACGTTGCAAAGTTCAAACGAACTTCGCATTGACCATTACTGGTCAACGCTGAAAGTCAAACAAAGTTTGACTTTCTGACTCGAAAAGCAGTAAAATAAGGAAAAGAACGAAAGAATACTTACGAAGGGTCCCCGAATGCTAATCCCGATTCAAGAATCTCAGGTATGAAACAATGGTTTCAACTTAGAGGTTCTCAAATCAGAATTCTAGTGATTTTAGCAATGGGGGGTATGGAGTATTTATAGGAATACCCGAACCGTTAAGATCGTTTCATGGAAAACGTGCCTTAAATCCCATCCATACATGTGTTGCAAATTTATGGTGTTTAGGTGCTTAAATTCCATCCATACATGTGTTGCAAAGTTATGGTGCCTAAATTCCATCCTTATCCGCTGACTAAGCAAGTTTAGAATGTGTGGTTGTGAATTAAACAACGGCTAATACATCGAATCTGGTCCCGAATGCGAAAAACGAACCAAATGACGCGACGAATGGATTTTTCTTATGGCGAGCACTAAAATATAATATAGTCATGCTCACATAAATTTTTGGATGTCCGGATGTATTCAGAACGTAAGTTATGCGCGAAAATGCAAACTTGTGCACTTTTTTGACACTTTTAGTCCCTGAATGACCCAAAAGTTTATTTTAGCACACCGAACCCCTCAAAGCCTATTTCTAAGCTATGTAGAGGATATTTTAAGGTGTGTTTAACTTATGGTCATGTTCCGGAATGTCTGTTACAGTTCAAATTGGCATACTTTCGCAGTTTGTCAACTTTAGTCCCTGTAAGCGATATAACTTTGATTTCACCACATCAAACCTTCCAAAACTTATATCTAAGTTATGTAAAGGTTATTTAAGGTATGTTAAACCTATTTCACTATTCCAGAGTGTTTGTTGCATTAAACTGGTTATATTTACGCATTAGTGCGCGTATAACCTTCCAGAAAGCGATTTAGAGTTTGAAATCGAACAAGAGTTGATAGAGTTTGAAATCTAACTATAAAGATAGAAAGATTTTTGGAGAGAAATTTTGATTATAAGGAACCGAAACGTTCGAATTTAGGTACATAAGGAATCCAATTAAGGACTCTGATTGGAATGATAATCATCCACAAGTGTCTAATTGTGAAGATAAAAAGATCCCATATTGATTTTAGAAGTTGAAGATGTTTTGAAACCTTGCACTGGATGTGCTTAAGTCAAAACATGAAGTAAGAATGCTTTTGAAGTTGAGATGCTTGATATGTCAAGGCGACATATGAAGCAGAATTTGAAGGTTAAGTCAATGTATTGAAGAAAATATTTTTGAAAACTATGCATGGGGTTCTTTTAAGAAAAAATGGGTTTAATGTTTTTGAAACCTTATATATAATACTTTTTGAAATCATAAAGTAGGTGTACTAGGTAAGTATATTTATAAAATGTTTTAAAATCATGCGAGATGAATTTTTGAAATTATGTATAAGGTTTTTGAAAGACATGGATGATGCTTTTCGAAATTATGCACTTGATAAGAAAATGTACTGTGTTAATATTGCCTTCAGACTATATGAAATATTTTGAAATTAGGAAGGTTGGTTTTGATAACATGGCCAATGTTTTTGAAATAACATAGACAATGCATTTAGAAAAATTTGTTTTCAAACTATATGAAATGTTTTGAGATCATGAAGATTGTTTTTGAAATACTTGTACTGTGTATGTTGAAAAATCAAAACGTAATGGGTTTGAGATTTGAAAATACCCTTAGTTATCTAACCAAGGATTCAAAGGTACAGATGTGTAAAAAGCACGATTACTCATAATTTCACTTTATTTCATGTACTTTTTCTTAGAATGAAACGAGTACTTAAACTTTTTGGGGAATCATGAGTGATCATTTGAGAGAGAGAATCACAAGAGTAGTTGGTAAGGAACATAGTTCCTTAATACAGGTATTATAGGGAAATGCCACAAACACATGTAATTATACTTGTATATCAGAATTGCGAACAACAACTTTTATTTATGAACGAGACATATTGTTTCACAATACACGAAAACAAAAGAAACAAAGGCATAAGACAGCAACATCCTTTGTTCAGCCGAATGCTCATCCGTGGGTTGGATTTGCATTAGCAAGCTTTGGGCAATCCCTTAGGAAATGGCCCATCTCGCCACAGTTGTAGCAAGACCCTGGTGAGAAACGAGCTTGAGCAGAGTCGACTTGTGGTTGGTTTGGACCACTTTGGTTTGGGGTAAATCGACAAGCATTTGCCAGGTGACCGAGTCGCCCACATGATGCACACAAACGACACTGTAGGTGAGCTAAGTGGTGTGCATTACATTTGTCACATATTGGGGCTGTTCCCTTGTATTGCTTCTTAACAGGTGGTGTTGCCACCCGATTGGGTCCTATTTGATTTGGTACTGCTGCTACGCAAACTTTTGCCGTATGACCTTTAAGTCCACAAATTTGGCATTTGCGGCACTTCACACTAGGGTGATGATGAAGGGTACATTGGTTGCACAAGGGTTCAGTCCCGTTGTATGGCTTCCTGGCTGGTAGTGCTGTTACTTGGCTAGGTCCCGCTTGATTAGGTGTAACCGCTGCGGGTTTCCTTGAAGCCTTACGCTTCCTTGATTTTGGTGCTGGCTTGACTTCTGCTTCCTTTGGTGGCTCTTGAGTGGCTTCATTGTCGAGATGGGAGGCTTCATTGTTGAGACGAGCCATGGCAATACCTAATTCCACAGTCTTCTGAATCACTTCGCCTATTTGCTGGGCAAATTTGGCTGTTCGCTTGGACATTTGACCAGTGCTGAGAGGAATAGACATTCTAGAAGAAAATGAAAAACATAGGAAGAAACGAGTGAAAGGTTATTGGATAATCAATACAGAATGGTAACGAATGAAAATTGTGATCATTTGTTTGTTACCTAAGGCAAACAAATGAGATGGTGACAAATCAAAGTAAATGGGTCAAAATAATGTATCGCGAAGACATGCTCGCCTATAAGTGAACACTCATCCCAAGAATTCCCAGGTAAGCACAACTGGTCTCGCGTCTGATGAGATGTATACGAAGTGCTTGCCTAGACAGAAAACCCAGAATACAGGCATTCACCCTTCCAGTTTGCACGTGTTCACATTATTTAAAACCCAAAACCTTGACGAGATTTTGAAAATTCAAAGGGGTTCAAAACCATATAATAGAGAGTTCAAAACCTTACAATAGAGGGTTCAAAACCTAGTAATCAATCATCCTAGAACAGATGATTAGTTTTCAAAGCGGTTTTGAATTTTATGTTCTTGTTGTGGTTGTCGCCTAAGGATAGGTGACCGTATTGTTTTATGACTAAACGCAAGTAAACTCGCGTTAGGGTCCTAGAAAGGTTATAGACTAGGTCAAAGTATTACTAATAACCTAATTCCCTATAACCATGAGCTCTGATACCATCTTTTCTGTCACACCCCGACCACGTAGAACATACAAAACGTGGCGGAAATATCGGGGAGTGTTGTAACAGAATTAATTGTTTCAAATCCATGGCAATTGAAGTTTCGTTTTATTGATTAAAAGTGTTACAATGTCTTAACAACCAAGGAAATACAACATAATTAACTAGTCTGCATCTTTTTTATTGTCACTAAGGCCCATGTCCGCCTAAGTGTATCTTGATCAATCATATGCTTCATTTCCTGAAACACATGTGAAAATAGGTACGTCAGCATAAAAATGCCGGCGAGTACATAGGTTTTGTGAAAATAAGATTCATGACTTCTGTTTAAGAAAATGTTTAGTCATGAACCTTGTAATTTGCTTTGTCTTTGTAAATCATTTGAAAAACAATAAGTTCAGATGATACGTATAAATAAGAGAATAATGCATGGTTAAATGAATAACCATGTAAAATGAGTTTGTATAAGTTAAGTTGTTTATTAAAACAATGTATTGTGAAAAGTATGTTATTTGTATAAAATGTTATATGTCATAAACTGAAATGATTCAAATAACGCTACGATATGTAATACCATACAAACACTTATATATAGGAAGTACCAGCGGCGTATCCACCATGCTTGTATCATATTACACACGCCTCGTTACTTAAGTCACTTAAACAAACCACCAAATGTAATAAGTCTATGTTTAAACCAATTGTCAAAAGTCCTTGTATAAATCATATCAAATGTTAATAGTCTAAAAGTAGTCAAGTAATGTGTAACAAATGTTATGTATGGTAAGTAAAAGAAGACTACTTAACCCATAAGTAAAAATGTACAAAACAAAGTATTGAAGTAAAACTTGGTTTAAATCAAAGTTATGTTTTGTGTAGTAAATGCATGCTATACTGATATAAACATTTATGTGGTATTGTGAAAATTCATACATCCAAGCCTTGCGACAGTCGGATAACTATGTAAAAATGAGTTATCAAAAGAATATGTATTCGGATTCGGTCATTCCTTACGTCCAAACAAACCCGAGATTTCAGGAATGGGATTTGTCAAGTCCTATGGTACCACTACCTACTACCGAGCGGCATGATCGGTGTTAATGAATGTATAGTATAGTTTAAACAAACCAAATGTCATACCAAAATGTAAGCATATGATGAATAAGAAATGTGCTAAGTATGCTAAGTTAACATACAAAGCAGAAAAGTCATGTAAATCAATGTGCTAGCATGCTATCAGTTAACATACATAGCAGAAATGTAATGTAGAACCATGTACTAAGTATGCACACAATGGACATACATAGCATAAAATGTAATTAAATCATGTACTATAATGTACTAGTGAACATAGGAAGTATATGATGTGAAAACAGGAAAGCATGAAAGTAACAAGTAGGCACATGTGTTTCACCCCAAAACAGTTTGGAAAACAGTAAAAGAGGGGTCTATGTACTCACTTGAGATTGCTTAGTAGTCCTTGAGTAACAACCAAACAATGCTAGAGATCGCGGATATCAAACGGCACCTAATATAGGTAACTATTTTAATAAACCGGACCTAAATCGGAGGATTTAGATAGAATGAGGGTTCGTAAACCAAACGAGTATGGAAACTCGTGTAATATGGTTTAACAAAGCCTACATACTAAATGAAACCTAACATAAGTGCTTACGACCCATTACGACCCGTTTAGGAAGCTTATGCTACTTTAACGCGTCGTGCGCGTGAAACGCGTTCGGACCGCCTAACTAGCCCTATGACAAGTAGAATATGCCTAAACATGTTACATAATCAGTTATGTGACAAAGGTTTAGGTTACATATGCTTAATTACCAATTACACATGAAAAGGGTATTCTGGTAATTTACCTAAGGCATATAAACTACCTATCATACAACTACTCAAACGATGTGACCATAAGGTATAACCTCGGAAGGTTATTCCCTACACTATGGTCACCTAATGTATTTGGTCGGATCCTAATGATCGACCAAACTGGGTCGGGTTCGAAGGTATAAGCGATTTATCAGATCGCTTACCCTTACGACCCTAGACAACGTGGTAATCAGTAGGCATAGTCCCAAGGGACTATAACCATCGTGATTACAATCACGTTGCGAAGTTCAAACGAACTTCGCATTGACCATAAGCTGGTCAATGCTGAAAGTCAGACAAAGTTTGACTTTCTGACTCGAAAAGCAATAAAATAAAGAAAAGAACGAAAGAATACTTACGAAGGGTCCCCGAATGCTAATCTCGATTCAAGAATCTCAGGTATGAAACAATGGTTTCAACTTAGAGTTTCTCAAATCAAAATTCTAGTGGTTTAAGCAATGGGGGCATGGGGTATTTATAGTGTCCGGTCCACCGTTAAGATCGTTTCATGGAAACCGTGCTTTAATCGCATCCGTACAAGTGTCGGAACCTTATGGTGGCTAAAATTGATCCTTATCAGCTGACTAAGCATGTGTGAATGTGTGGTGGAGGATTAAACAGCTGCAAACTGCTGTTAAATGCAGTTAATCTGGTCAGGAATTCGGACACGGCCCGCTTCAGGATGTATATAAACTCAGGCGGGCCGCCTGGGAGTTGCAGATCAGAAATAAGTTTCAGAAATTACAGTTTCAGTCCCTGCATGTGTTTAAGGCCATTCCCGACACTTCTAAGGCCCGTAAAGCCAACTTTAATGCCCTAAAATGTTGCCTAAACATTGTGGACATGAAACATGCTCAGAAATATGTCGGATGTTGGTTCGTTTGGTCGTACGAACGCGATGTTCGCTTAATTACGACGGAATGCGCACAAGTGCGAAAAACGATCCAAATGACGTGACGAATGGATTTTTCTTATGCCGAACACTAAAATAAAATATTTTAGTGTTTACATAAATTTTTGGATGTCCGGATGTATTTAGAACGTAAGTTATGTGCGAAAATGCAAACTTGTGCACTTTTTGACACTTTTAGTCCCTGAATGAGCCAAAAGTTTATTTTAGCACACCGAACCCCTCAAAGCCTATTTATAAGCTATATAAAGGATATTTAAGGTGTGTTTAACTTTTGGTCATGTTCCGGAATGTTCGTTACAGTTCAAATTGGCATACTTTCGTAGTTTGTCAAGTTTAGTCCCTGTAAGCGAATTAACTTATTTTTGCCATACCAAAAGCCTTCGAAACTTATTTCTAAGTTGTGTAAAGGTTATTTAAGGTATGTTAAGCCTATTTCATTATTCCGGAGTGTTTGTTGCATTAAACTGGTTATATTTACGCATCAGTGCGCGTATAACCTTCTAGAAAGTGATTTAGAGTTTGAAATTGAACAAAAATTGATATGTGCAAATGATACACATATTTTTACAAATCCCAAGTATGAAATATAATATTTCATTAGTTCGGTATTTGTTTGATAGCCGTGAAGGCACAGGTGTTACAGTCTCCCCTACTTTAGGAAATTTCGTCCCGAAATATATTTAGAGGAAACTTGTGAGAGTTTAAAACATAAAGTTGAAAAAGATCGAACAACATTGGTTTGGGTTCTGAACTTCTAGTAACCTTAATAACATCATGCTTGCAATGTAAGAGGGATACTTATATACAAGTATATGAAGCGTCATTGGTGCGTCCACCGTACCTCCATTACATCGTTCTCATTTTGTTATTGTTGTCACTATCGGTTCTTACACATAATAAACCTTACTGGGTTTCTGTGCACTAAATTTCATAATTATGTACGCGTCCATAATTAGACAATTCCTTGCACAGTTCACACAATCTATTTTATAATGTGTAGGGTAAAACCAAATGAACAATCCTGTGATGAGTGTGACTAGACCGCCATAGAGTCCTTTTAATTAAATCAATAAATGATCTAAATAGACTATCAAGGAGTCTGTTCAGCTACATCACTAGATGTCGTTCTTTAACCAAATTGTGAATCAATCTTTTTGACTAGACCACTAAAGGGTCTCTTATGAATCATGGAGTGATACTATATAATCCAAGGGTCTTAACTATTACATAGAAGCCCATTAAGGATTTCAGGTAGTACCTTTTGAATATCCTGCTACGAATCCCTCATATGAAGATATGAAAGATCCTGCGAGGATTTTGAATAACGAATATCCAGAGTATAAAAACACAAAATGCATAAAAGAAAACATAAGATGGATAAACACATAGTCACATAACCATAAAATTGTTTGTTAATTTGTTTTGTTAATTGCGTACATGCATTTAAAGCACACTAGGAATCCATTCCGTGGATTTCATTTGGTACTTTAAACGGTATCAAGAATCTAACTATAAAGATAGAAAGATTTTTGGAGAGAAATTTTGATTATAAGGAACCGAAACGTTCGAATTTAGGTACATAAGGAATCCAATTAAGGACTCTGATTGGAATGATAATCATCCACAAGTGTCTAATTGTGAAGATAAAAAGATCCCATATTGATTTTAGAAGTTGAAGATGTTTTGAAACCTTGCACTGGATGTGCTTAAGTCAAAACATGAAGTAAGAATGCTTATGAAGTTGAGATGCTTGATATGTCAAGGCGACATATGAAGCAGAATTTGAAGGTTAAGTCAATGTATTGAAGAAAATATTTTTGAAAACTATGCATGGGGTTCTTTTAAGAAAAAATGGGTTTAATGTTTTTGAAACCTTATATATAATACTTTTTGAAATCATAAAGTAGGTGTACTAGGTAAGTATATTTATAAAATGTTTTAAAATCATGCGAGATGAATTTTTGAAATTATGTATAAGGTTTTTGAAAGACATGGATGATGCTTTTCGAAATTATGCACTTGATAAGAAAATGTACTGTGTTAATATTGCCTTCAGACTATATGAAATATTTTGAAATTAGGAAGGTTGGTTTTGATAACATGGCCAATGTTTTTGAAATAACATAGACAATGCATTTAGAAAAATTTGTTTTCAAACTATATGAAATGTTTTGAGATCATGAAGATTGTTTTTGAAATACTTGTACTGTGTATGTTGAAAAATCAAAACGTAATGGGTTTGAGATTTGAAAATACCCTTAGTTATCTAACCAAGGATTCAAAGGTACAGATGTGTAAAAAGCACGATTACTCATAATTTCACTTTATTTCATGTACTTTTTCTTAGAATGAAACGAGTACTTAAACTTTTTGGGGAATCATGAGTGATCATTTGAGAGAGAGAATCACAAGAGTAGTTGGTAAGGAACATAGTTCCTTAATACAGGTATTATAGGGAAATGCCACAAACACATGTAATTATACTTGTATATCAGAATTGCGAACAACAACTTTTATTTATGAACGAGACATATTGTTTCACAATACACGAAAACAAAAGAAACAAAGGCATAAGACAGCAACATCCTTTGTTCAGCCGAATGCTCATCCGTGGGTTGGATTTGCATTAGCAAGCTTTGGGCAATCCCTTAGGAAATGGCCCATCTCGCCACAGTTGTAGCAAGACCCTGGTGAGAAACGAGCTTGAGCAGAGTCGACTTGTGGTTGGTTTGGACCACTTTGGTTTGGGGTAAATCGACAAGCATTTGCCAGGTGACCGAGTCGCCCACATGATGCACACAAACGACACTGTAGGTGAGCTAAGTGGTGTGCATTACATTTGTCACATATTGGGGCTGTTCCCTTGTATTGCTTCTTAACAGGTGGTGTTGCCACCCGATTGGGTCCTATTTGATTTGGTACTGCTGCTACGCAAACTTTTGCCGTATGACCTTTAAGTCCACAAATTTGGCATTTGCGGCACTTCACACTAGGGTGATGATGAAGGGTACATTGGTTGCACAAGGGTTCAGTCCCGTTGTATGGCTTCCTGGCTGGTAGTGCTGTTACTTGGCTAGGTCCCGCTTGATTAGGTGTAACCGCTGCGGGTTTCCTTGAAGCCTTACGCTTCCTTGATTTTGGTGCTGGCTTGACTTCTGCTTCCTTTGGTGGCTCTTGAGTGGCTTCATTGTCGAGATGGGAGGCTTCATTGTTGAGACGAGCTATGGCAATACCTAATTCCACAGTCTTCTGAATCACTTCGCCTATTTG
This sequence comes from Helianthus tuberosus, assembly GCA_030545235.1. Lineage (NCBI taxonomy): Eukaryota > Viridiplantae > Streptophyta > Magnoliopsida > Asterales > Asteraceae > Helianthus > Helianthus tuberosus. Next base: position 115,163,666 of record CM060452.1, on the reverse strand, counting down.
CTGGGCAAATTTGGCTGTTCGCTTGGACATTTGACCAGTGCTGAGAGGAATAGACATTCTAGAAGAAAATGAAAAACATAGGAAGAAACGAGTGAAAGGTTATTGGATAATCAATACAGAATGGTAACGAATGAAAATTGTGATCATTTGTTTGTTACCTAAGGCAAACAAATGAGATGGTGACAAATCAAAGTAAATGGGTCAAAATAATGTATCGCGAAGACATGCTCGCCTATAAGTGAACACTCATCCCAAGAATTCCCAGGTAAGCACAACTGGTCTCGCGTCTGATGAGATGTATACGAAGTGCTTGCCTAGACAGAAAACCCAGAATACAGGCATTCACCCTTCCAGTTTGCACGTGTTCACATTATTTAAAACCCAAAACCTTGACGAGATTTTGAAAATTCAAAGGGGTTCAAAACCATATAATAGAGAGTTCAAAACCTTACAATAGAGGGTTCAAAACCTAGTAATCAATCATCCTAGAACAGATGATTAGTTTTCAAAGCGGTTTTGAATTTTATGTTCTTGTTGTGGTTGTCGCCTAAGGATAGGTGACCGTATTGTTTTATGACTAAACGCAAGTAAACTCGCGTTAGGGTCCTAGAAAGGTTATAGACTAGGTCAAAGTATTACTAATAACCTAATTCCCTATAACCATGAGCTCTGATACCATCTTTTCTGTCACACCCCGACCACGTAGAACATACAAAACGTGGCGGAAATATCGGGGAGTGTTGTAACAGAATTAATTGTTTCAAATCCATGGCAATTGAAGTTTCGTTTTATTGATTAAAAGTGTTACAATGTCTTAACAACCAAGGAAATACAACATAATTAACTAGTCTGCATCTTTTTTATTGTCACTAAGGCCCATGTCCGCCTAAGTGTATCTTGATCAATCATATGCTTCATTTCCTGAAACACATGTGAAAATAGGTACGTCAGCATAAAAATGCCGGCGAGTACATAGGTTTTGTGAAAATAAGATTCATGACTTCTGTTTAAGAAAATGTTTAGTCATGAACCTTGTAATTTGCTTTGTCTTTGTAAATCATTTGAAAAACAATAAGTTCAGATGATACGTATAAATAAGAGAATAATGCATGGTTAAATGAATAACCATGTAAAATGAGTTTGTATAAGTTAAGTTGTTTATTAAAACAATGTATTGTGAAAAGTATGTTATTTGTATAAAATGTTATATGTCATAAACTGAAATGATTCAAATAACGCTACGATATGTAATACCATACAAACACTTATATATAGGAAGTACCAGCGGCGTATCCACCATGCTTGTATCATATTACACACGCCTCGTTACTTAAGTCACTTAAACAAACCACCAAATGTAATAAGTCTATGTTTAAACCAATTGTCAAAAGTCCTTGTATAAATCATATCAAATGTTAATAGTCTAAAAGTAGTCAAGTAATGTGTAACAAATGTTATGTATGGTAAGTAAAATAAGACTACTTAACCCATAAGTAAAAATGTACAAAACAAAGTATTGAAGTAAAACTTGGTTTAAATCAAAGTTATGTTTTGTGTAGTAAATGCATGCTATACTGATATAAACATTTATGTGGTATTGTGAAAATTCATACATCCAAGCCTTGCGACAGTCGGATAACTATGTAAAAATGAGTTATCAAAAGAATATGTATTCGGATTCGGTCATTCCTTACGTCCAAACAAACCCGAGATTTCAGGAATGGGATTTGTCAAGTCCTATGGTACCACTACCTACTACCGAGCGGCATGATCGGTGTTAATGAATGTATAGTATAGTTTAAACAAACCAAATGTCATACCAAAATGTAAGCATATGATGAATAAGAAATGTGCTAAGTATGCTAAGTTAACATACAAAGCAGAAAAGTCATGTAAATCAATGTGCTAGCATGCTATCAGTTAACATACATAGCAGAAATGTAATGTAGAACCATGTACTAAGTATGCACACAATGGACATACATAGCATAAAATGTAATTAAATCATGTACTATAATGTACTAGTGAACATAGGAAGTATATGATGTGAAAACAGGAAAGCATGAAAGTAACAAGTAGGCACATGTGTTTCACCCCAAAACAGTTTGGAAAACAGTAAAAGAGGGGTCTATGTACTCACTTGAGATTGCTTAGTAGTCCTTGAGTAACAACCAAACAATGCTAGAGATCGCGGATATCAAACGGCACCTAATATAGGTAACTATTTTAATAAACCGGACCTAAATCGGAGGATTTAGATAGAATGAGGGTTCGTAAACCAAACGAGTATGGAAACTCGTGTAATATGGTTTAACAAAGCCTACATACTAAATGAAACCTAACATAAGTGCTTACGACCCATTACGACCCGTTTAGGAAGCTTATGCTACTTTAACGCGTCGTGCGCGTGAAACGCGTTCGGACCGCCTAACTAGCCCTATGACAAGTAGAATATGCCTAAACATGTTACATAATCAGTTATGTGACAAAGGTTTAGGTTACATATGCTTAATTACCAATTACACATGAAAAGGGTATTCTGGTAATTTACCTAAGGCATATAAACTACCTATCATACAACTACTCAAACGATGTGACCATAAGGTATAACCTCGGAAGGTTATTCCCTACACTATGGTCACCTAATGTATTTGGTCGGATCCTAATGATCGACCAAACTGGGTCGGGTTCGAAGGTATAAGCGATTTATCAGATCGCTTACCCTTACGACCCTAGACAACGTGGTAATCAGTAGGCATAGTCCCAAGGGACTATAACCATCGTGATTACAATCACGTTGCGAAGTTCAAACGAACTTCGCATTGACCATAAGCTGGTCAATGCTGAAAGTCAGACAAAGTTTGACTTTCTGACTCGAAAAGCAATAAAATAAAGAAAAGAACGAAAGAATACTTATGAAGGGTCCCCGAATGCTAATCTCGATTCAAGAATCTCAGGTATGAAACAATGGTTTCAACTTAGAGTTTCTCAAATCAAAATTCTAGTGGTTTAAGCAATGGGGGGCATGGGGTATTTATAGTGTCCGGTCCACCGTTAAGATCGTTTCATGGAAACCGTGCTTTAATCGCATCCGTACAAGTGTCGGAACCTTATGGTGGCTAAAATTGATCCTTATCAGCTCACTAAGCATGTGTGAATGTGTGGTGGAGGATTAAACAGCTGCAAACTGCTGTTAAATGCAGTTAATCTGGTCAGGAATTCGGACACGGCCCGCTTCAGGATGTATATAAACTCAGGCGGGCCGCCTGGGAGTTGCAGATCAGAAATAAGTTTCAGAAATTACAGTTTCAGTCCCTGCATGTGTTTAAGGCCATTCCCGACACTTCTAAGGCCCGTAAAGCCAACTTTAATGCCCTAAAATGTTGCCTAAACATTGTGGACATGAAACATGCTCAGAAATATGTCGGATGTTGGTTCGTTTGGTCGTACGAATGCGATGTTCGCTTAATTACGACGGAATGCGCACAAGTGCGAAAAACGATCCAAATGACGTGACGAATGGATTTTTCTTATGCCGAACACTAAAATAAAATATTTTAGTGTTTACATAAATTTTTGGATGTCCGGATGTATTTAGAACGTAAGTTATGTGCGAAAATGCAAACTTGTGCACTTTTTGACACTTTTAGTCCCTGAATGAGCCAAAAGTTTATTTTAGCACACCGAACCCCTCAAAGCCTATTTCTAAGCTATATAAAGGATATTTAAGGTGTGTTTAACTTTTGGTCATGTTCCGGAATGTTCGTTACAGTTCAAATTGGCATACTTTCGTAGTTTGTCAAGTTTAGTCCCTGTAAGCGAATTAACTTATTTTTGCCATACCAAAAGCCTTCGAAACTTATTTCTAAGTTGTGTAAAGGTTATTTAAGGTATGTTAAGCCTATTTCACTATTCCGGAGTGTTTGTTGCATTAAACTGGTTATATTTACGCATCAGTGCGCGTATAACCTTCTAGAAAGTGATTTAGAGTTTGAAATTGAACAAAAATTGATATGTGCAAATGATACACATATTTTAACAAATCCCAAGTACGAAATATAATATTTCATTAGTTCGGTATTTGTTTGATAGCCATGAAGGCACATGTGTTACAGGTATGAAACAAAGGTTTCAACTTAGAGCACATTTAATCAGATTCTTGTGAGGAAAAGTGAAGGGTGGAGGTGGGTATTTATAGTTTTCGGTTCACCGTTAGGATCGTTTCTTGGAGAAGAGGGCACGATCTAAGCCGTACACTTGTCGAAATGTTGTGGTAACTCATATTGCTCCCACCACAAGAATTTGACACTTGGCCTTGGCCTTTGGAGGGGTTAAAGGCTGTTAACAGCTGAGAAAACGATTTTCTGCATACCTGACCCCTGATTGCGCACCGTAAGGGTTTTTGTGTTGAGGTGCGCAAGCACCTTGCAGACCAGACACTTTCAAAAGTGGCAGAACAGGCCCCTCAAGCTCTAAACTTGCTATTTGATGCATTTTTGACATGTTTAAGCCCCGTTAACCCCATTTCAAAGCTCTAAAATGAAGTTAAAGTATAGGGAACTTAAAATGTGCTCAAAAAAATATCTCGGATGTCGGTTCGTTTAGCCGTACGGTTGCGATGTTCGGTTAATTACGACGGAATGCGCATAAGCGCGAAAAACGATCCAAATGGCGTGACGAATGGATTTTTCTTATGCCAAACACTAAAATAAAATGTTTTAGTGCTTACATAAATTTTTGGATGTCCGGATGTGTTCAGAACGTAAGTTATGCGCGAAAGTGCAAACTTATGCACTTTTTTGACACTTTTAGTCCCTGAATGACCCAAAAGTTTATTTTAGCACACCGAACCCCTCAAAGCCTATTTCTAAGCTATGTAAAGGATATTTAAGGTGTGTTTAACTTATGGTCATGTTCCGGAATGTTCGTTACTGTTCAAATTGGCATACTTTCGCAGGTTGTCAAGTTTAGTCCCTATAAGCGAATTAACTTGTTTTTGACATACCAAAGCCTTCAAAACTTATTTCTAAGTTATGTAAAGGTTATTTAAGGTATGTTAAGTATATGTCACGATTCCGGAGTGTTTGTTGCATTAAACTGGTTATATTTACGCATCAGTGCGCGTATAACCTTCCAGAAAGCGATTTAGAGCTTGAAATCGAACAAGAATTGATATGTGCAAAAGATACACATATTTAAACAAGTCCAAAGTATGAAACACAATATTTCATTGGTTTGGTATTTGTTTGATGGTCGCAGTGACACAGGTGTCACATTAGTGAGTATTCGTCTTCGGGGGTATGGAATTCTATCAGAACTACCGAATCAGAGGTAAACTGGCATAGTATAGTTTGGTTTTCGCAATGTATTCCTCGGCATGCTTTCTTTATGTGGCTTATTAAGCGGCGTAAACTGGTGACTCAACACAAAATCATGCTTTGGAATTCCACAAGAAGAACTAATATGAACATGATGTGCTGCCTCCTATGCTATGAGAATATGGATTCGCATGATCATTTATTTTTTGAATGCAAGTATTCGGCGAAGATTTGGGGTTTGGTTCGTGCAAAAGCGGGTATGGGTAATGTGGAAGCTAAATGGAGTGCTATCATAGACTGGCTTCGACAACGTGCTAGGTCCAAATCCGCAAATACTCTAGTGTGTCGTTTGATTGTTGCTGCTACTGCTTATGCAATTTGGCGTGAAAGAAACACTCGTTTATTCAAGAATCATGCTAGGCCCCCGGAAGCTATATGTGACTCGATCTTTGAAACAGTCCGATATAAATTGATGGGTTTAAAGTTCAAGAATACGTCTAAAGTGAGGATACTTCTTCAGAAGTGGGAGATTTATGGAGTTTCGGCTATTGATGATGGAGGCTGATTGATGTGTTAGTTTAGTTACATATTGTTTCCTAGATGTTTAGTCTAGTCGTTGTTGCTTCGGCTTGTTTCTTGTTTTTATTGTTCCACATTCATGAGGCATGTCTCATGTTTGAACTAGTAAGGGTTTTCCTTACTACTTGTTTTTTTGGTTTGTGAATATATAAAATCACCGGGGTAAACCCTTTACCCAAAAAAAAAAAGAGGTTAAATGAATAACCAAGTAAAATGAGTTTTGATTAAAATAAGTTGTTTGTAAAACAATGTCTTGAAAAAGAGTAAAATGCACGGATAGTCCCCGTGGTTTTGCAAAATAACACCTATAGTCCCCAACTTTTGAAAATTACACCGGTGCTCCCTGTGGTTTGACAGTTTGTTACTCGGATAGTCCCTGGAGTGGATGACGGTTAGTTTTCTCTGTTAAGTGGATGTGAAATGACAAATTTACCCTTCATCTTCTCCACTATATAAAAACAAGACAACCCCACCCCACCCCAATCCCACCCACCCCCACCTTTCTCTTTATTTCCCCCACCATTAACCACCAACCACCACCCCAATTTGGAGTTTAAGGATGCCGGCTCACAAAAACTCCCATACATACCAGTCAGTATATGACATCACAGATGGAGGACTCATCGGAGATATTACAATCGGAGCTGTCCATTGAAATCGATCCTCTGATCAAAGAGAATCACGCGTCCGCTGAAGATTGGAGAAAAGCGCTGCAGTAGGTTGTTCCGGCGGTGGTGGTGCTCTGTATGACTATATGCAGAGCTTTTGACACCGAATCTGCACGTTCAAGCTCTGCTACAGGGTTTGTTGTTGATAAACGTCGCGTAATTATACTCACTAACCATCATGTGGTCAAACCAGGTCTGTTGACTAGTAGTCCGTATGCTTTAACTTGGATGCTTCTGATTCTAAACACAACATTATTTCAGAGTGGACTGTTCTTGTTTCTATCACAATGTATTCTGTTCTTTTAGGCTGATTGATTAATTATATCTTTTGTTTGTGTGTAGGTCCTGTGACAGCGGAAGCTATGTTTGTTAATCGTGAAGAGATTCCGGTCTATCTGATATACAGAGATCCTATGAGTCTGTTAATAGACCATTCATGTGTTTTGACAGCTGTGTGTGGTGATTACAAATTACAATGTTATGTTTTTGCAATTTCAGGTTCACGATTTTGGATTCTTTCGCTATGATCCTGCTGCAGTGAAGTTTCTGAGCTAGAAGAGATACCTCTTGCTCCTGAAGCTGCATCTGTTGGTGGTGGTTGGTGGTTAATAGTGGGGGAAATAGAGAGGAAGGTGGGGGTGGGTGGGGTTGGGTTGTTTTGTTTTTATATAGTAGAGAAGATGAAGGGTAAATTTGTCCTTTCACATCCACTTAACGGAGAAAACTAACTGTCATCCACTCCAGGGACTATCCGACTAACAAACTGTCAAACCACAGGGAGCACCGGTGTAATTTCCAAAAGTTGAGGACTATAGGTGTTATTTTGCAAAACCACAGGGACTATCCGTGCATTTTACTCCTTGAAAAATATGTTATTTGTATAAAATGTTATATGTCTAAATTGAAATGATTCAAATAACGCTACGATATGTATACCATACAAGCACTTATATATAGGAAGTACCAGCGGCGTATCCACCATGCTTGTATCATATTACACACGCCTCGTTACTTAAATCATTTTACCCAACCAAACCACCAATGTAAATTGCCCATGTCTAAACCATTTGTCAAATGTCTTTTTGTGAATCATGTCAATATGTTTATGTCAAAATGTAGTCCATGAAATATGTATATCAATATCAAAATGTCTATGTCAAATGTCAAATATGTAATGTGTAAACAAAAGGTCATGTATGGCAAGGGAAACATATACATATATATATATATATATATATATATATATATTGAGCCACAGGTAAAAATGCACAAAACAATGTATTGAAGTAAAACGTGGTTTAAATCCACGTTATGTCTTGTGGAAATGCATGCTATATTGAATACAAACATTTATGCGGTATTGTAAAAATGCATACATCCAAGCCTTGTGACTATGGTGATAAGCCCTTAAACAAATTAAAGGTCTATCTGTATTATGTTTTATCGGATTCGGTCATTCCTTTCATCCAAACATACCTAGGATGTCAGGAATGAGAGTTGCCAATTCCTATGGTACCATTACCTACTAAAGAGCGGCGTGATCAAAGTTAATGAATGTATATGGTCCCACTTAACAAACCAAATGTCATATCAAAATGTAAGAATGTGATGAAAATGTACTAAGTATGCGGCAAAACGGACATACATAGCATGTGATGAAAAACAAATGCACTAAGTATGGTGAACATACATAGCATAAAATGTCATGTAAAACGATGTACTAAGTATGCTGCAAAGGACATACATAGCAAAAACACAATGAAATTACGTACTATAAGTGTACTAATGAACACAACAAGTATATGATATGAAAGCATGAAATTAACAAGTAGGCACATGTGTTTCACTCCAAAATGTTTGAAAAACAGTAAAAGACGGGTCTATATACTCACTTGAGATGGCTCAATAGACTTTAGATATCCACCAAACAAAGCTAGAGATTACAGAATCAAACGACACCTAATATAGGTAACTACATTAGTAAACGGACCTATTCGGAGGATCGGATAGCATTAGGGTTCGTAAACCAAATGAGTGGAGGAACTCATGTAATATGGTTTAACAAAGCCTACATACTAAATCGAAACTTATCCTAAGTGCTTTTGACCCGTCACGACCCGTTTTGGTAGCTTGTGCTACTTTAACGCGTCGTTCGCGTAAAACGCGCTCAGAACGCCTAAGTAGTCCTATGACAAGTAATATATGACTTAACATGTCTAATATTGTTGCTAAATCAGTTTAGATGTCAAAATTTGGGTTACATAGGCTTAAAATGAATTTTGGCGGAAAAAGGGTATTTTGGTAATTTACCTAAGGCATATATACTACCTATCATACAACTAACTAAACGTTGTGACCATAAGGATAACCTTGGAAGGTTATTCCCTATACAACTATGGTCACCTAAAGTGTTCGGTCGGATCCTAATGATCGACCAAATGGTTCGGATTTGAAAGCATAAGCGATTGATTAGATCGCATACCCTTATAACCCTAAACAAGCACAAATCTAAAAGTGACGAGCTAAACATGCTAGAACATGTTTAGTCAAGTTAGAAAACAGGTTTTGATATTAAAACAAACGGTTTTGATATCCTAGAGTAGTTTGGTTACAAAATACGCGAGAACACGCATTTTGCCCGAAACTACGACTCGTCACTGTGCCTAGATAACGTGGTAATCAGTAGGTATAGTCACTAGGGACTATAACCATCGTGATTACGCTCACGTTATGAAGTTCAAATGAACTTCGCATTGACCATAAACTGGTCAATGCAGAAAGTCAAACGTTTGACTTTCAAGCTAAAAACGCATAAAAAGAACGAAGGAACACTTACAAAGGGTCCCCGCAAGATTGAATTTCCAAGTATTTCTCAGGTATGAAGTGTTTTCACACATTAACTTAGAGAAAATCTCAGAATTCAAGTGGGTTGCAAGTGAACTATGGAGGGGTATTTATAGTTTTCATAGGACCGTTAGGATCGTTTCTTGAAAACCGTGATTCAATCCTAGCCATACACATCGAGCCCACAGTTTTAGTAAACCAGGGGAGCCCCTAGAAATGCTCAAAACCATGTGCACAAGTGTGGAGCAGCTAGATCAAGCTGGAATCAACATTATGCTGATCTGGGGATGCCTTACGGACCATATGGTCCTAAGCCTTACGGACCGTAAGCTTGTCTGCAGATCAGCAACTTTGAAATTTGGCAGAACAGGCCCCTGTGCGCGTATGGTCGTGTTTTGGCACTTCTAACACCCGTCAAACCCATTTTTAAGCTCCCTAAGGATGTTAAAGCATAGGGAACATGAAACATGCTCAAAAATATGTCGGATGTCGGTTCGTTTGGCCGTACGGTTGCGTTGTTCGGATAATTACGGCGGAAGTCGTAACGGACGCAAAAACGATACAAATTGCGCGACGAATGGATTTTTGACAAGCCAATCACTAAAACATAATATTTTAATGATTACATAAATTTTTGGATGTCCGGATGTATTCAGAACGTAAGTTATGCGCGAAAATGCAAACTTATGCACTTTTTGACGCTTTTAGTCCCTGAATGAGCATAAAGTTTATTTTAGCACACCGAACCTCTCAAAGCCTATTTCTAAGCTTTGTAAAGGATATTTAGGGTGTGTTTAACTTATGATCATGTTCCGGAATGTTCGATACAGTTCAAATTGGCATAGTTTCGCAGGTTGTTAATTTTAGTCTCTGTAAGCGAATTAACTTGACTTTGCCATACCAAAGCCTTCAAAACTTATTACTAAGTTATGTAGAGGTTATTTAAGGTATGTTAAGCATAAATTGATGTTCCGGAGTATTTGTTGCGTTAAACTAATTACATTTACGCACCAGTTTGCGTATAACTCTCTAGAAAGCGATATAGAGTTTGAAATTGAATAAAAGTCAAAACATGAAAAATGCCAAACATAAACAAACAAACATTGGGATCAAATAACTTTATTTCATTGATAACTGAACTGTTTACAATGATCACAAGCACAGATGTCACATTTAAACTACTTTTGGGACCGTGTGTAATAAATAAGACCCCTAAGGGTCAAACAACTATGATGTGATTGTGATGTACATGGAAACTTAAAACTTTATGTTTAAGATAAACCAAATGTCCAACATAAATATTGCATCGACCACTAAGACATTTATGGGTACCAACCTCCGTCACCGCCACGTTTGTATTTCCGCTGCGATGTTTTTGGGGTGTGACAGAAGTTGGTATCAGAGCCAATGGTTGTTAGTGAACTAGGTGTTTTCTTAGAAAACTCTAGACTTCAACCAAAGATTTTTGAGATTTAAAATCCCAGAATTCGCGAAGCCAAAGATTTAAAATAAAAATGAATCTTAACCATGTATGAGAAATATAAAGAACTTACGTGTATACGTGTTAACCTGTTTGTCTATACATTTTCATCCTAAACACACACTTACTTAGTACAGTTATATTTTATCACATATGTTGCACGTGCATGAACAAAACCTCTCATGTGACAACCGGTAATTTACGGCCCTTAATTACACGAAAAACAAACATTAGGACGATTATAAGTAGTGTAATTAGACGTAAATTAACATAATTAGGCCTTTAGTATGCCTAGGAACGTCTAACCGGCTATACAACACGCGAATGGAGGTGTACAGGAAAACTACTGAATAATAAACGGTAATGAACTGAAACCGAACAAAATACTGACAACGCCGACAAATACGAATTTTCTATGAATATTTTATACATATAAATTTAGTTTTTGCGAATTTCTCATGCTTTCGAATATCACAAACGCACATCGATCGAAAAACGCGACTGAAGGAACGCTTCGACAACGAACGCGCAAACACTGACTACCTGTCACACCACCAAAATACCACATGTGGAAACACCGCGGGACATGTGACGTACCAGGATCCAGCCACCAATCACATTGAACTATAACAAGATATTAAATAAAAGTTTCCATTTATTTCATAATGTAGCTTAAAACCAAAACATTCAGCGGAAGCATAATGTAAATCGTTATTTAAATGTTTCTAAACAAAAGTACGAAACCAATGAACATATGTCACACCCCGACCACGTAGAACATACAAAACGTGGCGGAAATGTCGGGGAGTGTTGTAACAGAATTAATCGTTTCAAATCCATGGCAATTGAAGTTTCGTTTTATTGATTAAAAGTGTTACAATGCCTTAATAAACAAAGAAATACAACATAATTAACTAGTCTTGCATCTTTTATTGTCACTAAAGCCCAAGTATGCCTATGTGTATCTTGATCATCTTATGCAACAGCTCCTGAAAAACACATGTGAAAATAGGTACGTCAGCATAAAAATGCCTGTGAGATACATAGGTTTTGTGAAAATAAGTTTCATGACTTATGTTTGAGAAAATGTTTAGTCATGAACCTTGTAATTTGCTTTGTTTTGTAAATCATTTGAAGAACGATAAGATCAGATGATAAGTATAAATAAATGTAAGGTTAAATGAATAACCAAGTAAAATATGTTTGCATAAGATAAGTTGTTTATAAATCAATGTCTTGTGAAAAATATGTTATTTGTATGAAATGTTATATGTCTCAAACTGAAATGATTCAAATAACGTTACGACATGTAATACCATACAAACACTTATATATAGGAAGTACCAGCGGCGTATCCACCATGCTTGTATCATATTACACACGCATCGTTACTTAATCACTTAATCAAACCAAACCAAACAATGTAAAATGTTCATGTCAAGATGTAAATCATGTCAAAATATCTATGTCAAATATCCATGTCAAATGTCTATGTCAAATATCCATGTCAAATGTCTATGTCAAATATCCATGTCAAATGTCTATGTCAAATATCCATGTCAAATGTCTATGTCAAATATCCATATCAAATGTCTATGTCAAATATCCATGTCAAATGTCTATGTCAAAATGTCATGTATGGCAAGTGAAATGTCTCAACTAAACCATATGCACAAAAACAAAGTATTGAATTAAAACTTGGTTTAAATCAAAGCTATGTTTTGTGTAAATGCATGCAAATATTTAATATGAACATTTATGCGGTATTGTGAATATGCATACATCCAAGCCTTGCGACTGAGGTGATAAACCCTTTAAACAAATTAAAGGTCTATCTGTCTTATATCAACGAATTCGGTCATTCCTTTCATCCCCTTTCCCTGGGACGTCCGGAACGGGAGTTGTCAATTCCTATGGTACCACTACCTACTAACGAACGGCATGATCGGTGTTAATGAATGTATTGTCCCATGTAAACAAACCAAATGTCATACCAAAAATGTAAGCATGTGATGAAAACAATGTACTAAGTATGCACGCAATGGACATACATAGCATAAAATGTAAATGTAAAGCGATGTACTAAGTATGAACTAAATGGACATACATAGCATAAAACACAATGAGATCATGTACTATAATGTACTAACGAACATAGCAGGTATATGATGTGAAAACAGGAAAGCATGAAAGTAACAAGTAGGCACATGTGTTCCACCCCAAAACAGTTTGGAAAACAGTAAAAGAGGGGTCTATGTACTCACCTGAGATTGCTCAGTAGTCCTTGAGTAACAACTAAACAATGCTAGAGATCGCGGATATCAAACGGCACCTAGTATAGGTAACTATGTTAATAAACCGGACCTAAATCGGAAGACTGGGTAGCATTAGGGTTTGTAAACCAAACGAGTGTGGAGACTCGTGTGATATGGTTTAACAAAGCCTACATACTGAATGAAACTTAACCTAAGTGTCTACGACCCATTACGACCCGTTTAGGTAGCTTATGCTACTTTAACGCGTCGTTCGCGTGAAACGCGTTCGGATCGCCTAACTAGTCCTATGACAAGTGTTATATGCCTAAACATGTTACATAATCAGTTATGTGACAAAAGTTTAGGTTACATATGCTTAATTACCAATTATACATGAAAAGGGTATTCTGGTAATTTACCTAAGGCATATAAACTACCTATCATACAACTACTTAAACGATGTGACCATAGGGTATAACCTCGGAAGGTTATTCCCTACACTATGGTCACCTAATGTATTTGGTCGGATCCTAATGATCGACCAAACTGGGTCGGGTTCGAAGGTATAGGCGATTTATTAGATCGCCTACCCTACGACCCTAGACAACGTGGTAATCAGTGGGCATAGTCCCAAGGGACTATAACCAACGTGATTACACTCACGTTGCGAAGTTCAAACGAACTTCGCATTGACCATTACTGGTCAACGCTGAAAGTCAAACAAAGTTTGACTTTCTGACTCGAAAAGCAGTAAAATAAGGAAAAGAACGAAAGAATACTTACGAAGGGTCCCCGAATGCTAATCTCGATTCAAAAATCTCAGGTATGAAACAAAGGTTTCAACTTAGAGTTTCTCAAATCAAGATTCTAGTGATTTTGAAGTTAAATGGGTTGGGTATTTATAGGAATACTCGAACCGTTAAGATCGTTTGTCGAATATCGTGCCTTGATCGTATCCGTACAAGTGTCGGAACCTTATGGTGACTAAAAATGAAATCTTATCAGCTGACTAGGCAAGTGTGGGTTTGTGGTTGAGGGTTAAACAGCTGTGATCTGCTGTTAGAAACACTGAATCTGGTCTGCAGACTGCTTTACGGACCTCAAAGCTGCCAATGTTGAGGTCCGTAAGGTAACAACTTTGGCAGATTTACAGTTTTGGTCCCTGCAGCCCCTAAACTTGGTTTTCGATGCATTTTTGACACGTTTAAGCCCCGTTAACCCCATTTCAAAGCTCTAAAATGAAGTTAAAGTATAGGGAACTTAAATTGTGCTCAAAAATATCTCGGATGTCGGTTCGTTTGGTCGTACGAACGCGATGTTCGCTTAATTACGACGGAATGCGCACAAGCGCGAAAAACGATCCAAATGACGCGACGAATGGATTTTTCTTATGCCGAACACTAAAATAAAATATTTTAGTGCTTACATAAATTTTTGGATGTCCAGATGTATTCAGAACGTAAGTTATGCTCGAAAATGCAAACTTGTGCACTTTTTGACACTTTTAGTCCCTGAATGACACAAAAGTTTATTTTAGCATACCGAACACCTCAAACCCTATTTCTAAGCTATGTAAGGGATATTTATGGTATGTTTAACTTATGGTCATGTTCCGGAATGTCCGTTACAGTTCAAATTGGCATACTTTCGCAGTTTGTCAACTTTAGTCCCTGTAAGCGATTTAACTTGATTTTGCCATACCAAAGCCTTCAAAACTTATTTCTAAGTTATGTAAAGGTTATTTAAGGTATGTTAAGCCTATTTCACTATTCCGGAGTGTTCGTTGCATTAAACTGGTTATATTTACGCATCAGTGCGCGTATAACCTTCTAGAAAGCGATTTAGAGTTTGAAATTGAACAGAAATTGACATGTGCAAATGATACACATATTTTTACAAATCCCAAGTATGAAATATAATATTTCATTGGTTTGGTATTTGTTTGATGGCCGTGGAGGCACAGGTGTTACAGTCTCCCCTACTTTAGGAAATTTCGTCCCGAAATTTATTTAGAGGAAACTTGTGAGAGCTTGAAAGCATGAAGTTGAAAAGATCGAACAACATTGGTTAGGGTTCTGAACTTCTAGTAACTTTAATAACATCATGATTGCAATGTAAGAGGGATACTTATATACAAGTATATAAAGCGTCATTGGTGCGTCCACCGTACCTCCATTACATCGTTCTCATTTCGTTATTGTTGTCACTATCGGTTCTTACACATAATAAATCTTACTGGGTTTCTGTGCACTAAATTTCATAATTATGTACGCGTCCATAATTAGATAATTCCTTGCATAGTTCACTCAGTCCATTTTATAATATGCAGGGAAAAACCAAATGAACAATCCTGTGATGAGTGTGACTAGACCGCCATAGAGTCCTTTTAATTAAATCAATAAATGATCTAAATAGACTATCAAGGAGTCTGTCTAGCTACATCACTAGATGTCGTTCTTTAACCAAATTGTGAATCAATCTTTTTGACTAGACCACTAAGAGGGTCTCTTATGAAACATGGAATGGTACTATATAACCCAAGGGTCTTAACTATTACATAGAAGCCCATTAAGGATTGAAGGTAGTACCTTTTGAATATCCTGCTACGAATCCCTCATATGAAGATATGAACGATTCTGCGAGGATTTGGATAACGAATATCCAGAGTATTAAAAACACAAAAATGCATAAAAGAAAACATAAGATGAATAAACACATAGTCACATAACCACAAAATTGTTTAACTAGAAGTTTGTTCTGCTAACAGAGTACATGTATTTAAAGCACACTAGGAATCCATCTCGTGGATTTCATTTGGTACTTTAAACATTATCAAGAATCTAACTATAAAGATAGAAAGATCTTTAAAAGAAAAATTCGATTTCGATTATAAGGAACCGAAATGTTCGAATTCAGGTACATAAGGAATCCAGTTAAGGACTCTGATTTGAACAATAATCATCCACAAGGATCTAATTGTAAAGATAAAAAGATCCCATATGAATTTTTAGAAGTTGAAGATGTTTTGAAACCTTGCACTGGATGTGCTTAGGTCAAAACATGATGTAAAATGTTTATGAAGTTGAGATGCTTGATATGTCAAGGCGACATATGAAGCAGAATTTTGAAGGTTAAGTCAATGTATGAGGAAAATATTTTTGAAAACTATGCATGGGGTTCTTTTAAGAAAATTGTGTTTAACGTTTTTGAAACCTTATATATAATACTTTTTGAAATCATAAAGTAGGTGTATTAGGTAAATATATTTACAAAAATGGTTTAAAATCATGCGAGATGAATTTTGAAATTATGTATAAGGTTTTTTGAAAGACATGAATGATGCTTTTCGAAATCATGCACTTGATAAGAAAATGTATTGTGTTAATATTGTCTTCAGACTATATGAAATAAGGTTGGTTTTGATAACATGGCCAATGTTTTTGAAATAACATAGACAATGCATCTAAAAAAATTGTTTTCAAACTATATGAAATGTTTTGAGATCATGAAGATTGTTTTGAAATACTGGTACTGTGTATGTTGAAAAATCAAAACGTAATGGGTATGAGATTTGAAAATATCCTTAGTTATCCAACCAAGGATTTAAAGGTAAAGATGTGCTGAAGCATGATTACTCATAATGTCACTTTATTTTCTGTACTTCGCATCTTATAATGAAACGAGTACTTAAAATTTTCGAGGGAATCATGAGCGATCATTTGAAAGAGAAAATCACAAGAGTAGTTTGTAAGGAACATAGTTCCTTGATACAGGTATTATAGGGAAATGCCATAAACACATGTAATTATACCTGTATATCAGAATTTGTGAACAACGATTTATTTATAAACAAAACAGATTGTTTCACATTACAAGGAAACAAAAGAACAAAAGCATAAGACAGCAACATCTTCTACTCAGTCAACTGCTCATCCGTGGGTCAGATTTGCATTAGCAAGCTTTGGGCAATTTCTTCGGAAATGTCCCATCTCGCCACACTTGTAGCAATAACCTGGTGGAAAACGAGCTTGAGTAGGGTTGACTTGAAGTTGATTTGGACCACTTTGGTTTGGGGTAAATCGACAAACATTTGCCCGGTGACCGAGTCGCCCACATGATGCACACAAACGACACTGTAGGTGAGCTAAGTGGTGTGCATTACATTTGTCGCATATTGGGGCTGTTCCCTTGTATTGCTTCCTAACATGTGGTGTTGCCACCCGATTGGGTCCTACTTGATTTGGTACTGCTGCTACGCAAACCTTTGCTGTATGACCTTTAAGTCCACAAATTTGGCATTTGCGGCACTTCACATTAGGGTGATGATGAAGGGCACATTGGTTGCACAAGGGTTCAATTCCGTTGTATGGCTTCCTAGCTGGTGGCCTTGCCACATGGCTAGGTCCCGCTTGATTAGGTGTAACCGTTGCGGGTTTCCTTGAAGCCTTACGTTTCCTTGACTTTGGTGCAGTCTTGACTTCTGCTTCCTTCAGTGGCTCTTGAGTGGCTTCATTGTCGAGACGAGAGGCTTCATTGTTGAGACGAGCCATGGAAATGCCTAAATCCACAGTCCTCTGAATCACTTCGCCAATTTGCTAGACAAATTTGGCTGTTCGCTCGGGCATTTGACCAGTGCTAAGAGGAATATTCTAGAAGAAAATGAAAGACAGAGGAAGAAACGAGTGAAAGGTTATTGGATAATCAATACAGAATGGTAACGAATGAAAATTGTGATCATTTGTTTGTTACCTAAGGCAAACAAATGAGATGGTGACAAATCAAAGTAAATAGGTCAAAAATAATGTATCGCGAAGACATGCTCGCCTATAAGTGAACACTCATCCCAAGAATTCCCAGGTAAGCACAACTGGTCTCGCGTCTGATGAGATGTATACGAAGTGCTTGCCTAGACAGAAAACCCAGAATACAGGCATTCACCCTTCCAGTTTGCACGTGTTCACATTATTTAAAACCCAAAACCTTGACGAAGTTTTGAAAACTCAAAGGGGTTCAAAACCATATAATAGAGAGTTCAAAACCTTACAATAGAGGGTTCAAAACCTAGTAATCAATCATCCTAGAACAGATGATTAGTTTTCAAAGCGGTTTTGAAATTTATGTTTTTGTTGCGGTTGTCGCCTAAGGATAGGCGACAGTATTGTTTTATGACTAAACGCAAGTAAACTCGCGTTAGGGTCCTAAGAAGGTTATAGACTAGGTCAAAGCATTACTAATTACTAATAACCTAATTCCCTATAACCATTGGCTCTGATACCATCTTTTCTGTCACACCCCGACCACGTAGAACATACAAAACGTGGCGGAAATGTCGGGGAGTGTTGTAACAGAATTAATCGTTTCAAATCCATGGCAATTGAAGTTTCGTTTTATTGATTAAAAGTGTTACAATGCCTTAATAAACAAAGAAATACAACATAATTAACTAGTCTTGCATCTTTTATTGTCACTAAAGCCCAAGTATGCCTATGTGTATCTTGATCATCTTATGCAACAGCTCCTGAAAAACACATGTGAAAATAGGTACGTCAGCATAAAAATGCCTGTGAGATACATAGGTTTTGTGAAAATAAGTTTCATGACTTATGTTTGAGAAAATGTTTAGTCATGAACCTTGTAATTTGCTTTGTTTTGTAAATCATTTGAAGAACGATAAGATTAGATGATAAGTATAAATAAATGTAAGGTTAAATGAATAACCAAGTAAAATATGTTTGCATAAGATAAGTTGTTTATAAATCAATGTCTTGTGAAAAATATGTTATTTGTATGAAATGTTATATGTCTCAAACTGAAATGATTCAAATAACGTTACGACATGTAATACCATACAAACACTTATATATAGGAAGTACCAGCGGCGTATCCACCATGCTTGTATCATATTACACACGCATCGTTACTTAATCACTTAATCAAACCAAACCAAACAATGTAAAATGTTCATGTCAAGATGTAAATCATGTCAAAATATCTATGTCAAATATCCATGTCAAATGTCTATGTCAAATATCCATGTCAAATGTCTATGTCAAATATCCATGTCAAATGTCTATGTCAAATATCCATGTCCAATGTCTATGTCAAATATCCATGTCAAATGTCTATGTCAAATATCCATATCAAATGTCTATGTCAAATATCCATGTCAAATGTCTATGTCAAAATGTCATGTATGGCAAGTGAAATGTCTCAACTAAACCATATGCACAAAAACAAAGTATTGAATTAAAACTTGGTTTAAATCAAAGCTATGTTTTGTGTAAATGCATGCAAATATTTAATATGAACATTTATGCGGTATTGTGAATATGCATACATCCAAGCCTTGCGACTGAGGTGATAAACCCTTTAAACAAATTAAAGGTCTATCTGTCTTATATCAACGAATTCGGTCATTCCTTTCATCCCCTTTCCCTGGGACGTCCGGAACGGGAGTTGTCAATTCCTATGGTACCACTACCTACTAACGAACGGCATGATCGGTGTTAATGAATGTATTGTCCCATGTAAACAAACCAAATGTCATACCAAAAATGTAAGCATGTGATGAAAACAATGTACTAAGTATGCACGCAATGGACATACATAGCATAAAATGTAAATGTAAAGCGATGTACTAAGTATGAACTAAATGGACATACATAGCATAAAACACAATGAGATCATGTACTATAATGTACTAACGAACATAGCAGGTATATGATGTGAAAACAGGAAAGCATGAAAGTAACAAGTAGGCACATGTGTTCCACCCCAAAACAGTTTGGAAAACAGTAAAAGAGGGGTCTATATACTCACCTGAGATTGCTCAGTAGTCCTTGAGTAACAACTAAACAATGCTAGAGATCGCGGATATCAAACGGCACCTAGTATAGGTAACTATGTTAATAAACCGGACCTAAATCGGAAGACTGGGTAGCATTAGGGTTTGTAAACCAAACGAGTGTGGAGACTCGTGTGATATGGTTTAACAAAGCCTACATACTGAATGAAACTTAACCTAAGTGTCTACGACCCATTACGACCCGTTTAGGTAGCTTATGCTACTTTAACGCGTCGTTCGCGTGAAACGCGTTCGGATCGCCTAACTAGTCCTATGACAAGTGTTATATGCCTAAACATGTTACATAATCAGTTATGTGACAAAAGTTTAGGTTACATATGCTTAATTACCAATTATACATGAAAAGGGTATTCTGGTAATTTACCTAAGGCATATAAACTACCTATCATACAACTACTTAAACGATGTGACCATAGGGTATAACCTCGGAAGGTTATTCCCTACACTATGGTCACCTAATGTATTTGGTCGGATCCTAATGATCGACCAAACTGGGTCGGGTTCGAAGGTATAGGCGATTTATTAGATCGCCTACCCTACGACCCTAGACAACGTGGTAATCAGTGGGCATAGTCCCAAGGGACTATAACCAACGTGATTACACTCACGTTGCGAAGTTCAAACGAACTTCGCATTGACCATTACTGGTCAACGCTGAAAGTCAAACAAAGTTTGACTTTCTGACTCGAAAAGCAGTAAAATAAGGAAAAGAACGAAAGAATACTTACGAAGGGTCCCCGAATGCTAATCTCGATTCAAAAATCTCAGGTATGAAACAAAGGTTTCAACTTAGAGTTTCTCAAATCAAGATTCTAGTGATTTTGAAGTTAAATGGGTTGGGTATTTATAGGAATACTCGAACCGTTAAGATCGTTTGTCGAATATCGTGCCTTGATCGTATCCGTACAAGTGTCGGAACCTTATGGTGACTAAAAATGAAATCTTATCAGCTGACTAGGCAAGTGTGGGTTTGTGGTTGAGGGTTAAACAGCTGTGATCTGCTGTTAGAAACACTGAATCTGGTCTGCAGACTGCTTTACGGACCTCAAAGCTGCCAATGTTGAGGTCCGTAAGGTAACAACTTTGGCAGATTTACAGTTTTGGTCCCTGCAGCCCCTAAACTTGGTTTTCGATGCATTTTTGACACGTTTAAGCCCCGTTAACCCCATTTCAAAGCTCTAAAATGAAGTTAAAGTATAGGGAACTTAAATTGTGCTCAAAAATATCTCGGATGTCGGTTCGTTTGGTCGTACGAACGCGATGTTCGCTTAATTACGACGGAATGCGCACAAGCGCGAAAAACGATCCAAATGACGCGACGAATGGATTTTTCTTATGCCGAACACTAAAATAAAATATTTTAGTGCTTACATAAATTTTTGGATGTCCAGATGTATTCAGAACGTAAGTTATGCTCGAAAATGCAAACTTGTGCACTTTTTGACACTTTTAGTCCCTGAATGACACAAAAGTTTATTTTAGCATACCGAACACCTCAAACCCTATTTCTAAGCTATGTAAGGGATATTTATGGTATGTTTAACTTATGGTCATGTTCCGGAATGTCCGTTACAGTTCAAATTGGCATACTTTCGCAGTTTGTCAACTTTAGTCCCTGTAAGCGATTTAACTTGATTTTGCCATACCAAAGCCTTCAAAACTTATTTCTAAGTTATGTAAAGGTTATTTAAGGTATGTTAAGCCTATTTCACTATTCCGGAGTGTTCGTTGCATTAAACTGGTTATATTTACGCATCAGTGCGCGTATAACCTTCTAGAAAGCGATTTAGAGTTTGAAATTGAACAGAAATTGATATGTGCAAATGATACACATATTTTTACAAATCCCAAGTATGAAATATAATATTTCATTGGTTTGGTATTTGTTTGATGGCCGTGGAGGCACAGGTGTTACAACATATATCCAAGAGACTCTACCCATGACCACTCCAGCACTCCCAGATAGCAAGTTCCATATCCATGAATCTAACGTCCTGCAAGCATGCAGACAAGTGTGTCAGACGACGCTGGTGAGTTCAAAGTTTGTTATCAAGTTTAGTTACCAAGTATAAGTTCAAAGCTTTTCAGAAATACAATGTTGTTAATAACTCGGTTACCGCAAGATGGCTCCAGATTATTTGCCCTTCCCCAATGCTCTATCAAACATTGGTCAAGTGGTTAAGGTAACTAGTTCATGCCCGTCCTCCCCGGTACGGTGTGAGGGTGCCAAACCTGATAGCGCTATCAACTAATAACCCCGTTGCCTCCCCGACAACTAATTCGGTATATGATGGGGCTTAAATGATAGATATGAGTGTATTAACCAACATCCCAAGTTTAACGTTCCAGTTAAACCTATTTACCCGACATTCCTCCCCGGAATATTTACCAAATGTCCCTCCCCGGGACGCATGCTTGGAAAAAGAGCAGTGAACTCACCTTAGATTTGCTCGGTATATTAAGTTACCCGTTCCAGTTAGTCAACCAAACCCTACTGTGGTTACCAATAATATCAGTTTCATAATCAACCAAGTCATGTATTTCACACAGATTGCATTTATCACAAAGATCACTATGTAACATGTAGCAAGTACTCAGTTCGCATACAATTTCACATCCCATGTGCATAACAACACATAACAGGTGGGTTTGCCACTCTCACAAGTCAAACCAGATTTCTCATTCTAAGCAACAAATAGATCTTATAAACACAGACATCCATCATCATATACATCATAAACTTTTCTGTTTGTTTACACACATGCAGCATCTACACGAAGAATCCATTCTTCGTGGGATGCTCCCTTGGCGAAGAACCCTCCGGCGAAGGTCTATCCTTCGTCGGGGTTGAATACAACGAAGAATCATACTTCGTCGATAATGAATATGGTGAAGTATCCTTATGGTTCGTCATAAGCCAGTCGACGAAGGATCAGGTTCTTCATTGACCTGGGTTCTTCGTCGGGGGTAGTTCTTCGTCGCTGCACTTCACAGGTGATCATGATTTCCTAAACCCTAATGATTCAGATAGTTACTCTACATAGATCTAGCGATTCATTATTATCAGGAATTATCAATTAATCATGATCCAAACATTCAGATCGGATCATATGAAAACATCTGTTTATCATTACCATATAGAGTCTTGGTTAACAATCATCGTTCATACGATCATAACAATCAAAACATCAAATATACATAGCAAACAAACTAATAATGATGGGACACTAACCGAGATATGGATGCGGGCTGAACACAAGAGACAAGCTTCACAAAAGAAAGGAGGCTTCGAAGGAGTAGACTGCCATCGAGGGAGAGGAGTCTAGGGTTGCAAAAGATGTGGAGTATGCACATGCATACGCGTATATTCTAAAGAAAGTGGGTTGGGTGTCACACCCCCAAATTCCACAAGCGGAGTATCACCGCAGGAGGCGTGACATGACCAGGATCAAGCCACCAATCATATTAAACAACGTATTATAATAAATATAAAACCAACCACAATATAATTGGTGACTAAAACGAATTAACTAAGTTCAAGATATCAACGGAATCATAAAGTTTTAAAACCAAAACATAAGTTTAATAATTCAAATGTTTAACATGGAACTCAACAGTCCATGTCCCACAACGACCTCTCCTTCTCGTGCAAGCTCCATCTAAGCACCTAACGACCTGCAAGGCATGTAGCAACGAATCAACAACAAAGTTGAGCGAGTTCACAGTAGGTGTTCATTTTAAAGTTGTTAAAAAAAACCACTAGTTCTTTCAAAAACCATGAGTTAACCAATTCCTTGTTTCCCAAATCATAACCAGTGGGGGCTACCCCATGTTAACCACTAGACCCGTTACCATATCGACCATTGACTGTAGACATGTTTATGTGCCCTGCGTCAATGTCTATCATCATTGACTAAGTGCCCAGATCCATTAGTCCACTCCCGTCCTCTGCGGCACGGTGTGAGGCTTGTCAAACCTAATAGCGCTATTTAACTAATGATCCGTTCGCCATTGGCCCAACGATTAAGTCGATATAAAATGAGGGACTTCATGATAGAGTTTTGTCTAGTAAGTTATATGTTGTCATCCTTCCTATGGAGGATGGAGGTATGTAATCTACCCAAGGTTAATACGCAGGCTTAATGTTGTCATCCATCCTATGGAGGATGGAGGTACATATTCTACCCAAGGAGAATATGCAGGTTCCGTTTTAGTTTCTTAACCCATTCCCAAACCACCGGGAATCCCATGCCTTGTAGAAAGTGTGAACTCACCTTAGGTTAGCTCGGCATTTACACGAAAAGGTCGCTTGAGCTATATGTGGTCAACCACGTCCTAACATGGTTACCATACAAGTCAGGTCTAGGTTCAAGTAGTGCACATAGGTTTACACATAAGCTAACAGATTACGAACACGTAATGATCATGGCAAACACATTCAACACGTTAACAGTCAAGCATACATCATACTCAAACTTGTGAGACTTAAAAGATTGGGCTCACACAAGTTCAATGGCCCAACAATCTTGTGCGATTCAATAATTGAAGTCCACTTAGCCTTCGGCCCAACCTGTTGTGCGTCCAGCACAACCTTGTGCGACTCACAACAGGTTGTGCGACTGGAACAAACCCGACCCAATAACATAAGTAACCCAACATTCACACGGCCCAAACAAATAAACAGAAAATCAACTTGTGCGATCCGGAACAGCTTGTGCGATTGGATTTTGGGCTGTTCGGCCCAACAGCATAACATAACCTATTATGTTGGCGGCCCAACATCTTATGCGATCAGCACAACCTTGTGCGATCCACAAGATGTTGTGCGACTGTGCTTTAGGTGGTTGTACACGGTGCTTTAACTGTTATACCCTAATATTCTTAACTTGTGCGACTGGTGTAACACCTTTGCCTCCACGGCCATCAAACAAATACCAAACCAATGAAATATTATATTTCATACTTGGGATTTGTAAAAATATGTGTATCATTTGCACATATCAATTTTTGTTCAATTTCAAACCCTAAATCGCTTTCTGGAAGGTTATACGCGCACTGATGCGTAAATATAACCAGTTTAATGCAAAAAACACTCCGGAATAGTGACATAGGCTTAACATACCTTAAATAACCTTTACATAACTTAGAAATAAGTTTTGAAGGCTTTGGTATGGCAAAAACAAGTTAAATCGCTTACAGGGACTAAATTTGACAAACTGCGAAAGTATGCCAATTTGAACTGTAACAGACATTCCGGAACATGACCATAAGTTAAACATACCATATATATCCTTTACATAGCTTAGAAATAGGCTTTGAGGGGTTCGGTGTGCTAAAATAAACTTTTGGGTCATTCAGGGACTAAAAGTGTCAAAAAGTGCACAAGTTTGCATTTTCGCGCATAACTTACGTTCTGAATACATCCGGACATCCAAAAATTTATGTAAGCATGACTATATTATACCTTAGTGTTCGCCTTAAGAAAAATCCATGCGTCGCGTCATTTGGATCGTTTTTCGCGCTTATGCGCATTCCGTCGTAATTAAGCGAACATCGCGTTCGTACGGCCAAACGAACCAACCTCCGGCATATTTTTGAGCATGTTTTGAGTTCCCTATACTTTAACTTCATTTTAGAGCCTTGAAATGAGGTTAACGGGGTTCAAACGCATCGAAAAAGGCCTTAAACACGTGCAGGGACCATTTCTGCCAATTTTGAAACATTGCTGAAACATGGGGGCAGTGGCGTAGCGCGAGCCCTAAGGGCATATGCAGTCGCGCTACGCGAGTGCCTTATCTGGGCAGAAAACTCAGTTTCGCATTTTCGGGACCAGATTCGATGTATTAGCCGTTGTTTAATTCACAACCACACATTCTAACTTGCTTAGTCAGCGGATAAGGATGGAATTTAGGCACCATAACTTTCCGACACTTGTACGGATACGATTAAGGCACGATATTCGACAAGCGATCTTAACGGTTCGGGTATTCCTATAAATACCCATTCACCCCCATTGCTAAAATCACTAGAATCTTGATCTTAGGAACTCTAAGTTGAAACCATTGTTTCATACCTGAGATTTTTGGATCGAGATTAGCATTCGGGGACCCTTCGTAAGTATTCTTTCGTTCTTTTCCTTATTTTATTGCTTTTCGAGTCAGAAAGTCAAACTTTGTTTGACTTTCAGCGTTGACCAGTAATGGTCAATGCGAAGTTCGTTTGAACTTCGCAACGTGAGTGTAATCACGTTGGTTATAGTCCCTTGGGACTATGCCTACTGATTACCACGTTGTCTAGGGTCGTAGGGTAAGCGATCTAATAAATCGCTTATACCTCGAACCCGACCCATTTGGTCGATCATTAGGATCCGACCAAACACAGTAGGTGACCATAGTGTATAGGGAATAACCTTCCGAGGTTATACCTTATGGTCACATCGTTTAAATAGTTGTATGATAGGTAGTTTATATGCCTTAGGTAAATTACCAGAATACCCTTTTCATGTATAATTGGTAATTAAGCATATGTAACCTAAACTTTTGTCACATAACTGATTATGTAACATGTATAGGCATATAACACTTGTCATAGGGCTAGTTAGGCGGCCCGAACGCGTTTCACGCGAACGACGCGTTAAAGTAGCATAAGCTTCCTAAACGGGTCGTAATGGGTCGTAAACACTTAGGTTAAGTTTCATTTAGTATGTAGGCTTTGTTAAACCAAATGACACGAGTCTCTACACTCGTTTGGTTTACAAACCCTAATGCTACCCGATCTTCCGATCTAGGTCCGGTTAATTAACATAGTTACCTATATTAGGTGCCGTTTGATATCCGCGATCTCTAGCAGTGTTTGGTTGTTACTCAAGGACTTCTGAGCAATCTCAAGTGAGTACATAGACCCCTCTTTTACTGTTTTCCAAACGTTTTGGGGTGAAACACATGTGCCTACTGGTTACTTTCGTGCTTTCCTGTTTTCACATCATATACTGCTATGTTCGGTAGTACATTATAGTACATGATTTTATGACATTTCATGCTAGGTGTGCCCATTTTGTGCATTACTTAGTACATCATTTTACATGACTTTTCACGCTATGTATGTTCATTTGATTACATACTTAGTGCATTGTTTTCACATGTTTACATTTTGGTATGACATTTGGTTTGTTTACATGGGACAATACATTCATTAACATTAGCTACGCCGTTCGTTAGTAGGTAGTGGTACCATAGGAATTGACAACTCCCGTTCCGGACGTCCCAGGGAAAGGGGATGAAAGGAATGACCGAATTCGATGATATAAGACAGATAGACCTTTAATTTGTTTAAAGGGTTTATCACCACAGTCGCAAGGCTTGGATGTATGCATTTTCACAATACCGCATAGATGTTCATATTAAATAGTTGCATGCATTTACACAAAACATAACTTTGATTTAAACCAAGTTTTACTTCAATACTTTGTTTTTGTGCATATGGTTTAGTTGAGACATTTCACTTGCCATACATGACATATTTGACATAGACATTTGACATGGATATTTGACATAGACATTTGACATGGATATTTGACATAGACATTTGACATGGATATTTGACATAGACATTTTGACATGATTTACATCTTGACATGAACACTTTGACATATTATTCAATACATTTGACAATTCGTTTAAACATAGACTTCTTACATTGGTTTGATTAAGTGATTAAGTAACGATGCGTGTGTAATATGATACAAGCATGGTGGATACGCCGCTGGTACTTCCTATATATAAGTGTTTGTATGGTATTACATGTCGTAACGTTATTTGAATCATTTCAGTTTGAGACATAGAACATTTCATACAAATAACATACTTTTCACAAGACATTGATTTATAAACAACTTATCTTATGCAAACATATTTTACTTGGTTATTCATTTAACCTTACATTTATTTATACTTATCATCTGATCGTATCGTTTTTCAAATGATTTAAAAGACAAAGCAAATAACAAGGTTCATGACTAAACATTTTTCTCAAACATAAGTCATGAATCTTATTTTCACAAAACCTATGTATCTCACAGGCATTTTTATGCTGACGTACCTATTTTCACATGTGTTTTTCAGGAGCTGTTGCATAAGATGATCGAGATACACATAGACAGACTTGGGCTTTAGTGACAATAAAAGATGCAAGACTAGTTAATTATGTTGTATTTTCCTTGTTTGATTAAGACATTGTAACACTTTTAATCAATAAAACGAAACTTAAATTTCCATGGTTGTGAAACATTAATTCTGTTACAACACTCCCCGATGTTTCCGCCACGTTTGGTTGTCCTACGTGGTCGGGGTGTGACAACTGGCTTGTGCGATCGGTTTTAACATTCCTTAATTCTTGCAATTTAGTTACAATCATTCAAACAGTTCCCAATTTCCATTCGATCAATCAATGAACCATGCAAATTATCGATCAAACTAAACCTTTACCAATTAATTCTTATGAACCCTAGTTAATCATATAACAACTCATCATCATCACATCGAATCAAATAACATAATTAACATCAAGATCCTAAAGTCATCATCCAATAACTCAAACCAATTCTTATAATCCATCCGAATCCAAACATATATGGCCGATTACATTCATTCGGTTCTAGATCATCATCATCATCATCACATGATTATCAAACCCTACATTGAACTAACATATTACACATGTGAGCCGACTTACATGAACACTAATCTCATCAATTTATTTCATAATCAACCACATATCATTCGTAAATCATAAGGTAGAAACATATAAATCACAATATCATCTAATCAAAACAATAACCATGAAACACTAACCAGTTAGAAGGTAGAACAAGGATGATCCAAATCAAGAAAGCTTCGAGAAGGAGGATTATGGCCATCGGCTTCGAGAGAGAGGGAGAGAGATTTAGGGTTTGCTAAACTTTGTGTGTTTTGGTGAAGTGTGGGATTTATACTAACACCCTAGGTGTTATTCGAACTAAGAGAGTGGGCCGAACCCTTCATGGGTTGCCCTTGGGTTTTGAGTACAAAGAGTGTGGCCCGAATGAGCTTGTGCGAATGGACATGTGTTGTGTGATTACATTCAAATACATACATTACACACATTCACATAACATGTAACATTTATTCATTAAAACCAACATATCAATTAGTCACATAGAGTTCATACACGTTACATTAAACACAAAGATAGGTTCTGAAATACGAGTTGTCACATCATCCCCAAGTTGAAATAAATTTCCTCCCGAAATTTAGCACGTAGTTACTGAGGAAGCTAGTTAGGTTGCGTGGTTTCCTGGTTTTCCTGGGGTGTCACATCCTTCCCCCGTTTGTTTGGAATTTCGTCCCGAAATTCCGCAGTAGCTTCAGCCTCAGTAGTGGTTTCACTTTTCTCGAACAACTGGGGATACTTTTCTTTCATTTGGTTTTCTCATTCCCAGGTGAACTCTGGGCCACGACGGGAGTTCCAACGAACTCGAACAATGGGTATCCTGGTACGCTTGAGAATCTTAACGTCTCGGTCAGTATTCTTTACCGGTTCCTCGACGAATCACAACTAATCGTCGATAGTGAGTTCTTTGAGAGGAACTATGAGGGTCTCATCTGACAGACACTTCTTCAGATTTGACACATGGAATACGTTGTGAACTCCACTGACTTCTATAGGTAGATTCAGTCTATAGGCCACCTTGCCGATTTTCTCTGTGATTTCGAAAGGTCCAACATAGCATGGATTCAGCTTGCCTTGCTTGCCAAAGCGAATCACACCTTTCCAAGGTGAAACTTTAAGTAGCACTCAATCCCCAACTTGGAACTCGAGTGGTTTCTTGTGCTTATCAGCATAGCTCTTCTGACGGTCACGAGCTGCCGCCATTTGCTGACGTATTTGGGCAATCTTTTCTGTCGTGTTGACGACGAGTTCTGGGCCAGTGATTTGGCTGTCTCCAACTTCTGCCCAGCATAAGGGTGATCGGCATTTCCGTCCATACAACGCTTCGAACGGAGTGGCCTGGATGCTGTTGTGATAACTGTTGTTATACGAAAACTCCACCAAAGGCAGGTGTCTTTCCTAACCGTTACCAAAGTCGATTACACATGCCCGAAGCATGTCTTCAAGAGTTTGGATGGTGCGTTCAGACTGCCCATCCATCTGTGGATGATATGTTGTGCTCATGTCTAATCAAGAGCCAAAGGATTTGTGCATCACTTGCCACAACTCAGAGGTAAAACGTGGATCACGATCGGAAATGATGGAGGTTGGCACCCCGTGCCTCGAAACTACTTCCTTCAGGTAGACGTCTGCTAGAGTGGAAAACTTATCTGTTTCTTTGATAGCTAGGAAGTGTGCAGACTTGGTTAGTCGATCCACTATCACCCAAATGGTATCATTTCCTCGTTGAGATCTAGGTAAGCCAGTAACGAAGTCCATGGAAATTTGCTCCCATTTCCATGTCGGGATCTCTGGTTGTTGAAGCAGGCCTGATGGCTTCTAGTATTCGACCTTGACCCTAGCACAAGTCAAACATTTACTAACATAGGTCGCTATGTTAGCTTTCATGTGGGGCCACCAGTACGTAGTCTTGAGATCGTGGTACATCTTATCCGAACCAGGATGTACTGAGTAACGAGACTTGTGAGCTTCATCCATCATAAGCTCACGCAGATTACCATAAAATGGAACCCAGATACGCCCTGCCAAGTAGTAAGCACCGTCTTCCTTTAGTTCTAACCGTTTCTCCAATCCTCGCAGGGACTCAGGCCTGAAGTTCTTTTCTTTTAATGCTTCGACCTGAGCATCACGAATTTGGGCAGGAAGACTAGAGTGAATAGTAAGCTGTAACGCACGTACACGCTTAGGTTTGGTTTCTTTTCGACTGAGGGCGTCTGCCACTACATTTGCCTTGCCTGGATGGTATCTGATTGCGCATTCGTAGTCGTTAAGAAGTTCGACCCATCGACGCTGTCGTATGTTCAACTCCTTTTGATCGAAGATATGCTGGAGACTCTTGTGATTAGTGTAAATGGTGCACTTGGTACCGTACAAGTAATGTCTCCATATCTTAAGAGCAAATACCACTGCTCCCAACTCCAAGTCGTGAGTAGTGTAGTTCTTTTCGTGAACTTTAAGTTTTCGTAATGCGTAAGCAATGACTTTCTCACATTGCATCAACACACAACCAAGTCCTTGGATTGATGATTCACAATAAACCACAAAGTCATCTGTGCCCTCAGGCAACGAGAGAATAGGTGCGCTACAAAGCTTCAACTTCAGCTGCTGAAAAGCGGATTCCTGAGCATCACCCCAATGATAGGTGACACCCTTCTGAGTAAGAACAGTAAGGGGCTGCGCAATCTTTAAGAAATCCTTGATAAACCTTCTGTAGTAACCCGCCAAACCCAAGAATTGACGGATTTCAGTGGGTGTACGAGGTGCAGGCCAATTTCTGATTGTGTTAACCTTGGATGGATCAACGTGAATCCCATCCTGATTAACCACGTGGCCTAGGAAATGGACTTCACGAAGCCAAAAGTCGCATTTCGAAAACTTAGCATAAAGCTGTTCTGTTCGAAGAAGTTCCAAAATGAGTTGCAGATGACACTCGTGTTCCTCCGGACTCTTGGAATAGATCAGAATGTCGTCGATGAAAACAATAACAAACTTATCCAAGTAAGGTTTGCACACTCGGTTCATCAGATCCATAAAGACCGCTGGTGCGTTTGTCAGTCCGAAAGGCATAACCAGAAACTCGTAGTGTCCATAACGAGTCCTGAATGCTGTCTTAGAGATATCCTCATCTCAGACTCTCAGTTGATGATAGCCCGATCTCAGATCAATCTTCGAGTAGCAGCTCGACCCTTGTAACTGGTCAAACAGGTCATCTATACGAGGAAGAGGATAACGATTCTTCACGGTCACCTTGTTGAGTTCGCGAAAGTCTATACACATTCGAAAGGTACCGTCTTTCTTCTTCACAAACAAGACTGGAGCTCCCCTGGGTGAAGAGCTAGGACGAATGAAACCCTTGTCCAAAAGCTCTTGTAGTTGCGTAGATAATTCTTCTAGTTCTGATGGGGCTAAACGATAAGGTGCACGAGCTATAGGTGCTGCTCCAGGAGCTAGCTCGATTAGAAACTCGACCTGACGATGGGGCGGAAGACCAAGTAATTCCTCAGGAAATACCTCAGGAAAGTCACGTATGATCAGAATGTCTTCTATCTTCTTTTCTTTTGTTGAGGTGTCCGCAACGAGAGCTAGAATAGCAGTGTGGCCCTTTCGCAAACACTTCTGGGCCTTAAGGAAAGAGATGATGCTCACAACAGCACCACTCTTGTCACCACGAATTACGAGTGGTTCCTCACCAGAACGAGGAATGCGGACGATTTTCTCCTTACAAAGAATCTCTGCTCGATGTTGGGATAACCAATCCATCCCAATGACGACGTCAAAACTACCAAGAACGATGGGGATAAGGTCGATAGAGAAGATCTGACCAGCTAAAGTGAGATTGCAACCCTTAACTATGTGTGTGGCTTCAAGACTTTTACCATTCGCTAGTTCTACAACATGCTTGGTGTTTAAGGGAATTGGGGCACGCTTAAGCATCTGACTAACTTTTAAGAACACATAACTAGTATCGGCACCCGAATCGAATAAAACAGAAACAAAGAAGTCGTCCAGTAGCAACTTACCCGTCACAACGTTGGGATCGTTCCTTGCATCACCCTGACCAATCACGAAAGCACGTCCCCTGGCACCGTTGCCATCATTGTTACCCCCATTGTTGTTTCCATTTCCCTGGTTGTTGTTGTTCTGATTCTGGTTCAACTGTGGACAGTTTCTCTTGAAGTGACCTTCAGCACCACACTGAAAACACCCTTTGTTGTTGCCTTGCTGTTGCTGATGCTGCTGACGTTGATTCTGTGGGGCTTGTTGTTGCTGACGATTCTGATTCGCGGGACGCAAACTCCTGTAATCCTTTGCTACGTGACCTGGCTTGTTGCACCGATGAAAGTTGCTCCTGGTACATGGCCCGCTGTGGTGCAAGTTACAACGATTGCATTTGGGGTGATTTCCCTTATATCCACCCTGACCTTGATTTCCAGAGGATTGTTGGCTAGGGCTCTTGTAGTCGTCAGTTCTTCGTTGCTGAGTCTGAACAAAAGTTGAACCCTTGCTTGAATTTCCATCCCATTTGCGCTTGTTGTCGCTTGGAGCATCAGATGCAGTGGTATCACTAATACGCTTTGGCAGTTTGCTGTGCTCGACCGCCTGATCAGTGAGACGGTGGGATAGTCGTATAACTCGCTGAATAGTAGGGAGATTAGCTGAGGTAACCATATTTCTGGCACTAATCCTTTGATATAGAACTCGATACGCTTGTAGGGAGGATCTACCATGGTAGGACACAAAGCAGCTAGTTCGTTCGATCTCTTCGTATACGCTTCAATCTCAGATCCCATCATTTTCAAATCGTAAAATTCCACTTCCAGCTTGTGAATGTCATCACGATGACAATACTCCTCTTATCCATGGGGTGGCATTAGCAGCTGCTAACCCTAGCATCTGTACTTGTGCGTTCCACCAAGTTAACGCACCACCTTCAAGAGTTCCGGTAGGAAACTTCACCCTACTAGCAACAGGGCATTCACACATTTCGAAAACGGATTCGATCTTCTCGAACTAGTGGAGGAGACCTACAGCTCCTTCTGTGCCGTTAAAGGTACTTGGTCGACAATCCATGAAGGTCTTGAACGTGCACACTCGAGGCTGAGCATTCTGACCTGTTGCGCGAGAAAGAAAGGACAAGGTTAAGCACGAGGGTTGGTTCATGAAGGTAAGATCTAAACATCCTAGAATAGCTCGAGATGGCAGGTTATACCTCCTGCTTGAGCTGCTGCGAGTGCCTCAGAAACTTGTTCGTTGATTAGAGCCGTCAGCTGGGCTTGAGTCAAGTTCAGGTGTCCACTCATAATCTTCACGTCGAAGTAAACACAAGTGAGAAAGGTGTCGCGAAAGTGCGTAAGTATGGGACGACAGAAGAGAGTAAGCACACAGGGTTTCAAGCACCAGTTGTTACACTAACTAAGCATACCATGATCAATGCACTACTTAAACTAACAGGTAGGCAATACAAACACAAACCATATTACCTGTAATGTTGAGCCTTGCACGTGGAGCAAAGTGTCGTTGTGGATCGTTGAGCACTGTACAGGTTATAGTCTGGTTTTGTCAAAAAGCTTTTCCCTTTTTAAAACCGAGTTCACTATGACCAATGGCTCTGATACC
This sequence comes from Helianthus tuberosus, assembly GCA_030545235.1. NCBI lineage: Eukaryota > Viridiplantae > Streptophyta > Magnoliopsida > Asterales > Asteraceae > Helianthus > Helianthus tuberosus. Next base: position 115,129,335 of record CM060452.1, on the reverse strand, counting down.
AATCTGTCACACCCCCAAATTCCACAAGCGGAGTATCACCGCAGGAGGCGTGACATGACCAGGATCAAGCCACCAATCATATTGAACAACGTATTATAATAAATATAAAACCAACCACAATATAATTGGTGTCCAAAACAAATTAACTAAGTTCAAGATATCAGCGGAAGCATAAAGTTTTAAAACCAAAACATAAGTTTAATAATTCAAATGTTTAACATGGAACTCAACAATCCATGTCCCACAACAACCTCTCCTTCTCGTGCAAGCTCCATCTAAGCACCTAACGACCTGCAAGGCATGTAGCAACGAATCAACAACAAAGTTGAGCGAGTTCACAGTTGGTGTTCATTTTAAAGTTGTTCCAAAAAAAAACCACAAGTTCTTTCGAAAACCATGAGTTAACCAATTCCTTGTTTCCCAAACCATAACCAGTGGGGGCTACCCCATGTTAACCACTAGACCCGTTACCATATCGACCACTGACTGTAGACATGTTTATGTGCCCTACGTCAATGTCTATCATCATTGACTAAGTGCCCAGATCCATTAGTCCACTCCCGTCCTCTGCGGCACGGTGTGAGGCTTGTCAAACCTAATAGCGCTATTTAACTAATGACCCGTTCACCACTGGCCCGGCGATTAAGTCGATATAAAATGAGGGACTTCATGATAGAGTTTTGTCTAGTAAGTTATATGTTGTCATCCTTCCTATGGAGGACGGAGGTACGTAATCTACCCAAGGAGAATACGCAGGCTTAATGTTGTCATTGTTGGGTTTTGTACATGTTTATCAAAGCTAATTTTATCCGAATAAAATTAAAACGCAGCGGAATAAGGATTTAAAACATGTTACTTTACAAGATTTAAAACTCTTTAAATGCAAAAACCCAAAATCGGATCCATATATGACATACATGCTATCAAAATACAACCATAGGGTGTTTGAGAGTTCAACCTTTCTTTGGAGCAAGGAGATGGAAGATGATGATGAATCTTGAATGGTAGCTTCCAAACGAGAAAGCCTCAAGCTAGTATACCCGAAAGCTCCAACAAACACCTTGAGATTGCTAGGATTTCTACACTTGAAACTCACAAAAGTCCCTCTAAAATCAGCTCTTGGCCGAAAATATTAGAGAGAAATAGGAGTTCTTACACTTGAAAAATGTTATATTTTAAAAAATGAGAGAAGGTTTTATTTATTAATGATGAGAGAAGTTCACCTCCCAATTCACCCAATCAAGAGGGAGCCTTCTTGGAAGATTGCATGTAATTTTATTGGTGAAGACCACCTTGGAACCACCCAAAGTGGACGGCCCACATGGGGTTTTCCCACCCAAAATTTTCAAATTTTATTAAATCAAGTCTTGTATTTTAATTTTATAACTTTTATAAAATTAGACATCCCATGTTTACAAGACTTATGCAATCTTTTAAAATTGTTATTTAACCCATTAAATAACAAAAATAAAATATTCTCTCAAAATAAATTATCCATATAATTTATTAGTTTGTCAAGTGTAATTATTTAGAAAACCAATTTCTAAATATTCTAAGTGTTGATATTTATTTGTTTGATCATATCATAAATAAATATTGTAGGTGTTTGTCTAGCTTGTTATTGGGTATGACCCGACTTGGATCATAACGTACTAGCCACATCAATTCAATATGTGTCTTGGGCATACAGAGTCCAACAATCTCCCACTTGCACAAGATACATAGAAGATTGATGCAAGCAGTAAATGACGCCTAACAACGGTTTACTACCCCTAATACGTATGACGAAGTGCCATTCAATAACATCATCCCCTTCAAGTCCCTTACTTGAAAATGATTTAGGTGAATCTATCATTTATCCTTTCGTTACAGATGTCATGTCAAATCCAGAGACATAGTGTGATCATTCTCTGTTGATTTAACTTAAGCAGGCCTTAGACATCTTACTCTCAACGAATAAGAGGAACAAATCCCTTCTTGACTACATACGTCTCTCACAATCACCTCGTACCATACCTGAGCTTAGTCTTGTGTACTATCTTATTACAGACAGCGAAGAACTAAGTCAAGGCATAATATTTGGTGAATATCAAGACCCAATATGTATCTCAGGTCAGAGGATACTATGATATTCGCCTTTGCTCAAATTTACTTATGATCAATCAATGATTCCATGCAGTAACATTTGAGAGCGGGTCAGTCCAATATTTGTATCCCACAAATATCTATGAACTTTGGCAGCAACACTTTGCTCTATATTCATACCTAATGAATATCCACCAATCCAAGTTCATAATAGTCTTACATTCATATTTGTTCCCACAAGTATGATCGACTACGGACATTTAGAATAATTAATTTATTCACGGATTTAAACATGCTAAAATGGAACATAACTCAAAATACCATAAAAGAGTTAAAATAACAATTGTTCCAATATCCAAATACAAAATAGATCAAATCCAATCACTAGAATACCGAAGTCCTAAGGCACAAGTATGACCCTCATGTTTTGGCCGTTCAAGGAGCTTCGTGAGTGGATCCGCAATGTTCTGATCGGTGTGAACTTTGCGAATACATATCTTTCCTTTTTCAACTTCATCCCTTATGTAGTTGAATCTCCGCTCAATGTGCCTAGTCTTTTGATGTGCACGAGGTTCCTTGATTTGATAAAATCGCACCCTCGTTATCACAAAAGATCTCTAGGGGGTCTTGAATGGTAGGGACTACCCCTAGGTCGGCAATGAACTTCTTTAACCACGCAGCTTCTTGTGCTGCCAATGAGGCGGCGATGTATTCTGATTCTGTAGTGGACTGTAACACCTGTGCCTCCACGGCCATCAAACAAATACCAAACCAATGAAATATTATATTTCATACTTGGGATTTGTAAAAATATGTGTATCATTTGCACATATCAATTCTTGTTCAATTTCAAACTCTAAATCGCTTTCTGGAAGGTTATACGCGCACCGATGCGTAAATATAACCAGTTTAATGCAACAAACACTCCGGAATAGTGACATAGGCTTAACATACCTTAAATAACCTTTACATAACTTAGAAATAAGTTTTGAAGGCTTTGGTATGGCAAAATCAAGTTAAATCGCTTACAGGGACTAAAGTTGACAAACTGCGAAAGTATGCCAATTTGAACTGTAACAGACATTCCGGAACATGACCATAAGTTAAACATACCATAAATATCCTTTACATAGCTTAGAAATAAGCTTTGAGGTGTTCGGTGTGCTAAAATAAACTTTTGGGTCATTCAGGGACTAAAAGTGTCAAAAAGTGCACAAGTTTGCATTTTCGCGCATAACTTACGTTCTGAATACATCCGGACATCCAAAAAATTTATGTAAGCATGACTATATTATGCTTTAGTGTTTGGATTACCAAAAATCCATTCGTTGCGTCATTTGGATCGTTTTTCGCGCTTATGCGCATTCCGTCGTAATTAAGCGAACATCGCGTTCGTACGACCAAACGAACCAACACCCGGCATATTTTTGAGTATGTTTCATGTCCACAATGTTTAGACATCATTTTAGGGCCTTAAAGTTGGCTTTACGGGCCTTAGAAGTGTCAGAAATGGCATAAACACATAACAGGGACCAAAACTGTCATTTCTGAAAGATGTTTGCTTATACATCGAATCTAGTCCTTCCCACTTGTTGCACATGGTTTTGGGAATCTATGGGCTGGTATTTTGGGCACATGGTATTACAATACCATGGGTGCTAGTGTATGGCCAAGATTGAAGCACTTTTTCCAAGAAACGATCCTAACGGTTCGGGAAATCCTATAAATACCCCACCCCCCATGCTTCAAAATTACAAGAACTTTGATTTGAGAAACTCTAAGTTGAAACTATTGTTTCATACCTGAGATTTTTGAATCGAAGTTAGCATTCGGGGACCCTTCGTAAGTATTCTTTCGTTCTTTTATTGCTTTTCGAGTCTTTCGAGTCTGAAAGTCAAACTTTGTTTGACTTTCTACATTGACCAGTTATGGTCAATGCGAAGTTCGTTTGAACTTCGCAACGTGAGTGTAATCACGTTGGTTATAGTCCCTTGGGACTATGCCTACTGATTACCACGTTGTCTAGGGTCGTAGGGTAATCGATCTAATAAATCGCTTATACCTTCGAACCCGACCCAGTTTGGTCGATCATTAAGATCCGACCAAATACATTAGGTGACCATAGTCGGTAGGGAATAACCTCCCGAGGTTATACCCTATGGTCGCTTCGTTTGAATAGTTGTATGATAGGTAGTTTATATGCCTTAGGTAAATTACCAGAATACCCTTTTCATGTATAATTGGTAATTAAGCTTATGTAACCTAAACTTTTATACATAACTGATTATACAACATAATTAAACACGTTTAGGCATATAAATACTTGTCATAGGACTAGTTAGACGTCTCAAACGCGCTTTGCGCGCACGACGCGTTAAAGTAGCGTATGTTACCTTAATGGGTCGCGATGGGTCGAAAGCACTTAGGTTTGGTTTCATTGTAGTATGTAGGCCTTGTTAAACCATATCATATGAGTTCCAATACTCATTTGGTTTACCAAGCCTCATCCTATCCGATCTCCCGATTTAAGTCCGGTTTATTTATATAGTTTTAGATTGTCGACTGATTCCGTGCTCTCTCTAGCTTTGTTTGGTTGTTGTTCAAGACCTCTAAGCATTCTCAGGCGAGTACATTATTCCCCTATTTTACTGCTTTCAATTGTTTTGGGGTGACTCATATGTGCTAAATGTTTTCGATGTTATAACGATGGTTTCAAAAACGATTAAGACGATTTATACAAAACTAATAACGATTTCAATAAAGTGAACAAACTTGTTGGTTGGGTTACATAGCAAATGACATTCATTAGCAATGATCAAGCCGACCAGTATTAGGTTATGGTACCATAGGATCTGACAAGTCCCGTTATTTACTACACCCGTAGTTATGTGTGGGTGTTGTGGGTAGCGACTGAATCTGTAATTGTTAATTTACTCTTTGGTAAGGGTTTATTAATGCGAGTTATTAATCTATCCTTTGGTAAGGGTTTATTAATGCGAATTGTTAATCTATCCTTTGGTAAGGGTTTATTAATGCGAGTCAAGAAGGTTTGAATGTTATTAGCGAGACGACCATTTAAGTAGTTTCATGACCTAAAACGAATTTAACGATTGGGTAAACGATTGGCTTCAAAGCGATATACGATTGGGTTTTGGTTATACATATTACATGATTTACATTGGGCATGAACATTACTTTGGTGGTTTGGTTTGACTAAGTGATTAAGTAACAATGCGTGTGGAATATGATACAAGCATGGTGGATACGCCGCTGGTACTTCCTATATATAAGTGTTTGTATGGTATTACATATTGTAGCGTTATTTGAATCATTTCAGTTTAAGACATAGAACATTTTATACAAGTAACATACTTTTCACAAGACAATTATTTACAAACAACTTATCTTATACAAACTCATTTTACATGGTTATTCATTTAATCATGCATTATTCTCTTATTTATACATATCACTTGAACTTATTATTTTTCAAATGATTTACAAAGACAAAGCAAATTACAAGGTTCATGACTAAACATTTTCTTAAACAGAAGTCATGAATCTTATTTTCACAAAACCTATGTACTCGCCAGCATTTCTTTGCTGACCTCGTTTTCACATATGTTTCAGGTAATTGTTGAATGATATCGATTGATAAGATGCATGCTCACATAGGACTGGACAAGGCCTTAGTGACTCAATAACAATGATAGATTATGTTTAAATTGTGTATTTAGATTTCCAGACGATGTAATTATTCAATGTTTAATAAAACGAAACACTTTTGATATCCATGGTTATGAAACATTAATTCTGTTGCAACACGCCCCGATGTTTCCGCCGCGATTTGTTGTTTTACGCGGTCGGGGTGTGACAGAAAGATGGTATCAGAGCCAATGGTTATAGGGAATTAGGTTATTAGTAATGCTTTGACCTAGTCTATAACCTTCTTAGGACCCTAACGCGAAGAAATTTGCGTTTAGATTTCTAAAAACAAAACTGTCACCTATCCTTAGGTGATAACCACAACAAGAACACAATTTTCGAATCTGCTTTGAAAACTAATCATCTGTTCTAGGATGATTTATTACTAGGTTTTGAACCCTCTGTTATAAGGTTTTGAACCCCTTTGAGTTTTCAAAATCTCGTCAAGGTTTTGGGTTTTAAATAATGTGAACACGTGCAAACTGGAAGGGTGAATGCCTGTATTCTGGGTTTTCTGTCTAGGCAAGCACTTCGTATATATCTCATCAGACGCGAGACCAGTTGTGCTTACCTGGGAATTCTTGGGATGAGTGTTCACTTATAGGCGAGCATGTCTTCGCGATACATTATTTTTGATCTATTTACCTTGATTAGTCACTTCGTGTCGTTTGTTTGTTCGAGGTAACAAACAAATGATCTCCTTCCTTGTGTTTTGTCGATACCTCTTTTGTTTTTCCAAATTTTCAAACCTCACTCGACTCCCTTGTTTTCCTTGTTGGACAATGCCTCCTCGACGCGATGCTCGAACCGATGCTCGAACTTTTACTATTGAAGAACTCGCAACCCTGGTCTCTCAGCAAGTGGCTGCTGTACTTCCCGGTGTTGTAACCCAAGTCCACGAGATATACAACAAAGGCAACAACAACAACAATAATGCAATTGTATGAATGTTTGATCCAACCTTATGATGTCAACACAAAGACAAACTACTCGTGTGGTTCTGTCATTTCTTTTTTATGATCACTTGTGACCTCCCCAAGAACCTTAAACACTTATTTCTTTTAAATCAAAAGCCCAAAGTTATTTACGAAAAGGATATGTTGCTTTTCTAGCACATGTCACCGAGGAGAAAGGCAAGAGCAAGAGTATTCAGGATCTTCCGATTGTTCGGGATTATCCAGAGGTGTTTCCTGATGAACTGCCTGGTTTGCCTCCAGTTCGTCAAGTCGAGTTTCATTTTCGACCTTGTACCCAATGCCAAGACAATTGCGAAAGCACCTTATCATCTTGCACCGTTCGAGATGCAGGAATGATCAAAACGGCTTTCTGCACGAAGTATGGCCATTACGAGTTTATAGTCATGCCTTTTGGGTTGACAAATGCTCCAGCCATCTACATGGACTTAATAAATAGAGTCTGCAAGCCTTATTTGGATCAGTTAGTCATTGTTGTTATTAATGACATCTTGATCTATTCATGTCCCGAGCCGATCACGATCAACACCTTCGTTGACATTGGAACCCTTAAAGAAGGAACAAACTTTTCACTAAATCCTCCAAGAGGAAATTTTGGCTTAAAGGAGTTCAGTTTTTGGGTCATGTAGTCAACAAGCAGGGTATTCATATGGATCCATCCAAATTGATGCAATTAAGAATTGATTCCTTGTATGCATTAAATACCCGTGTCCTAAGATAACAAATTTAAAGGTCAATTTAAACAATCATGCGAGTATACGATTATGCGATTATGTGATATGTGTTTATGTGTTCTCCTCTATGTTTTTGTGTGGTAAACGATTTTCAAATCCTCATAGAATCTTTTATATCTTCATATGAGGGATTCATAGTAGGATATTAAAAAGGTACTACCTTAAATCCTTATGGGCTTCTACGTGGTAGTTAAGACCCTTGGGTTATATAGTACCATTCCAGGATTCGATGATAGACCCTTGAGTGGTCTAGTCTAAAAGATTGATTCACAATTTGGTTAAAGAACGACATCTAGTGATGTAGCTGAACAGACTCCTTGATAGTCTATTTAGATCATTTATTGATTTAATTAAAAGGACTCTATGGCGGTCTAGTTACACGCATCACAGGATTGTTCATTTGGTTTTACCCTACACATTATAAAATAGACTGTGTGAACTGTGCAAGGAATTGTCTAATTATGGACGCGTACATAATTATGAAATTTAGTGCACAGAAACCCAGTAGGATTTATTATGTGTAAGAACCGATAGTGACAACAATAACAAAATGAGAATGATGTAATGGAGGTACGGTGGACGCACCAATGATGCTTCATATACTTGTATATAAGTATCCCTCTTACATTGCAAGCATGATGTTATTAAAGTTACTAGAAGTTCAGAACCCTAACCAATGTTGTTCGGTCTTTTCAACTTCATGTTTTAAACTCTCACAAGTTTCCTCTAAATAAATTTCGGGACGAAATTTCCTAAAGTAGGGGAGACTGTAACACCTGTGCCTCCACGGCCATCAAACAAATACCAAACCAATGAAATATTATATTTCATACTTGGGATTTGTAAAAATATGTGTATCATTTGCACATATCAATTCTTGTTCAATTTCAAACTCTAAATCGCTTTCTGGAAGGTTATACGCGCACCGATGCGTAAATATAACCAGTTTAATGCAACAAACACTCCGGAATAGTGACATAGGCTTAACATACCTTAAATAACCTTTACATAACTTAGAAATAAGTTTTGAAGGCTTTGGTATGGCAAAATCAAGTTAAATCGCTTACAGGGACTAAAGTTGACAAACTGCGAAAGTATGCCAATTTGAACTGTAACAGACATTCCGGAACATGACCATAAGTTAAACATACCATAAATATCCTTTACATAGCTTAGAAATAAGCTTTGAGGTGTTCGGTGTGCTAAAATAAACTTTTGGGTCATTCAGGGACTAAAAGTGTCAAAAAGTGCACAAGTTTGCATTTTCGCGCATAACTTACGTTCTGAATACATCCGGACATCCAAAAAATTTATGTAAGCATGACTATATTATGCTTTAGTGTTTGGATTACCAAAAATCCATTCGTTGCGTCATTTGGATCGTTTTTCGCGCTTATGCGCATTCCGTCGTAATTAAGCGAACATCGCGTTCGTACGACCAAACGAACCAACACCCGGCATATTTTTGAGTATGTTTCATGTCCACAATGTTTAGACATCATTTTAGGGCCTTAAAGTTGGCTTTACGGGCCTTAGAAGTGTCAGAAATGGCATAAACACATAACAGGGACCAAAACTGTCATTTCTGAAAGATGTTTGCTTATACATCGAATCTAGTCCTTCCCACTTGTTGCACATGGTTTTGGGAATCTATGGGCTGGTATTTTGGGCACATGGTATTACAATACCATGGGTGCTAGTGTATGGCCAAGATTGAAGCACTTTTTCCAAGAAACGATCCTAACGGTTCGGGAAATCCTATAAATACCCCACCCCCCATGCTTCAAAATTACAAGAACTTTGATTTGAGAAACTCTAAGTTGAAACTATTGTTTCATACCTGAGATTTTTGAATCGAAGTTAGCATTCGGGGACCCTTCGTAAGTATTCTTTCGTTCTTTTATTGCTTTTCGAGTCTTTCGAGTCTGAAAGTCAAACTTTGTTTGACTTTCTACATTGACCAGTTATGGTCAATGCGAAGTTCGTTTGAACTTCGCAACGTGAGTGTAATCACGTTGGTTATAGTCCCTTGGGACTATGCCTACTGATTACCACGTTGTCTAGGGTCGTAGGGTAAGCGATCTAATAAATCGCTTATACCTTCGAACCCGACCCAGTTTGGTCGATCATTAAGATCCGACCAAATACATTAGGTGACCATAGTCGGTAGGGAATAACCTCCCGAGGTTATACCCTATGGTCGCTTCGTTTGAATAGTTGTATGATAGGTAGTTTATATGCCTTAGGTAAATTACCAGAATACCCTTTTCATGTATAATTGGTAATTAAGCTTATGTAACCTAAACTTTTATACATAACTGATTATACAACATAATTAAACACGTTTAGGCATATAAATACTTGTCATAGGACTAGTTAGACGTCTCAAACGCGCTTTGCGCGCACGACGCGTTAAAGTAGCGTATGTTACCTTAATGGGTCGCGATGGGTCGAAAGCACTTAGGTTTGGTTTCATTGTAGTATGTAGGCCTTGTTAAACCATATCATATGAGTTCCAATACTCATTTGGTTTACCAAGCCTCATCCTATCCGATCTCCCGATTTAAGTCCGGTTTATTTATATAGTTTTAGATTGTCGACTGATTCCGTGCTCTCTCTAGCTTTGTTTGGTTGTTGTTCAAGACCTCTAAGCATTCTCAGGCGAGTACATTATTCCCCTATTTTACTGCTTTCAATTGTTTTGGGGTGACTCATATGTGCTAAATGTTTTCGATGTTATAACGATGGTTTCAAAAACGATTAAGACGATTTATACAAAACTAATAACGATTTCAATAAAGTGAACAAACTTGTTGGTTGGGTTACATAACAAATGACATTCATTAGCAATGATCAAGCCGACCAGTATTAGGTTATGGTACCATAGGATCTGACAAGTCCCGTTATTTACTACACCCGTAGTTATGTGTGGGTGTTGTGGGTAGCGACTGAATCTGTAATTGTTAATTTACTCTTTGGTAAGGGTTTATTAATGCGAGTTATTAATCTATCCTTTGGTAAGGGTTTATTAATGCGAGTTATTAATCTATCCTTTGGTAAGGGTTTATTAATGCGAATTGTTAATCTATCCTTTGGTAAGGGTTTATTAATGCGAGTCAAGAAGGTTTGAATGTTATTAGCGAGACGACCATTTAAGTAGTTTCATGACCTAAAACGAATTTAACGATTGGGTAAACGATTGGCTTCAAAGCGATATACGATTGGGTTTTGGTTATACATATTACATGATTTACATTGGGCATGAACATTACTTTGGTGGTTTGGTTTGACTAAGTGATTAAGTAACAATGCGTGTGGAATATGATACAAGCATGGTGGATACGCCGCTGGTACTTCCTATATATAAGTGTTTGTATGGTATTACATATTGTAGCGTTATTTGAATCATTTCAGTTTAAGACATAGAACATTTTATACAAGTAACATACTTTTCACAAGACAATTATTTACAAACAACTTATCTTATACAAACTCATTTTACATGGTTATTCATTTAATCATGCATTATTCTCTTATTTATACATATCACTTGAACTTATTATTTTTCAAATGATTTACAAAGACAAAGCAAATTACAAGGTTCATGACTAAACATTTTCTTAAACAGAAGTCATGAATCTTATTTTCACAAAACCTATGTACTCGCCAGCATTTCTTTGCTGACCTCGTTTTCACATATGTTTCAGGTAATTGTTGAATGATATCGATTGATAAGATGCATGCTCACATAGGACTGGACAAGGCCTTAGTGACTCAATAACAATGATAGATTATGTTTAAATTGTGTATTTAGATTTCCAGACGATGTAATTATTCAATGTTTAATAAAACGAAACACTTTTGATATCCATGGTTATGAAACATTAATTCTGTTGCAACACGCCCCGATGTTTCCGCCGCGATTTGTTGTTTTACGCGGTCGGGGTGTGACATGGACAATGCTACAACATCCTGCTTCGAGCTCTTCCAAGAGACTGCAGCTCCATTCAAAATGAAGACATACCCAGATTGTGATCGAGAACCATCTCGATCAGTTTGGAAACTCGCATCCGTGTAACCTTTTACAACGAGTTCCTCTTCACCAGATCCATATATTAGAAACATATCCTTAGTCCTCCTAAGGTATTTCAATATGCTCTTAACAGCCATCCAATGACTGTTACCTGGATTTTGCTGGTATCTACTTGTCATGCTTAAGGCGCATGACACGTCCGGCCTTGTGCATATCATTGCATACATTATGGATCCTATAGCAGACGCATATGGGATTCCTTTCATTCTTTCTTGCTCATCCTTTGAGCTTGGACATTGAGTCACATTCAATATTGTCCCCTTTTGAATAGGTACCAAACCTTTCTTAGAGTTCTCCATCTTGAACCTTTTCAAGACCTTGTCAATGTATGCACTTTGGTTTAAACCTATCAAGCGCCTTGATCTATCCCTATAGATCTTTATTCCCAAAATATAGGCAGCTTCTCCAAGATCTTTAATGGAAAAACATCTTCCAAGCCATGCTTTTACACCTTCCATGGTTGGAATGTCATTTCCAAATAGTAGAATGTCATCGACATACAATACTAAGAAAGTCACGGTGCTCCCACTAGCTTTCTTATACACACAAGCTTCATCGCCGTTCTTGATGAACCCAAAATTCCTAATCTCTTCATCAAAACGGTGATTCCAACTTCTCGATGCTTGTTTCAATCCATAGATTGATTTCTTTAACTTGCACACTTTGTTAGGATGTTTTGGATCGACAAAACCTTCAGGCTGAACCATATAGACATCTTCATCAAGATATCCATTGAGGAAAGCCGTTTTGACATCCATTTGCCAAATCTCATAGTCATAATATGCAGCTATGGCAAATAATATCCTAATCGACTTTAGCATTGCCACTGGCAAGAAGGTCTCATCATAATCAACCCCTTGAGTTTGAGTGAAACCTTTTGCTACAAGTCTCGCTTTATAAGTATCCAAGTTACCATGCATATCTGTTTTCTTCTTGAAAACCCACTTACTTCCAACTTCTTTGGAGTTAAGAGGTGGCACAACCAATTCCCAAACTTGGTTGTCATACATGGATTGCATCTCTACGTTCATAGCCTCAAGCCATTTGTCGCAATCGGATTTTGACATTTGTCACACCCCAACCGATGGCGGAAACATCGAAGTGAGACGAAGAAAGATTTCTCATCACACATAACGCTAAATTGTGACAATAGAATTAAAGATAAATTGATTTCCTTCATAAATAAATGTTACAATACAAGAAATTTGAAATACAACATGTTAAATACAAAAAGAGCAAAACGACAACAATTATGATATTTATACAACGTATTTAATCTAAACGTCTATATGTGTATCTAGGTATCAACGCTACTTCATTTCATGGCATCATCATCCTCAACCTGTAACATGTTTAAAATAAAGTTCAATGCAAAAGCAAAGGCGAGTATACAAGTTTGGTACGTACATAACAAAAGATAAGTTTCGAACAATTCCTCATAGCAAGCACGTGATTCAAGATAAACATAAAAACATGGTATGTGTCTAACATATCAAACCAAGAAAACGCAATATGCTCATGACATAACCACAAGTTACGGGCGGCGGGTCGTTAATCCTATAGCGCTACATATGTCACGGTTTGGCTCGTACGAAGTTAATGATAAGTTCAACACATAAGATTCACCCAAGTTTAAATATCAAGCCATCACGTATACAAGCATGTTAATAGGAATGTTCATGTGTTTAAGCAAAATGTTCATGTGTAAGTTGTTGATAAGTAAACATGTTACACCCCAAAAGTGGTAAAAGTAAAAGGGGGAAATACGAGTATACTCACAAAGTTTGCATATGCTTTCCAATTATCCAATTATTGACGAGTTGATGAGGTTAAAAGATTGAATGTGTAAGGGTTAAAGTTCAAGTATGCTTAGAGTCGAGATTCGGTATTTAAAACAACATAAAAATAAGATATGAGAATAACATGTGAAAATAATCATCTTCAACACTTAACACTTGTATGACACTTGGTAACCACAAGGGTTATGATAATGTTTTCATGAGTTGAACACCCATAAGAATCACAACAAGGTTTAGGTCTTATATGATGTTCTACTACTTTAACATGTAAACACAAGTTCAACATCAAAGGTTCGAATGAGTGTATATATATATCTAGGTTAAGTGTTACATATTATTTAGTCCAATAATTCAAGTAGGAGGTAGAAGATTAGGATCTTCATTTAGGCACCTCGAGTTATCATAGATGTCATGTATGGGGTAGGAAGAACATGCTTCCATTTAGGAACCCCTTGAATGTTCACCACTTCACTTGATGTAAAAACAACCAAGGAGGGTCACGAACTAGGATTAGCACAATAACATAAACAACCTAACTAAAGAGAAATCATCAAATCATGTGAGGATTGTATGTAGGACAACCCAAGTTGTTCCATAATCACTCATTCATCAAGACCTAAGCTTGACATGATTTGTGGGTTAAATACCCTAACAAAACAGAAAGTATTTGAGGTTTAATCCTCTGATTTCAAGTGTCTCAACCTTGTTTTTAAGCCTAACTAACCATAGGAGTGGTTATAAGCATAAGGACATAGGTTTGAGTGAGTTAAACTCATGTCTACACAAAGATTAATGAAAACAAATTTAAACAGTGGACTTTGAAGCCTTTTTGCCGGAGTTCCAGGGACATGTTTGCTGTGAAACACCCCTAGAATCGAAGCCAAGGTCAAGCCAAGCGTTCTGGAAAAAGAATGGACCAAAACGGATAAGAAATGAAGAAGTTATGCCCATTTTCGTAAAGGTTGAAGAATCTGCTCGAATCTGTGAATTCTGCTACGATTTTGGATGATTTGAGAGTGATTAGAAGTGTTTGTAAAGTGTTTAGAGCTTGGAGGAGGCATGGTATTTATAGGGGAAGGAGTTAGGGTTAGAGTGGGTGAGTATTAATACATGTAGTTGGGAGTTTAGCATTTAAAATAAATAAAAACAAACAGCCACACATGGGGCGGCCGCAAGGCTGTTTACCAGCCAACCACATTTCCTTTTTTTTCAATATCTTGCAACTTAAGTTGGTATATGCATGTTTTATTACGTTTAGATTAAATAAAAATATAATTATCCATTTAAATCAAAGTGTAACATAAGTGGTTAGGTGATTAAATATCTAAAACCACTATTTAATTTAAGTTTGGCAGTTTGGTCGCATGGGGCTATTTAATAGCCATTAACTTCTTTTTTTTTTTTAGCATTTTAACATATATATAAGGTATTGTAATATATCATAATATGATAGGCACATAACTAACCACTAAGACATTATATTGAAGATGATTTAAATAGTGAAATAATCAAAGAAATCAGCACTAAGGGATGTTCCGGTCGCAAGCCTTGTTTAACAGCCATACACATTTCTTTTTCTTTTAGTCATGCAGTCCATTTTATTATTGACATGAAGCAAAATATATTATGAAGTATCATTATTTGATCAAGTAATTTACTAAGCTTATAAATATATTAATGTTTAATAACCTATTAATAAGTTTGTATAACATAAAAGTATAGGTTGTGTATTGTGGGCGTACAATCAAGTGTTTGCACGTATAGAATATCTAGAGTCACGTTTTGATTGTAAGTCACGCATGTGTTTACAAGGGTACGGGTATGTATCATTTGTATAAAATGTTTAAGCATGAAAAAAAAAACGAAGTAAAATTCCTATGAAATAATTAATTTTATTACGATCGAAGTTACGAATCACGGAAACGAAAGCGAAATACGAATACGATACGGATGTTAGTTTCCCAAAATAGGTATACGAATAATATTTCTAATTAAGGTAAGTTTCAAAAAGCGAGGCGTTACAGTCTCCCCTCCTTTAGGAAATTTCGTCCCGAAATTTATTTAAAAGAAAAACTTTGGAAAAAAAAATATATCTTGGCTAAAAGAATGATTGACTAAAATTGAGATTTTGAAGTGTGTTGAAAAACGTATGGAAATTCCGATGACCAAAAGAATCGATTCGTAAAAGTAGTTAGTTTAACTAAGGTGACTCGAAACATTTTTTTTTTTTTTTTGTAAATAAATTGATTTTTGGTGAGAAACGAGAAAGTTGAGTATTTTAAATAAACGGTTTTGGAGATAACGGCCCACTAAGTATGTCTGTACATAAATTAAAGGATGGAAAGATAGTTTTAATCAAGAAAGTATTTAGGTTTTGAACGTGCAAACAGGCTTGATTGTAAACGAGGTTTGTTTAAAAGACGACGAATAGCTGGGAATAATGGAGGTGTAAGAGTGAATGATCGATCTAATAAACGAATACGAGTATAAGAATGGTATGTGTATTGGACAAACGAAAACGTTGTGTTAGGAATGAGGTTTCATCGTGGATAATCGGATATCGCGTTTGTGAGTTGTTTGAAGTTTGTATTAGGTCCAAAATGGTTCGTAAAACACTGAATTTCTCGTGGCACGTTTTATGAAAGTTTGGTAACGTGGTGAAAACACTTATATATAGGAAGTACCAGCGGCGTATCCACCATGTTTCGACCATGTTTCGACCATGTTACGTCCGTTTCATTATTCGTGTCATGTTACGTTCCGTGTCTCACCATACACAGTAGTACACTCTATGGTTCTCATACGCCTACCACTATAATCCCGTGTGCACCCGTGATTATATTGATCGTCGCATGATCCGCGTAGCTTGTACTAGTTGTGTATGAATTTGGGTAGGTCTACTTAAAAAAAATAAGAATGTGTGCGTATAAGAATAAAGTATGTAAGCAAGTCAATGCTTAAGTATGTATAGGACCCACGTAAACGAATCACTCGGATTTTGCTCGCGTACGGGTACGAATGTATGGATCATGTGTATGAATGAAAGTATGAGCATAAGTATAAGTTTAAATAAGCACGCAAGTATGTGTATCAACATAACACGTACAAGTAGTACGTGTATACGTATAAGCACGCAACGTATGGGTATAAGTAAAAGTATGAATCATAAGAGTATAGGTAAAACATGAAGCGTATGAGTATAAGTATGAATACGATTATAAGTATAGGAAAAATATATTGTTATGAATATGAGTGTGAGTACGAATACTAATGTTTGTGTATATCATATTAATTGAAAACATAACAAATTGAGCATGTAAAAGTGCTCCAAAAGGTTTCGCATGTAAATACGAACGATATAAATGGAATTGTCGCGATGAAATGACTAAAACGTGTAGGATGAAATGTGTGTATAGTTGTTTAAACGAAATGTTGAGTTTATCGTATCAAAATTGGATTGAGCTTGGTTTGAAATGTAGAATGTAGTTGCGTACGTAAAAGGATGTGAAGTACTCATTGGTTAAGCATAATGTATTTTGTATCGAATGGAAATGCTACTTTTGTTTTAAAAGAGTTTACGTAATCCGAAGATAGTCGGTCTCCAAGAAGTCTCCTTGCCCACGTGTTTTGTAAATTGGCGTAGGAAAAGGTTTTCAATCAAAAGTAAGTTCGTTTCATTAAACAAGGAATTATGAATTTAGGAGGTTCTTGTGAAAACGAGGATCCTTAGAAAAGAATTTTAGCAAAAAGGACTTAGTGATTGTTAAAAGTTCTAACAAACGATTTGTTGATGTTAAAAAAAGTCGTTGGTAAAGCGATCCTATAACATCCATAAGATCTTATAGGTGTAAAAGAAAGGTTGGTTTGATCCTCTGATTGAGAATGAAAGTCTTTAGTTTGGTGATATTATCATGAGTGCGTTTCAGTGATTAAGTCGAATATAGAGTTCGTGGGCATAAGATTCCTTGGACCGCTTAAGTTGATAGGTAGCATTTCGTAAGGTTTGGAAATTTGTGTAGTAGAACGTTTAAGATATGTTTAAGAATCGCGTGTATAAGAGTTAAGTGAAAATAGGTTGTAGGATAGAAAGTACGCTTGGTAAAACAATGTATTTTGAAATCGTATACATTTTGAATAATGATCAATAATTTAGGTATAAAACATGATCGAGTTTGCATAATAAGATATTTTGAAGAGGAGTTTTGGAAACGGTCACCTAGGTAAGGGAATCACCCCGAACTCGTTGGTGAGGTCGTTTTACGAAAGGGAAGTGGAGTTAATCGTCAAGGTAAGGAAATCACTCCTATCTTGATGATTTGTCTCCACCTTTCGTTACAAGAAATATGAATTTAAATTATATAAAATCATGCATATGTATAAGTGTATGAAAAGGATTTAGTATGATGTGCGTGTGAGAAGAAAATATCGAAAGCAAATTCGAATTTGAAGGATTGCATCGTATAAAGTAAATAATATAACGTATGTTTGATTAAAATTTAGGATGGTTCCAAAGCGGAACGTTGACTAACCAAAGTGGTCGAAAAAGTCTTTCGAATTTGAGGAGTATGCTTTGGCCTAATAGGTGAAATACTCTTGCCGACAAGTCGGTTAACGGTATTTACCCTTCCAGTTACTACATGTCCCCAATTCAATTGAAATTTCGAGACTTGGCGGGATTAACGAAAATCGAAGAATGGAACTAGTCGACAAGGTGCGGGTTTCACCCCTAACTTGGCGATTTAGTATCCTAAGTGTGGTTGGTACTCGTCGGGTCCAAAGTTAATTTTGACACCTTGACGAGGGTCCACTAGAATTTGAAATTTGAATTTCTCCATCAAGGTGAGGATTTCACTCCTAACTTGGTGGTGAATTTCGTGTAAGAAAAGAAAAGTAGAAGGATCGAGAGTCATTCGCCAAATTGTGGGTTTCACGCCTATTTTGGTGAGGTCGTCCCATTTTTGTAATATGAGTGTTGTCGGATTTAGAATAATCGAGTAAAATGCATGAGGGAAGTGTATGTCAAAGGAAATACATAAGCAAGTATAAACACATAAGAAAGCATATCAAGAATGGTGCTTAGATAACGAAATGATAAAACATGTATTAACACATAGAGAAACATGTTTAGAGTAACACATAAAGAATCGAACAATGAAACAAGTATTAACACATAATAAGACAAGCATTATTGCATAAGAATATCATGTCAAATATTACTCACGAGTGAAATACATGTTTAAAAGAGCATAAATAAGAAACCAATAAAGTATCACGTAGTAGTTCAAGCAAAACTTACGAATAAGGTTCTAAAACTATAGACTAGGTAAAAGCATTCCTACTTTTCATAATTCCCTATAGTTATGGCTCTGATACCAATCTGTCACACCCCAACCGATGGCGGAAACATCGAAGTGAGACGAAGAAAGATTTCTCATCACACATAACGCTAAATTGTGACAATAGAATTAAAGATAAATTGATTTCCTTCATAAATAAATGTTACAATACAAGAAATTTGAAATACAACATGTTAAATACAAAAAGAGCAATACGACAACAATTATGATATTTATACAACGTATTTAATCTAAACGTCTATATGTGTATCTAGGTATCAACGCTACTTCATTTCATGGCATCATCATCCTCAACCTGTAACATGTTTAAAATAAAGTTCAATGCAAAAGCAAAGGCGAGTATACAAGTTTGGTACGTACATAACAAAAGATAAGTTTCGAACAATTCCTCATAGCAAGCACGTGATTCAAGATAAACATAAAAACATGGTATGTGTCTAACATATCAAACCAAGAAAACGCAATATGCTCATGACATAACCACAAGTTACGGGCGGCGGGTCGTTAATCCTATAGCGCTACATATGTCACGGTTTGGCTCGTACGAAGTTAATGATAAGTTCAACACATAAGATTCACCCAAGTTTAAATATCAAGCCATCACGTATACAAGCATGTTAATAGGAATGTTCATGTGTTTAAGCAAAATGTTCATGTGTAAGTTGTTGATAAGTAAACATGTTACACCCCAAAAGTGGTAAAAGTAAAAGGGGGAAATACGAGTATACTCACAAAGTTTGCATATGCTTTCCAATTATCCAATTATTGACGAGTTGATGAGGTTAAAAGATTGAATGTGTAAGGGTTAAAGTTCAAGTATGCTTAGAGTCGAGATTCGGTATTTAAAACAACATAAAAATAAGATATGAGAATAACATGTGAAAATAATCATCTTCAACACTTAACACTTGTATGACACTTGGTAACCACAATGGTTATGATAATGTTTTCATGAGTTGAACACCCATAAGAATCACAACAAGGTTTAGGTCTTATATGATGTTCTACTACTTTAACATGTAAACACAAGTTCAACATCAAAGGTTCGAATGAGTGTATATATATATATCTAGGTTAAGTGTTACATATTATTTAGTCCAATAATTCAAGTAGGAGGTAGAAGATTAGGATCTTCATTTAGGCACCTCGAGTTATCATAGATGTCATGTATGGGGTAGGAAGAACATGCTTCCATTTAGGAACCCCTTGAATGTTCACCACTTCACTTGATGTAAAAACAACCGAGGGTCACGAACTAGGATTAGCACAATAACATAAACAACCTAACTAAAGAGAAATCATCAAATCATGTGAGGATTGTATGTAGGACAACCCAAGTTGTTCCATAATCACTCATTCATCAAGACCTAAGCTTGACATGATTTGTGGGTTAAATACCCTAACAAAACAGAAAGTATTTGAGGTTTAATCCTCTGATTTCAAGTGTCTCAACCTTGTTTTTAAGCCTAACTAACCATAGGAGTGGTTATAAGCATAAGGACATAGGTTTGAGTGAGTTAAACTCATGTCTACACAAAGATTAATGAAAACAAATTTAAACAGTGGACTTTGAAGCCTTTTTGCCGGAGTTCCAGGGACATGTTTGCTGTGAAACACCCCTAGAATCGAAGCCAAGGTCAAGCCAAGCGTTCTGGAAAAAGAATGGACCAAAACGGATAAGAAATGAAAAAGTTATGCCCATTTTCGTAAAGGTTGAAGAATCTGCTCGAATCTGTGAATTCTGTTACGATTTTGGATGATTTGAGAGTGATTAGAAGTGTTTGTAAAGTGTTTAGAGCTTGGAGGAGGCATGGTATTTATAGGGGAAGGAGTTAGGGTTAGAGTGGGTGAGTATTAATACATGTAGTTGGGAGTTTAGCATTTAAAATAAATAAAAACAAACAACCACACATGGGGCGGCCGCAAGGCTGTTTACCAGCCAACCACATTTCCTTTTTTTTCAATATCTTGCAACTTAAGTTGGTATATGCATGTTTTATTACGTTTAGATTAAATAAAAATATAATTATCCATTTAAATCAAAGTGTAACATAAGTGGTTTGGTGATTAAATATCTAAAACCACTATTTAATTTAAGTTTGGCAGTTTGGTCGCATGGGGCTATTTAATAGCCATTAACTTCTTTTTTTTTTTTTTAGCATTTTAACATATATATAAGGTATTGTAATATATCATAATATGATAGGCACATAACTAACCACTAAGACATTATATTGAAGATGATTTAAATAGTGAAATAATCAAAGAAATCAGCACTAAGGGATGTTCCGGTCGCAAGCCTTGTTTAACAGCCATACACATTTCATTTTCTTTTAGTCATGCAGTCCATTTTATTATTGACATGAAGCAAAATATATTATGAAGTATCATTATTTGATCAAGTAATTTACTAAGCTTATAAATATATTAATGTTTAATAACCTATTAATAAGTTTGTATAACATAAAAGTATAGGTTGTGTATTGTGGGCGTACAATCAAGTGTTTGCACGTATAGAATATCCAGAGTCACGTTTTGATTGTAAGTCACGCATGTGTTTACAAGGGTACGGGTATGTATCATTTGTATAAAATGTTTAAGCATGAAAAAAAAAAACGAAGTAAAATTCCTATGAAATAATTAATTTTATTACGATCGAAGTTACGAATCACGGAAACGAAAGCGAAATACGAATACGATACGGATGTTAGTTTCCCAAAATAGGTATACGAATAATCTTTCTAATTAAGGTAAGTTTCAAAAAGCGAGGCGTTACAACATTGCATCATGGTATGTGGTTGGTTCATCTGAATCTACCACATAGCATCCATCCATGAAAAATCCATATCTTTCAGGTGGATTACTAATTCTACCAGATCTGCGAACGTTTTGTGTATGTTGATCAACCATTTGATCATTTTCAACAACCTCTTGTTGAGTGCTAGTATCAACCAAACGTGTATCGGCTTGTGGTTCTTGATCCTCATCAAGTTCCACTGTTCTATTAGTTCCTTCCATAAGGAACTTATCCTCCAAGAACTTACCCTTTCGAGCAACAAATACTTTTTGCTCTGTTGGATCGTAGAAATAATATCCTATATCATCTTTAGGATATCCTACGAAGATACACTTAATGGATCGTACTTCTAACTTGTTTGGGGTGTATTGCTTCACATAAGCATCACAACCCCATACCTTCAAATATGATAATGATGGAACCGTTCCATGCCATATTTCAAAAGGTGTCTTATCCACTTTCTTGGTTGGGGCCATATTTAATATACGAGCCGCGGAGAGCAAAGCGTAACCCCAAAATGATAGAGGCAATGTGCTTCTAGCCATCATTGATCGAACCATATCCAATAGAGTTCGATTCCTCCTCTCAGACACACCATTATGTTGTGGTGTTCCAGGTGGAGTAAGTTGTGAGATAATCCCACAACTCCTAAGATGATCTTGAAAAGCATCACTAAGGTATTCACCTCCTCTATCGGAACGAAGAACTTTGATTGTCTTGGTGAGTTGATTCTCTACTTCGTTTTGGAAGATTTTGAACGTTTCAAAAACTTCACCTTTGTGTCTTAGCAAGTACACATAACCATAACGACTGAAGTCGTCGGTAAAAGTTACGAAGTATCTTTCACCATTCCTAGTCATTGGCTTAAAAGGACCACATACATCCGAATGTATGATGCCTAATAAATCTTTTGCCCTTTGGTTTGTGCCACTAAAGGGTTTCATGGTCATTTTACCTTGTAAACAAGATTCACATGTATCAAATGAACCGATTTCATTTGTTTCCAAAAGACCATTCTTTTGAAGTGTTTGCATGCGATTTCTATTTATATGACCAAGACGACAATGCCAAAGATAGGTCTCACTCAAATCCATTTTGAGTCTCTTGGTGTTTGCTTGGTACATCGAATTATCAAATGATGTATTATCATGAACCAATTCATAAATACCATTTGAAGGCGTAGCTTTAAAGTAGAACATGTCATTCATCAAAGCATAAATTTCATTGTTCACAAACTTCAAATCAAAACCATATTGTCTTAAAAGGGACACAGAAATAATGTTCCTAGTCAAACTAGGAGCATACAAAACATTTTTCAAACATATTTCCAAACCACTTGGAAGTTTTAAAACATAGTCTCCTTGGGCTTCAACTTGAACCTTCGCTCCATTGCCCATGAAGAGACTAGTGTCTCCCTTCTTGTAATGCTTATTTCTTTTGAACCCCTGCAACGAATTGCAAATATAAGTTCCACATCCGGTATCTAATACCCATGTGTTAGAAGAAATAACATTTAGATCAATATGTATCATAAAGATTGTACCTGAGGTTTGCCCTGCATCCCTCTTGTTTTTCAACTCTTTGAGATAGGTTGGACAATTCCTTTTCCAATGCCCTATCTCTCCACACTCAAAGCATGGATCGCTCGTGGCAACCTTTGCCTTCTTCTCTTTTGGTTTTGGTGGTTCTGCTTTAGCCTTTCTGTAACACCTGTGTCATTTCAACCATCAAACAAATGCCAAACCAATGAAATATTGTATTTCATACTTTGGACTTGTATAAATATGTGTATCGTTTACACATATCAATTCTTGTTCGATTTCAAGCTCTAAATCGCTTTCTGGAAGGTTATACGCGCACTAATGCGTAAATATAACCAGTTTAATGCAACGAACACTCCGGAATAGTGAAATAGGCTTAACATACCTTAAATAACCTTTACATAACTTAGATATAAGTTTTGGAAGGTTTGGTGTGGTGAAATCAAAGTTTAATCGCTTACAGGGACTAAAGTTGACAAACTGCGAAAGTATGCCAATTTGAACTGTAACAGACATTCCGGAACATGACCATAAGTTAAACATACCATAAATATCCTTTACATAGCTTAGAAATAGGCTTTGAGGGGTTCGGTATGCTAAAATAAACTTTTGGGTCATTCAGGGACTAAAAGTGTCAAAAAGTGCACAAGTTTGCATTTTCGCGCATAACTTACGTTCTGAATACATCTGGACATCCAAAAATTTATGTGAGCATGACTATATTATATTTTAGTGTTCGGCATAAGAAAAATCCATTCGTCGCGTCATTTGGATCGTTTTACGCGCTTATGCGCATTCCGTCGTAATTAACCGAACATCGCGTTCGTACGGCCAAACGAACCGACATCCGAGATATTTTTGAACACATTTTAAGTTCCCTATACTTTAACTTCATTTTAGAGCTTTGAAATGGGGTTAACGGGCCTTAAACGTGTCGAAAATGAGCTTATTACACAACAGGGACCAAATCTGCCATTTTTCAAACTTTCTGGTCTGCAACAAGCTTACGGACCTCAACACTAATGAGCTTACGGTCCGTAAGCTATCTCCAGCAGATCAGAACCTTCTTAAACAGCTGTTAACAGCTGCAAACCACTCCTAATCCCAATGCCAAGTGTTGATACCTTATGGTGAGTGGCCAACTTAGTTACCATAGGCTTCCGACAAGTGTACGCCTTGGATTCGACCACGTACTACGAGAAACGATCCTAACGGTGGACCGTTTACTATAAATACCCAACCCCCTTCCATTCAAAACCCACCAAATCTGATCCAAATGCTCTAAGTTGAGGCCTTCGCTTCATACCTGAGCTATTCGATCACGATTTACTAGCGGGGACCCTTCGTAAGTATTCTTTCGTTCTTTTCCTTATTTTTACTGCTTTTCGAGTCATAAAGTCAAACTTTGTTTGACTTTCAGCGTTGACCAGTAATGGTCAATGCGAAGTTCGTTAGAACTTCGCAACGTGATTGTAATCACGATGGTCATAGTCCCTTGGGACTATGCCTACTGATTACCACGTTGTCTAGGGTCGTAGGGTAGGCGATCTAATAAATCGCCTATACCTTCGAACCCGACCCAGTTTGGTCGATCATTAGGATCCGACCAAACACATTAGGTGACCATAGTAGGTAGGGAATAACCTTCCGAGGTTATACCCTATGGTCACATCGTTTAAGTAGTTGTATGATAGGTAGTTTATATGCCTTAGGTAAATTACCAGAATACCCTTTTCATGTATAATTGGTAATTAAGCATATGTAACCTAAACCTTTGTCACATAACTGATTATGTAATATGTTTAGGCATATAACACTTGTCATAGGGCTAGTTAGGCGGTCCGAACGCGTTTCACGCGAACGACGCGTTAAAGTAGCATAAGCTACCTAAACGGGTCGTAATGGGTCGTAGACACTTAGATTAAGTTTCATTTAGTATGTAGGCTTTGTTAAATCCAAAAGACACGAGTCTCTACACTCGTTTGGTTTACAAACCCTAGTGCTACCCGATCCTCCGATTTAGGTCCGGTTTATTAATGTAGCTACCTATACTAGGTGCCGTTTGATATCCGCGATCTCTAGCATTGTTTAGTTGTTACTCAAGGACTACTGAGCAATCTCAGGTGAGTACATAGACCCCTCTTTTACTGTTTTCCAAACTGTTTTGGGGTGGAACACATGTGCCTACTTGTTACTTTCATGCTTTCCTGTTTTGACATCATATACTTGCTATGTTCATTAGTACATTATAGTACATGATTTCATTACATTTTCCTGCTAGGTGTGCCCATTGTGTGCATTACTTAGTACATTATTCTACATGACATTTCCTGCTAGGTGTGCCCATTGTGTGCATTACTTAGTACATTGTTTTACATGACATTTCCTGCTAGGTGTGCCCATTGTGTGCATTACTTAGTACATTGTTTTACATGACATTTCCTGCTAGGTGTGCCCATTGTGTGCATTACTTAGTACATTGTTTTACATTGCATTTTGTTGCATATGCTCATCCAGCATGTGAACACATTATACTACATTTTGAATCGTTGTATCTGTGAACCGTTTGTATCTGTGAACCGTGTGAACCGTATTTGACATAGACATTTCGGCATAGACATTTTAACATGATTGACATTTGATCATGCATTTCCCACAAAACATAACTTTGATTTAAACCAAGTTTTACTTCAATACTTTGTTTTTGTGTATATGGTTTAGTTGAGACATTTCACTTGCCATACATGATATTTTGACATAAACATTTGACATGGATATTTGACATAGACATTTGACATGGATATTTGACATAGACATTTTGACATTGGTTTGGTTTGATTAAGTGATTAAGTAACGATGCGTGTGTAATATGATACAAGCATGGTGGATACGCCGCTGGTACTTCCTATATATAAGTGTTTGTATGGTATTACATATTGTAGCGTTATTTGAATCATTTCAGTTTGATACATATAACATTTTATACAAATAACATACTTTTCACAAGACATTGTTTTACAAACAACTTATCTTATACAAACTCATCTTACATGGTTATTTATTTAACCATACATTATTTACTTATTTATACATATCATCTGAACTCATTGTTTTTCAAATGATTTACAAAGCAAAGCAAATAACAAGGTTCATGACTAAACATTTTCTCAAACATAAGTCATGAAACCTATTTTCACAAAACCTATGTATCTCACAGGCATTTTTATGCTGACGTACCTATTTTCACATGTGTTTTTCAGGAACTGTTGCATAAGATGATCAAGATACACATAGGCAGACTTGGGCTTTAGTGACAATAAAAGATGCAAGACTAGTTAATTATGTTGTATTTCTTGTTTGTTAAGACATTGTAACACTTTTAATCAATAAAACGAAACTTCAATTGCCATGGATTTGAAACAATTAATTCTGTTACAACACTCCCCGACATTTCCGCCACGTTTTGTATGTTCCACGTGGTCGGGGTGTGACACTTTCTTTTTCCCTTCCCTTTGACGTGCCCCTTTCCTTTGGCAACATTTGCCTTGGAGTCGGAGTGATGTCCCTTCTTGCCTCCTTCATTGATCGTTAGAACGGGTAAAGCCTTTTTACCCATTCCCGCTTCGGCCGTTTTGAGCATTGCATGAAGCTCACCAATGCTCTTGTCCCATCCATTCATGTTATAGTTCATAACAAAGCTTTCAAATTTCTTTGTTAAAGAGTTGAGGATCAAATCCGTAGCCAACTCTTTAGAGACGGGACAATTGAGCCTCTCGAGGCGATCAATGTGGCTTTTCATCTTAAGGACATAAGATGAGACCGATTGGGTTTCCTCCATCCGACATGCATGAAGCGCTCGAACCGTTTCGAAGCGTTCTACCCTTGCTTGTTGTAGGAACATTTCCTTCAATTGGGTAATCATGCCGTATGCCCCATGATGTTCAAAGTCCTTTTGAATCTCGGGAATCATAGTTCCCAACATGAGGCAAGAGGCTTGCATGGAGTCCTCGGTATACTTAACCCAATCATTGTAGGCTTCTACATCTTCCTCGTCAGGTTGATCGGGAATAGGATCGTCCAACACATAGGATATCTTCTCTTGCTTGAGAACAATTCTCAAGTTTCGAAACCAATCCATGAAGTTGTTATGGTTGAGACGATCCTTTTCAAGGATGGTTCTTAGTGATAGGTTACGGACGGTTTGGGTAATCGGGTTTGCATTGTTAGCGGCCATCTACAAAATTTACCAAAGTTCAATTTTAGTATTTTCGATATTATTAAAATTTTAATCATTAATACCCTTTTAACGTCTCATAGACAATTAATAATTAAAATCTAGAATCCAACGTTACATTTAAATATTGGTTAGGTGACCTTTATCCCATTATTTAAATTAACAAGGTAGTCAACGTTTGACAATTGCAACCCTTTGCAACTTCTAGCCATATGGGATCGGTTAAACATCTTTATGTTTAGTTGGCATGTTTAATCCCATCAACACCTTTGTTCTCCATGCTTCGGTGACCCTAAGTTCATGGTTTCCAAATCAAGTCGTCCAACTTATACACACATGTGAGTTTACACATATAAGTGGTTAGGTGACCTTTATCCCACAAACATGGTAACCCCACCTCAAATATACAAGTTTCCTCAAATGTGGTTAGGTGACCTTTATCCCACAAAGAGTTCCCAAGTAATTTGAGTGTTGTATAAAAGGATGGTGTTTGACTTGTTTTATAAAAGGGATTTTTATTTTTCAAAATTCTAGTTTAGAAAAATTTTATGTACCATATATTTGCATGCATTCAAATCAATGGTACTTTAGTGAAAACCAATTTTCAAGGTTAAAAAAGAACCATGGGGGCTCTGGGCGATTCTGGGCAATTCTGGGCAAAACTGAGCGATTCTGCATAACTTTAGGTTCTTCAATCTGTCCCTGATCTTGTTTCGATTTTATTATCTTTAGGGTTTGGTTGTTTGAAGGATCGGCTTAGGGTTTATACGCTACTGGTGCTGTTTCTCGTTTTCTTGATCTGATCTGATTTTTACATTCGAATCTGACCATACCGTGTTTAGGGTTTGGTTTCAATCTGAATTTGGTGTTGTCGATCAGATTAAGGTGTTACTTCCGACGATTGTGTGATACCAATTGCAGACCGATTGCATAATCATTCATTCTTAGGGTTTTGGTCGGCGATTCTGGCAGGTCCGATTCCCTTGTTTTGATTATTGCTTAAATCGGCTAGGCAGATTTATT
Source organism: Helianthus tuberosus (assembly GCA_030545235.1). Lineage (NCBI taxonomy): Eukaryota > Viridiplantae > Streptophyta > Magnoliopsida > Asterales > Asteraceae > Helianthus > Helianthus tuberosus. The sequence goes on along the minus strand of CM060452.1, from coordinate 115,100,993 downwards.
TTCTTTCAGCAAATCAATTGTTTGAGGGTTGCGGCTGCATAGTTGGGTTTGTGTTGCTGCGGTATGGATGATCAAAATGCAGAAAATTCAAATGTATTTGCGAGAAAGATCAAGAATATTGACGGAAAACCATTTGAGCCAAGACAAACGTTACACATGGCTGATCGGGTTTCTGAATTGCCGCATAAGAAGGTATGTTTTATGCTACCGCTGAATGATACTGATCACGCTATTGGCTGTTCTGATTCTCCTAATCAGAATTATGCGAAGGTTTTTGATAAACGTAAGGTAGCTTTTGTGCTACCACTTAATGATGTGAGTCCTGTTTCCCGAGTTCAAAGTCCGAAACAGGGAGATAATGCTAAAACCCAACATCAATCCTATGCGGATGTGATCCTAAACAATCAGGCTGAGCAAGGAGGTGCTAAGATGGGGGTTGTTTCAAATCAGAATCTGAATGATGAAAATTCAGCTAGTCATGCCAATGGTTCGGATGCTAAAGTTCCTAAAATAAACTTTCGTTCACTAAAATCAGATGTCTCATTGGATGGAGTGGATGTAGTGCTTCCGATTGATTCTGTTCGCAAGGTAAATGATAGGTTATCTAATACTCTTTATGGTTACTTCCTGGGGGATAGAATTGCGTATCCGGTTGTAGAATATTTTGTGAAAACAAATTGGAAAAAACATGGTATTCAGAAAATTATGATGAATTCGAATGGGTTTTTCTTCTTCAAGTTTGAAGATAGCCAGGGTATGAATAATGTGCTTGAAGGGGGGCCTTGGCTGATTCGGAAGAAACCTCTTTTTCTCAACACTTGGTCCCCCACTACTACACTTAGAAAGGAAGATATCAAGAAAGTTGCAGTTTGGGTAAAATTGCATGATGTTCCTCTTGCAGCTTACACTGATGACGGTTTGAGCATGTTGGCTTCAAAAATTGGTTCTCCTTTGTTGCTTGATTCTTATACAGCTTCTATGTGTTCTGAAAATTGGGGTAGGAGTTCTTATGCAAGGACTCTTATTGAAGTTTCAGCTGAGCATGGATTCAAGGAGGTGATATCTATGGCTATTCCTGATTTGGATGGTGAGAATTATGTTACGGAAAAAGTTAAGGTGGAGTATGAGTGGACGCCAACGAGATGTGCTCATTGTTGTGTCTTTGGTCATGATAGTGGTGATTGTCCTAAACAGGTTGTCCCTACTCCTAAACCCCATCCTAAAGCACCTATAGTAGATGGGGATGGTTACATTGAGGTTACAAATAGGAAAGTGGGTAGGAAAAGTGGGGTTCCGGTTAATACTCAAAAACCAAAATTTGAATATAAACCGTTGAATTACAGGAAAATGGTTGGGAGTACATCTTCATCTACTAATATGAAGGGTGGAAAAGGTTCAATTCAGACTTACAACCATTTTAGTGCGCTTAACTCTGGAACAAACAGAACAATGGGGCAGCATAGTAGTGAAGATCCGGATGATGATGACGTTGAGGTAGTGTATGATGAAACTTTGGGCGTTCGGGAGCCGGAAAAACAAGGGGCAAGCACCTCTACTCCAAAGGTTTCAAATGGATAGACTCTTTTTGGTTCGTGTGAAGGGGCTGACAGTTTGTGGCAATTTCATCTTTGATGATGGAGGATGAGGGTTTATTTTGTTTTTGGTTTGTAGTGTCTACTTGATATCGATTCATGATGTATAGTAGGCTAGGTTATGGGGTGTCATAGGTTGTTTGGTTTGTTTTGGTTTACATATATGGGGCATGTCCTGTATATGAACTAGTGGGGAACACATTCTCACTACTTGTACTTAATTGCGGGTTGTTTTAATAGAATCACCGGGGTAACCCTTTACCCAAAAAAATTTTCAAGGTTCTTTTAATAAAACCCATTTTATTAAAAAATCATTAATTTTTAATAAAACCTTTTATTAATCGTTTTAATGATTTTGTAAGAACCAATTTTAAGCTTGTTATGAGTTATTAGTTGTTAAGTATGCATATCCAAATATCATCCAAACAACCATAAATAAAATATAACCATACAAGCACACAACACATATGTTAAAAGGTGCATAACCATAGCCAACTATTTTGACCACACTTGTTAGCCAAAACAAGTGTGTCAAAAGGTCCTTCCTAAAGGGTGAATATGGACACAAAAAAATGTCGGTGAACTCCCACTTGATCCCGCATCCAAATGCTTCAAGTCTTCATCTTGTGTTGTGATTTCTTCACATTTTTTGAGCTTCCAAATGTCTTTTAAATTCAGCTCCAAACTCCTTTGGACTTCAAAAATGTCTTTTGGTTATCGGGCTAAAATCCCGTTAAGAACTATGAAGTCCTTTTTGCCCGAAATTGGCAAAAACCAAAACCGCATTTTTGTGTGCATCTTCTTTTACATAAAAGTATCCTAATACATTTTTCTAGTAAAATAAATGCATCTAATCTATTTACTTACAAACCAAATGAAAATAAATAAATTACATATTTTTACAAATGGAAGACAAAATAATAATTATTACAACCTATTGAATAATTAACTAAAAACACAAACACAAACATATTTATACAAGGTTATGGCTAGGTTATGAACACCAAAATATATATCCAAATATATAAAATTCAAGAGCAAAATGGTTTCCTTTTACAACCTTTATTTTTCGGCCAAGAATGAAAAACCGAAAAATGTGGGTTTTTGTCCAAACAAAACAAATCATCAATATGACATAATTTTTTCAAGATTCCTTTATGCATGTAGGAAATAAATCTTGAAAAATAAAAGGAGAACCATGGTCAAAACTTTCGGCCATAGGGTTTAACCAAACCCAAAACCCGAAAATTTTAAATCCAATGAAGCATGCACTCATATAAGCGGCTCTAGATGCCATTGTTGGGTTTTGTACATGTTTATCAAAGCTAATTTTATCCGAATAAAATTAAAACGCAGCGGAATAAGGATTTAAAACATGTTACTTTACAAGATTTAAAACTCTTTAAATGCAAAAACCCAAAATCGGATCCATATATGACATACATGCTATCAAAATACAACCATAGGGTGTTTGAGAGTTCAACCTTTCTTTGGAGCAAGGAGATGGAAGATGATGATGAATCTTGAATGGTAGCTTCCAAACGAGAAAGCCTCAAGCTAGTATACCCGAAAGCTCCAACAAACACCTTGAGATTGCTAGGATTTCTACACTTGAAACTCACAAAAGTCCCTCTAAAATCAGCTCTTGGCCGAAAATATTAGAGAGAAATAGGAGTTCTTACACTTGAAAAATGTTATATTTTAAAAAATGAGAGAAGGTTTTATTTATTAATGATGAGAGAAGTTCACCTCCCAATTCACCCAATCAAGAGGGAGCCTTCTTGGAAGATTGCATGTAATTTTATTGGTGAAGACCACCTTGGAACCACCCAAAGTGGACGGCCCACATGGGGTTTTCCCACCCAAAATTTTCAAATTTTATTAAATCAAGTCTTGTATTTTAATTTTATAACTTTTATAAAATTAGACATCCCATGTTTACAAGACTTATGCAATCTTTTAAAATTGTTATTTAACCCATTAAATAACAAAAATAAAATATTCTCTCAAAATAAATTATCCATATAATTTATTAGTTTGTCAAGTGTAATTATTTAGAAAACCAATTTCTAAATATTCTAAGTGTTGATATTTATTTGTTTGATCATATCATAAATAAATATTGTAGGTGTTTGTCTAGCTTGTTATTGGGTATGACCCGACTTGGATCATAACGTACTAGCCACATCAATTCAATATGTGTCTTGGGCATACAGAGTCCAACAATCTCCCACTTGCACAAGATACATAGAAGATTGATGCAAGCAGTAAATGACGCCTAACAACGGTTTACTACCCCTAATACGTATGACGAAGTGCCATTCAATAACATCATCCCCTTCAAGTCCCTTACTTGAAAATGATTTAGGTGAATCTATCATTTATCCTTTCGTTACAGATGTCATGTCAAATCCAGAGACATAGTGTGATCATTCTCTGTTGATTTAACTTAAGCAGGCCTTAGACATCTTACTCTCAACGAATAAGAGGAACAAATCCCTTCTTGACTACATACGTCTCTCACAATCACCTCGTACCATACCTGAGCTTAGTCTTGTGTACTATCTTATTACAGACAGCGAAGAACTAAGTCAAGGCATAATATTTGGTGAATATCAAGACCCAATATGTATCTCAGGTCAGAGGATACTATGATATTCGCCTTTGCTCAAATTTACTTATGATCAATCAATGATTCCATGCAGTAACATTTGAGAGCGGGTCAGTCCAATATTTGTATCCCACAAATATCTATGAACTTTGGCAGCAACACTTTGCTCTATATTCATACCTAATGAATATCCACCAATCCAAGTTCATAATAGTCTTACATTCATATTTGTTCCCACAAGTATGATCGACTACGGACATTTAGAATAATTAATTTATTCACGGATTTAAACATGCTAAAATGGAACATAACTCAAAATACCATAAAAGAGTTAAAATAACAATTGTTCCAATATCCAAATACAAAATAGATCAAATCCAATCACTAGAATACCGAAGTCCTAAGGCACAAGTATGACCCTCATGTTTTGGCCGTTCAAGGAGCTTCGTGAGTGGATCCGCAATGTTCTGATCGGTGTGAACTTTGCGAATACATATCTTTCCTTTTTCAACTTCATCCCTTATGTAGTTGAATCTCCGCTCAATGTGCCTAGTCTTTTGATGTGCACGAGGTTCCTTGATTTGATAAAATCGCACCCTCGTTATCACAAAAGATCTCTAGGGGGTCTTGAATGGTAGGGACTACCCCTAGGTCGGCAATGAACTTCTTTAACCACGCAGCTTCTTGTGCTGCCAATGAGGCGGCGATGTATTCTGATTCTGTAGTGGACTGTAACACCTGTGCCTCCACGGCCATCAAACAAATACCAAACCAATGAAATATTATATTTCATACTTGGGATTTGTAAAAATATGTGTATCATTTGCACATATCAATTCTTGTTCAATTTCAAACTCTAAATCGCTTTCTGGAAGGTTATACGCGCACCGATGCGTAAATATAACCAGTTTAATGCAACAAACACTCCGGAATAGTGACATAGGCTTAACATACCTTAAATAACCTTTACATAACTTAGAAATAAGTTTTGAAGGCTTTGGTATGGCAAAATCAAGTTAAATCGCTTACAGGGACTAAAGTTGACAAACTGCGAAAGTATGCCAATTTGAACTGTAACAGACATTCCGAAACATGACCATAAGTTAAACATACCATAAATATCCTTTACATAGCTTAGAAATAAGCTTTGAGGTGTTCGGTGTGCTAAAATAAACTTTTGGGTCATTCAGGGACTAAAAGTGTCAAAAAGTGCACAAGTTTGCATTTTCGCGCATAACTTACGTTCTGAATACATCCGGACATCCAAAAAATTTATGTAAGCATGACTATATTATGCTTTTGTGTTTGGATTACCAAAAATCCATTCGTTGCGTCATTTGGATCGTTTTTCGCGCTTATGCGCATTCCGTCGTAATTAAGCGAACATCGCGTTCGTACGACCAAACGAACCAACACCCGGCATATTTTTGAGTATGTTTCATGTCCACAATGTTTAGACATCATTTTAGGGCCTTAAAGTTGGCTTTACGGGCCTTAGAAGTGTCAGAAATGGCATAAACACATAACAGGGACCAAAACTGTCATTTCTGAAAGATGTTTGCTTATACATCGAATCTAGTCCTTCCCACTTGTTGCACATGGTTTTGGGAATCTATGGGCTGGTATTTTGGGCACATGGTATTACAATACCATGGGTGCTAGTGTATGGCCAAGATTGAAGCACTTTTTCCAAGAAACGATCCTAACGGTTCGGGAAATCCTATAAATACCCCACCCCCCCATGCTTCAAAATTACAAGAACTTTGATTTGAGAAACTCTAAGTTGAAACTATTGTTTCATACCTGAGATTTTTGAATCGAAGTTAGCATTCGGGGACCCTTCGTAAGTATTCTTTCGTTCTACGAGATGTTGTGCGACTGTGCTTTAGGAGGTTGTACACGGTGCTTTAACTGTTATACCCTAATATTCTTAACTTGTGCGACTGGCTTGTGCGATCAATTTTAACATTCCTTAATTCTTTCAATTTAGTTACAATCATTCAAACAGTTTCCAATTTCCATTAGATCAATCAATTCTGACAGTTTCCAACCATGCAAATTATCGATCAAACTAAACATTTACCAATTAATTCTTATGAACCCTAGTTAATCATATAACAACTCATTATCATCACATCGAATCAAATAACATAATTAACATCAAGATCCTAAAGTCATCATCCAATAACTCAAACCAATTCTTATAATTCATCCGAATCCAAACACATATGGCCGATTACATTCATTCGGTTCTAGATCATCATCATCATCACATGATTATCAAACCCTACATTGAACTAACATACTACACATGTGAGCCGACTTACATGAACACTAATCTCATCAATTTATTTCATAATCAACCAAATATCATTCGTAAATCATTAGGTAGAAACATATAAATCACAATATCATCTAATCGAAATAATAACCATGAAACACTAACCGGTTAGAAGGTAGAACAAGGATGATCCAAATCAAGAAAGCTTCGAGAAGGAGGATTATGGCCGTCGGCTTCGAGAGAGAGAGGGAGAGAGATTTAGGGTTTGCTAAACTTTGTGTGTTTTGGTGAAGTGTGGGATTTATACTAACACCCTAGGTGTTATTCGAACTAAGAGAGTGGGCCGAACCCTTCATGGGTTGCCCTTGGGTTTCGAGTACAAAGAGTGTGGCCTGAATGAGCTTGTGCGAATGGACATGTGTTGTGCGATTACATTCAAATACATACATTACACACATTCACATAACATGTAACATTTATTCATTAAAACCAACATATCAATTAGTCACATAGAGTTCATACACGTTACATTAAACACAAAGATAGGTTCTGAAATACGAGTTGTCACATCATCCCCAAGTTGAAAGAAATTTCGTCCTGAAATTTAGCACGTAGTTACTGAGGAAGCTAGTTAGGTTGCGTGGTTTCTTGGTTTTCCTGGGGTGTCACATTGGGCCTGATGAATGAACTGGGCCGAGAGCCCCTTTTGGCGAACAGCCGTCTTGACGAAGCATTGTACTTCATCAAGAGTGAAGATGACGAAGAATCAACTCTTCGTCCAGAAGAGTTGTGACGAAGGTCCTTCTTCGTCGAGAAGAGGAGTCGACGAAGAATCCTAGTTATTTGTCAATAAGTTGTGAAGCATGAACATAAAACATTTAACAACTCTTAGGTTTTCATCTAACAACCAAACATATCAAAACTTTAATCAAACATATCATTGCTTTAATCATTCATAAATTGTGCACACGTTACACATAAAACGAATTATGAAAACTAGGGGTGAGCAAAAGGAAAAACCCGACCCTACCCGACCATTACCCGACCCGACCCGAGAACCAATCAAACATAAAATAAAGAACCGATTCACTACCCTAAATATAGGGTCGGTTCCGGTCCATAGGTACAAGTCGGGTTTCACCATGAAAAGAACCGAGAACCGACCCGACCCAACCCTATTTTATATGAAAAATTGGAACCGATCTAAATACCTAGGTACTTGGGTTCGGGTCGGGTTGGGTATATTTTCGGTTCGGTTCTCGGTTATTTTCGGTCCGAACCTAAACTTGCTCACCCCTAATGAAAACATAATTGTGAACAAGTGATGCGTAGAGAAAAGACCTTGAGATTTCGGGTTGTCACGTCATCCCCAACTTGAAAGAAATTTCGTCCCGAAATTTGATGAGTAATCCAAAGCAGCAAGATGTTAGATCAGGATGACTGTGTATTTTCCGCGGGTGACACATCATCCCCAACTTGAAAGGGAATTTCGTCCTGAAATTCATCAGTTGCATCAGTATTAGATTGGTCATTAGGGAAAAGTTGAGGATACCTGAGCTTCATCTGATCCTCTCGTTCCCACATGAACGTTACCCAACTCAGCAGGTAACTTGAGTTTGTAGGCCACTTTACCAATCCGTTCCAAAATTTTGAATGGCCCGACATAACGCGGATTAAGCTTGCCGCTTTTCCTAAAGCGTACCACACCCTTCCAGGGTGAGACTTTCAACATAACCCGATGGCCCACTGCGAACTCCAAAGGTTTACTACGCTTGTCAGCGTAGCTTTTCTGATGGTCGCTGTAACACCTGTGTCACTTCACGGCCATCAAACAAATACCAAACCAATTGTAACACCTGTGTCTTTTCAACCATCAAACAAATGCCCACCCAGTGAAATATTGTATTTCATACTTGGGATTTGTAAAAATATGTGTATCATTTACACATATCAATTCTTGTTCGATTTCAATCACTATATCGCTTTCTGGAAGGTTATACGCGCACTAATGCGTAAATATAACCAGTTTAATGCAACAAACACTCCGGAATAGTGAAATAGGCTTAACATACCTTAAATAACCTATACATAACTTAGATATAAGTTTTGGAAGGTTTGGTGTGGTGAATCAAAGTTAATTCGCTTACAGGGACTAAAGTTGACAAACTGCGAAAGTATGCCAATTTGAACTGTAACAGACATTCCGGAACTTGACCATAAGTTAAACACACCATAAATATCCTTTACATAGCTTAGAAATAGGCTTTGAGGGGTTCGGTGTGCTAAAATAAACTTTTGGGTCATTCAGGGACTAAAAGTGTCAAAAAGTGCACAGGTTTGCATTTTCGCGCATAACTTACGTTCTGAATACATCCGGACATCCAAAAATTTATGCAAGCATGACTATATTATATTTTAGTGTTCGCCATAAGAAAAATCCATTCGTCGCGTCATTTGGATCGTTTTTCGCGCTTATGCGCATTCCGTCGTAATTAAGCGAACACCGCGTTCGTACGACCAAACGAACCATCATCCTAGATATTTTTGAGCATATTTTGAGTTCCCTATACTTTAACTTCATTTTAGAGCCTTGAAATGAGGTTAACGGGGTTCAAACGCATCGAAAATCGCTTAAACAAGGTGCAGGGACCATTTCTGGAAAATCTGCCAAAACAGGGGCCTAGCGTGACGCGACGGGCCTTAGCGTCACGCGAGCCCCCATCTGGACCAGATTCAGTGTTTTAAATGCAAGTTGCAACCAATTAATCCTTAACCACATGTTTTAAGTGACGTGTCACTAAGTTAAGGAGCATTTGTGGCACCACAACTTCCCGACAAGTGTACGGCCTTGATCGTGCCCTCCTTTCCATGAAACGATCTTAACGGTTCTCCGAATACTATAAATACCCCATCACCCCAACCTCATTTCTTACAAGAATTCTGATTTGAGAGCTCTAAGTTGAAACCTTTGTTTCATACCTGAGTTCTTGGATCGGGATTAGCATTCGGGGACCCTTCGTAAGTATTCTTTCGTTCTTTTCCTTATTTTATTGCTTTTCGAGTCAGAAAGTCAAACTTTGTTTGACTTTCAGCGTTGACCAGTAATGGTCAATGCGAAGTTCGTTTGAACTTCGCAACGTGAGTGTAATCACGTTGGTCATAGTCCCTTGGGACTATGCCCACTGATTACCACGTTGTCTAGGGTCGTAGGGTAAGCGATCTGATAAATCGCTTATACCTCGAACCCGACCCAGTTTGGTCGATCATTAGGATCCGACCAAACACATTAGGTGACCATAGTAGGTAGGGAATAACCTTCCGAGGTTATACCCTATGGTCACATCGTTTAAGCAGTTGTATGATAGGTAGTTTATATGCCTTAGGTAAATTACCAGAATACCCTTTTCATGTATAATTGGTAATTAAGCATATGTAACCTAAACCTTTGTCACATAACTGATTATGTAATATGTTTAGGCATATAACACTTGTCATAGGGCTAGTTAGGCGGTCCGAACGCGTTTCACGCGAACGACGCGTTAAAGTAGCATAAGCTACCTAAACGGGTCGTAATGGGTCGAAATCACTCAGGTTAAGTTTCATTTAGTATGTAGGCTTTGTTAAACCAAATGACACGAGTCTCTACACTCGTTTGGTTTACAAACCCTAATGCTACCCAATCTTCCGATCTAGGTCCGGTTTATTAACATAGTTACCTATACTAGGTGCCGTTTGATATCCGCGATCTCTAGCATTGTTTGGTTGTTACTCAAGGACTTCTGAGCAATCTCAAGTGAGTACATAGAACCCCCTCTTTTAAATGTTTTCAAGGTGTTTATGTGAGTACATAGACCCCTCTTTTACTGTTTTCCAAACTGTTTTGGGGTGGAACACATGTGCCTACTTGTTACTTTCATGCTTTCCTGTTTTGACATCATATACTTGCTATGCTCATTAGTACATTATAGTACATGATTTCATTACATCTCATGCTAGGTGTGCCCATTGTGTGCATTACTTAGTACATTGTTTTACACTACCTTTCATGCTAGGTGTGCCCATTGTGTGCATTACTTAGTACATTGTTTTACATGACATTTCATGCTAGGTGTGCCCATTGTGTGCATTACTTGGTACATTGTTTTACATTACATTTTGTTGCATATGCTCATCCAGTATATGAACACATTATATTACATTTTGAACCGTTGCATATGCTTACCCAGCATATGAATACATTATACTACATATTGAACCGTTGTAATCATTTGACTGTGATTCGTTGATATCTGTGAACCGTTTGTATCTGTGAACCGTGTGAACCGTATTTGACATAGACATTTCGGCATAGACATTTTAACATGATTGACAATTGATCATGCAATTACACAAAACATAGCTTTGATTTAAACCAAGTTTTACTTCAATACTTTGTTTTTGTGCATATGGTTTAGTTGAGACATTTCATTTGCCGTACATGACATTTTGACATAAACATTTGACATGGATATTTGACATAGACATTTTGACATTGGTTTGGTTTGATTAAATGATTAAGTAACTGTAACACCTGTGTCATTTCAACCATCAAAAAAATGCCAAACCAATGAAATATTATATTTCATACTTTGGACTTGTATAAATATGTGTATCTTTTGCACATATCAACTCTTGTTCGATTTCAAACTCTAAATCGCTTTCTGGAAGGTTATACGCGCACTAATGCGTAACTATAACCAGTTTAATGCAACAAACACTCCGGAATAGTGAAATAGGTTTAACATACCTTAAATAACCTTTACATAACTTAGATATAAGATTTGGAAGGTTTGGTGTGGTGAAATCAAAGTTAAATCACTTACAGGGACTAAAGTTGACAAACTGCGAAAGTATGCCAATTTAAACTGTAACAGACATTCCGGAACATGACCATAAGTTAAACATACCATAAATATCCTTTACATAGCTTAGAAATAGGCTTTGAGGTGTTCGGTATGCTAAAATAAACTTTTGTGTCATTCAGGGACTAAAAGTGTCAAAAAGTGCACAAGTTTGCATTCTCGCGCATAACTTACGTTCTGAATACATCCGGACATCCAAAAATTTATGAAAGCATGACTATATTATATTTTAGTGTTCGCCATAAGAAAAATCCATTCGTTTCGTCATTTGGATCGTTTTTCGCGCTTATGCGCATTCCGTCGTAATTAACCGAACATCGCAACTGTACGGCTAAACGAACCGACATCCGAGATATTTTTGAGCACATTTTAAGTTCCCTATACTTTAACTTCATTTTAGAGCTTTGAAATGGGGTTAACGGGCCTTAAACGTGTCGAAAATGGGCTGATTGCACTGCAGGGACCAAAACTGTAAATCTGCCAAAGTTTTACCTTACGGACCTCAACATTGGCAGCTTTGAGGTCCGTAAGCTTATGTCTGCACATCAGAAACTTCTAATCCAGCTGTTAACAGCTGTTACCCACTCCTAATCACTTTGCCACATGTTGATCTCTTATGGTGAGTGACCAAATGAGCCACCATAAGGTTCCGACAAGTGTACGCATGAGATTAAGGCACGATATTCGACAAACGATCCTAACGGTTACCCGAAAACTATAAATACCCCATCACCCCCAACCTCATTACTTACAAGAATCTGATCTATTTGACTCTAAGTTGGAACCATTGTTTCATACCTGAGTTATTGTGATCACGATTAGCATTCGGGGACCCTTCGTAAGTATTCTTTCGTTCTTTTCCTTATTTTACTGCTTTTCGAGTCAGAAAGTCAAACTTTGTTTGACTTTCAGCGTTGACCAGTAATGGTCAATGCGAAGTTCGTAGGGACTTCGCAACGTGATTGTAATCACGATGGTCATAGTCCCTTGGGACTATGCCTACTGATTACCACGTTGTCTAGGGTCGTAGGGTAAGCGATCTGATAAATCGCTTATACCTCGAACCCGACCCATTTGGTCGATCATTAGGATCCGACCAAACACATTAGGTGACCATGGTAGGTAGGGAATGACCTTCCGAGGTTATACCCTATGGTCACATCGTTTGAGTAGTTGTATGATAGGTAGTTTATATGCCTTAGGTTAATTACCAGAATACCCTTTTCATGTATAATTGGTAATTAAGCATATGTAACCTAAACCTTTGTCACATAACTGATTATGTAACATGTTTAGGCATATAACACTTGTCATAGGGCTAGTTAGGCGGTCCGAACGCGTTTCACGCGAACGACGCGTTAAAGTAGCATAAGCTACCTAAACGGGTCGTAATGGGTCGTAAGCACTTAGATTAAGGTTTCATTTAGTATGTAGGCTTCGTTAAACCATATGACACGAGTCTCTATACCCGTTTGGTTTACGAACCCTCATGCTATCAGATCTTCCGATTTAGGTCCGGTTTATTAATGTAGTTACCTATAGTAGGTGCCGTTTGATTTCCGTGATCTCCAGCATTGCTTGGTTGTTACTCAAGGACTTCTGAGCAATCTCAAGTGAGTACATAGACCCCTCTTTTACTGTTTTCCAAACTGTTTTGGGGTGGAACACATGTGCCTACTTGTTACATTCATGCTTTCCCGTTTTCACATCATATACCTGCTATGTTCGTTAGTACATTATAGTACATGATTTTATGACATTTCATGCTAGGTGTGCCCAATTGTGTGCATTACTTAGTACATCGTTTTACATGACATTTTGACATAGACATTTGACATAGACATTTGACATAGACATTTCGGCATAGACATTTTAACATGATTGACATTTGATCATGCATTTCCCACAAAACATAACTTTGATTTAAACTAAGTTTTACTTCAATACTTTGTTTTTGTGCATATGGTTTAGTTGAGACATTTCACTTGCCATACACGACATTTTGATATGATTTACATCTTGACATGAACATTTGACATATTACCCAATACATTTGACAATTGATTTAAAACATAGACTTCTTACATTGGTTGGTTTGGTTTGATTAAGTGATTAAGTAACGATGCGTGTGTAATATGATACAAGCATGGTGGATACGCCGCTGGTACTTCCTATATATAAGTGTTTGTATGGTATTACATATCGTAGCGTTATTTGAATCATTTCAGTTTGAGACATAGAACATTTTATACAAATAACATACTTTTCACAAGACATTGTTTTACAAACAACTTATCTTATACATACCCATTTTACTATGGTTATTCATTTAACCATACATTATTCACTTATTTTATACATATCATCTGAACTCATTGTTTTTCAAATGATTTACAAAACAAAGCAAATTACAAGGTTCATGACTAAACATTTTCTCAAACATAAGTCATGAAACCTATTTTCACAAAACCTATGTATCTCACAGGCATTTTTATGCTGACGTACCTATTTTCACATGTGTTTTTCAGGAACTGTTGCATAAGATGATCAAGATACACATAGGCAGTCTTGGGCTTTAGTGACAATAAAAGATGCAAGACTAGTTAATTATGTTGTATTTCTTTGTTTGTTAAGACATTGTAACACTTGTAATCAATAAAACGAAACTTCAATTGCCATGGATTTGAAACAATTAATTCTGTTACAACACTCCCCGACATTTCCGCCACGTTTGGTATGTTCTACGTGGTCGGGGTGTGACAGAAACGATGGTATCAGAGCCAATGGTTATAGGGAATTAGGTTATTAGTAATGCTTTGACCTAGTCTATAACCTTCTTAGGACCCTAACGCGAGTTTACTTGCGTTTAGTCATAAAACAATACCGTCACCTATCCTTAGGCGACTACCACAACAAGAACATAAATTTCAAAACTGCTTTGAAAACTAATCATCTGTTCTAGGATGATTGATTACTAGGTTTTGAACCCTCTATTGTAAGGTTTTGAACCCTCTGTTATATGGTTTTGAACCGCTATGAGTTTTCAAAATCTCGTCAAGGTTTTGGGTTTTAAATAATGTGAACACGTGCAAACTGGAAGGGTGAATGCCTGTATTCTGGGAATTCTTGGGATGAGTGTTCACTTATAGGCGAGCATGTCTTCGCGATACATTATTTTTGACCTATTTACTTTGACTAAACACCGAGGTCGTTTGTTGCTTCGTAGTAACAAACAAATGACCACTACCCTTGCTTTCATCAGATTTGTTTCATCTCATTCTTTTCGTCTAAATCTCTCACTCGTTTCCTTTCATGTTTCCTCTTTTAGAATGCCTCCTCGACGCGAAAGCCAGATAGCGACTGCCGAACTGGCAGAAATCATCGCGCAGCAAATGGCTGCTGCCTTCCCAAATCTTTATGCTCAAATGATGCAAGCCATCAACAACAACAATGCTCCATGCAACTTCAAGAGTTTCAACTCGGCTAAACCGCTCAAGTTTAGTGGTTCTGAGGGAGCAACTGGGCTTCTTCAATGGTTCGAGAGCATTGAGAATACGTTCCGTCACGTTCAGTGTCCTGAAAATCGCAAGGTCGAGTTTTCTTCGAGTGTGTTTCAGAAGAGGGCTCTTACGTGGTGGAACGGGATTATGAGAGACCGGGGTGCTGAAGTTGCACTAGCACAGACTTGGGCCGAGCTTAGAGCTCTTATGATGAGGGAGTTCTGTCCTCGTCATGAACTGCGAGCTTTGGAGAGAGAGTTTGATGATTTGAAGCAAGATAGTGGTGAACATCGAGCCTATACTGACCGTTTTGAAGAATTGAGCCTGTTGTGTCCTGCTATGGTTACTCCTGTGGATAAGGCGATCGAGAAATATACTGATGGTCTTCCTGACCTAGTTCAGGATATTGTTACTGGCAGCAACCCTACTACTGTCAGACAAGCCATTGAATTGTCTGCTACTCTAACTGAATCCCACATCAGAAAGAAAAAGCTTTTTCGAAAAGGCGACCCAAGACCATCCGACAAGACTGCTCAAGTGGAACCAAAGGAAGAACATGCTGAGGTGTCCAAGAATAAGAAGCGTAAGGCTTCGCAGAATTTTGCGATTGCTGCTCAACCCAACCAAAACATCCGCCACCAACCAGCTCAGCCTCCTGCAAGGAAACCTTATGCCGATACTGCACCGATATGCGACAAATGTAATGCACACCACTTAGCTCACCTACAGTGTCGTTTGTGTGCATCATGTGGGCGACTCGGTCACCTGGCAAATGCTTGTCGTTTTACCCCTAACCAAGCTGGTCCAAACCAACCTCAAGTTAATCCTGCACAAGCTCGTCTTCCACGAGGTCCTTGCTTCAACTGTAACGAGATGGGCCATTTCCGAAGAAATTGCCCAAAGATTGCTAATGCGAATCCAGCGCAAGGATGAGCATCGGACCAACTAGAAGACAATGTTGTTTGGAAATAATCAAGCCTTATGTATTATTTTCTTTTGTTGTCAAGGTCCATGAAACAGTTGTTGTTGTGGATGTTTATAAATAAATCTTTTTATTCTATATTGCAATGTACAAATATGATGGCATGTACAAACAACGTATCCCCTACAATACCAACAATCAAGGAATCGTATTCCTTGAAGAACAGACTACCCCGTAATTTCTTTCATTTTATTATCTCTTGCGTTTTCCACGGAAATCCAAAGTACCCGTTTCTTCCAAGGAAACGAAGTACAAGGCGCAAGTTACAACCCTGTACGAATACCCAACATACCACTATAAATTCTTAATAGGGTACCTAAGGGTATTTCCGTATATTCAAAAATTATTGCACCCTAATTCGAATATTGCGTTTTCTTGAAAACGAAATCGAATTTTTGGAGGATCTTTCTATCTTCATAGTTAGATTCTTGTTAATGTTTAAGGTGCCGAATGAAATCCATGAAATGGATTCCTAATGTGCTTTAAATGCATGTACATATTTAACAAAACAAAACTTACAAATTAAAGATCTAGATAAACAATTTTGTGGTTATGTGACTTTGTGTTTATGCATATTTGTGTTTTTGTATACTCTGGATATTCGTTATCCGAATCCTCATAGAATCTTTCTTATCTTCATATGAAGGATTCATAGTAGGATATTAAAAAAGGTACTATCTTAAATCCTTAATGGACTTCTACGTTGTAGTTAAGTCCCTTGGATTATAAAGTACTATTCCAAAGTTTAAGGGCAACATGTGTTGATAAGTTAAATACATCCTACGTCGATGTAGTTAAATATTCCCCGTAGGTAATTTAGTTAAAGAGATCCTACGTCGATCTAAGTTAAATAGATTGGTTCGACAATCTAGTTAAATACATCCTACGTCGGTGTAGTAGTTAAAGAGATCCTACGTCGATCTAAGTTAAATAGATTGGTTCGACAATCTAGTTAAATACATCCTACGTCGGTGTAGTAGTTAAAGAGATCCTACGTCGATCTAAGTTAAATAGATTGGTTCGACAATCTAGTTAAATACATCCTACGTCGATGTAGTAGTTAAAGAGATCCTACGTCGATCTAAGTTAAATAGATTGGTTCGACAATCTAGTTAAATACATCCTACGTCGGTGTAGTAGTTAAATACATCCTACGTCGGTGTAGTAGTTAAATACATCCTACGTCGGTGTAGTAGTTAAATACATCCTACGTCGATGTAGTAGCTAAATAATTCTCTTGAGTAGTTAAGTTAAATAGATTGGTTCGACAATCTAGTTAAATGTATCATGTGTTTATGTAGTTAGATAGACCCTCGTGAGGTCTAGTTCAAGAGATTATTCGTTTAATTTTTTCCCCATACGCATTATGAAATAAACTGTGCGGACTGTGCAAGGAACTACGTAATTATGGAGGCCTACATAATTATGGAGTTCAGTGCATAGGAACCACAGGAAGTTTTGTCATGTGTTAAGACCAACAGTGGCGAGAGTAATGATACGGGAGAAGTCTTGGACTTTGACCAATGTCATTTATTCTCACACTACCCAATTCTGATTTCAAGCACACACAAGTTTCCTATGATAATTCTTCACGGGAACTGTTCTCCTGTCTATAGTTCAAAACTCCATGTTTTGTTACTACAATGACTTCAAATTGAGGGTTGACATCTTTGCTAAGAATCCTAACATGGCCCAGAGTTTTACTTAAGGGCTCAATGGATTTGTCAGAAGGCAAAACCGTCACAGCTGTCTCCACAAGTTTCATCTAAAACAAAATTTCGGGACGAAATTTCCTAAAGTAGGGGAGACTGTAACACCTGTGTCATTTCAACCATCAAAAAAATGCCAAACCAATGAAATATTATATTTCATACTTTGGACTTGTATAAATATGTGTATCTTTTGCACATATCAACTCTTGTTCGATTTCAAACTCTAAATCGCTTTCTGGAAGGTTATACGCGCACTAATGCGTAACTATAACCAGTTTAATGCAACAAACACTCCGGAATAGTGAAATAGGTTTAACATACCTTAAATAACCTTTACATAACTTAGATATAAGATTTGGAAGGTTTGGTGTGGTGAAATCAAAGTTAAATCACTTACAGGGACTAAAGTTGACAAACTGCGAAAGTATGCCAATTTAAACTGTAACAGACATTCCGGAACATGACCATAAGTTAAACATACCATAAATATCCTTTACATAGCTTAGAAATAGGCTTTGAGGTGTTCGGTATGCTAAAATAAACTTTTGTGTCATTCAGGGACTAAAAGTGTCAAAAAGTGCACAAGTTTGCATTCTCGCGCATAACTTACGTTCTGAATACATCCGGACATCCAAAAATTTATGAAAGCATGACTATATTATATTTTAGTGTTCGCCATAAGAAAAATCCATTCGTTTCGTCATTTGGATCGTTTTTCGCGCTTATGCGCATTCCGTCGTAATTAACCGAACATCGCAACTGTACGGCTAAACGAACCGACATCCGAGATATTTTTGAGCACATTTTAAGTTCCCTATACTTTAACTTCATTTTAGAGCTTTGAAATGGGGTTAACGGGCCTTAAACGTGTCGAAAATGGGCTGATTGCACTGCAGGGACCAAAACTGTAAATCTGCCAAAGTTTTACCTTACGGACCTCAACATTGGCAGCTTTGAGGTCCGTAAGCTTATGTCTGCACATCAGAAACTTCTAATCCAGCTGTTAACAGCTGTTACCCACTCCTAATCACTTTGCCACATGTTGATCTCTTATGGTGAGTGACCAAATGAGCCACCATAAGGTTCCGACAAGTGTACGCATGAGATTAAGGCACGATATTCGACAAACGATCCTAACGGTTACCCGAAAACTATAAATACCCCATCACCCCCAACCTCATTACTTACAAGAATCTGATCTATTTGACTCTAAGTTGGAACCATTGTTTCATACCTGAGTTATTGTGATCACGATTAGCATTCGGGGACCCTTCGTAAGTATTCTTTCGTTCTTTTCCTTATTTTACTGCTTTTCGAGTCAGAAAGTCAAACTTTGTTTGACTTTCAGCGTTGACCAGTAATGGTCAATGCGAAGTTCGTAGGGACTTCGCAACGTGATTGTAATCACGATGGTCATAGTCCCTTGGGACTATGCCTACTGATTACCACGTTGTCTAGGGTCGTAGGGTAAGCGATCTGATAAATCGCTTATACCTCGAACCCGACCCATTTGGTCGATCATTAGGATCCGACCAAACACATTAGGTGACCATGGTAGGTAGGGAATGACCTTCCGAGGTTATACCCTATGGTCACATCGTTTGAGTAGTTGTATGATAGGTAGTTTATATGCCTTAGGTTAATTACCAGAATACCCTTTTCATGTATAATTGGTAATTAAGCATATGTAACCTAAACCTTTGTCACATAACTGATTATGTAACATGTTTAGGCATATAACACTTGTCATAGGGCTAGTTAGGCGGTCCGAACGCGTTTCACGCGAACGACGCGTTAAAGTAGCATAAGCTACCTAAACGGGTCGTAATGGGTCGTAAGCACTTAGATTAAGGTTTCATTTAGTATGTAGGCTTCGTTAAACCATATGACACGAGTCTCTATACCCGTTTGGTTTACGAACCCTCATGCTATCAGATCTTCCGATTTAGGTCCGGTTTATTAATGTAGTTACCTATAGTAGGTGCCGTTTGATTTCCGTGATCTCCAGCATTGCTTGGTTGTTACTCAAGGACTTCTGAGCAATCTCAAGTGAGTACATAGACCCCTCTTTTACTGTTTTCCAAACTGTTTTGGGGTGGAACACATGTGCCTACTTGTTACATTCATGCTTTCCCGTTTTCACATCATATACCTGCTATGTTCGTTAGTACATTATAGTACATGATTTTATGACATTTCATGCTAGGTGTGCCCAATTGTGTGCATTACTTAGTACATCGTTTTACATGACATTTTGACATAGACATTTGACATAGACATTTGACATAGACATTTCGGCATAGACATTTTAACATGATTGACATTTGATCATGCATTTCCCACAAAACATAACTTTGATTTAAACTAAGTTTTACTTCAATACTTTGTTTTTGTGCATATGGTTTAGTTGAGACATTTCACTTGCCATACACGACATTTTGATATGATTTACATCTTGACATGAACATTTGACATATTACCCAATACATTTGACAATTGATTTAAAACATAGACTTCTTACATTGGTTGGTTTGGTTTGATTAAGTGATTAAGTAACGATGCGTGTGTAATATGATACAAGCATGGTGGATACGCCGCTGGTACTTCCTATATATAAGTGTTTGTATGGTATTACATATCGTAGCGTTATTTGAATCATTTCAGTTTGAGACATAGAACATTTTATACAAATAACATACTTTTCACAAGACATTGTTTTACAAACAACTTATCTTATACATACCCATTTTACTATGGTTATTCATTTAACCATACATTATTCACTTATTTTATACATATCATCTGAACTCATTGTTTTTCAAATGATTTACAAAACAAAGCAAATTACAAGGTTCATGACTAAACATTTTCTCAAACATAAGTCATGAAACCTATTTTCACAAAACCTATGTATCTCACAGGCATTTTTATGCTGACGTACCTATTTTCACATGTGTTTTTCAGGAACTGTTGCATAAGATGATCAAGATACACATAGGCAGTCTTGGGCTTTAGTGACAATAAAAGATGCAAGACTAGTTAATTATGTTGTATTTCTTTGTTTGTTAAGACATTGTAACACTTGTAATCAATAAAACGAAACTTCAATTGCCATGGATTTGAAACAATTAATTCTGTTACAACACTCCCCGACATTTCCGCCACGTTTGGTATGTTCTACGTGGTCGGGGTGTGACAGTAACGATACGTGTGTAATATGATACAAGCATGGTGGATACGCCGCTGGTACTTCCTATATATAAGTGTTTGTATGGTATTACATATTGTAGCGTTACTTGAATCATTTCAGTTTGAGGCATAGAACATTTTATACAAGTAACATACTTTTCTCAAGACATTTATTTACAAACAACTTATCTTATACAAACTCATTTTACATGGTTATTCATTTAATCATACATTATTCACTTATCTATACATATCATCTGAACTCATTGTTTTTCAAATGATTTACAAGACAAAGCAAATTACAAGGTTCATGACTAAACATTTTCTCAAACATAAGTCATGAAACCTATTTTCACAAAACCTATGTATCTCACAGGCATTTTTATGCTGACGTACCTATTTTCACATGTGTTTTTCAGAAACTGTTGCATAAGATGATCAAGATACACATAGGCAGACTTGGGCTTTAGTGACAATAAAAGATGCAAGACTAGTTAATTATGTTGTATTTCTTGTTTGTTAAGACATTGTAACACTTTTAATCAATAAAACGAAACTTCAATTGCCATGGATTTGAAACAATTAATTCTGTTACAACACTCCCCGACGTTTCCGCCACGTTTTGTATGTTCTACGTGGTCGGGGTGTGACAGAAAAGATGGTATCAGAGCCAATGGTTATAGGGAATTAGGTTATTAGTAATGCTTTGACCTAGTCTATAACCTTCTTAGGACCCTAACGTGAGTTTACTTGCGTTTAGTCATAAAACAATACCGTCACCTATCCTTAGGCGACGATCACAACAAGAACATAAATTTCAAAACCGCTTTGAAAACTAATCATCTGTTCTAGGATGATTGATTACTAGGTTTTGAACCTTCTATTGTAAGGTTTTGAACCCTCTATTGTAAGGTTTTGAACCCCTTTGAGTTTTCAAAATCTCATCAAGGTTTTGGGCTTTAAATAATGTGAACACGTGCAAACTGGAAGGGTGAACGCCTGTATTCTGGGTTTTCTGTCTAGGCAAGCACTTCGTATACATCTCAACCAGACGCGAGACCAGTTGTGCTTACCTGGGAATTCTTGGGATGAGTGTTCACTTATAGGCGAGCATGTCTTCGCGATACATTATTTTTGACCTATTTACTTTGATTATTCACCGAGGTCGTTTGTTGCTTTGTAGTAACAAACAAATGACCACTATCCATTGCGTTCATCAAATTTGTTTCATCTCATTCTTTTCGTCTAAATCTCTCACTCGTTTCTTTTCATGTCTCCTCTTTTAGAATGCCTCCTCGACGCGAGAACCAGATAGCGACGGCCGAACTGGCAGAAATTATTGCACAGCAAATGGCTGCTCAATTCCCAAACCTCTTTGCTCAATGGAATCAAGCCAACAACAACAACAATGGTGTATGCAATTTCAAGAGTTTTAACTCGGCAAAACCACTCAAGTTTAGTGGTTCTGAGGGAGCGACTGGGCTTCTTCAATGGTTCGAGAGCATTGAGAATACTTTCCGCCACGTGCAGTGTCCTGACAATCGCAAGGTCGAGTTTGCTTCGAGTGTATTCCAGAAGAGAGCCCTTACGTGGTGGAATGGGGTTATGAGAGATCGTGGTGCAGAAGTTGCTCTAGCACAGACATGGGCCGAACTTAGGGCTCTCATGATGAAGGAGTTTTGTCCTCGTCACGAGATCAAGGCTCTGGAAAGGGAATTTGATGATCTCAAGCAAGACAGCGGTGAGCATCGAGCCTACACGGACCGTTATGAGGAGTTAAGCCTGTTATGCCCAAACATGGTCACGCCTTTGGATAAGGCGATCGAAAAGTACATTGATGGCCTTCCCGACTCAATACAAGACATTTTGACTGGTAGCAACCCTACTACTGTTAGGCAGGCCATTGAGTTATCTGCAACCTTGACTGAATCGCAGATCAGGAAACGTAAGCTTTTCCGAAAGGGTGACAAGAAACTGGTCGAGGAATCGAAACCAATCGAGGAATCAAAGACCATGGATGAACAGACTGGATCCTCTAAGAAGTCAAAGAAGCGAAAGGCTTCTCAGAACTTCGCCGTGGTCGCTCACAATGATCAAGCCGTCCTCAATCAACCAGCTCAACCCCCTGCCAGGAAACCCTACAATGGAACTGCACCTTTGTGCAACCAATGTGGCCTACATCATCATGCTGGGGTGAAGTGCCGCACATGCCAAGTTTGCGGACTTACAGGTCATACAGCGAGGGTTTGCCCAACAGCAGCAGCACCAAATCAGATTAACAACAATCCTGCTCAAGCTCGTTTCCCACTGGGATCTTGCTACAACTGTGGCGAGATGGGCCATTTTAGTAGAAATTGCCCAAGACTTGCTGATGCAAATCCAGCGCAGGGATGAGTATCTGACCGACAGAAGATAACGCTGTTTAGAAAATAATCGAGCCTTGTGTATTATTTTCTTTTATCACAATCTATGAAACAGTTGTTATTATTGTTGTTTATAAATAAATCTTTCATTTACATTTCAATATGTTTATGTGGTTGCATGTATAAACATATCCCCTACAATACCGACAATCAAGGAACCGCATTCCTTGAAGAACAGACTACTTCCAAATTTCTTCCCTTGTATAATCTCTTGCGTTTCCATGAAAATCCTAAGTACCCGTTTCTTCCAAGAGAAACGATGTACGAGGCGCCAAGTTAATAGCAATCAATAACAAGAAAATAACAATTAAACAATTATGTGGTTATGTGCTTATGTGTTATCCTTTATGTGTCATGTGATCCAATTTATGTTATTCAAATCCTCGGAAAAATCTTACTTATCTTTGAGCAAGAGATTCATAGTAGGATACCCAAAGGTACTACTTAAATCCTTAATGGACTTCTACGTTGTAGTTAAAGTCCCTTGGATTATAATGTACTACTTCATAATTAGACCCCTTTAGTAGTCTAGTTAAACAGATTGATCCAAAAATCTGGTTGGGGATATCATGTGATGATATAGCTGAAAGGACTCCTTAGTGGCCTAATTAAGAAGATCCTCTGTTGATCTAATTAAAAGGACCCTATGGTAGTCTAGTCACTCTCATCTCAGGTTTGATATCTTTCCCCACAACATTTCAAAACAAACTGTGCGGACTGTGCAAGGAATTACGTAATTATGGATGCATACATAATTATGAAATTTAGTGCACAGAAATCACAGCAAGTTCTATCATGTATCAAGAGTTAACCCTATTCATTTCCAATTCTGATGAAGCATCCGTTGAGGAAAAATGAACTAGCTATTCATTTTTCACTTCTGAAGAATAACCGTTGAGGAAAATGAATTATCCATTCATTTTCGTTCTAAAGAATATCCGTTGAGGAAATGAATATCCGTTGTTTATCTTTTCATTTCCATTCTGAAGAATAACCGTTGAGGAAAATGAATTATCCATTCATTTTCGTTCTAAAGAATATCCGTTGAGGAAATGAATATCCGTTGTTTATCTTTTCATTTCCATTCTGAAGAATAACCGTTGAGGAAAATGAATTATCCATTCATTTTCGTTCTAAAGAATATCCGTTGAGGAAATGAATATCCGTTGTTTATCTTTTCATTTCGTTCTGAAGAATATCCGTTGTGAAATCCTTCATTTCCAACTCTGAGGAAGCAACCGTTGAAAATGACTCCGTTAGTTCATTTTCGTTTCTGAAGATTTATCCGTTGAGGAAATGAATACCCGTTGATTTTTCTTTCATTTCAAATTCTGAAGAACAAACCGTTGAGGAAAATGACCCCGTTTGTTCATTTTCGTTCTGAAGAATATCCGTTGAGAGAAATGAATATCCGTTGTTTATCTTTTCATTTCCATTCTGAAGAATAACCGTTGAGGAAAATGAATTATCCATTCATTTTCGTTCTAAAGAATATCCGTTGAGGAAATGAATATCCGTTGTTTATCTTTTCATTTCCATTTCCATTCTGAAGAATAATCGTTGAGGAAAATGAATTATCCATTCATTTTCGTTCTAAAGAATATCCGTTGAGGAAATGAATATCCGTTGTTTATCTTTTCATTTTCGTTATGAAGAATATCCGTTGAGAGAAATGAATATCCGTTGTTTATCTTTTCATTTTCGTTCTGAAGAATATCCGTTGAGAGAAATGAATATCTGTTGTTTATCTTTTCATTTCCATACTGAAGAATAACCGTTGAGGAAAATGAATTATCCATTCATTTTCGTTCTAAAGAATTGTCCGTTAAGGAAATGAATCCCCGTTGGTTTATTCCTTCATTTCCGCCTCTGAAGAATACTCGTAGAGGAAAATGACTCCGTTTGTTCATTTTCATTCTGAAGAATGTCCGTTAAGGAAATGACAGGATTATGCTTCACATATCTCTGGTGGTTATCTGACACAAAGTCACAAATAGACTCCTACGAATTAATTTCGGGACGAAATTTCCTAAAGTAGGGGAGACTGTAACACCTGTGTCTTTTCAACCATCAAACAAATGCCCACCCAGTGAAATATTGTATTTCATACTTGGGATTTGTAAAAATATGTGTATCATTTACACATATCAATTCTTGTTCGATTTCAATCACTATATCGCTTTCTGGAAGGTTATACGCGCACTAATGCGTAAATATAACCAGTTTAATGCAACAAACACTCCGGAATAGTGAAATAGGCTTAACATACCTTAAATAACCTATACATAACTTAGATATAAGTTTTGGAAGGTTTGGTGTGGTGAATCAAAGTTAATTCGCTTACAGGGACTAAAGTTGACAAACTGCGAAAGTATGCCAATTTGAACTGTAACAGACATTCCGGAACTTGACCATAAGTTAAACACACCATAAATATCCTTTACATAGCTTAGAAATAGGCTTTGAGGGGTTCGGTGTGCTAAAATAAACTTTTGGGTCATTCAGGGACTAAAAGTGTCAAAAAGTGCACAGGTTTGCATTTTCGCGCATAACTTACGTTCTGAATACATCCGGACATCCAAAAATTTATGCAAGCATGACTATATTATATTTTAGTGTTCGCCATAAGAAAAATCCATTCGTCGCGTCATTTGGATCGTTTTTCGCGCTTATGCGCATTCCGTCGTAATTAAGCGAACATCGCGTTCGTACGACCAAACGAACCATCATCCTAGATATTTTTGAGCATATTTTGAGTTCCCTATACTTTAACTTCATTTTAGAGCCTTGAAATGAGGTTAACGGGGTTCAAACGCATCGAAAATCGCTTAAACAAGGTGCAGGGACCATTTCTGGAAAATCTGCCAAAACAGGGGCCTAGCGTGACGCGACGGGCCTTAGCGTCACGCGAGCCCCCATCTGGACCAGATTCAGTGTTTTAAATGCAAGTTGCAACCAATTAATCCTTAACCACATGTTTTAAGTGACGTGTCACTAAGTTAAGGAGCATTTGTGGCACCACAACTTCCCGACAAGTGTACGGCCTTGATCGTGCCCTCCTTTCCATGAAACGATCTTAACGGTTCTCCGAATACTATAAATACCCCATCACCCCAACCTCATTTCTTACAAGAATTCTGATTTGAGAGCTCTAAGTTGAAACCTTTGTTTCATACCTGAGTTCTTGGATCGGGATTAGCATTCGGGGACCCTTCGTAAGTATTCTTTCGTTCTTTTCCTTATTTTATTGCTTTTCGAGTCAGAAAGTCAAACTTTGTTTGACTTTCAGCGTTGACCAGTAATGATCAATGCGAAGTTCGTTTGAACTTCGCAACGTGAGTGTAATCACGTTGGTCATAGTCCCTTGGGACTATGCCCACTGATTACCACGTTGTCTAGGGTCGTAGGGTAAGCGATCTGATAAATCGCTTATACCTCGAACCCGACCCAGTTTGGTCGATCATTAGGATCCGACCAAACACATTAGGTGACCATAGTAGGTAGGGAATAACCTTCCGAGGTTATACCCTATGGTCACATCGTTTAAGCAGTTGTATGATAGGTAGTTTATATGCCTTAGGTAAATTACCAGAATACCCTTTTCATGTATAATTGGTAATTAAGCATATGTAACCTAAACCTTTGTCACATAACTGATTATGTAATATGTTTAGGCATATAACACTTGTCATAGGGCTAGTTAGGCGGTCCGAACGCGTTTCACGCGAACGACGCGTTAAAGTAGCATAAGCTACCTAAACGGGTCGTAATGGGTCGAAATCACTCAGGTTAAGTTTCATTTAGTATGTAGGCTTTGTTAAACCAAATGACACGAGTCTCTACACTCGTTTGGTTTACAAACCCTAATGCTACCCAATCTTCCGATCTAGGTCCGGTTTATTAACATAGTTACCTATACTAGGTGCCGTTTGATATCCGCGATCTCTAGCATTGTTTGGTTGTTACTCAAGAACTTCTGAGCAATCTCAAGTGAGTACATAGAACCCCCTCTTTTAAATGTTTTCAAGGTGTTTATGTGAGTACATAGACCCCTCTTTTACTGTTTTCCAAACTGTTTTGGGGTGGAACACATGTGCCTACTTGTTACTTTCATGCTTTCCTGTTTTGACATCATATACTTGCTATGCTCATTAGTACATTATAGTACATGATTTCATTACATCTCATGCTAGGTGTGCCCATTGTGTGCATTACTTAGTACATTGTTTTACACTACCTTTCATGCTAGGTGTGCCCATTGTGTGCATTACTTAGTACATTGTTTTACATGACATTTCATGCTAGGTGTGCCCATTGTGTGCATTACTTGGTACATTGTTTTACATTACATTTTGTTGCATATGCTCATCCAGTATATGAACACATTATATTACATTTTGAACCGTTGCATATGCTTACCCAGCATATGAATACATTATACTACATATTGAACCGTTGTAATCATTTGACTGTGATTCGTTGATATCTGTGAACCGTTTGTATCTGTGAACCGTGTGAACCGTATTTGACATAGACATTTCGGCATAGACATTTTAACATGATTGACAATTGATCATGCAATTACACAAAACATAGCTTTGATTTAAACCAAGTTTTACTTCAATACTTTGTTTTTGTGCATATGGTTTAGTTGAGACATTTCATTTGCCGTACATGACATTTTGACATAAACATTTGACATGGATATTTGACATAGACATTTTGACATTGGTTTGGTTTGATTAAATGATTAAGTAACGATACGTGTGTAATATGATACAAGCATGGTGGATACGCCGCTGGTACTTCCTATATATAAGTGTTTGTATGGTATTACATATTGTAGCGTTACTTGAATCATTTCAGTTTGAGGCATAGAACATTTTATACAAGTAACATACTTTTCTCAAGACATTTATTTACAAACAACTTATCTTATACAAACTCATTTTACATGGTTATTCATTTAATCATACATTATTCACTTATCTATACATATCATCTGAACTCATTGTTTTTCAAATGATTTACAAGACAAAGCAAATTACAAGGTTCATGACTAAACATTTTCTCAAACATAAGTCATGAAACCTATTTTCACAAAACCTATGTATCTCACAGGCATTTTTATGCTGACGTACCTATTTTCACATGTGTTTTTCAGGAACTGTTGCATAAGATGATCAAGATACACATAGGCAGACTTGGGCTTTAGTGACAATAAAAGATGCAAGACTAGTTAATTATGTTGTATTTCTTGTTTGTTAAGACATTGTAACACTTTTAATCAATAAAACGAAACTTCAATTGCCATGGATTTGAAACAATTAATTCTGTTACAACACTCCCCGACGTTTCCGCCACGTTTTGTATGTTCTACGTGGTCGGGGTGTGACAGAAAAGATGGTATCAGAGCCAATGGTTATAGGGAATTAGGTTATTAGTAATGCTTTGACCTAGTCTATAACCTTCTTAGGACCCTAACGTGAGTTTACTTGCGTTTAGTCATAAAACAATACCGTCACCTATCCTTAGGCGACGACCACAACAAGAACATAAATTTCAAAACCGCTTTGAAAACTAATCATCTGTTCTAGGATGATTGATTACTAGGTTTTGAACCTTCTATTGTAAGGTTTTGAACCCTCTATTGTAAGGTTTTGAACCCCTTTGAGTTTTCAAAATCTCATCAAGGTTTTGGGCTTTAAATAATGTGAACACGTGCAAACTGGAAGGGTGAACGCCTGTATTCTGGGTTTTCTGTCTAGGCAAGCACTTCGTATACATCTCAACCAGACGCGAGACCAGTTGTGCTTACCTGGGAATTCTTGGGATGAGTGTTCACTTATAGGCGAGCATGTCTTCGCGATACATTATTTTTGACCTATTTACTTTGATTATTCACCGAGGTCGTTTGTTGCTTTGTAGTAACAAACAAATGACCACTATCCATTGCGTTCATCAAATTTGTTTCATCTCATTCTTTTCGTCTAAATCTCTCACTCGTTTCTTTTCATGTCTCCTCTTTTAGAATGCCTCCTCGACGCGAGAACCAGATAGCGACGGCCGAACTGGCAGAAATTATTGCACAGCAAATGGCTGCTCAATTCCCAAACCTCTTTGCTCAATGGAATCAAGCCAACAACAACAACAATGGTGTATGCAATTTCAAGAGTTTTAACTCGGCAAAACCACTCAAGTTTAGTGGTTCTGTCACACCCCGACCACGTGGAACATACAAAACGTGGCGGAAACATCGGGGAGTGTTGTAACAGAATTAATGTTTCAAATCCATGGCAATTGAAATTTCGTTTTATTCATTAGAAGTGTTACAATGTCTTAACAAACAAGGAAATACAACATAATTAACTAGTCTGCATCTTTTATTGTCACTAAGGCCCATGTCCGCCTAAGTGTATCTTGATCAATCCTATGCTTCATTTCCTGAAAAACACATGTGAAAATATGGTACGTCAGCATAAAAATGCCGGTGAGATACATAGGTTTTGTGAAAATAGGTTTCATGACTTATGTTTGAGAAAATGTTTAGTCATGAACCTTGTTATTTGCTTTGTCTTTAAATCATTCGAAAAACGATAAGATCAGATGATAAGTATAAATAAATGTAAGGTTAAATGGATAACCAAGTAAAATGTGTTTGTATAAGATAAGTTGTTTATAAATCAATGTCTTGTGAAAAGTATGTTATTTGTATGAAATGTTCTATGTCTCAAACTGAAATGATTCAAATAACGTGACGACATGTAATACCATACAAACACTTATATATAGGAAGTACCAGCGGCGTATCCACCATGCTTGTATCATATTACACACGCATCGTTACTTAATCACTTAATCATACCAAACCAAACAATGTAAAATGTTTATGTCAAGATGTAAATCATGTCAAAATGTCTATGTCAAATATCCAAGTCAAATGTCTATGTCAAATATCCATGTCAAATGTCTATGTTTAAACCAATAGTCAAAAGTCCTTGTATAAACCATGTCAAATGTTGATAGTCCAAAAGTAGTCAAGTAATGTATAACCAAAATGATATGTATGGCTAGTGAAAGGTATCAACTAAACCATATGCACAAGAACATAGCATCGAAGTAAAACTCGGTTTAAATCAATGTTATGTTTTGTGTAAATGCATGATCAATGTAAATCATGTAATATGTAACCAAAATGATATGTATGGTAAGTAAAATTTAGACTACTTAAACCATAAGTAAAAATGTACAAAACAAAGTATTGAAGTAAAACTGGTTTAAATCAAAGTTATGTTTTGTAAGACATATGCATGCTATACTGAATATGAACACTTATGCAGTATGTTAAACGCAAACATTCAAGCCTTGAGACAGTCGGATAACCCTTTCAGTCAAGGTTATCAAAAGAATTGTATTCGGATTCAGTCATTCCTTACATCCAAACAAACCCGGGATGTCAGGAATGGGATTTGTCAAGTCCTATGGTACCACTACCTACTACCGAGCGGCGTAGCAAATGTTAATGAATGTTATATAGACCCGTTAAACAAACCAAATGTCATACCAAAATGTAAGCATGTGATGAAGATAATGTACCTAGTATGCTAGAGTAAACATACAAGGTAGAGCTGTAAAACAATGTGTCCATATGTTACTGGAACATATGCAACAGAGATGCACTGTAAAACAATGTGTCCATATGCTGAGTAAACATATGCAACAGAGATGCAATGTAAAAATGATGTACTAAGTATGCTAAGTTAACATACAAAGTAGAAAAGTCATGTAAATCAATGTGCTAGCATGCTATCAGTCAACATACCTAGCAGAAAAAGTAATGTAAATCAATGTGCTTAGCATGTTATCAGTCAACATACATAGCAGAAAAGTAATGTAAATCATGTACTATAATGTACTAACAAACATAGTCGGTATATGATGTGAAAACAGGAAAGCATGAAAGTAACAAGTAGGCACATGTGTTCCACCCCAAAACGGTTTGGAAAACAGTAAAAGAGGGGTCTATGTACTCACTTGAGAATGCTCAGTAGTCCTTGAGTAACAACCAAACAATGCTAGAGATCACGGAAATCAAACGGCACCTAATATAGGTAACTATGTTAATTAACCGGACCTAAATCGGAAGATTGGGTAGTATTAGGGTTTGTAAACCAAATGAGTGTAGGAACTCATATGATATGGTTTAACAAAGCCTACATACTAAATGAAACTTAACCTAAGTCTTATCGACCCATTACGACCCGTTTAGGAAGCTTATGCTACTTTAACGCGTCGTTCGCGTAAAACGCGTTCGGAACGCCTAACTAGTCCTATGACAAGTGTTATATGCCTAAACATGTTACATAATCAGTTATGTGGCAAAAGTTTAGGTTACATATGCTTAATTACCAATTATACATGAAAAGGGTATTCTGGTAATTTACCTAAGGCATATAAACTACATATCATACAACTACTTAAACAATGTGACCATAGGGTATAACCTCGGAAGGTTATTCCCTACACTATGGTCACCTAATGTATTTGGTCGGATCCTAATGATCGACCAAATGGGTCGAGTTCGAAGGTATAGGCGATTTATTAGATCGCCTACCCTACGACCCTAGACAACGTGGTAATCAGTGGGCATAGTCCCAAGGGACTATGACCAACGTGATTACACTCACGTTGCGAAGTTCAAACGAACTTCGCATTGACCATTACTGGTCAACGCTGAAAGTCAAACAAAGTTTGACTTTCTGACTCGAAAAGCAATAAAATAAGGAAAAGAACGAAAGAATACTTACCCAGGGTCCCCGAATGCTAATCCCGACTTCAAGAACTCAGGTATGAAACAATGGTTTCAACTTAGAGCTCTCAAAATCAGAATTGTTGTAAGAATAGCAATGGGGGGTATGGGGTATATATAGTTTTCGGGTAACCGTTAGGATCGTTTCTTGGAAAAGGGGAAACGATCAAGGCCGTACACTTGTCACAATGTTGTGGTGGCTAAAATGTTGTTCTTATCCGCTGACTAGACGATAGGAAACGTGTGGACACGAATCAATTCAGTTGCAAGTTGCAAAACAAACATTGAATCTGGTCAGAAGGGCTAATGCGGCCCGCTTTAGATTTAGGCAAACACAATGCGGGCCGCTTGGGGCCTCTGATCTGCACATATGTTTCAGAAATGACAGTTTAGGTCCCTGCACGTGTTTAAGGCCATTTCCGACACTTCTAAGGCCCGTAAAGCCAACTTTAAGGCCCTAAAATGATGCCTAAACATTGTGGACTTGAAACATGTTCAAAAATATGTCGGATGATGGTTCGTTTGGTCGTACGAACGCGATGTTCGCTTAATTACGACGGAATGCGCATAAGCGCGAAAAACGATCCAAATGACGCAACGAATGGATTTTTCTTAAGGCGAACACTAAAATATAATGTAGTCATGCTTACATAAATTTTTGGGTGTCCGGATGCATTCAGAACGTAAGTTATGCGCGAAAATGCAAACTTGTGCACTTTTTGACACTTTTAGTCCCTGAATGACCCAAAAGTTTATTTTAGCACACCGAACCCCTCAAAGCCTATTTCTAAGCTATATAAAGGATATTTAAGGTGTGTTTAACTTATGGTCATGTTCCGGATTGTCTGTTACAGTTCAAATTGGCATACTTTCGCAGTTTGTCAACTTTAGTCCCTGTAAGCGATTTAACTTGATTTTGCCATACCAAAGCCTTCAAAACTTATTTCTAAGTTATGTAAAGGTTATTTAAGGTATGTTAAGCCAATGTCACTATTCCGGAGTGTTTGTTGCTTTAAACTGGTTATATTTACGCATCGGTGCGCGTATAACCTTCCAGAAAGCGATTTAGAGTTTGAAATTGAACAAGAATTGATATGTGCAAATGATACACATATTTTTACAAATCCCAAGTATGAAATATAATATTTCATTGGTTTGGTATTTGTTTGATGGCCGTGGAGGCACAGGTGTTACAGTCTCCCCTACTTTAGGAAATTTCGTCCCGAAATTTATTTAGAGGAAACTTGTGAGAGTTTAAAACATGAAGTTGAAAAGATCAAACAACATTGGTTAGGGTTCTTGAACTTCTAGTAACCTTAATAACATTATGTTTGCAATGTAAGAGGGACACTTATATACAAGTATATGAAGCGTCATTGGTGCGTCCACCGTACCTCCATTACATCGTTCTCATTTCGTTATTGTTGTCACTATCGGTTCTTACACATAATAAATCTTACTGTGGTTACCGTGCACCGAATCTCATAATTATGTACGCGTCCATAATCAGACAATTCCTTGCACAGTTTACACAGTCTATTTTATAATGTGTAGGGGAAAACCAAATGAACAATCCTGTGATGAGTGTGACTAGACTGCCATAGAGTCCCGTAGACTAAATCAATAAATGATCTAAATAGACTATCAAGGAGTCTGTCCAGCTACATCACTAGATGTCATTCTTTAACCAAATTGTGAATCAATCCTTTAGACTAGACCACTAAAAAGGGTCTGGAGTGGTACTATATAATCCAAGGGTCTTAACTATTACATAGAAGCCCATTAAGGATTGAAGGTAGTACCTTTGAATATCCTGCTACGAATCTCTCATATGAAGATATGAAAGATCCTGCGAGGATTTGGATAACGAATATCCAGAGTATTAAAACACAAAAAATACATGAAAGAGAACATAAGATGAATAAACACATAGTCACATAACCACAAAATTGCTAACTAGAAGTTTGTTCTTCTAACAGAGTACATGTATTTAAAGCACACTAGGAATCCATCTTGTGGATTTCATTTGGTACTTTAAACATTTCCGAGAATCTAACTATAAAGATAGAAAGATTCAAAAAGAAAATTCGATTTCGATTACTAGAACTCGAAATGTTCGAATTAAGGTACATAAAGAATCCAATTAAGGACTCTGATTTGAATCATGATCATCCACAAGGGTCTAATTATAGAGATAAAAAGATCCCATATGGATTGTAGAAGTTGAAGATGCTTTGAATTCTTGCACGGGATGTGCTTAAGTCAAAACATGAAGTAAAATGCTTATGAGGTTGAGATGCTAGATATGTCAAGGCGACATATGAAGCAGAATTTGAAGGTTAAGTAAATGTACAAGGAGGATATTTTTGAAAACTGTGCATGGGGTTCTTTTAAGAAAAATATGTTTAGTGTTTTTGAACCTTATATATAATACTTTTGATATCATAAAGTAGGTGTACTAGGTAGGTATATTTATAAAAATATTTTAAAATCATGCGAGATGAATTTTTGAAATTATGTATAAGGTTTTTGGAAAGACATGAATGATGCTTTTCGAAATCATGCACTTGATGAGAAAATGTACTGTGTTAATATTGTCTTCAGACTATATGAAATATTTTGAAATTGAAAGGTTGGTTTTGATAACATGGCCAATGTTTTTGAAATAACATAGACAATGCATCTAGAAGAATTGTTTTCTAACTATATGAAATGTTTTGAGATCATGAAGATTTGTTTTGAAATACTCGTACTGTGTATGTTGAAAAATTAAAACGTAATGGGTAGGAGACTTGAAAATATCCTTAGTTATCCAACCAAGGATTCAAAGGTACTGATGTGCAAAAAAAGCATGATTACTCATAGTTTCACTATATTTCATGTACTTCGTTTCTTAGAATGAAACGAGTACTTAGAATGTTCGAAGGAATCATGAGCGATCATTTGAAAGAGAGAATCACAAGAGTAGTTTGTAAGGAACATAGTTCCTTAATGCAGGTATCATAGGAAAAGTCATACCCACATGTAATTATACTTGTATATTAGAATTGTGAACAACAACTTTTATTTATGAACAAGACATATTGTTTCACAATACAAGAAAACAAAAGAAACAAAGACATAAGACAGCAACATCCTTTGTTCAGTCGAATGCTCATCCAAGGGTTGGATTTGCATTAGCAAGCTTCGGGCAATCCCTTAGGAAATGGCCCATCTCGCCACAGTTGTAGCAAGACCCTCGTGAGAAACGAGCTTGAGCAGGATTGTCGCCAGCTTGATTTGGTACAGCTGCAGTTGGGCAAACCCTTGCTGTATGATCTATAAGTCCACAAATCTGGCATTTGCGGCACCTCATACTAGGGTGATGATGGAGGCTACATCGGTTGCACAAGGGTGCAGTTCCATTGTATGGCTTCCTAGCAGGGGATTGAGTTGGTTGGTTGGGGATGATTTGACCATTGTGAGCGACCATGGCGAAGTTCTGAGAAGCCTTTCGCTTCTTTGACTTCTTAGGCGATCGTTCATCCATGGTCTTTGATTCCTCGATTGGTTTATTGGCTGATGGTGTTGTCGCCTGACTAGGTCCTGCCTGTCTTGGTGACCCTTGTGTGGCTTCATCCTGGAGACGATACATGGCAGTAGCCAATTCAACAGCCTTCAGGACTACTTCGCCTATTCGTTGGGTAAATTTGGCAGTCTGCTTGGATATCTGGGCGTCATCGTGATGAAGAGACATTCTTGAAGGAAAAGAAAGGCATAGGGAGAAACAGGTGAAAGGTTATTGGACAATCAAAACAGAATGATAACGCATGAAAATTGCGATCATTTGTTTGTTACCTAAGGCAAACAAATGAGACGGTGACTAATCAAGGTAAACAGGTCTTATTAATGTATCACTGAAGACATGCTCGCCTATAAGTGAACACTCATCTCGAGAATTCCCAGGTAAGCACAACTGGTCTCGCGTCTGATGAGATGTATACGAAGTGCTTGCCTAGACAGAAAACCCAGAATACAGGCATTCACCCTTCCAGTTTGCACGTGTTCACATTATTTAAAACCCAAAACCTTGACGAGATTTTGAAAACTCAAAGGGATTCAAAACCATATAACAGAGAGTTCAAAACCTTACAATAGAGGGTTCAAAACCTAGTAATCAATCATCCTAGAACAGATGATTAGTTTTCAAAGCGGTTTTGAAATTTATGTTCTTGTTGTGGTCGTCGCCTAAGGATAGGTGACAGTATTGTTTTATGACTAAACGCAAGTAAACTCGCGTTAGGGTCCTAGAAAGGTTATAGTCTAGGTCAAAGCATTACTAATAACCTAATTCCCTATAACCATTGGCTCTGATACCATCTTTTCTGTCACACCCCGACCACGTGGAACATACAAAACGTGGCGGAAACATCGGGGAGTGTTGTAACAGAATTAATGTTTCAAATCCATGGCAATTGAAATTTCGTTTTATTCATTAGAAGTGTTACAATGTCTTAACAAACAAGGAAATACAACATAATTAACTAGTCTGCATCTTTTATTGTCACTAAGGCCCATGTCCGCCTAAGTGTATCTTGATCAATCCTATGCTTCATTTCCTGAAAAACACATGTGAAAATATGGTACGTCAGCATAAAAATGCCGGTGAGATACATAGGTTTTGTGAAAATAGGTTTCATGACTTATGTTTGAGAAAATGTTTAGTCATGAACCTTGTTATTTGCTTTGTCTTTAAATCATTCGAAAAACGATAAGATCAGATGATAAGTATAAATAAATGTAAGGTTAAATGGATAACCAAGTAAAATGTGTTTGTATAAGATAAGTTGTTTATAAATCAATGTCTTGTGAAAAGTATGTTATTTGTATGAAATGTTCTATGTCTCAAACTGAAATGATTCAAATAACGTGACGACATGTAATACCATACAAACACTTATATATAGGAAGTACCAGCGGCGTATCCACCATGCTTGTATCATATTACACACGCATCGTTACTTAATCACTTAATCATACCAAACCAAACAATGTAAAATGTTTATGTCAAGATGTAAATCATGTCAAAATGTCTATGTCAAATATCCAAGTCAAATGTCTATGTCAAATATCCATGTCAAATGTCTATGTTTAAACCAATAGTCAAAAGTCCTTGTATAAACCATGTCAAATGTTGATAGTCCAAAAGTAGTCAAGTAATGTATAACCAAAATGATATGTATGGCTAGTGAAAGGTATCAACTAAACCATATGCACAAGAACATAGCATCGAAGTAAAACTCGGTTTAAATCAATGTTATGTTTTGTGTAAATGCATGATCAATGTAAATCATGTAATATGTAACCAAAATGATATGTATGGTAAGTAAAATTTAGACTACTTAAACCATAAGTAAAAATGTACAAAACAAAGTATTGAAGTAAAACTGGTTTAAATCAAAGTTATGTTTTGTAAGACATATGCATGCTATACTGAATATGAACACTTATGCAGTATGTTAAACGCAAACATTCAAGCCTTGAGACAGTCGGATAACCCTTTCAGTCAAGGTTATCAAAAGAATTGTATTCGGATTCAGTCATTCCTTACATCCAAACAAACCCGGGATGTCAGGAATGGGATTTGTCAAGTCCTATGGTACCACTACCTACTACCGAGCGGCGTAGCAAATGTTAATGAATGTTATATAGACCCGTTAAACAAACCAAATGTCATACCAAAATGTAAGCATGTGATGAAGATAATGTACCTAGTATGCTAGAGTAAACATACAAGGTAGAGCTGTAAAACAATGTGTCCATATGTTACTGGAACATATGCAACAGAGATGCACTGTAAAACAATGTGTCCATATGCTGAGTAAACATATGCAACAGAGATGCAATGTAAAAATGATGTACTAAGTATGCTAAGTTAACATACAAAGTAGAAAAGTCATGTAAATCAATGTGCTAGCATGCTATCAGTCAACATACCTAGCAGAAAAAGTAATGTAAATCAATGTGCTTAGCATGTTATCAGTCAACATACATAGCAGAAAAGTAATGTAAATCATGTACTATAATGTACTAACAAACATAGTCGGTATATGATGTGAAAACAGGAAAGCATGAAAGTAACAAGTAGGCACATGTGTTCCACCCCAAAACGGTTTGGAAAACAGTAAAAGAGGGGTCTATGTACTCACTTGAGAATGCTCAGTAGTCCTTGAGTAACAACCAAACAATGCTAGAGATCACGGAAATCAAACGGCACCTAATATAGGTAACTATGTTAATTAACCGGACCTAAATCGGAAGATTGGGTAGTATTAGGGTTTGTAAACCAAATGAGTGTAGGAACTCATATGATATGGTTTAACAAAGCCTACATACTAAATGAAACTTAACCTAAGTCTTATCGACCCATTACGACCCGTTTAGGAAGCTTATGCTACTTTAACGCGTCGTTCGCGTAAAACGCGTTCGGAACGCCTAACTAGTCCTATGACAAGTGTTATATGCCTAAACATGTTACATAATCAGTTATGTGGCAAAAGTTTAGGTTACATATGCTTAATTACCAATTATACATGAAAAGGGTATTCTGGTAATTTACCTAAGGCATATAAACTACCTATCATACAACTACTTAAACGATGTGACCATAGGGTATAACCTCGGAAGGTTATTCCCTACACTATGGTCACCTAATGTATTTGGTCGGATCCTAATGATCGACCAAATGGGTCGAGTTCGAAGGTATAGGCGATTTATTAGATCGCCTACCCTACGACCCTAGACAACGTGGTAATCAGTGGGCATAGTCCCAAGGGACTATGACCAACGTGATTACACTCACGTTGCGAAGTTCAAACGAACTTCGCATTGACCATTACTGGTCAACGCTGAAAGTCAAACAAAGTTTGACTTTCTGACTCGAAAAGCAATAAAATAAGGAAAAGAACGAAAGAATACTTACCCAGGGTCCCCGAATGCTAATCCCGACTTCAAGAACTCAGGTATGAAACAATGGTTTCAACTTAGAGCTCTCAAAATCAGAATTGTTGTAAGAATAGCAATGGGGGGTATGGGGTATATATAGTTTTCGGGTAACCGTTAGGATCGTTTCTGTGACAACCCTCAAAATTTCAGGTGTCCGTACAATTAATTAATATTAACTTTGTGCTTAACGACTGTGCTTGACTACAACTGTTGAATTAAACTGCTTTATGAGTTCTGCATCATACATACATATGAATCACATTCATACTATCACTCCATTTATTACACACAAGCCTTAGTTATAAACTTGTTACACAAAACACAGTTAGCACAGTGAACGGATAACTCAGAAACATGCTGACAGTTCCAGCACATAGACAAACAATAGGTTGAGGGACCTATTTGACATTCTTTGAAACTTGTTGGAAGTTATTATTTTTTTTCGAGGACTAAAACCGTCGTTATTTAAAAGTACAAAGTTTAGGGACTAAATTGTCATTCTTGAAACTATATAAGTACAAGGGTTAAAAGTGCAATTATTTCAAACTACAAGTTTAGGGTCCTCTTGGTCATTTTTGAAACTTATTTATAAAGAAAATTAATATATATATTTTGTTTTAAAAGTACAAGGTTCAATTGGTCATTCTTTAAACTCTAGGGACTAAAGTTGATATTCTTAAACTCCTTTTAACTAAATATCCTAACCTAGTTAAAAGATGTCTTCTTTAAAGCTTAACTCAGTTAACTCATTTAACTGAAATATGTTAACTGAGTTAGTTCTCATATAATGAATCCTTCTTCAAAACTTAACTCAGTTAGTTAAACTAACTGATTATTACAGGGACTATTTGTGACATTTTCCGAAACTTCAGGGACTATAGTTACATATTTTCGAAACTTCAGGGTCTGTTTTGAATATTTTTCGAAAGTTCAGGGGCTGATTTTATAAATTTCTGAAACTTTAGGGACTATTTTTGTATAAAATGAAACTTGAGAGGTCAAAGTGTAAATATTTCAAACTGAATCAAAAATCAAGTAAAGCATGTCACATGTGAAGATCGAACTCTTGCCTCTCCATTCACAAACACAAGCAACAAACCAGTTAGTCTAGCAAACCACATGTGTTGAATATTGGTTTACAATATATTTATATTAAACTTATTTTTGAGCTGAAATAAAAATAAAATAAAACCCAGAATCGCTGCATTCGGATTTTGACCAAATCACCACCAAAACTCGTTTTTAACTCATTATTTCGATCTGAAATTATTTCTATAATATACCAACTACTTTACCAACCCCGTTTAATTAATTAATCGACGTATTAGGTGTGCCAACCGAGTTGTTTTTGGATTTTTATAAATTTGTCAAAAACGAACAAATTCATTGACTTCTTTTAATTTCGTGTCGATTTGAACCTGCATTTATATTTCTCTCATTCCCACGATCATTCTACAACTCTTACACTTCGAAAACTCTTTCGGTTCGGGTCTGCAAGTCATAGCCGGAGTTCGGTCGCCGGAGCTTAGCCGAGCCATCTTTCCCGACGATACCGGAGTTGTTTTATTCGACTAATCGGTATATTTACATTCGTTTAATGTTTCTGTGAATTTAATTTGAGTATAACTTAGAATTGATCGTGAATTAAGTCTGTTGACTTTTGTTGACCGAATTGGGGAAGAAGATGATAAATAGTGATTTCTTTATTATTATCTTTTATTTAACGTTTGTTCAATAATTCATATTAAATTGATTCTAATCAGTTTAAGTCCGAAAATTTTATATGATATACTTGGAACACTTATACATTTACTAAAAATATAATGTTAGTCAAAAATTTTATAAAACTATTTTATATAATTAAAAACAGTTATAATCTTTAAAAATTCATAATAAATCGGTTTTAATGAGTTAATTACCAAAATTTTTATGATAATTATTTTGAGTGGCAAACTTTATAAAAATAATTTTTCTACTGATAATTCATATGATTTTGATATTCGTGTAATTAAAACAGTATTTACACTTTAAAAGCATAGTTTAATTTTAGATATTTAAATTATATAACTATATAATTTTTATCTAAAATTATTTTTATGACAAAATATGCATTATTCTGAGTTTGTATACATTTAGAATCTAAAATTTTTATTTTGTTTAATTATTTAAATAATTAAACTTATATAACTTAATTATTGTTATTATAATCATTTTAATTCATTTAAAATGATTCCAAGGCCATAATAATTATTTTAAATCTGTAATACTAAAGTTCAATAATTAAAAATGTTATTTTAATTATTCAGATTTAATATAGTTATTTTGATAATTAAGCATATAATTATCATAAGTATTCTTTTAAACAAAATATTTATTATTTATCAAATAATAAATGTTTCAACCATATAAATTAATTTATAATTTCTATAAATTAATTATATCACTTGTACAATATTTTACCAATAATCATTATATTTAATTATGTTATTTAATTATACTAGTTAAATATATTTGATTTATTATTACAAATGTTTATATTAAATCATTTGTACAATTTGTGTAATTTTATTATTTATGATAAATAAATATTTTTTCATAAATAATTCCGTTATCTCACATTCATTTTCCGAGTTCTCTATTAGGTTATCCAAACCTTATAGTTACCAATTAAACGAAACACTATCGAATCCTATAGATTTAGGATTTCCAATTATTCGATTAAAC
The DNA here is from genome assembly GCA_030545235.1 of Helianthus tuberosus. Lineage (NCBI taxonomy): Eukaryota > Viridiplantae > Streptophyta > Magnoliopsida > Asterales > Asteraceae > Helianthus > Helianthus tuberosus. The sequence goes on along the minus strand of CM060452.1, from coordinate 115,059,285 downwards.
ATTATTATTGATACATATTCCATATTATTGCATGTTCAATCAATTAGAGTGACGTGGAATATTATTTCCAAGAATTCTCACATTAGCATAATTATTTTGGACTTACTCGAAATCAAGGTGAGTTCATGTCCCCCTTTTCTCTTTACTGTTTTCAGTTTTATACTTCGGGTGTGGAATACATGTTACAAATATTACAATGTTTACAAATGATATGATGACAAAAAGCATTCTTGGTGAGAACGAGTACCAAGTATGATGAAATTTGAGAATACAAAAAGCACTCTTGGTGAGAACGAGTACCAAGTATGTTACAACTATTACAGACATTTTTATACATGGTATGGTTAGCTTAAGGAGGGTTTTACTACTAGACTGTGAAAGGTGGGCACAACACTTAAAGCCATTAATCCTCGTTATAGGACCGAGGGACATGAGTGATAGATCTATTTGGGTGTAGCAAGCCCACACCCGTGAGGCCGGGGCGGCCCATAGTGGTGACTGTGTCTTACAGCCGGAAGCCCGGTACAAATTTGCTAGGTTTGAGTTTCCTGCACCTTGTCACACTTACCAGTGGCTTTGCAACCCATTGGTGGTATATATATATTTTTTTTTCCTTATTGCTACATACCAGGGACATTTATACATACAGACATAATTCAAAGGATTATACATACATCGTTACAAAGGGACTTTCATACACCTTTTACAAAGGATTATACATACATCGATACAAAGGGACATTTATATACACAAGACATAATTTAAAGGCTTATATACACAGACTTACACATGAACTCGCTCAACTTTTTGTTGATTTTTCAAACTACATGTATTTCAGGGAACTAGCAGGATCTGGCAGGGTATGCATGTGTCTAGCTGCGTTGGATAATAGATGTCATCCAGAGTTGTGAAGTTTGAGAGGTGTAACCTATTCCTGGACGGGTTACATATCTATAAACATTGTCTTATCAAAGTCTTTTGGTGTCTTATGAAAACATTTTAAACAAGTTATGGTTTGTATTTCAAGTGTCTATGTTTCTAAACAATTATATTGTGGTATTTTTATTTTTTAAAATGAATGGATGAACATCCTATGTTTTTATCATATAGCATTGTTGTGATTGTTGCTATGATATTAAGAAGTCACACCAAACAAACCCACGCTTCCGCAAAAGCTAGGGTGTGACAGCTTGGTATCAGAGCCTCGATCATAGCGAACTAGGATTCTTTCTCGAGTCTAGACTATGATCACTAGGGCTCTCACGAAAATGTTTTCAAACTTTTTACATTGCATACATTAAAAGTCCAGATCCGGGGTACAAAACATTTTACAAACAAAAAGGCACAAATACACATTTCCAAAAATTTATATTTCAGTCTTAGAGATTGAGGGATTCAATCTTAGAGATTGGGGATGTTTAGTCTTAGAGACTGGGAGGTTTGGTCTTAGAGGCCAGGGAACTAGTTTGAGAAACTAGGGAGTTAGTCTTAGAAACTGGGTGGGATAGTCTGGGGAAGACTAGGATGATTACTTGCTTACATTGATTGTGACTTACATGCGTTGTTGGATTATTTTATGCTATGACATGGGATGTTATGAGTTATTGTGTTATTACATACGCATATTACTTACTTACTATACTTACTGTGACAATGGTGCCGACTATACATTCCGAACTCAATTGAACTGGCTAATGGGAAGCTAGTAGAAATGAATGAAGTCATCAGAGGATGCGTGATAAAGCTGGGAGAAAACGAGCTTACAGTAGACCTACTTCCAGACGAGTTAGAAAGCTTCAATGAGGTAGTAGGGATGGATTGGTTGTCAAGCAACAGAGCCATGGTTATAGGGATTTAGGTTATTAGAAATTTCTTTTGACCTAGACTATAACTTACCTAGGACACTTTCCATTAGTAACTCTTCCGTTATCTTTGACTTGTCTTCACCTCTATTCTTATCTTTTGTAATCAATGCCTCGTTATCACAGATCTCATTTTAAGATTTTACAAATGCTCATCACCTATCCTTAGGTGATTATTTTCAAAATCTCTTCTGAATTTTTAATTCTCATCAAAGTTTTGGGCTCTAATAACGAACTCGTGCAATCTGGAAGGGTGGATGCCTGTATTCTGAGTTTTCTGTCTAGGCAAGCACTTCGTATATATCCTAACTCGAAGGACCAGTTGTGCTTACCTGGGAATTCTTGGGATGAGTGTTCACTTATAGGCTAAAGCATGACTTCACTAAGATATAAGAACCCAACTACTTTGACTTGTCATTGATGTCATTTATTCGTGGAATAAATGATATCCATCTTGTTACAAGTCTTCTTTGATCCTCATTGATTTTATGAAACTACTTTACCCGATTGTGAAATCACCTCCATGACGAGACACACGTTTGCCTACCTGGAAACTACCGATGAGAGTATAGTATGCCTATCGGGTCAAGGCATGTTACCCTAATTCAAAAGAATTTTTTTTCTCTCCATTTCAGAACAATCCAAGTCCTAATCAGCCTACGTTGTACTATTATCAATTTATTATGATACGATTCTCTCTTTTTCAAGTTCAAATTATTTTCGAGATCATACATGTTCAAATTCAAAATTTCAAACTAGCTACGGTAAACTATTTTGAAACGTATAAACAATGAAAATTTCGAAAGTTTGAAACATTTTTGAAACACACTACTATCCGAATGACTGTCCGATCGAATGAGTCCCATTTGGGCCAAATGACCATCCGTCTGAATAACCATTTGTCATCACTAAAACTTCTCTTTATAATATATATATATATATATACAACTTATTTTTTTATATTTCCTTTTTCGTTAAATATTTTAAACATTTCCGCCAAAAACATGACAGCAACAACCGTCTCCTTTTTCAAACTTATCGTCGCCGATTTTCTTTCCAGCTCCTGATTTCTCGGTAATTGAATTGAGCACGCGTTCCATTTTGTCGATCAGTGTGAACCTAGACTTTTGGTAGCAAAATTACGGCTAATCATAAATCATATCCAGACTTTACGGGATTTGCATGAGCTATAAAAACCAAACCGTTCTACCTTCTCACATCGCCACAACACCTTCTTAAACTCCATATCATTCACACACTCGTCGAAGAAACTCACCACGTAAAACCGATATTCAAATGGCAAATTTCCCGGTAGCACATGCTGAATCTTCTAATGCAGCAGGAATTCATCCATTCCTTCGGTTTGCCGAATTATCCGCTCGAGAGAGGTACCGAAAAATCAGGAATCTTAAAGTTCTTAATATTAACGGCATTGATTGGAACCAAATAGGAATGGTTGATCCCAATGGCGTACTAGCAAGATTGCTACCACCTAATACCCCCTGGCGTCGTTTCTTCGACATTCTAGAACCATCTTATGATGAGTTGGTATATGAATTCTTGTCCACATTTATTTTCGAATACAATAACAGTCTTACCGATGAGTCAATAAGTTTTCAACTTTGTGGACAAACATATACTATGTCATTATCACAATTTGCGGTTCATCTGGGTATATATACAGATGAAGAAGTTAACCAACCCATTTTCACTAGGGCATTAACCTCTTTTTACTCCGCGGAATTGGCAGAATTTTGGCAACGCCATTCAACAAAAGAATGGGGTGGCAACAATAATGACATGAACCTCACAGACCCTCGTTATCGATATATGCACCGTGTTTTAGTCAACACTATCACGGGGCGCAAGTATAATCAACAAAGGGTTAAGACAACCGAACTTTTCTATCTGTATAGTATTTTTGAGCAAGTTCCTTGTAATATTGCCTATGAACTTGCTGCATATTTTGATAATCAAAAATCCAATCCCCTGAAAAGTCTCATGGGAGGATCTTACATGACCAAAATAGCACAATCATTAGGTGTCCTAAGTGATCAGATTATCCAAGGATTATCTCCACCAAGGGCACCTGGGGTTGTAAATTTTGACATCATTATGCGAACCTTTGCTTCTATTTATGCACAAATTCAACCATCCCAATCAGAGGGAGCTCCAGTTATCTTAGAAAGTACCCACACCCAAAATTTACAACAATTATGGTCGCAGTTTCCTCAACAGTCGTTTTATCGTTTCGATAAGCAACCACAGCTGCCATACATATACGAACATATTCCAACTAACCCACCCCAAGCATTTACACCAAACGTCTCACAAGGCTTTTCACCGATAGTCTTCGAGGAGGATCCAACGACACAAGATGAATTGTTTGATGAAAGCATGATGATACAAGATCAATTAGGATCGGAATCACTTTTGCAGTCACCAGTACTGCCACAATCCTTCCTGTCACTATTGAATGAAGTAGAACAACTGCCACCAACTGATATAGCAGGCCCAAGTACGGTGCCTCAAATAGGTCTACATCCAGATCAAATGGTAGTTGAAATGGCCAGGTTAAGCAATCAGGTCCAAGATTTGTCACGACAAGTACAATGGCTGACAGAACGGAATCAATGGTTGGAAAACATGCTAACTGCTCGTATGCAACTGGATCCACTACCTCCACTACCTGATAACTTTGGACTTGAAATTGATCCATTGCAGGACTTGTTTCAAATGTAACTTGTTCACTACATATTAGACCGTCAAACAAACAATGCTATGTTTTGATTCAATTGATGTTGTGTGATGTTGATGCTTATTTGATTTAAACAATACCTTAATCTTATTGTTTCTCACTTAACTAGAAGTGCTGTGTGGACCATGCAACGAAACACGTAATTTTGGGTGCACACTTAATTACGAGGTTCGATGCATGAGAATCATAGTAAGCCTTGTTAAGTAAGGTGGCATATAAAAACATTATGTGGTTATGTGATTATCCATTTGCTTAATTGTACAAACATTTGTTTGCCAAAGATTTACATTACAAATACAGCATAGCATAGTACCATGCAAAACAATTTCTATACAATGATTTGATTATCCTTCTAATCATTACAATTACATTCTACGGTCTCTTTCGAATAAATTTCGGGACGAAATTTTCTTAACGGGGGGAGAATGTGACAACCCTCAAAATTTCAGGTGTCCGTACAATTAATTAATATTAACTTTGTGCTTAACGACTGTGCTTGACTACAACTGTTGAATTAAACTGCTTTATGAGTTCTGCATCATACATACATATGAATCACATTCATACTATCACTCCATTTATTACACACAAGCCTTAGTTATAAACTTGTTACACAAAACACAGTTAGCACAGTGAACGGATAACTCAGAAACATGCTGACAGTTCCAGCACATAGACAAACAATAGGTTGAGGGACCTATTTGACATTCTTTGAAACTTGTTGGAAGTTATTATTTTTTTTCGAGGACTAAAACCGTCGTTATTTAAAAGTACAAAGTTTAGGGACTAAATTGTCATTCTTGAAACTATATAAGTACAAGGGTTAAAAGTGCAATTATTTCAAACTACAAGTTTAGGGTCCTCTTGGTCATTTTTGAAACTTATTTATAAAGAAAATTAATATATATATTTTGTTTTAAAAGTACAAGGTTCAATTGGTCATTCTTTAAACTCTAGGGACTAAAGTTGATATTCTTAAACTCCTTTTAACTAAATATCCTAACCTAGTTAAAAGATGTCTTCTTTAAAGCTTAACTCAGTTAACTCATTTAACTGAAATATGTTAACTGAGTTAGTTCTCATATAATGAATCCTTCTTCAAAACTTAACTCAGTTAGTTAAACTAACTGATTATTACAGGGACTATTTGTGACATTTTCCGAAACTTCAGGGACTATAGTTACATATTTTCGAAACTTCAGGGTCTGTTTTGAATATTTTTCGAAAGTTCAGGGGCTGATTTTATAAATTTCTGAAACTTTAGGGACTATTTTTGTATAAAATGAAACTTGAGAGGTCAAAGTGTAAATATTTCAAACTGAATCAAAAATCAAGTAAAGCATGTCACATGTGAAGATCGAACTCTTGCCTCTCCATTCACAAACACAAGCAACAAACCAGTTAGTCTAGCAAACCACATGTGTTGAATATTGGTTTACAATATATTTATATTAAACTTATTTTTGAGCTGAAATAAAAATAAAATAAAACCCAGAATCGCTGCATTCGGATTTTGACCAAATCACCACCAAAACTCGTTTTTAACTCATTATTTCGATCTGAAATTATTTCTATAATATACCAACTACTTTACCAACCCCGTTTAATTAATTAATCGACGTATTAGGTGTGCCAACCGAGTTGTTTTTGGATTTTTATAAATTTGTCAAAAACGAACAAATTCATTGACTTCTTTTAATTTCGTGTCGATTTGAACCTGCATTTATATTTCTCTCATTCCCACGATCATTCTACAACTCTTACACTTCGAAAACTCTTTCGGTTCGGGTCTGCAAGTCATAGCCGGAGTTCGGTCGCCGGAGCTTAGCCGAGCCATCTTTCCCGACGATACCGGAGTTGTTTTATTCGACTAATCGGTATATTTACATTCGTTTAATGTTTCTGTGAATTTAATTTGAGTATAACTTAGAATTGATCGTGAATTAAGTCTGTTGACTTTTGTTGACCGAATTGGGGAAGAAGATGATAAATAGTGATTTCTTTATTATTATCTTTTATTTAACGTTTGTTCAATAATTCATATTAAATTGATTCTAATCAGTTTAAGTCCGAAAATTTTATATGATATACTTGGAACACTTATACATTTACTAAAAATATAATGTTAGTCAAAAATTTTATAAAACTATTTTATATAATTAAAAACAGTTATAATCTTTAAAAATTCATAATAAATCGGTTTTAATGAGTTAATTACCAAAATTTTTATGATAATTATTTTGAGTGGCAAACTTTATAAAAATAATTTTTCTACTGATAATTCATATGATTTTGATATTCGTGTAATTAAAACAGTATTTACACTTTAAAAGCATAGTTTAATTTTAGATATTTAAATTATATAACTATATAATTTTTATCTAAAATTATTTTTATGACAAAATATGCATTATTCTGAGTTTGTATACATTTAGAATCTAAAATTTTTATTTTGTTTAATTATTTAAATAATTAAACTTATATAACTTAATTATTGTTATTATAATCATTTTAATTCATTTAAAATGATTCCAAGGCCATAATAATTATTTTAAATCTGTAATACTAAAGTTCAATAATTAAAAATGTTATTTTAATTATTCAGATTTAATATAGTTATTTTGATAATTAAGCATATAATTATCATAAGTATTCTTTTAAACAAAATATTTATTATTTATCAAATAATAAATGTTTCAACCATATAAATTAATTTATAATTTCTATAAATTAATTATATCACTTGTACAATATTTTACCAATAATCATTATATTTAATTATGTTATTTAATTATACTAGTTAAATATATTTGATTTATTATTACAAATGTTTATATTAAATCATTTGTACAATTTGTGTAATTTTATTATTTATGATAAATAAATATTTTTTCATAAATAATTCCGTTATCTCACATTCATTTTCCGAGTTCTCTATTAGGTTATCCAAACCTTATAGTTACCAATTAAACGAAACACTATCGAATCCTATAGATTTAGGATTTCCAATTATTCGATTAAACATTATTATTGATACATATTCCATATTATTGCATGTTCAATCAATTAGAGTGACGTGGAATATTATTTCCAAGAATTCTCACATTAGCATAATTATTTTGGACTTACTCGAAATCAAGGTGAGTTCATGTCCCCCTTTTCTCTTTACTGTTTTCAGTTTTATACTTCGGGTGTGGAATACATGTTACAAATATTACAATGTTTACAAATGATATGATGACAAAAAGCATTCTTGGTGAGAACGAGTACCAAGTATGATGAAATTTGAGAATACAAAAAGCACTCTTGGTGAGAACGAGTACCAAGTATGTTACAACTATTACAGACATTTTTATACATGGTATGGTTAGCTTAAGGAGGGTTTTACTACTAGACTGTGAAAGGTGGGCACAACACTTAAAGCCATTAATCCTCGTTATAGGACCGAGGGACATGAGTGATAGATCTATTTGGGTGTAGCAAGCCCACACCCGTGAGGCCGGGGCGGCCCATAGTGGTGACTGTGTCTTACAGCCGGAAGCCCGGTACAAATTTGCTAGGTTTGAGTTTCCTGCACCTTGTCACACTTACCAGTGGCTTTGCAACCCATTGGTGGTATATATATATTTTTTTTTCCTTATTGCTACATACCAGGGACATTTATACATACAGACATAATTCAAAGGATTATACATACATCGTTACAAAGGGACTTTCATACACCTTTTACAAAGGATTATACATACATCGATACAAAGGGACATTTATATACACAAGACATAATTTAAAGGCTTATATACACAGACTTACACATGAACTCGCTCAACTTTTTGTTGATTTTTCAAACTACATGTATTTCAGGGAACTAGCAGGATCTGGCAGGGTATGCATGTGTCTAGCTGCGTTGGATAATAGATGTCATCCAGAGTTGTGAAGTTTGAGAGGTGTAACCTATTCCTGGACGGGTTACATATCTATAAACATTGTCTTATCAAAGTCTTTTGGTGTCTTATGAAAACATTTTAAACAAGTTATGGTTTGTATTTCAAGTGTCTATGTTTCTAAACAATTATATTGTGGTATTTTTATTTTTTAAATGAATGGATGAACATCCTATGTTTTTATCATATAGCATTGTTGTGATTGTTGCTATGATATTAAGAAGTCACACCAAACAAACCCACGCTTCCGCAAAAGCTAGGGTGTGACAGTTTCTTGGAAAAGGGGAAACGATCAAGGCCGTACACTTGTCACAATGTTGTGGTGGCTAAAATGTTGTTCTTATCCGCTGACTAGACGATAGGAAACGTGTGGACACGAATCAATTCAGTTGCAAGTTGCAAAACAAACATTGAATCTGGTCAGAAGGGCTAATGCGGCCCGCTTTAGATTTAGGCAAACACAATGCGGGCCGCTTGGGGCCTCTGATCTGCACATATGTTTCAGAAATGACAGTTTAGGTCCCTGCACGTGTTTAAGGCCATTTCCGACACTTCTAAGGCCCGTAAAGCCAACTTTAAGGCCCTAAAATGATGCCTAAACATTGTGGACTTGAAACATGTTAAAAAATATGTCGGATGATGGTTCGTTTGGTCGTACGAACGCGATGTTCGCTTAATTACGACGGAATGCGCATAAGCGCGAAAAACGATCCAAATGACGCAACGAATGGATTTTTCTTAAGGCGAACACTAAAATATAATGTAGTCATGCTTACATAAATTTTTGGGTGTCCGGATGCATTCAGAACGTAAGTTATGCGCGAAAATGCAAACTTGTGCACTTTTTGACACTTTTAGTCCCTGAATGACCCAAAAGTTTATTTTAGCACACCGAACCCCTCAAAGCCTATTTCTAAGCTATATAAAGGATATTTAAGGTGTGTTTAACTTATGGTCATGTTCCGGATTGTCTGTTACAGTTCAAATTGGCATACTTTCGCAGTTTGTCAACTTTAGTCCCTGTAAGCGATTTAACTTGATTTTGCCATACCAAAGCCTTCAAAACTTATTTCTAAGTTATGTAAAGGTTATTTAAGGTATGTTAAGCCAATGTCACTATTCCGGAGTGTTTGTTGCTTTAAACTGGTTATATTTACGCATCGGTGCGCGTATAACCTTCCAGAAAGCGATTTAGAGTTTGAAATTGAACAAGAATTGATATGTGCAAATGATACACATATTTTTACAAATCCCAAGTATGAAATATAATATTTCATTGGTTTGGTATTTGTTTGATGGCCGTGGAGGCACAGGTGTTACAGGTTCTGAGGGAGCGACTGGGCTTCTTCAATGGTTCGAGAGCATTGAGAATACTTTCCGCCACGTGCAGTGTCCTGACAATCGCAAGGTCGAGTTTGCTTCGAGTGTATTCCAGAAGAGAGCGCTTACGTGGTGGAATGGGGTTATGAGAGATCGTGGTGCAGAAGTTGCTCTAGCACAGACATGGGCCGGACTTAGGGCTCTCATGATGAAGGAGTTTTGTCCTCGTCACGAGATCAAGGCTCTAGAAAGGGAATTTGATGATCTCAAGCAAGACAGCGGTGAGCATCGAGCCTACACGGACCGTTATGAGGAGTTAAGCCTGTTATGCCCAAACATGGTCACGCCTTTGGATAAGGCGATCGAAAAGTACATTGATGGCCTTCCCGACTCAATACAAGACATTTTGACTGGTAGCAACCCTACTACTGTTAGGCAGGCCATTGAGTTATCTGCAACCTTGACTGAATCGCAGATCAGGAAACGTAAGCTTTTCCGAAAGGGTGACAAGAAACTGGTCGAGGAATCGAAACCAATCGAGGAATCAAAGACCATGGATGAACAGACTGGATCCTCTAAGAAGTCAAAGAAGCGAAAGGCTTCTCAGAACTTCGCCGTGGTCGCTCACAATGATCAAGCCGTCCTCAATCAACCAGCTCAACCCCCTGCCAGGAAACCCTACAATGGAACTGCACCTTTGTGCAACCAATGTGGCCTACATCATCATGCTGGGGTGAAGTGCCGCACATGCCAAGTTTGCGGACTTACAGGTCATACAGCGAGGGTTTGCCCAACAGCAGCAGCACCAAATCAGATTAACAACAATCCTGCTCAACTGATACGATTGTGTGATCGTTGGATACAATCTTATGATGTCAACTCAAAGACAAACTATTCGTATGGTTCAGTTATTTTATGATCACTTGTGATCTCCCCAAGAACCTTAAACACTTGTTTCTTCTAAGAAACAAAGCCAAACTCTTATTGAGAATCCTTCTATCTTTTTAGATGAATCCTTGGAAATGATTAAAGTACCAAATGAAATTCATGGATTGGATTTCTAGTGTGCTTTAAATATCCATGCCCCAAAGACAACAAATTAAAGAATCAAGTTAAATAATTATGTGCTTATGTGTTTTCTTACATGTTTTGTGGTTGTATGTGATCCATCCAAATCCTCGTAGAGTCTTTTATATTTCATATGAGAGATTCATAATAGGATATCCAAAGTTACTATCTTAAATCCTTAATGGACTTCTACGTTGTAGTTAAGTCCCTTGGGTTTTAAAGTACTATTCTAAAACTGGACCTCTTGAATGGTCTGGTTAAACAGACTGATTTTGAAAATCTGATCAAAAATATCATGTGATGATATAAATACAAAGATCCCTTAAGTGGTCTATTTAAGGAGATCGTACGACGGTCTAGTTAAGAAGATCATGAGTTGATCTAGTTAAAAAGATCGTTCGTTGATTTAGTTAAAAAGATCCTTTGGTGATCTAGTCAAGTCGCTTCATGTTTATTCAATTGATTTTTCCTCTATGCATTATGAAATGGACTGTGCGGACTGTGCAAGAGATTACGTAATTATGGAGGCCTACATAATTATGGAATTCAGTGCACAGAAACCACAAGAAGTTTTGTCATGTGTTAAGACCTAAAGTGACAAGAATAATGATACGGGAGAAGTCTCGGACTTTGACCGATGTCATTTATTCTCACACTTCTCAATTCTGGTCTCAATCACACACACAGTTTCAAATGATAAGTCTTCATAAGAAACGTTCCTCTGTCCGTGGTTCAAAAATTCCATGTTTTACTGCTACAAGGAATTCACTTTGAGGGTTAACAAATTCGCTAAGAATCCTAACATGGCCCAGAGTTTTACTTAAGGGTTCAATGGAACTATTAGAAGGCGAAACGGTCACAGCTGTCTTCACAAGTTTCCTCTAGAATTAAATTTCGGGACGAAATTTCCTAAAGTAGGGGAGACTGTAACACCTGTGTCACTTCACGGCCATCAAACAAATACCAAACCAATGAAATATTGTATTTCATACTTGGGATTTGTAAAAATATGTGTATCATTTGCACATATCAATTCTTGTTCAATTTCAAACTCTAAATCGCTTTCTGGAAGGTTATACGCGCTCTGATGCGTAAATATAACCAGTTTAATGCAACGAACACTCCGGAATAGTGAAATAGGCTTAACATACCTTAAATAACCTATACATAACTTAGATATAAGTTTTGGAAGGTTTGGTGTGGTGAAATCAAAGTTAAATCGCTTACAGGGACTAAAGTTGACAAACTGCGAAAGTATGCCAATTTGAACTGTAACAGACATTCCGGAACATGACCATAAGTTAAACATACCATAAATATCCTTTACATAGCTTAGAAATAGGCTTTGAGGTGTTCGGTGTGCTAAAATAAACTTTTGTGTCATTCAGGGACTAAAAGTGTCAAAAAGTGCACAAGTTTGCATTTTCGCGCATAACTTACGTTCTGAATACATCTGGACATCCAAAAATTTATGTAAGCATGACTACATTATATTTTAGTGTTCGCCTTAAGAAAAATCCATTCGTCGCGTCATTTGGATCGTTTTTCGCGCTTATGCGCATTCCGTCGTAATTAAGCGAACATCGCGTTCGTACGACCAAACGAACCATCATCCGGCATATTTTTGAGTATGTTTTGAGTTCCCTATACTTTAACTTCATTTTAGAGCCTTGAAATGAGGTTAACGGGGTTCAAACGCATCGAAAAGGGCTTAAACACGTGCAGGGACCATTGCTGTCACTTTTTGAAACTTTCTGTTTCAGGAGGGGCAGTGGCGTAGCGCCACTGCATGTGGCCTCACCTGTCGCGCTACGCGACTGCATGATCTGGACCAGATTCTTGTTTTAAACACAAGTTGCAACCAATTAATCCTTAACCACATGTTTTAAGTTGATGTGTCACAAAGTTAAGGAGCATATGTGGCTCCATAACCTTTCCGACAAGTGTACGCACGAGATTCGATCACGTTATTCAAGAATCGATCCTAACGGTTACCCGAAAACTATATATACCCATCCACCCCCATTGCATTTCTCACTAGAATTCTGATTTTGAGAGCTCTAAGTTGAAACCATTGTTTCATACCTGAGTTCTTGGATCGGGATTAGCATTCGGGGACCCTTCGTAAGTATTCTTTCGTTCTTTTCATTATTTTTACTGCTTTTCGAGTCAGAAAGTCAAACCTTGTTTGACTTTCAGCGTTGACCAGTAATGGTCAATGCGAAGTTCGTTAGAACTTCGCAACGTGATTGTAATCACGATGGTCATAGTCCCTTGGGACTATGCCTACTGATTACCACGTTGTCTAGGGTCGTAGGGTAGGCGATCTAATAAATCGCCTATACCTTCGAACCCGACCCAGTTTGGTCGATCATTAGGATCCGACCAAACACATTAGGTGACCATAGTAGGTAGGGAATAACCTTTCGAGGTTATACCCTATGGTCACATCGTTTAAGTAGTTGTATGATAGGTAGTTTATATGCCTTAGGTAAATTACCAGAATACCCTTTTCATGTATAATTGGTAATTAAGCATATGTAACCTAAACCTTTGTCACATAACTGATTTTGTAATATGTTTAGGCATATAACACTTGTCATAGGGCTAGTTAGGCGGTCCGAACGCGTTTCACGCGAACGACGCGTTAAAGTAGCATAAGCTACCTAAACGGGTCGTAATGGGTCGTAGACACTCAGGTTAAGTTTCATTTAGTATGTAGGCTTTGTTAAACCAAATGACACGAGTCTCTACACTCGTTTGGTTTACAAACCCTAATGCTACCCAGTCTTCCGATCTAGGTCCGGTTTATTAATGTAGTTACCTATATTAGGTGCCGTTTGATATTCCGAGATCTCTAGCATTACTTGGTGATTATCTTTAGACATCTGAGCAATCTCAGGCGAGTACATTATTCCCCTATTTTACTGTTTTCCAAACTGTTTTGGGGTGAAGCATGTGTACCTATCTGTTACTTTCATGTTTTCCAAAAGTATAATTGATTATACATGTTATTACTTATCTATTGACCAATTGAATGACTATCTATGATTTAAACATTGTTTTCTCAAAGAACATAAAATAAATTGTTGAATTGTACTTATTTTATGTTCACCAGACCGATTGTTAGTATGATATAGCGCTATAGGATTTGACACCCCATTCCTGTTGGCATGGAATGTCTGAAACCAATTTGTTGCTCCATCCAAATAGGAATTGCCTTTGTGGTATTTCTATAGTCTCAAAGGTGTATCTTGATGCACTAGGTCTGAATGAATTCTTAAATCACACTATTAAAGTATAGTTGAATATACTCTCATGTGTGGTATTGTACAAACCAACATATATTTTGTTAACCATCCAAAGCATATTTTAATATGTTATTTACTAAACAAAAACATAGTTTAATATGTTATTTATCACACCCAAAGCATATTTTGATATGTTATCTATAAATCGGAAGTATACTTGTACTATACTATCTAAATCTATTCTTTTGAACAACGAAGGTATATTTAATGTACTATCTATCTATCTATCGATTTGGTTTAGTTTGATTAAGTGATTAAGTAACGATGCGTGTGTAATATGATACAAGCATGGTGGATACGCCGCTGGTACTTCCTATATATAAGTGCTTGTATGGTATTACATACTGTAACGTTATTTGAATCATTTCAGTTTGAAATATATATAACATTTATACAAATAACATACTTTTCACAAGACATTGTTTTACAAACAACATATCTTATACAAACTCATGTTACATGGTTATTCATTTAATCATGCATTATTCTCTTATTTATACATATCATCAGAACTTATCATTGTTTTTCAAATAATTTACTAAAACAAATGTTTATGGGTTAAGAGTCATGGCTACGAGGTTTTACAAATTATAAACAGCTTGATTTGAGTTGGTTAATTAAGTTGCAATATTATACTCTTTTCAAAACAAGGTTTTTTTTTTTAAATAAAGTATTGCAACGTCTAAACTAGCCATGATTTCGACACTCCTACAAAACCAATGTATTCGCCAGCATTTCTTTGCTGACCTCGTTTTTACACATGTTTCAGGTACTGCTTTGCAATGATTGTTGATACATGCTACATTTAGGATGGACTCGTGCCTTAGCGACTTAAAACGAGACAATAACTAGTTAACTTATGTTATGTACCCTTTATTCTTGTTTAAACAATGTAAACTCTCATAATTGATTGATAAAACGAAACTTTAATCGCCATGGATTTGAAACGATAAATTCTGTTACAACACTCCCCGACATTTCCGCCACGTTTTGTATGTTCTACGTGGTCGGGGTGTGACAGAAAAGATGGTATCAGAGCCAATGGTTATAGGGAATTAGGTTATTAGTAATTAGTAATGCTTTGACCTAGTCTATAACCTTCTTAGGACCCTAACGCGAGTTTACTTGCGTTTAGTCATAAAACAATACTGTCGCCTATCCTTAGGCGACAACCGCAACAAAAAACATAAATTTCAAAACCGCTTTGAAAACTAATCATCTGTTCTAGGATGATTAATTACTAGGTTTTGAACCCTCTATTGTAAGGTTTTGAACCCTCTGTTATATGGTTTTGAACCCCTTTGAATTTTCAAAAATCTCGTCAAGGTTTTGGGTTTTAAATAATGTGAACATGTGCAAACTGGAAGGGTGAATGCCTGTATTCTGGGTTTTCTGTCTAGGCAAGCACTTCGTATATATCTCATCAGACGCGAGACCAGTTGTGCTTACCTGGGAATTCTTGGGATGAGTGTTCACTTATAGGCGAGCATGTCTTCGCGATACATTATTTTTGACCCATTTACTTTGATTAGTCACTGTGTGTAGTTTGTTTGCTTTGTAATGCGAACAAATGACCACTATCCTTGCTTTCATCAGATTTGTTTCATCTCATTCTTTTCGTCTAAATTCTCTCACTCGTTTCCTTTCATGTTTCCTCTTTTAGAATGCCTCCTCGACGCGACAATCAGATGGATAATGCCGAACTGGCGGAAATCATCGCACAGCAAATGGCTGTTGCCTTCCCAAATCTTTATGCTCAAATGATGCAAACCATCAACAACAACAATGCTCCATGCAATTTCAAGAGTTTCAACTCGGCAAAACCGCTCAAGTTTAGTGGTTCTGAGGGATCAACTGGGCTTCTTCAGTGGTTCGAGAGCATTGAGAATACCTTCCGTCATGTTCTGTGTCCTGAAAATCGTAAGGTCGAGTTTTCTTCGAGTGTGTTTCAGAAGAGGGCTCTTACATGGTGGAACGGGGTGATGAGAGATCGCGGTGCTGAGGTTGCATTAGCACAGACTTGGGCTGAGCTTAGGGCTCTTATGATGAAGGAGTTTTGCCCTCGTCATGAACTGCGAGCTTTGGAGAGGGAGTTTGATGATTTGAAGCAAGACAGTGGCGAGCATCGAGCCTATACTGACCGTTTTGAAGAATTGAGTCTGTTGTGTCCTGCTATGGTTACTCCTGTGGATAAGGCGATCGAGAAATATACAGATGGTCTTCCTGATCTAGTTCAGGATATCGTTACTGGCAGTAACCCTACTACTGTCAGACAAGCCATTGAACTGTCTGCCACTCTGACTGAATCCCACATCAGAAAGAAAAAGTTGTTTCGGAAGGGCGACCCAAGACCATCTGACAAGACTGCTCATGTGGAACCAAAGGAAGAAAATGCTGAGGTGTCCAAGAAGAAGAAGCGCAAAGCCTCTCAGAACTGCGCTGTAACTGCTCAAGACAAACAGGTTGCACCAAACCAACCAGCACAACCTCGCAAAAGGCAAAACTATGTTGGTACTGCACCTTTGTGCAACAAGTGCAACCGTCATCATCTAGCGCAAGAGCAGTGTCACAAATGTACCCACTGTGGGCGGTTGGGACATTTGATCAATGTTTGTCGTTATGCAAATCAAGCTGCTGCAAACCCTGCTGCTGTTCAAGCACGGTTCCCTCCGGGGTCATGTTATAATTGTGGTGACCTTACCCACTACAGGAACAATTGCCCAAGACTTGTTAACGCACCTCCAGCGCAGGGACGAGTGTTCAACATCAATGGGGCAAACATGAACAATGATGCGGCAGTGAACAACTAGTGTTTTGTTATTTTTCCTTGGCTGTTATCTTATGATGTTTAAAGACAAGTCAGTTGTTATATAAATAAAAATTCGTCGTTTTTATTTTTGCAAAACTGATACGATTGTGTGATCGTTGGATACAATCTTATGATGTCAACTCAAAGACAAACTATTCGTATGGTTCAGTTATTTTATGATCACTTGTGATCTCCCCAAGAACCTTAAACACTTGTTTCTTCTAAGAAACAAAGCCAAACTCTTATTGAGAATCCTTCTATCTTTTTAGATGAATCCTTGGAAATGATTAAAGTACCAAATGAAATTCATGGATTGGATTTCTAGTGTGCTTTAAATATCCATGCCCCAAAGACAACAAATTAAAGAATCAAGTTAAATAATTATGTGCTTATGTGTTTTCTTACATGTTTTGTGGTTGTATGTGATCCATCCAAATCCTCGTAGAGTCTTTTATATTTCATATGAGAGATTCATAATAGGATATCCAAAGTTACTATCTTAAATCCTTAATGGACTTCTACGTTGTAGTTAAGTCCCTTGGGTTTTAAAGTACTATTCTAAAACTGGACCTCTTGAATGGTCTGGTTAAACAGACTGATTTTGAAAATCTGATCAAAAATATCATGTGATGATATAAATACAAAGATCCCTTAAGTGGTCTATTTAAGGAGATCGTACGACGGTCTAGTTAAGAAGATCATGAGTTGATCTAGTTAAAAAGATCGTTCGTTGATTTAGTTAAAAAGATCCTTTGGTGATCTAGTCAAGTCGCTTCATGTTTATTCAATTGATTTTTCCTCTATGCATTATGAAATGGACTGTGCGGACTGTGCAAGAGATTACGTAATTATGGAGGCCTACATAATTATGGAATTCAGTGCACAGAAACCACAAGAAGTTTTGTCATGTGTTAAGACCTAAAGTGACAAGAATAATGATACGGGAGAAGTCTCGGACTTTGACCGATGTCATTTATTCTCACACTTCTCAATTCTGGTCTCAATCACACACACAGTTTCAAATGATAAGTCTTCATAAGAAACGTTCCTCTGTCCGTGGTTCAAAAATTCCATGTTTTACTGCTACAAGGAATTCACTTTGAGGGTTAACAAATTCGCTAAGAATCCTAACATGGCCCAGAGTTTTACTTAAGGGTTCAATGGAACTATTAGAAGGCGAAACGGTCACAGCTGTCTTCACAAGTTTCCTCTAGAATTAAATTTCGGGACGAAATTTCCTAAAGTAGGGGAGACTGTAACACCTGTGTCACTTCACGGCCATCAAACAAATACCAAACCAATGAAATATTGTATTTCATACTTGGGATTTGTAAAAATATGTGTATCATTTGCACATATCAATTCTTGTTCAATTTCAAACTCTAAATCGCTTTCTGGAAGGTTATACGCGCTCTGATGCGTAAATATAACCAGTTTAATGCAACGAACACTCCGGAATAGTGAAATAGGCTTAACATACCTTAAATAACCTATACATAACTTAGATATAAGTTTTGGAAGGTTTGGTGTGGTGAAATCAAAGTTAAATCGCTTACAGGGACTAAAGTTGACAAACTGCGAAAGTATGCCAATTTGAACTGTAACAGACATTCCGGAACATGACCATAAGTTAAACATACCATAAATATCCTTTACATAGCTTAGAAATAGGCTTTGAGGTGTTCGGTGTGCTAAAATAAACTTTTGTGTCATTCAGGGACTAAAAGTGTCAAAAAGTGCACAAGTTTGCATTTTCGCGCATAACTTACGTTCTGAATACATCTGGACATCCAAAAATTTATGTAAGCATGACTACATTATATTTTAGTGTTCGCCTTAAGAAAAATCCATTCGTCGCGTCATTTGGATCGTTTTTCGCGCTTATGCGCATTCCGTCGTAATTAAGCGAACATCGCGTTCGTACGACCAAACGAACCATCATCCGGCATATTTTTGAGTATGTTTTGAGTTCCCTATACTTTAACTTCATTTTAGAGCCTTGAAATGAGGTTAACGGGGTTCAAACGCATCGAAAAAGGGCTTAAACACGTGCAGGGACCATTGCTGTCACTTTTTGAAACTTTCTGTTTCAGGAGGGGCAGTGGCGTAGCGCCACTGCATGTGGCCTCACCTGTCGCGCTACGCGACTGCATGATATGGACCAGATTCTTGTTTTAAACACAAGTTGCAACCAATTAATCCTTAACCACATGTTTTAAGTTGATGTGTCACAAAGTTAAGGAGCATATGTGGCTCCATAACCTTTCCGACAAGTGTACGCACGAGATTCGATCACGTTATTCAAGAAACGATCCTAACGGTTACCCGAAAACTATATATACCCATCCACCCCCATTGCATTTCTCACTAGAATTCTGATTTTGAGAGCTCTAAGTTGAAACCATTGTTTCATACCTGAGTTCTTGGATCGGGATTAGCATTCGGGGACCCTTCGTAAGTATTCTTTCGTTCTTTTCATTATTTTTACTGCTTTTCGAGTCAGAAAGTCAAACCTTGTTTGACTTTCAGCGTTGACCAGTAATGGTCAATGCGAAGTTCGTTAGAACTTCGCAACGTGATTGTAATCACGATGGTCATAGTCCCTTGGGACTATGCCTACTGATTACCACGTTGTCTAGGGTCGTAGGGTAGGCGATCTAATAAATCGCCTATACCTTCGAACCCGACCCAGTTTGGTCGATCATTAGGATCCGACCAAACACATTAGGTGACCATAGTAGGTAGGGAATAACCTTCCGAGGTTATACCCTATGGTCACATCGTTTAAGTAGTTGTATGATAGGTAGTTTATATGCCTTAGGTAAATTACCAGAATACCCTTTTCATGTATAATTGGTAATTAAGCATATGTAACCTAAACCTTTGTCACATAACTGATTTTGTAATATGTTTAGGCATATAACACTTGTCATAGGGCTAGTTAGGCGGTCCGAACGCGTTTCACGCGAACGACGCGTTAAAGTAGCATAAGCTACCTAAACGGGTCGTAATGGGTCGTAGACACTCAGGTTAAGTTTCATTTAGTATGTAGGCTTTGTTAAACCAAATGACACGAGTCTCTACACTCGTTTGGTTTACAAACCCTAATGCTACCCAGTCTTCCGATCTAGGTCCGGTTTATTAATGTAGTTACCTATATTAGGTGCCGTTTGATATTCCGAGATCTCTAGCATTACTTGGTGATTATCTTTAGACATCTGAGCAATCTCAGGCGAGTACATTATTCCCCTATTTTACTGTTTTCCAAACTGTTTTGGGGTGAAGCATGTGTACCTATCTGTTACTTTCATGTTTTCCAAAAGTATAATTGATTATACATGTTATTACTTATCTATTGACCAATTGAATGACTATCTATGATTTAAACATTGTTTTCTCAAAGAACATAAAATAAATTGTTGAATTGTACTTATTTTATGTTCACCAGACCGATTGTTAGTATGATATAGCGCTATAGGATTTGACACCCCATTCCTGTTGGCATGGAATGTCTGAAACCAATTTGTTGCTCCATCCAAATAGGAATTGCCTTTGTGGTATTTCTATAGTCTCAAAGGTGTATCTTGATGCACTAGGTCTGAATGAATTCTTAAATCACACTATTAAAGTATAGTTGAATATACTCTCATGTGTGGTATTGTACAAACCAACATATATTTTGTTAACCATCCAAAGCATATTTTAATATGTTATTTACTAAACAAAAACATAGTTTAATATGTTATTTATCACACCCAAAGCATATTTTGATATGTTATCTATAAATCGGAAGTATACTTGTACTATACTATCTAAATCTATTCTTTTGAACAACGAAGGTATATTTAATGTACTATCTATCTATCGATTTGGTTTAGTTTGATTAAGTGATTAAGTAACGATGCGTGTGTAATATGATACAAGCATGGTGGATACGCCGCTGGTACTTCCTATATATAAGTGCTTGTATGGTATTACATACTGTAACGTTATTTGAATCATTTCAGTTTGAAATATATATAACATTTATACAAATAACATACTTTTCACAAGACATTGTTTTACAAACAACATATCTTATACAAACTCATGTTACATGGTTATTCATTTAATCATGCATTATTCTCTTATTTATACATATCATCAGAACTTATCATTGTTTTTCAAATAATTTACTAAAACAAATGTTTATGGGTTAAGAGTCATGGCTACGAGGTTTTACAAATTATAAACAGCTTGATTTGAGTTGGTTAATTAAGTTGCAATATTATACTCTTTTCAAAACAAGGTTTTTTTTTTAAATAAAGTATTGCAACGTCTAAACTAGCCATGATTTCGACACTCCTACAAAACCAATGTATTCGCCAGCATTTCTTTGCTGACCTCGTTTTTACACATGTTTCAGGTACTGCTTTGCAATGATTGTTGATACATGCTACATTTAGGATGGACTCGTGCCTTAGCGACTTAAAACGAGACAATAACTAGTTAACTTATGTTATGTACCCTTTATTCTTGTTTAAACAATGTAAACTCTCATAATTGATTGATAAAACGAAACTTTAATCGCCATGGATTTGAAACGATAAATTCTGTTACAACACTCCCCGACATTTCCGCCACGTTTTGTATGTTCTACGTGGTCGGGGTGTGACAGTCGCGCACTGCCGCCATGCGATTCCTGATCTGAACAATCTTCTCTGAAGTTTCAAGTACAAGTTCCGGACCTGTGATCTGACTGTCACCCACCTCAGCCCAACAGAGAGGAGAACGGAATTTCCGTCCGTACAATGCTTCGAACGGAGCTGCCTGGATGCTGGAGTGGTAACTGTTGTTATAAGAAAACTCTATCAAAGGTAAGTGTTTCTACCAACCCTTTCCAAAGTTGATCACACATGCCCGCAGCATGTCTTCAAGTGTTTGGATAGTTCGTTCACTTTGACCATCCGTCTGTGGGTGATAAGCAGTTCTCATGTCGAGACGTGAGCCGAATGATTTATGCATCGACTTCCATAAATCGGATATAAAACGCGGGTCACGATCGGAGATGATAGAGGTTGGTACCCCATGCCTGAAAACCACTTCCTTAAGATAAACAGCAGCAAGTTGTGAGAACTTACCAGTTTCCTTGATTGCTAAGAAGTGCGCTGATTTCGTGAGACGGTTGACGATCACCCAAATGGTATCGTTCCCGTTTTGAGTTCTGGGTAGCCCAGTGACAAAATCCATGGCAATTTTCTCCCATTTCCACATGGGTATTTCTGGTTGCTAAAGTAGGCCTGAGGGTTTCTGATACTCTACCTTGACTTTCGCACAATTCAAACATTTACTCACATACATCGCGATGTGAGCTTTCATCTTTGGCCACCAATACAAGACTTTGAGGTCCTGATACATCTTATCCGAACCCAGGTGAACAGAGTATCGAGACTTGTGCACTTCATCCATCACAAGCTCTCTAAGATTACCATACAAAGGAACCCATACCCGTTCCATAAAATAAAGAATACCATCAGATCTCTCCACAAGTCGTTTCTCCATGCCCCGCAAATACTCAACTATAATGTTTTCCTCTTTCAGTGCTTCAGTTTGAGCCGAACGGATCTGGTCAGGTAAATTAAAATGGATGGTGAGCTGTAAGACGCGGACACATTTGGGTTTCGTTTCCTTTCGACTAAGGGCATCAACTACAATGTTAGCCTTACATGGATGATACTTGATGGCACAATCGTAATCATTTAAGAGTTCCACCCAGTGA
Source organism: Helianthus tuberosus (assembly GCA_030545235.1). NCBI lineage: Eukaryota > Viridiplantae > Streptophyta > Magnoliopsida > Asterales > Asteraceae > Helianthus > Helianthus tuberosus. The sequence continues at coordinate 115,036,458 of CM060452.1, read as the reverse complement.
CGCTGTCGCATGTTTAACTCTTTTTGGTCGAAGATGTGCTGGAGGCTCCTGTGGTCGGTGTAAATAGTGCATTTGGTACCGTACAGGTAATGCCTCCAGATTTTTAACGCAAAAATTACAGCCCCCAACTCTAAGTCGTGAGTCGTGTAATTCTTCTCATGAACCTTCAACTGTCGAGAAGCATAAGCTATCACCTTCTCGCGTTGCATGTCACACCCCGACCACGTAGAACATACAAATCGTGGCGGAAACATCGGGGCGTGTTGCAACAGAATTAATGTTTCACAACCATGGGAATTAAAGTTTCGTTTTATTGATTAAAAGTGTTACAATGTCTTAACAAACAAGGAAATACAACATAATTAACTAGTCTTGCATCTTTTATTGTCACTAAAGCCCAAGTCTGCCTATGTGTATCTTGATCATCTTATGCGACAGCTCCTGAAAAACACATGTGAAAATATGGTACGTCAGCATAAAAATGCCGGTGAGATACATAGGTTTTGTGAAAATAGGTGTCATGACTTATGTTTGAGAAAATGTTTAGTCATGAACCTTGTTATTTGCTTTGTTTTGTAAATCATTTGAAAAACAATGAGTTCAGATGATATGTATAAATAAGTGAATAATGTATGGTTAAATGAATAACCAAGTTAAATGAGTTTGTAAAAGATAAGTTGTTTTGTAAAACAATGTCTTGTGAAAAGTATGTTATTTGTATAAAATGTTATATGTATCAAACTGAAATGATTCAAATAACGCTACAATATGTAATACCATACAAACATTTATATATAGGAAGTACCAGCGGCGTATCCACCATGCTTGTATCATATTACACACGCATCGTTACTTAATCACTTAATCAAACCAAACCAACCAAAGTAAGAAGTCTATGTTTAAACCAATAGTCAAAAGTCCTTGTATAAACCATGTCAAAAGTTGATAGTCCAAAAGTAGTCAAGTAATGTATAACCAAAATGATATGTATGGCTAGTGAAAGGTATCAACTAAACCATATGCACAAGAACATAGTATCGAAGTAAAACTCGGTTTAAATCAACGTTATGTTTTGTGTAAATGCATGATCAATGTAAATCATGAGATATGTAAACAAAATGATATGTATGGTAAGTAAAAATTTAGACTACTTAAACCATAAGTAAAAATGTACAAAACAAAGTATTGAAGTAAAACTGGTTTAAATCAAAGTTATGTTTTGTAAGATATATGCATGCTATACTGAATATGAACACTTATGCGGTATGTTAGACGCAAACATTCAAGCCTTGAGACAGTCGGATAACCCTTTCAGTCAAGGTTATCAAAAGAATTGTATTCGGATTCAGTCATTCCTTACATCCAAACAAACCCGGGATGTCAGGAATGGGATTTGTCAAGTCCTATGGTACCACTACTTACTCCCGAGCGGCGTAGCAAATGTTAATGAATGTTATATAGACCCGTTAAACAAACCAAATGTCATACCAAAATGTAAGCATGTTTTATGAAGATAATGTACCTAGTATGCTAGAGTAAACATACAAGGTAGAGCTGTAAAACAATGTGTCCATATGCTGAGTAAACATATGCAACAGAAATGCAATGTAAAACAATGTGTCCATATGCTGAGTAAACATATGCAACAGAAATGCAATGTAAAACAATGTGTCCATATGCTGAGTAAACATATGCAACAGAAATGCAATGTAAAACAATGTGTCCATATGCTGAGTAAACATATGCAACAGAAATGCAATGTAAAACAATGTGTCCATATGCTGAGTAAACATATGCAACAGAAATGCACTGTAAAACAATGTGTCCATATGCTGAGTAAACATATGCAACAGAAATGCAATGTAAAATGATGTACTAAGTATGCTAAGTTAACATACAAAGCAGAAAAGTCATGTAAATCAATGTGCTTAGCATGTTATCAGTCAACATACATAGCGGAAATGTAATGAAATCATGTACTATAATGTACTAATGAACATAGCAAGTATATGATTTGAAAACAGGAAAGCATGAAAGTAACAAGTAGGCACATGTGTTCCACCCCAAAACAGTTTGGAAAACAGTAAAAGAGGGGTCTATGTACTCACTTGAGAATGCTCAGTAGTCCTTGAGTAACAACCAAACAATGCTAGAGATCACGGAAATCAAACGGCACCTAATATAGGTAACTATGTTAATTAACCGGACCTAAATCGGAAGATTGGGTAGTATTAGGGTTTGTAAACCAAATGAGTGTAGGAACTCATATGATATGGTTTAACAAAGCCTACATACTAAATGAAACTTAACCTAAGTCTTATCGACCCATTACGACCCGTTTAGGAAGCTTATGCTACTTTAACGCGTCGTTCGCGTAAAACGCGTTCGGAACGCCTAACTAGTCCTATGACAAGTGTTATATGCCTAAACATGTTACATAATCAGTTATGTGGCAAAAGTTTAGGTTACATATGCTTAATTACCAATTATACATGAAAAGGGTATTCTGGTAATTTACCTAAGGCATATAAACTACCTATCATACAACTACTTAAACGATGTGACCATAGGGTATAACCTCGGAAGGTTATTCCCTACACTATGGTCACCTAATGTATTTGGTCGGATCCTAATGATCGACCAAATGGGTCGAGTTCGAAGGTATAGGCGATTTATTAGATCGCCTACCCTACGACTCTAGACAACGTGGTAATCAGTGGGCATAGTCCCAAGGGACTATGACCAACGTGATTACACTCACGTTGCGAAGTTCAAACGAACTTCGCATTGACCATTACTGGTCAACGCTGAAAGTCAAACAAAGTTTGACTTTCTGACTCTAAAAGCAATAAAATAAGGAAAAGAACGAAAGAATACTTACCCAGGGTCCCTGAATGCTAATCCCGATCCAAGAACTCAGGTATGAAACAATGGTTTCAACTTAGAGCTCTCAAATCAGAATTCTTGTAAGTTTTAAAGCAATGGGGGGTGGGGTATTTATAGTATTCGGGTAACCGTTAAGATCATTTCATGGAATAACGTGATTCGATCACATCCGTACAAGTGTTGGCAAGTTATGGTGACTAAAATATGATCTTATCAGCTGACTAAGCGAATTAGAACATGTGGTTGTGGTTAAAACAGCTGCAAACAGGCTGTTAGAAACTCTGAATCTGGTCTGCAGACCCCTAGCGCACCGCTACGCTTAAAGTGTAGCGCACCGCTAGGCACTATTTCGGCAGAATTACACTTTTGGTCCCTGAACTGTATTTAGGCCATTTTCGACACGTTTAAGGCCCGTTAACCCCATTTCAAAGCTCTAAAATGAAGTTAAAGTATAGGGAACTTAAAATGTGCTCAAAAATATCTCGGATGTCGGTTCGTTTGGTCGTACGAACGCGATGTTCGCTTAATTACGACGGAATGCGCATAAGCGCGAAAAACGAACCAAATGACGCGACGAATGGATTTTTCTTATGGCGAACACTAAAATATAATGTAATCATGCTTACATAAATTTTTGGATGTCCAGATGTATTCAGAACGTAAGTTATGCGCGAAAATGCAAACTTGTGCACTTTTTGACATTTTTAGTCCCTGAATGACCCAAAAGTTTATTTTAGCATACCGAACCCCTCAAAGCCTATTTCTAAGCTATGTAAAGGATATTTATGGTATGTTTAACTTATGGTCATGTTCCGGAAGGTCTGTTACAGTTCAAATTGGCATACTTTCGCAGTTTGTCAAATTTAGTCCCTGTAAGCGATTAAACTTTGATTTCACCACACCAAACCTTCCAAAACTTATATCTAAGTTATGTAAAGGTTATTTAAGGTATGATAAGCCTATTTCACTATTCCGGAGTGTTCGTTGCATTAAACTGGTTATATTTACGCATCAATGCGCGTATAACCTTCCAGAAAGCGATTTAGAGCTTGAAATCGAACAAGACTTGATATGTGCAAAAGATACACATATTTATACAAGTCCAAAGTATGAAATACAATATTTCATTGCTTTGGTATTTGTTTGATGGCCGTGAAGGCACAGGTGTTACAGTCTCCCCTACTTTAGGAAATTTCGTCCCGAAATTTATTTAGAGGAAACTTGTGAGAGCTTGAAAGCATGAAGTTGAAAAGATCGAACAACATTGGTTAGGGTTCTGAACTTCTAGTAACTTTAATAACATTATGCTTGCAATGTAAGAGGGATACTTATATACAAGTATACGAAGCGTCATTGGTGCGTCCACCGTACCTCCATTACATCGTTCTCATTTTGTTATTGTTGTCACTATCGGTTCTTACACATAATAAACCTTACTGGGTTTCTATGCACTAAATTTCATAATTATGTAGGCCTCCATAATTAGACAATTCCTTGCACAGTTCACACAGTCTATTTTATAATGCGTAGGGTAAAACCAAATGAACAATCCTGTGATGAGTGTGACTAGACCGCCATAGAGTCCCGTAGACTAGATCAATAAATGATCTAAATAGACTATCAAGGAGTCTGTCCAGCTACATCACTAGATGTCATTCTTTAACCAAATTGTGAATCAATCCTTTAGACTAGACCACTAAAAAGGGTCTGGAGTGGTACTATATAAATCCAAGGGTCTTAACTATTACATAGAAGCCCATTAAGGATTTAAGGTAGTACCTTTGAATATCCTGCTACGAATCCCTCATATGAAGATATGAAAGATCCTGCGAGGATTTGGATAACGAATATCCAGAGTATTAAAAACACAAAAAATGCATGAAAGAAAACATAAGATGAATAAACACATAGTCACATAACCACAAAATTGCTAACTAGAAGTTTGTTCTGCTAACAGAGTACATGTATTTAAAGCACACTAGGAATCCATCTTGTGGATTTCATTTGGTACTTTAAACCTTTTCGAGAATCTAACTATAAAAATAGAAAGATTCAAAAAGAAAATTCGATTTCGATTACGAGAACTCGAAATGTTCGAATTAAGGTACATAAAGAATCCAATTAAGGACTCTGATTTGAATCATGATCATCCACAAGGGTCTAATTATGGAGATAAAAAGATCCCATATGGATTGTTGAAGTTGAAGATGCTTTGAATTCTTGCACGGGATGTGCTTAAGTCCAAACATGAAGTAAAATGCTTATGAGGTTGAGATGCTAGATATGTCAAGGCGACATATGAAGCAGAATTTGAAGGTTAAGTAAGTGTGTGAGGAAAATATATTTGGAAGACTATGCATGGGGAAAAAATGTTTTTGAAACCTTATATATAATATTTTTTTGGAAATCATAAAGTAGGTGTATTATATAGGTATATTTATAAAAATGTTTTAAAATCATGTGAGATGAATTTTGAAATTATGTATAAGGTTTTTGAAAGACATGAATGATGCTTTTCGAAATCATGCACTTGATCAGAAAATGTATTGTGTTAATATTGTCTTCAGACTATATGAAATATTTTGAAATTAGCAGGTTGGTTTTGATAACATGGCCAATGTTTTTGAAATAACATAGACAGTGCATCTAGAAAAATTGTTTTCAAACTATACGAAATGTTTTAAGATCATGAAGATTGTTTTGAAATACCGGTACTGTGTATGTTGAAAAATCAAAACGTAATGGGTATGAGATTTGAAAATACCCTTAGTTATCTAACCAAGGATTTAAAGGTACTGATGTGAAAAAAAAGCACGATTACTCATAATTTCACTTTATTTCCTGTACTTCGTTTCTTAGAATGAAACGAGTACTTAGATCTTTCGAGGAAATTATGAGCGATCACTTGAAAGTGAGAATCACAAAAGTAGTTTGTAAGGAACATAGTTCCTTGATGTAGGTATCATAGGAAAATCATACACACATGTAACTATACTTGTATATCAGAATTTGTGAACAACGATTTATTTATAAACAAAACAGATTGTTTCACATTACACGAAAACAAAAGAAACAAAGGCATAAGACAGCAACATCCTTTGTTCAGCCAAATGCTCATCCGAGGGTTGGATTTGCACTGACTATCTTCGGGCAGTTGTTCCTGAAATGGCTCGTATCGCCACAGTTGTAGCAAGTACCACGCGGGAAACGAGCTTGAGTAGGGTTGACTTGGGGTTGGGTAGCAGCAAGATTTGCAACAGCTTTGTTCTGGATAGCAAAGCGGCATGTGTTGACCAAATGTCCCCGCCGTCCACAGTAGGTACATTTCCAGCAGGGTAGGAGGTTTGAATGATGACCGTTGCATCGCTTGCACCTAGGAGCAGTTCCTAAGTACTGCTTCCTAGCTGGTGACCTTGCCACTTGGCTAGGTCCAGCTTGATTAGGTGTAACTGCTGCGGGTTTCCTTGAAGCCTTACGCTTCCTTGATGTTGTTGCAAGACTGACTACTGCTTCCTTTGGTGTCTCTTGAGTGGCTTCATTGTCGAGACGAGAGGCTTCATTGTTAAGACGAGAGGCTTCATTGTTAAGACGAGTGGCTTCATTGTTAAGACGAGCCATGGCAATACCTAAATCCACAGTCCTCTGAATCACTTCGCCAATTTGCTGGACAAATTTGGTTGTTCGCTCGGGCATTTGACCAGTTCCAAGAGGAATAGACATTCTAGAAGAAAATGAAAGACAGAGGAAGAAACGAGTGAAAGGTTATTGGATAATCAATACAAAATGGTAACGAATGAAAATTGTGATCATTTGTTTGTTACCTAAGGCAAACAAATGAGATGACGACAAATCAAAGTAAATGGGTACATTGAGATGATGACAAATCAAAGTAAATGGGTACATTGAGATGATGACAAATCAAAGTAAATGGGTACATTGAGATGATGACAAATCAAAGTAAATGGGTACATTGAGATGATGACAAATCAAAGTAAATGGGTACATTGAGATGATGACAAATCAAAGTAAATGGGTCAAAAATAATGTATCGCGAAGACATGCTCGCCTATAAGTGAACACTCATCCCAAGAATTCCCAGGTAAGCACAACTGGTCTCGCGTCTGATGAGATGTATACGAAGTGCTTGCCTAGACAGAAAACCCAGAATACAGGCATTCACCCTTCCAGTTTGCACGTGTTCACATTATTTAAAACCCAAAACCTTGACGATGTTTTTGAAAACCCCAAAAGGGTTCAAAACCATATAACAGAGAGTTCAAAACCTTATAACTGAGGGTTCAAAACCTAGTAATCAATCATCCTAGAACAGATGATTAGTTTTCAAAGCGGTTTTGAATTTTATGTTCTTGTTGTGGTCGTCGCCTAAGGATAGGTGACGGTATTGTTTTATGACTAAACGCAAGTAAACTCGCGTTAGGGTCCTAAGAAGGTTATAGACTAGGTCAAAGCATTACTAATAACCTAATTCCCTATAACCATTGGCTCTGATACCATCTTTTCTGTCACACCCCGACCACGTAGAACATACAAATCGTGGCGGAAACATCGGGGCGTGTTGCAACAGAATTAATGTTTCACAACCATGGGAATTAAAGTTTCGTTTTATTGATTAAAAGTGTTACAATGTCTTAACAAACAAGGAAATACAACATAATTAACTAGTCTTGCATCTTTTATTGTCACTAAAGCCCAAGTCTGCCTATGTGTATCTTGATCATCTTATGCGACAGCTCCTGAAAAACACATGTGAAAATATGGTACGTCAGCATAAAAATGCCGGTGAGATACATAGGTTTTGTGAAAATAGGTGTCATGACTTATGTTTGAGAAAATGTTTAGTCATGAACCTTGTTATTTGCTTTGTTTTGTAAATCATTTGAAAAACAATGAGTTCAGATGATATGTATAAATAAGTGAATAATGTATGGTTAAATGAATAACCAAGTTAAATGAGTTTGTAAAAGATAAGTTGTTTTGTAAAACAATGTCTTGTGAAAAGTATGTTATTTGTATAAAATGTTATATGTATCAAACTGAAATGATTCAAATAACGCTACAATATGTAATACCATACAAACATTTATATATAGGAAGTACCAGCGGCGTATCCACCATGCTTGTATCATATTACACACGCATCGTTACTTAATCACTTAATCAAACCAAACCAACCAAAGTAAGAAGTCTATGTTTAAACCAATAGTCAAAAGTCCTTGTATAAACCATGTCAAAAGTTGATAGTCCAAAAGTAGTCAAGTAATGTATAACCAAAATGATATGTATGGCTAGTGAAAGGTATCAACTAAACCATATGCACAAGAACATAGTATCGAAGTAAAACTCGGTTTAAATCAACGTTATGTTTTGTGTAAATGCATGATCAATGTAAATCATGAGATATGTAAACAAAATGATATGTATGGTAAGTAAAAATTTAGACTACTTAAACCATAAGTAAAAATGTACAAAACAAAGTATTGAAGTAAAACTGGTTTAAATCAAAGTTATGTTTTGTAAGATATATGCATGCTATACTGAATATGAACACTTATGCGGTATGTTAGACGCAAACATTCAAGCCTTGAGACAGTCGGATAACCCTTTCAGTCAAGGTTATCAAAAGAATTGTATTCGGATTCAGTCATTCCTTACATCCAAACAAACCCGGGATGTCAGGAATGGGATTTGTCAAGTCCTATGGTACCACTACTTACTCCCGAGCGGCGTAGCAAATGTTAATGAATGTTATATAGACCCGTTAAACAAACCAAATGTCATACCAAAATGTAAGCATGTTTTATGAAGATAATGTACCTAGTATGCTAGAGTAAACATACAAGGTAGAGCTGTAAAACAATGTGTCCATATGCTGAGTAAACATATGCAACAGAAATGCAATGTAAAACAATGTGTCCATATGCTGAGTAAACATATGCAACAGAAATGCAATGTAAAACAATGTGTCCATATGCTGAGTAAACATATGCAACAGAAATGCAATGTAAAACAATGTGTCCATATGCTGAGTAAACATATGCAACAGAAATGCAATGTAAAACAATGTGTCCATATGCTGAGTAAACATATGCAACAGAAATGCACTGTAAAACAATGTGTCCATATGCTGAGTAAACATATGCAACAGAAATGCAATGTAAAATGATGTACTAAGTATGCTAAGTTAACATACAAAGCAGAAAAGTCATGTAAATCAATGTGCTTAGCATGTTATCAGTCAACATACATAGCGGAAATGTAATGAAATCATGTACTATAATGTACTAATGAACATAGCAAGTATATGATTTGAAAACAGGAAAGCATGAAAGTAACAAGTAGGCACATGTGTTCCACCCCAAAACAGTTTGGAAAACAGTAAAAGAGGGGTCTATGTACTCACTTGAGAATGCTCAGTAGTCCTTGAGTAACAACCAAACAATGCTAGAGATCACGGAAATCAAACGGCACCTAATATAGGTAACTATGTTAATTAACCGGACCTAAATCGGAAGATTGGGTAGTATTAGGGTTTGTAAACCAAATGAGTGTAGGAACTCATATGATATGGTTTAACAAAGCCTACATACTAAATGAAACTTAACCTAAGTCTTATCGACCCATTACGACCCGTTTAGGAAGCTTATGCTACTTTAACGCGTCGTTCGCGTAAAACGCGTTCGGAACGCCTAACTAGTCCTATGACAAGTGTTATATGCCTAAACATGTTACATAATCAGTTATGTGGCAAAAGTTTAGGTTACATATGCTTAATTACCAATTATACATGAAAAGGGTATTCTGGTAATTTACCTAAGGCATATAAACTACCTATCATACAACTACTTAAACGATGTGACCATAGGGTATAACCTCGGAAGGTTATTCCCTACACTATGGTCACCTAATGTATTTGGTCGGATCCTAATGATCGACCAAATGGGTCGAGTTCGAAGGTATAGGCGATTTATTAGATCGCCTACCCTACGACTCTAGACAACGTGGTAATCAGTGGGCATAGTCCCAAGGGACTATGACCAACGTGATTACACTCACGTTGCGAAGTTCAAACGAACTTCGCATTGACCATTACTGGTCAACGCTGAAAGTCAAACAAAGTTTGACTTTCTGACTCTAAAAGCAATAAAATAAGGAAAAGAACGAAAGAATACTTACCCAGGGTCCCTGAATGCTAATCCCGATCCAAGAACTCAGGTATGAAACAATGGTTTCAACTTAGAGCTCTCAAATCAGAATTCTTGTAAGTTTTAAAGCAATGGGGGGTGGGGTATTTATAGTATTCGGGTAACCGTTAAGATCATTTCATGGAATAACGTGATTCGATCACATCCGTACAAGTGTTGGCAAGTTATGGTGACTAAAATATGATCTTATCAGCTGACTAAGCGAATTAGAACATGTGGTTGTGGTTAAAACAGCTGCAAACAGGCTGTTAGAAACTCTGAATCTGGTCTGCAGACCCCTAGCGCACCGCTACGCTTAAAGTGTAGCGCACCGCTAGGCACTATTTCGGCAGAATTACACTTTTGGTCCCTGAACTGTATTTAGGCCATTTTCGACACGTTTAAGGCCCGTTAACCCCATTTCAAAGCTCTAAAATGAAGTTAAAGTATAGGGAACTTAAAATGTGCTAAAAAATATCTCGGATGTCGGTTCGTTTGGTCGTACGAACGCGATGTTCGCTTAATTACGACGGAATGCGCATAAGCGCGAAAAACGAACCAAATGACGCGACGAATGGATTTTTCTTATGGCGAACACTAAAATATAATGTAATCATGCTTACATAAATTTTTGGATGTCCAGATGTATTCAGAACGTAAGTTATGCGCGAAAATGCAAACTTGTGCACTTTTTGACATTTTTAGTCCCTGAATGACCCAAAAGTTTATTTTAGCATACCGAACCCCTCAAAGCCTATTTCTAAGCTATGTAAAGGATATTTATGGTATGTTTAACTTATGGTCATGTTCCGGAAGGTCTGTTACAGTTCAAATTGGCATACTTTCGCAGTTTGTCAAATTTAGTCCCTGTAAGCGATTAAACTTTGATTTCACCACACCAAACCTTCCAAAACTTATATCTAAGTTATGTAAAGGTTATTTAAGGTATGATAAGCCTATTTCACTATTCCGGAGTGTTCGTTGCATTAAACTGGTTATATTTACGCATCAATGCGCGTATAACCTTCCAGAAAGCGATTTAGAGCTTGAAATCGAACAAGACTTGATATGTGCAAAAGATACACATATTTATACAAGTCCAAAGTATGAAATACAATATTTCATTGCTTTGGTATTTGTTTGATGGCCGTGAAGGCACAGGTGTTACATTGCATTAGCACATAACCGAGACCCTGAATAGAAGCATCACAATACACCACAAAATCCTCGGTACCTTCAGGTAATGACAAGATTGGCGCACTGCAAAGTTTTTGTTTCAAGAGTTGGAAGGCATCCTCCTGCTTCGTTCCCCAAGAATATACAACGCCCTTCTGTGTTATTGCAGTGAGAGGTTGAGCGATCTTTGAGAAGTCTTTAATAAATCTGCGATAGTACCAGCGAGACCAAGAAATTGTCGCACCTCTGAAGATGTCACACCCCTAAAATCCACCTGCGGAGTATCGCCGCTTGGAGGCGTGACTGACCAGGATCAAGCCACCAACCATATTGAACATAACAAGTAATAAGTAAAATTCAACCACACAATATGAAAGGTGTTCCAAATCAAAAACGTAGATAAGTGTTTAGCGGAAGCATAATTGTAAAACCCAATGTAAGTATGAAGTACGAAATAAAATAATGTTTCTAGCATGGCCCACACTGCCATGTCCCACAACGATCGCGCCTCCATGTGCAAGCTCCATGAGTACCTAACGACCTGCAAGGCATGTAACAACGAGTCAACAACAAAGTTGAGCGAGTTTACAGTTGGTTGTTTAGTTATAGCATTCGTTTCATAAATCATATGCTCGTTTTGTAAACCATGTATCGTATTAATTCGTATCTCGGTCTCCCAGACATGTTTGCGAAGATTAGTGGGGGCTTCCCATGTGTTACTAGACCGTGCGTATCAACTACTACGAAAATGTAAGTGGTGCCCTAAGTCAATGTCTATCAGCATTGACCCTTTGCCCATAGTCCATTAGTACACGCCCGTTCGAACGACACGGTGTGAGGTTTGTTAAACCTAATAGCGCTATTAACTAATGACCCGCTCGCCATAGGCCTCGGCGATTAAGTCGATATAAATGAGGGACTTCATGATAGAGTTTTGGTCCAGTGTGTAAATCTTGGCATCCTACCCACGGAGGATGGCTGTACGTATCCTACCCAAGGAGAATACGCGAGGTTGTAGTTTCCGTTTAATTCATTAACCCATTCCCAACCCTTGGGAATCCCATGCCTTGGAAAGAGTGTGAACTCACCTTGGTTTGCTCGGTATGCTAAACTATGTGCTCACAAGTAATCAGTCAAGTCCTATAGTTATGCACGTATACACAATCAGTACATGTTTGCAAGGTTTCACATACAATCTATGTCACAAAGTGTGCCTAAGCAATTGTCATATATCACATAAGCAGTTAATCAAAGTCATGCAATTCATGCTTCATATAAATGTCCTTCAAAGTTTGTACTCATCATGGTTATTCATTAACATATTTGATAGGGTTAACAGGCTTAACAAAGTTTACAACTTAACAGGAGTAACATACATACAGGAATAATAAACTAACAGAGTTAATTAACTAACAAAGTTAGCAACCCATTAGAGTTACATGCTTAACAGAGTTACACAATTTAACACAGTTAATAAGGTTAACAGAGTTAACAAACTTAACTCAGTTAACAGACTAAACAAGGTTTCTGTTGTCACACACTGGACGAAATCATATGTATGGCGAAAACACTTGTGGGCGAAATCTCTTGGGACGAAATCGCTTTTGGCGAAATTCCAAGTGATTTCGTCGAGCTTAGGTCTTGATGAAAACCCAAGTGTTTTCGTCTGGTCCTTTTGATTTCGTCGGTCCCCTGTGTTTTCGTTGGTTACAGCATCATCATCAACAGCAGTTACGTATTACAGCAACAACCCTAACCAGATTCTAACAGTTACATACGACGGAACCCTAATCAATACTACACTCCAACATACCATCATTCAATCAGATTAGATCGTACAAATCATCGGATCCACCATGAACAGACATAGCACAAGCAATCCTAACATCAGATTTTCGTACCATCACCAAGCCATTCATGGAAAGCACAGCATAATCACATAGCATCAGATCATAAGTATCCTTATCATACAAATCAATTCCAATCATATGCTCATAATCATTACCCACTAACAATTAATATTCATGATGTCAACAATTAGTCAAATGATATCAATCAAAAATCATAAGTAACAGATTACTAACCTAAGCAGAAAAGGTGGTACTTCGATCGATGTATTGGACTCGATTGTTCAAAACTGCCGTCGGGTTTCAAAGAATATCGAGAGAGAGTGTGAGAGGTGCCTAGGGTTTTCGGATAAAACTCTAACGTAAAGGTTATTATCAAAACCTTATAGTTGCTCGCTACTGGGCCGAAGCCCGTTTCTGTTTTCGCCGGCCCACTTCCTGACGAAAACACTTGGGTGTTTTCGTCCAGGTGATTTCGTTGGGGGGGTGGGTTTTCGGCTAGAGGGTGTTTTCGTAGGGGGGTGTTTGGCAAGGTTCCACAAACATTAAATAAAACATATTATTCATATTATTCATACCAATGTATATCAATACATGCACACATATAACACACATTACGAATCTATAAACAACACGTTTGCATATTAGATAAGTTAAGTCAAAAGAGACCTTGAAAACTCGGGTTGTCACATTATCCCCAACTTAAAAGAAATTTCATCCTGAAATTTAGCACGTGGTTACTGAGGAAGCTAGTTGTGTTGTGTTGTTTCCTGGTTTTCCTGGGGTGTCACATCATCCCCCCGTTGACTTGGAATTTCGTCCCGAAATTTTGTAGTAGCTTCAGCCTCAGTGGTGGTTGTGCTGTTTCCGAACAACTGGGGATACTTGAGTTTCATTTGATCTTCTCGTTCCCAAGTAAACTCTGGGCCACGACGGGAGTTCCAACGAACTCGAACAAGAGGTATTCTGGTGTGCTTGAGGACCTTAACATCTCGATCTGTGATTTCAACTGGTTCCTCGATGAATCGTAACTGATCGTCGATAGTGAGCTCCTTCAAAGGAACTATGAGGGTCTCATCTGACAGACATTTCTTCAGATTTGACACGTGAAAAACATTGTGAACTGCACTGAGTTCTGCGGGCAGGTTTAGTTTGTAGGCCACTTTGCCTATTTTCTCTATGATTTCGAACGGTCCGACATAACGCGGATTAAGTTTGCCCCTTTTTCCAAAGCGAACCACACGCTTCCAGGGTGAAACTTTGAGTAGCACTCGATCCCCAACTTGGAACTCGAGTGGTTTCCTGCGCTTATCAGCGTAGCTTTTCTGACGGTCACGAGCTGCCGCCATTCGTTGCCGTATCTGAACAATTCTTTCTGTTGTGTCCACTTCAAGTTCTGGACCCGTGATCTGACTATCCCCCACCTCTGCCCAACAAGGAGGTGATCGGCATTTACGCCCGTACAATGCCTCAAATGGAGCTGCTTGGATGCTAGTGTGGTAACTGTTATTGTACGAAAACTCCACTAGAGGAAGATGTTTTTCCCAGCCGCTGCCAAAATCGATTACACATGCACGAAGCATGTCTTCAAGAGTTTGGATGGTGCGTTCAGACTGCCCATCCGTTTGCGGGTGGTAAACTGTGCTCATGTCTAATCGAGAGCCAAAAGATTTGTGCATAGCTTGCCACAGTTCTGAAGTAAAACGTGCATCACGATCAGAGATAATAGAGGTTGGCACCCCGTGCCTCGAGACAACTTCCTTAAGATAAATGTCTGCTAGAGTGGAGAACTTATCCGTTTCCTTGATAGCCAAGAAGTGTGCAGACTTTGTGAGTCGATCCACGATCACCCAAATAGTATCATTTCCACGTTGAGATCTAGGCAAGCCAGTAACGAAATCCATGGAAATTTGCTCCCATTTCCATTGTGGTATCTCTGGTTGTTGAAGTAGGCCCGATGGTTTCTGATATTCAGTCTTGACTCTCGCACAAGTCAAACATTTGCTAACGTAAGTTGCCATGTGAGCTTTCATGCTAGGCCACCAATACGTAGTTCTGAGATCGTGGTACATCTTATCCGAACCAGGGTGTACCGACTAACGAGTCTTATGTGCTTCATCCATTACAAGTTCTCATAAGTTGCCATAGAGTGGGACCCAAATGCATCCTGTTACGTAGTAGGTGCCGTCTTCCTTTTGTTCTAACCGTTGCCTTGAGCCGCGTAGGGCTTCAGCCCTGACGTTTTCTGGTTTCAATGCTTCTACCTGAGCATCACGTATCTGTGCAGGAAGACTAGATTGGATAGTGAGTTGTAAGGATCGCACACGCCTAGGTGTAGTATCCTTTCGACTGAGGGCGTCGGCCACAACATTGGCTTTGCACGGATGGTACTTGATGGCACATTCGTAATCATTCAATAGTTTGACCCATCGAGGTTGTTGCATGTTCAACTCCTTCTGTTTGAAGATATGCTCGAGACTCCTGTGGTCGGTATAAATGGTGCACTTGGTACCGTACAGGTAATGTCTCCATATCTTGAGTGCGAAAACAACAGCTCCCAGCTCCAAATCGTGTGTAGTGTAATTCCTTTCGTGAATCTTAAGTTGGCGTGAGGCGTAAGCGATGACTTTATCCCGTTGCATCAACACACAACCAAGACCCTGAATTGACGCGTCGCAATAAACCACAAAATCGTTTGTGCCCTCTGGTAATGAAAGAATAGGTGCGCTACAAAGTCTATCCTTTGAGTGCTGGAATGTTGATTCCTGTGTATTACCCCAACGGTAGATAACGCCTTTCTGAGTTAGTGAGGTGAGGGGTTGTGCAATCTTGGAGAAGTCCTTGATGAACCTTCTATAGTAGCCCGCCAAACCCAAGAATTGGCGGATTTCTGTTGGTGTACGGGGTGCAGGCCAGTTCTTGATCGAGTCTACCTTGGATGGATCAACGTGTATCCCATCCTTGTTTACCACGTGGCCTAGAAAGTGGACTTCACGAAGCCAAAAGTCGCATTTCGAAAACTTAGCGTACAACTGTTCTGTTCGGAGGAGTTCCAAAATAAGTCGTAGATGGTGCTCGTGCTCCTCCTGACTCTTCGAATAGATCAGGATGTCGTCGATAAAAACAATAACGAACTTGTCAAGATAAGGCTTGCACACTCTGTTCATAAGATCCATGAAGACTGCCGGTGCGTTTGTTAACCCGAATGGCATGACCAGAAACTCGTAATGGCTGTAACGAGTTTTGAATGCTGTCTTAGAGATATCCTCATCTCGGACTCTCAGTTGATGGTAACCTGACCTCAGGTCAATCTTCGAATAGTAGCTCGACCCTTGCAACTGATCGAACAAGTCATCAATACGTGGAAGAGGATAGCGATTCTTCACGGTCACCTTGTTGAGTTCACGGTAATCTACGCACATGCGGAAGGTACCGTCTTTCTTCTTCACAAATAATACTGGAGCTCCCCAGGGTGAAGAGCTAACGAATGAAACCCTTATCCAAGAGTTCTTGCAATTGTTTGGACAGTTCTTCCAGTTCGGTTGGAGCTAAGCGATAAGGTGCTCGAGCTATGGGTGCTGCTCCAGGAGCTAGCTCGACTTGAAATTTGACCTGGCGATGTGGCGGTAGACCAGGTAATTCCTTAAGAAACACTTGAGAATAGTCATGTACAACTGGAATATCCTCTATCTTCTTCTCTTTCGTTGATGCGTCAGTAACGAGTGCTAAAATAGCAGCGTGGCCCTTTCGCAAACACTTCTGGGTCTTAAGAAAGGAGATGATGCCCACAACAGCACCACTCTTGTCGCCTTGGATCACGAGAGGTTCTTTACCAGATCGGGGAATACGAACAATCTTCTCTTTGCAAAGGATCTCTGCTTGCTGTTGGGATAACCAATCCATCCTTATGACGATGTCGAAACTACCCAAGACTATAGGTATAAGGTTGATGGAGAATGTCTGACCAGCTAAGACGAGGTTACAACCCTTGACTATGTGAGTGGCCTCTAAACTTTTACCATTTGCTAATTCTACGACGTGTTTGGTGTTCAAAAGTGTTGGTGTGCGTTTAAGCATTTGATTAGCTTTTTGAGACGCATAACTGGTATCGGCACCCGAATCAAATAAAACAGTAACATAAAAGTCGTCGAGAAGGAACTTACCCATCACCACGTTAGGATCATTCCTTGCATCACCCTGACCCAGCACGAACACTCGACCCGTGGCGCCGTTACCATCGTTGTTTCCCCTATTGTTGTTCCCATTGCCCTGATTATTGTTGTTGTTGTTCTGATTCTGGTTTAACTGAGGGCAGTTCCGCTTGAAGTGGCCTTCAGCACCACACTGAAAGCATCCCCTGTTGCCCCGCTGTTGCTGCTGCTGGTTCTGTGGAGCTGGTGGTTGTTGTTGATGGTTCCGGTTCGCAGGTCGTGAGCTCCTGCAATCCTTAGCTTCATGACCCACCTTGAGACACCTCTGACAACGACCCTTGTTGCACAGACCATTGTGGTGTCTATTTCATTGGTTGCACTTCGGGAGGTTTCCTCGATATCCACCCTGCCCTTGACTAGCAGAAGATTGCTGACCAGGACTCTGGTAGTCATCAATCTTTCGCTGTTGTGCCTGGGACTGAACTGTAGTTGAACCCTTGCTGGAGGTTCCTTCCTATTTTCGTTTGTTGTCATTGGGAGTAGCAGAAGTAGTAGTAACAGTAGCACCTATACGCTTAGGCAGCCTGTTCTGTTCCACTGCCTGGTCTGTGAGACGATGAGCAAGACGAGTAACATCCTGGATGGTAGCAAGGTTAGCAGCAGTCACATGGCTTTGAATCTCTGGTACTAAGCCTTTAAGGTACAGCTCGATACGTTTGATGGGAGGATCCACCATAGTTGGACATAACACTGCCAGTTCATTGGATCGCTTCGTAAACGCCTCTATCTCTGACCCCGTCATCTTCAGGTTAAAGAACTCCACTTCCAACTTGTGGATGTCATCACGATTACAGTATTCTCGCTTAATCAGTGCCTTGAAGTCGTTCCATGGGGTGGCGTTTGCAGCTGCCAGCCCTAACATTTGAACTTGCGTGTTCCACCAAGTGAGCGCTATACCCTCAAGGGTACCAGTAGCATACTTCACCCTGCAGGCCTCAGGGCATTCACACATTTCGAAGACTGACTTGAGTTTCTCGAACCAGTGGAGGAGGCCTACAGCTCCTTCAGTGTCGTTGAAAGTAGTAGGTCGGCAATCCATAAAGGTTTTGAAAGTACACACAGGAGGCTGAGCGTGTTGACCTATCGTGTGTGTAAAGAAAAATTAAGCACAAGTGTTGGTTTACGAGAGTAGGATCTAAAGATCCTAGAGTAAGTTGTGATGGCAGGTTATACCTCCCGCCTGGGCAGCTGCGAGTGTTGCAGTAACTTGTTCAGTGATCAAAGCCGCCAACTGGGCTTGAGTTAGGTTAACGTGTCCACTCATGATCTTCATATCAAAGGAAACCTGAGTGAGAAAGGTTCGCGAAAGTGCGATGACAGAAGAGAGTAAGCACACATGTGTTTCAAGCAATAGTTGTTACGTTTATCTAAGCATACTATGAGCAATGTACTATGTAACTAGCAAGTAGGTAACATAAACCATATCACCTATAATGCTGAGCCTTGCACGTGGAGTGAAGCGTCGTTGTGGATCGTTGAGCACTGTTCAGGTTATAGTCTGGTTTTACCGAAAAGTTTCCCCCTTTTTAAAACCAAGTTCACTATAACCAATGGCTCTGATACCAATCTGTCACACCCCCAAAATCCACCTGCGGAGTATCGCCGCTTGGAGGCGTGACTGACCAGGATCAAGCCACCAATCATATTGAACATAACAAGTAATAAGTAAAATTCAACCACACAATATGAAAGGTGTTTCAAATCAAAAACGTAGTTAAGTGTTTAGCGGAAACATAATTGTAAAACCAAATGTAAGTATCAAGTACGAAATAAAATAATGTTTCTAGCATGGCCCACACTGCCATGTCCCACAACGATCGCGCCTCCCTGTGCAAGCTCCATGAGTACCTAACGACCTGCAAGGCATGTAACAACGAGTCAACAACAAAGTTGAGCGAGTTCACAGTTGGTTGTTTAGTTATAGCATTCGTTTCTTAAATCATATGTTCGTTTTGTAAACCATGTATCGTATTAATTCGTATCGTGGTCTCCCAGACATGTTTGCGAAGATTAGTGGGGGCTTCCCATGTGTTACTAGACCGTGCGTATCGACCACTACGAAAATGTAAGTGGTGCCCTAAGTCAATGTCTATCAGCATTGACCCTTTGCCCATAGTCCATTAGTACACGCCCGTTCGAACGACACGGTGTGAGGTTTGTTAAACCTAATAGCGCTATTAACTAATGACCCGCTCGCCATAGGCCTCGGCGATTAAGTCGATATAAATGAGGGACTTCATGATAGAGTTTTGGTCCAGTGTGTAAATCTTGGCATCCTACCCATGGAGGATGGCCGTACGTATCCTACCCAAGGAGAATACGCGAGGTTGTAGATACCGTTTAATTCATTAACCCATTCCCAACCCTTGGGAATCCCATGCCTTGGAAAGAGTGTGAACTCACCTTGGTTTGCTCGGTATGCTAAACTATGTGCTCATAAGTAATCAGTCAAGTCCTATAGTTATGCACGTATACACAATCAATACATGTTTGCAAGGTTTCACATACAATCTATGTCACAAAGTGTGCCTAAACAATTGTCATGTATCACATAAGCAGTTAATCAAAGTCATGCAATTCATGCTTCATATAAATGTCCTTCACAGTTTGTACTCATCATGGTTATTCATTAACATATTTGACAGGGTTAACAGGCTTAACAAAGTTTACAACTTAACAGGAGTAACATACATACAGGAATAATAAACTAACAGAGTTAATTAACTAACAAAGTTAGCAACCCATTAGAGTTACATGCTTAACAGAGAGTTACACAATTTAACACAGTTAATAAGGTTAACAGAGTTAACAAACTTAACTCAGTTAATAGACTAAACAAGGTTTATGTTGTCACACACTGGACGAAATCAAATGTATGGTGAAAACACTTGTGGGCGAAATCTCTTGGGACGAAATCACTTTTGGCGAGCACCTGTTTAAGGCCTTTTTAGATGCGTTTAAGTCCCGTTAACCCCATTTCAAGGCTCTAAAATGAAGTTAAAGTATAGGGAACTCAAAACATGCTCAAAAATATCTCGGATGTCGGTTCGTTCGGTCGGTCGTACGATCGCGTTACTCACTTAATTACGACGGAAGTCGTAATGAACGCAAAAACGATCCAAATCATGCGACGAATGGAATTTTCTTATGCCAAACACTAAAATAAAATATTTTAATGCTTACATAAATTTTTGGATGTCCGGATATATTTAGAACATAAGATATGCGCGAAAATGCAAACTTGTGCACTTTTTGACGCTTTTAGTCCCTATTGATCAACAAAGTTTATTTTAGCATACCAAACCCCTCAAAGCCTATTTATAAGCTATGTAAAGGTTATTTAGGGTATGTTTAACTTATGATCAAGTTCTGGAATGTTCGTTACTATAAAATCGGTATAGTTTCGCTGTTTGACACAAATAGTCCCTGCGATCGAACAAACTTGATTTCAACACACCAAACCATCCAAAACTTATTTCTAAGTTATGTGGAGGTTATTTAAGGTATGTTAAGCCTATTTCACTATTCCAGAGTGTTTGTTGCATTAAACTGGTTATATTTACGCATTAGCATGCGTATAACCTTCCAGAAAGCGATTTAGAGCTTTAAATCGGATTTGAATTAAATTGAAAAATCACCAAACACAAATACACACATAATGACATCAAACACATATAATAACACCAAAGCACATTTTTTATTAATAAATCAACATTGTTTTACATTGTACAACGATTATAGAACACAGTTGTCACAGTCTCCCCTACTTCAGGAAATTTCGTCCCGAAATTTTAACTAGAGGAAGCTTGTGAAAACAAATGCGGATATTTCGCCTTCATCTGGTCCTCACGTTCCAAGTAAACTCTGGACCACGTTTGGATTCCCAGCGAACTTTTACCAATCGAATCCGTTTGTTCTTCAACTGTTTGAAAGTACGGCCCACGATCTCCACGGGTTTCTCGACAAAGTGCATCGTTTCATCGATTCGGATTTCGTCGAGAGGGATGTGAAGATCAGCGTCAGCTAAACATTTTCGCAGATTGGACACGTGAAAAGTTGGGTGAATATTCCCAAGCTCTGGAGGTAGCTCTAGTCGATAGGCAACCTTCCCAATTCTTTCCACAATCTTGAATGGTCCCACATATCGAGGTGCAAGTTTTCCTTTCTTTCCAAATCTCACCACTCCCTTCCAAGGTGAAACCTTGAGTAGGACACGATCTCCGACTTGAAATTCTAAAGGCTTGGGTCGCATATCAGCATAACTCTTTTGACGGCTTTGAGCTGTCACAAGATTATCGCGGATTTTCTTGATTTTGTCTGTTGTTTCCAGAACGAGCTCAGGTCCAGTAAGCTGAGCTTCACCGGTCTCGTTCCAACAGACAGGTGAACGACATTTTCGACCGTAGAGAGCTTCAAATGGTGCCATATTAATACTAGCATGATGACTATTGTTGTAAGAGAACTCGATCAATGGCAGATGAGAATCCCAATTACCACCAAAGTCTATCACGCATGCTCTAAGCATATCCTCCAAAGTTTGAATTGTTCGCTCAGATTGACCATCTATTTGGGGATAATAAGCAGTGCTTAGATTCAGTTGGGTTCCCAAAGCAGATTGCATGGTCTTCCAGAAATGAGATGAAAATCGAGCATCACGATCAGAAATGATATCCAAGGGAACACCATGTCGTGATACAATCTCATCAACATAAATCTTTGCAAGTTTATCAGCAGATAGATCCTTGCGAATTGGAATAAAATGAGCTGATTTCGTTAATCGATCGATAACAACCCAAATAGCATCATGACCTTTAGATGTACGCGGTAATTTAGTGATGAGATCCATCGCAATGTTCTCCCACTTCCAAACTGGTATCTCTGGTTGTACAAGCAAACCAGAATGTCGTTGATGTTCAGCCTTGACTTTGAGACAAGTCAGGCATTTTGATACATACAAGGCAACATCCTTTTTCATACCAGGCCACCAGAACTTAGTACGAAGATCCTTGTACATTTTATCAGCACCAGGATGGATAGAATATCGAGACTTATAAGATTCCTCTATTACCAAGGTGCGAAGATCGTCTTGTTTCGGAATCCACAAACGATCCTTGAAATAGAGCAACCCATCGTCCTTTGCTTCGAGCTTAAGCTCAAGCTGACGTGGCAATTCCTTACCTATCAAATTTTGTGAAACACAAAATTGCTGAGCTTGAAGAACACGAGTATGAAGATCGGATAGCGTTTGAACAGAGTGAAGCTTGACT
This sequence comes from Helianthus tuberosus, assembly GCA_030545235.1. Taxonomy (NCBI): domain Eukaryota; kingdom Viridiplantae; phylum Streptophyta; class Magnoliopsida; order Asterales; family Asteraceae; genus Helianthus; species Helianthus tuberosus. The sequence goes on along the minus strand of CM060452.1, from coordinate 115,013,869 downwards.
TGCTCTTTTCGACTAAGCGCATCGCCTACGACATTCGCCTTACAAGGATGGTAACGAATCTCGCAATCGTAATCACTTAAGAGTTCAACCCAACGACGATGCCTCATGTTGAGCTCTTTCTGATTAAGAATATGCTGGAGACTTTTGTGGTCTGTGAAAACCACACACTTCGTTCCATAGAGGTAGTGTCTCCAGATTTTAAGCGCGAAAACCACAGCACCTAACTCAAGATCATGAGTTGTGTAGTTCTTCTCATGAATTTTCAGTTGTCATGACGCATATGCAATGACTTTACCTCGTTGCATAAGACGCAACCAAGTCCTAGATTCGATGCGTCACAATAGACAACGAAATCATCATTTCCCTTGGGCAAAGATAGAACAGGAGCATCACAAAGCTTCCGTTTCAGCATTTGGAACGCTTCTTCTTGCTTGGGTCCCCACTCAAAAGGCTTATTCTTCTGAGTCAAAGCCGTGAGTGGAACCGCGATCTTCGAGAAGTTTGAAATGAATCGACGATAATAACCGGCAAGACCAAGAAAAGATCGAATCTCTGTAGGTGTTGTTGGTGTATTCCAGTATTTAATAGCAACAATCTTGGATGGATCCACATGAATACCCTGCTCATTGACTATATGACCCAAGAATTGAACTTCTTTAAGCCAAAATTCACACTTGGAGAATTTAGCAAAAAGTTGTTCCTTCTTTAGGAGTTCCAATGTTAAGCGCAGGTGTTGCTCGTGCTCGGCTCAAGACTTCGAATAGACAAGAATATCATCGATGAACACAATAATGAACTTGTCTAAATAAGGTTTACAGACCCTATTCATAAAGTCCATAAAGATAGCTGGGGCATTTGTCAAACCAAAAGGCATGACGGTGAACTCATAATGCCCATATCTTGTGCGGAAGGCAGTTTTAGGAATATCTTCTTCGAGAACACGAAGTTGATGATACCCAGAACGCAGATCGATCTTGGAAAAGCATGAAGCACCTTGCAGCTGGTCGAAGAGATCATCAATTCGAGGTAGGGGATATCGATTCTTGATGGTGAGCTTATTAAGCTCACGATAATCAATACACATTCGAAAAGACACATCTTTCTTTTTCACGAAGAGGGCAGGAGCTCCCCAAGGTGAAAAGCTCGGTCGGATGAATCCTTTATCAGATAACTCTTGAAGCTGCTTCGATAACTCTTGCATCTCGGATGGTGCAAGTCGATAAGGCGCTTTTGCAATTGGGTTGGCATTGGGTACAAGGTCAATATGAAACTCGACTTGACGAACTGGAGGCAAACCAGGCAGTTCATTAGGAAACACCTCTGGATAATCCCGAACAATCGGAATATCCTGAATACTCTTACTATTTTTTGGGTAAAGGGTTACCCCGGTGATTCTATATATTCACAACCAAAAAGCACAAGTAGTGTAGGTAGTCTACACTAGTTCAATCATGGGACATGCCCCATGAAAGTAAAACAACTGGAAAAACAAATAAAACACTACCAAACGGTAAAACAACTAGACTAGGCACTAGAAACAAAAACCAACTACCAACTCTACTCAATCAGCCAACATCTTCAAGAAGCTCAGCTCCAATAATCCCCCAATCACCTAGAAGCCTTCTGACATTGTCACAGTTCTTTAGCTTCGCTCCCATCAATTTGTATCGGACCTGTTGAAAAATAAGTTCAATAATAGCTTCTGGAGGTCTCAACTCATTCTTGAATAATCTAGCATTACGCTCCTGCCAGATGAAATAAGCAGTGGCCGCTACCAACAACCTTGCAACATAGATCCTAACTGACTTCGACCTGGACCGAACTACGAGCCAATTAACTATATCCTCCCATTTAGATTGAAAAGCAACATAGATCTTACTATTGCTTTTCTCCTTGGTGACATGTGCTAGAAAAGCAACATATCCTTTTCTCAAATAACTTTGTGCTTTTGTACACGACATAAGCTTCAATCCACCTGAAGGTTTCTCGCCACAAACTTCCAGAACATCGCCAGAAGACAAAGGAATACGAACAATCTTATCAAAACAAACCACCTCAGCATGATGTTTAGAAAACCAATCCATTCCAACGATAATGTCGAAGCTCCCAAGTTGCATCGGTGTGAGGTCAATAGGAAAAAGATGGTTATCAAGGTTCAACTGACAATCACGAATAACAGAATCGAGTACAAGAGGTTTACCAGTAGCAACTTCAACAGATAAGGGTTTCCTCAGTTTAGTTCTAGGTATCGCAAGCAAAGGTTTAAAAGACAATGAAACAAAACTTCTATCTGCACCAGAATCAAAAAGAACAGGCGCAGGTCGATTGTTAACAAGAAACGTACCATTGACAAGAAAGGTACCATTGACAATGAGGTTGTCAGCTCGAGCCTCGTTTGCATTCAGATTGTACGCTCGTCCACGGGCGGGATCGACAATTGGAAAAACAAAAGAGGCATTGAAAACATCGACCAAACACAAGGGAGGCGATCGTTTGTTCGTTACCTCGAACAAACAAACGACACGCAGTGACTAATCAAAGTAAATGGGTCAATATAATGTATCGCCGAAGACATGCTCGCCTATAAGTGAACACTCACCCCAAGAGTTCCCAGGTAAGAGTGACTGGTCCGATTATGTGGATTTGTATGAACACTCTAGCCTTAGACAGAAAACTCATGGTACATGCACTCACTCTTCCAGTTTGCACGTGTTCACACTATTTAGACCCAAACTTTGACGAGACTTTTGAAAACTCAAAAGGCACTAAGCCAAATATGAGTCAAACTGGAAGGGTTTAAAACCTTATAACAAAGGGTTCAAAACCTAGTAATCAATCATCCTAGAACAGATGATTAGTTTTCAAAGCGGATTCGAACTTAGTGTTCTCGTTGTGGTTATCACCTAAGGGTAGGTGACGGTTTTGTTTTAAAATCTAAACACAAGTAAACTTGCGTTAGGGTCCTAAAAGTTATAGTCTAGGTCAAAGCATTACTAATAACCTAATTCCCTATAACCATTGGCTCTGATACCAACTTCTTCTGTCACACCCCGACCACGTAGGACAACAAACCGTGGCGGAAACGTTGGGGAGTGTTGTGGCAGAATCATTGTTTCATAACCATGGATACAAAAAGAGTTTCGTTTTATTGATAATATTAAACATCAACATTGTCTTAACATAAAACAAATAAGTACATATCGACTATCATTGTTATTATGTCACTAAGGCCTCGTCCAGATCCTATGTGACGCATGCATCCTAGAAATCAATCAAGCAACAACACCTGAAACATATGTAAAAACAAAGTCAGCAAAGAAATACTGGCGAGTACATAGGTTTTATAAGAGTATTGGAATCATGGCTTCGTTTACATGTTGCAGTAGACTACAAGAGTCAAAATACAAACGTCGTTTTGAAAAGTGTATTGCAACATAATTAACCAACTCAAATCAAGATAGTTATAGTTTATAAAATCTCGTAGCCATGATTCTTAACCCCAAAAACATTTGTTTTAGAAAAACAACTTGTAAAACATCTTGTAAAAACTCGTTAAAAACTCGTATGGTTTATATCTTTTAGAAAACATCGTTGTGTGACATTGTTTCAAAATTGTTTACCCAAGTGAACTAAATAACGCCACGGTATGTAACTTGATGAAAACACTTATATATAAGAAGTACCAGCGGCGTATCTACCATGCCTTCATCACATTACACCCGTCCCATTTTCTAAACACTACCCAAAAACCAATCGTTTATCTAACTTGTTTATCTTGTTCAAAATAGTTTTCAAATCGTTTCCAAATCGTTAACTCGTTTAAATCATTTAAATCATCCTCGTTTTAATTGTGAAAACTATATATGGTTGTCTCGCTAATAACATTCAAACCTTAGTGACTCGACCACCTCGCTTCTCGAATTAACAAACCACCAAAGGGTATGTTAACAAACATCAGATTCAGTCGTTACCCACAATCCCCACACATAACCAAGGGTGCAGTAAAATAACGGGATTTGTCAGATCGTATGGTACCATAACCTAATATTGGTCGGCTTGATCAATGCTAATGAATGTCATTTGTTATGTAACTACAACCAATAAGTTTGTTCACTTTATTGAAATCGTTATTAGTTTTGTATAAACCATCTTAATTGCTTTTGAAAAACCATTGTTTAAACCTTGAAACTCAATTTGTACATATGAATCACCCCAAAACAATTGAAAACAGTAAAATAGGGGAACTATGTACTCACATGAAGTGCAAAGTATCCTCAATCAATAGAACTTCAACAACCTCAAGCAAACCAGAGAAATCAAGTAGCACCTAGTAATCGAACCACTAGTCAAACAATAGACGCCTAAATCGGACGATCGGATAGAATGAAGCCTTGTAAACCAAATGAGTGTTGGAACTCATGTGATATGGTTTAACATAGCCTACATCCTAAAATGAAACCTAACCTAAGTGCTTTCGACCCATTGTGACCCATTAAGGTAGCTCACGCTACTGTAACGCGTCGTGCGCGCAATGCGCGTTTGAGACGTCTAACTAGTCCTATGACAAGTGTTATATGCCATACAAGTTTAATTATATTACATAACCAGTTATGTGACAAAAGTTTAGGTTACATATGCTTAATTACCAATTATGCATGAAAGGGGTATTTTGGTCATTTACTTACGGCATATAAACTACTTATCATACAACTACTTAAACTAGGTGACCATAAGGTATAACCTCGGAAGGTTATCCTCTATGCAACTATGGTCACTAAACATGTTTGGTCGGATCCTAATGATCGACCAAACAGGTTGTGTTCGAAAGTCTAAGCGGGTGTTTAATCCGCTTGACTTACGACTCTACACAAGCACTAATCTAAAAAGTAATGAGCTAAACATGCTAGAACATGTTTAGTTAAGTTAGAAAACAGGTTTTGATATCAAAACAAACGGTTTTGATACCCTAGAGTAGTTTGGTTAAAAAATACGCCAGAATACGTATTTTGGCCGAAACTACGACTCGTCTCTGAGCCTAGATAACGCGGTAATCAGTAGGTATAGTCACTAGAGACTATAACCATCGTGATTACGCTCACGTTATGAAGTTCAAACGAACTTCGCATTGACCATAAACTGGTCAATGCAGAAAGTCAAACGCAGTTTGACTTTTACGATAAAAACGAATGAAAAGAACGAAGGAATACTTACAAAGGGTCCCCGCAAGATTGATTTTTCCAAGTATTCACAGGTATGAAGTGGTTAGCACTTCAACTTAGAGAAATCTCAGAAAATCTAGTGGGTTTTGCAAGTGAAATGGTGAGGGTATTTATAGGAATTCAAGAACCGTTAGGATCGTTTATCGAAGATTGAGCTTTAATCTAGGCCGTACACCTCATGCCCATTGATTTGCAATACTAGGGGTGCCCCAAAACCAGCTAACGGTATTGAAAATGTTACAAAATAGACCCCCAAGTTCGACCCTATTGCTTAAATATGCAGAAAATAAACTTTCTGTCCAGATCAGGTGCTGGCACTACGCCACGGACATGGCAGGAGGTGGTGGTGTAGCGCCACCAGGTATCAGCTCCAAACTTTTGGCCAAAATGGCAGAAATGGTCCCTGCACCTGTTTAAGGTCTTTTTCGATGCGTTTAAGTCCCGTTAACCCCATTTCAAGGCTCTAAAATGAAGTTAAAGTATAGGGAACTCAAAACATGCTTAAAAATATCTCGGATGTCGGTTTGTTCGGTCGTACGATCGCGTTATTTGCTTAATTACGACGGAAGTCGTAATGAACGCAAAAACGATCCAAATCAAGCGACGAATGGAATTTTCTTATGCCAAACACTAAAATAAAATATTTTAATGCTTACATAAATTTTTGGATGTCCGAATATATTCAGAACATAAGATATGCACGAAAATGCAAACTTGTGCACTTTTTGACGCTTTTAGTCCCTATTGATCAATAAAGTTTATTTTAGCATACCAAACCCCTCAAAGCCTATTTCTAAGCTATGTAAAGGTTATTTAGGGCATATTTAACTTATGATCAAGTTCCGGAATGTTTGTTACTATACAAATCGGTATAGTTTCGCAGTTTGACACAAATAGTCCCTGCGATCGAACAAACTTGATTTCAACACACCAAACCATCCAAAACTTATTTCTAAGTTATGTGGAGGTTATTTAAGGTATGTTAAGCCTATTTCACTATTCCAGAGTGTTTGTTGCATTAAACTGGTTATATTTACGCATTAGCGCGCGTATAACCTTCCAGAAAGCGATTTAGAGCTTGAAATCAGATTTGAATTAAATTGAAAAATCACCAAACACAAATACACACATAATGACATCAAACACATATAATAACACCAAAGCACATTGTTTTATTAATAAATCAACATTGTTTTACATTGTACAACGATTATAGAACACAGTTGTCACAGTTGACAATATGTCCTAAAAATTGAACTTCCTTAAGCCAAAATTCGCACTTGGAGAATTTGGCGAAAAATTGCTCTTTCTTCAGGAGTTCCAGAGTAAGACGAAGATGTTGTTCGTGATCAGCTTGCGTCTTAGAGTATATCAAAATGTCATCAATGAAGACGATGATGAACTTATCTAAATAAGGGTTGCAGACCCTATTCATCAAGTCCATGAAAACAGCAGGAGCATTAGTCAAACCGAATGGCATAACTGTGAAATCATAATGCCCATAACGAGTGCGGAATGCTGTCTTGGGAATATCTTCTTCATGTACACGAATTTGATGATACCCAGAACTAAGATCAATCTTCGAAAAACAAGTAGCACCCTGTAACTGGTCAAAGAGATCATCAATGCGTGGTAGGGGATATCGATTCTTAATGGTAAGCTTGTTAAGCTCACGATAATCGATACACATTCTGAAAGATCCATCCTTCTTCTTGACAAAAAGAACGGGAGCACCCCAAGGCGAAAAGCTAGGACGAATAAAACCTTTGTCAGAAAGCTCCTGAAGCTGCTTAGACAACTCTTGCATCTCAAATGGTGCAAGACGATATGGAGATCTGGCAATAGGATTTGCACCAGGTACAAGATCAATACGGAACTCGACTTGGCGCGTTGGGGGTAAGCCAGGTAACTCTTCAGGAAACAACTCCGGATAATCCCGAACAACAGGGATATCTTGAATAGACTTACCTTTGCCTTTATCTGCTACGACATGTGCCATGAAGGCCACATAATTCTTTCGCAGATACTTCTGAGCTTGAAAACAAGACATGAGCTTGAGACTACTAGCAGGTTTCTCACCACGAACCTGGAGGATCTCACCTGTCGAGAGTGGAACACGAACAATCTTCTCGAAACAAACTACCTCTGCGTGATGCTTTGTCACACCCCGACCACGTAGAACATACAAAACGTGGCGGAAACGTCGGGGAGTGTTGTAACAGAATTAATTGTTTCAAATCCATGGCAATTGAAGTTTCGTTTTATTGATTATGGTGTTACAATGTCTTATCAAACTAGGAAATACAACATAATTAACTAGTCTTGCATCTTTTATTGTCACTAAAGCCCAAGTCTGCCTATATGTATCTTGATCATCTTATGCAACAGCTCCTGAAAAACACATGTGAAAATAGGTACGTCAGCATAAAAATGCCTGTGAGATACATAGGTTTTGTGAAAATAGGTTCCATGACTTATGTTTGAGAAAATGTTTAGTCATGAACCTTGTAATTTGCTTTGTTTTGTAAATCATTTGAAAAACAATGAGTTCAGATGATATGTATAAATAAGTGAATAATGTATGGTTAAATGAATAACCATAGTAAAATGGGTTTGTATAAGATAAGTTGTTTGTAAAACAATGTCTTGTGAAAAGTATGTTATTTGTATAAAATGTTATATGTCTCAAACTGAAATGATTCAAATAACGCTACGATATGTAATACCATACAAACACTTATATATAGGAAGTACCAGCGGCGTATCCACCATGCTTGCATCATATTACACACGCCTCGTTACTTAATCACTTACTCAAACCAAACTTTCAAGATGAAATGTTTAACAAGTATAGAAATGTTCATGTATAGTCAAATACGGTTCACACGGTTCACAGATACAAACGGTTCACAGATACAAACGGTTCACAGAAACAAACGGTTCACAGATACAAACGGTTCACAGATACAACGGATCACAGATACAAACGGTTCACAGATACAACGGATCACAGATACAAACGGTTCACATAGTCAAATGTTTACAACGGTTCAATATGTAGTATAATGTGTTCATATGCTGGATAAGCATATGCAACAGAAAAGCAATGTAAAACAGTGTACTAAGTATGCACATAATGGACATACATAGCATAAAATGTATTGAAATCATGTACTATAATGTACTAACGAACATAGCAGGTATATTATGTGAAAACGGGAAAGCATGAATGTAACAAGTAGGCACATGTGTTCCACCCCAAAACAGTTTGGAAAACAGTAAAAGAGGGGTCTATGTACTCACTTGAGATTGCTCAGAAGTCCTAGGATAACCACCAAGCAAAGCTAGAGATCACGGAATCAAACGGCACCTACTATAGGTAACTATGTTAATTAACCGGACCTAGATCGGAAGATCGGGTAGCATTAGGGTTTGTAAACCAAACGAGTGTAGAGACTCGTGTCATTTGGTTTAACAAAGCCTACATACTAAATGAAACTTAACCTAAGTGTTTACGACCCATTACGACCCGTTTAGGTAGCTTATGCTACTTTAACGCGTCGTTCGCGTGAAACGCGTTCGGACCGCCTAACTAGTCTTATGAAAAGTGTTATATGCCTAAACATGTTACATAATCAGTTATGTGACAAAATTTTAGGTTACATATGCTTAATTACCAATTATACATGAAAAGGGTATTCTGGTAATTTACCTAAGGCATATAAACTACCTATCATACAACTACTTAAACGATGTGACCATAGGGTATAACCTCGGAAGGTTATGCCCTATACTAGGGTCACCTAATGTATTTGGTCGGATCCTAATGATAGACCAAACTGGGTCGGGTTCGAAGGTATAGGCGATTTATCAGATTGCCCACCCTACGACCCTATACAACGTGGTAATCAGTGGGCATAGTCCCAAGGGACTATAACCAACGTGATTACACTCACGTTGCGAAGTTCAAACGAACTTCGCATTGACCATAACTGGTCAATGTAGAAAGTCAAACAAAGTTTGACTTTCAGACTCGAAAGACTCGAAAAGCAATAAAAGAACGAAAGAATACTTACGAAGGGTCCCCGAATGCTAATCCCGATTCAAGAATCTCAGGTATGAAACAATGGTTTCAACTTAGAGGTTCTCAAATCAGAATTCTAGTGATTTTAGCAATGGGGGGTATGGGGTATTTATAGGAATACCCGAACCGTTAAGATCGTTTCATGGAAAACGTGCCTTAATCCCATCCGTACATGTGTTGCAAAGTTATGGTGCCTAAATTCCATCCATACATGTGTTGCAAAGTTATGGTGCTTAAATTCCATCCATACATGTGTTGCAAAGTTATGGTGCCTAAATTACATCCTTATCCGCTGACTAAGCATGTTAGAATGTGTGGTTGTGAATTAAACAACGGCTAATACATCGAATCTGGTCCCGAAAGTGCAAAACTGATTTTTCTGCCCAGATAAGGCGCTCGCGTAGCGCGACGGTAAAGGCCCTTAGGGCTCGCGCTACGCTACTGCCTCCCTGTTTCAGAAAAGTTTCAAAATTGGCAGGAATGGTCCCTGTGGTGTTTTAAGGCCTTTTTCGATGCGTTTGAACCCCGTTAACCTCATTTCAAGGCTCTAAAATGAAGTTAAAGTATAGGGGACTCAAAACATGCTCAAAAATATCTCGGATGTTGGTTCGTTTGGTCGTACGAACGCGATGTTCGCTTAATTACGACGGAATGCGCATAAGCGCGAAAAACGATCCAAATGACGTGACGAATGGATTTTTCTTATGGCGAACACTAAAATAAAATATTTTAGTGCTTACATAAATTTTTGGATGTCCGGATGTATTCAGAATGTAAGTTATGCGCGAAAATGCAAACTTGTGCACTTTTTGACACTTTTAGTCCCTGAATGACCCAAAAGTTTATTTTAGCACACCGAACCCCTCAAAGCCTATTTCTAAGCTATGTAAAGGATATTTATGGTATGTTTAACTTATGGTCATGTTTCGGAAGGTCTGTTACAGTTCAAATTGGCATACTTTCGCAGTTTGTCAAATTTAGTCCCTGTAAGCGATTAAACTTTGATTTCACCACACCAAACCTTCCAAAACTTATATCTAAGTTATGTAAAGGTTATTTAAGGTATGTTAAGCCTATTTCACTATTCCGGAGTGTTCGTTGCATTAAACTGGTTATATTTACGCATCAGTGCGTGTATAACCTTCCAGAAAGCGATTTAGAGCTTGAAATCGAACATGAGTTGATATGTGCAAAAGATACATATATTTATACAAGTCCAAAGTATGAAATACATTATTTCATTGGTTTGGCATTTGTTTGATGGTTGAAATGACACAGGTGTTACAGTCTCCCCTACTTTAGGAAATTTCATCCCGAAATTAATTCGTAGGAGTCTATTTGTGACTTTGTGTCAGATAACCACCAGAGATATGTAAAGCATAATCCAGTCATTTCCTTAACGGACATTCTTCAGAACGAAAATGAACAAACGGAGTCATTTTCCTCAACGAGTATTCTTCAGAAGCGGAAATGAAGGAATAAACACACGGGGATTCATTTCCTTAACGGAAAATCTTCAGAAACGAAAATGACCAAACGGAGTCATTTTCAACGGTTGCTTCCTCAGAAACGGAAATGAAAATGATAGACAAACGGATATTCATTTCCTCAACGGATAATCTTCAGAAACGAAAATGGACTAACGGAGTCATTTTCCTCAACGAGTATTCTTCAGAAGCGGAAATGAAGGAATAAACACACGGGGATTCATTTCCTTAACGGAAAATCTTCAGAAACGAAAATGACCAAACGGAGTCATTTTCAACGGTTGCTTCCTCAGAAACGGAAATGAAAATGATAGACAAACGGATATTCATTTCCTCAACGGATAATCTTCAGAAACGAAAATGGACTAACGGAGTCATTTTCAACGGTTGTTTCCTCAGGTTCGGAAATGAGGGATTAAACAACGGGTATTCATTTCCTCAACGGATAATCTTCAGAAACGAAAATGAACTAACGGAGTCATTTTCAACGGTTTGTTTCCTCAGAAATGGAAATGAAAATGATAGACAAACGGATATTCATTTCCTCAACGGATAATCTTCAGAAACGAAAATGAAATAACGGAGTCATTTTCAACGGTTGTTTCCTCAGGTTCGGAAATGAAGGATTAAATGAACGGATATTCATTTCCTCAACGGATAATCTTCAGAAACGAAAATGAACTAACGGAGTCATTTTCAACGGTTTGTTTCCTCAGAAATGGAAATGAAAATATAGACAAACGGATATTCATTTCCTCAACGGATAATCTTCAGAAACGAAAATGAAATAACGGAGTCATTTTCAATGGTTGTTTCCTCAGGTTCGGAAATGAAGGATTAAATAAACGGATATTCATTTCCCTCGACGGATACTCTTCAGAACGAAAATGCACAAACGGAGTCATTTTCCTCAACGGGTATTCTTCAGAATTGGAAATGAAGGATAAACGGATATTCATTTCCTCAACGGATAATCTTCAGAAGTGAAAAATGAATAGCTAGTTCATTTTTCCTCAACGGATACTTCATCAGAATTGGAAATGAATAGGGTTAACTTCTAGGTACATGACAAAGCTCGCTGTGGTTTCTGTGCACTAAATTCCATAATTATGTATGCATCCATAATTACGTAATTCCTTACACAGTCCGCACAGTTTGTCTTGTAATGTTCATAAGCACATAATCACGTAGTTGTTTAATTGTTATTATCTTGTTATTGATTGCAATTAACTTGGCACCTCGTACTTCGTTTCTCTTGGAAGAAACGGGTACTTAGGATTTTCATGAAAAACGCAGGAGATCATACAACGGAAGAAATTTGGAAGTAGTCTGTTCTTCAAGGAATGCGGTTCCTTGATTGTCGGTATTGTAGGGGATATGTTGTTTATACATACAATCACATAAATACATTGTAATGTAAATAAAAGATTTATTTATAAACAACGATAACAACTGTTTTCTTGGATCTTGACAACAAAAGAAAATAATACATAAGACGTGATTATTTCTAAATGATGTTGTCTTCTGGTTGATCATATGCTCATCCCTGCGCTGGATTTGCATTAGCAAGCCTTGGGCAATTCCTACGAAAATGGCCCATCTCGCCACAGTTGTAGCAAGATCCCTGTGGAAAACGAGCTTGAGCGGGATTGTTGCCAGCTTGATTTGGTGCAGCTGCGGTTGGGCAAACCCTAGCTGTATGACCTATAAGTCCGCAAACTTGGCATGTGCGGCACTTCACCCCAGCATGATGATGTAGGCCACATTGGTTGCACAAGGGTGCAGTTCCGTTGTAGGGTTTCCTGGCAGGGGGTTGAGCTGGTTGGTTGAGGACGGCTTGATCATTGTGAGCGACCACAACGTAGTTCTGAGAAGCCTTTCGCTTCTTTGACCTCTTAGGGGATCCAGTCTGTTCATCCATGATCTTTGATTCTTCGATTGGTTTCGATTCTTCGACCGGCTTCTTGTCACCTTTTCGGAAAAGTTTACCTTTCCTGATCTTTGATTCAGTCAAGGTTGCAGATAGCTCAATGGCCTGTCTAACTGTAGTAGGGTTGCTACCAGTCAAAATGTCTTGTATTGAATCAGGGAGGCCATCAACGTACTTTTCGATTGCCTTATCCAAAGGCGTGACCATGTTTGGGCATAACAGACTCAACTCCTCGTAACGGTCCGTGTAGGCTCTATGCTCACCGCTGTCTTGCTCAAGATTGTCGAATTCCCTTTCCAAGGCCCTGATCTCATGACGAGGACAGAATTCCTTCATCATAAGGGCCCTAAGTTCAGCCCATGTCTGTGCTAGAGCAACTTCTGCACCACGATCTCTCATAACCCCGTTCCACCATGTAAGGGCTCTCTTCTGGAACACACTCGAAGCAAACTCGACCTTGCGATTGTCAGGACACTGCACGTGGCGGAAAATATTCTCAATGCTCTCGAACCATTGAAGAAGCCCAGTCGCTCCCTCAGAACCACTAAACTTGAGTGGTTTCGCCGAGTTAAAACTCTTGAAATTGCATGGACCATTGTTGTTGTTGTTGGCTTGATTCCATAGAGCAAAGAGGTTTGGGAATTGAGCAGCCATTTGCTGCGCAATGATTTCTGCCAGTTCGGCAGTCGCTATTTGGTTTTCGCGTCGAGGAGGCATTCTAAGAGAGGAAACATGAAAGGAAACGAGTGAGAGATTTAGACGAAAAGAATGAGATGAAACAAATCTGATGAAAGCAAGGATAGTGGTCATTTGTTTGTTACTACAAAGCAACAAACGACCTCGGTGATTAATCAAAGTAAATAGGTCAAAAATAATGTATCGCGAAGACATGCTCGCCTATAAGTGAACACTCATCCCAAGAATTCCCAGGTAAGCACAACTGGTCTCGCGTCTGGTTGAGATGTATACGAAGTGCTTGCCTAGACAGAAAACTCAGAATACAGGCATTCACCCTTCCAGTTTGCACGCGTTCACATTATTTAAAACCCAAAACCTTGACGAGATTTTTGAAAACTCAAAGGGGTTCAAAACCTTATAACAGAGGGTTCAAAACCTAGTAATTAATCATCCTAGAACAGATGATTAGTTTTTAAAGCGGTTTTGAAATTTATGTTCTTGTTGTGGTAGTCGCCTAAGGATAGGTGACGGTATTGTTTTTTGACTAAACGCCAGTAAACTCGCGTTAGGGTCCTAAGAAGGTTATAGACTAGGTCAAAGCATTACTAATAACCTAATTCCCTATAACCATTGGCTCTGATACCATCTTTTCTGTCACACCCCGACCACATAGAACATACAAAACGTGGCGGAAACGTCGGGGAGTGTTGTAACAGAATTAATTGTTTCAAATCCATGGCAATTGAAGTTTCGTTTTATTGATTATGGTGTTACAATGTCTTATCAAACTAGGAAATACAACATAATTAACTAGTCTTGCATCTTTTATTGTCACTAAAGCCCAAGTCTGCCTATATGTATCTTGATCATCTTATGCAACAGCTCCTGAAAAACACATGTGAAAATAGGTACGTCAGCATAAAAATGCCTGTGAGATACATAGGTTTTGTGAAAATAGGTTCCATGACTTATGTTTGAGAAAATGTTTAGTCATGAACCTTGTAATTTGCTTTGTTTTGTAAATCATTTGAAAAACAATGAGTTCAGATGATATGTATAAATAAGTGAATAATGTATGGTTAAATGAATAACCATAGTAAAATGGGTTTGTATAAGATAAGTTGTTTGTAAAACAATGTCTTGTGAAAAGTATGTTATTTGTATAAAATGTTATATGTCTCAAACTGAAATGATTCAAATAACGCTACGATATGTAATACCATACAAACACTTATATATAGGAAGTACCAGCGGCGTATCCACCATGCTTGCATCATATTACACACGCCTCGTTACTTAATCACTTACTCAAACCAAACTTTCAAGATGAAATGTTTAACAAGTATAGAAATGTTCATGTATAGTCAAATACGGTTCACACGGTTCACAGATACAAACGGTTCACAGATACAAACGGTTCACAGATACAAACGGTTCACAGATACAACGGATCACAGATACAAACGGTTCACAGATGTGACAACTCGTATTTCCGAGCTTATTTATGTGCTTAGTGTAACGTACGTGAACACTTTGTGATTATGTGAACTTGATAATTAATGGAATGATATCTGTTTATGTGCAATGTATGTATGTATCGAATGAACCGATCGCACAACACAAGCCCATTCGGGCCATACTTTGGGTTCGGCCCACAACTCCCATATATCGCATAACAATTAGGAGATAGAGTATACTCCTCATATTTTGCAAATCACCTTACACACAAAAACCCTAGCTCTCTTCCTTCTCTCTAGAACTCGACGGCAACAACATCTTTTCTTTCGAAGCCTTTGGTGTCCGGATCACTCACATCCATTTTAGATCGGTTAGTGTTTCCATGATATGTGTTTGTGAATGATTTTTATGATTCTATGATTTGATGTAATGATTAGGGTTATATGTGTGAGGTACGATAATGATTAGGTGGATCGGATTTATGATACTAAGAACCGACCTAGAATGCATGATAACCGGCTATGATGTGTTTTACTCGAATGGTGATGTAAACTGTTGATGTTGATGTTTATATAAGCGACTCACATGTATAGTATGTATGAATCATCTAGGGTTTGAAATCGAATAAGGTTAAAAGATGGTTGTTAATCCAATACTTGATTTAATCGGCTGATATGTATATACATATGTTGAATCAAACTTGCAGCCACTATATGCTTTGGTCAAATAGCAACATGACAATAATATAAAAATTGTCGGCCATGAATGGTTACTTTAATAATGATTTTTGTGTATAGATTCATGGGTGATAGAAGTTGATATATATCAGTTATTGAGGGTCCAATAGAATTGAAGATAGGTGATTTTATAAGTGGATAGATTTGACTAAAGGAATTGGCGACCATGTGGTTACTGAATCAAACAGTATAGTCATTTTTATAATGTTGTCACTAAGAAAGTTAGGTGCATTAAAAGGTGAGATGATGAATAACTTAATATATGATGTTGGTCAGTTTGCTTTGCATGATGATTCTGTTGCACGATGATTATGATTGTATGTGGTCGTGTAGTAATGATTAGGGTTTCGTCGCTTGTGACTGATATTGATGATGATGATGAGTTGTTATGATATTAGGGTCCATACGATCTAATGTTGATTGTTCGATTTGATCGAGTGTTTGACTAGTTGGGAATCGTTAGAATTAACCTTGCAGGATAATAAGGAAACAAATTAATTGATCACATAATTTTAGGGAACATGTAACTGAATGCATAATTTAAGGAAAACTCACAGCCGATCGCACAAGTGTCAACCGCACAAGTTGCTAGGAGTCGCACAAGAGTAGTTCGAGTCGCACAAGAATTGTTTAGCTGTTTATTATATTGGGCCGTATGTTGGGCTGGGTAACAAAAACCAATCGCACAAGAACTATTGGATCGTACATCGCACAAGCTGTTTATTATTTATTTGTTTGATTGGGCCGTGTAATGGTATGTCTGGGCTTTTGACTTTTGGGCCGGGTATTTATCTGAGTCGCACAACATGATGTGGGTCGCACAAGGCTGTGCCGACCGCACAACATGTTGGGCCGACTGTTTGTGGGCTATTACTCTCGGATCGTACAAGTTAGACACTATGAGTGCTTGACTGTTACTGTTAAGGTGTTAATGTGTGTTATGTGTTGCCATGATCAACTTGTGTTCATACTCTGCTACCTATGTGTAATCATACGTACTTTACTTGGACCAAAACCTGACTCGTATTGGTAACCCTGATAGGACGTGATTGACCACTAGCCTTTAGACTTGACCTTTCTGTGTTATCTGCCGAGCAAACCAAGGTGAGTTCACACTTCGTTACAAAGCATGGGATTCCCAGGGGTTGGGAATGGGTTAAGGAATAGGGATTCCTCGTCCTGTTGAGACGTAACCAGGAACATAGATTCCTCGTCCGGTTGAGACGTATTATACTATACTAGACTAGAACTCTATCAACGAAGTCCCTCCATTTTATATCGACTTAATCGCCGAGGCCAATGGCGAACGGGTCATTAGTTAAATAGCGCTATTAGGTTTAACAAACCTCACACCGTGCCGCAGAGGACGGGCGTGGACTAATGGACTATGGCACGTCAGTGATGATAGACACAGACGTTAGGGCACTTAAACATGACGAACGTTAGTAGTCGATATGGTAACGAGTCTGGTGAATTAAACATGGGGTAGCCCCCACGGCCATAGAGCCGGGCTGGAATAGCCAACGTAAGAACGGGTAACCAATAAACGTTTTTCGAACTATGGGGTAACCCCCACGGCTGGATAGCTGGTAAAGGACAAACTATGTTTTCGGAATAACTATAAACTGGACAACCAAACGTGAACTCACTCAACCTGTTGTCGACTCGTTACTACATGCTTTGCAGGTCTATAGGTACTTAGCTGGAGCTTGCACAAGGAAGAGTCGTTGTGGGACATGGACAGCTGTGTGCCATGTTAAACATTTGGATAATTAAACTATGGATTTGGTTTTGAACATTATGCTTCCGCTCATAACTTAACTATGTTTGTTTTGGATATTAATCGTGTTGGTTGAACTTTTACATTAAATATTTACTTGTTCAATATGATTAGTGGTTTGATCCTGGTCAGTCACGCCTCCAAGCGGTGATACTCCGCATGTGGATTTTGGGGGTGTGACAGATTGGTATCAGAGCCATTGGTTATAGAGAACTTGGTTTTAATAAAGGAAAACGTTTTTGTTAAAACCAGACTATAACCTGTACAGTGCTCTACGATCCACAACGACGCTTCACTCCACGTGCAAGGCTCGACATTCTAGGTGATATGGTTTGTGTTTTATTGCCTACTTGCTGGATTACATAGAACTATGTTCATGGTATGCTTAGATAAACGTAGCAACTATAGTTTGAAAACACATTTGTGCTTGCTCCCTACTGTCACTACACACTTACACACATTCGCGACACCTTTCCTATTTGTGTTTCCTTCGATGAGAGATCATGAGGGAACGTGTGAACCTAACTCCAGCCAGCTGACGGCTCTTATCAACGAACAAGTTACGGCAACACTCGCAGCCGCCCAGGCAGGAGGTATAACCTGCTATTACGAACCTACCCTAGGATGTTAGATCCTACTCTCATGATCCAGCTCTCGCGCTTAACCCGGTCTTTCTTCCTCGCGTAACAAGGTTAGAACGCTCAGCCGCCTGTATGCACATTCAATACGTTCATGGACTGTCGTCCTAGTACTTTCGGTGGCACGAAAGGAGTTGTTGGACTCCTCCATTGGTTTGAGAAGCTCGAGTCTGTCCTAGAGATATGTGAATGCCCCGAGGCTCGTGGGGTGAAATTTGCCACTGGTACTCTCGAAGGCACTACGCTAACTTGGTGGAACGCGCAAGTTCAGATGCTGGGGCTGGCGGCTGCAAATGCCACCCCATGGAATGATTTTTAGGAACTGATCAAACGTGAATACTGTAACCGTGATGACATCCACAAACTGGAAATGGAGTTCTTTAACCTGATGATGACGGGGTCAGAGATAGAAGCGTACACGAAACGATCCAACGAACTGGCAGTGTTATGTCCAACTATGGTGGATCCTCCCACTAAGCGCATTGGGTTGTACCCCAAAGGCCTAGTACCAGAGATTCAAAGTCATGTGACTTCTGCTAACCTTGCTACTATCCAGGATGTTACTTGTTTTGCTCATCGTCCCACTGACCGGGCAGTGGAACAGAACAAGCTGCCTAAGCATATTGGTACTACTACAACTACTTCTGCTACTCCCAGTGACAACAAACGCAAGTGGGATGGAAATTTAAGCAAGGGTTTCACTTCGGTTCAATTTCAGTCGAGTACAGGAGCCCCAGTCAGCAGTCTTTTGGTAATCGAAGTCAGGGTGGATACGAGGGAAACCACCCTAAGTGCAATCGATGTAATTTGCACCACAGCGGGCAGTGCAACAAAGATCGTCGTTAGAGATGCAACAAGCTTGGACATGGAGCCAAAGATTTTAGAATCTCACGTCCTGCAAACCAGAACCGACAACAACAACCCCAAGCTCCGCAGAATCAGCAGCAACAACAGGGTAACAAGGGATGTTATCAGTGTGGAGACGCTGCCCACAGTTGAACCAGAACCAAAATCAGAACCACAATCAAGGAAACAGGAACAATAATGGAGACAACAACGGGGGTAATAACAACGGCAATGGCGCCAGGGGTCGAGTGTTCGTGATTGGTCAGGGTAATGCTAGGAATGACCCCAACGTTGTGATGGTTTCGACATCGTTATTGGTATGGATTGGCTACCTCAATATCGAGCAGAGGTTCTCTGCAATGAGAAGGTCGTTCGTGTTTCTCGAACAGGTGATGAACCTCTTATGATTCGTGGCGACAAGAGTGGTGCTGTGGTGAGCATCATCTCTTTCCTTAAGGCCCAGAAATGTTGGAGAAAGGGGCCACACTGCCATTTTGGCTCTTGTTACTGATACCTCGAAGATAGAGGAGAAGATAGAAGATTTTTCCGATTGTACGCGACTACCCTGAGGTATTCCCTGAGGAATTGCCTGGTCTCCCGCCTCATAGGCAAGTCGAGTTTCAACTCGAGCTAGCTCCTGGAGCAGCGCCCATAGCTCGTGCACCGTATCGCTTAGCTCCATCAGAGTTGAAAGAGCTATCTACGCAATTACAAGAACTCTTAGATAAGGGTTTTATTCGTCCTAGCTCTTCGCCCTGGGGAGCTCCAGTGCTATTTGTGAAGAAGAAAGACGGTACGTTCAGAATGTGCATCGACTACCGTGAACTGAACAAGGTGACTGTGAAGAACCGCTACCCTCTTCCACGCATTGACGACTTGTTCGACCAGTTGCAAGGGTCGAGCTACTATTCAAAGATTGATTTGAGATCAGGGTATCACCAGCTGAGAGTCCGAGAAGAGGACGTCTCCAAAACAGCCTTCAGAACCCGTTCTGGCCACTATGAGTTTTTGGTCATGCCTTTTGGGATGACAAACGCACCAGCGGTCTTCATGGACTTGATGAATAGAGTGTGCAAGCCCTACTTAGACAAATTCGTTATTGTCTTCATTGATGACATCCTGATCTATTCGAAGAATCGGGAGGAACATGAGCAACACTTACGGCTTATTTTGGAACTCCTTCGAAAAGAACAGTTGTACGCCAAGTTTTCAAAATGTGACTTCTGGCTTCGTGAAGTCCATTTCTTAGGCCACGTTGTGAACAAGGATGGGATTCACGTTGATCCATCCAAGGTAGAGTCAATCAAGAGCTGGCCTGCACCTCGTACACCAACGGAAATTCGCCAATTCTTGGGATTGGCAGGTTACTACAGGAGATTTATCAAGGATTTTTCTAAGATTGCTCAGCCTCTTACCACACTAACACAGAAGGGCGTTGTTTACCGTTGGGGAAACGCACAGGAGTTAGCGTTTCAGCACTTAAAGGATAGACTTTGTAGTGCACCTATCCTTTCATTGCCAGAGGACACGGACGACTTCGTGGTCTACTGCGACGCATCTATTCAGGGTCTTGGTTGTGTTTTGATGCAGCGGGATAAAGTTATAGCATACGCTTCACGCCAACTCAAGGTTCATGAGAAGAACTACACCACACATGATCTAGAGCTGGGAGCGGTTGTTTTTGCACTTAAGATATGGCGACACTACTTGTATGGCACCAAGTGTGCTATCTACACTGATCACAGAAGTCTCGAGCACATCTTCAAACAGAAGGAACTCAATATGCAACAACGACGATGGGTCGAACTATTGAACGATTACGAATGCTCAATCAGGTATCACCCGGGCAAAGCCAATGTTGTGGCTGACGCCCTCAGTCGGAAGGACACTGCGCCTAAGCGCGTACGAGCTTTACAACTTACTATACAGTCTAACCTTCCTTCTCAAATACGAAATGCTCAGGTAGGAGCATTGAAACCAGAAAACGTCAGGGCTGAAGCCCTACGCGGCTCAAGGCAACGCTTAGAACAGAAGGAAGACGGTGCTTACTATGTAACAGGACGTATTTGGGTCCCATTTTATGGCAACCTACGAGAGCTGGTGATGGATGAGGCACACAAGTCTCGCTACTCAGTGCACCCTGGCGCAGATAAAATGTACCACGACATCAAAACCACATACTGGTGGCCTAGCATGAAGGCACACATAGCAACATACGTTAGCAAGTGCTTGACTTGTGCAAGAGTCAAGGCGGAATATCAGAAACCTTCAGGCCCACTTCAACAACCAGAGATACCACAATGGAAATGGGAGCAAATTTCCATGGATTTTGTTACTGGCCTGCCTAGATCTCAACGTGGTAATGATACTATTTGGGTGATCATGGATCGACTCACAAAGTCTGCTCACTTCCTGGCTATCAAAGAAACGGATAAGTTCTCCACCCTAGCAGAAGTATATCTTAAGGAAGTTGTCTCGAGGCACGGGGTGCCCACCTCTATTATCTCGGATCGAGATGCACGTTTTACTTCAGAACTATGGCAAGCAATGCACAAGTCCTTTGGCTCAAGGTTAGACATGAGCACAGCTTATCACCCGCAAACGGATGGGCAGTCGGAACGTACCATCCAGACCCTCGAAGACATGCTTAGGGCATGTGTAATTGACTTTGGCAACGGCTGGGAAAAGCATCTGCCACTTGTGGAATTTTCGTACAACAATAGCTACCACACCAGCATTAAAGCTGCTCCGTTTGAGGCATTGTACGGGCGTAAATGCCGGTCACCTCTTTGTTGGGCAGAGGTGGGGGATAGTCAGATTATTGGTCCAGAATATGTAGTTGACACAACAGAGAAAATTGCTCAGATACGACAACGAATGGCGGCAGCTCGTGAGCGTCAGAAAGTCTACGCCGATAAGGATAGAAAATTACTCGAATTCCAGGTTGGGAATCGAGCGCTACTCAAAGTTTCACCCTGGAAGGGTGTGGTTCGTTTTGGCAAACGGGGCAAACTTAATCCACGATATGTTGGACCCTTCGAAGTCATTGAGAAAATAGGCAAGGTGGCCTACAGACTGAATTTACCAGCAGAACTCAGTGCAGTTCACAATGTTTTCTCACGTGTCGAATCTAAAGAAATGTCTGTCAGATGAGACCCACGTAGTTCCTTTGAAGGAGCTCACGATCGACGAGCAGTTACGATTCGTCGAGGAATCTGTTGAAATCACGGACCGGGATGTTAAGGTCCTCAAGCGTACTAGAATACCTCTCGTTCGAGTTCGTTGGAACTCACGTCGCGGCCCAGAGTTCACCTGGGAACGCGAAGATCGGATGAAACAAAAGTATCCCCAACTGTTCGCAACCGGTACAACCACTACTGAGGCTGAAGCTACAGAATTTCGGGACGAAATTCCAGATCAACGGGGGGAGGATGTGACACCCCAGGAAAACCAGGAAACCATGCAACTTAACTAGCTTCCTCAGTGAGTACGTGCTAAATTTCGGGACGAAATTTCTTTCAACTTGGGGATAATGTGACAACTCGTATTTCCGAACTTATTTATGTGCTTAGTGTAACGTACGTGAACACTTTGTGATTATGTGAACTTGATAATTAATGGAATGATATCTGTTTATGTGCAATGTATGTATGTATCGAATGAACCGATCGCACAACACAAGCCCATTCGGGCCATACTTTGGGTTCGGCCCACAACTCCCATATATCGCATAACAATTAGGAGATAGAGTATACTCCTCATATTTTGCAAATCACCTTACACACAAAAACCCTAGCTCTCTTCCTTCTCTCTAGAACTCGACGGCAACAACATCTTTTCTTTCGAAGCCTTTGGTGTCCGGATCACTCACATCCATTTTAGATCGGTTAGTGTTTCCATGATATGTGTTTGTGAATGATTTTTATGATTCTATGATTTGATGTAATGATTAGGGTTATATGTGTGAGGTACGATAATGATTAGGTGGATCGGATTTATGATACTAAGAACCGACCTAGAATGCATGATAACCGGCTATGATGTGTTTTACTCGAATGGTGATGTAAACTGTTGATGTTGATGTTTATATAAGCGACTCACATGTATAGTATGTATGAATCATCTAGGGTTTGAAATCGAATAAGGTTAAAAGATGGTTGTTAATCCAATACTTGATTTAATCGGCTGATATGTATATACATATGTTGAATCAAACTTGCAGCCACTATATGCTTTGGTCAAATAGCAACATGACAATAATATAAAAATTGTCGGCCATGAATGGTTACTTTAATAATGATTTTTGTGTATAGATTCATGGGTGATAGAAGTTGATATATATCAGTTATTGAGGGTCCAATAGAATTGAAGATAGGTGATTTTATAAGTGGATAGATTTGACTAAAGGAATTGGCGACCATGTGGTTACTGAATCAAACAGTATAGTCATTTTTATAATGTTGTCACTAAGAAAGTTAGGTGCATTAAAAGGTGAGATGATGAATAACTTAATATATGATGTTGGTCAGTTTGCTTTGCATGATGATTCTGTTGCACGATGATTATGATTGTATGTGGTCGTGTAGTAATGATTAGGGTTTCGTCGCTTGTGACTGATATTGATGATGATGATGAGTTGTTATGATATTAGGGTCCATACGATCTAATGTTGATTGTTCGATTTGATCGAGTGTTTGACTAGTTGGGAATCGTTAGAATTAACCTTGCAGGATAATAAGGAAACAAATTAATTGATCACATAATTTTAGGGAACATGTAACTGAATGCATAATTTAAGGAAAACTCACAGCCGATCGCACAAGTGTCAACCGCACAAGTTGCTAGGAGTCGCACAAGAGTAGTTCGAGTCGCACAAGAATTGTTTAGCTGTTTATTATATTGGGCCGTATGTTGGGCTGGGTAACAAAAACCAATCGCACAAGAACTATTGGATCGTACATCGCACAAGCTGTTTATTATTTATTTGTTTGATTGGGCCGTGTAATGGTATGTCTGGGCTTTTGACTTTTGGGCCGGGTATTTATCTGAGTCGCACAACATGATGTGGGTCGCACAAGGCTGTGCCGACCGCACAACATGTTGGGCCGACTGTTTGTGGGCTATTACTCTCGGATCGTACAAGTTAGACACGATGAGTGCTTGACTGTTACTGTTAAGGTGTTAATGTGTGTTATGTGTTGCCATGATCAACTTGTGTTCATACTCTGCTACCTATGTGTAATCATACGTACTTTACTTGGACCAAAACCGGACTTGTATTGGTAACCCTGATAGGACGTGATT
Source organism: Helianthus tuberosus (assembly GCA_030545235.1). Taxonomy (NCBI): domain Eukaryota; kingdom Viridiplantae; phylum Streptophyta; class Magnoliopsida; order Asterales; family Asteraceae; genus Helianthus; species Helianthus tuberosus. Next base: position 114,989,708 of record CM060452.1, on the reverse strand, counting down.
GACCACTAGCCTTTAGACTTGACCTTTCTGTGTTATCTGCCGAGCAAACCAAGGTGAGTTCACACTTCGTTACAAAGCATGGGATTCCCAGGGGTTGGGAATGGGTTAAGGAATAGGGATTCCTCGTCCTGTTGAGACGTAACCAGGAACATAGATTCCTCGTCCGGTTGAGACGTATTATACTATACTAGACTAGAACTCTATCAACGAAGTCCCTCCATTTTATATCGACTTAATCGCCGAGGCCAATGGCGAACGGGTCATTAGTTAAATAGCGCTATTAGGTTTAACAAACCTCACACCGTGCCGCAGAGGATGGGCGTGGACTAATGGACTATGGCACGTCAGTGATGATAGACACAGACGTTAGGGCACTTAAACATGACGAACGTTAGTAGTCGATATGGTAACGAGTCTGGTGAATTAAACATGGGGTAGCCCCCACGGCCATAGAGCCGGGCTGGAATAGCCAACGTAAGAACGGGTAACCAATAAACGTTTTTCGAACTATGGGGTAACCCCCACGGCTGGATAGCTGGTAAAGGACAAACTGTGTTTTCGGAATAACTATAAACTGGACAACCAAACGTGAACTCACTCAACCTGTTGTTGACTCGTTACTACATGCTTTGCAGGTCTATAGGTACTTAGCTGGAGCTTGCACAAGGAAGAGTCGTTGTGGGACATGGACAGCTGTGTGCCATGTTAAACATTTGGATAATTAAACTTTGGATTTGGTTTTGAACATTATGCTTCCGCTCATAACTTAACTATGTTTGTTTTGGATATTAATCGTGTTGGTTGAACTTTTACATTAAATATTTACTTGTTCAATATGATTAGTGGTTTGATCCTGGTCAGTCACGCCTCCAAGCGGTGATACTCCGCATGTGGATTTTGGGGGTGTGACAACAGATACAACGGATCACAGATACAAACGGTTCACATAGTCAAATGTTTACAACGGTTCAATATGTAGTATAATGTGTTCATATGCTGGATAAGCATATGCAACAGAAAAGCAATGTAAAACAGTGTACTAAGTATGCACATAATGGACATACATAGCATAAAATGTATTGAAATCATGTACTATAATGTACTAACGAACATAGCAGGTATATTATGTGAAAACGGGAAAGCATGAATGTAACAAGTAGGCACATGTGTTCCACCCCAAAACAGTTTGGAAAACAGTAAAAGAGGGGTCTATGTACTCACTTGAGATTGCTCAGAAGTCCTAGGATAACCACCAAGCAAAGCTAGAGATCACGGAATCAAACGGCACCTACTATAGGTAACTATGTTAATTAACCGGACCTAGATCGGAAGATCGGGTAGCATTAGGGTTTGTAAACCAAACGAGTGTAGAGACTCGTGTCATTTGGTTTAACAAAGCCTACATACTAAATGAAACTTAACCTAAGTGTTTACGACCCATTACGACCCGTTTAGGTAGCTTATGCTACTTTAACGCGTCGTTCGCGTGAAACGCGTTCGGACCGCCTAACTAGTCTTATGAAAAGTGTTATATGCCTAAACATGTTACATAATCAGTTATGTGACAAAAGTTTAGGTTACATATGCTTAATTACCAATTATACATGAAAAGGGTATTCTGGTAATTTACCTAAGGCATATAAACTACCTATCATACAACTACTTAAACGATGTGACCATAGGGTATAACCTCGGAAGGTTATGCCCTATACTAGGGTCACCTAATGTATTTGGTCGGATCCTAATGATAGACCAAACTGGGTCGGGTTCGAAGGTATAGGCGATTTATCAGATTGCCCACCCTACGACCCTATACAACGTGGTAATCAGTGGGCATAGTCCCAAGGGACTATAACCAACGTGATTACACTCACGTTGCGAAGTTCAAACGAACTTCGCATTGACCATAACTGGTCAATGTAGAAAGTCAAACAAAGTTTGACTTTCAGACTCGAAAGACTCGAAAAGCAATAAAAGAACGAAAGAATACTTACGAAGGGTCCCCGAATGCTAATCCCGATTCAAGAATCTCAGGTATGAAACAATGGTTTCAACTTAGAGGTTCTCAAATCAGAATTCTAGTGATTTTAGCAATGGGGGGTATGGGGTATTTATAGGAATACCCGAACCGTTAAGATCGTTTCATGGAAAACGTGCCTTAATCCCATCCGTACATGTGTTGCAAAGTTATGGTGCCTAAATTCCATCCATACATGTGTTGCAAAGTTATGGTGCTTAAATTCCATCCATACATGTGTTGCAAAGTTATGGTGCCTAAATTACATCCTTATCCGCTGACTAAGCATGTTAGAATGTGTGGTTGTGAATTAAACAACGGCTAATACATCGAATCTGGTCCCGAAAGTGCAAAACTGATTTTTCTGCCCAGATAAGGCGCTCGCGTAGCGCGACGGTAAAGGCCCTTAGGGCTCGCGCTACGCTACTGCCTCCCTGTTTCAGAAAAGTTTCAAAATTGGCAGGAATGGTCCCTGTGGTGTTTTAAGGCCTTTTTCGATGCGTTTGAACCCCGTTAACCTCATTTCAAGGCTCTAAAATGAAGTTAAAGTATAGGGGACTCAAAACATGCTCAAAAATATCTCGGATGTTGGTTCGTTTGGTCGTACGAACGCGATGTTCGCTTAATTACGACGGAATGCGCATAAGCGCGAAAAACGATCCAAATGACGTGACGAATGGATTTTTCTTATGGCGAACAGTAAAATAAAATATTTTAGTGCTTACATAAATTTTTGGATGTCCGGATGTATTCAGAACGTAAGTTATGCGCGAAAATGCAAACTTGTGCACTTTTTGACACTTTTAGTCCCTGAATGACCCAAAAGTTTATTTTAGCACACCGAACCCCTCAAAGCCTATTTCTAAGCTATGTAAAGGATATTTATGGTATGTTTAACTTATGGTCATGTTTCGGAAGGTCTGTTACAGTTCAAATTGGCATACTTTCGCAGTTTGTCAAATTTAGTCCCTGTAAGCGATTAAACTTTGATTTCACCACACCAAACCTTCCAAAACTTATATCTAAGTTATGTAAAGGTTATTTAAGGTATGTTAAGCCTATTTCACTATTCTGGAGTGTTCGTTGCATTAAACTGGTTATATTTACGCATCAGTGTGTGTATAACCTTCCAGAAAGCGATTTAGAGCTTGAAATCGAACATGAGTTGATATGTGCAAAAGATACATATATTTATACAAGTCCAAAGTATGAAATACATTATTTCATTGGTTTGGCATTTGTTTGATGGTTGAAATGACACAGGTGTTACAGTCTCCCCTACTTTAGGAAATTTCGTCCCGAAATTAATTCGTAGGAGTCTATTTGTGACTTTGTGTCAGATAACCACCAGAGATATGTAAAGCATAATCCAGTCATTTCCTTAACGGACATTCTTCAGAACGAAAATGAACAAACGGAGTCATTTTCCTCAACGAGTATTCTTCAGAAGCGGAAATGAAGGAATAAACACACGGGGATTCATTTCCTTAACGGAAAATCTTCAGAAACGAAAATGACCAAACGGAGTCATTTTCAACGGTTGCTTCCTCAGAAACGGAAATGAAAATGATAGACAAACGGATATTCATTTCCTCAACGGATAATCTTCAGAAACGAAAATGGACTAACGGAGTCATTTTCCTCAACGAGTATTCTTCAGAAGCGGAAATGAAGGAATAAACACACGGGGATTCATTTCCTTAACGGAAAATCTTCAGAAACGAAAATGACCAAACGGAGTCATTTTCAACGGTTGCTTCCTCAGAAACGGAAATGAAAATGATAGACAAACGGATATTCATTTCCTCAACGGATAATCTTCAGAAACGAAAATGGACTAACGGAGTCATTTTCAACGGTTGTTTCCTCAGGTTCGGAAATGAGGGATTAAACAACGGGTATTCATTTCCTCAACGGATAATCTTCAGAAACGAAAATGAACTAACGGAGTCATTTTCAACGGTTTGTTTCCTCAGAAATGGAAATGAAAATGATAGACAAACGGATATTCATTTCCTCAACGGATAATCTTCAGAAACGAAAATGAAATAACGGAGTCATTTTCAACGGTTGTTTCCTCAGGTTCGGAAATGAAGGATTAAATAAACGGATATTCATTTCCTCAACGGATAATCTTCAGAAACGAAAATGAACTAACGGAGTCATTTTCAACGGTTTGTTTCCTCAGAAATGGAAATGAAAATATAGACAAACGGATATTCATTTCCTCAACGGATAATCTTCAGAAACGAAAATGAAATAACGGAGTCATTTTCAACGGTTGTTTCCTCAGGTTCGGAAATGAAGGATTAAATAAACGGATATTCATTTCCCTCGACGGATACTCTTCAGAACGAAAATGCACAAACGGAGTCATTTTCCTCAACGGGTATTCTTCAGAATTGGAAATGAAGGATAAACGGATATTCATTTCCTCAACGGATAATCTTCAGAAGTGAAAAATGAATAGCTAGTTCATTTTTCCTCAACGGATACTTCATCAGAATTGGAAATGAATAGGGTTAACTTCTAGGTACATGACAAAGCTCGCTGTGGTTTCTGTGCACTAAATTCCATAATTATGTATGCATCCATAATTACGTAATTCCTTACACAGTCCGCACAGTTTGTCTTGTAATGTTCATAAGCACATAATCACGTAGTTGTTTAATTGTTATTATCTTGTTATTGATTGCAATTAACTTGGCACCTCGTACTTCGTTTCTCTTGGAAGAAACGGGTACTTAGGATTTTCATGAAAAACGCAGGAGATCATACAACGGAAGAAATTTGGAAGTAGTCTGTTCTTCAAGGAATGCGGTTCCTTGATTGTCGGTATTGTAGGGGATATGTTGTTTATTCATACAATCACATAAAAGATTTATTTATAAACAACGATAACAACTGTTTTCTTGGATCTTGACAACAAAAGAAAATAATACATAAGACGTGATTATTTCTAAACAATGTTGTCTTCTGGTTGATCATATGCTCATCCCTGCGCTGGATTTGCATTAGCAAGCCTTGGGCAATTCCTACGAAAATGGCCCATCTCGCCACAGTTGTAGCAAGATCCCTGTGGAAAACGAGCTTGAGCGGGATTGTTGCCAGCTTGATTTGGTGCAGCTGCGGTTGGGCAAACCCTAGCTGTATGACCTATAAGTCCGCAAACTTGGCATGTGCGGCACTTCACCCCAGCATGATGATGTAGGCCACATTGGTTGCACAAGGGTGCAGTTCCGTTGTAGGGTTTCCTAGCAGGGGGTTGAGCTGGTTGGTTGAGGACGGCTTGATCATTGTGAGCGACCACAGCGTAGTTCTGAGAAGCCTTTCGCTTCTTTGACCTCTTAGGGGATCCAGTCTGTTCATCCATGATCTTTGATTCTTCGATTGGTTTCGATTCTTCGACCGGCTTCTTGTCACCTTTTCGGAAAAGTTTACCTTTCCTGATCTTTGATTCAGTCAAGGTTGCAGATAGCTCAATGGCCTGTCTAACTGTAGTAGGGTTGCTACCAGTCAAAATGTCTTGTATTGAATCAGGGAGGCCATCAACGTACTTTTCGATTGCCTTATCCAAAGGCGTGACCATGTTTGGGCATAACAGACTCAACTCCTCGTAACGGTCCGTGTAGGCTCTATGCTCACCGCTGTCTTGCTCAAGATTGTCGAATTCCCTTTCCAAGGCCCTGATCTCATGACGAGGACAGAATTCCTTCATCATAAGGGCCCTAAGTTCAGCCCATGTCTGTGCTAGAGCAACTTCTGCACCACGATCTCTCATAACCCCGTTCCACCATGTAAGGGCTCTCTTCTGGAACACACTCGAAGCAAACTCGACCTTGCGATTGTCAGGACACTGCACGTGGCGGAAAGTATTCTCAATGCTCTCGAACCATTGAAGAAGCCCAGTCGCTCCCTCAGAACCACTAAACTTGAGTGGTTTCGCCGAGTTAAAACTCTTGAAATTGCATGGACCATTGTTGTTGTTGTTGGCTTGATTCCATAGAGCAAAGAGGTTTGGGAATTGAGCAGCCATTTGCTACGCAATGATTTCTGCCAGTTCGGCAGTCGCTATTTGGTTTTCGCATCGAGGAGGCATTCTAAGAGAGGAAACATGAAAGGAAACGAGTGAGAGATTTAGACGAAAAGAATGAGATGAAACAAATCTGATGAAAGCAAGGATAGTGGTCATTTGTTTGTTACTACAAAGCAACAAACGACCTCGGTGATTAATCAAAGTAAATAGGTCAAAAATAATGTATCGCGAAGACATGCTCGCCTATAAGTGAACACTCATCCCAAGAATTCCCAGGTAAGCACAACTGGTCTCGCGTCTGGTTGAGATGTATACGAAGTGCTTGCCTAGACAGAAAACTCAGAATACAGGCATTCACCCTTCCAGTTTGCACGCGTTCACATTATTTAAAACCCAAAACCTTGACGAGATTTTTGAAAACTCAAAGGGGTTCAAAACCTTATAACAGAGGGTTCAAAACCTAGTAATTAATCATCCTAGAACAGATGATTAGTTTTTAAAGCGGTTTTGAAATTAATGTTCTTGTTGTGGTAGTCGCCTAAGGATAGGTGACGGTATTGTTTTTTGACTAAACGCAAGTAAACTCGCGTTAGGGTCCTAAGAAGGTTATAGACTAGGTCAAAGCATTACTAATAACCTAATTCCCTATAACCATTGGCTCTGATACCATCTTTTCTGTCACACCCCGACCACGTAGAACATACAAAACGTGGCGGAAACGTCGGGGAGTGTTGTAACAGAATTAATTGTTTCAAATCCATGGCAATTGAAGTTTCGTTTTATTGATTATGGTGTTACAATGTCTTATCAAACTAGGAAATACAACATAATTAACTAGTCTTGCATCTTTTATTGTCACTAAAGCCCAAGTCTGCCTATATGTATCTTGATCATCTTATGTAACAGCTCCTGAAAAACACATGTGAAAATAGGTACGTCAGCATAAAAATGCCTGTGAGATACATAGGTTTTGTGAAAATAGGTTCCATGACTTATGTTTGAGAAAATGTTTAGTCATGAACCTTGTAATTTGCTTTGTTTTGTAAATCATTTGAAAAACAATGAGTTCAGATGATATGTATAAATAAGTGAATAATGTATGGTTAAATGAATAACCATAGTAAAATGGGTTTGTATAAGATAAGTTGTTTGTAAAACAATGTCTTGTGAAAAGTATGTTATTTGTATAAAATGTTATATGTCTCAAACTGAAATTATTCAAATAACGCTACGATATGTAATACCATACAAACACTTATATATAGGAAGTACCAGCGGCGTATCCACCATGCTTGCATCATATTACACACGCCTCGTTACTTAATCACTTACTCAAACCAAACTTTCAAGATGAAATGTTTAACAAGTATAGAAATGTTCATGTATAGTCAAATACGGTTCACACGGTTCACAGATACAAACGGTTCACAGATACAAACGGTTCACAGATACAAACGGTTCACAGATACAAACGGTTCACAGATACAACGGATCACAGATACAAACGGTTCACAGATACAACGGATCACAGATACAAACGGTTCACATAGTCAAATGTTTACAACGGTTCAATATGTAGTATAATGTGTTCATATGCTGGATAAGCATATGCAACAGAAAAGCAATGTAAAACAGTGTACTAAGTATGCACATAATGGACATACATAGCATAAAATGTATTGAAATCATGTACTATAATGTACTAACGAACATAGCAGGTATATTATGTGAAAACGGGAAAGCATGAATGTAACAAGTAGGCACATGTGTTCCACCCCAAAACAGTTTGGAAAACAGTAAAAGAGGGGTCTATGTACTCACTTGAGATTGCTCAGAAGTCCTAGGATAACTACCAAGCAAAGCTAGAGATCACGGAATCAAACGGCACCTACTATAGGTAACTATGTTAATTAACCGGACCTAGATCGGAAGATCGGGTAGCATTAGGGTTTGTAAACCAAACGAGTGTAGAGACTCGTTTCATTTGGTTTAACAAAGCCTACATACTAAATGAAACTTAACCTAAGTGTTTACGACCCATTACGACCCGTTTAGGTAGCTTATGCTACTTTAACGCGTCGTTCGCGTGAAACGCGTTCGGACCGCCTAACTAGTCTTATGAAAAGTGTTATATGCCTAAACATGTTACATAATCAGTTATGTGACAAAAGTTTAGGTTACATCTGCTTAATTACCAATTATACATGAAAAGGGTATTCTGGTAATTTACCTAAGGCATATAAACTACCTATCATACAACTACTTAAACGATGTGACCATGGGGTATAACCTCGGAAGGTTATGCCCTATACTAGGGTCACCTAATGTATTTGGTCGGATCCTAATGATAGACCAAACTGGGTCGGGTTCGAAGGTATAGGCGATTTATCAGATCGCCCACCCTACGACCCTATACAACGTGGTAATCAGTGGGCATAGTCCCAAGGGACTATAACCAACGTGATTACACTCACGTTGCGAAGTTCAAACGAACTTCGCATTGACCATAACTGGTCAATGTAGAAAGTCAAACAAAGTTTGACTTTCAGACTCGAAAGACTCGAAAGACTCGAAAAGCAATAAAAGAACGAAAGAATACTTACGAAGGGTCCCCGAATGCTAATCCCGATTCAAGAATCTCAGGTATGAAACAATGGTTTCAACTTAGAGGTTCTCAAATCAGAATTCTAGTGATTTTAGCAATGGGGGGTATGGGGTATTTATAGGAATACCCGAACCGTTAAGATCGTTTCATGGAAAACGTGCCTTAATCCCATCCGTACATGTGTTGCAAAGTTATGGTGCCTAAATTCCATCCATACATGTGTTGCAAAGTTATGGTGCCTAAATTACATCCTTATCCGCTGATTAAGCATGTTAGAATGTGTGGTTGTGAATTAAACAACGGCTAATACATCGAATCTGGTCCCGAAAGTGCAAAACTGATTTTTCTGCCCAGCTAAAGGCGCTCGCGTAGCGCGACGGTAAAGGCCCTTAGGGCTCGCGCTACGCTACTGCCTCCCTGTTTCAGAAAAGTTTCAAAATTGGCAGGAATGGTCCCTGTGGTGTTTTAAGGCCTTTTTCGATGCGTTTGAACCCCGTTAACCTCATTTCAAGGCTCTAAAATGAAGTTAAAGTATAGGGGACTCAAAACATGCTCAAAAATATCTCGGATGTTGGTTCGTTTGGTCGTACGAACGCGATGTTCGCTTAATTACGACGGAATGCGCATAAGCGCGAAAAACGATCCAAATGACGTGACGAATGGATTTTTCTTATGGCGAACACTAAAATAAAATATTTTAGTGCTTACATAAATTTTTGGATGTCCGGATGTATTCAGAACGTAAGTTATGCGCGAAAATGCAAACTTGTGCACTTTTTGACACTTTTAGTCCCTGGATGACCCAAAAGTTTATTTTAGCACACCGAACCCCTCAAAGCCTATTTCTAAGCTATGTAAAGGATATTTATGGTATGTTTAACTTATGGTCATGTTTCGGAAGGTCTGTTACAGTTCAAATTGGCATACTTTCGCAGTTTGTCAAATTTAGTCCCTGTAAGCGATTAAACTTTGATTTCACCACACCAAACCTTCCAAAACTTATATCTAAGTTATGTAAAGGTTATTTAAGGTATGTTAAGCCTATTTCACTATTCCGGAGTGTTCGTTGCATTAAACTGGTTATATTTACGCATCAGTGCGTGTATAACCTTCCAGAAAGCGATTTAGAGCTTGAAATCGAACATGAGTTGATATGTGCAAAAGATACATATATTTATACAAGTCCAAAGTATGAAATACATTATTTCATTGGTTTGGCATTTGTTTGATGGTTGAAATGACACAGGTGTTACATGCTTGGCTAACCAATCCATACCCACTATAACGTCGAAACTCCCAAGTTGCAGTGGCGTGAGGTCGATAGGAAAAAGATGGTTGTTAAGGTTCAACTGGCAGTTACGAAAAACAGAATCGAGAACAACAGGTTCACCACTAGCAACTTCTACTGTCAAAGGCTTTCCTAGTTTTGTTCTAGACACGCGAAGCAATGGCTCAAAAGATAACGACACAAAACTCTTATCGGCGCCTGAATAAAAAAGAACAGAAGCAGACTGATTGTTAATAAATAACGTACTGTTCACCACTTCGTTGTCTGCTTGCGCCTCAACAACATTCATATTGAAGACTCGACCTCGAGCCTGAGCCTGATTCTGATTTGCATTAACCAGCCTTGGACACTGGTTTCGATAGTGGGTCAGGTCTCCACAATTATAGCACGAACCAGGAGGAAAATGAGGTCGTGCAGCTTGTGCTTGCTGTTGAGCAGGCAGTTGAGCAGCCTGCTGAGCTGGGTTACGTGCAGCTTGATTGGGAGCGAAGCGACAAACATCAGAAATATGACCTGACTTCCCACAGTTGGTACAGAAACGACAAGGAACTTGCGGTTGATGGTGGCTATTGCATCTATTGCACAAAGGTGCATTCCCTGCATATCGTTTCTTTGCTGGCGGCTGTGCAGGCTGATCGGGAGCTGCCTAGTATGGTTGGGCGGTGATAGCAAAATTTTGGGAAGCCTTGCGCTTCCTAGATCTCTTCGAAGAACCAGAATCCTTGCCCTTCTAGTTTTTACCTTTCTTGCTCTCCCCCTTGTCAGACGACTGTTTCTTACCCTTGTCGCCCTTCCTGTGTAGCTTACCCTTTCGAACTTGCGACTCAGTCAATGTCGTAGCTAACTCAATTGCTTGACGAACTGTGGTAGGGTCACTACCAGTGACGATGTCTTGAACAGAGTCAGGTAATCCATCAATATACTTCTCGATAGCTTTCTCAAGTGGGGTAACCATGGTAGGGCAAAGCAAACTCAATTCCTCATACCTGTCAGTGTAAGCCCGGTGCTCACCACTATCCTGTTTCAAGTCATCGAACTCCCTTTCTAAAGCTCTTAGTTCATGACGAGGACAAAACTCCCTCATCATAAGAGCCCTAAGTTCAGCCCATGTCTGTGCTAACGCAACCTCAGCACCACGGTCTCTCTTAACCCCGTTCCACCATGTAAGAGCCCTCTTCTGAAACACACTGGAAGCAAACTCGACTTTCCGATTTTCAGGACACTGAATGTGACGAAACGTACTCTCAATGCTCTCGAACCACTGTAGGAGCCCAGTTGCCCCTTCACAACCACTGAACTTGAGTGGTTTAGCCAAATTGAAACTCTTGAAATTGCATGGAGCATTCTGGTTATTGTTGGCTTGGTTCACTTGAGCGATAATGTCTGGGAGTACAACAGTCATATGCTGCGCCATGATATTTGCCATTTCGGCATTAGATAGCGGATTTTCGCATCGAGGAGGCATTCTAAAAAGAGGAAACATGAGAGGAAACGAGTGAGATGATTAGATGAAAAGAATGAGATGAAACAAAATCAACAAAGGCAAAGATGGTGGTCATTTGTTCGTATCAGAAAGCAAACAAACGAGACACAGTGACTAATCAAAGTAAATGGGTCAAAAATAATGTATCGCGAAGACATGCTCGCCTATAAGTGAACACTCACCCCAAGAGTTCCCAGGTAAGAGTGACTGGTCCGATTATGTGGATTTGTACGAACACTCTAGCCTTAGACAAAAAACCCAGGGTACAGGCATTCACCCTTCCAGTTTGCACGTGTTCACACTATTTAGAACCCAAAACTTTGACGAGATTTTGAAAACTTGGAAGGCACAAGGCCAAAAGAATCATTGAAAAACGAGTGATTAAATTTTCAAAATCATTTTGAAAAATCAAAGGGTTCAAAACCTTATAATAAATCAATTAAAAACAGATGATTACTTTTCAAAAAGCGTTTCGGAAAATTGGGTTCTTGTTTTGGCAATCACCTAAGGATAGGTGAAGTGCATGTTTTAAGATCTATACACAAGATAACTCGTGTTGGGGTCCTAGAAAAGTTATAGTCTAGGTCAAAGCATTACTAATAACCTAATTCCCTATAACCATTGGCTCTGATACCAACTCTTCTGTCACATCCCGACCACGTAAAACATCAAATCGTGGCGGAAACGTCGGGGAGTGTTGTAACAGAATTATTGTTTCACAACCGTGGTATTTAAAGTTATGCTTTATTTATCAAACAAGAGTATTGCATTGTCTTAACACAACTGAAACAAGGAGTACATAACATAATTAAACTAGTTCTAGCTTCATTTTATGTCACTAAGGCACAGGTCTGCCTAAGTGTACTTGATCCAACCTATGCATCAGCTCCTGAAACACATGTGAAAATAGGTACGTCAGCATAAAAATGCCTGTGAGATACATAGGTTTTGAGAAAATAGGATTCATGACTTGAGTTTAAAAGAATGTTTAGTCATGAATCTTGTTAAGTGTTTTCTTTTATAAATCATATGAAAATTTGATAAGAAATCAGATTATATTAAAGAAAAGTGTTAGGTTAATTAAATAACCAAGTAAAATGAGTTGTATAAAATAAAATGTTTGTAAAACAATGTCTTGTGAAAAATATGTTATTTATGTAAAATGTTATATGTCTAAATTGAAATAATTTAAATAACGCTACGATATGTAATATCATACAAGCACTTATATATAGGAAGTACCAGCGGCGTATCTACCATGCTTGTATCATATAACACACGCCTCGTTTGTCACACCCTGCTAGTTGCGGAAGCGTGTTGCGTGTGACGTAAGAAAGGTAATCATTGCATCCAATCATGTATCACCGGCTCAAGACTTGTTTCCTGAAATACATGTAGTCTTAAAAAGTCAACAAAAGTTGAGCGAGTTCATGCAGTTTTTGTTATCATATGTAATCGTAGTATTCATGAAAATGAAATCTTGTAATCATAGTATTCATGAAAATGAGATCTTGTAATCGTAGTATTCATGAAAATGAGATCTTGTAATCGTAGTATTCATGAAAATGAAATCTTGTAATCGCAGTATTCATGAAAATGAAATCCTGTAATTGTAGTATTCATGAAAATGAAATCTTGGTATCGTAGTATTCATGAAAATGAAATCTTGTAATCATAGTATTCATGAAAATGAAATCTTGTAATCATGGTATGTTCTGATTCATTCATGGAGTCTGTTAAGGATCTATCTGTGGGTAGCGAGCCCCTGACATAATGTACCATAAGTAAATAACCAAACCGAGAACACTTTGTTATCATTTGGGATCACAAAATCACTCCACGGTTAATAATTAGGAGTGGGGCGTGCCTCAAGCCCAATAGATCTACACCTTTTGCACCTTGGTCACTAACTGATTAATGGTTACTAATGTTATCATCCTACTTATGCACATTGATCATGTTATCTACTACTCCGTAACTAACATACCAATAGTTTTAGCATGTATTTCCCCTCGATGTTTTTGAAAACAAAACATTGAAATCAGTGAAAGGAGGGACATGAACTCACAAGTTTGCGTTCCGTGTATTATGATATCGAAGTGAGCGTCCGTACGTGTCAATAACCTACATGTGTACTAATCTCGTTAGACACTAGGTCTTTCGGACCTCGTACAAGTTGTTCATCTTGAATTCTTTATTATGTTCTCGTTTGTCATCTTTGGAACAACTTTGTATTTTAGAGTGTTGATAGTTTACTCGCTCGATTGTTATGTATATACATATATTCTATACGTATTGAATTCATAAGCGTATTCATGTATTTTATGTGTATTGACTTATGTGTGAACGGGCTTCGTTCTTCACATGTCCTCGTGTAGTGCACGCATGTCATTGAGCCTTTGCTCATGTCATTGGGCCGAGCCCATGTCATTGGGCCGAGCCCATGTCATTGGGCCGAGCGCATGTCATCTATGTTATCGTATTTAAACCATGTTTTAATGTTATTGGGTCGAGCCCATGTTATCTATGTTATTGGGCCTAACCCATGTTTTATTGTTATTGGGCCTAACCCATGTTTTATTGTTATTGGGCCGAGCCCATGTTATATTGTTATTGGGCCTAACCCATGTTTTATTGTTATTGGGGCTAACCCATGTTTTATTGTTATTAGGCCGAGCCCATGTTATATTGCCATTGGGCCCTAGCCCAAGTATTAAGGAATTTGGGCCTAGCCCATTACTAGCTTTGATAGGCCCAATTCTAACTTTAGGAGTCCATTAACATAATCTTGCAATTTTTACCAAAATGTTACCAAGGAGTAAACTTTAAATAAGTTCATTTTTCCTATGAAAAATACTTGGTAATTTTTATAGTTTTCGACTTTCCGGATTCTTGTTATCGGTCACTTATATATGTGCTCGTTTTAACGTCTAAAATATGTTATTTTAGACTCGACTTTGTAGTAACTTGTTCACGATGTCGATACGCCCAATTTGTCGTCATCAAGTGTTATGTATTTCCGTTTCGGCCATTTTATTTAATTGTCCGATTTACTAACATTTCTTGGACCATGTAGGAACATGTATGTGTATTTATTTTGATCACCCTATAGGTATCTAATACATACACATATATAGCACATATACATATACTTGATATGTCTCCAAAATATATAATTTTTCTTACCAAAAATTATACTTATACATTGTTATATTTTTACCCATTTATTTTTGTAAAAATATAAGTTTAAGTTCATAAGAACTTCTTGAATATTTAAACCTTAAATATTCCCATCAAAGTTTCCATAATGACGTTAAAGACCACTAATCACGTTTAACCTTGTTAATCACCCTTTAATCCCCTCTTTAATCGCGATTAGATTTTTAGAAAAATTCGCCATAGTTTCCCCTAAAACTATGACGTTTCCCACGTTACAAAAACGCGTTTAAATAAATAATCAATTTCTAAACATCACTAAACTTATGTTTACATCACTAATCATACTTATTCCTTAAAAGATTCTCATGAGCATTATTTTGCTTAAACTTCCAAGTCTTCAAAGTTAACCATTTATTAAGTTAATTACTTACATACACTTGATTATAACTTTTTTTCACTTTTAAAGATTCACACATCTTTATGTAAAAATTTCCAAGACTTTTACATAACACTTTTGATAATTAATATCACATAAACTTATTTTATGTCAAAAAATCAAGTTCATTAATGTTGTTACAAGCCTTGTCCCATGATTATTCTTGGTTTAATATTTCAAGAGTCACTTAATCAAGTTTATATACAAATGCTCATAATCTTTGAAGTTGATGATCTTGTGTGATTTAAACATACACATGTTTAAATCACATTTTTAAGTGTAACATGGCTAGATTAACACTAATCTAAAATACTACATGAAACTAATCACAAGATCATCATAAATATAAACTTTAAACCACTAATCTTAACAAAATCAACATAATAATCAAGATTACACTAACTAGATACACTAATCAACACAAATAATCACATAATAAGTCATGATTAGTAGATTATTAAGTTTGAGATTAGGGTATTAGATTATATTTTTCTTTATCTTCAAGATAATCAACTTGTACTTCTTAAATCTACACATAATAAAAGCGTAAAAATGGTAAAAAAAAAAAAATTATCTTTCAACTTTGCACAAGCTTAGAAGAAGATTAAGCCTCCAAGAACTCCCCTAATTAAGTTCCATGCTTGAAATGCTTCTAGGCCATCTTTATACAAGATCAAGAGGTTTATTTTTGTGATTTTTGGAAGTTGAAAAGGGTGTTCTTATGGAGTTTAGGGCTGCCAAAAATTTTGAGGGGAAAGAAGATAATGTTTGCAACTTTTTAATCTTTGAAAATGGTAAAGAATGATGGTATAATATCTTATATTTGTTGCAAGTAATCTTTCAAGTCCATAAAAGTCTTCAAGTGCCATGCTTTCTTATCCTTCACATTTATTACAACATGAGGGCAATGGGTCCCACATGGGGGGGGGGGTCTCATGTAATTTTTGCCATAAAAGTCCTTAATTATTAGATATTTTGGTAATTAAGCGAAGTTCGGTGATTAGGGGTTTAATTACACCATTAAGAGGTAATTAGTGTTTCGGAACCAAAATTATTATTAACTAGATCCCTAAACTAGTAAAAATCATGTTTTGATACCTTGGATGCCTTTCGTTCGGTCGTCGGTGGATTTACTGCACTTTTGTGGCGTACCGACGGATTTTGTCGCGAGTTGTTATTTCACATCTGAACGATGTAGGAAGTGGTTCCGAGTTCCAAATTAGGCTTAACTAGTTCACTAGAGTTTTCATTTGGTTGTTACGATGACAGAAATACTGCTTACTAGCTCGTCGGTTCGCTAACGGACTAGTTTAATGCATAGCGATATAATATCGGAAGCTTATGATTCTGGTCATCTCATTGATATCCTTAAAATGTTTTAGTGTGTTTTTCATCAAGTGACATAATTCCGAAGTCCCGGAAATGCTTTGTTATAGGTTCGGACAAGTTAAAAGTGCTATATTTTTAGCCGAAATAGACATTTTTGAGATTAGGGCGTTATACCGGAAAGTCTTGTTTTTTTGCAAGATGTGTTTTCATAATAATGTTTTCTTATATAAATGGACTCAGTTATGTTATCCGAGTGTCGTTTTTCAGTGTTTCGGTCTGATTTCACGGTTTGCTGGCATGAATAGTGTAACCATGAATAGTGCACGTGGCACTTTCTGTAACACCTGTGCCTTCACGGCCATCAAACAAATACCGAACCAATGAAATATTATATTTCATACTTGGGATTTGTAAAAATATGTGTATCATTTGCACATATCAATTTTTGTTCAACTCCAAACTCTAAATCGCTTTCTGGAAGGTTATACGCGCACCGATGCGTAAATATAACCAGTTTAATGCAACAAACCCTCCGGAATAGTGACATAGGCTTAACATACCTTAAATAACCTTTACATAAGTTAGAAATAAGTTTTGAAGGCTTTGGTATGACAAAAACAAGCTAATTCGCTTACAGGGACTAAACTTGACAAACTGCGAAAGTATGCCAAATTGAACTGTAACAGACATTCCGGAACATGACCATAAGTTAAACATACCATAAATATCCTTCACATAGCTTAGAAATAGGCTTTGAGGTGTTCGGTATGCTAAAATAAACTTTTGTGTCATTCAGGGACTAAAAGTGTCAAAAAGTGCACAAGTTTGCATTTTCGCGCATAACTTACGTTCTGAATACATCCGGACATCCAAAAATTTATGTAAGCATGACTATATTATATTTTAGTGTTCGCCATAAGAAAAATTCATTCGTCGCGTCATTTGGATCGTTTTTCGCGCTTGTGCGCATTCCGTCGTAATTAAGCGAACATCGCGTTCGTACGACCAAACGAACCATCATCC
The DNA here is from genome assembly GCA_030545235.1 of Helianthus tuberosus. Taxonomy (NCBI): domain Eukaryota; kingdom Viridiplantae; phylum Streptophyta; class Magnoliopsida; order Asterales; family Asteraceae; genus Helianthus; species Helianthus tuberosus. Next base: position 114,972,332 of record CM060452.1, on the reverse strand, counting down.
GGCATATTTTTGAGTATGTTTTGAGTTCCCTATACTTTAACTTCATTTTAGAGCCTTGAAATGAGGTTAACGGGGTTCAAACGCATCGAAAAAGGCCTTAAACACGTGCAGGGACCATTTCTGCCAATTCTGAAACTTTTCTGATTCAGGTGGGTGCTAGCGTAGCGCGAGCCCTATGGGCTTACCCGTCGCGCTACGCGACTGCCTATCAGATCAGATTCAATGTTTTTAAACACAAGTTGCAGCTGATTGATCCTTCACCACATGTTCTAAGTTGCTTAGTCACTAAGATAAGGATCATATGTAGCTTCCATAACCTTTCAACAAGTGTACGGATGTGATCGAATCACGGTTTCCATGAAACGATCTCAACGGTTCACCGAAAACTATATATACCCCATGCCTTTCATTGTTTTAAAGCACTAGAATTCTGATTTGAGAGCTTTAAGTTGAAACCATTGTTTCATACCTGAGTTCTTGGATCGGGATTAGCATTCGGGGACCCTTCGTAAGTATTCTTTCGTTCTTTTCCTTATTTTACTGCTTTTTGAGTCAGAAAGTCAAACTTTGTTTGACTTTCAGCATTGACCAGTAATGGTCAATGCGAAGTTCGTTTGAACTTCGCAACGTGAGTGTAATCACGTTGGTTATAGTCCCTTGGGGCTATGCCTACTGATTACCACGTTGTCTAGGGTCGTAGGGTAAGCGATCTAATAAATCGCTTATACCTTCGAACCCGACCCAGTTTGGTCGATCATTAGGATCCGACCAAATACATTAGGTGACCATAGTGTAGGGAATAACCTTCCGAGGTTATACCTTATGGTCACATCGTTTAAGTAGTTGTATGATAGGTAGTTTATATGCCTTAGGTAAATTACCAGAATACCCTTTTCATGTATAATTGGTAATTAAGCATATGTAACCTAAACTTTTGTCACATAACTGATTATGTAACATGTTTAGGCATATAACACTTGTCATAGGACTAGTTAGGCGGTCCGAACGCGCTTTGCGCGCACGACGCGTTAAAGTAGCATAAGCTACCTTAATGGGACGCGATGGGTCGAAAGCAATTATGTTAGGTTTCAATTAGCATGTAGGCCTTGTTAAACCATATCATATGAGTTCCAATACTCATTTGGTTTACCAAGCCTCATCCTATCCGATCTCCCGATTTTATGTCCGGTTTATTTATATAGTTTTAGATTTGCCGACTGATTCCGTGCTCCCTCAAGCTTTGTTTGGTTGTTGTTCAAGACCTCTAAGCATTCTCAGGCGAGTACATTATTCCCCTCTTTTACTGTTTTCAACTGTTTTGGGGTGACTCATATGTGCTAAATGCTTTATCAATGATTTCAATAACAATTACTATGTGGTTTCAAGAACAATTACAATGTGGTTTCAAGAACAATAACAATTATTTCAAGAACGCTAACAATGATTTCAAGAACGAATACAATGATTTCAAAAACTAATAACAATTTCAATAAAGTGAACGAACTTGTTGGTTGTAGTTACATGACCAATGACATTCATTAGCAATGATCAAGCCGACCTGTATTAGGTTATGGTACCATAGGATCTGACAAATCCCGTTATTTACTGCACCCATTGTTATGTGTGGGGGTTGTGGGTAGCGACTGAATCTGTAATTATTAACTTATCCTTTGGTAAGGGTTTGTTAAGAACGAGAGCGAGAGCGAGATGGAGCGAGGAACGCGTCAAGAAGGTTTGAATGTTATTAGAGAATCGACCATTAAGTAGTTTCACAATTAAAACAAGAACGATTTGAACAATTAAAACAAGAACGATTAAAACAAGATGGTTTAACGATTGGGTAAACAATTGGACATGATTTACATTTGATCATGCATTTCCACGAAACATAGTATTGATCTAAACCAAGTTTTACTTCAATACTTTGTTTTGTGCGTTTCATCTATGGTTTAGTTGATGCATTTCACTAGCCATACATATCATTTTGGTTACACATTACATGGTTTACATTTGACACAAACACTTTTGACATTGATTATACATGACATGATTTACATCTTAACATAAACATTTTGTTATGTTATTCAATACATTTGACAATTTGTTTAAACATGGACATCTTGCATTGGTGGTTTGTTTGGGTAAGTGATTCGAGTAACGGTGCGTGTGTAATATGATACAAGCATGGTGGATACGCCGCTGGTACTTCCTATATATAAGTGTTTGTATGGTATTACATATTGTAGCGTTATATGAATCATTTCAGTTTGAGACATAGAACATTTTATACAAGTAACATACTTTTCACAAGACAATTATTTACAAACAACTTATCTTATACAAACTCATTTTACATGGTTATTCATTAAATCATGCATTATTCTCTTATTTATACATATCACTTGAACTTATTATTTTTCAAATGATTTACAAAGACAAAGCAAATTACAAGGTTCATGACTAAACATTTTCTTAAAACAGAAGTCATGAATCTTATTTTTCACAAAACCTATGTACTCGCCAGCATTTCTTTGCTGACCTCGTTTTCACATATGTTTCAGGTATTGTTGAAAGATATCGATTGATAGGATGCATGCTCACATAGGACTGGACAAGGCCTTAGTGACTCAATAATAATGATAGACTATGTTTAAATTGTGTATTTAGATTTCCAGACAATGTAATTATTCAATGTTTAATAAAACGAAACACTTTTTGGTATCCATGGTTATGAAACATTAATTCTGTTGCAACACGCCCCGATGTTTCCGCCGCGATTTGTTGTTTTACGTGGTCGGGGTGTGACAGAAAGATGGTATCAGAGCCAATGGTTATAGGGAATTAGGTTATTAGTAATGCTTTGACCTAGTCTATAACCTTCTTAGGACCCTAACGCGAGTTTACTTGCGTTTAGTCATAAAACAATACCGTCACCTATCCTTAGGTGACGACCACATCAAGAACATAAATTTCAAAACCGCTTTGAAAACTAATCATCTGTTCTAGGATGATTAATTTCTAGGTTTTGAACCCTCTATTGTAAGGTTTTGAACCCTCTGTTATATGGTTTTGAACCCCTTTGAATTTTCAAAATCTCGTCAAGGTTTTGGGTTTTAAATAATGTGAACACGTGCAAACTGGAAGGGTGAATGCCGGTATTCTGGGTTTTCCGTCTAGGCAAGCACTTCGTATACATCTCATCAGACGCGAGACCAGTTGTGCTTACCTGGGAATTCTTGGGATGAGTGTTCACTTATAGGCGAGCATGTCTTCGCGATACATTATTTTTAACCTATTTACTTTGACTAATCACCAAGGTCGTTTGTTGCTTTGTAGTAACAAACAAATGACCACTATCCTTGCTTTCATCAGATTTGTTTCATCTCATTCTTTTCGTCTAAATTCTCTCACTCGTTTCCTTTCATGTTTCCTCTTTTAGACAATGCCTCCTCGACGCGAAAGCCAGATAGAGACTGCCGAGCTGGCAGAAATCATTGCGCAGCAAATGGCTGCTCAATTCCCAAACCTCTTTGCTCAATGGAACCAAGCCAACAACGACAACAATGTGCTATGCAAATACAAGGATTTCAACCAGGCTAAACCACTCAAGTTTAGTGGTTCTGAAGGAGCAACTGGGCTTCTTCAGTGGTTCGAAAGCATTGAGAATACTTTTCGCCACGTGCAGTGCCCGGATAATCGCAAGGTCGAGTTCTCCTCGAGCGTGTTTCAGAAGAGGGCTCTTACATGGTGGAATGGGGTAATGAGAGACCGAGGTGCGGAAGTTGCTCTCGCACAGACATGGGCTGAACTTAGGGCTCTGATGATGAGGGAATTATGTCCTCGTCATGAGCAGCGAGCTTTGGAGAAGGAATTTGATGAGTTGAAGCAAGATAGTGGTGAGTACAGGGCGTATACTGATAGGTTTGAGGAGCTGAGTCTGCTTTGCCCGACAATGGTTACCCCACTTGACATAGCTATCGAAAGGTACATCGATGGCCTACCTGACTCAGTACAAGACATCCTTACTGGTAGTAACCCTGCCACACTCCGTCAGGCGATCGAGTTATCAGCGACATTGACTGAGTCGCAGATTCGGAAGAACAAGTTACACAGGAAGGGTGACAAGGGCAAGAAACAGTCAGCTGACAAGGAGGATAGCAAGAAAGGCCAAAACAAGAAGGGTAAGGAAGGTGAGACGTCAAAGAAATCAAAGAAGCGAAAGGGTGCCCAAAATTTTGCTGTTACAGCACAGACTGCTCAGAACCCGCGGAACCAACCAGCTCAGCCACCTGCAAAGAAAGCATATGCCGGTACCGCACCTTATTGTGCATGCTGCAACGGTCATCACGCAGTACAACAAGCTTGCTGGCAATGCACGACGTGTGGTAAACTTGGGCATTTGGCCAAGATTTGTCGTTTGGGACAAAATCAGGCTGCTCAGGTTCAAGCTCCGGTTCAAGGGAATGCTGTGAGATTCCCACTGGGTTCATGTTTCAACTGCGGAGAGACTGGTCACTTCCGCCACAACTGCCCAAGACTGGTGAATGCAAATGCGAACGCAAACCCGAATGCGAACGTCAACGTCAATGTGAATCCAGCACGTGGTCGAGTGTTTAACATCAATGAGGCACTCAATGATGAAGGAGTGAACAATTAGTATTTTGTTTTTCCTCTGGTTGTTGTCTTGTAACATTTAAAGACAATGCGGTTGTTATATAAATAAAAATTTGTGGTTTTATTTTCTAACTAATGCAATTGTATGAATGTTTGATCCAACCTTATGATGTCAACACAAAGACAAAACTACTCGTGTGGTTCTGTCATTTTTACGATCATTTGTGATCTTCCTAAGAACCTCAAACACTTGTTTCCTTTAAATCTAAAGTATCTTATCGTCTTGCACCGTGCAAGATGCAAGAATTATCAAAACAACTTCAAGAGTTGTCTGATAAAGGATTCATCCGTCCGAACTTTTCACCTTGGAGAAATTCCTGTTCTCCTTGTGAAAAGAAAAATGGATCTTTTCGAATGTATATCGATTAACGTAAGCCTAGTAAGCTTACCATCAAGAATCGATATCCCCTACCTTAAATCAACGATTTCTCCAATCAACTACATAGCGTTTCATGCTTTTTCCAAGATCGATTTGCGCTTTGGGGTATAATCAACTTTGAATTCTCGAAGAAGATATTCCCAAAACGGTTTTCTGCACGAAGAATGGCCATTACGAGTTTACAGTCATGCCTTTTAGGTTGACAAATACTCCAGCCATCTTCAAGGACTTAATAAATTGAGTCTGCAAGCCTTATTTGGATCAGTTCGTCATTGTTATTAATGACATCTTGATCTATTCATATCCCGAGCTGGTAACGATCAACACTTTCATTGACACTGGAACCCTTAAAGAAGGAACAAATTTTTCGCTAAATCCTCCAAGGGGAAATTTTGGCTTAAAGAAGTTCAGTTCTTGGGTCATGTAGTCAACAAGCAGGGTATTCATATGGATCAATCCAAATTACCGCAATTAAGGATTTGATCCCTAGTATGCTTTAAATACCCGTGTCCAACGATAACAAATTAAACAATTAAACAAATTGAACGATTATGCGATTATATGTTATGTGTTTGTGTGTTCTCCTCTATGTTTTTGTGTGATACGATTTTCAAATCCTCATAGAATCTTTCATATCTTCATATGAGGGATTCATAGTAGGATATTCAAAAGGTACTACCTTAATCTTTATGGGCTTCTACGTTGTAGTTAAGACCCTTGGGTTATATGGTACCACTCCATGGTTCGATAAGAGACCCTTTTAGTGGTCTAGTAAAAAAGATTGATTCACAATTTGGTTAAAGAACGACATCTAGTGATGTAGCTGGACAGACTCCTTGATAGTCTATTTAGATCATTTATTGATTTAATTAAAAGGACTCTATGGCGGTCTAGTCACACTCATCATAAGAATGTTCATTTGGTTTTACCCTACACATTATAAAATAGACTGTGTGAACTGTGCAAGGAATTGTCTGATTATGGACTCGTACATAATTATGAAATTTAGTGCATAGAAACCCAGTAAGGTTTATTATGTGTAAGAACCGATAGTGACAACAATAACAAAATGAGAACGATGTAATGGAGGTACGGTGGACGCACCAATGACGCTTCATATACTTGTATATAAGTATCCCTCTTACATTGCAATCATGATGTTATTAAAGGTTACTAGAAGTTCAGAACCCTAACCAATGTTGGTTGATCTTTTCAAACTTCATGTTTTCAAGCTCTCACAAGTTTCCTCTAAATAAATTTCGGGACGAAATTTCCTAAAGTATGGGAGACTGTAACACCTATGCCTTCACGGCCATCAAACAAATACCGAACCAATGAAATATTATATTTCATACTTGGGATTTGTAAAAATATGTGTATCATTTGCACATATCAATTTTTGTTCAACTCCAAACTCTAAATCGCTTTCTGGAAGGTTATACGCGCACCGATGCGTAAATATAACCAGTTTAATGCAACAAACCCTCCAGAATAGTGACATAGGCTTAACATACCTTAAATAACCTTTACATAAGTTAGAAATAAGTTTTGAAGGCTTTGGTATGACAAAAACAAGCTAATTCGCTTACAGGGACTAAACTTGACAAACTGCGAAAGTATGCCAAATTGAACTGTAACAGACATTCCGGAACATAACCATAAGTTAAACATACCATAAATATCCTTCACATAGCTTAGAAATAGGCTTTGAGGTGTTCGGTATGCTAAAATAAACTTTTGTGTCATTCAGGGACTAAAAGTGTCAAAAAGTGCACAAGTTTGCATTTTCGCGCATAACTTACGTTCTGAATACATCCGGACATCCAAAAATTTATGTAAGCATGACTATATTATATTTTAGTGTTCGCCATAAGAAAAATTCATTCGTCGCGTCATTTGGATCGTTTTTCGCGCTTGTGCGCATTCCGTCGTAATTAAGCGAACATCGCGTTCGTACGACCAAACGAACCATCATCCAGCATATTTTTGAGTATGTTTTGAGTTCCCTATACTTTAACTTCATTTTAGAGCCTTGAAATGAGGTTAACGGGGTTCAAACGCATCGAAAAAGGCCTTAAACACGTGCAGGGACCATTTCTGCCAATTCTGAAACTTTTCTGATTCAGGTGGGTGCTAGCGTAGCGCGAGCCCTATGGGCTTACCCGTCGCGCTACGCGACTGCCTATCAGATCAGATTCAATGTTTTTAAACACAAGTTGCAGCTGATTGATCCTTCACCACATGTTCTAAGTTGCTTAGTCACTAAGATAAGGATCATATGTAGCTTCCATAACCTTTCAACAAGTGTACGGATGTGATCGAATCACGGTTTCCATGAAACGATCTCAACGGTTCACCGAAAACTATATATACCCCATGCCTTTCATTGTTTTAAAGCACTAGAATTCTGATTTGAGAGCTCTAAGTTGAAACCATTGTTTCATACCTGAGTTCTTGGATCGGGATTAGCATTCGGGGACCCTTCGTAAGTATTCTTTCGTTCTTTTCCTTATTTTACTGCTTTTTGAGTCAGAAAGTCAAACTTTGTTTGACTTTCAGCATTGACCAGTAATGGTCAATGCGAAGTTCGTTTGAACTTCGCAACGTGAGTGTAATCACGTTGGTTATAGTCCCTTGGGGCTATGCCTACTGATTACCACGTTGTCTAGGGTCGTAGGGTAAGCGATCTAATAAATCGCTTATACCTTCGAACCCGACCCAGTTTGGTCGATCATTAGGATCCGACCAAATACATTAGGTGACCATAGTGTAGGGAATAACCTTCCGAGGTTATACCTTATGGTCACATCGTTTAAGTAGTTGTATGATAGGTAGTTTATATGCCTTAGGTAAATTACCAGAATACCCTTTTCATGTATAATTGGTAATTAAGCATATGTAACCTAAACTTTTGTCACATAACTGATTATGTAACATGTTTAGGCATATAACACTTGTCATAGGACTAGTTAGGCGGTCCGAACGCGCTTTGCGCGCACGACGCGTTAAAGTAGCATAAGCTACCTTAATGGGACGCGATGGGTCGAAAGCAATTATGTTAGGTTTCAATTAGCATGTAGGCCTTGTTAAACCATATCATATGAGTTCCAATACTCATTTGGTTTACCAAGCCTCATCCTATCCGATCTCCTGATTTTATGTCCGGTTTATTTATATAGTTTTAGATTTGCCGACTGATTCCGTGCTCCCTCAAGCTTTGTTTGGTTGTTGTTCAAGACCTCTAAGCATTCTCAGGCGAGTACATTATTCCCCTCTTTTACTGTTTTCAACTGTTTTGGGGTGACTCATATGTGCTAAATGCTTTATCAATGATTTCAATAACAATTACTATGTGGTTTCAAGAACAATTACAATGTGGTTTCAAGAACAATAACAATTATTTCAAGAACGCTAACAATGATTTCAAGAACGAATACAATGATTTCAAAAACTAATAACAATTTCAATAAAGTGAACGAACTTGTTGGTTGTAGTTATGTAACAACTGTGCTTGTAATCACTATGAACAGTTCTGTTATCAATAAAACTATGTTATTTGATCCCAATGTCTGTTTTGTTATGTTGTACATTTTTCATGTTTTGACTTTTATATAATTTCAAACTTTACATCGCTTTCTGGAGAGTTATACGCAAACTAGTGCGTAAACGTACTCAGTTTAATGCGAGAAATACTCCGGAACATCAACATATACTCAACATACCTTAAATAACCTTTACATAACTTAGAAATAAGTTTTGAAGGCTTTGGTATGGCAAAAACAAGTTAATTCGCTTACAGGGACTGAATATGACAAACTGCGAAAGTATGTCAATTTGAACTGTAACGAACATTCCGGAACATGACCATAAGTTAAACATACCATAAATATCCTTTACATAGCTTAGAAATAGGCTTTGAGGGGTTCGGTGTGCTAAAATAAACTTTTGTGTCATTCAGGGACTAAAAGTGTCAAAAAATGCACAAGTTTGCATTTTCGCGCATAACTTACGTTCTGAATATATCTGGACATCCAAAAATTTATGTAAGCATGACTACATTATATTTTAGTGTTCGCCTGAAGAAAAATCCATTCGTCGCGTCATTTGGATCGTTTTTCGCGCTTATGCGCATTCCGTCGTAATTAAGCGAACATCGCGTTCGTACGGCCAAACGAACCAACCTCCGGCATATTTTTGAACATGTTTCAAGTCCACAATGTTTAGGCATCATTTTAGGGCCTTAAAGTTGGCTTTACGGGCCTTAGAAGTGTCGGAAATGGCCTTAAACACGTGCAGGGACCTAAACTGTCATTTTTGAAACTTGTATGCAGATCAGAGGCCCCAAGCGGCCCGCATTGTGTTTGTATGATCCTAAAGCGGGCCGCTTCCCACTATCAGACCAGATTAAATGTTTCTAATTACAAGTTGCAACTAATTGATTCTTAACCACATGTTTTAAGTTGATGTGTCACTAAGATAAGGAGCATATGTGGTTCCATAACCTTTCCGACAAGTGTACGCACGAGATTCGATCACGTTATTCAAGAAACGATCCTAACGGTTACCCGAAAACTATATATACCCCATGCCTTTCATTATTTTAAGGCACTAGAATCTTATTAGTTGTGTTCTAAGTTGAAACTTTGTTTCATACCTGAACTATACTGATCTAGATTAGCATTCGGGGACCCTTCGTAAGTATTCTTTCGTTCTTTTCATTATTTTTACTGCTTTTCGAGTCAGAAAGTCAAACTTTGTTTGACTTTCAGCGTTGACCAGTAATGGTCAATGCGAAGTTCGTTAGAACTTCGCAACGTGATTGTAATCACGATGGTCATAGTCCCTTGGGACTATGCCTACTGATTACCACGTTGTCAAGGGTCGTAGGGTAAGCGATCTAATAAATCGCTTATACCTCGAACCCGACCCAGTTTGGTCGATCATTAGGATCCGACCAAATACATTAGGTGACCATAGTGTAGGGAATAACCTTCCGAGGTTATACCTTATGGTCACGACGGTTAAGTAGTTGTATGATAGGTAGTTTATATGCCTTAGGTAAATTACCAGAATACCCTTTTCATACATAATTGGTAATTTAGCATATGTAACCTAAACTTTTGTCACGTAACTGATTATGTAACATGTTTAGGCATATAATACTTGTCATAGGACTAGTTAGGCGGTCCGAACGCGTTTCACGCGCACGACACGTTAAAGTAGCATAAGCTTCCTAAACGGGTCGTAATGGGTCGTAAACAATTATGTTAGGTTTCATTTAGTATGTAGGCTTTGTTAAACCAAATGACACGAGTCTCTACACTCGTTTGGTTTACAAAACCTCATTCTATCCAATCATCCGATTAAGGTCCGGTTATTAACATAGTTACCTATATTAGGTGCCGTTTGATTCCGAGATCTCTTGCATTGCTTGGTGGTTATCTTTATACAACTGAGCAATCACAAGTGAGTACATAGACCCCTCTTTTACTGTTTTCCAAACTGTTTTGGGGTGGAACACATGTGCCTACTTGTTACTTTCATGTTTTCCTGTTTTAACATCATATACATGCTATGTTCGTTAGTACATTATAGTACATGATTTCATTACATTTCCTGCTAGGTGTGCCCATTGTGTGCATTACTTAGTACATTGTTTTACATGACATTTCCTGCTAGGTGTGCCCATTGTGTGCATTACTTAGTACATTGTTTTACATGACATTTCATGCTAGGTGTGCCCATTTTGTGCATTACTTAGTACATCGTTTTACATGACATTTCACGCTATGTATGTTCATTTGATTACATACTTAGTGCATTGTTTTTCACATGTTTACATTTTGGTATGACATTTGGTTTGTTTACATGGGACAATACATTCATTAACATTAGCTACGCCGTTCGTTAGTAGGTAGTGGTACCATAGGAATTGACAACTCCCGTTCCGGACATCCCAGGGAAAGGGGACAGAAAGGAATGACCGAATTCGTTGACATAAGACAGATAGACCTTTAATTTGTTTAAAGGGTTTATCACCACAGTCGCCAGGCTTGGATGTATGCATTTTCACAATACCGCATAAATGTTCATATTAAATAGTTGCATGCATTTACACAAAACATAGCGTTGATTTAAACCATGTTTTACTTCAATACTTTGTTTTTGTGCATATGGTTTAGTTGAGACATTTCACTTGCCATACATGACATTTTGACATAGACATTTGACATGGATTTTTGACATAGACATTTGACATGGATATTTGACATAGACATTTGACATGGATATTTGACATAGACATTTGACATGATTTACATCTTGACATAAACACTTTGACATATTACCCAATACATTTGACAATTGATTTAAACATAGACTTCTTACATTGTTTGGTTTGGTTTGATTAAGTGATTAAGTAACGATGCGTGTGTAATATGATACAAGCTGTCACACCCTGGCTTTGCGGAAGCGTGGTTAATTTTGGTGTGACTTCTTAATACCATAGCTTAATCATAACAAGCTATATGAATTTAAAAACCATGCAAGTCATCCATTAAGTTTTGAAAACAACATACAATACCATTGTTTTTAACATGCAACCATAACCTTGTTCAGTAGACATTACAACTTATAACATAACATAAACGTGGTTTAAGGACTGTGTCTTGTCCAGGAAAGAGACACATCCCCTAAACCCTGATGACTCCATGACAAGTGCAGCGGAAAACGTTCCATACCGTGCCAGATCCGTTTAATTTCCTGAAATACATGTGAGTTGAAAAATCAACAATAATGTTGAGCGAGTTCATGTGCAAGTGAGTAAGTAAAACACTTGTAAGTATAAAAGTTTCCTGGTATGTAGCAGTGTAAGAGGACTTGTGATCACCAATGGTTTGCAAGGCCATTAGCATGTTGTGAAATGCAAATAGTAAGACACGACCTAGCCGATTTTTGCGTTGGGCGACCAAGTCACTCCAGGTCCGTTCTGTTGGCCTCAGAGAGGTCCGTTTGGCCTAGAGCTGGGCTCGCTACACCCAGATAGATCTACCGCTCGAGTCCCTCGGTGTTCTAACTACCCATTCACATGATCTAAACCTCCTTACGTTATTCATACCGTGTATAAAGTACTTGTAAACAAAGTAACATGTATTTCACCCCCGCAGTTAAGAAAACTGAAAACAGTTAGAGAAAAGGGGGACATGAACTCACAGTGAATGCGTATCTCTATCAAGCGTCTCCAATACAGTAAGCTGTGCAACGACCTACAAGTGCTAATTCTATTAGACGGACGGCCGTGCGTTAGCTTTACAGTTTATGTTTGCTGGAAATAGTTAGGCAACTATTCCGTGTTACATTTTGTATTTACTTGGTGGTTATTTTCCTTCCCAAGGATGGGGGATTTAATACATGTGCGTATAATTCCGTCATTAAGTCTCACTTAATCCTTATATATATATCCATCTCCAAAATATAGGTATTTATCCCAAAATACGTTGTTAAAGTACGCGTTCATAAATATTTCCGTAATTGTGTAAGTTACGTTTTAACATACAGGTGGTAATATAATTACCGGTGTAACTTATATATTTATGGCGAAAGCGTTTGTATTACTTTTGGAGTCGTTATCGTTCGTAAACATTATTTTTACTCTAAAAATAATATTTATGTCTTTCACAAAGTAATCATAAACAGTGTTGTGACAAATATATTTATCACGTTGATCTTTGTGAAAATCCCACCTCCGAATATTTAGTAAAATATAGTGCTGGCGAAATTTATGTTTAGAAAATATGTCCAAAGATAGTTCTAACACTTGTTGTGTAAAAAGTCTAAGTGTTAGGTTTTTAGAAAATTTCGCCAGAGTTTCCTCTGTAACTGGAGGTGGCCACGCTTTCAAGCGTATCATTTTCTTTTAATAATCAAATCAATCAACTTCTTTATTCAATCAAACAATTTCCGACACATCAAACTAGTCAATAAATATGTAAATCACATAATCGCATGAACTTGTAGTTTTTCCGAATCTATATTGTAAATCCCATTATATTTCGTGGATCTTTATATAAAGTAACTTTAACCTCGTAAAAACCTCGTTTTTAGAGAAATCCGTCTTTACAACTTCTAGTTATTTTTCCCAAAAATAGTTATTTTGTCGAAACATGTGTCACATAAGTGTTTACACACTTGTGCGTTCTAAATATCATTCTTAGTATTGTAAGATCCGTTTCTTAGAAAACATGGTTTCTTTTAAAGTGTGGTCCTTCAAAAGTACCACTTGCAGATACGTAGATCTGCTAGTTTTAAACACCATTGTACCGGTTAAATCACTTTTGCACAAGTAAAATTCTTTTACACAAGTTCATGCTCTGAATGTGGTAGTGTTTCACCTTTAACCCTTGTATCTTTCAAAAACGAGCTTATGTGATGATACGTGATTTTACAAAGTCGGGTTAAACGGAGATTTGAGCTACCACATCATAGATCGGGTCTAGATAAACACATATTTCAAGTCCTACGACTTTTACACAAGGTAAATGCTATTAACCTCCATTTTTGTGATTTTACTAGACTTTAAAGTTCCAAAACGCATGTTTACGATATTTAACCGACGAAAGTTCTTTTAACCACTTTAGATAAGCTTAAAAACAAGTTTTAAACAATATACCTCTAGCTCGGGGCTAGGGAAGCATCGTGACGAAAACGGGGTGGATAAAAGCTAACGGTGGAGGTCCTTCGTGTTCCGCTTGCTCCAAGACTCCTAATACGTGACCCTTAACACTTTTATGTTCTTGAAATGTGATGATGGAAATCGAAAGGTGGGTGTATGAACAAGGGGTGTTTGGCCGTGACTTTCATAGAGAGAAAGAGAGAGTTTGGTTTGGTGTTGATTATAATAATGAACTCTCATGTTTAGTGGTTATTTTATAGGTAAATGGTGAGAGTATTATCCAATGGTAATAGTGTCATCTTGATCTCCAACATCCAAGATTTATAAATCTTGGAAGGTACAAGTATGTCCCCCACTAGGGGACGGTTATGAAAGGGGTGGGGGGTTGGTTCGATATTAACTAGATGTTAGGAGGTTTAGTTTAGTTAAAAAGGTTAACTAAGTATTTAACTTAGTTAGTTGTATGTGATGCGTTATGACGGGTGTTAGGGTAATCAGGGACCCTAACTAGCTCAGAAAAATATAAATAGTGAAAATAGTAATATTTTCGTGTTCCGGGTAAAGTCCGGTTGTTCGGTTGGATAGTAATCCGTTAAAGCGTTACAAAAGCTTTAAAGTGTCGTTATTGTTATTTTTAGTGACACCGTTTGTTTTCCCGACACTCTAGAAAGTGTCTAGTGTTATTTTCTCATGTTCTGGCACTTTACTAGTCAGCTAGAAGCTGGATTAATTATTAAAGTGTTGTGTTTGGTATTTAAAGTACGTTTTTGGCACATCCGAATCAGTGTATCTTATCCCTAGAGACGCGGTAACACAACCCTTATATCCCTACACTCACTACCAGTGTAGTCAAAATATATGAGGCTCTTAACAGGCCTTAGAGGCAGTATTTGCCTGATGCTGGTTATATCAGCATGTTCACTGTGTATCCGTTTAGTGCTACTGTGCTTTTTGTGCATCATGTTTGTCACTAGGGTCCGGTATGTAAATAATGTAGTGACATCAAATAAAGTATGATGCAAGTAAGTGCATGTATCAGTATGCAGGTGGCAGTTCATCAGCTAGTTCAATCAAGCACAGTAATCAAGTAGTAATTAATCATTAATTAAGTTGTACGGATACCTGGTTTAGTGCGGGTTGTCACATTCTCCCCCCGTTAAATAAATTTCGTCCCGAAATTTAAGTTCTGCTTGTAGAAGCAGGGTTCTTAGGAAATAGGTGGGGGTATTTCTCTTTCATCCGGTCCTCACGCTCCCAGGTGTATTCAGGACCATGTCTGGCATTCCAACGTACTTTGACGAGTTTGACACTGCTCCGGCGGGTCTTGTTAACTTTCCAATCCGTGACCTCAACAGGTTCTTCAACGAAGTGGAGCGTGTCGTCAATATGAATCTCGTCGATAGGAATGGCAACGTCAATTTGAGTTGGACTTTTCTTTAAATTGGATACATGAAATGTATCGTGAACACCATTTAGTTCAGCGGGTAGGTCCAACTTGTATGCTACCGTCCCAATTCTTTCTAGAATTCTAAAGGGACCAATGTAGCGTGGATTTAACTTTCCACGCTTTCCAAAGCGTGCTACCCCTTTCCAGGGTGAAACCTTTAACAACACCATTTCTCCGACTTGGAAGTCCACATGCTTCCGGTTTGGATCCGCGTAGGCCTTTTGTCTGTGGCGAGCGGCTTCGATGCGTTTAAGAATTTGCGCGATCTTGTCTGTCGTCTCTTGGACGATCTCGGGACCAGCAAGCTGTCTATCACCCGCGTCAGACCAACATAGTGGTGATCGGCACTTGCGTCCGTATAGGGCCTCAAATGGCGCGACACCAATACTGGTGTGGTAGCTGTTGTTGTATGAAAATTCGACCAAAGGTAAGTGTTTATCCCAGCTACCGCCTAAATCCATAACACATGCCCTCAGCATGTCTTCCAAAGTTTGTATCGTTCGCTCGCTCTGGCCGTCAGTTTGCGGATGGAACGCAGTGCTCAGATTCAATTGTGAGCCAAAAGATTCTTGGAAAGATTGCCATATTCTTGACACAAATCTTCCGTCTCTATCAGAGATGATCGAGAGAGGTACTCCATGACGTGCTACGATCTCTCTCATGTAAATTTCCGCAAGTTTACTAGTACTGTCTTTCTCCTTGATTGGCAGAAAGTGTGCGGACTTTGTTAGGCGGTCAACAATCACCCAAATCATATCATGGCCTCTTGGCGTTCTTGGCAGTTTTGTAACAAAATCCATTGAGATTTGTTCCCATTTCCACTTGGGAATCTCAGGTTGTTGCAGAAGTCCCGAAGGCTTCTGGTATTCTGCCTTGACCTTAGCGCACGTTAAACATTCGCTCACGTAAACAGCAACGTCGCCTTTCATCCTAGGCCACCAATAGTAATTTTGAGATCCTGGTACATCTTATCCGATCCAGGGTGGATAGAGTACCGTGACTTGTGCGCTTCGTCGAAAATAACTTCCCTTAATCCACCAAACAGAGGAACCCAAATCCTTTTTCTCAAAACGTAACGTCCCTTCCTCGTTTGGTACCAAAAGCTTCTCCATTCCCCGGAGATATTCTTCCTCAAGATTTCCCTCCTTGAGAGCTTCCTTTTGTGCAGCGCGAATGCGCGAGGAGAGATCGGTTCGTATAATCATTTCCAATGCTCTAACCCTTATGGGCTTGATTCTTTCTTTACGACTTAGGGCATCGGCAACTACATTCGCCTTCCCTGGGTGATACTTTATCTCGCAGTCGTAGTCGTTCAGCAACTCAACCCAACGTCTTTGCCTCATATTCAGCTCTTTCTGGTTGAATATATGCTGTAAGCTCTTGTGATCTGTGAAGATTGTGCACTTCGTACCATACAGGTAGTGTCTCCAGATCTTTAAAGCGAAAACCACTGCGCCAAGCTCTAAATCGTGGGTGGTATAGTTCTTTTCGTGCACCTTCAGTTGGCGTGATGCATAAGCAAGGACCTTTTGGCGTTGCATCAACACACAACCCAATCCCTGACGCGATGCGTCGCAGTATACCACAAAATTGTCAGTACCTTCTGGTAGAGCTAAGATTGGCGCGTTGCAGAGCTTATCTTTTAATATCTAAAACGCTTCATCCTGTTTGATTCCCCAATCAAACGTCTTGTCCTTCTGCGTGAGGAGCGTCAAAGGTTGAGCGATTTTTGAAAAAATCCTCGATGAACCTTCGATAGTAGCCAGCCAAACCCAAGAATTATCGAATCTCGGTTGGCGTTGTAGGCGTCTCCCAATTCTTGATTGCCTCGATCTTTGTGGGATCAACATGAATTCCATCCCCATTAACCACATGTCCAAGAAACTGGACTTCGCGTAGCCAAAACTCGCACTTGGAGAATTTGGCGTACAGCTGTTCCTTCTTTAGCAGCTCCAATATGGTTCTAAGATGTTGTTCGTGTTCAGCCTTCGTCCTTGAGTAAATCAGGATGTCGTCGATGAATACAATCACGAACTTGTCTAAGTATGGCTTGCAAACTCTATTCATTAGATCCATGAAGACCGCCGGTGCGTTCGTCAAACCAAATGGCATAACGAGGAACTCGTAGTGTCCATAACGAGTTCGGAAGGCTGTTTTCGGGATACTTTCCTCCTGTATCCTTAATTGATGGTATCCAGATCGAAGATCGATCTTTGAATAATAGTTCGAGCCTTGCAGTTGATCAAACAGATCGTCGATTCTTGGCAGAGGATACCTGTTCTTGATCGCCAGTTTGTTCAATTCTCTGTAGTTGATGTTTATTTGAAAATCATCATCCTCCTTTTTGATGGGTAACAATGGGATTACCCCAAAAAGGAATTTCTGGTCTGTTATCTTCCTTCTCCATCCGTTCCCAACACTTCTCTGTCAATCCTTGCACCCCCGAAAATGTAAGTCGCTATGATGCATTGCCTACGGGTGCAGTGCCTGGAATTGAATCGTTGTGAAACTCTACTTGCCTTAGAGGCGGTAATCCAGGCAAGTCTTCTGGGAAGACTTCTGGATACTCCCTTACGACCGGGATGTCTTCGATTCTTGGCTCAGCAGCCTTTTTATCCACGATGTGTGCTAGAAAAGCAACACCTCTTTTCTGTAAACACTTCCTTGCTTTCAAGCAGTTGATAAATCTTAGCGGTGTGTCACGCTTCTCTCCGTGAACCACAATTGTCTCACCATCATCAGTTGGAATATGAACAACTTTCTCGTGACATACTATCTCAGCCTTGTTTCCGGATAACCAATCCATTCCTACCACCACGTCGAAGCTTCCCAATTCGACTGGTAGTAGATCCAAAGTAAACTCACATTCTCCCAGTTCTATCACACAGCCTCTGATTACTTCGTTGGCTTCAACTAACTTTCCATTAGCTAATTCGATCGAGTAGGGGATATCTAACTTACTAGCGGTTAAACCAAGTATATTCTTAAATTCTAATGACACGAAGCCATAACCGGCACCAGCATCAAACAAAATAGGTGCAAAAGTTTTGGTTGTTAGAGAACGTACCAGAAATCACACCTGGATCCTGGCATGCCTCACAAGCTCTGATGTTGGATTTTCTCTCACGGTCTTGTTTCA
Source organism: Helianthus tuberosus (assembly GCA_030545235.1). NCBI lineage: Eukaryota > Viridiplantae > Streptophyta > Magnoliopsida > Asterales > Asteraceae > Helianthus > Helianthus tuberosus. Next base: position 114,954,022 of record CM060452.1, on the reverse strand, counting down.
ACTTCAGGCATTCCCTCTTAAAATGTCCAACTTCCTTACAATGGTAGCATCCTATCATTCGGCCATTTCCTTTCCCATTTCCACCTAGAGCGTTGTTACTGTTTTCTCCTTGTATGGAACTCTTCATCCCACAACCTTCCTTGTTGTGTCCTTTCCTCCCGTACCAAGGCTTCTGACATCCACCATCACGGTGACACTTGCACTCAGCACATCTTGGTTTGGTTTCTAAGTAAATCTTATCATTGGCCTGTTTGTTGTTAGGGCAATCTTTCTTGAAATGCCCTTTGTCCCCGCAGTCAAAGCAACCTCGAATAGATCTTTGTTCATCGTTGTTCATTTGGGTATCTTCGGTAAGCTTCCTTTTGTTCTTTCCAGACAACTCTACCTGAGTTTTCTTGTCAGGGTTTGCAAGTTCTTCTAGTCTATTTGCTTCCGTAACGAGTGCCAAACCCATCTTACTTGCAACAATGGTTGTTGGTGGCGTAGATGCTGTCATCAAGCTCAAGACTTGAGGCACCAGTTCCCAAATGAATTGTTCCAATTTCTTCAGTTCTGGTTTTACCAGGTATGGAACAATTTGTGACAGATCATGGAGTCGTTGCACGTACTCCAACACCTTCGGACCTTCCATCATTAGGCTCCGAAATTCATCTTCCCACTTCTGGGTTTCCGTGTGGGGGCAATACTTCTTATGCATCATTCCTTTCAACTCATCCCAAGTTAACGCGTATGCTGTAGTTAGGCCCATTATTCGAACCTGAAGATTCCACCATAATCGAGCTCCATCTTGAAACAACTCAGAAACGTATGGGACCTGTTGTTCTGGCGTACAGCCACTCATTCGAAAGATGGATTCCATACTTTCAATCCATTTTACAAAAGTTATTGCACCCCCAGTGCCGTCGAACTTCGGAGGCTTGTAGTTGAGGAAGTGCCAGTAGGAACAACCGTTATTTTCTGAGGTACCTTTGATTGGTTTGGAGCGTAGGGCATCGTGCTGTGCTATAGCTGCAGCAATTATCTCTTTAAGTTCTGCCTCAGAGGTGGGCATGCGCATTTCGCGTCTTGGCGGCATCTTCTAAAAGATGTTTCACATAGGTTAGGTCATAGTAAGTGAAGTGTACGTATGCATTCAACAATACCAACACATAACATCTCATGTTATCAACAAGTCAATCACATAACCTTTTATGCTATAGGACATAAACAATTGATTGAACATCGCATGTGATGAGAATACTGCGATTGTATTGCCTCAATTCGAGACCACAATGTAAAGCTCACAAGTACACCACTATATCATACTACATCAATGACTTAGTAGGGGACGACCCTAGACAAGTCGTGCGATCGCTGGTCATGTTCAGGAGTCTCTGGTTCGTCCATTCTCAAATTCCAGGGCTCCACGTCAAGTTTCTGAGTTTCAGTCCTAAAACAACATTTCTTCTCAATCGTTTCCTTGAGCTCGTTCCAGCTCAGTGCATAAGCAGCGTCTGTGCCGAGGGTTTGAACCTAGAGGTTCCATAAGAGAGTGTGCCATCTAGCAACATCCCCGAGATATAGGTAACACTCTGTTGGGGCGAACAGTTACTCGTTCTTAGAATGGAGTTGGTCTCTTCGGACCAACGAACAAATGCAACGGTGCCTCCTCTTTTATCAAAGTTCAAAGGCTTGCAGTTCAGGAACTGTTTATAGGTGCAGCCAGTTGGATGGTTACTCCCAGTAATGCCATCGTTGTACTTAGAGCGGAGGGCTTCATGTCGTGCATTTATTGGTGAGATGCGCTCTTGCAGCTCGGCTTCTGTCCTTGGCAACGTACTGGTGTTTGTGTCACGTCTGGGTGACATTCCCTTTTGTCGAAGTGGTGTGAAGCGGGTTAGACAACGTTCCAATTGTCTATGAGGTATATAGCAACATAAGCCATCATGTAATCACCCATTTCACACGCAAATATATACTCACTGTATAAGTGGGGAAATAAATTCCTGAGCCTTCACATAGGCTTGTCAATTTGGCTTGTTGCTTGTAATAGAATGATCTCGAGGCTACATCGCCTAGGTCATTTGTGTTTAGGTTATTTCCTACTGCATTGGTTATCATCAGCTTGGCCTGCAGAGTCCACCAGGATTCCTGTGCACTACAAATCGTTATTACGTGGGCCCCCGTAATAATAAATTGCCTTGCACAGTTACCCCAAATTTTCTCTCATCCAAGCAGATGATCAATCAAGGAGCAACAGCAGGTGCATCGGCATGAACATGGTCATGCTCCAATGCGGGGTCAGGAGCAACGCCTGGCTCAGGGGCCACGGCTAGCTCCGAATCAAAACTCCATCTCAAAATCAGCTGTATCAACACACAGGGGTCGACAGGGCTACAGGATCCCCCAAGGGCTGGTCTAAGTGCATGAACTTAATGTCATGGTCTGGATCAACACCAGGCGGAAAAACAGGATTGTCCTCAATATCGCGATCAAACTCAAAACTGTGTACGGGATCCGGTGCAGCTGATGCTGCCATATCAGGGTCGGCGTCGTGTAAGTAGTGTTGCATTCCCTGTATGTGCGAAGATGCGGATGTTAGAAACTCAAATGAGTCTGGGATAGGGGATTGGACATGAGTTTCCCCTACAGGAGCGTCCGCATGCAGTAGTCTAACACCAGCAGCAATGGGGCCTCGCCCTCAAGTGGGTCCTCTTCTTAGTAGTTCGACATCGTCTTCAGAGACAACGTCGGGGGCATATCAACAACGAGATAAGCGGCAGGGGGGCAAATTCCCAATAAGGTAGCCATTAGTAGGCTCTGCTACGACCTCAGGCAGCGCACAGAGGGCTGAGAGTCGTCGTTGTCTGTGCCGGTAGTATCAGAAATGTACACCTCGTGCTTTGATGGTCTATGTCGTCTGATACTATGGTCATGGGATTTGTAGTGTCCGTCTTTCTAGTACTTGATGAAAGCATGACGTTTGTAACACAAACACATATACGTATAATAATCAATCATATAGTCATATAAACATGTAGTCACCACGTAACATTCAAATTATCCTTCTAGTCCCACTAGCCAACACTTCTAGTCCCACTAGCCATCCCTTCTAGTCCCACTTCTAGTCCCACTAGCCAACACTTCTAGTCCCACTAGTCAACACTTCTAGTCCCACTAGCCAACACTTCTAGTCCCACTAGTCAACACTTCTAGTCCCACTAGCCAACACTTCTAGTCCCACTAGCCAACACTTCTAGTCCCACTAGTCAACACTTCTAGTCCCACTAGTCAACACTTCTAGTCCCACTAGTCAACCCTTCTAGTCCCACTAGCCTCCTATCTCAGCCTCCCAGACTGAGCCGAGAATAATAAATAAAATGTGCTCAACATTTGTTTGTAAAAAGTTGTGGATCTGGACTTAAGTGGTATGTAGTAAAATGTTTTCGTGAGAGCCCTAGTGATCATAGTCTAGACTCGAGAAAGAATCCTAGTTCGCTATGAACCTGGCTCTGATACCAAGCTGTCACACCCTGGCTTTGCGGAAGCGTGGTTAATTTTGGTGTGACTTCTTAATACCATAGCTTAATCATAACAAGCTATATGAATTTAAAAACCATGCAAGTCATCCATTAAGTTTTGAAAACAACATACAATACCATTGTTTTTAACATGCAACCATAACCTTGTTCAGTAGACATTACAACTTATAACATAACATAAACGTGGTTTAAGGACTGTGTCTTGTCCAGGAAAGAGACACATCCCCTAAACCCTGATGACTCCATGACAAGTGCAGCGGAAAACGTTCCATACCGTGCCAGATCCGTTTAATTTCCTGAAATACATGTGAGTTGAAAAATCAACAATAATGTTGAGCGAGTTCATGTGCAAGTGAGTAAGTAAAACACTTGTAAGTATAAAAGTTTCCTGGTATGTAGCAGTGTAAGAGGACTTGTGATCACCAATGGTTTGCAAGGCCATTAGCATGTTGTGAAATGCAAATAGTAAGACACGACCTAGCCGATTTTTGCGTTGGGCGACCAAGTCACTCCAGGTCCGTTCTGTTGGCCTCAGAGAGGTCCGTTTGGCCTAGAGCTGGGCTCGCTACACCCAGATAGATCTACCGCTCGAGTCCCTCGGTGTTCTAACTACCCATTCACATGATCTAAACCTCCTTACGTTATTCATACCGTGTATAAAGTACTTGTAAACAAAGTAACATGTATTTCACCCCCGCAGTTAAGAAAACTGAAAACAGTTAGAGAAAAGGGGGACATGAACTCACAGTGAATGCGTATCTCTATCAAGCGTCTCCAATACAGTAAGCTGTGCAACGACCTACAAGTGCTAATTCTATTAGACGGACGGCCGTGCGTTAGCTTTACAGTTTATGTTTGCTGGAAATAGTTAGGCAACTATTCCGTGTTACATTTTGTATTTACTTGGTGGTTATTTTCCTTCCCAAGGATGGGGGATTTAATACATGTGCGTATAATTCCGTCATTAAGTCTCACTTAATCCTTATATATATATCCATCTCCAAAATATAGGTATTTATCCCAAAATACGTTGTTAAAGTACGCGTTCATAAATATTTCCGTAATTGTGTAAGTTACGTTTTAACATACAGGTGGTAATATAATTACCGGTGTAACTTATATATTTATGGCGAAAGCGTTTGTATTACTTTTGGAGTCGTTATCGTTCGTAAACATTATTTTTACTCTAAAAATAATATTTATGTCTTTCACAAAGTAATCATAAACAGTGTTGTGACAAATATATTTATCACGTTGATCTTTGTGAAAATCCCACCTCCGAATATTTAGTAAAATATAGTGCTGGCGAAATTTATGTTTAGAAAATATGTCCAAAGATAGTTCTAACACTTGTTGTGTAAAAAGTCTAAGTGTTAGGTTTTTAGAAAATTTCGCCAGAGTTTCCTCTGTAACTGGAGGTGGCCACGCTTTCAAGCGTATCATTTTCTTTTAATAATCAAATCAATCAACTTCTTTATTCAATCAAACAATTTCCGACACATCAAACTAGTCAATAAATATGTAAATCACATAATCGCATGAACTTGTAGTTTTTCCGAATCTATATTGTAAATCCCATTATATTTCGTGGATCTTTATATAAAGTAACTTTAACCTCGTAAAAACCTCGTTTTTAGAGAAATCCGTCTTTACAACTTCTAGTTATTTTTCCCAAAAATAGTTATTTTGTCGAAACATGTGTCACACAAGTGTTTACACACTTGTGCGTTCTAAATATCATTCTTAGTATTGTAAGATCCGTTTCTTAGAAAACATGGTTTCTTTTAAAGTGTGGTCCTTCAAAAGTACCACTTGCAGATACGTAGATCTGCTAGTTTTAAACACCATTGTACCGGTTAAATCACTTTTGCACAAGTAAAATTCTTTTACACAAGTTCATGCTCTGAATGTGGTAGTGTTTCACCTTTAACCCTTGTATCTTTCAAAAACGAGCTTATGTGATGATACGTGATTTTACAAAGTCGGGTTAAACGGAGATTTGAGCTACCACATCATAGATCGGGTCTAGATAAACACATATTTCAAGTCCTACGACTTTTACACAAGGTAAATGCTATTAACCTCCATTTTTGTGATTTTACTAGACTTTAAAGTTCCAAAACGCATGTTTACGATATTTAACCGACGAAAGTTCTTTTAACCACTTTAGATAAGCTTAAAAACAAGTTTTAAACAATATACCTCTAGCTCGGGGCTAGGGAAGCATCGTGACGAAAACGGGGTGGATAAAAGCTAACGGTGGAGGTCCTTCGTGTTCCGCTTGCTCCAAGACTCCTAATACGTGACCCTTAACACTTTTATGTTCTTGAAATGTGATGATGGAAATCGAAAGGTGGGTGTATGAACAAGGGGTGTTTGGCCGTGACTTTCATAGAGAGAAAGAGAGAGTTTGGTTTGGTGTTGATTATAATAATGAACTCTCATGTTTAGTGGTTATTTTATAGGTAAATGGTGAGAGTATTATCCAATGGTAATAGTGTCATCTTGATCTCCAACATCCAAGATTTATAAATCTTGGAAGGTACAAGTATGTCCCCCACTAGGGGACGGTTATGAAAGGGGTGGGGGGTTGGTTCGATATTAACTAGATGTTAGGAGGTTTAGTTTAGTTAAAAAGGTTAACTAAGTATTTAACTTAGTTAGTTGTATGTGATGCGTTATGACGGGTGTTAGGGTAATCAGGGACCCTAACTAGCTCAGAAAAATATAAATAGTGAAAATAGTAATATTTTCGTGTTCCGGGTAAAGTCCGGTTGTTCGGTTGGATAGTAATCCGTTAAAGCGTTACAAAAGCTTTAAAGTGTCGTTATTGTTATTTTTAGTGACACCGTTTGTTTTCCCGACACTCTAGAAAGTGTCTAGTGTTATTTTCTCATGTTCTGGCACTTTACTAGTCAGCTAGAAGCTGGATTAATTATTAAAGTGCTGTGTTTGGTACTTAAAGTACGTTTTTGGCACATCCGAATCAGTGTATCTTATCCCTAGAGACGCGGTAACACAACCCTTATATCCCTACACTCACTACCAGTGTAGTCAAAATATATGAGGCTCTTAACAGGCCTTAGAGGCAGTATTTGCCTGATGCTGGTTATATCAACATGTTCACTGTGTATCCGTTTAGTGCTACTGTGCTTTTTGTGCATCATGTTTGTCACTAGGGTCCGGTATGTAAATAATGTAGTGACAGCAAATAAAGTATGATGCAAGTAAGTGCATGTATCAGTATGCAGGTGGCAGTTCATCAGCTAGTTCAATCAAGCACAGTAATCAAGTAGTAATTAATCATTAATTAAGTTGTACGGATACCTGGTTTAGTGCGGGTTGTCACACAAGCATGGTGGATACGCCGCTGGTACTTCCTATATATAAGTGTTTGTATGGTATTACATGGCGTAACGTTATTTGAATCATTTCAGTTTGATACATATAACATTTTATACAAATAACATACTTTTCACAAGACATTGATTTACAAACAACTTACCTTATACAAACACATTTTTACATGGTTATTTATTTAACCTGACATTTACTTATACATATCATCTGATCTTATTGTTTTCAAATGATTTACAAGACAAAGCAAATAACAAGGTTCATGACTAAACATTTTCTCAAACATAAGTCATGAATCTTATTTTCGCAAAACCTATGTATCTCACAGGCATTTTTATGCTGACGTACCTATTTTCACATGTGTTTTCAGGTGCTTTTCCATAGGATGTTGATCATGATACTAGGGCGGACCTGTGCCTTAGAGACTTTAAAAGAAGCTAGACTATGATTAATTATGTTCTGAACTCGTTAATTTCCTGTTTGAAACAATGTAACACCTTTGTTTATAAATAAAATACAACTTTGTATGCCATGGTTATGAAACAATTAATTCTGTCGCAACACGCCCCGATGTTTCCGCCGCGATTTGTTGTTTTACGCGGTCGGGGTGTGACAGAAGAGTTGGTATCAGAGCCAATGGTTATAGGGAATTAGGTTATTAGTAATGCTTTGACCTAGACTATAACTTTTCTAGGAACCTAACACAAGTTATCTTGTGTTTAGATCTTAAAACATGTACATCACCTATCCTTAGGTGATTAACAAAACAAGGAACCAAATTATTTTTTTCCGAAACGATTTTTTGAAAAACAATCATCTGTTTTTGAATAAATTTTTACAAGGTTTTGAACCCTCAATTGTAAGGTTTTGAACCCTCTGTTATATGGTTTTGAACCCTTTTCAGTTTGGTTTTTGGCCTTGTGCCTTCTAATTTTCAAAAATCCCGTCAAACGTTTTGGGTTTTAAATAATGTGAACATGTGCAAACTGGAAGGGTGAATGCCTGTATTCTGGGTTTTCTGTCTAGGCAAGCACTTCGTATACATCTCAACCAGACGCGAGACCAGTTGTGCTTACCTGGGAATTCTTGGGATGAGTGTTCACTTATAGGCGAGCATGTCTTCATTATACATTATTTTTGATCCATTTACTTTGATTAGTCACTGTGTGTCGTTTGTTTGCTTTGTGATACGGACGAATGACCACCATCTTTGCTTTTGTTGATTTTGTTTCATCTCATTCTTTTCATCCAATCATCTCACTCGTTTCTTTTCATGTTTTCCTCTTTTAGAATGCCTCCTCAACGCGAGAATCAGATAGCTACTGCCGAGCTGGCAGAAATTATTGCGCAGCAGATGGCTGCTCAGTTTCCAAATCTCTTTGCTCAATGGAACCAGGCCAACAACAACAACAACGTTCCATGCAAATACAAGGATTTTAACCAGGCTAAACCACTCAAGTTTAGTGGTTCTGAGGGAGCGACTGGGCTTCTTCAGTGGTTCGAGAGCATAGAGAATACTTTTCGCCATGTGCAGTGTCCGGATAATCGCAAGGTCGAGTTCTCCTCGAGCGTATTTCAGAAGAGGGCTTTGACATGGTGGAACGGGGTTATGAGAGACCGGGGTGCAGAAGTTGCTCTCGCACAGACATGGGCTGAACTTAGAGCCCTTATGATGAGGGAATTCTGTCCTCGTCATGAACAGCGAGCGTTGGAGAAAGAGTTTGATGTTTTGAAGCAAGATAGTGGTGAGCACAGGGCTTATACTGATCGGTTTGAAGAATTGAGTCTCCTTTGCCCAACAATGGTCACCCCACTCGACAAGGCTATCGAGAGATACATCGATGGTCTACCTGACTCGGTACAAGACATTCTCACTGGTAGTAACCCTGCCACACTTCGTCAGGCGATCGAGTTATCTGCGACATTGACTGAGTCGCAGATCCGGAAGAACAAGTTACACCGGAAGGGTGACAAGGGCAAGAAGCAGTCGGCTGTAACACCTGTGTCATTTCAACCATCAAACAAATGCCAAACCAATGAAATATTGTATTTCATACTTTGGACTTGTATAAATATGTGTATCTTTTGCACATATCAACTCTTGTTCGATTTCAAACTCTAAATCGCTTTCTGGAAGGTTATACGCGCACTAATGCGTAAATATAACCAGTTTAATGCAATAAACACTCTGGAATAGTGAAATAGGTTTAACATACCTTAAATAACCTTTACATAACTTAGATATAAGTTTTGGAAGGTTTGGTGTGGTGAAATCAAAGTTTAATCGCTTACAGGGACTAAATTTGACAAACTGCGAAAGTATGCCAATTTGAACTGTAACAGACCTTCCGGAACATGACCATAAGTTAAACATACCATAAATATCCTTTACATAGCTTAGAAATAGGCTTTAATGGGTTCGGTGTGCTAAAATAAACTTTTGGGTCAATCAGGGACTAAAAGTGTCAAAAAGTGCACAAGTTTGCATTTTCGCGCATAACTTACGTTCTGAATACATCCGGACATCCAAAAATTTATGTAAGCACTAAAATATTTTATTTTAGTGTTCGCCATAAGAAAAATCCATTCGTCGCGTCATTTGGTTCGTTTTTCGCATTCGGGACCAGATTCGATGTATTAGCCGTTGTTTAATTCACAACCACACATTCTAACATGCTTAGTCAGCGGATAAGGATGGAATTTTGGTACCATAACTTTGCAACACATGTATGGATGGAATTTAAACACCTAAACACCATAACTTTGCAACACATGTATGGATGGAATTTAAACACCTAAACACCATAACTTTGCAACACATGTACGGATGGGATTAAGGCACGTTTTCCATGAAACGATCTTAACGGTTCGGGTATTCCTATAAATACCCCATACCCCCCATTGCTAAAATCACTAGAAACTTGATTTGAGAAACTCTAAGTTGAAACATTTGTTTCATACCTGAGATTTTTGAATCGAGTTTAGCATTCGGGGACCCTTCATAAGTATTCTTTCGTTCTTTTCCTTATTTTATTGCTTTTCGAGTCAGAAAGTCAAACTTTGTTTGACTTTCAGCGTTGACCAGTAATGGTCAATGCGAAGTTCGTTTGAACTTCGCAACGTGAGTGTAATCACGTTGGTCATAGTCCCTTGGGACTATGCCCACTGATTACCACGTTGTCTAGGGTCGTAGGGTAGGCGATCTAATAAATCGCCTATACCTTCGAACCCGACCCAGTTTGGTCGATCATTAGGATCCGACCAAATACATTAGGTGACCCTAGTATAGGGCATAACCTTCCGAGGTTATACCCTATGGTCACATCGTTTAAGTAGTTGTATGATAGGTAGTTTATATGCCTTAGGTAAATTACCAGAATACCCTTTTCATGTATAATTGGTAATTAAGCATATGTAACCTAAACCTTTGTCACATAACTGATTATGTAATATGTTTAGGCATATAACACTTGTCATAGGGCTAGTTAGGCGGTCCGAACGCGTTTCACGCGAACGACGCGTTAAAGTAGCATAAGCTACCTAAACGGGTCGTAATGGGTCGAAATCACTCAGGTTAAGTTTCATTTAGTATGTAGGCTTTGTTAAACCAAATGACACGAGTCTCTACACTCGTTTGGTTTACAAACCTTAATGCTACCCGATCTTCCGATTTAGGTCCGGTTTATTAATGTAGCTACCTATACTAGGTGCCGTTTGATATCCGCGATCTCTAGCATTGTTTAGTTGTTACTCAAGGACTACTGAGCAATCTCAGGTGAGTACATAGACCCCTCTTTTACTGTTTTCCAAACTATTTTGGGGTGGAACACATGTGCCTACTTGTTACTTTCATGCTTTCCTGTTTTAACATCATATACTGCTATGTTCGTTAGTACATTATAGTACATGATTTCATGACATTTCATGCTAAGTGTGCCCAATTGTGTGCATTACTTAGTACATCGTTTTACATGACATTTTGACATAGACATTTGACATAGACATTTCGGCATAGACATTTTAACATGATTGACATTTGATCATGCATTTCCCACAAAACATAACTTTGATTTAAACCAAGATTTACTTCAATACTTTGTTTTTGTGCATATGGTTTAGTTGAGACATTTCACTTGCCATACATGACATCTTGACATAGACGTTTGACATGGATATTTGACATAGACATTTGACATGGATATTTGACATAGACATTTTGATATGATTTACATCTTGACATGAACACTTTGACATATTACCCAATACATTTGACAATTGATTTAAACATAGACTTCTTACATTGGTTGGTTTGGTTTGATTAAGTGATTAAGTAACGATGCGTGTGTAATATGATACAAGCATGGTGGATACGCCGCTGGTACTTCCTATATATAAGTGTTTGTATGGTATTACATATCATAGCGTTATTTGAATCATTTCAGTTGAGACATAGAACATTTTATACAAATAACATACTTTTCACAAGACATTGATTTATAAACATCTTATCTTATACAAACATATTTTACTTGGTTATTCATTTAACCTTACATTTATTTATACTTATCATCTGATCTTATCGATTTTCAAATGATTTACAAAGCAAAGCAAATAACAAGGTTCATGACTAAACATTTTCTCAAACATAAGTCATGAAACCTATTTTCACAAAACCTATGTATCTCACAGGCATTTTTATGCTGACGTACCTATTTTCACATGTGTTTTTCAGGAACTGTTGCATAAGATGATCAAGATACATATAGGCAGACTTGGGCTTTAGTGACAATAAAAGATGCAAGACTAGTTAATTATGTTGTATTTCCTAGTTTGATAAGACATTGTAACACTTTTTGTCAATAAAACGAAACTTCTATTGCCATGGATTTGAAACAATTAATTCTGTTACAACACTCCCCGATGTTTCCGCCACGTTTTGTATGTTCTACGTGGTCGGGGTGTGACAGAAAAGTGGTATCAGAGCCAATGGTTATAGGGAATTAGGTTATTAGTAATGCTTTGACCTAGTCTATAACCTTCTTAGGACCCTAACCCGAGTTTACTTGCGTTTAGTCATAAAACAATACCGTCACCTATCCTTAGGCGACGACCACAACAAGAACATAAATTTCAAAACCGCTTTGAAAACTAATCATCTGTTCAAGGATGATTTGTTACAAGGTTTTGAACCCTCTATTGTAAGGTTTTGAACCCTCTTTTATATGGTTTCGAACCCCTTTGAATTTTCAAAATCTCGTCAAGGTTTTGGGTTTTAAATAATGTGAACACGTGCAAACTGGAAGGGTAAATGTCTGTATTCTGAGTTTTCTGTCTAGGCAAGCACTTCGTATACATCTCAACCAGACGCGAGACCAGTTGTGCTTACCTGGGAATTCTTGGGATGAGTGTTCACTTATAGGCGAGCATGTCTTCGCGATACATTATTTTTGACCTATTTACTTTGATTAGTCATCGTCTCATTTGTTTGCCTTAAGTAACAAACAAATGATCGCAATTTTATGCATTGTTATTCTGTTTTCATTTCCCTTGTTCCCTCCCATATCTCCTATGTTCTTCATGGTGTCTCTTCATCGCAACAAGACTTGAGTGTCCGGACCAGGTGCTACAACTGCCCAACAAATAGGCGTAGTACTCCAGAAGACCGTTGATTTAGCTATCACCATGAGTCAGCTCAGGAATGAAGCCGTGTAAGGGAACTGCTCCTTGGTGCAATCAATGCCATCGTCATTATTCAAATCAAATACCATGTTACAAATGTACCCACGGTGGACGATGGAGACATTTGGTTAACATGTGTCGCTTTGCTGTTCAAAGCAAGGCAGTAGAAAACCCTGTTGCTGCTTAACCTTCAAGTTCTGCTTCATATGTCGCCCTGGCATATCTAGCGCCTGAACCTCATGAACTTTCTACCTTGTGTATCGACTTAAGCACGCCTAGTGCAAGGTGTCGAAGCACCTCTCGTTACACAAATTTCAAAATCCATAAAGGATCTTTCTATCCTCATAATCAGATCCTTGTGGATGAATATCACTCAAATCAGAGCCCTTAATTGAATTATTCGTATGCCTTAATACGAACATTACCATTCAATAAGGACAAAGCCGAATTCTTATTTAGATCTTCCTATCTTCATAGTTAGATACTAATGATTTAAGTGCCGCATGGAATCCACGGATTGGATTCCTGGTGTGCTTTGAGTATCCGCGTCCAAAGATAACAAATTAATAACCAAGTTAAATAATTATGTGCTTATGTGTTCCCTTTTATGTTTTTGAGTGATCCAAATTCTTGTCATCCAAATCCTCGTAGAACCTTCCATATCTTTGGGTGCTATATTAAATCCTCAACGGGCTTGTACGTAATAGTAAAGACCCTTGGATTATATTGTACCATTCCATAATTAGACCCTGAGAGGTCTAGGTAAACAGATTGATCCAAAAATCTGGTTAGGAATATCATGTGATGATATAGCTGAAAGGACTCCTTGGTGGCCTAATTTAAAAAGATCCTTTGTCGATCTAATTAAAAGGACCCTATGGTAGTTTAGTCACACTCATCATCAGGTTTGATTTTTCCTCCCCTTCACATTTCAGACAAATTGTGCGGACTATGCAAGGAATTGCGTAATTATGGATGCATACATAATTATGAAATTCAGTGCACGGAAACCACAACAAATTTTGTCATGTGTCTAGAGACTATTCCGTTCATTTTTGTTTCTGAAGATGTAAAATGACTATTCCGTTCATTTTTGTTTCTGAAGATGTAAAATGACTATTCCGTTCATTTTTGTTTCTGAAGATGTAAAATGACTATTCCGTTCATTTTTGTTTCTGAAGATGTAAAATGACTATTCCGTTCATTTTTGTTTCTGAAGATGTAAAATGACTATTCCGTTCATTTTTGTTTCTGAAGATGTAAAATGACTATTCTGTTCATTTTTGTTTCCGAAAATGTAAAATGACTATTCTGTTCATTTTTGTTTCCGAAGATGTAAAATGACTATTCTGTTCATTTTTGTTTCTGAAGATGTAAAATGACTATTCTGTTCATTTTTGTTTCTGAAGATGTTGTGGAAAATGACTATTCTGTTCATTTTTGTTTCTAAAGAATGCCTGTTGAGAATAACTCTGTTCATTTTTCATTTCTGAAAAATGTTCGTTAAAGAGAAATTACAGGATTACATCTTGTTCATCTTTGATGGTTATTTAACACAAAGTCACAAATAGACTCCTACGAATTAATTTCGGGACGAAATTTCCTAAAGTAGGGGAGACTGTAACACCTGTGTCATTTCAACCATCAAACAAATGCCAAACCAATGAAATATTGTATTTCATACTTTGGACTTGTATAAATATGTGTATCTTTTGCACATATCAACTCTTGTTCGATTTCAAACTCTAAATCGCTTTCTGGAAGGTTATACGCGCACTAATGCGTAAATATAACCAGTTTAATGCAATAAACACTCCGGAATAGTGAAATAGGTTTAACATACCTTAAATAACCTTTACATAACTTAGATATAAGTTTTGGAAGGTTTGGTGTGGTGAAATCAAAGTTTAATCGCTTACAGGGACTAAATTTGACAAATTGCGAAAGTATGCCAATTTGAACTGTAACAGACCTTCCGGAACATGACCATAAGTTAAACATACCATAAATATCCTTTACATAGCTTAGAAATAGGCTTTAATGGGTTCGGTGTGCTAAAATAAACTTTTGGGTCAATCAGGGACTAAAAGTGTCAAAAAGTGCACAAGTTTGCATTTTCGCGCATAACTTACGTTCTGAATACATCCGGACATCCAAAAATTTATGTAAGCACTAAAATATTTTATTTTAGTGTTCGCCATAAGAAAAATCCATTCGTCGCGTCATTTGGTTCGTTTTTCGCATTCGGGACCAGATTCGATGTATTAGCCGTTGTTTAATTCACAACCACACATTCTAACATGCTTAGTCAGCGGATAAGGATGGAATTTTGGTACCATAACTTTGCAACACATGTATGGATGGAATTTAAACACCTAAACACCATAACTTTGCAACACATGTATGGATGGAATTTAAACACCTAAACACCATAACTTTGCAACACATGTACGGATGGGATTAAGGCACGTTTTCCATGAAACGATCTTAACGGTTCGGGTATTCCTATAAATACCCCATACCCCCCATTGCTAAAATCACTAGAAACTTGATTTGAGAAACTCTAAGTTGAAACATTTGTTTCATACCTGAGATTTTTGAATCGAGTTTAGCATTCGGGGACCCTTCGTAAGTATTCTTTCGTTCTTTTCCTTATTTTATTGCTTTTCGAGTCAGAAAGTCAAACTTTGTTTGACTTTCAGCGTTGACCAGTAATGGTCAATGCGAAGTTCGTTTGAACTTCGCAACGTGAGTGTAATCACGTTGGTCATAGTCCCTTGGGACTATGCCCACTGATTACCACGTTGTCTAGGGTCGTAGGGTAGGCGATCTAATAAATCGCCTATACCTTCGAACCCGACCCAGTTTGGTCGATCATTAGGATCCGACCAAATACATTAGATGACCCTAGTATAGGGCATAACCTTCCGAGGTTATACCCTATGGTCACATCGTTTAAGTAGTTGTATGATAGGTAGTTTATATGCCTTAGGTAAATTACCAGAATACCCTTTTCATGTATAATTGGTAATTAAGCATATGTAACCTAAACCTTTGTCACATAACTGATTATGTAATATGTTTAGGCATATAACACTTGTCATAGGGCTAGTTAGGCGGTCCGAACGCGTTTCACGCGAACGACGCGTTAAAGTAGCATAAGCTACCTAAACGGGTCGTAATGGGTCGAAATCACTCAGGTTAAGTTTCATTTAGTATGTAGGCTTTGTTAAACCAAATGACACGAGTCTCTACACTCGTTTGGTTTACAAACCTTAATGCTACCCGATCTTCCGATTTAGGTCCGGTTTATTAATGTAGCTACCTATACTAGGTGCCGTTTGATATCCGCGATCTCTAGCATTGTTTAGTTGTTACTCAAGGACTACTGAGCAATCTCAGGTGAGTACATAGACCCCTCTTTTACTGTTTTCCAAACTATTTTGGGGTGGAACACATGTGCCTACTTGTTACTTTCATGCTTTCCTGTTTTAACATCATATACTGCTATGTTCGTTAGTACATTATAGTACATGATTTCATGACATTTCATGCTAAGTGTGCCCAATTGTGTGCATTACTTAGTACATCGTTTTACATGACATTTTGACATAGACATTTGACATAGACATTTCGGCATAGACATTTTAACATGATTGACATTTGATCATGCATTTCCCACAAAACATAACTTTGATTTAAACCAAGATTTACTTCAATACTTTGTTTTTGTGCATATGGTTTAGTTGAGACATTTCACTTGCCATACATGACATCTTGACATAGACGTTTGACATGGATATTTGACATAGACATTTGACATGGATATTTGACATAGACATTTTGATATGATTTACATCTTGACATGAACACTTTGACATATTACCCAATACATTTGACAATTGATTTAAACATAGACTTCTTACATTGGTTGGTTTGGTTTGATTAAGTGATTAAGTAACGATGCGTGTGTAATATGATACAAGCATGGTGGATACGCCGCTGGTACTTCCTATATATAAGTGTTTGTATGGTATTACATATCATAGCGTTATTTGAATCATTTCAGTTGAGACATAGAACATTTTATACAAATAACATACTTTTCACAAGACATTGATTTATAAACATCTTATCTTATACAAACATATTTTACTTGGTTATTCATTTAACCTTACATTTATTTATACTTATCATCTGATCTTATCGATTTTCAAATGATTTACAAAGCAAAGCAAATAACAAGGTTCATGACTAAACATTTTCTCAAACATAAGTCATGAAACCTATTTTCACAAAACCTATGTATCTCACAGGCATTTTTATGCTGACGTACCTATTTTCACATGTGTTTTTCAGGAACTGTTGCATAAGATGATCAAGATACATATAGGCAGACTTGGGCTTTAGTGACAATAAAAGATGCAAGACTAGTTAATTATGTTGTATTTCCTAGTTTGATAAGACATTGTAACACTTTTTGTCAATAAAACGAAACTTCTATTGCCATGGATTTGAAACAATTAATTCTGTTACAACACTCCCCGATGTTTCCGCCACGTTTTGTATGTTCTATGTGGTCGGGGTGTGACATCGGCTGACAAGGAAGATAGCAAGAAAGGTCAAAACTTGAATGGAAAGAACTCTGGTTCTTCGAAGAGGTCAAGGAAGCGTAAGGCTTCCCAAAATTTTGCTATCACTGCCCAAGCTAATCTGGCAGCTCCCAACCAACCCGCACAGCTTCCAGCAAAGAAACCCTATACAGGGAATGCACCTTTGTGCAATAGATGCAACAGTCACCACCAGCCGCAACTTCCATGCCGTTTCTGTACTAACTGTGGGAAATCAGGCCATCTTGCCAATGTTTGTCGATCTGCTCAGAATCCCGCGGTTCAGAACCCGGCTCAACAAGTGGCTCAGCCTCCTGCTCCGCAACAGGGTCAAGCTGCACGACCACAATACCCACCGGGTGCTTGTTACAATTGTGGGGATCTGACCCACTATAGAAATCGGTGCCCAGGACTAGCCAACCAGAACTAGAACCAGAACCAGAATCAGGCTCCGGCTCGAGGCCGAGTTTTTAACATGAATGCCCAAGAGGCACAGGCTGACGATAATGTGGTGAACGGTACGTTCTTTATTAATAATCAGCCTGCATCCGTTCTTTTCGATTCCGGTGCCGATAAGAGTTTCGTGTCTTTGTCTTTTGAGACTATGCTTCACGTGTCTAGAACGAAACTAGGCAAATCTTTGACAGTAGAGGTTGCTAGTGGTGAACCCATTATTCTTGATTTTGTTCTTCACAACTGCCAGTTGAATCTTAACGACCATCTTTTTCCTATTGACCTCGCGCCTATGCAACTTGGAAGCTTCGACGTTATTGTGGGAATGGATTGGTTATCCAAGCATCACGCAGAGATAGTTTGTTCTAAGAAGATTGTTCGTGTGCCGCTTTCGACAGGCGAGATCCTGCAAGTTCAAGGTGAGAAGCCTACCGGTGGTCTCAAACTCATGTCTTGTTTTAAAGCTCTGAAGTATCTGCAGAAGAACTATGTGGCTTTCTTAGCACATGTTACAGAAGATAAAGGCAAGGGTAAGTCTATTGCAGATATTCCTGTCGTTCGGGATTATTCTGAAGTATTCCCTGAAGATTTACCTGGTCTACCTCCAGCACGCCAAGTCGAGTTCCGCATTGATCTCGTACCTGGTGCAAATCCCATTGCCAGAGCTCCATATCGTCTTGCACCGTCGGAGATGCAAGAGTTGTCTAAACAGCTTCAGGAGCTCTCTGACAAAGGTTTTATACGTCCTAGTTTTTCACCTTGGGGTGCTCCCGTTCTTTTTGTCAAGAAGAAGGATGGATCCTTTAGGATGTGTATCGATTATCGTGAGCTTAACAAGCTTACCATCAAGAATCGATATCCCCTACCTCGCATCGACGACCTATTTGATCAGTTACAAGGTGCTTCTTATTTTTCGAAGATTGATCTACGTTCTGGGTATCATCAACTTCGGGTGCAAGAAGAAGACATTCCGAAGACAGCATTCCGTACTCGTTATGGACATTACGAGTTCACAGTCATGCCATTCGGTTTGACTAATGCTCCTGCTGTTTTCATGGACTTAATGAATAGGGTCTGCAAACCTTATTTGGATCAGTTCGTCATTGTTTTTATTGATGACATCTTGATTTACTCTAAGACGCGAGCTGATCACGAGCAGCATCTTCGTCTTACTCTGGAACTCCTGAAGAAAGAGCAACTTTTCGCCAAATTCTCCAAGTGCGAATTTTGGCTTAAAGAAGTTCAATTTTTGGGACACATTATCAACGAACGAGGTGTTCATGTAGATCCCTCCAAGATCAGTGCGATTAAGGATTGGGATACGCCTACTACTCCTACTGAAGTTCGTTCATTTCTTGGTCTAGCGGGTTATTATCGCCGCTTCATTGAAAACTTCTCTAAGATTGCAGTTCCTCTAACTGCTCTAACTCAGAAAAAAATGCCCTTTTACTGGGGATTCAGACAAGAGGAAGCTTTTCAACACCTGAAGCAGAAACTTTGCGATGCGCCTGTTCTATCATTGCCTGAGGGTGATGATGATTTTGTCGTGTATTGTGATGCATCTAAATTGGGTCTTGGCTGTGTTCTGATGCAAAGGAACAAAGTCATAGCCTATGCATCAAGACAATTGAAGATACATGAGAAGAACTACACCACTCATGATCTTGAGTTGGGTGCAGTTGTTTTTGCTCTCAAGATCTGGAGACACTATTTGTATGGTACAAAATGTGTGGTTTTCACTGACCACAAAAGTCTTCAGCATATCTTCAACCAGAAAGAACTCAACATGAGACAGCGACGTTGGGTTGAGCTTTTAAACGACTATGACTGCGAAATTCGTTACCATCCTGGTAAGGCGAATGTCGTAGCCGATGCATTGAGTCGCAAGGAACGTACTAAGCTTCATTGTGTACGTGTTCAATCTGTTATTCAAGCTCGATCCGATATTCAAGCACGCATTTCTCAAGCTCAACAATCTTGTGTTTCACAAGGTTTGATGGATAAGGAATTTCCCTATCACATAACACCTGCTCTTGAACTGAAGGACAATGGGTCATATTACTTCATGGACCGTTTGTGGGTCCCAAGCCAGGATGATCTTCGTACCTTGCTTATGGATGAAGCCCATAAGTCTCGCTATTCTATTCATCCGGGCTCAGATAAAATGTATAAGGATCTTCGTATTCACTATTGGTGGCCTGGTATGAAGAAAGACATTGCCTTATACGTATCAAAATGCCTTACTTGTCTTAAGGTTAAGGCTGAACATCAGCGTCCTTCGGGTTTATTGGAGCAACCAGAGATCCCAGTTTGGAAATGGGAAAACATTACTATGGATCTCATTACTAAACTTCCGCGCACAAAGAAAGGTCATGATGCCATCTGGGTAGTCGTTGATCGTCTCACAAAGTCAGCGCATTTCTTGCCAATCCGCGAGGATTTTCCTACTGACAGACTTGCTCAAATCTATGTAGATGAAATTGTGGCTCGACATGGTGTTCCTTTGAACATCATTTCTGACAGAGATGCTCGTTTCACTTCTCATTTTTGGAGAACCATGCAATCTGCTATGGGGACCCAACTTAATCTGAGCACAGCTTATCATCCGCAAACGGATGGTCAATCTGAGAGAACAATCCAGACTCTGGAGGATATGCTAAGAGCTTGTGTGATCGATTTTGGTGGTAGTTGGGATTCACATCTTAAATTGATTGAATTCTCCTACAACAACAGTTATCACACTAGCATCAAAATGGCTCCTTTCGAAGCTCTCTATGGTCGAAAATGTCGTTCACCAGTCTGCTGGAATGAGATTGGCGAGGCTCAACTTACTGGACCTGCCCTCATTTTAGAGACAACTGACAAGGTCAAGAAAGTTCGTGATAACCTTCAGGCAGCTAGAAACCGTCAGAAGATTTACGCGGACCCAAAACGCAAAGCCTTGGAATTTCAAGTCGGTGATCGAGTATTACTTAAGGTCTCACCTTGGAAAGGTGTGATCAGATTTGGAAAGAAAGGAAAACTTGCACCTAGATACGTTGGACCATTCAAGATCGTCGAAAGAATCGGAAAGGTAGCCTACAGACTCGAGTTACCTCCTGAACTGGGAAATGTTCATCCAACTTTTCACGTGTCCAATCTCAAGAAGTGTACAGCTGATGAGAACTTCTCCATACCGCTTGACGAAATTCGTGTTGGCAAAACACTGAAATTTGTTGAGAAACCAGTGGAAATCATGGAACGTGAAGTCAAATGGCTTAAACGCAAGCGCATTCCTTTGGTCAAAGTTCGCTGGGAAGCTAAACGTGGACCCGAGTTTACTTGGGAACGCGAAGATCAAATGAAGGCGAAATATCCACATCTTTTTCCACGAGTTTCCTCTAAATAAATTTCGGGACGAAATTTCCACAAGTAGGGGAGACTGTAACAACTGTGCTTGTAATCACTATGAACAGTTCTGTTATCAATAAAACAATGTTATTTGATCCCAATGTCTGTTTTGTTATGTTGTACATTTTTCATGTTTTGACTTTTATATAATTTCAAACTTTACATCGCTTTCTGGAGAGTTATACGCAAACTAGTGCGTAAACGTACTCAGTTTAATGCGAGAAATACTCCGGAACATCAACATATACTCAACATACCTTAAATAACCTTTACATAACTTAGAAATAAGTTTTGAAGGCTTTGGTATGGCAAAAACAAGTTAATTCGCTTACAGGGACTGAATATGACAAACTGCGAAAGTATGTCAATTTGAACTGTAACGAACATTCCGGAACATGACCATAAGTTAAACATACCATAAATATCCTTTACATAGCTTAGAAATAGGCTTTGAGGGGTTCGGTGTGCTAAAATAAACTTTTGTGTCATTCAGGGACTAAAAGTGTCAAAAAATGCACAAGTTTGCATTTTCGCGCATAACTTACGTTCTGAATACATCTGGACATCCAAAAATTTATGTAAGCATGACTACATTATATTTTAGTGTTCGCCTTAAGAAAAATCCATTCGTCGCGTCATTTGGATCGTTTTTCGCGCTTATGCGCATTCCGTCGTAATTAAGCGAACATCGCGTTCGTACGGCCAAACGAACCAACCTCCGGCATATTTTTGAACATGTTTCAAGTCCACAATGTTTAGGCATCATTTTAGGGCCTTAAAGTTGGCTTTACGGGCCTTAGAAGTGTCGGAAATGGCCTTAAACACGTGCAGGGACCTAAACTGTCATTTTTGAAACTTGTATGCAGATCAGAGGCCCCAAGCGGCCCGCATTGTGTTTGTATGATCCTAAAGCGGGCCGCTTCCCACTATCAGACCAGATTAAATGTTTCTAATTACAAGTTGCAACTAATTGATTCTTAACCACATGTTTTAAGTTGATGTGTCACTAAGATAAGGAGCATATGTGGTTCCATAACCTTTCCGACAAGTGTACGCACGAGATTCGATCACGTTATTCAAGAAACGATCCTAACGGTTACCCGAAAACTATATATACCCCATGCCTTTCATTGTTTTAAGGCACTAGAATCTTATTAGTTGTGTTCTAAGTTGAAACTTTGTTTCATACCTGAACTATACTGATCTAGATTAGCATTCGGGGACCCTTCGTAAGTATTCTTTCGTTCTTTTCATTATTTTTACTGCTTTTCGAGTCAGAAAGTCAAACTTTGTTTGACTTTCAGCGTTGACCAGTAATGGTCAATGCGAAGTTCGTTAGAACTTCGCAACGTGATTGTAATCACGATGGTCATAGTCCCTTGGGACTATGCCTACTGATTACCACGTTGTCAAGGGTCGTAGGGTAAGCGATCTAATAAATCGCTTATACCTCGAACCCGACCCAGTTTGGTCGATCATTAGGATCCGACCAAATACATTAGGTGACCATAGTGTAGGGAATAACCTTCCGAGGTTATACCTTATGGTCACGACGGTTAAGTAGTTGTATGATAGGTAGTTTATATGCCTTAGGTAAATTACCAGAATACCCTTTTCATACATAATTGGTAATTTAGCATATGTAACCTAAACTTTTGTCACGTAACTGATTATGTAACATGTTTAGGCATATAATACTTGTCATAGGACTAGTTAGGCGGTCCGAACGCGTTTCACGCGCACGACACGTTAAAGTAGCATAAGCTTCCTAAACGGGTCGTAATGGGTCGTAAACAATTATGTTAGGTTTCATTTAGTATGTAGGCTTTGTTAAACCAAATGACACGAGTCTCTACACTCGTTTGGTTTACAAAACCTCATTCTATCCAATCATCCGATTAAGGTCCGGTTATTAACATAGTTACCTATATTAGGTGCCGTTTGATTCCGAGATCTCTTGCATTGCTTGGTGGTTATCTTTATACAACTGAGCAATCACAAGTGAGTACATAGACCCCTCTTTTACTGTTTTCCAAACTGTTTTGGGGTGGAACACATGTGCCTACTTGTTACTTCCATGTTTTCCTGTTTTAACATCATATACATGCTATGTTCGTTAGTACATTATAGTACATGATTTCATTACATTTCCTGCTAGGTGTGCCCATTGTGTGCATTACTTAGTACATTGTTTTACATGACATTTCCTGCTAGGTGTGCCCATTGTGTGCATTACTTAGTACATTGTTTTACATGACATTTCATGCTAGGTGTGCCCATTTTGTGCATTACTTAGTACATCGTTTTACATGACATTTCACGCTATGTATGTTCATTTGATTACATACTTAGTGCATTGTTTTTCACATGTTTACATTTTGGTATGACATTTGGTTTGTTTACATGGGACAATACATTCATTAACATTAGCTACGCCGTTCGTTAGTAGGTAGTGGTACCATAGGAATTGACAACTCCCGTTCCGGACATCCCAGGGAAAGGGGACAGAAAGGAATGACCGAATTCGTTGACATAAGACAGATAGACCTTTAATTTGTTTAAAGGGTTTATCACCACAGTCGCCAGGCTTGGATGTATGCATTTTCACAATACCGCATAAATGTTCATATTAAATAGTTGCATGCATTTACACAAAACATAGCGTTGATTTAAACCATGTTTTACTTCAATACTTTGTTTTTGTGCATATGGTTTAGTTGAGACATTTCACTTGCCATACATGACATTTTGACATAGACATTTGACATGGATTTTTGACATAGACATTTGACATGGATATTTGACATAGACATTTGACATGGATATTTGACATAGACATTTGACATGGATATTTGACATAGACATTTGACATGATTTACATCTTGACATAAACACTTTGACATATTACCCAATACATTTGACAATTGATTTAAACATAGACTTCTTACATTGTTTGGTTTGGTTTGATTAAGTGATTAAGTAACGATGCGTGTGTAATATGATACAAGCATGGTGGATACGCCGCTGGTACTTCCTATATATAAGTGTTTGTATGGTATTACATGGCGTAACGTTATTTGAATCATTTCAGTTTGATACATATAACATTTTATACAAATAACATACTTTTCACAAGACATTGATTTACAAACAACTTACCTTATACAAACACATTTTTACATGGTTATTTATTTAACCTGACATTTACTTATACATATCATCTGATCTTATTGTTTTCAAATGATTTACAAGACAAAGCAAATAACAAGGTTCATGACTAAACATTTTCTCAAACATAAGTCATGAATCTTATTTTCATAAAACCTATGTATCTCACAGGCATTTTTATGCTGACGTACCTATTTTCACATGTGTTTTCAGGTGCTTTTCCATAGGATGTTGATCATGTTACTAGGGCGGACCTGTGCCTTAGAGACTTTAAAAGAAGCTAGACTATGATTAATTATGTTCTGAACTCGTTAATTTCCTGGTTGAAACAATGTAACACCTTTGTTTATAAATAAAATACAACTTTGTATGCCATGGTTATGAAACAATTAATTCTGTCGCAACACGCCCCGATGTTTCCGCCGCGATTTGTTGTTTTACGCGGTCGGGGTGTGACAAGTTACATGACCAATGACATTCATTAGCAATGATCAAGCCGACCAGTATTAGGTTATGGTACCATAGGATCTGACAAATCCCGTTATTTACTGCACCCATTGTTATGTGTGGGGGTTGTGGGTAGCGACTGAATCTGTAATTATTAACTTATCCTTTGGTAAGGGTTTGTTAAGAACGAGAGCGAGAGCGAGATGGAGCGAGGAACGCGTCAAGAAGGTTTGAATGTTATTAGAGAATCGACCATTAAGTAGTTTCACAATTAAAACAAGAACGATTTGAACAATTAAAACAAGAACGATTAAAACAAGATGGTTTAACGATTGGGTAAACAATTGTACATGATTTACATTTGATCATGCATTTCCACGAAACATAGTATTGATCTAAACCAAGTTTTACTTCAATACTTTGTTTTGTGCGTTTCATCTATGGTTTAGTTGATGCATTTCACTAGCCATACATATCATTTTGGTTACACATTACATGGTTTACATTTGACACAAACACTTTTGACATTGATTATACATGACATGATTTACATCTTAACATAAACATTTTGTTATGTTATTCAATACATTTGACAATTTGTTTAAATATGGACATCTTGCATTGGTGGTTTGTTTGGGTAAGTGATTCGAGTAACGGTGCGTGTGTAATATGATACAAGCATGGTGGATACGCCGCTGGTACTTCCTATATATAAGTGTTTGTATGGTATTACATATTGTAGCGTTATATGAATCATTTCAGTTTGAGACATAGAACATTTTATACAAGTAACATACTTTTCACAAGACAATTATTTACAAACAACTTATCTTATACAAACTCATTTTACATGGTTATTCATTTAATCATGCATTATTCTCTTATTTATACATATCACTTGAACTTATTATTTTTCAAATGATTTACAAAGACAAAGCAAATTACAAGGTTCATGACTAAACATTTTCTTAAAACAGAAGTCATGAATCTTATTTTTCACAAAACCTATGTACTCGCCAGCATTTCTTTGCTGACCTCGTTTTCACATATGTTTCAGGTATTGTTGAAAGATATCGATTGATAGGATGCATGCTCACATAGGACTGGACAAGGCCTTAGTGACTCAATAATAATGATAGACTATGTTTAAATTGTGTATTTAGATTTCCAGACAATGTAATTATTCAATGTTTAATAAAACGAAACACTTTTTGGTATCCATGGTTATGAAACATTAATTCTGTTGCAACACGCCCCGATGTTTCCGCCGCGATTTGTTGTTTTACGTGGTCGGGGTGTGACACTTTCTACAAACACTTTTAGGACATTGTTTGCCTGATTTCGCAATGTGGCGAAAACCAACATATGTTTTAGCATTGTTTCCTTGTCCTAACCTTGTTATCCAATTAACGATACTGTTACGTAATTAAATTACGCTAAATGCATGAGATTATGTAAATAAAATAGTGATTAGTTTGTACGGAATTGCCGGTTTATTGCCATTTGTCACATTCTCCCCCTGTTAAAAAGAATTTCGTCCCGAAATTCACGTTGAGTTATCCTTTAAAGGACTCTTCTCGACCAGGTGGAGGGGTACTTTGTATTTATCTGAACTCCACGTTCCCATGTATTCTCGGGTTCGTGACATGAGTTCCAGCGGACCTTTACTAGTTTAATACGACTTCTCCTTGTCTTGTGGACTTTCCAGTCCATAACCTAAACAGGTTCTTCGGTAAACGGGAGTTTGTCGTTTACGTGAATTCCATCCGCTAGGATGATAACTGTTTTCATTTGTTGGACTTTTCTTAAGATTCGACACATGAAATGTGTCGTGTACGTTACTGAGTTCTTCTGGCTGTTTCAACTTGTACGCGACGGTACCGATCTTTTCTATAATTTCAAATGGCCCAATGTATCTCGGGTTTAGTTTTCCGCGTTTCTCGAATCTAGCTACGCCTTTCCAAGGCGAGACTTTCAGTAAGACTTTGTCTCCGACCTTGAAGACTAATGGTTTACGTCTTCTGTCCGCGTAGCTCTTTTGTCTGTCACGAGCCGCTTTGATACGGTCTCGTATCTTTGCTATCTTGTCAGTAGTCTCTTGGACTAGTTCAGGGAAAAAATGAGTTGTTTGTCTCCGACTTCCGCCCAACACAGCGGTGATCGGCACTTCCGTCCGTATAGTGCTTCGTATGGGGCGGCTTTGATGCTTGTGTGATAAATGTTATTATAGGAAAACTCCACCAGCGGTAAATGAGTATCCCAGTTTCCGCCCAAATCCAACACACAGGCGCGAAGCATGTCCTCCAATGTTTGGATGGTTCGTTCGCTTTGTCCATCGGTTTGCGGATGAAATGATGTGCTTAGATCCAAACAAGATCCAAGCGATTCCTGAAATGATTGCCATATTCTTGACACAAAGCGACCATCGTGATCCGAGATTATTGAAATAGGTACTCCTTGACGTGCTATTATTTCTTTGAGATAAAGCTTAGCTAACTTCTCTGTACTGTCTTTCTCGCGAATTGGCAAGAAGTGAGCTGACTTGGTTAATCGATCGACGATAACCCAAATCATGTCATGACCTCGAGAGGTCCGTGGGAGTCCTGTAAGGAAATCCATTGATATATGTTCCCATTTCCAAACGGGAATCTCGGGTTGTTGTAATAGTCCAGATGGCTTTTGATACTCGGCCTTGACCTTTGCACAAGTTAGGCATTTCCCAACGTAGGTCGCAATATCTCCTTTGAGATTAGGCCACCAGTAATATTCCTTTACATCCTGATACATCTTATCAGATCCGAGATGTATTGAATATTTTGACTTATGTGCTTCATCCAACACTAAGTCTCGCAATCCGCCAAAGTAAGGAATCCAGATTCTTCCCATGAAGTACCTTGTGCCATCTTTGATCTCTTCCAGTTGTTTCTCTAATCCTCGCAAGGATTCTGCTTGAATGTTCTCCAGCTTTAGAGCTTCTAGTTGTGCATCGTGCACACGAGTAGTGAAGTTCATCTGAATGGTTAACTCTAAAGCTCGTACTCGTAAAGTTTTGACTCGTTCTTTCCGGCTCAAAGCATCCGCCACAACATTTGCTTTGCCCGGATGGTACTTGATTTCACAGTCATAGTCATTCAACAATTCTACCCATCGCCGCTGGCACATGTTTAATTCTTTTTTATTGAATATATGTTGAAGACTTTTATGGTCTGTGAATATGGTACACTTAGTACCATAAAGATAATGGCGCCAAATATTTAAAGCAAATACCACTGCGCCTAATTCCTGGTCATGAGTGGTATAGTTCTTTTCATGAACTCTTAACTGTCGCGACGCGTACGCGATGACTTTTTCACTTTGCATTAACAAGCAGCCCAAGCCTTGACGCGTTGCATCACAGTACACCACGAAGTCATCGGTACCGTAAGGGAGTGATAAGACTGGCGCTTGGCATAGTTTATCTTTAAGTAATTGGAATGCCGTTTCTTGTTTTTCACCCCAATCGAACTTTCTATCCTTTTGAGTGAGCGAGGTTAGCGGTTGAGCAATTTTAGAGAAATTCTCAATGAATCTACGATAGTATCCCGCTAAGCCTAGAAATTGTCTTACTTCCGTTGGGGTCTTGGGAGCGTTTCAGTTCTTTATGGCTTCTATCTTAGATGGGTCCACATGTATTCCATTCTCATTCACAACGTGACCGAGAAATTGGACCTCGCAAATCCAAAATTCGCATTTTGAGAATTTGGCATACAATTGTTCTTTCTTAAGTAGCTCCAGATGTCACACCCTGACCACGTGAGACAACGAAACGTGGCGGAAACATCGGGGAGTGTTGTAACAGAATTAATTGTTTCAAATCCATGGCAATTAAAGTTTCGTTTTATTAATCAAACATGAGAGTTTACATTGTTTTAAACAAGAACCAAAGAGTACATAACATAAATTAACTAGTTCTTGTCTCGTTTTAAGTCACTAAGGCACAGGTCCGCCTAAGTATGTCTTGATAAGTCCTATGCATCATCTCCTGAAAACACATGTGAAAATAGGTACGTCCGCATAAACATGCCTGTGAGATACATAGGTTTTGTGAAAACAGAATTCATGACTTATGTTTGAGAAAATGTTTAGTCATGAACCTTGTAATTTGCTTTTTCTTGTAAATCATTTGAAAAACGATAAGATCAGATGATATGTATAAATAAGAGAATAATGTATGGTTAAATGAATAACCATGTAAAATGAGTTTGTATAAGATAAGTTATTTGCAAATCAATGTCTTGTGAAAAGTATGTTATTTGTATAAAATGTTATATGTCTAAATTGAAATGATTCAAATAATGCTACGATATGTAATATCATACAAACACTTATATATAGGAAGTACCAGCGGCGTATCCACCATGCTTGTATCATATTACACACGCCTTGTTACTTAAATCACTTACTCAAACCAAACCATCAAGATGTAATGTTTAACAATTGTAGAAATGTTTATGTATAGTCCAAAGTCTATTGTCCGTAAATCATGAATTTTGTATATCAATGTCAAAATGTAAGCATGTGATGAATAACAAATGTACTAAATATGCACACAATGGACATACATAGCATAGAATGTAATGTAAAACAATGTACTTAGTACGCACACAATGGGCATACATAGCATAGAATGTAATGTAAAATAATGTACAAAGTACGCACACAATGGGCATACATAGCATAAACACATTGAAATCATGTACTATAAATGTACTAATGAACATAGCAAGTATATGATGTGAAAACAGGAAAGCATGAAAGTAACAAGTAGGCACATGTGTTTCACCCCAAAACAGTTTGGAAAACAGTAAAAGAGGGGTCTATGTACTCACTTGAGATTGCTTAGTAGTCCTTGAGTAACAACCAAACAATGCTAGAGATCACGGATATCAAACGGCACCTAATATAGGTAACTACATTAATAAACCAGACCTATAATCGGAAGATCGGATAGAATGAGGGTTCGTAAACCAAACGAGTATGGAGACTCGTGTAATATGGTTTAACAAAGCCTACATACTAAATGAAACCTAACATAAGTGCTTACGACCCGTTTAGGTAGCTTATGCTACTTTAACGCGTCGTTCGCGTGAAACGCGTTCGGACCGCCTAACTAGTCCTATGACAAGTGTTATATGCCTAAACATGTTACATAATCATTTATGTGACAAAAGTTTAGGTTACATATGCTTAATTACCAATTATACATGAAAAGGGTATTCTGGTAATTTACCTAAGGCATATAAACTACCTATCATACAACTACTCAAACGATGTGACCATAGGGTATAACCTCGGAAGGTTATTCCCTATATGCTATGGTCCTAAAGTATTTGGTCGGATCCTAATGATCGACCAAAATGGGTCGGGTTCGAAGGTATAAGCGATTTATTAGATCGTTTACCCTTACGACCCTAGACAACGTGGTAATCAGTAGGCATAGTCACAAAGGACTATAACCATCGTGATTACAATCACGTTGCGAAGTTCAAACGAACTTCGCATTGACCATAAACTGGTCAACGCAGAAAGTCAAACAAAGTTTGACTTTCGGACTCGAAAAGCAATAAAAGAACGAAGGAATACTTACAAAGGGTCCCCGCAAGCAAATCGTGATCGAATAGCTCAGGTATGAAGCAAAGGCCTCAACTTAGAGCATTTAGATCAGATTTGGTGGGTTTTGGGGTTGAGAGGGGTTGGGTATTTATAGGATTTCCCGAACCGTTAGGATCGTTTCTTGGAAACCGTGATCGAATCTTATCCGTACAAGTGTTGGAATGTTATTGTAGGTTAATTGGCCACCCACCATAAGGAATTGACATGTGGAATTGGGATTGGGAGTGCTAAACAGCTGCTAACAGCTGTTAGATACAATTAACCTGGTCTGGGAGCCTGACGCGGGCCGCGTAAGGATCAAACCAGGTCTTACGCGGGCCGCCTGGAGCTTCTGATTAGAAAACAAGTTTCCGAAATGACAGTTTTGGTCCCTGTTGGTGTTTAAGATCATTTCCGACACGTTTAAGGCCCGTTAAGCCAACGTTAAGGCCCTAAAATGATGCCTAAACATTGTGGACATGAAACATGCTCAAAAATATGTCGGATGTTGGTTCGTTTGGTCGTACGATCGCGAAGTTCGCTTAATTACGACGGAATGCGCATAAGCGCGAAAAACGATCCAACTGACGCGACGAATGGATTTTTCTCATGCCAAACACTAAAACATAATATTTTAGTGCTTACATAAATTTTTGGATGTCCGGATGTATTCAGAACGTAAGATATGCGCGAAAGTGAAAACTTGTGCACTTTTTGACGCTTTTAGTCCCTGAATGACCCAAAAGTTTATTTTAGCACACCGAACCCCTCAAAGCCTATTTCTAAGCTATATAAAGGATATTTATGGTATGTTTAACTTATGGTCATGTTCTGGAATGTCTGTTACAGTTCAAATTGGCATACTTTCGCAGTTTGTCAAGTTTAGTCCCTGTAAGCGAATTAACTTGTTTTTGCCATACCAAAGCCTTCAAAACTTATTTCTAAGTTATGTAAAGGTTATTTAAGGTGTGTTAAGCCTATTTCACTATTCTGGAGTGTTTGTTGAATTAAACTGGTTATATTTACGCATCAGATCGCGTATAACCCTCCAGGAAGCGATTTAAAGCCCGAAATCGAACAAGAAATGATATGTGCAAATGATACACATATTTTTACAAATCCCAAGTATGAAATACAATATTTCATTGGTTTGGCATTTGTTTGATGGTTGAAGTGACACAGGTGTCACACCAGAATAGTTCTCAAGTGTTGTTCATGTTCCGCCTTGGTTCGTGAGTATATTAAAATGTCATCAATGAATACGATCATGAACTTGTCGAGTGTGACAACTGCCACTTTCCGGCAACATTCATACACTTAAAGTACTCATTTTTAGCTACATTTTTATGCATTTTGAACACCCGAACTGCGTATTTCGTAACATACACTTAGAATACTCATGGAATACTTACTTAGGATGCACATGATTCATTTTTATTGAATACAGTTGAAACAGTTTAAACAATGCATCGAAACTACTAGAAAAGCACCTAGTAAACTAGTATTCTGACGAAAACACAGGATCCGCAGAAACCATCTAAACGACATCTATAGGACTCAGACGAAATTCCAACATCTAATATATATTAAACCCTAACTAGGAATGCAAGGGTTTGATTTAAAACCTTCCCGAAGTCCGATAACACTAAAAACTGTCCGAAAAACACTAAAAGCGACAATTTCAACATTTTTCCGCAGAAATTCTGCAGATATCAGCGTTTTAGTATTTTTGCAACATGCAAAAATGCTATTAAACATAGAATTCATATGAGGATACCTTCGGGTATCATCCGAACCAATAACTACATCAATTCACACAAGTTACACAAGCTTAGCGTTCAAATAACAACTAACGAAAACAAAGCGAAACGATTATCCGAACAAATCGGATCTTTTTTTTAATGACCATCTAGTGTTAATTGGATCATTATGGTCTAGTAATGGCCACTTAAGACTCTCTCATCACTTAAACACCTTGAAACACTTGAATCCCTTAAATATCTAAAGCTTCGTAATCATTTTTCTACATAAAAATCTAACACTTTAAGTTAAAACAATTTACCATGTGGGACCCACCCCCTTTCAACTAGTTTCCATAAATATCTTGGATATTTACCCTTTGATGCAAGTTGTTTACCAAGTGGGTCTAGTGGTGAACATGGTGAAAGTAATAACAACTAGTTACCTTAATCATCTAACCATTTCATTACTACATTTCACCTTGAAAACACACACTTAAGAAATCCTCTCAATCTTCATATTTTAGCCAAGAACACCTTCAAAAAATTTCACCATTTTAAACTTCTTTGATGATCAAGATGGAGCTTGATGATACTTAGGATGATCTAAGGACACTACAAGAAGAAGCAAGTCTTTCTTTCCATTCCATAGCTTCCAAACATCAACATCAACATTTTTTCTTTTCTTTGATCATCATCAAGATCATCCCTAGCGACTAGTGCTAGAAGTAAGCATCTAAAAATCCCTTTTTCATACTTATTTATGTATTATTTGTTTAAAGAACATGTAATAAACTAAATAATCATACAAAATAATATGAAAATACAAAGAAGCAAAATAATAATCATGATATAAAAGTGTTTTTATGTTGTGATTTAAAGATGATTACTTGCATATTTGATCTAGTTTTGATGATTAGCATTTCGATTTTTTTGCCTGATCTTTGTATAACAGTCTGATCATTAGAGTGTTGTTCATCAATATCTCTAATTCGAACTCGTTAGCAAAGGGATCGCTTTTGAATCTAGGGTTTTTTGTCTTTTTATTTTCATCGCCTCCTTCACTGTGTGTTTCGAATCTGTTGGTATAGCGATTAGGGTTTATCGGTCCCTTGATTTACCTTAGTCCCTATATCGATTTGATTAGCTGCACTACGTAAGGTGCTAGATTAGGGTTTGTTCTTGTTTCTTGGTCGGCTTTTGCTCAGTTTGGTCAGATTGGATTTACGTCGGGTTGTCTTTGCATGGTTTGTTTTTCATTGTGCTGATGGAGAGAGATGCGGATCCGGGTGGGGTTGATTACCCCAACCTACAGAATTTACGTTCAGATACGGTCATTGATGATTCTGAAGTTACTCCGGGCACGGCTCCAGTACGTGGGATTGGGCTGCGTGTCACCAACATTGAAGGTATCCCTCTAATGCCTAGACGGGGTATTTACGCGACTAATAACTCATCGGTTATTGACGGGTATCTTTTTAATATCATCCTTCTTCAATATAGTCGTTGGAGTCCAAACATTAAGTAAAAATGGAGTATTCTTGATTAACCAAGGCCCACCTTCCAATACATCATGCATTCCTTTGTCATCCGAAAACTTAAAGAAGAAAAAACCATTAGCGTTCATCATTGATTTTTGTATACCAAACTTCCGCCAATTCTTCTTCACAAAATAGTCAACAACCGGAAACGGTAGCCTTTTTCCCAAGAAATAGCCATACAAGGTATTAGCATATTTATCCTTAACAAGTCTAACATTTTCCTTAGGAAGCACCACATCAACATCCTCA
Organism: Helianthus tuberosus; assembly: GCA_030545235.1. Classification (NCBI taxonomy): domain Eukaryota; kingdom Viridiplantae; phylum Streptophyta; class Magnoliopsida; order Asterales; family Asteraceae; genus Helianthus; species Helianthus tuberosus. The sequence continues at coordinate 114,920,237 of CM060452.1, read as the reverse complement.
ATGACCTCCACAGAATGTAACACACGAAAATTAATAGGCCTGACCTCATTTTTTCCTTTAAGTTTGGAGGCATAAGTGCCCAAAGACCCAGCATCCAGACTGCCTTCCTCAGTCAAACTTATCGGCTCATCCTGAGACTTCGTAACCAAATCAAACTCGTTCATCTCTAGCCCATTTGTACCCCTGTTATTGATCTGATCCACTGGTATTTTCCCCAAGTTCACAGGTTTGGAGATAGCCGCTAACCCGTCAATAACCGATGAGTTATTAGTCGCGTAAATACCCCGTCTTTAGCCGAAGTAATTAAAGGTTGGGGGTTCGAGTGTCAAGGTAATCGAATGTATTGTGTGGTTAAGAGGTTGAAATCTCTTAAAACATCCATGAGAAAGTTGTTGTTTAAACAGGGTAACTTGCACGAGAGAGTGAAGAGTATTCGGGCTGTTTTGGATGAAGTTCAATCAGCTATGGATAATGATCCAAGTAATATATCATTACGTGAACAGGAGATTAAGCTTGTTAAAGCTTTCAATGAGGCGTTATTGGATGAGGAGAGTTTTTTGAAACAGAAATCTAAAATCGATTGGCTTCAAGTGGGGGATTCTAATTCGGCTTTCTTTCATAACTATGTTAAATGTAGGAACCATGTTACCCGTATTGATTACATCAAGGATATGAATGGAAGTATTTTTGAAGGTGACAAGGTGCCGAATGCGCTAGTTGATCATTTTTCTAACTTTTTGGGAGTTGAGGGCCGCGTTTCTGATTCTTTGAGTTCTGATATGTTTGTTAAAAAGTTGGACTCGGAGAAGGCGCTTAATATGGTTCGGAATGTCTCTATTACTGAAATTAAGGAGGCTATGTTTTCTATTGATAATAATAAAGCTCCGGGTCCGGATGGTTATTCAGCGGCGTTCTTTAAGCATGCGTGGGATGTTGTAGGTGATGATGTTTCTCAAGCCATACAACAGTTTTTTATTAATGGGAAGCTTTTGAAGGAGATAAATCATACGATTTTGGTGCTCATTCCTAAGGTATCCACTCCTGATTCAGTATTGGATTACCGTCCTATTTCTTGTTGTAATGTGTTATATAAATGCATCAGCAAAATCATTACGAATAGGATTAAGGATGGGTTGGATGATATTGTTGATATTAACCAATCGGCTTTTATACCGGGTAGACGTATTTCAGATAATATTTTACTTACTCAAGAGTTGATGCACAAGTATCATCGACCTGTTGGGCCGCCTAAATGTGCTTTTAAAGTCGACATTCAGAAAGCTTATGATACGGTTGATTGGTCGTTCTTGAGGTCTCTTCTGATTGGGTTTGGATTTCATCACAGGATGGTTCATTGGATCATGGCATGTGTTACCTCTACATCTTTTTCCATAGGAGTCAATGGAAACATTCATGGCTATTTTAGAGGCAAAAGGGGCTTGCGTCAAGGGGACCCAATGTCGCCTTATTTGTTTACTATGGTAATGGAGTCGTTGACATTAATCTTGAAGGATTTGGTTGCCAAATCTAACAACTTTAGATATCACAATCTTTGTAAGAAACAGAAAATTGTTAATGTATGTTTTGCAGACGACTTATTTCTATTTGCCAGAGGTGATGTAAGTTCAGCTAGAATCATTATGGAGGGTTTAGAGCGATTTAAAAATGTTTCGGGCCTTGTTCCTAGTGTTGCTAAGAGTACGGTTTTCTTTGGTAATGTTCCGTTGGAGGTCAAGCAAGCCATTTTACAGTTAATGCCGTTTGCTGAAGGATCGCTTCCGGTTCGCTATTTAGGAGTTCCTCTCCTTTCCACCAGATTGTTGTATAAGGATTGCAAAATTTTGGTTGAAAAATTGGAAGCTAGAATTGTTAGCTGGAAGAACAAGACGTTATCATTTGCAGGTCGTCTTCAATTAATCAAATCGGTTTTGTCTTCTATGCATCTCTACTGGGCCTCGGTTTTCATTCTCCCTGCTCGTATTATTGATGAATTAGAAAAGAAAATGCGAGATTTTCTTTGGTCTCAAGGTCCGATGAAGAAAGGGAAAGCAAAAGTGAGTTGGAGTGATGTTTGTTTGCCTAAACTTGAAGGTGGGTTGGGGGTTAGGAGAGTTCGTGATATGAACATAGCGTTAATCTCTACACATGTTTGGAGTCTTATTACTAGAAGGAACTCGCTTTGGGTTAAGTGGATTCACTATCATAAACTTAAAGAGAGATCCTTTTGGCATGTTAGTTCGAAGAATGATTGTTCTTGGTGTTGGCGTAAATTGATTCAGCTTCGTGAGAGTTTTCGGCCGCACATCATAGCAAAAATAGGGAACGGCATGTCTACCTCAGCGTGGTTTGATTCCTGGGCGCCCATTGGTCCCCTTTCTTCTGTTATTTCGACTAGGGAGATGCACCGTGCTGGGTTTGATCTTTATTCAAAAGTTTCGAATATAGTGGAGAATGAATCGTGGTTATGGCCGCAAGCATGGTTAGACTTATTTCCAGTTCTTATTAATATTCAGCCTCCTATTATTCAAACTCATATGGAAGATTCGTTTGTTTGGCGTTGTCATGATGGGGCGGAATTTGGTCATGCTGTGTCCATTGTCTGGGATACGTTGAGAGCTCGTAATGATAGAGTTCCTTCGGTTGATTTGGTATGGTTTTCTAATTGTATTCCAAAACATGCTTTTTTGCTTTGGCTGGTTTGCAAAAGGAAATTGAAGACTCAAGATAAGCTAAGGCAATGGGATGTTGGTGGTGCCACTAACTTAAACCTGCTTTGTTGCTCGTTATGTCAATCAGGTCCGGATTCGCATGATCATCTATTCTTTGAGTGTTCGTATGCTATGAAGGTTTGGTCTATTGTTAGACCTTTCACTGATATTCAAACATCCTCTTTTAAAATTGGCGATATCATGGAGGGCTTATTGTCTATTTCTAACAAGAATTCGGTGAGGAGTATTATTGGTCGCTTGCTTTTGGCGGCTTCTTCTTATTTTATATGGCAAGAGCGTAATGCTAGATTGTTCAACGCAACGAGGAGATCAGCTGATAAGCTTGGTGAAGTTATAATCTCAACGGTCCGTTTGAAGCTCGCTTCATTGAAGATTAAGAGATCTATGACGGGTGTTAGCTTGTTGGATAAATGGAGATTACCAATGACGTAGATTTTAGTGTTTTTTGTGTTCTCTAGTGATGTCTAGAGTTGTTTGATTGTTTGGTTAGTTGCTTTTGTGTTTGCTTTTTGCTTGTATACACTTTCCTAGTATGTTGGGATTGTGAACTAATGAGGTACTCTGCCTTGTTACTTGTATTGTTTGGTGATTGATGTTATAAAAGTGAATCGGGGTAACCCTTTACCCCAAAAAAAAATGTTTAAGGGTTTTGTTAAAAATAAATGTTTAGATGGATGATCATAATCTTTGATTTTGTTAAAGTATATAAGGTTTTTCGCTAAAAATAATACTTTTACAAAGTTATAAAAAGAAACGTACAAGATGGGTTTTTATAAAAAGTTTGTTAAAACTAGAAGTAAAGCATGGATTTTGAACTAGTTAACTTATGTTATGATCATACCAAAACCCTACATGTTATTGATTTCATCTTGTTGAGATTTTTATATAAATCTCATATGTTTTTATTAAGAAAAATACGAGAAGATTATTGGTGATTTTATAAGAAAAAGATATGTTTTATATAAACATGGCAAAGTATATATATTTCAAAGGAAATATGGCCATTTTTCTTAAAAATCATAAGTTATAAAAACTATTATTTTTGACAAAATCTTTATTAGATTAAAAAGATTTTAAAGAATAGTTTTTATAAAAGCAAAGTTTGATATAAATATATATTTTTGAGAAAATATATATTTGGTTAACTTAACAACTTATGTACTATGTGTTATTTGTTTGTATATGTATGATAACTAGGAACTTGAATACAATGGTACAAATAAACACAACGTACATTTCGACTAAAGTCTTACAAGACTACATGTAAATACGCCTTAAAAACAACTTACGGACATTCCGAGCCTTCGGACACAACTTATGGTCAAAACGGACGACGGGCGAATCTATAAACATATCGCCATTCCGAGGAGTTACTACGACGCTTAGGCGATCTTTCGACACAGATACATATATATATTACCGTTAACAAAAGTCGAAATTTTAGAAACTTATAAAAACTTATATGTCTTCTATTTAAGTAAAAACTCCATGTATGGTGATTTTTATAAAATGAAAGATGTTTTATAAATGGGCTTATAATTACAAATGGGCTTATTTTTATAAGTGGGCTTATTTTTATAAATGGGCTTATATTTATAAATGGGCTTATCAAAATACTTGGGCTAAGCCCAATAACATGAATACATGGGCTAAGCCCAATGTCAAAACATATGGGCTAAGGCCCAATAACATTAAGCCCAATAACATGAATACATGGGCTAAGCCCAATGTCAAAACATATGGGCTAAGGCCCAATAATATTTAGGCCCAATAATATTATGGCCCAATAACATAAATTCATGGGCTAGGCCCAATAACATTAAGACATGGGCTCGGCCCAATGACATATAATTGATGAAAATACAATTATACAATTTATTCATACAAGACATGAAATCAAGAGGACAAGCCCCGATGATACAACTCACAAGATACAAGATTATATATATATTTATATATATAACAGTTTAACAAATCATACATCTAATACACAGTTCAACGAAAAACAAAGACATACAAGTCTTACACACATTCAAGACACAAGACTTGTACTCAAGTCATTTATAAAGACCGAAGTGTCTAACAAATATAAGAACATTTGTAGGTCGCAACACTATTCAGGACGACCGCACGTGAGATCATAGTTACTTCTATCTACGGACGCGATTCTGTGAGTTCATGTCCCCTATTCATTTTAAATGCTTTACAACTTTACAATTATCGGGGAAAATACATGTTCAATCGTATGTTAAGTAATGGAATGAAACACCTTAGATCATGTGCGATTAGGGTCATACATCTAAGCACCATTAATCCAGTTTGGACCTAGGTACAGAGGGTTAGATCTAATGGGTTTTGGCGAGCCCCACTCTTGGTCGTGGACCCATACAAAAGAGTGCGTTTGTGTCCCAGTCGATGGTAGTCAATACGAAATCGTCTAGGTTTGGATTGCTTCCTAATTCATCACACATATTAATGTCCTTGCGAAACATTAATGATCAACGATTTCATTGACGCTTTACATACTACATCATTACATACAGATACATCTTATACAACTCACATTTTATGGATATAGTTTATACAACTCACATTTTATGGATACATTTTATACAACTCACATTTTACAGATACATTTTATACAACTCACATTTTACAGATACATCTCATACAACTAAACTGCATGAACTCGCCAACTTTTGTTGATGTTTTCAAACTTAACATGTATTTCAGGAAATAAGTGGACCATGCGGACATTTCAGTTAAGGAAAGCAAGTATCAAGACTCCATGCCACCATTTGAAGGGCTTGCCCGTTATATACCGCGCCTTTGCGGTGATATAGTGGTCAAAGCCTTGATATTTTAAGACTTACATTTTGATGTATAAAACAATGACAACTTATTTTCATTTGATGGTATGTAACCAATACATTTAACTTATGTTGCGTTCTTTTGAAATGATTATGACAATGGCATTGGAGCTTGTTTTTATTCATTTAGTATGTTCACTTATATTGTTATGCAATGAGAACCGATCAGATCACACATCGCGCTTCCGCTATGAGCGGGTGTGACAGGTTGGTATCAGAGCATCGATTATAGTGAACCAGGATTCTTTCTCGAGTCTAAGTCTACAATCACTAGGGACCTCTCATGAAAAGCTCTTGTTCATGTTGAACAGATTATAAATAAAATTGGACAGGTCAAAAGGTTTTAATTGCATAAACATTTTTCAAGGTCCACTACAACAAAAATTCACTTCACATAAATCAAGCGAGGACATTTCCATGGGTGAAGTCTATGAGAAATAGACACATTACATTAACAGACTATGTGCCTACAATACATTACATTATCAGTTTACGCATTATAAACGGTTTACAAGTTTAGCTTATGCAAGATATAAATCCTTGTTAGATAGGATTTTATGTGATTATATATAAATGATTTATATATGTGTTCTAAGGAATATTGTGGCAAGAACAAAATGCCTTCGACTTCGAATTCCATTGTCACCCTTGACACATATAGCATGGTTAAGACACGACATCTTTTACACAAGACATAATACTCTATTCCAAAACATAGCATATTTTATACAATACATCTTCCATGAGAATATCGACCTCACGTCTATTGCGGAGCTTATGGCGAACGTAGTTCCTAAGTGAGACCATAAAGCATTGATCCCGTGGAAGATGGTTGCTTTCTCACGGATGCTGAGATGCCTGACTTCGGTGGTGGCGATGAGGCGGAGGTGGCAGCCTTGGACAACAACTCCATTAGTGGGACGAGGTCCCTATGGCTCATACAAATCATGATTGATGACACCCTTTTCCAGTCAAGGAAGATGAAGCACTCATCTTGAAGGTGCCCCTCGAGTTGTTATCTTTACAAATTCTCTCTATTTTATTTCATTTAATGCCGTTCCTTTCCGCAAGTAATGACAACGGACGTTGACACGTAAACTATCATGAAGGTCCCTTCTATGTTTTTTTGGGTAAAGGGTTACCCCGGTGATTCTATATATTCACAACCAAATAAAACAAGTAGCGTAGAGAGTCTACGCTAGTTCAATCATGAGACATACCCCATGACTGTACACCAAACAAACCAGAAAAATAAAAACACTAATCCGACAAACACACCACTAGACAACAATCTAGCAACAAAACAAACAAAATAAACCTAATCAACCGCCATCATCATCATTACCAGCATCAGTAATCTCCCATTCACCTAACAGCTTTCGGACTCTTTCCGTCCGCTTCATCTTGACTCCCATAAGCTTATATCGTACGGTCTTGATGATAATTTGGTATACTTGCTCAGGAGGTCTCAGCTGATTTTTAAACAGTCTAGAATTCCGCTCCTGCCATATAAAATAAGCACTTGCCGCCACCAAGAGTCTGCTAACATAATCAGCTGCTAACTTAGAAGAAGACCTGGTCATTAAGCATGCAATAATATCCTCCCACTTCGGATTAATACTAACCATACCCGCTCTAACTCGAATCAAATCCCAAACCTCCGATGAGAATTTGCATTCAAAAAACAAATGATTATGAGAATCATGGTTCTCATAACAAAGCAAACAACACATCATATTCATGTTTTTTCTCCTCGTAATATCCCAGCTGAGAATAACATCTTGAGTGAGTAACTTCTTCCTCATAATCAGCCACAATAAGAAAGAATGCCTCGGTATACAATGCGCGAACCAAACCACTTTAGACCACTCGATCTCCTGATCCCTATACCGAATAGAATCCCATATTTGTGCAGCCGAAACCTCATAAACATGATCATCTACTCGCCATTTAATCATATCTCTCTTGCCTGCCACTAGTTGGACATGATCTAGCTGAATAAGGACAGGAAATAGATCTCTCCAAGCCATGGGCCATTGCCAAACGCCTCCTGAATAAATATCCGCAACAGAGTTATCCAATCTGAATCCTGCTCTCGTAATGGTTCTTGGAGACAAAAAATTACCTAGCGGTCCTAACACACACCAATTGTCATACCAAGCTGAAGTCGACACCCCATCCCCAAGTTTCGTCCACAAATGGTCTCTAATAATTGGCCGAAGCTGAAGAAGTTTTCTCCAGCTCCAAAGGTCCCTTCTATGTTGATGGTATATACAGACAATAGTGTCCTCTCTCTGACTGATCGTCTGTCTTGAACGAGAGAATGCTAGGGTGACCATGCAAGGCAAATTATTATTACGGGGGCCCACGTAATAACAACTTGTAGGGCATGGAAATCCTGGTGGACTCTGCGGGCAAAGCTAGTGATCACTATCCATTCAAAATTCTTAAGTTGTTCAAGTTTCTATCCAATAGAACACTAACCGAGATGGTTACTATAACACCCTATAATACAATACAGGAGGACGATACGTATTGTTCGCACCTAACATTCGATCTACAACATGAGTTGTTCGAGACTAGTCATCTAAGCAAACAAAACTTTTAGGCCACTCATGGATGATTTTTCCTCAACATTCTAGAATTCTTGTACATGAGTTGGTTCCTTGGTGTCTATGACTCCTTATCTTATTTATTGGAAATGGATACAATAAATTCCGTCGCTTGACATTTGTCTTGTCCCAAGGGATAGTATGGCGTAAGCCATGCTACAACTCCCTCATTGCATTCTATTTGACATCTATGAAGATCTTAATGATCTTGTTGGAGCTCGTGAAGCTCAAGCGCTATTACCATATGTTGGACTCTGTATGCCCAAGACACATAATAAATTGATGTGGCTAGTACGTTATGATCCAAGTCGAGTCATACCCATAACAAGCTAGACAAACACTTATATTATTTATTTGTGATGTGATCAAACAAATAAATATTAACACTTACAATATTTAGAAATTGGTTTTCTAAATAATTACACTTGAGAAACCAATAAATTATGTGGATAATTTATTTTGAGAGAATATTTTATTTTGTTATTTAATAGGTTAAATGACATTATAAAAGATTATATAAAGTCTTGCAAACATAGTGTTATATTTTATAAAAGTTATAAAATTAAACAAGACTTTATTTGTTATAAAAAATTGGAATTTAAAAAAAAAAAAAAAACCCTAAGGGTCGTCCACTATGGGGTCTTCCCAAGACCCATGTTGGTCCAATGCTATGACATGCAATTTTGCATGTGTAAGAGTTTTTGATTGGGTCTTGGTTTTGATAATATTCTCTCTTGTATTTTAAATATAATGGATGACCAAAAATAAAGAAGAAGACTAGTTCTTATGCTCAAAAATTTTCGGCCATCATAGTATTTCTCAAGAGTTCGGTTTTGATTTTTGGTGTTAAAAATCCTAGCTAATCTCGTAGTGTTTGTTGGAATCTTGGGGTATACAAGCTTGAGGTCTTCTACTCTTGAAGACAACCATTTCAAGAAGCATCATCCATTTCATCATCCTTGTACTTCAAGAAGGTAGTTTTCTAAACATCCTATGGTTGTGTTTGATAGTATACATCTCATATATGGATCCGGGTTTTGGGATTTTGCATATAAATGGTTTTATATCTTATAAAAGTAACATGTTTTAAACATTTTTTTCGCTGCGTTTTTATTTCATATGGATGAAATTGCTTTGATAAACATGTTAAAATCCCATCAATGGCATCTAGAGCCGCTTATATGAGTGCATACTTCAATAGATTAAAAATTTCGGGTTTCGGGTTTGAAGAAAACCCTATGGCCGAAAATTTTAACATGGTTAACCCTTTGTTTATCAAGATTATTTTCTTACATGCATAAGAGAATCTTGAAAAATTTATTTCATATGGATGATTTGTTTGTTTGGACAAAACTTAACTTTTCGGTTTTTTGAAAATAGCCGAAAATGTTTATAAAAGGGAACCATTTTTTTATGCTTCTTGAAATTAATATATATATATATATATATATATATATTTGGATATATATTTTGGTGCATATGACCTAGCCATGACCTTGTGTTGAATGATTATGTTGTGATTTATTATTTCAATGGGTTGTAATAATTATTATTTTGTTCTTCCATTAGAAGATATGTAATTTATTTATTTTCATTTGGTATGTAAAATAAATAGATTAGGTGCATTTTATTTTACTAGAAAAAATGTATTAGGATATATTTTGTAAAAGAAGATGCACACAAAAATACGGTTTTGATTTGGACCATAATATTCGGTCCAAAGAACTTCATCGTTCTCAACGGGATTTTAACCCGATAACCAAAACACATTTTGAAGTCCAAAGGAGTTTGGAGCTGAAAATAAAAGACTTTTGGAAGCTCAAAGAAGGTGGAGAAATCACAACACAAGAAGGAGACTTGAAGCATTTGGATGCGGGATCAAGTGGGAGTTCAACGACACATTGCTTGTGTCAATTTTTACCCTTTAGGAAGGACCTTTTGGCACACTTGTTTCGGCTAACAAGTGTTGTCAAAATAGTTGGCTATGGTTATGCACCTATTGTTATGCTTGTGTGGTTGTTTATTTTGTTGTTTAGATGATATGTAGATATGCATGACTTAACAAACTAATAATCAACAACAAGCGTAAAATTGGTTCTTGACAAAATCATTAAAATGTTTAATAAAGGTTTTATTAAAAATTAATGGTTTTATAATAAAATGGGTTTTATTAAAAGAACCTTGAAAATTTGTTTTCACCAAAGTACCATTGATTTGAATGCATGCAAATGTATGGTACATAATATTTTCTAAACTAGAATTTTGAAATATTAAAAACCCTTTTATAAAACAAGTCAAACACCATCCTTTTATACAACACTCGAAACACTTGGGAACTCTTATTGTGGGATGAAGGTCACCTAACCACATTTGAGGGAACTTGTATGTTCGAGGTGGGTTTACCATGTTTGTGGGATAAAGGTCACCTAACCACTTATGTGAATAAACTCACACGTGTGTGTAAGTTGGACGACTTGATTTGGAAACCATGAACTTAGGGTCACCGAAGCATGGGGAACAAAGGTGTTGATGGGATTAAACATGCCAACTAAACATAAAGATGTTTAACCGATCCCATATGGCTAGAAGTTGTAATTGTCAAACGTTGACTACCTTGTTAATTTAAATAGAGGGATAAAGGTCACCTAACCAATATTTAAATGTAACGTTGGATTCTAGATTTTAATTATTAATTGTCTTTAAGACACAAAAGGGTATTAATGATTAAAATATAATAATATCGAAAATACTAAAATTGAACTTGTTAAATTTTGTAGATGGCCGCTAACAATGCAAACCCGATTAACCAAACCGTCTGAAACCTGTCACTAAGAACCATCCTTGAAAAGGATCGTCTCAACCATAACAACTTCATGGATTGGTTTCGAAACTTGAGAATCGTTCTCAAGCAAGAGAAAATATCCTATGTGTTGGACGATCCTATTCCCGATGAACCTAACGTGGAAGATGTGGAAGCCTACAACGATTGGGTTAAGTATACCGAGGACTCCATGCAAGCTTCATGCCTCATGTTGGGAACTATGATTCCCGAAATTCAAAAAGGATTTTGAACACCACGGGGCATATGACATGATTACCCAGTTAAAGGAAATGTTCCTACAACAAGCAAGGGTAGAACGCTTCGAAACTGTTCGGGCGCTTCATGCATGTCGAATGGAGGAAACCCAATCGGTATCATCTTATGTTCTCAAGATGAAAAGCCACATTGATCGCCTCGAACGGCTAAATTGTCCCGTCTCTAAAGAGTTGGCTACGGATTTGATCCTCAACTCTTTAACAAAGAAATTTGAGAGTTTTGTAATGAATTACAACATGAATGGATGGGACAAGAGCATTGGTGAACTTCATGCAATGCTCAAGACGGCCGAAGCAAGTATGGGCAAAAAGGCTTTACCCGTCCTAGCGATCAATGAAGGAGGCAACAAGAAGAGGCCCCACCCCGACTCTAAAGCAACCTATGCTAAAAGAAAGGGACACGTCAAAGGAAAAGGGAAGGGAAAAGCTAAAGCAGAACCCACCAAACCAAAGGAGAAGAAGCAAAAGGTTGCTACAAATGACCCATGTTTTGAATGTGGTGAGATAGGACATTGGAAGAGAAATTGTCCAACCTATCTCAAGGAGTTGAAAAACAAGAGGGATGCAGGGCAAACCTCAGGTACTATCTTTATGATACATGCTGAGCTTAATGTTATTTCTTCTAACACATGGGTACTAGATACCGGATGTGGAACTCATATTTGCAATTCGTTGCAGGGGTTCAGAAGAAGTAGACATTACAAGAAAGGAGACAGTAGTCTCTTTATGGGCAACGGGGCAAAAGTTGAAGTCGAAGCTCAAGGAGACTACGTTTTAAAGCTTCCAAGTGGTTTGGAAGTGATTTTGAAGAATGTTTTATATGCTCCTAGTTTGACTAGGAACATAATTTCAGTTTCCCTTTTGAGACAATGTGGTTTTAAATTTGATTTTGTTAACCAAGACATTTATGTTTCTATGAATGAAGTAAACAGAAAAAAAATCGAGCCCTCAATCTCTCTCTCTAGCCTGGCGATTGTCGTCCCTCATGTAACCCTAATTTCTTCTTCGTAATCTTCTGTTTAACAGGTTTGTTATTAGAGTTTCCAATCTCTAGTACAGATTCTGTTACCAGTAGTGATCGATTTAAAATTAGGGTTTCTGTTTTTTTGTTCTCAATCGCCGTCTGGATTAGGGTTTGTTTGTTCCTGTTTGTTTGCGGTCGTTGCTTGAGTGGAATTCTTGTTGCATGTTCGTTTTTTCTTTTTGATTATTGGAGAGAGTTGCCTAGTTAGGGTTTGTTCGTTCCGATTGGATTCTGGTTGGGTTTTGATCGAACTTTAGCTTCACGGCGGCTAGGGTTTTGATCGATTTCAATTGTAGGTTTCGGCTAGGGTTTGTCACGGCTGCTTTTGTTTCAGCCGGCAATCCTTTTGCTGAATCTCTGTTGACGGCAACTAGGGTTTCTCAATATTGGTATGGATGAAATTAACGGTTCTGGTGGAAACCAACAGGATACTCGTGGGAAGCCACGATTATCGTTTGAAGAAATTGCTGCACGGTTTATTGATGTTGATGGGAACACATTGCAGCCAAAGCGTGATGTAACAATTAGAACACAAAATGACCCTAAGTCTTCAAACATCATCGATGATATCACCAAGGTAACAGTTCCGGTTCGTGTGGAAACACGGGATGTCGAAAAGTCTGATAATTTTTGGGATTACTCTAGCAAGTTTATGCCAAAGTCTGATAACAGTTCCGGTTCGTTTGGTGCGCCTTCCTCGGCTGATAAGAGGAAACAAATAGGTTCTGGTTATGCGGAACAATTATCCTTTGCAAATGTTGTGAAGGATTCTAAAGAGAAGGTTAAGGTAAACTTTAGGGTGATGGAATCGATTGAGGCTGTTGACGGAGCTGACGTTGTCATTCCACTATCTTCAGTTAAACAAGTCACCGACAGGTATGCGAACACTTTGTATGGTTATTTTCTGGGTAAACGGCTGGCATTTCCTGTGGTTGATTTCTTTGCTAAGAACAATTGGGCAAAATATGGGTTGTCAAGAATTATGATGAATGCACACGGGTTCTTCTTTTTTAAGTTTAAAACGAAAGAAGGGATGGAGCAAATGTTAGAGGATGGTCCGTGGATGATAAGAAATGTTCCAATCATTTTGAAAGTGTGGTCGGCCTCTATCAAGTTGGAAAAAGAGGATTTAAAAGCTATTCCGGTTTGGGTCAAGATGCATGATGTGCCGTTAGCGGCATTTACTGAGGATGGGCTTAGTTTACTTGCATATAAGATTGGGGTGCCTATGATGTTAGATTCGTATACTGCCACAATGTGTGAGGAATCTTGGGGAAGAAGCAGCTATGCTAGAGCTCTTATTGAAGTTCAGGCAGGGGTTGATTTAAAAAAGAGTGTTACTGTTGCAATCCCATCTTTGGAGGGCCTCACTCATTCAATGGTGGAGGTTAAAATTGAGTATGATTGGGAGCCTTTAAGATGTTCATCTTGTTGTGTCTTCGGTCATGATGATAGCTCGTGTTCTAAGAACCCTCAGGTAAATGTGAGTGGGGATACTGAGAAGAAGAAAAATGATGATTTTCAGGTCGTAGGTGCCAAGAAGAAGAAAGCGAACAACCAAGGCATCCATATGAAAAATCAGAAGACTAAGTTAGTTTACAGGCCAGTTGTCAACCCTAAACCAAAATTGTCCTCAAAGGGTCCGATGCAGAATCAGGTTTCAACGTCTAACCCGTTTGACATTCTGAAGGATGATACTGGTAATCAGGGAGGTACCACTGTGGGTCGAGTGGAGAAGAAACCGTCAAATGACAGGCAGGAATCGGATGAGGAGGAGGTTGAAGAAGTTTATAATGAAACTAGTGCATTTATGACATCGGGTACTCATCCTTTTTCTTCGAAAGCAGGGGCAAGCACCTCTTCTACCAAGTTCTCTAATGGATAGGCTGTCTGCTTTTCGTCTGAAGGGGCTGCTGTTTTGTGGCTTCTTTATCTTTGATGATGGTGGTTGAGGTTTTGTTTTGTGGTTTACATTGTTTTGTCTACTAGATGTCTTGTTATGATGTATAGTAGACTAGGTTTTGGGGTGTTATAGGTTTTTGGTTTTTTTGTTTTGTTTTACATATATGGGGCATGTCCTGTATATGAACTAGTGTGGAACACATCCTCACTACTTGTACTTAATTGCGGTTGCATTTTAATAGAATCACCGGGGTAACCCTTTACCCAAAAAAAAAATGTTTCTATGAATGATGTGTTTTATTTTAAAGCTATGTCTTTAAATGGTATTTATGAATTAGATCATGATAACGCAATGTACCAAGAAATCAGCTTTGAATTATTCTAGGCGTCTTATAGTGGCTGCGGCTGCCTATTTTGTTTGGCAAGAGCGAAATGCTAGATTGTTTAGAAATCAAACGAGACCTCCGGATGCTATTGTTGATACGATTGTTCAGACAGTTCGATACAAGCTTATGGGAGTGAAGTTTAAGAACACGGATAGAGTCAGACGTTTTCTAGAAGGGTGGGACATTCATGGAGATGCTATGCTTGATGATGGAGGCTAATAAACAGTTTCTATTGGAGAGTGTTAGTTCCTAGATTATAGTCTAGTTGTTTTGTTGTTTTGTTCTGGATCTTATTTGTTTGCTTCGGCTTGTTCACTAGCATGGGGTATGCCCCATGTTAGAACTAGTATGGACGTCCCATACTACTTGTTTTTTGAGTTTGTGAATATATAGAATCACCGGGGTAACCCTTTACCCAAAAAAAAAAAAAACGCAATGTACCAAGTAACCAACAAGAAACTCAAAATGGATTTGGGTGATTCCTATCTTTGGCATTGTCGCCTTGGACATATAAGCAAGAATCGCATGCATACACTTCAGAAAAATGGTCTTCTGAATACAAATGAAGATAATTCATTTGATGTATGCGAATCTTGTTTACAAGGCAAAATGACCAAGACACCCTTTAGTGGAACTTTTGAAAGGGCAAAAGACTTACTAGGCATCATACATTCAGATGTATGTGGTCCTTTTAAGCCGATGACTAGGAATGGTGAAAGATACTTCATTACCTTTACCGACGACTTGTGACAACTGGCACAAACCGGTAATTTCCGTACACTTTAATCATTATTTAATGATTGCAAATATGTGCTTAATTGTCAGCAATGTCTGAACACATGATTAAACAAGTGAATTCATTCATGTTGTATACTACAAAATATTGCTTTATGCATAAACAAGAGCGTTGCGTCAAAAATAATAGTAAACTCACCGGTAAGACACACTGTGTCAACAGAACTGCAGAAAGCAGTCAGACAATAAAATTGGAGCCTAGGTGTAGGTCCGACAACAAGAATGCATTAAAACCCAAGAGTACATACAAGGGTTAATATATATGCAATACGAAAGCAAAAATAAGCACTAAAAAGCACCCGAAACGCACTTTAAGTGCAGAATTTATATAATTCAGCAATAAATCAGCATTTAGACATATAAATATTATGCAGAAATGTCGTTTTATTATCCAGAATATTTCCCTAAGTGTTGGGAATTGAAAGAGTACAAGAAAGGTACTTAAACGACACTAAAAAGTGTAATTTAGCACTTTAACGAATCGGTATCTAACCGAACAACCGGATATTACTCGGAACATCCAAATATTTACTAGATCTTTCCAAATCTATAATAATCTTGCCAAGATCCCTTAAATCTTACATGATCTTTCATAGATCTCTTTTAGATTCACAAGATCTTTCATAGATTCACTTTGATACACTTAGATTTGGTAAATCTAATTAAGATCTTGAATGTTACAACTAGACCCCCTCCCCCATGTTTAAAATCGGCCCACATGGCCTATTTCAAGATCTTCATTTGATCCCACAAGATTTGTAGAGATTTGTTGTAAGATCATGTCTAGTACTTGGGAACACAAGACCCTTTGGTTACAAGAATTAAATGGTTATAAGTAAACCATCACCTATATCCTCACACACTACACAACACCAAAACTCCCTTCTTCCTCCTCTCTTGGCTACGGCCCAAACCATACACACCCACACATCCATTGCAAGCTTCATATCAAGCAATCTAAGGTGACTCCAAGGTGTAAGAAGCTAAGTTAGGAGGTGTGGAAGCAACGGAACTTGAAGGACCTTCTCCATTTGCTTTTATCCACCTCATTTGCACTCTTGAACTTCCCTAGCCTTGTGCTAGTAGTAAGTGCTCTAAAACACTTCCTTGTTCATGATTAAAGTGGTTAATAAGAAGTTTATTGGTTAAAAAGCAAGAACACACAAGAAAATAACTAAAAGTCTTGTAAAATGTTAAACTTGTTGGATAAAAGCTAAAGAGTTGTGTAAATCTTGTAAGACTTGTTTTGTGTATCTATTTAGGGCCGATCTATGTTGTGGTAGCTCGGATCATCATCTAACCCGGATTGGTCATGTTCATGAAACATGACATAGGGTATGTTCAAGTGTAAAAAAAAAGGTTAAATGATGAAACCCTACCACACACTAATCATGAACTTGTGTAAAAACGATTTTTCTTATGAAATATTGTTCAAAATTAGTAGATCTACGGATCTATAAGTGGTATTTTTGATAGACCAACTGAAAGACAAAACCATGTTTTAAAACCGGATCTTTCATGAAGTAGAGGTGTTTTCATGAACAAACTAGTGTGTGGACACTGGTGTAACAAAAGTTTTAACAAAGAAATAATTTTCGTAAAAACCGACTAGAAGTTGTGAAACTTCATATTCTTTAAAAATAAAGTTTTTAAGAAATTAAACTTATTTTTAAAGATAACAAGACTTACTAAATGTGCTAGTAAGTTACTACACATTTTGTAAATATTCAAGTTCATGAAATAGAGAAATTAGTGATTGTTGTTGATGATTATTGTTGATAATTGTTGTTGATGATTGTTGACGATTTAAAAGAAAATAAACACATGTTTTGAAAACATGGGAAACCTCCATTTTTAGGGGAAACTCTGTCAAAATTTTTATAAATTTTGACACTTAGAAAAAAATATAAGTTTTTGAGAAACTTATTCCCTAAAAATGTATTTAAAAGTATTACCAAGGTTTCCCTAATTTTTTGGTGATAAGAAATGGTGATTTTTCAAGGATAAAAATGGATATTAAGTATATATTTTTGAAAGAAAAATATATATTATTTGATCACCAACTTTTGTGCTAAGTGTATATAGTATGTGTTATACGTGCTAGTGTATTAAGACTTAAAAATACACTAAATACTCATGAGGAGTAGAAATATAAAAATACACATACAACATACAAGATACATAATTCGGGTGCAAAGTGCAAAACACGAGATACTTATATTAATTTTAGAGAAAATAATATAAGTAAGATACGTAGTTAAAAATATAGAATATTTTTAACACAAGAATATATACAAAAGAAAGTGACTGTACTTGTGCGACGCAAGTCTAGTGACTAACGTTAAGAAAACGCGTATAGGTTACGACGTTAATTAAGCAAATCCGGTGGAGTTTACGACGCTAGGAACGCAAAGTTGTGAGTTCATGCTCCCCCTTTTCCTCTTTAACTGTTTTCAGTTTTTATAACTTCGGGGGTGAAATACATGTACAAATGTACAAAAATTTATAATTGGTATGATATAAATACAAGAAGTACACTTGGTGAGAACGAGAACCAAGTGTGACGAAATATAAGAATATGAGAAGCGCACTTGGTGAGAACGAGAACCAAGTATGAGGCGCTGTGAGAAATGATAACAAGAAACGCGCTTGGTGAGAACGAGAACCAAGTAGGATGCGTTATGAGAAATAGTGTCACGAATAGGGTACAGAAGCACCATTAATCGTGTACATACTTAGACCGCAGAACAAAAGGTTAGATCTAACGGGTGCCTGGCAGCCACACACTCGGTGAGGGCGAGAATCGAGTAGTGCTTTTGTGTCTCAGAATATACCAATTAAATGCCTTAGGTTTGGTGACTTCCTATGTCGTGCCACATGTTAATGGCTTTGCAACCCATTAACAATCTGATAATTACAGAAATACTGTATTTACATAAAATTCAAACCATACTAAAATTGATATATAACTTGAAGTACGTGGGGTACTCAAGAGGATTGATATATAACTTGAAGTACGTGGGGTACTCAAGAGGATTGATGTATAACTTGAAGTACGTGGAGTACTCAAGAAAAACTTGATTTATTCACAACTATGTTTTTATACAAAGTATACAAACGTGAAATACAAAACTGCATGAATTCACACCAACATTATGTTGACGTTTTTCCAAAAACTCACATGTATTTCAGGTAACTAGGATGGATGTGCGCGTGGTCTTACTCATGCTCGTGGATGTCGCTTTGTCTATCTTTAAATAAAGTTGTGACTTTTAAGACAATATGTTATCTCGTGTTGTAAACCCTTGACATATGTTTTCAGTAATGTAATATTTGAAGATATTTTTGAGCATATAGTATCTTTACTCTTCGTATGCAATGAGAACCTTTCATGATCACACCTCGTGCTTCCGCCGCAGAAAGGGGTGTGACACGACTATAGTCGTTATGGATATGTGTACTTACTAAGACACAAGGATGAAGCATTTGAAATGTTCAAAGACTTCAAAAGTGAAGTAGAAAATCAACTCAAGAAAACAATTAAAGTCCTTCGTACCGATAGAGGAGGTGAATACCTAAGTGGTGCTTTTCAAGATCATCTTAGAAGTTGTGGAATCATTTCACAACTTACTCCACCAGGAACACCACAACACAATGGTGTATCCGAAAGGAGAAATCGAACTCTATTAGATATGGTTCGATCTATGATGGCTAGAAGCACATTACCTCTATCATTTTGGGGTTACGCTTTGCTCTCCGCAGTCCGTATACTAAACATGGCCCCAACCAAGAAAGTAGAAAGGACACCTTTTGAAATATGGCATGGAAACCCTCCATCATTATCATTCTTAAGGGTTTGGGGTTGTGAAGCTTATGTTAAGCAATACACTCCAAATAAATTGGAAGTCCGATCTACTAAGTGTATCTTTGTAGGATATCCTAAAGATGATATAGGATATTATTTCTACGATCCAACCGAGCAAAAGGTATTTGTTGCTCGAAAGTGTAAGTTCTTAGAGGCTAAATTCCTTATGGAAGGAACTAGTAGTAGAACAGTGGAACTTGAAGAGGATCAAGAACCACAAGACGATACACGTTTGGTTGATACTAGCACTCAACAAGAGGTTGTTGAAAATGATCAAGAGGTTGATCGGAACACACAAAATGTTCGCAGATCTGGTAGAATTAGTAATCCACCTGAAAGATATGGATTTTTCATGGATGGATGCTACGTGGTAGATTCAGATGAACCAACCACATACCATGATGCAATGTCAAAATCTGATTGTGACAAATGGCTTGAAGCCATGAACATAGAGATGCAATCCATGTATGACAACCAAGTTTGGGAATTGGTTGTGCCACCACTCAACTCCAAAGTAGTTGGAAGTAAGTGGGTCTTCAAGAAGAAAACAGATATGCATGGTAACTTGGATACTTACAAAGCAAGACTTGTAGCAAAAGGTTTCACTCAAACTCAAGGGATTGATTATGATGAGACCTTCTCGCCTGTGGCAATGCTAAAGTCAATCAGGATATTATTTGCCATAGCTGCATATTATGACTATGAGATCTGGCAATTGGATGTCAAAACGGCTTTTCTTAATGGATATCTTGATGAAGATGTCTATATGGTTCAGCCAGAAGGTTTTGTCTATCCAAAACATCCTGACAAAGTATGCAAGTTAAAGAAATCAATCTATGGATTGAAACAAGCATCTAGAAGTTGGAATCACCGTTTTGATGAAGAAATTAAGAATTTTGGATTCATCAAGAATGGTGATGAAGCTTGTGTGTATAAGAAAGCTAGTGGGAGCATCATCACTTTCTTAGTACTGTATGTCGATGACATTCTACTATTTGGGAATGACATTCCAACCATGGAAGGTGTAAAAGCTTGGCTTGGAAGTTGTTTTTCCATTAAGGATCTTGGTGAAGTCGCCTACATTCTGGGAATAAAGGTCTATAGGGATAGATCAAGGCGCTTGATAGGTTTAAACCAAAGTGCATACATTGACAAAGTCTTGAATAGGTTCCAAATGGAGAACTCTAAGAGAGGTTTTGTACCTATTCAAAAGGGGACAATATTGAACACATCTCAATGTCCAAGCTCAAAGGATGAGCAAGAGAAAATGAAAAGAATCCCATATGCGTCAGCTATAGGATCCATCATGTATACAATGATATGCACCAGACCGGACGTTTCATGCGCCTTGAGCATGACGAGTAGATACCAGCAAAATCCAGGTAACAGTCATTGGATGGCTGTTAAAAGTATATTGAAATATCTTAGGAGGACTAAGGATATGTTCTTAATATATGGATCTGGTGAGGAGGAACTCGTTGTAAAGGGTTACACGGACGCGAGTTTCCAAACCGATCGAAGTGATTCTCGATCGCAATCGGGGTATGTCTTCATTTTAAATGGTGGAGCAGTCTCTTGGAAGAGCTCAAAACAAGACGTGGTAGCATTGTCCACTACAGAATCAGAATACATCGCCGCTTCATTGGCAGCCCAGGAAGCTGCATGGCTGAAGAAATTTATAGCCGACCTAGGGGTGGTCCCTACCATTCAAGACCCCCTAGAGATCTTTTGTGATAACGAGGGTGCGATTGCTCAAATCAAGGAACCTCGTGCGCACCAAAAGACTAGACATATCGAGCGGAGATTCAACTACATAAGGGATGAAGTTGAAAAGGGAAAGATATGTATCCGCCAAGTTCACACAGATCAAAACATTGCGGATCCACTCACGAAGCTCCTTGACAGGGGAAAACATGAGGGTCATACATGTTCCTTAGGACTTCGATATTCTAGTGATTGGATTTGATCTATTTTGTATTTGGATATTGAAACAATTGTTATTTTAACTCTTTTATGGTATTTTGAGTTATGTTTCATATTAGCATGTTTAAATCCGTGAATAAGTTAATTATTCTAAATGTCCGTAGTCTATCATAATTGTGGGAACAAATATGAATGTAAGACTATTATGAACTTGGATTGGTGGATATTCATTTAGAATGAATATAGAGCAAAGTGTTGCTGCCAAAGTTCATAGATATTTGTGGGATACAAATATTGGACTGACTCGCTCTCAAATATTACTGCATGGAATCATTTGTGATTGATCATAAGTAAATTTTGAGTTAAGGCGAATATCATAGTATCCTCTGACCTGAGATACATATTGGGTCTTGATATTCACCAAATATTATGCCTTGACTTATTTCTTCGCTGTCAGTAATATGACAGTACATAAGGCTGAGCTCAGGTGTGATACAAGGTGATTGTGAGAGACGTATGTAGTCAAGAAGGGATTTGTTCCTCTTATTCGTTGAGAGTAAGATGTCTAAGGCCTGCTAAAGTTAAATCAACAGAGAGTGATCACTCTGTGTCTCTGGATTTAACATGACATCTGAAACAAAAGGATAAATGATAAATTCACCTAAATCATGTTCAAGTAAGGGACTTGAAAGGGATGATGTTATTGAATGGCAAATATAGTCATACGTATTGGGGGTAGTAAACCGTAGTTAGGCGTCATTTACTACTTGCATCAATCTTCTATGTATCTTGTGCAAGTGGGAGATTGTTGGACTCTGTATGCCCAAGACACATAATAAATTGATGTGGCTAGTACGTTATGATCCAAGTCGAGTCATACCCAATAACAAGCTAGACAAACACTTATATTATTTATTTGTGATGTGATCAATCACATAAATATTAACACTTACAATATTTAGAAATTGGTTTTCTAAATAATTACACTTGAGAAACCAATAAATTATGTGGATAATTTATTTTGAGAGAATATTTTATTTTGTTATTTAATAGGTTAAATGACATTATAAAAGATTATATAAAGTCTTGCAAACATAGTGTTATATTTTATAAAAGTTATAAAATTAAACAAGACTTTATTTGTTATAAAAAAATTGGAATTAAAAAAAAAAAAAAAAAAAAACCCTAAGGGCCGTCTACTATGGGGTCTTCCCAAGACCCATGTTGGTCCAATGCTATGACATGCAATTTTGCATGTGTAAGAGTTTTTGATTGGGTCTTGGTTTTGATAATATTCTCTCTTGTATTTTAAATATAATGGATGACCAAAAATAAAGAAGAAGACTAGTTCTTATGCTCAAAAATTTTCGGCCATCATAGTATTTCTCAAGAGTTCGGTTTTGATTTTTGGTGTTAAAAATCCTAGCTAATCTCGTAGTGTTTGTTGGAATCTTGGGGTATACAAGCTTGAGGTCTTCTACTCTTGAAGACAACCATTTCAAGAAGCATCATCCATTTCATCATCCTTGTACTTCAAGAAGGTAGTTTTCTAAACATCCTATGGTTGTGTTTGATAGTATACATCTCATATATGGATCCGGGTTTTGGGATTTTGCATATAAATGGTTTTATATCTTATAAAAGTAACATGTTTTAAACATTTTTTCCGCTGCGTTTTTATTTCATATGGATGAAATTGCTTTGATAAACATGTTAAAATCCCATCACCATATTCGTCACATGGATAAGTACGGCAAAGGAACTTCTCTACTTCGGATGATCAAAGCCTATGTAGTATGGAATGCATACTATGGGGACGAAGGCCACTAGTTGGGTTCCCCTCCTCAACAAATTAGTTCGTTTTCCACTTAGACATATGACCAGTACACGCAAGAGGCGCTACGCATTTTGGTTGCAGTTATCCACATTTTCATCTATTCAAACATGTATGAACAATACGATCTTAAGGATTCTATGACTGATTTCTTTCTTCATTCTTGGGCACATGATAGACTATATTTATCCAAAATATATGTCTAGATCCTTTTAATGTTGTATATGAAAAAGATCATGGCGCCAGGAGGAAGGTCTACACCCAAAAAGGATTAACAAATCAACATCTTACTGATTAAGTCGAGCAAGAGTTTTATGGAACAACACGAGGGTGCAGAGATTGCACAACATAAAGTTAATCAAGACGACACTAGTGATGGTACTGGTGGTACTGGTAGTTTAAGTGGTTCAAATCCCAATGGATCAGGAAGGAGTAGCAATTCACATCGGAAGATGCGATCACACAAGGCCTTAATTTTAAGACTTTTCCGGACTGTAAGCCGTAAGACCTTGTTAATACGAGAGGTGCGGTAGGTTCTGTCCGCCAAATGAAGAAAATGAAGTCAGTCATTCATACTAGGAAACGTATCCCTGAGTAGACAATTAGATACACAGAGAGTCTCCTGCTAAACGCAGCCCTAACTTGGGGGAATCTCCAAGTACAAATTCTAGGAAGTGATACAGTGAAGAGGTTGTCGGGGGAAGAACTCAAGGATCTAATGGGAGAAGAGTATTGCTCGCTGATTTAAATTCAAAAGTTGGAAACAAGATTCTACAACTCGATCATTACTAGAGCCAACGTTGTTGGTTATACTCGAGACTTTCACTATCTCTCAAGGGTTGTTCCATACTAGGTAACACCCGAATTCAAACACATTGAATGCTACCTTTAGGGTTTAGCCTCTGAGATCCGAGGCATGACCGCATCATCTGTCACACCCCGACCACGTTAGGACAACAAACCGTGGCGGAAACGTCGGGGAGTGTTGTAACAGAAGCTATTGTTTCATAACCATGGATACAAAAAGTGTTTCGTTTTATTGATAATATTAAACATTACTGTAACATCTGTGCTTGTTATCATTGTGAACAGTTCTTTTATCAATAAAACAATGTTATTTGATCCCAATGTTTGTTTGGTTGTGTTTTACATTTTTCATGTTTTGACTTTTATTCAATTTCAAACTCTATATCGCTTTCTGGAGAGTTATACGCAAACTGGTGCGTAAACGTAATCAGTTTAATGCGAAAAATACTCCGGAACATCAACATATACTTAACATACCTTAAATAACCTTTACATAACTTAGAAATAAGTTTTAAAGGCTTTGGTATGACAAAAACAAGTTAATTCGCTTACAGGGACTAAACTTGACAAACTGCGAAAGTATGCCAATTTGAACTGTAACAGACATTCCGGAACATGACCATAAGTTAAACATACCATAAATATCCTTTACATGGCTTAGAAATAGGCTTTGAGGGGTTCGGTGTGCTAAAATAAACTTTTGGGTCATTCAGGGACTAAAAGTGTCAAAAAGTGCACAAGTTTGCACTTTTGCGCATAACTCACGTTCTGAATACATCCGGATATCCAAAAATTTATGTAAGCACTAAAACATTTTATTTTAGTGTTTGGCATAAGAAAAATCCATTCGTCGCGTCATTTGGATCGTTTTTCGCGCTTATGCGCATTCCGTCGTAATTAACCGAACATCGCGATCGTACGACCAAACGAACCGACATCCGAGATATTTTTGAGCATGTTTTGAGTTCCCTATACTTTAACTTCATTTTAGAGCCTTGAAATGAGGTTAACGGGGTTCAAACGCATCGAAAATAGCTTAAACGGGCTGTAGGGACCATTTCTGCCATTTTTGAAACATTTCTGAAACAGGTGCATGGTGGCGTAGCGCGAGCCCTAAGGCTCTTACCGTCGCGCTACGCAACTGCCTAACCAGATCAGATAAGATCGATTAGTTAGCAGATCACAGCTGTTTAACTCACAACCACAAACCCACACTTGCCCTTTTAGCTCATTAGGGGCCATTTCTAGTCACCACAACTTTCCAACAAGTGTACGCATGAGATTCGATCACGTTATTCAAGAAACGATCTTAACGGTTCGGGAAAAACTATAAATACCCCACCCCCATTTGCTTCAAACTCACAAGAATCTGATCTAATGTGCTCTAAGTTGAAACCTTTGTTTCATACCTGAGCTATTTTGATCTAGATTAGCATTCGAGGACCCTTCGTAAGTATTCCTTCGTTCTTTTATTGCTTTTCGAGTCTGAAAGTCAAACTTTGTTTGACTTTCTGCGTTGACCAGTTTATGGTCAATGCGAAGTTCGTTTGAACTTCGCAACGTGATTGTAATCACGATGGTTATAGTCCCTTGTGACTATGCCTACTGATTACCACGTTGTCTAGGGTCGTAAGGGTAAGCGATCTAATAAATCGCTTATACCTTCGAACCCAACCCATTTGGTCGATCATTAGGATCCGACCAAACACATTAGGTGACCATAGTATATAGCGAATAACCTTCCGAGGTTATACCTTATGGTCGCTTCGTTTAAGTAGTTGTATGATAGGTAGTTTATATGCCTTAGGTAAATTACCAAAATACCCCTTTAATGCCAAAATTCATTTTAAACATATGTGACATAACTTTTGACATCTAAACTGATTTGGCAACAATATTATACATGTTAAGTCATATATTACTTGTCATAGGACTAGTTAGGCGGTCCGAACGCGTTTCACGCGAACGACGCGTTAAAGTAGCATAAGCTACCTAAACGGGTCGTAATGGGTCACAAGCACTTAGGTTAGGTTTCGTTTTAGTATGTGGGCTTTGTTAAACCATATTACACGAGTCACCATACTCGTTTGGTTTACGAACCCTCATTCTATCCGATCCTCCGATATAGGTCCGGTTTATTAACATAGTTACCTATATTAGGTGCCGTTTGATTCCGTGATCTCTAGCATTGCTTGGTGGTTATCTTAGGACTTCTGAGAAATCTCAAGTGAGTACATAGACCCCTCTTTTACTGTTTTCCAAACGTTTTGGGGTGGAACACATGTGCCTACTTGTTACTTTCGTGCCTTCCTGTTTTCACATCATATACCTGCTATGTTTGTTAGTACATTATAGTACACGATTTCATTACATTTCATGCTATGTATGCCCATTGTGTGCGTATTTAGTACCTCGTTTTACATTACATTTCATGCTATGTATGTCCATTGTGTGCATACTTAGTACATTGTTTTACTTTACATTTCTGCTATGTATGTTGACTGATAGCATGCTAGCACATTGATTTACATGACTTTCTGCTTTGTATGTTAACTTTTTTTTTGGGTAAAGGGTTACCCCGGTGATTCTATTATAGACAACTGCCAAATAAGAACACGTAGTGAGGATGAGTTCCCCACTAGTTCATATACAGGACATGCCCCGTATATGTAAACAAAAAAACAAAACAAAACAAGTTACCACCTCAACCTAGCCTACTACAATCATGATAATGACTAACTAGTAGACAAACGAAAAAACAAACAAACGACGTCAACCACCATCATCAAAAATGAAATTGCTACCAACCGGCAGCCCCTTTGCATGAAACAGAAGCCACCTATCCATTGGACACCTTTATGTGAGAGGTGCTTGCCCCTGTACTGGAAGACGTAGGATGTATACCCGATGTCATAAACTCCTTCGTTTCATCATATACATTCTCTACCTCATCATCGTCAGACTCCGCATTTAGCTCATGTCCCCCTTTAGATCTCCCTTGGAAGGAACCCCCGTCCCCCCCCCCCCCCCCAACAAACCCAAGAGCACTAAAAGAATTGTGTGTTTGAACCTTTGACGAGCTAGTCACTGCCTTTTTCTTCTTATCCACAGGTCTATATTCAAACTTGGGCTTTTGATTGTTAACTTGAAAACCACTCTTCTTTACATTCTTCTTTGTCTTGACTTCCGTATAACCATCCTCATCTACTTTCTGATTGTTTGTAGGAGGTTTCACTATCGATCGAATGCCATTAGGACACTCCTCATAAACATGCCCAAAAACACAGCAATGGGCACATCTCGGTGGTTCCCATTCATACTCCACCCTAATAGTCTCAGTAACATATTTATTCCCATCCAAATCAGGAATAGCCATGGTAAGAGTCTCTTTCAAATCCTGATCAGCCGAAATTTCAATGAGAGCCCTAGCATAGCTGCTCCTTCCCCAAGCCTCATTACACATATCAATAGTATACGAATCAAGCCGCACAGGATTCCCAATTTTTGAAGCCAGCATGCTTAACCCATCATCAGAATATGCCACTAGAGGGACATCATGCAATTTAACCCAAACTGCAACCTTTTTAACTTCTTCTTTTTTAAGAGTGTTTGTAGGGGACCAAATGTTGAGAAACATAGGTTTGTTACGGATCATCCAGGGACCCCCTTCAAGAACAACATCCATACCCTTTCTGTCTTCAAACTTGAAGAAAAAGAAACCATTCGAATTCATCATAGTTTTCTGAAGACCATGTTTCTTCCAATTTGTTCTCACAAAGTGTTCAACTACTGGATACGCAATTCTATCCCCCAGAAAATAACCATAAAGAGTGTTAGCTAACCTGTTGTTAACCTGGCGAACAGAATCAATTGGAAGCACTACATCCACTCCATCCATTGAGACGTCTGAGTTTAGAGAACGAAACTTGACTTTAGGAACTTGTTCAGCCGCATCATTGGCCTTCCTAGCAAATTTATCATCATTCTGTTTCTGAATTAAATCACTACCACGCTTAATATCCCCCTGCTCGACCAGTTCATTTAGGACCACATCCGCATAAGATTGGACATGAGCATTTTCATCTTGTATCTGATCTTGAACACGAGGAGGACTAACATCCTTCAACGGTAGCACAAATGCTACCTTTCGTTTGTCAAACACCTTCGCATAAATCTGATTAGGAGAATCAGAGCTGCCAATAACATGCTCAGAATCATTAAGCGGCATCATAAAACATACCTTCTTATTCGGCAATTCAGCAACCCTAGCCGGCATAAGTGAAATTTGTCTAGGCTCAAATGGTTTACCATCAATGTTCTTAATCTTTTTCACAAACACATTAGAATTTTCAGCATCTTGGCCATCCATTGTTGCTGGAACCCTAACGAGATGTTGCTGAATAATCAGCGAACATAAACAATCAGCGAACGAACTTAATCAGCCAACTAATCAGCGAACAAAAACTTAATCAGCAACAAACTTAACCAGCGAACATAAACTTAATCAGCAAACGAACGGATGTTGCTGGAACCCTAACAAGAATCGGTCAGCCAACTGAACTTAATCAGCGACAAAGTATGCAGGCTGCCGAAACCCTAGTCGTTGACAAGCAACCACTCCGCAGAGCTGAAAAACCCTAGCAGCCGTCAAGAACAAAATCGATCAAGAAAGGATTAATCAGATTATAAAAGCAGCAAAACAATCTCTCTTTGTATACCCAGTCCAGATTAACAACGAAACCAAACAACCAGCGGCAGCCAAGTGTAGAAAAAAAAACGAAAAACCAACCCTAATCTTGAACAAAAAACGAATCAAAGAATGATTATATTGAATCGTAAGTGTAAATCAGAATTGATGAGACTCTAATCACACAAAGCAATCCCTACAATCATCAAGAAAACCGAGTTTTAGGTCAAGGAATCTAGAGGGTCGATTTTCTCCATTAGAGAGAGAGAAAACTAGGGCTCTAATACTTTTGTATGTTAACTTAGCATACTTAGTACATTGTTTTCATATAACATGTTCACTTTTGCTATGAAATTTGGTTTGCACAAACGAGACTATTATACGTTCATTAACATTAGCTACGCCGCTCGGTAGTAAGTACTGGTACCATAGGACTTGACAAATCCCATTCCTGACATCCCGGGTTTGTTTGGATGTAAGGAATGACTGAATCCGAAAACATTTCTTTTGATAACCTTGACTGAAAGGGTTATCCGACTGTCTCAAGGCTTGAATGTATGCGTTAACTTACCACATAAATGTTTGTATCAATGTAACATGCATTACTTTGCAAAACATAACTTTTTGATATATTCAAAATACTTTGTTTTGTACATTTCTACATTTGGATTATGCGACAATACTTTACTTACAATACATAACATTTGATTCACATTACTTGACTACTTTTGGACTTATAAACATTTGACATGGCTTATACAAGGACTTTTGACTATTGGTTTAAACATAGACTTTATACATTGGTGGTTTGTTTAAGTGATTTAAGTAACGAGGCGTGTGTAATATGATACAAGCATGGTGGATACGCCGCTAGTACTTCCTATATATAAGTGTTTGTATGGTATTACATCTCGTAGCGTTATTTGAATCATTTCAATTTGAGACATATAACATTTTATATAAATAACATATCTTTCACAAGACATTGCTTTACAAACAACTTATTTTATGCAACTCATTTTACTTGGTTATACATTTAATCCACACATTATTCTTTTATTTATACATATCATTCGATCTTATCGCTTTTTAAACGATTTACAAAACAAAACAATTTACAAGGTTCATGACTGACTTTTGATAAACAACTTTTTCTTAAACTTAAGTCATGAATCCTATTTTCACAAAACCTATGTATCTCACAGGCATTTTTATGCTGACGTACCTATTTTCACATGTGTTTTCAGGATCTTTTGCATAGGATGATGATCGTGACACTAGGGCGGACCTGTGCCTTAGAGACATAAAATGAAGATAGACTTAGTTTAATTATGTTCTAAACTCTTTATTTACTGTTTAAGACAATGTAACTCTTATGTTGATAAATAAAATACAACTTTGTATGCCATGGTTATGAAACAATTAATTATGTTACAACACTCCCCGACGTTTTCCGCCACGTTTTGTATGTTATACGTGGTCGGGTGTGTGACAATTACATTGTCTTAACATAGAACAAACAAATTACAATCGACTATCATTGTTATTATGTCACTAAGGCCTCGTCCAGATCCTATGTGATGCATGCATCCTAGAAATCACATCAAGCAACAACACCTGAAACATATGTAACCTCATACTATCCTAACTTCTTGTGTCGTGATCTTCTTCGTATAACAGTCTGTGATTAGTAAATTGATTTCTCAATGATCTATAACGAACTCGTTAACGAAATTGTGAACGATCAGGAATTAGGGTTTTGATCTTTTTTTCTTTTCAATCGCTGCCGTAGCTTATTGATTTCGAACAGATTGGATAGTGTTGTTGTTTTGTCGGTCCTTCTGGTAGGGCAGAAACCTTGACTTAACAATTATACTATTCGGTTTTGCTAGTATCATAAGTTAGGGTTTTGTTCTAGTCTAGGGTTTCCTTTCGATATTGGTGGTTCTACTGGTTTTCTGGTCGATTCTTATTGCATGGTTTCTTGTTTTCGGTGCTTTTAGAGAGATTTGTTGTACTCCTTATGGATGAAAAAAAAATCAAGTGGATACCCGAAGGATGATCGAGGTAAGCCTCCCTTACCTACGGGTATTGCAAGATTTATGGCTCGTAGAGGTACTACGGATAACTCACATGCGGAGATCAAAAAGATAAACGTGATTGATGAACTCACTAAGATAACGAAGCCAGTCATTGTTCAATCATCATCATCAGATCAGGTTCCTGTGTCTGTTACTGGAGAAGCTGATCCGGTTGAGGGAGTAACTAATCGGATATCATATGCAGAAGTGACTATGAAGAAATCGGTGAATAATAGGGAGGTTAATTTCAGGCATATGATCCCGGTTGACACTAATCAGGAAGCTGATGTGGTAATACCACGTGAAGTAGTGCAGAAGGTTCAAGAAAAATTTGAAAATGTGCTCTATGGTTATTTTCTGGGTAATCGTTTGCCGTACCCGGTAGTAGAGTACTATGCGAAGAATGTTTGGTCCAGGTTTGGGTTTGTTAAGCTGATGATGAACTCAGAGGGGTTTTTCTTTTTCAAGTTTGATTCTAAGGAAGGTATGGCTAAAGTTCTAGAGGGTGGTCCGTGGCTTATTCGTAAGATTCCTTTATTTTTGAATGCTTGGTCACCTTCGGAGGTCCTAAAGAAAGAAGGAATAAAGTCTGTCCCGGTGTGGATTAAACTTCACAACGTGCCTATTTCTATCTATACGGATGATGGATTAAGCTTGTTAGCATCGAAGCTTGGTGTTCCAAAAAGGCTAGACAGTTATACGGCGGACATGTGTGCAGAAAACTGGGGTAGAAGTAGCTTTGCGAGAGCAATGATCGAAATTAATGCTGAGTTTGAATTGAAGGAACACATTGTGGTGGCAATACCTAAACTAGATCAGGAGGGATATATTATGGAAAAAATTCGAGTTGAATATGAATGGAAGCCCCAACGTTGTTCTCTATGTTGCATTTTCGGACATGATGATCAATCATGTCCAAAGAATGTTGTGGCTAAACCAAAACAAGTAACAATTGATGCTGATGGCTTTATAACTGACAAGAGAAAGACAGTTAAACCTGGTGGCATTTATAAAAAGCAGAAACAGAAGTTTCAATACCGTCCGAAAAGCTCGAAAGCTGATCCGAGTACATCAGGTACAAAGCCTATCATTAGGCCTGATTCGGAACCCTCAAATTCTACTGGTAATATCCGGACAACAAATTCGTTTGGCACGTTAGAAAACTTGGACGAGGGTGTAGAAAACCTGAATGATCTGAACTGGAAACCTGTTAATCTTAATATCAAATCTGGCCGAATTAATGAGGAAGTGGTGGAAACTATTCCTACAGAAACGTCTCGATTTATGAGTATGGAATACCCGGAAATTTTTTCTGAAGGAGCAAGCACTCCTGGTCAAGGTGTTATTAATGGGTAGCATTCTAACGTGGAATATTAGGGGCCTGAACCGTCCCCTAAAACAAACTGAGGTTCGGTTACTAGTTTGTGAAAATAAAATTAATATTTGTGCTCTGCTCGAGTCTCATGTGAATGTTTCGAAGCTTGCAAAGGTGTGTAAGAATGTTTTCCATAAATGGAGTTGGACTTCTAATGGTGGTCTTTGCGATAAAGGTACCAGGATCATATTAGGCTGGAATGAAGAAGTGGTGGATATTATGGTTCTAGCTCAGACGGATCAAGTAATTCATGCTCAAATCAGAAATAAAAATAACAACACGGTATTCTTCTGTTCTTTTGTTTATGCAAAAAATACTTATCAAGATAGGAGGCAGCTATGGGATGATTTGTGTGTGCATAAGAGTTTCTGTCATAATAAACCCTGGTCTATAATGGGTGATTTTAATGAGACATTGCATGTTGAAGACTCTCTTTTTGGGCCGTCTAATAATTCTCTTGGATCTCGTGAGTTTAGTGAATGTATTAAACACATAGAGATGATGGATTTGAAGGGACATGGCCTCCATTTCACTTGGAACCAAAAACCAAAGAAAGGGGTGGGGTTAATGAAGAAGATAGATCGTGTGATGGGGAATATAAAGTTTCTAGATTTGTTTTCGGAAGCTTTTGTGATGTATCACCCGTTCCGGGTCTCCGACCATACTCCTTGCATACTAAAACTTTCAAGTCAAGTTTACAAGAAACAGAAGCCTTTCAAGTTCCCGAACTTTATTACTTCTAAACCTGACTTCCGGTTGTACGTAGAACAGGAGTGGGCCAAGAAGATTGATGGTTTTATGATGTTTTCGGTTATGAAACGGCTCAGAAACTTGAAGCCATTTTTTAGGAAATTGCTGTATTCTCAAGGAAACCTGCATAAAAAGGTGTCTGAGCTTCGTATTAAACTGGATAATATACATAATCTGATAGATCAGGACCCGTTGAATGCTTCTCTTCGTCAACAGGAGGCTCTGTTGTAACACCTGTGCCTTCACGGCCATCAAACAAATACCAAACCAATGAAATATTATATTTCATACTTGGGATTTGTAAAAAATATGTGTATCATTTGCACATATCAATTCTTGTTCAATTTCAAACTCTAAATCGCTTTCTGGAAGGTTATACGCGCACCGATGCGTAAATATAACCAGTTTAATGCAACAAACACTCCGGAATAGTGACATAAGCTTAACATACCTTAAATAACCTTTACATAACTTAGAAATAAGTTTTGAAGGCTTTGGTATGGCAAAATCAAGTTTAATAGCTTACAGGGACTAAAGTTGACAAACTGCGAAAGTATGCCAATTTGAACTGTAACAGACATTCCGGAACATGACCATAAGTTAAACATACCATAAATATCCTTTACATAGCTTAGAAATAGGCTTTGAGGGGTTCGGTGTGCTAAAATAAACTTTTGGGTCATTCAGGGACTAAAAGTGTCAAAAAGTGCACAAGTTTGCATTTTCGCGCATAACTTACGTTCTGAATACATCCGGACATCCAAAAATTTATGTAAGCACTAAAACATTTTATTTTAGTGTTCGGCATAAGAAAAATCCATGCGTCGTGTCACACCCCGACCACGTAGAACATACAAAACGTGGCGGAAACGTCGGGGAGTGTTGTAACAGAATTAATTGTTTCAAATCCATGGCAATTGAAGTTTCGTTTTATTGATTAAAAGTGTTACAATGTCTTAACAAACAAAGAAATACAACATAATTAACTAGTCTTGCATCTTTTATTGTCACTAAAGCCCAAGTCTGTCTAAGTGTATCTTGATCATCTTATGCAACAGCTCCTGAAAAACACATGTGAAAATAGGTACGTCAGCATAAAAATGCCGGTGAGATACATAGGTTTTGTGAAAATAGGTTTCATGACTTATGTTTGAGAAAATGTTTAGTCATGAACCTTGTTATTTGCTTTGTTTTGTAAATCATTTGAAAATCGATAAGACCAGATGATATGTATAAATAATGTATAATGTATGGTTAAATGAATAACCATGTAAAATGAGTTTGTATTAGATAAGTTGTTTGTAAATCAATGTCTTGTGAAAAATATGTTATTTGTATAAAATGTTCTATGTCTCAAACTGAAATGATTCAAATAACGTTACGACATGTAATACCATACAAACACTTATATATAGGAAGTACCAGCGGCGTATCCACCATGCTTGTATCATATTACACACGCATCGTTACTTAATCACTTAATCAAACCAAACCAAACAATGTAAGATGTCTATGTTTAAACCAATTGCCAAATGTATTGAATAATATGTCAAAATGTTTATGTCAAGATGTAAACCATGTAATGTGTAACCAAAATGATATGCATGGCTAGTGAAATGCATCAACTAAACCATATGCACAAGAACATAGTATTGAAGTAAAACTTGGTTTAAATCAAAGTTATGTTTTGTGTAGTAAATGCATGATCAATGTAAATCATGTAATATGCGTCCAAAATGTAAGTATATGATGAATAAGAAATGTACTAAGTATGCTACAACAAACATACATAGCATGTGAACTGAAATATCTGTACTAAGTATGCAACAACATACATACGTAGCATGCGACCTGTACTAAGTATGCAACAATAGACATACGTAGCATGTGATGTAATGTAAAACAATGTACTAAGTAATGCACACAATGGCACACCTAGTATGAAATGTAATGAAATCATGTACTATAATGAACATAGGAAGTATATGATTTGAAAACAGGAAAGCATGAAAGTAACAAGTAGGCACATGTGTTCCACCCCAAAACAGTTTGGAAAACAGTAAAAGAGGGGTCTATGTACTCACTTGAGATTGCTCAGTAGTCCTTGAGTAACAACCAAACAAAGCTGGAGATCACGGAAATCAAACGGCACCTAATATAGGTAACTATGTTAATTAACCGGACCTAAATCGGAAGATTGGGTAGCATTAGGGTTTGTAAACCAAATGAGTGTAGGAACTCATATGATATGGTTTAACAAAGCCTTCATACTAAATGAAACTTAACCTAAGTGTCTACGACCCATTACGACCCGTTTAGGAAGCTTATGCTACTTTAACGTGTCGTTCGCGTGAAACGCGTTCGGACCGCCTAACTAGTCCTATGACAAGTGTTATATGCCTAAACATGTTACATAATCAGTTATGTGACAAAAGTTTAGGTTACATATGATTAATTACCAATTATACATGAAAAGGGTATTCTGGTAATTTACCTAAGGCATATAAACTACCTATCATACAACTACTTAAACGATGTGACCATAGGGTATAACCTCGGAAGGTTATTCCCTACCTACTATGGTCACCTAATGTGTTTGGTCGGATCCTAATGATCGACCAAATGGGTCGAGTTCGAAGGTATAGGCGATTTATTAGATCGCTTACCCTACGACTCTAGACAACGTGGTAATCAGTGGGCATAGTCCCAAGGGACTATGACCAACGTGATTACACTCACGTTGCGAAGTTCAAACGAACTTCGCATTGACCATTACTGGTCAACGCTGAAAGTCAAACAAAGTTTGACTTTCTGACTCGAAAAGCAGTAAAATAAGGAAAAGAACGAAAGAATACTAACCCAGGGTCCCCGAATGCTAATCCCGACTTCAAGAACTCAGGTATGAAACAATGGTTTCAACTTAGAGCTCTCAAAAATCAGAATTCTTGTAAGTTTTGCATTGGGGTGTTGGGGTATTTATAGTATTCGGTCCACCGTTGAGATCGTTTCTTGGAAAAGGGGAAACGATCAAGGCCGTACATGTGTTGGAACCTTATGGTGACTAAAATATGATCTTATCAGCTGACTAAGCATTTTAGAACATGTGGTTGAGGTTGTAACAGCTGCAGCCTGCTGTTTAGAAACTCTGAATCTGGTCAGCAGACCCCTAGCGCACCGCTACGCTTAAAGTGTAGCGCACCGCTAGGCACTATTTCGGCAGAATTACACTTTTGGTCCCTGAACTGTATTTAGGCCATTTTCGACACGTTTAAGGCCCGTTAACCCCATTTTAAAGCTCTAAAATGAAGTTAAAGTATAGGGAACTTAAAATGTGTTCAAAAATATCTCGGATGTCGGTTCGTTTGGCCGTACGAACGCGATGTTCGCTTAATTACGACGGAATGCGCATAAGCGCGAAAAACGAACCAAATGACGAAACGAATGGATTTTTCTTATGGCGAACACTAAAATATAATATAGTCATGCTTACATAAATTTTTGGATGTCCGGATGTATTCAGAACGTAAGTTATGCGCGAAAATGCAAACTTGTGCACTTTCTGACACTTTTAGTCCCTGAATGACCCAAAAGTTTATTTTAGCACACCGAACCCCTCAAAGCCTATTTCTAAGCTATGTAAAGGATATTTATGGTATGTTTAACTTATGGTCATGTTCCGGAAGGTCTGTTACAGTTCAAATTGGCATACTTTCGCAGTTTGTCAACTTTAGTCCCTGTAGACGAATAACTTTGATTTCACCACACCAAACCTTCCAAAACTTATATCTAAGTTATGTAAAGGTTATATAAGGTATGTTAAGCCTATTTCACTATTCCGGAGTGTTCGTTGCATTAAACTGGTTATATTTACGCATCAGTGCGTGTATAACCTTCCAGGAAGCGATTTAGAGCTTGTATTCGAACAAGAATTGATATGTGTAAACGATACACATATTTTTACAAATCCCAAGTATGAAATACTATATTTCATTGGTTTGGCATTTGATTGATGGTTGAAATGACACAGGTGTTACAGTCTCCCCTACTTTAGGAAATTTCGTCCCGAAATTTATTTGTAGGAGTTTATATGTGACTTTGTGTTAAACAACCATCAAAAATGAACAAGTCATAATCCTGTAATTTCTCTTTAACTATCATTTTTCAGAAATGAAAAATGAACGGAGTTATTTTCAACAGGCATTCTTTAGAAACAAAAATGAACGGAATAGTCATTTTACATCTTCAGAAACAAAAATGAACCGAATGAGTCATTTTACATCTTCAGAAACAAAAATGAACCGAATGAGTCATTTTACATCTTCAGAAACAAAAATGAACCGAATGAGTCATTTTACATCTTCAGAAACAAAAATGAACGGAATAGTCATTTTACATCTTCAGAAACAAAAATGAACCGAATGAGTCATTTTACATCTTCAGAAACAAAAATGAACGGAATAGTCATTTTACATCTTCAGAAACAAAAATGAACCGAATGAGTCATTTTACATCTTCAGAAACAAAAATGAACGGAATAGTCATTTTACATCTTCAGAAACAAAAATGAACGGAATAGTCATTTTACATCTTCAGAAACAAAAATGAACCGAATGAGTCATTTTACATCTTCAGAAACAAAAATGAACGGAATACATGACAAAATTTGCTGTGGTCTCTGTGCACTGAATTTCCATAATTATGTACGCGTCCATAATTACGTAATTCCTTGCACAGTCCGCACAGTGCATTTCATGATGTGTAGGGGAAGAAAATATCAAACCTGTGATGAGTGTGACTAGACCACCATAGGGTCCTTTTAATCAGATCAACACATGATCTTTTTAATTAGACCTCCAAGGAGTCCTTTCAGCTATTTCATCACATGATATACCTAACCAGATTTTTGGATCAATCTGTTTAACTAGACCACTCAAGGGGTCTAATTAAAGAATAGTACAATAAAATCCAAGGGACTTAACTACAACGTAGAAGCCCATTGAGGATTTAATATAGTACACAAAGATATGGAAGATTCTACGAGAATTTGGATAACAAAACTTGGATTTATACAAAAACATAAAAGGAAACACATAAGCACATAATCACATAGTTGTTTAATTTGTTATCTTTGGACGCGGATACTTAAAGCACACCAAGAATCCAATTCGTGGATTTCATTTGGCACTTTAATCATATCAAGAATCTATCTATGAAGATAGGATAATCTTAAAAGGAATTCGGCTTTGTCCTTATTGAATTGTGATGTACGTATTGAATCATACAAAGAATTCAATTAAGGATTCCGATGAATGATACCCATCCACAAGGATCTAATTATGAGGATAGAAAGATCCTACATGGATTTTTTTGAAGTTTGTGTGACGGGAGGTGTTTCGACACCTTGCACTAGGCGTGCTTACGTCGACACACAAGGTAGAAAGTTCATGAGGTTGAGGCGCCAGATATGTCAAGCGACATATGAAGCAGAGTTTGAAGGTTGAGTAGCAGCAGGATTTGTAACAGCTTTGCTTTGGATTGCAAAGCGGCACATGTTAACCAAATGTCTCCATCGTCCACCGTGGGTACATTTGAAACAGGTATTTGGTTTGGATGCTGACAGTTGCATTGATTGCACCAAGGAGCAGTTCCCTTACGGCTTCATCCCTTAGGCGAGTCTTGGTGAGAGCTAAATCAACGGTCTTCTGGAGTACGACGCCTATTTGTTGGGAAATTGTAGCACCTGGTTCGGACATCGTTGTTGCAACGTAGAGGCACCATGAAGAAAATGGAAGACATAGGAGGAAAGAAGCGAAAGATAGTCGAAAGAAAAATGACAACGCATGAAGGTTGTGACCATTTGTTTGTTACCAAAGGCAAACAAATGAGACAGTGACTAATCAAAGTAAGCGGGTCTATATAATGTATCGCGAAGACATGCTCGCCTATAAGTGAACACTCATCCCAAGAATTCCCAGGTAAGCACAACTGGTCTCGCGTCTGATGAGATGTATACGAAGTGCTTGCCTAGACAGAAAACCCAGAATACAGGCATTCACCCTTCCAGTTTGCACGTGTTCACATTATTTAAAACCCAAAACCTTGACGAGATTTTGAAAACTCAAAGGGGTTCAAAACCATATAATAGAGAGTTCAAAACCTTACAATAGAGGGTTCAAAACCTTGTAATAAATCATCCTAGAACAGATGATTAGTTTTCAAAGCGGTTTTGAAATTTATGTTCTTGTTGTGGTCGTCGCCTAAGGATAGGTGACGGTATTGTTTTATGACTAAACGCAAGTAAACTCGCGTTAGGGTCCTAAGAAAGTTATAGACTAGGTCAAAGCATTACTAATAACCTAATTCCCTATAACCATTGGCTCTGATACCATCTTTTCTGTCACACCCCGACCACGTAGAACATACAAAACGTGGCGGAAACGTCGGGGAGTGTTGTAACAGAATTAATTGTTTCAAATCCATGGCAATTGAAGTTTCGTTTTATTGATTAAAAGTGTTACAATGTCTTAACAAACAAAGAAATACAACATAATTAACTAGTCTTGCATCTTTTATTGTCACTAAAGCCCAAGTCTGTCTAAGTGTATCTTGATCATCTTATGCAACAGCTCCTGAAAAACACATGTGAAAATAGGTACGTCAGCATAAAAATGCCGGTGAGATACATAGGTTTTGTGAAAATAGGTTTCATGACTTATGTTTG
Organism: Helianthus tuberosus; assembly: GCA_030545235.1. Taxonomy (NCBI): domain Eukaryota; kingdom Viridiplantae; phylum Streptophyta; class Magnoliopsida; order Asterales; family Asteraceae; genus Helianthus; species Helianthus tuberosus. Next base: position 114,880,780 of record CM060452.1, on the reverse strand, counting down.
AGAAAATGTTTAGTCATGAACCTTGTTATTTGCTTTGTTTTGTAAATCATTTGAAAATCGATAAGACCAGATGATATGTATAAATAATGTATAATGTATGGTTAAATGAATAACCATGTAAAATGAGTTTGTATTAGATAAGTTGTTTGTAAATCAATGTCTTGTGAAAAATATGTTATTTGTATAAAATGTTCTATGTCTCAAACTGAAATGATTCAAATAACGTTACGACATGTAATACCATACAAACACTTATATATAGGAAGTACCAGCGGCGTATCCACCATGCTTGTATCATATTACACACGCATCGTTACTTAATCACTTAATCAAACCAAACCAAACAATGTAAGATGTCTATGTTTAAACCAATTGCCAAATGTATTGAATAATATGTCAAAATGTTTATGTCAAGATGTAAACCATGTAATGTGTAACCAAAATGATATGCATGGCTAGTGAAATGCATCAACTAAACCATATGCACAAGAACATAGTATTGAAGTAAAACTTGGTTTAAATCAAAGTTATGTTTTGTGTAGTAAATGCATGATCAATGTAAATCATGTAATATGCGTCCAAAATGTAAGTATATGATGAATAAGAAATGTACTAAGTATGCTACAACAAACATACATAGCATGTGAACTGAAATATCTGTACTAAGTATGCAACAACATTCATACGTAGCATGCGACCTGTACTAAGTATGCAACAATAGACATACGTAGCATGTGATGTAATGTAAAACAATGTACTAAGTAATGCACACAATGGCACACCTAGTATGAAATGTAATGAAATCATGTACTATAATGTACTAATGAACATAGGAAGTATATGATTTGAAAACAGGAAAGCATGAAAGTAACAAGTAGGCACATGTGTTCCACCCCAAAACAGTTTGGAAAACAGTAAAAGAGGGGTCTATGTACTCACTTGAGATTGCTCAGTAGTCCTTGAGTAACAACCAAACAAAGCTGGAGATCACGGAAATCAAACGGCACCTAATATAGGTAACTATGTTAATTAACCGGACCTAAATCGGAAGATTGGGTAGCATTAGGGTTTGTAAACCAAATGAGTGTAGGAACTCATATGATATGGTTTAACAAAGCCTTCATACTAAATGAAACTTAACCTAAGTGTCTACGACCCATTACGACCCGTTTAGGAAGCTTATGCTACTTTAACGTGTCGTTCGCGTGAAACGCGTTCGGACCGCCTAACTAGTCCTATGACAAGTGTTATATGCCTAAACATGTTACATAATCAGTTATGTGACAAAAGTTTAGGTTACATATGATTAATTACCAATTATACATGAAAAGGGTATTCTGGTAATTTACCTAAGGCATATAAACTACCTATCATACAACTACTTAAACGATGTGACCATAGGGTATAACCTCGGAAGGTTATTCCCTACCTACTATGGTCACCTAATGTGTTTGGTCGGATCCTAATGATCGACCAAATGGGTCGAGTTCGAAGGTATAGGCGATTTATTAGATCGCTTACCCTACGACTCTAGACAACGTGGTAATCAGTGGGCATAGTCCCAAGGGACTATGACCAACGTGATTACACTCACGTTGCGAAGTTCAAACGAACTTCGCATTGACCATTACTGGTCAACGCTGAAAGTCAAACAAAGTTTGACTTTCTGACTCGAAAAGCAGTAAAATAAGGAAAAGAACGAAAGAATACTAACCCAGGGTCCCCGAATGCTAATCCCGACTTCAAGAACTCAGGTATGAAACAATGGTTTCAACTTAGAGCTCTCAAAAATCAGAATTCTTGTAAGTTTTGCATTGGGGTGTTGGGGTATTTATAGTATTCGGTCCACCGTTGAGATCGTTTCTTGGAAAAGGGGAAACGATCAAGGCCGTACATGTGTTGGAACCTTATGGTGACTAAAATATGATCTTATCAGCTGACTAAGCATTTTAGAACATGTGGTTGAGGTTGTAACAGCTGCAGCCTGCTGTTTAGAAACTCTGAATCTGGTCAGCAGACCCCTAGCGCACCGCTACGCTTAAAGTGTAGCGCACCGCTAGGCACTATTTTGGCAGAATTACACTTTTGGTCCCTGAACTGTATTTAGGCCATTTTCGACACGTTTAAGGCCCGTTAACCCCATTTTAAAGCTCTAAAATGAAGTTAAAGTATAGGGAACTTAAAATGTGTTCAAAAATATCTCGGATGTCGGTTCGTTTGGCCGTACGAACGCGATGTTCGCTTAATTACGACGGAATGCGCATAAGCGCGAAAAACGAACCAAATGACGAAACGAATGGATTTTTCTTATGGCGAACACTAAAATATAATATAGTCATGCTTACATAAATTTTTGGATGTCCGGATGTATTCAGAACGTAAGTTATGCGCGAAAATGCAAACTTGTGCACTTTCTGACACTTTTAGTCCCTGAATGACCCAAAAGTTTATTTTAGCACACCGAACCCCTCAAAGCCTATTTCTAAGCTATGTAAAGGATATTTATGGTATGTTTAACTTATGGTCATGTTCCGGAAGGTCTGTTACAGTTCAAATTGGCATACTTTCGCAGTTTGTCAACTTTAGTCCCTGTAGACGAATAACTTTGATTTCACCACACCAAACCTTCCAAAACTTATATCTAAGTTATGTAAAGGTTATATAAGGTATGTTAAGCCTATTTCACTATTCCGGAGTGTTCGTTGCATTAAACTGGTTATATTTACGCATCAGTGCGTGTATAACCTTCCAGGAAGCGATTTAGAGCTTGTATTCGAACAAGAATTGATATGTGTAAACGATACACATATTTTTACAAATCCCAAGTATGAAATACTATATTTCATTGGTTTGGCATTTGATTGATGGTTGAAATGACACAGGTGTTACACGTCGCGTCATTTGGATCAGTTTTGCACTTTCGGGACCAGATTCGATGTATTAGCCGTTGTTTAATTCACAACCACACATTCTAACAATGCTTAGTCAGCGGATAAGGATGGAATTTAGGCACCATGACATTTCAACACATGTATGGATGAAATTTAAACACCTAAACACCATGACATTTCAACACATGTATGGATGGAATTTAAACACCTAAACACCATGACATTTCAACACATGTATGGATGGAATTTAAACACCTAAACACCATGACATTTCAACACATGTATGGATGGAATTTAAACACCTAAACACCATGACATTTCAACACATGTACGGATGGGATTAAGGCACGTTTTCCTTGAAACGATCTTAACGGTTCGGGTATTCCTATAAATACCCATCCACCCCCATTGCTAAAATCACTAGAACTTTGATTTGAGAAACTCTAATTTGAAACTATTGTTTCATACCTGAGATTTTTGAATCGAGGTTAGCATTCGGGGACCCTTCGTAAGTATTCTTTCGTTCTTTTCCTTATTTTACTGCTTTTCGAGTCAGAAAGTCAAACTTTGTTTGACTTTCAGCGTTGACCAGTAATGGTCAATGCGAAGTTCGTTTGAACTTCGCAACGTGATTGTAATCACGATGGTTATAGTCCCTTGGGACTATGCCTACTGATTACCACGTTGTCTAGGGTCGTAGGGTAAGCGATCTAATAAATCGCTTATACCTCGAACCCGACCCAGTTTGGTCGATCATTAGGATCCGACCAAATACATTAGGTGACCATAGTAGGTAGGGAATAACCTTCCGAGGTTATACCCTATGGTCACATCGTTTGAGTAGTTGTATGATAGGTGGTTTATATGCCTGAGGTAAATTACCAGAATACCCTTTTCATGTATAATTGGTAATTAAGCATATGTAACCTAAACCTTTGTCACATAACTGATTATGTAACATGTTTAGGCATATAACACTTGTCATAGGGCTAGTTAGACGGTCCGAACGCGTTTCACGCGCACGACGCGTTAAAGTAGCATAAGTTACCTTAATGGGTCGCGATGGGTCGATAATACTTAGGTTAAGTTTCATTTAGTATGTAGGCTTTGTTAAACCATATCATATGAGTTCCTACACTCATTTGGTTTACAAACCCTCCTGCTACCCAGTCTTCCGATTTAGGTCCGGGTTAATTATGTAGTTACCTATATTAGGTTCCGTTTGATTTCCGGGACTCCTCTAGCTTACTTGGTAGTTGTTCAAGACTCCTAAGCACTCCCAGGCGAGTACATTATTCCCCTCTTTTACTGTTTTCAACTGTTTTGGGGTGACTCATATGTGCTAAATGCTTTATCAATGATTTCAATAACAATTACAATGTGGTTTCAAGAACAATAACAATTATTTCAAGAACGCTAACAATGATTTCAAGAACGAATACAATGATTTCAAGAACGAATACAATGATTTCAAGAACGAATACAATGATTTCAAAAACTAATAACAATTTCAATAAAGTGAACGAACTTGTTGGTTGTAGTTTACATGACCGATGACATTCATTAGCAATGATCAAGCCGACCAGTATTAGGTTATGGTACCATAGGATCTGACAAATCCCGTTATTTACTGCACCCATTGTTATGTGTGGGGGTTGTGGGTAGCGACTGAATCTGTAATTATTAACTTATCCTTTGGTAAGGATTTGTTAAGAACGAGAACGAGAGCGAGTTGGAACGAGGAACGCGTCAAGAAGGTTTGAATGTTATTAGAGAATCGACCATAAAGTAGTTTCACAATTAAAACAAGAACGACCAGAACGATTTTACAAAATGGGTTAACGATTGGGTAAACATTTTAACATGATTGACATTTGATCATGCATTTCCCACAAAGCATAACTTTGATTTAAACCAAGTTTTACTTCAATACTTTGTTTTTGTGCATATGGTTTAGTTGAGACATTTCACTTGCCATACATGGATATTTGACATAGACATTTGACATGGATATTTGACATAGACATTTGACATGGATATTTGACATAGACATTTGACAATTTATTTAAACATAGACATTTTACATTGTTTGGTTTGGTTTGATTAAGTGACTAAGTAACGATGTGTGTGTAATATGATACAAGCATGGTGGATACGCCGCTGGTACTTCCTATATATAAGTGTTTGTATGGTATTACATATTGTAGCGTTATTTGAATCATTTCAGTTTGAGACATAGAACATTTTATACAAGTAACATACTTTTCACAAGACATTGATTTACAAACAACTTATCTTACACAAACTCATTTTACATGGTTATTCATTTACTCATGCATTATTTTCTTATTTATACATATCATCTGAACTAATTGTTTTTCAAATGATTTACAAAGACAAAGCAAATTACAAGGTTCATGACTAAACATTTTCTTAAAACAGAAGTCATGAATCTTATTTTCACAAAACCTATGTATCTCGCCAGCATTTCTTTGCTGACCTCGTTTTCACATATGTTTCAGGTATTGCAAGATATCGTTTGATAGGATGCATGCTCACATAGGACTGGACAAGGCCTTAGTGACTCAATAACAATGATAGACTATGTTTAAATAGTGTATTTAGATTTCCAGACGATGTAATTACTCTATGTTTAATAAAACGAAACACTTTTGATATCCATGGTTATGAAACATTAATTCTGTTGCAACACGCCCCGATGTTTCCGCCGCGATTTGTTGTTTTACGCGGTCGGGGTGTGACAGAAAGATGGTATCAGAGCCAATGGTTATAGGGAATTAGGTTATTAGTAATTAGTAATGCTTTGACCTAGTCTATAACCTTCTTAGGACCCTAACGCGAGTTTACTTGCGTTTAGTCATAAAACAATACCGTCACCTATCCTTAGGTGACGACCACAACAAGAACATAAATTTCAAAACCGCTTTGAAAACTAATCATCTGTTCTAGGATGATTAATTTCTAGGTTTTGAACCCTCTATTGTAAGGTTTTGAACCCCTTTGAATTTTCAAAATCTCGTCAAGGTTTTGGGTTTTAAATAATGTGAACACGTGCAAACTGGAAGGGTGAATGCCTGTATTCTGGGTTTTCTGTCTAGGCAAGCACTTCGTATACATCTCATCAGACGCGAGACCAGTTGTGCTTACCTGGGAATTCTTGGGATGAGTGTTCACTTATAGGCGAGCATGTTTTCGCGATACATTATTTTTAACCTATTTACTTTGACTAATCACCAAGGTCGTTCGTTGCTTTGTAGTAACAAACAAATGACCACTATCCTTGCTTTCATCAGATTTGTTTCATCTCATTCTTTTCGTCTAAATTCTCTCACTCGTTTCCTTTCATGTTTCCTCTTTTAGACAATGCCTCCTCGACGCGAAAGCCAGATAGAGACTGCCGAGCTGGCAGAAATCATTGCGCAGCAAATGGCTGCTCAATTCCCAAACCTCTTTGCTCAATGGAACCAAGCCAACAACAACAACAATGTGCTATGCAAATACAAGGATTTCAACCAGGCTAAACCACTCAAGTTTAGTGGTTCTGAAGGAGCAACTGGGCTTCTTCAGTGGTTCGAAAGCATTGAGAATACTTTTCGCCACGTGCAGTGCCCGGATAATCGCAAGGTCGAGTTCTCCTCGAGCGTGTTTCAGAAGAGGGCTCTTACATGGTGGAATGGGGTAATGAGAGACCGAGGTGCGGAAGTTGCTCTCGCACAGACCTGGGCTGAACTTAGGGCTCTGATGATGAGGGAATTTTGTCCTCGTCATGAGCAGCGAGCTTTGGAGAAGGAATTTGATGAGTTGAAGCAAGATAGTGGTGAGCACAGGGCGTATACTGATAGGTTTGAGGAGCTGAGTCTGCTTTGCCCTACAATGGTTACCCCAGTTGACATAGCTATCGAAAGGTACATCGACGGCCTACCTGACTCGGTACAAGACATCCTTACTGGTAGTAACCCTGCCACACTCCGTCAGGCGATCGAGTTATCAGCGACATTGACTGAGTCGCAGATTCGGAAGAACAAGTTACACAGGAAGGGTGACAAGGGCAGGAAACAGTCAGCTGACAAGGAGGATAGCAAGAAAGGCCAAAACAAGAAGGGTAAGGAAGGTGAGACGTCAAAGAAATCAAAGAAGCGAAAGGGTGCCCAAAGTTTTGCTGTTACAGCACAGACTGCTCAGAACCCGCGGAACCCACCAGCTCAGCCACCTGCAAAGAAAGCATATGCCGGTACCGCACCTTATTGTGCACGCTGCAACGGTCATTACGCAGTACAACAAACTTGCTGGCAATGCACGACATGTGGTAAACTTGGGCATTTGGCCAAGATTTGTCGTTTGGGACAAAATCAGGCTGCTCAGGTTCAAGCTCCGGTTCAAGGGAATGCTGCGAGATTTCCACTGGGTTCATGTTTCAACTGCGGAGAGATTGGTCACTTCCGCCACAACTGCCCAAGACTGGTGAATGCAAATGCTAACGCAAACCCAAATGCGAATGTCAACGTCAATGTGAATCCAGCACGTGGTCGAGTGTTTAACATCAATGAGGCACTCATTGATGAAGGAGTGAACAATTAGTATTTTGTTTTTCCTCTGGTTGGTATCTTGTAACATTTAAAGACAATGCGGTTGTTATATAAATAAAAATTTGTGGTTTTATTTTCTAACTAATGCAATTGTATGAATGTTTGATTCAACCTTGTGATGTCAACACAAAGACAAAACTACTCGTGTGGTTCTGTCATTTTTACGATCACTTGAGATCTCCCTAAGAACCTCAAACACTGGTTTCTTTTAAATCTGAAGTATCTTATCGTCTTGCACCGTTCGAGATGCAAGAATTATCAAAACAACTTCAAGAGTTGTCTGATAAAGGATTCATCCGTCCGAACTTTTCACCTTGGAGAAATTCTTGTTCTCCTTGTGAAAAGAAAAATGGATCTTTTCGAATGTATATCGATTAAAGTAAGCCTAGTAAGCTTACCATCAAGAATCGATATCCCCTACCTTAAATCAACGATTTCTCCAATCAACTACATAGCGTTTCATGCTTTTTCCAAGATCGATTTGCGCTTTGGGTATAATCAACTTTGAATTCTCGAAGAAGATATTCCCAAAACGGTTTTCTTCACGAAGAATGGCCATTACGAGTTTACAGTCATGCCTTTTGGGTTGACAAATGCTCCAGCCATCTTCAAGGACTTAATAAATAGAGTCTGCAAGCCTTATTTGGATCAGTTCGTCATTGTTATTAATGACATCTTGATCTATTCATGTCCCGAGCCGATCGCGATCAACACCTTCGTTGACATTGGAACCCTTAAAGAAGGAACAAATTTTTCGCTAAATCCTCCAAGGGGAAATTTTGGCTTAAAGAAGTTCAGTTCTTGGGTCATGTAGTCAACAAGCAGGGTATTCATATGGATCAATCCAAATTACCGCAATTAAGGATTTGATCCCTAGTATGATTTAAATACCCGTGTCCAGCGATAACAAATTAAACAATTAAACAAATTGAACGATTATGCGATTATATGTTATGTGTTTGTGTGTTCTCCTCTATGTTTTTGTGTGATACGATTTTCAAATCCTCATAGAATCTTTCATATCTTCATATGAGGGATTCATAGTAGGATATTCAAAAGGTACTACCTTAATCTTATGGGCTTCTACGTTGTAGTTAAGACCCTTGGGTTATATAGTACCACTCCATGGTTCGATAAGAGACCCTTTTAGTGGTCTAGTCAAAAAGATTGATTCACAATTTGGTTAAAGAACGACATCTAGTGATGTAGCTGGACAGACTCCTTGATAGTCTATTTAGATCATTTATTGATTTAATTAAAAGGACTCTATGGGGTCTAGTCACACTCATCATAAGAATGTTCATTTGGTTTTCCCCTACACATTATAAAATAGACTGTGTGAACTGTGCAAGGAATTGTCTGATTATGGTCGCGTACATAATTATGAAATTTAGTGCACAGAAACCCAGTAAGATTTATTATGTGTAAGAACCGATAGCGACAACAATAACAAAATGACAACGATGTAATGGAGGTACGGGGGACGCACCAATGACACTTCATATACTTGTATATAAGTGTCCCTCTTACATTGCAAACATAATGTTATTAAGGTTCCTAGAAGTTCAAGAACCCTAACCAATGTTGCTCGGTCTTTTCAACTTCATGTTTTAAGCTCTCACAAGTTTCCTCTAAATAAATTTCAGGACGAAATTTCCTAAAGTAGGGGAGACTGTAACACCTGTGCCTTCACGGCCATCAAACAAATACCAAACCAATGAAATATTATATTTCATACTTGGGATTTGTAAAAAATATGTGTATCATTTGCACATATCAATTCTTGTTCAATTTCAAACTCTAAATCGCTTTCTGGAAGGTTATACGCGCACCGATGCGTAAATATAACCAGTTTAATGCAACAAACACTCCGGAATACTGACATAGGCTTAACATACCTTAAATAACCTTTAAATAACTTAGAAATAAGTTTTGAAGGCTTTGGTATGGCAAAATCAAGTTTAATAGCTTACAGGGACTAAAGTTGACAAACTGCGAAAGTATGCCAATTTGAACTGTAACAGACATTCCGGAACATGACCATAAGTTAAACATACCATAAATATCCTTTACATAGCTTAGAAATAGGCTTTGAGGGGTTCGGTGTGCTAAAATAAACTTTTGGGTCATTCAGGGACTAAAAGTGTCAAAAAGTGCACAAGTTTGCATTTTCGCGCATAACTTACGTTCTGAATACATCCGGACATCCAAAAATTTATGTAAGCACTAAAACATTTTATTTTAGTGTTCGGCATAAGAAAAATCCATGCGTCGCGTCATTTGGATCAGTTTTGCACTTTCGGGACCAGATTCGATGTATTAGCCGTTGTTTAATTCACAACCACACATTCTAACAATGGTTAGTCAGCGGATAAGGATGGAATTTAGGCACCATGACATTTCAACACATGTATGGATGAAATTTAAACACCTAAACACCATGACATTTCAACACATGTATGGATGGAATTTAAACACCTAAACACCATGACATTTCAACACATGTACGGATGGGATTAAGGCACGTTTTCCATGAAACGATCTTAACGGTTCGGGTATTCCTATAAATACCCATCCACCCCCATTGCTAAAATCACTAGAACTTTGATTTGAGAAACTCTAATTTGAAACTATTGTTTCATACCTGAGATTTTTGAATCGAGGTTAGCATTCGGGGACCCTTCGTAAGTATTCTTTCGTTCTTTTCCTTATTTTACTGCTTTTCGAGTCAGAAAGTCAAACTTTGTTTGACTTTCAGCGTTGACCAGTAATGGTCAATGCGAAGTTCGTTTGAACTTCGCAACGTGATTGTAATCACGATGGTTATAGTCCCTTGGGACTATGCCTACTGATTACCACGTTGTCTAGGGTCGTAGGGTAAGCGATCTAATAAATCGCTTATACCTCGAACCCGACCCAGTTTGGTCGATCATTAGGATCCGACCAAATACATTAGGTGACCATAGTAGGTAGGGAATAACCTTCCGAGGTTATACCCTATGGTCACATCGTTTGAGTAGTTGTATGATAGGTGGTTTATATGCCTGAGGTAAATTACCAGAATACCCTTTTCATGTATAATTGGTAATTAAGCATATGTAACCTAAACCTTTGTCACATAACTGATTATGTAACATGTTTAGGCATATAACACTTGTCATAGGGCTAGTTAGACGGTCCGAACTCGTTTCACGCGCACGACGCGTTAAAGTAGCATAAGTTACCTTAATGGGTCGCGATGGGTCGATAATACTTAGGTTAAGTTTCATTTAGTATGTAGGCTTTGTTAACCCATATCATATGAGTTCCTACACTCATTTGGTTTACAAACCCTCCTGCTACCCAGTCTTCCGATTTAGGTCCGGGTTAATTATGTAGTTACCTATATTAGGTACCGTTTGATTTCCGGGACTCCTCTAGCTTACTTGGTAGTTGTTCAAGACTCCTAAGCACTCCCAGGCGAGTACATTATTCCCCTCTTTTACTGTTTTCAACTGTTTTGGGGTGACTCATATGTGCTAAATGCTTTATCAATGATTTCAATAACAATTACAATGTGGTTTCAAGAACAATAACAATTATTTCAAGAACGCTAACAATGATTTCAAGAACGAATACAATGATTTCAAGAACGAATACAATGATTTCAAGAACGAATACAATGATTTCAAAAACTAATAACAATTTCAATAAAGTGAACGAACTTGTTGGTTGTAGTTTACATGACCGATGACATTCATTAGCAATGATCAAGCCGACCAGTATTAGGTTATGGTACCATAGGATCTGACAAATCCCGTTATTTACTGCACCCATTGTTATGTGTGGGGGTTGTGGGTAGCGACTGAATCTGTAATTATTAACTTATCCTTTGGTAAGGATTTGTTAAGAACGAGAACGAGAGCGAGTTGGAACGAGGAACGCGTCAAGAAGGTTTGAATGTTATTAGAGAATCGACCATAAAGTAGTTTCACAATTAAAACAAGAACGACCAGAACGATTTTACAAAATGGGTTAACGATTGGGTAAACATTTTAACATGATTGACATTTGATCATGCATTTCCCACAAAGCATAACTTTGATTTAAACCAAGTTTTACTTCAATACTTTGTTTTTGTGCATATGGTTTAGTTGAGACATTTCACTTGCCATACATGGATATTTGACATAGACATTTGACATGGATATTTGACATAGACATTTGACATGGATATTTGACATAGACATTTGACAATTTATTTAAACATAGACATTTTACATTGTTTGGTTTGGTTTGATTAAGTGACTAAGTAACGATGTGTGTGTAATATGATACAAGCATGGTGGATACGCCGCTGGTACGTCCTATATATAAGTGTTTGTATGGTATTACATATTGTAGCGTTATTTGAATCATTTCAGTTTGAGACATAGAACATTTTATACAAGTAACATACTTTTCACAAGACATTGATTTACAAACAACTTATCTTACACAAACTCATTTTACATGGTTATTCATTTACTCATGCATTATTTTCTTATTTATACATATCATCTGAACTAATTGTTTTTCAAATGATTTACAAAGACAAAGCAAATTACAAGGTTCATGACTAAACATTTTCTTAAAATAGAAGTCATGAATCTTATTTTCACAAAACCTATGTATCTCGCCAGCATTTCTTTGCTGACCTCGTTTTCACATATGTTTCAGGTATTGCAAGATATCGTTTGATAGGATGCATGCTCACATAGGACTGGACAAGGCCTTAGTGACTCAATAACAATGATAGACTATGTTTAAATAGTGTATTTAGATTTCCAGACGATGTAATTACTCTATGTTTAATAAAACGAAACACTTTTGATATCCATGGTTATGAAACATTAATTCTGTTGCAACACGCCCCGATGTTTCCGCCGCGATTTGTTGTTTTACGCGGTCGGGGTGTGACATCTGTGTCTAAATGAATTCCAAACAGCTGCTTATGATGAGGAGTGTTATCTCAAACAAAAGTCCAAGGTTGAATGGCTATGTGCAGGAGATTCGAATACCACTTTCTTTCATAATGCTGTGAAAAGTCGCAACGCCAGAGGAAAAATCCATAGCATAACGGATACTAGTGGTACTAGACATGAGGGAGATGGTATCATGGCAGCCTTAGTTGGTCATTATGCTAACTTTTTGGGCACCGAACATCGGGTAGATATGATGGATTGGGACAACCTTCCTCTTAATATTTTGGATGATAGTGCTAGAGATTACATGGTTCGACAGGTTACTCGAGAGGAAATAAAAAGGGCGATGTTCAGTATTGGTGATAATAAGGCGCCTGGCCCTGATGGGTACACGTCAGCTTTTTTCAAGAGAGCTTGGGATATTGTTGGTAATGATATTTCTGATGCCATTATGGATTTCTTTCAAAATGGTAAACTTCTGAAACAAATTAATCACACCATCCTGGCTCTTATTCCAAAGAAGGAGACTCCGGATTCAGTCCTGGATTATCGACCGATATCTTGCTGCAACGTTTTGTATAAATGCATTAGTAAAATCTTAACGGACAGGATTAATGTCAGTCTGAAGTCGCTAATTAGTATCAACCAATCTGCTTTTGTGCCCGGGAGAAAGATATCGGATAATATTCTTCTAACACAGGAACTCATGCACAATTATCATCTTCACAGAGGTCCGTCTCGATGTGCTTTTAAGATTGATATTCAAAAGGCTTATGACACTGTTAGTTGGTCTTTCTTAGAGGACGCTCTCAAACACTTTGGTTTTCATCAGAAAATGGTTGCTTGGATTATGACGTGTGTATCTACTACTTCGTACTCCTTAAACATTAATGGTGATATGCATGGTTATTTTAGTGGTAAGCGGGGCCTTCGTCAGGGAGATCCGATGTCTCCTTATCTCTTTACTCTCATCATGGAGGTTTTGTCGTCTATGCTACAAAGAGCGGCTCAGAGTTCGTTCAAGTTTCATGCTCAGTGTGCGAAACAGAAGATCATTAATCTCTCATTTGCTGATGACCTATTCATCTTCGTCCATGGGGATATTGTTTCGATTCGAAAAATTAAGGATGTGTTACAAAGTTTTTCTGATGTCTCAGGTTTGGTTCCTAATCCTTCAAAGAGCTCTGTTTTCTTTGGGAATGTCCCTATTCAGGTTAGACAAGAGATTCTTCAAGTGATGCCGTTTCAAGAAGGTAGTTTACCTGTTCGCTACTTGGGGGTTCCCCTAATTTCGACCAGGTTAAAATCGAGTGATTGCAAGATTTTAGTGGATTGCATGGATAGAAAAATTGATAAATGGATGACTAAATCCCTCTCATTCGCTGGTCATCTACAGTTAATTAACTCTGTTCTCTCATCGATGCATATTTTCTGGGCAGCCGTCTTTATTATCCCTGTATACGTTATAAAGGAGCTAGAAAAAAGAATGAGACGCTTCTTATGGAATGCTGGTCCGCAATCTAAAGTTCATGCTAAGGTGGCGTGGAAAAAGGTTTGTTTACCAAAAGAAGAAGGAGGGCTGGGTATAAAACATGTTTCTGATGTTAATAAGGCTCTAATGACGAATCACATTTGGAGTATTCTTAGTAACAGGCACTCTTTATGGGTGCAATGGATTAATATTCACAAGTTAAAAGGCAGAAGCTTATGGGATATTCCTAGTCGTGGAAGCATGACTTGGAGTTGGCGAAAATTATTGTCTATTCGTAGTATTGTTCGGCCTTTTATATGGAAAAAGATTCGGAGTGGAAATCAAACTAATGCATGGAGCGACAACTGGTGCCAATTCAGTCCTTTAAACTCGTTTATTTCTCCTCGGGTTATTGCTAATGCAGGGTTTAACCTTCAAACTTCTGTCAATTCTCTGGTTGATGATCATGGCCAATGGAGGTGGCCGCAAGCGTGGCTTGATCTTTTTCCAGTTTTAATAAATATTGAAACGCCTGATTTGATGCTTCAAATGGAAGACAACCTGATTTGGAAAGATCTAGAAGGTAATCAGCGGCAATTTGGCGCGAGGGAAGTATGGAATAATATCCGAAATCGCAACAATACAGTTAATTGGGCAAATCTCATTTGGTTCGCGCAATGTATTCCTCGACATTCATTCCACATGTGGCTCGTCATAATGAATAAGTTACGTACCCAGGACCGGTTACGGGCATGGGAAGTGGGTAGTGAAACAAATTGTCGTCTAATGTGTTGTCCGCTTTGTAAGTATGATCGAGACTCAAGGGATCACTTGTTTTTCCAATGTTCTTTTGCGGCTCAAGTGTGGAACAATGTGAAGGTTATGGTTGATATGAGTAATGTGAACGACTCATGGGATTCTATTATGAACTGGATGATTAATCATGCTAGCACAAAGAAGATTGAGCATATTATTTGCAAGATGGTTGTTGCTGCTTCAACGTATTTTATTTGGCAAGAAAGAAATACTCGTTTGTTTACTCCAAATCAAAGCACAGTTTATATGGTGACGGAAAAAATTCTGAATGCGGTTAGGTTACGCGTGATGGGGTTCAAGGCTAGCAGGGATGCTAACTTTAGTACGCTGATGAAGAAATGGAAGATTCCAATGCTTGAAGATAACAATGGCCTGGGCTAGCTCAAGACGTTTCTAGGTCGTAGTGTGTAGTTGTTCTGGCTGTGTTTGTTTATTGGTTTCTTGGTTTTGTGTTTGTTCTTTGGGTTGTGACGTTCTGGTTTTCCTAGGCTTGGTATGCCAAGTCTAGCACTGTGTATTCTTTCTGATACACATGTTTATTCTTTGATTATTTATAAAATTCACCGGGGTAACCCTTTACCCAAAAAAAAGAAATGCTGGCGAGTACATAGGTTTTATAAGAGTATTGGAATCATGGCTCGTTTATATGTTGCAGTACTTTATTAGACTACAAGAGTCAAAATACAAACCTTGTTTTAAAAAGTGTATTGCAACATATTTAACCAACTCAAATCAAGTGGGTTATAGTTTGTAAAATCTCGTAGCCATGCTTCTTAACCCCAAAACATTTGTTTTAGTAAACCAACTTGTAAGACATCTTGTAAAAAACTTGTTAAAAACTCGTATAGTTTATATCTTTTAGAAAACATTGTTGTGTGACATCGTTTCAAAATCGTTTACCCAAGTGAAATAAATAACGCCACGGTATGTAATATGATGAAAACACTTATATATAGGAAGTACCAGCGGCGTATCCACCATGCTTTCATCATATTACACCCGTCCCGTTATCTAAACACTAACCAAAAACCAATCGTTTATCCAATTTGTTCAAAATCGTTTCCAAATTGTTAACTCGTTTAAATCATCCTTGTTTTATATGTCAAAACTATTTATGGTCGTCTCGCTAACAACATTCAAACCTTAGTGACTCGATCACCTTGCTTCTCGCTTCTCGCGTTAACAAACCACCAAAGGGTAAGTTAACTAACATCAGATTCAGTCGTTACCCACAACCCCCACACATAACCATGGGTGGAGTAAAATAACGGGATTTGTCAGATCCTATGGTACCATAACCTAATACTGGTCGGCTTGATCAATGCTAATGAATGTCATTTGTTATGTAACTACAACCAACAAGTTTGTTCACTTTATTGAAATCGTTATTAGTTTTGTATAAACCATCTTAATTGTTTTTGAAAAACCATTGTTTAAACCTTGAAAATCATTTTGTACATATGAATCACCCCAAAACAATTGAAAATAGTAAAATAGGGGAACTATGTTCTCACATGAAGTGCAAATTTTCCTCAATCAATAGAACTTCAATCAATACTCAAGCAAACCAGAGAAATCAAGTAGCACCTAGTAATCGAACCACTAGTCAAACAATAGACGCCTAAATCAGACGATCGGATAGAATGAAGTCTTGTAAACCAAATGAGTGTTGGAACTAATGTGATATGGTTTAACAAAGCCTACATCCTAAATTGAAACCTAACCTAAGTGCTTTCGACCCATTGCGACCCATTAAGGTAGCTTACGCCACTTTAACGCGTCGTGCGCGCAATGCGCGTTTGAGACGTCTAACTAGTCCTACGACAAGTATTATATGCCCATACATGTTTAATTATGTTACATAATCAGTTATGTGACAAAAAATTATGTTACATATTCTTATTTACCAATTATGTAAGAAAAGGGCATTTTGGTCATTTACCAAGGGCATATAAACTACCTATCATGCGACTAATTAAACCTAAGTGACCATAAGGTATAACCTCGGAAGGTTATTCCCTATGCAATTATGGTCACTAAACATGTCTGATCGGATCCTAATGATCGACCAAACGGGTCGTGGTCGAAAGTCTAAGCGGGTGTTTAGTCCGCTTGACTTACGACTCTACACAAGCACTAATCTAAAAAGTGACGAGCTAAACATGCTAGAACATGTTTAGTTAAGTTAGAAAACAGGTTTTGATACCCTAGAGTAGTTTGGTTACAAAATACGCGAGAAAACGCATTTTGGCCGAAACTATGACGCGTCACTGAGCCTAGATAACGTGGTAATCAGTAGGTATAGTCACTAGGGACTATAACCATCATGATTACGCTCACGTTATGAAGTTCAAACGAACTTTGCGTTGACCATAAACTGGTCAAAGCAGAAAGTCAAACGCAGTTTGACTTTAACGATAAAAACGAATGAAAAGAAAGAATACTTACTGAAGGTCCCCGCAAGCTCTTGACCCGATTTACTCTCAGGTATCAAGCATAAACTTCAACTTAGAGAGCCAAAATCAGATCAAGTGTGTTTTGGGAGGAAGTGGGGGTGGGTATTTATAGGAATTCAAGAACCGTTAGGATCGTTTCTCGAAGATTGAGCTTCGATCTAAGCCGTACAAGTGGGCACATGGTATATGGATACCATGGGCTCTTGAAAACCATCAAATTTGGCCCATAGATTGATAAAAAACCATGTCCAAAAGCCTGCAAACCAGCTGTTGTTTCTGAAAACCAGTTTTGCTGAACTGGGTAACTCACATGGCCCGCGTAGCCACACACACAACCTTACGCAGCCCGCCTGGGCTGACTTTCCAGAATTTGCAGTTTAGTCCCTGAACTTGAGAAACATGCATTTCGGCCCATTTTTGACACGTTTAAGCCCCGTTAACCTCATTTCAAGGCTCTATAATGAAGTTAAAGTATAGGGAACTCCAATAATAATAAAAAATATCTCGGATGTCGGTTCATTCGGTCGTACGGTTGCGTTATTCGCTTAATTACGACGGAAGTCGTAACGAACGCAAAAACGATCCAATTCAAGCGACAACGGGAATTTTATCAATCCAATCACTAAAACATAATATTTTAATGATTACATGAATTTTTGGATATCCGGATATATTCAGAACGTAAGATATGCGCGAAAATGCAAACTTGTGCACTTTTTGACGCTTTTAGTCCCTATTGATCAATAAAGTTTGTTTTAGCATACTGAACCCCTCAAAGCCTATTTCTAAGCTATGTAAAGGTTATTTAGGGTATGTTTAACTTATGATCAAGTTTCGGAATGTTCGTTACTATACAAATCGGTATAGTTTCGCAGTTTGACACAAATAGTCCCTGCGGTCGAACAAACTTGATTTCAACACACCAAACCATCCAAAACTTATTTCTAAGTTATGTGGAGGTTATTTAAGGTATGTTAAGCCTATTTCACTATTCCGGAGTGTTTGTTGCGTTAAACTGGTTATATTTACGCATTAGTGCGCGTATAACCTTCCAGAAAGTGATTTAGAGCTTGAAATCGGAATTGAATCAAAATGAAAAATTACCAAACACATTTACACACATAATAACACAAAAACACATATAATAACACCAAAACACATTGTTTTATTGATAACCAACATTGTTTTATATTGTACAACGATTATAGAACACAGTTGTCACAGTCTCCCCTACTTCAGGAAATTTCGTCCCGAAATTTTATTTAGAGGAAGCTTGTGAAAAAAAATGCGGATATTTCGCCTTCATTTGGTCCTCACGTTCCCAAGTAAACTCTGAGCCACGTTTGGACTCCCAACGAACTTTGACCAATTTAATCCGTTTGTTCTTCAACTTTTTGAAAGTACGGTCCACGATCTCCACGGGTTTCTCTACAAAGTGCATCGTTTCATCGATTTGGATCTCATCGAGAGGGATGTGAAGATCAGCGTCAGCTAAACACTTTTGCAAATTGGACACGTGAAAAGTCGGGTGAATATTCCCAAGCTCTGGAGGTAGCTCTAATCGATAGGCAACCTTCCCAATTCTTTCCACAATCTTAAATGGTCCCACATATCGAGGTGCAAGTTTTCCTTTCTTTCCAAATCTCACCACTCCTTTCCAAGGCGAAACCTTGAGTAGGACACGATCTTCGACTTGAAATTCTAAGGGCTTGCGTCGCATATCCGCATAACTCTTTTGACGGCCACGAGCTGTCAAAAGATTATCGCGGATTTTATTGATTTTGTCTGTTGTTTCCAGAACGAGTTCAGGTCTAGTAAGCTGAGCTTCACCGGTCTCGTTCCAACAGACAGGTGAACGACATTTTCGACCGTAGAGAGCTTCGAATGGTGCCATATTAATACTAGCATGATAGCTATTGTTGTAAGAGAACTCAATCAATGGAAGATGAGAATCCCAATTACCACCAAAGTCTATCACGCATGCTCTAAGCATATCCTCCAAAGTTTGAATCGTTCGCTCAGATTGTGTGACAACTGGCACCAAACCGGTAATTTCCGTACACTTTAATCATTATTTAATGACTGCAATTATGTGTTTAAATGTCAACATTGTCTGATTACTTACTATACAAGTGAATTCATGCACGTTTTATACTACAAAATATTGCTTCATGCATTAACAAGAGCGTTGCGTCAGAAATACTAGTAAACTCACCGGTAAGACACAATGTGTCAACAGAACTGCAGAAAGCAGTCAGACATTAGAATTGAGGCCTAGGTGTAGATCCAACGACAAGAATACATTAAAACCCAAGAGTACATACAAGGGTTTATATATAGACATTACGGAAGCAAAAATAAGCACTAAAAAGCACCCGAAACGCACTTTAAGTGCATAATTTTACTAAATTCAGCTCAAATCAGCTTTTAAGCATATAAATAATATGCAGAATTCATGTTTTAACATCCAGAATATTTCCCTAAGTGTCGGGAATCAAAAGTAATACAAAAGGGTACTTAAAGGGCCCTAAATGGTGCAATTTGGCACTTTAACGAACCGGTAACTAACCGAACAACCGGACATAACCCGGAATATCAAAATATTATTAGAGGCGTTATTTTAACATTACCAAGCTAGTTATCACTCATGAACATCATATTACATCCCTAAACACATAAACACACTTAAACTCTAAACTAACACTTAAATCCTAACTAGAATAACTAACCAAGACTTGAAATCAAACTAACACACCCCCCCTCCCCCCCCCCCCATGACCGGTTAGGGGACATGTACCCCCACTCTTGATTTTCTTTCAATTTTATATTGGATTGTGTTGGCACTTTATAGACATAATATCCACAAGTTAAAGAGTTTGGATGGTTATAAGTTAACACCAGGGGTTCACAACTTCATTCTTCACACACTCAAACACACACAAACTTCTCCTCCTCCTCTCTACACCCTCGGCCGAGAACCACCAAGCACCACCACCATCATCAACCCAAGATCATCCAATTCCAAGCTTTCCTCAAGGTGTTAGAAGGTGCATAGTGAAGCTAGGAGCTTTCGGAAGTTCAAGAACCTTCTTTGTTTGCTATTAACCACTTGTTTTCTTCACTTGATCATCCCTAGCCTTGTGCTAGTGGTAAGAACTTTGATCTTGCTATTTTACATCTATTCTAAGTGGTTAATGATGAATCATGTTCAAAAACATCAAGAACACTAAGAATCATAAGAATGAAACATGGACATAAGCTCTAAATATAAAGAAATCATGTTGTTTTAAGTGTTGATATGCTTGATGGTTATTGTTGTTGGTAGAAATGATGTTGATCATCATGTAATCTTGCTAGATCATGATTAAAAACATAATCTAGCAAGATGAGAGGATGAACATATTAAAGGTTATGGATCATCCTCACAAAAATTTATGAACTTGAATAAATATGATGTTTCTTGTAAAATGATGAACAAGTAAGTTTAAAGTCTTGTAAATCTAAATATTTCAAGTGTGATTTACCAAGAAACCAAGTTAAAAATACAAGTTTTACTAAATCTTAGTTCTTACATAAATGAACATCATTTTCAGTGGTTAATAAAGTAAAGATACACATGTGTAACAAGAAAAATACAAGAAGAAGTATTTTTAGAAAACATGAACATAAGTTGTAAAGAATCATATTCTTTAAAAATGAAGTTTTTAAAGAAGCAACCACACTTTAAAGGGTAACAAGACTTCCTAAATATACTAGTAAGTTACTACAAGTTTTTACAAAAACTTCAAGTTCATGATGTTGTGTGATATACTTGATTTTGGCACTTGGTAAGACTTGATTATGTGGTTGATTGTTGAGATGATTTTACAAGAAAATAAACACATGTTTTGAAAGCATGGGAAACCTCCATTTTTAGGGAAACCCTGTCAAAATTTCTATAGAATTTTGACACTTAGAAAAATATAAGTTTTTGAGAAACTTATCCCCTAAAAATGTATCTAAAACATTTACCAAGGTTTCCCAAACGTTTGTGTTAAGAAATGAGGATTTCTTCAAGAATAAAAGTGGATATTAAGTATGTATATTTTTGAGAAAAATATATACATTTATTGATCACCAAATTTTGTGCTAAGTGTACATAGTATGTATTATGCGTGATAGTGTATTAGGACTTGAAAATACACTAAATACTCTTGAGAAGTAAAAACACAAAAATACACATACAACATACAAGATACATAATTCGGGTGTAAAATACAAGAAACTTATATTTATTTTTGAGAAAATAATATAAGTAAGACACTTAGTTAAAAATATAAAGTATTTTTAACACAAGAATACATATACAAAAATAGTGACTTGTGCTTGTGCGATACAAGTCTAGTGACTAACGATAATAAAACACGTTTAGGTCACGACGTATTATAAGCAAATCCGGTGAAGTTTACGACGCAAGGAACGCAAAGTTGTGAGTTCATGCTCCCCCTTTTCTCTTAACTGTTTTCAGTTTTATAACTTCAGGGGTGAAATACATGTTACAAATACGACAATAATTATAAATAGTATGATACAAAAACAAGAAGCACTCTTGGTGATAACTAGTACCAAGTATGATGCGTGTTGATACGAGAAATCGTGTCATGAATAGGGTACCATAAGCACCATTAATCGTGTACATACTTAGACCGTAGAACAAAAGGTTAGATCTAATGGGTTTCAGGGCGGCCCCACTCTTGGTGACAACTAGTACCGAGTAGTTTTTTGTGTCTTCGTCGTGAATCGACAACTAGAAAAATGCCTATGGTTTGGTGACTTCCTATGTCGTGTCACATGTTAATGGCTTTGCAACCCATTAACACTTGATACATACAGAAATACATGATTTATACAAGAATACGTGACTAAAACAAGATACATACCATGTTTTACATACAAAGTATACAAACGTACATTACAAGAACTGCATGAATTCACACCAACATTATGTTGACGTTTTTCAAAACTTACATTTCAGGTAACTAAAGTGGATGTGCGCGCGGTCTTACTCATGCTTGTGGATGTCGTTTATGTTTATCTTTTAATAAAGTTGTAAACTATCAGACAATATGTTGTTTCGTGATGTAAACACTTAAACCATGTTTTCCGTTATGTAATGGTAATGGTAATGGTGTTTGAAGTTATTTTATGAGCATGTAGTATGTTTACCTTTCGTATGCAATGAGAACCTTTCATGATCACACCTCGTGCTTCCGCCGCAGAAAGGGGTGTGACAGATTGGTATCAGAGCTGCGATTGTAGTGAACCATGATTCCCTCTCGAGTCTAGTCTACAATCTCTAGGATCCTTTCACGAAAACAATTTTTCAAAGAGTTTTCATTGCATAAAACGTCCTGCGACATCCACTACCTGAAACTGTTTACATGAGTCAAGAAAAGACACTACGAGACTTAGGGTGCACAAAAGTGGCACTTGTCTTTAACTGAGAAATTACTTGCAATTATGTGTGATAATTAGCATATACACATACTAGAAATAGAATACCACTAGTATACGTGACCTTACCTGAAAACAATGGCCTATCTGAAGGAAGAAATATGAGGATGAAACGAACTGTGCGGACTGTGCAAGGAGTTGCGTAATTATGGATGCATACATAATTATGGAATTTGGTGCACAAAAAACCACAGCAAGTCTTGTCATGCATGGATTCCCTCAGTGCAAGAAAAGGTCAAACGTAAACACCAGCTTATTAAATACTCTGCTAGAGAAATAATTGTTTGATGTCACTTATGTGGTATATGCCTGCGAATATATATACTACTACTGACTTGTACAAGGATATCGAACAAATGTCTAACCCTGTTGTGTTATGTTCTGTCAGAACATGGCACCCAGGAAAGCTGTGAACGCTCGTGATCAACCTCCTCCTCCCCCATTGCCAAGGACTGCTGAGGAGCTCAACGCTCTACTGAAAGAAAGGATCTCCGCTGCTATCGCCCACTACGAGGCGAACCGTACTCAAGACACTGGAGGACCAAGCAATGCCAGGCGTAATGGGAATGGAGATTCGTCTGGGGGAAACGCAACTCAAGGCTGAACTTTCAAGCAGTTCCTCGACTGCAAACCAATGAACTACGACGGCACAGGAGGTGCAGTAGCATTTGTGCGCTGGACGGAGAAGACAGAGGCCACTATCCGTATGAGCAAGTGTACTGCGGATCAGCAAGTCACTTTTGCTACTGGGTTGTTTGTTGATGAAGCTCTGACTTGGTGGAACTTGCAAATCCAAACTTTGGGTGATGATGCCGCGTATGGCATGACTTGGGATGAACTGAAAGAGAAAATGAGGGAAAAGTACTGCTCCCGTGCTGAACTCCAAAGGCTGGAAACGGAGTTCTGGCACTTGACCATGGAAGGTGCTGACATTAATGGTTATACTCGAAGGTTCCACGATCTGTCTAGAGTGCTTCCCTACATGGTAACACCAAAATTCAAGCGCGTGGAACGCTACATTTGGGGACTGGCCTCAGAATTCCATGGCATGGTAACTTCGGCCAAACCTCAAACAATCACCGAGGCTGTAACTCTGGCTGTCAGCCTTACTGAAGATTGTGTTCGTATGAAGAAGCTATCACTGAACCCAACAGAAAATACCGAGACGCATGCTGAGTCGACCGGTGACAAGAAAAGGAAACATGCAAACTTGAATCAAGCAACTCGTAACAACAAGGGTTCCAACAAGAAGCGTGACCCTAACCCGCCTCAGGGGGGGAATCTCTTGCAGCCATGAATGACGCTCCAGCTAAAGGATATCTGGGCACTCTGCCCAAATGCAATCATTGCAAGCGTCATCACGAAGGGGTGTGTCGCATTCCAAGATGCGACAAGTTTGTAAAATTGGGTCACCGCACTGAAGACTGTTGGAGTAAGGGAACCAGGAACGGGAATGGAAACCGCAGTGGTGCTGGAAACAACGGGGGAAATGGAAATGGCAATGGTAACCGAACTGGGAATGGAAATGGGCGGAACCAAGGATGCTTCAGTTGTGGAAGCAAGGATCATTTTGTGAAAGATTGCCCAGGGGAAACAATGTTCAGGCTCGAGCATTTGTGATTGGAGAAAGGGACGCACGCGAGGACCCTAACGTGGTCACCGGTACGTTTCTCGTTAACAATTGCTTTGCATCCATATTATTTGACACTGGTGTCGATTTTAGTTTCATGTCTGTGGAATTTAAACGTATGCTTGGGATAGAGTCTAGTAGATTGGATATTCCTTACTCCATAGAACTAGCCAATGGTAAACTTGTAGAATCGGGCGAAGTTGTTAGAGGCTGCACACTAGAACTTGGTGAACGAAGATTTAGCATCGACCTCTTAACTATTCAATTGGGTAGCTTCGATGTAGTGGTCGGAATGGACTGGTTGTCCAAGAACAAAGCTGAAGTTATTTGTCATGAGAAAATCATTCGCATCCCTTTGGCAAATGATGAAACTCTCATCGTACATGGAGAAAGACGAGACGCGCCTCTGCGAATCATCAGTTGCATGAAGGCACATAAGTGCTTAAGGAAAGGATGTGTTGCTTTCCTAGCTCACGTTGTAGATAAGAAGGCTGAGGAGCCGAAGCTTGAAGACATTCCTGTGGTAAAGGAATTCCCTGATGTTTTTCCTGAAGATCTACCAGGACTACCTCCGCAACGACAAGTCGAATTCCGTATAGACTTGGTTCCAGGAGCCGCTCCTGTAGCCAAGGCACCCTATCGGCTTGCACCATCCGAAATGCAAGAACTATCTACACAACTCCAGGAGTTGTTGGATAAAGGATTCATAAGGCCAAGCTTCTCGCCTTGGGGAGCTCCTGTATTGTTCGTAAAGAAGAAGGATGGAACTCTGCGGATGTGTATCGATTACAGAGAATTGAACAAACTCACTATCAAGAATCGGTATCCGCTACCGAGGATTGATGACTTATTTGATCAGTTGCAAGGATCAAGCTACTATTCCAAGATCGACCTTCGATCTGGATACCACCAGCTAAGAATCCAATAGGAAAGCGTACCAAAGACTGCATTCAGAACACGCTATGGGCATTACGAGTTTCTTGTGATGCCATTCGGGCTGACGAACGCGCCAGCGGTGTTTATGGATCTGATGACCGCGTATGCAAACCATATCTCGATAAATTCGTGATTGTATTTATCGATGATATCCTGATTTACTCACGAACGAAAGACGAGCACGAGCAACACCTCAGAACCATTCTGAAACTACTGAAGAAGGAGAAACTATATGCAAAGTTCTCAAAGTGCGAATTCTGGATTCGCGAAGTACAATTTCTTGGTCACGTTGTGAATGAGAAGGGCATTCATGTAGACCCGTCCAAGATAGAATCAATAAAGAATTGGGAAGCCCCCAAAACCCCAACTGAAGTTCGACAATTTTTGGGCTTAGCGGGCTATTATCGGCGATTCATCGAGAATTTCTCAAAGATAGCTCAACCGCTAACCACCCTTACGCAGAAAGACAAGAAATACGACTGGGGTGACAAGCAGGAAGAAGCCTTCCAACTACTCAAAAATAAGCTATGCGATGCACTGATACTATCCTTACCCGAAGGCACTGAGGACTTCGTGGTATACTACGACGCTTCACGACAAGGTTTGTGTTGCGTGCTCATGCAACGCCAAAAAGTCATCGCTTATGCTTCAAGACAATTGAAGGTTCATGAAAGAAACTATACCACTCACGACTTGGAACAAGGCCGGTGGTGTTCGCCTTAAAAATCTGGTGGCATTATCTATATGGTACTCGATGTACAATCTTCACAGATCACAAAAGCTTACAGCACATATTTGATCAGAAGGAATTGAATATGCGCCAGCGGCGATGGGTCGAGCTGCTAAATGATTACGACTGTGAGATCAAGTACCATCCTGGAAAGGCAAACGTTGTAGCGGACACATTAAGTCGAAAAGAAAGGGTTAAGACCCTAAGGGTTCGAGCATTGGAAATGACTATTCGAGTCCTCAAACTCTTTCTCCAACGCTCGCTGTTCATGACGAGGACAGAATTCCCTCATCATAAGGGCCCTAAGTTCAGCCCAAGTTTGCGCTAGAGCAACTTCTGCACCCCGATCTCTCATAACCCCATTCCACCATGTGAGAGCCCTCTTCTGAAACACGCTCGAAGAAAACTCGACCTTGCGATTATCCGGACACTGCACGTGGCGGAAAGTATTCTCAATGCTCTCAAACCATTGAAGAAGCCCAGTCGCTCCCTCAGAACCACTAAACTTGAGTGGTTTAGCCGAGTTAAAATCCTTGTATTTGCATGGAGCATTGTTGTTGTTGTTGGCTTGTTGCCATTGAGCAAAGAGATTTGGGAATTGAGCAGCCATCTGCTGCGCAATGATTTCTGCCAGTTCGGCAGTCGCTATTTGGTTTTCGCGTCGAGGAGGCATTCTAAAAGAGGGAAAACATGAAAGGAAACGAGTGAGATGATTGGGTGAAAAGAATGAGATGAAACAAAATTAACAAAAGCAAAGATGGTGGTCATTTGTCCGCATTACCAAGCAAACAAACGACGCACAGTGACTAATCAAAGTAAATGGATCATAAATAATGTATCATGAAGACATGCTCGCCTATAAGTGAACACTCATCCCAAGAATTCCCAGGTAAGCACAACTGGTCTCGCGTCTGATGAGATGTATACGAAGTGCTTGCCTAGACAGAAAACCCAGAATACAGGCATTCACTCTTCCAGTTTGCACGTGTTCACATTATTTAAAACCCAAAACGTTGACGAGATTTTGAAAATTTGAAGGCACAAGGCCAAAAATTTAGTCAAACTGGAAGGGTTCAAAACCTTACAAAAGAGGGTTCAAAACCTTGTAATAAATCATTCAAAAACAGAAGATTGTTTTTCAAAAATCGTTTCGAAAAAATTTGGTTTCTTGTTTTGATAATCACCTAAGGATAGGTGAAGTGCATGTTTTAAAATCTAAACACAAGATAACTTGTGTTAGGGTCCTAGAAAGGTTATAGTCTAGGTCAAAGCATTACTAATAACCTAATTCCCTATAACCATTGGCTCTGATACCAACTCTTCTGTCACACCCCGACCACGTATAACATACAAGACGTGGCGGAAAACGTCGGGGAGTGTTGTAACAGAACTAATTGTTTCATAACCATGGCATTCAAAGTTGTATTTTATTTATCAACAAGCGTATTACATTGTCTTAAACTGGAAATAACGAGTTTATAACATAATTAAACTAGTTCTATCTTCATTTTTAGTCTCTAAGGCACAGGTCCGCCCTAGTGTCACGATCATCATCCTACGGAAAAGCTCCTGAAAACACATGTGAAAATAGGTACGTCAGCATAAAAATGCCTGTGAGATACATAGGTTTTGTGAAAACAGAATTCATGACTTATGTTTGAGAAAATGTTTAGTCATGAACCTTGTAAATTGTTTTGTCTTGTAAATCATTTGAAAAACGATAAGATCAGATGATATGTATAAATAAGATCATAAAGTATGGTTAAACAAATAACCAAGTAAAATGAGTTTGTATAAGATAAGTTGTTTTGTAAAACAATGTCTTGTGAAAAGTATGTTATTTGTATAAAATGTCATATGTCCAAATTGAAATGATTTAAATAACGCTACAATATGTAATACCATACAAACACTTATATATAGGAAGTACTAGCGGCGTATCCACCATGCTTGTATCATATTACACATGCCTCGTTACTTAAATCACTTAAACAAACCACCAATGTATAAAGTCTATGTTTAAACCAATAGTCAAAAGTCCTTGTATAAGCCATGTCAAATGTTTATAAGTCCAAAAGTAGTCAAGTAATGTGTAACAAAAGTTATGTATTGTAAGTAAAGCATTGTCACATAGTCCAAAATGTATAAATGTACAAAACAAAGTATTTTGAATATATCAAAAAGTTATGTTTTGCAAAGTAATGCATGTTACATTGATACAAACATTTATGTGGTAAGTTAACGCATACATTCAAGCCTTGAGACAGTCGGATAACCCTTTCAGTTAAGGTTATCAAAAGAAATGTTTTCGGATTCAGTCATTCCTTACATCCAAACAAACCCGGGATGTCAGGAATGGGATTTGTCAAGTCCTATGGTACCAGTACTTACTACCGAGCGGCGTAGCTAATGTTAATGAACGTATAATAGTCTCGTTTGTGCAAACCAAATGTCATAGCAAAAGTGAACATGTTATATGAAAACAATGTACTAAGTATGCTAAGTTAACATACAAAGCAGAAAAGTCATGTAAATCAATGTGCTAGCATGCTATCAGTTAACATACATAGCAGAAATGTAATGTAAAACAATGTACTAAGTATGCACACAATGGACATACATAGCATGAAATGTAATGAAATCATGTACTATAATGTACTAACAACATAGCAGGTATATGATGTGAAAACAGGAAAGCACGAAAGTAACAAGTAGGCACATGTGTTCCACCCCAAAACGTTTGGAAAACAGTAAAAGAGGGGTTCTATGTACTCACTTGAGATTACTCAGTAGTCCTGGAGTGACAACCAAACAATGATAGAGATCACGGAATCAAACGGCACCTAATATAGGTAACTATGTTAATAAACCGGACCTAAATCGGAGGATTGGATTGAATGAGGGTTCGTAAACCAAACGAGTATGGAGACTCGTGTAATATTGTTCAACAAAGCCTACATACTAAATGAAACCTAACATAAGTGCTTACGACCCATTACGGCCCGTTTAGGTAGCTTATGCTACTTTAACGCGTCGTTCGCGTGAAACGCGTTCGGAACATCTAACTAGTCCTATGACAAGTGTTATATGCCTAAACATGTTACATAATCAGTTATGTGACAAAATTTTAGGTTACATATGCTTAATTACCAATTATACATGAAAAGGGTATTCTGGTATTTTACCTAAGGCATATAAACTACCTATCATACAACTACTCAAACGATGTGACCATAGGGTATAACCTCGAAAGGTTATTCCCTATATACTATGGTCACCTAATGTGTTTGGTCGGATCCTAATGATCGACCAAATGGGTCGGGTTCGAAGGTATAAGCGATTTATTAGATCGCTTACCCTACGACCCTAGGCAAGCACAAAACTAGAAGTGACAAGCTAAGCATGTTGAAACATGCTTAACTAAGTTAGAAAACAAGTTTGGTATCAAAACAAACGGTTTTGATACCTAAGAGTAGTTTGGTTACAAAATACGCAAGAATGCGTATTCTGGCCGAAACTACGGCTCGTCACTGAGCCTAGATAACGTGGTAATCAGTAGGTATAGTCACTAGGGACTATAACCATCGTGATCACGCTCACGTTATGAAGTTCAAACGAACTTCGCATCGACCATAAACTGGTTAATGCAGAAAGTCAAACAAAGTTTTGACTTTTGGACTCGAAAAGCAATAAAAGAACGAAGGAACACTTACGAAGGGTCCCCGAATGCTAATCTAGATCAAAATAGCTCAGGTATGAAACAAAGGTTTCAACTTAGAGCACAATTGATCAGATTCTAGTGAGAAAAGAAGTGAAACGGGTTGGGTATTTATAGTTTTCGGTCCACCGTTAGGATCGTTTCTTGGAAAAGAGGGAATGATCTAGCCCGTACACTTGTTGCAATGTTGTGGTGACTGATTTTTGGCCACCATAAGAGTTTAACAAGTGGCACTTGACCTTTGGAGAATGTTTAGGGGCAGATAACAGCAGCCAAAATCGATTTGCTGCATCTGGACACTGCTTGCGCACCGTAACAAATAAACCCTTACGGTGCGCAAGGGCCAAGTTTGGCAGATTTACAATTTTGGTCCCTGTTGTGCTATAAGGTCATTTTCGACGCGTTTAAGGCCCGTTAACCCCATTTCAAAGCTCTAAAATGAAGTTAAAGTATAGGGAACTTAAAATGTGCTCAAAAATATCTCGGATGTCGGTTCGTTTAGCCGTACGATTGCGTTGTTCGGTTAATTTCGACGGAATACGCATAAGCGCGAAAAACGATCCAAATGGCGTGACGAATGGATTTTTCTTATGCCAAACACTAAAATAAAATATTTTAGTGCTTACATAAATTTTTGGATGTCCGGATGTATTCAGAACGTAAGTTATGCGCGAAAATGCAAACTTGTGCACTTTTTGACGCTTTTAGTCCCTGAAAGACCCAAAAGTTTATTTTAGCATACCGAACCCCTTAAAGCCTATTTCTAAGCTATGTAAAGGATATTTATGGTATGTTTAACTTATGGTTATGTTCCGGAATGTTTGTTACAGTTCAAATTGGCATACTTTCGCAGTTTGTCAAGTTTAGCCCCTGTAAGCGAATTAACTTGTTTTTTTTGCCATACCAAAGCCTTCAAAACTTATTTCTAAGTTATGTAAAGGTTATTTCAGGTATGTTAAGTATATGTTGATGTTCCGGAGTATTTGTCGCGTTAAACTAAGTACGTTTACGCACCAGTTTGCGTATAACCCTCCAGAAAGTGATATAGAGTTTGAAATTGGATAAAAGTCAAAATATGAAAAATGTAAAACACAACCAAACAAACATTGGGATCAAATAACATTGTTTTATTGATAATAGAACTGTTCACAATGATTACAAGCACGGATGTTACAGTCTCCCCTACTTGTGGAAATTTCATCCCGAAATTTATTTAGAGGAAACTCGTGGGAAAAGATGCGGATATTTCGCCTTCATTTGATCCTCGCGTTCCCAAGTAAACTCAGGTCCACGTTTAGCTTCCCAGCGAACTTTGACCAAAGGATTGCGCTTGCGTTTGAGCCACTTGACTTCACGTTCCATGATTTCCACTGGCTTCTCAACAAATTTTAGTGTTTTGCCAACACGAATTTCATCAAGCGGTATGTGGAGGTTCTCATCAGCTAAACACCTCTTGAGATTGGACACGTGGAAAGTTGGATGAACATTTCCCAGTTCAGGAGGTAACTCAAGTCTGTAGGCTACCTTTCCGATTCTTTCGACGATCTTGAATGGTCCAACGTATCTAGGTGCAAGTTTTCCTTTCTTTCCAAATCTGATCACACCTTTCCAAGGTGAGACTTTAAGTAATACTCGATCACCGACTTGAAATTCCAAGGGCTTGCGTTTTGGATCCGCGTAACTCTTTTGACGGCTTCTAGCAGTTGTAATACGCCTTTCCAAGGTGAGACATTAAGTAATACGCATCGGCTACGACATTTGCCTTACTAGGATGGTAGCGAATCTCGCAGTCGTAATCACTTAAGAGTTCAACCCAACGTCGCTGCCTCATGTTCAACTCTTTCTGATTGAGAATATGCTGGAGACTTTTGTGGTCTGTGAAAACCACACATTTCGTTCCATAGAGGTAGTGTCTCCAGATTTTAAGCGCGAAAACCACAACTCCTAACTCAGGATCATGAGTTTTGTAGTTCTTCTCATGAATTTTCAGCTGTCTTGACGCATAAGCTATGACTTTACCTCGTTGCATAAGAATGCAACCAAGTCCTAGATTCGACGCGTCACAATACACAACGAAATCATCAACTCCCTCGGGCAAAGATAAAACAGGAGCATCACAAAGCTTCTGTTTCAGCGTTTGAAACGCTTCTTCTTGCTTGGGTCCCCACTCAAAAGGCTTATTCTTCTGAGTCAAAGCAGTGAGTGGAACCGCGATCTTTGAGATGTTTGAAATGAATCGACGATAATAACCAGCAAGACCAAGAAAAGATCGAATCTCTGTAGGTGTTGTTGGTGTATTCCAGTCTTTTATAGCAACAATCTTGGATGGATCCACATGAATACCCTGCTCATTGACTATATGACCCAAGAATTGAACTTCTTTAAGCCAGAATTCACACTTGGAGAATTTAGCAAAAAGTTGTTCCTTCTTCAGGAGTTCCAATGTTAAGCGAAGGTGTTGCTCGTGCTCGGCTCGAGACTTCGAGTAGACAAGAATATCGTCGATGAACACAATGATGAACTTGTCTAAATAAGGTTTACAGACCCTATTCATTAAGTCCATAAAGATAGCTGGAGCATTCGTCAGACCAAAAGGCATGACAGTGAACTCATAATGCCCATATCTTGTGCGGAAAGCAGTTTTGGGAATATCTTCTTCGAGAACACGAAGTTGATGATACCCAGAACGCAGGTCGATCTTGGAAAAGCATGAAGCACCTTGCAGCTGGTCGAAGAGATAATCAATTCGAGGTAGGGGATATCGATTCTTGATGGTAAGCTTATTAAGCTCACGATAATCGATACACATTCGAAAAGATCCATCTTTCTTTTTCACGAAGAGGACAGGAGCTCCCCAAGGTGAATAACTCGGGCGGATGAATCCTTTATCAGATAACTCTTGAAGCTGCTTCGATAATTCTTGCATCTCAGACGGTGCAAGATGATAAGGCACTTTTGCAATTGGGTTGGCATTGGGTACAAGGTCAATATGAAACTGGACTTGACGAACTGGAGGCAAACCAGGCAGTTCATCAGGAAACACTTCTGGATAATCCCGAACAATCGGAATATCCTGAATACTCTTACTCTTGTCTTTCTCCTCAGTGACATGTGCTAGAAAAGCAATATATCCTTTTCTCAAATACTTTTGGGCTTCCATACACGACATAAGCTTCAATCCACCTGAAGGTTTCTCGCCACGAATTTCCAGAACATCGCCAGAAGTCAATGGAATACGAACAATCTTATCAAAACAAACCACCTCAGCATGATGTTTGGTTAACCAATCCATTCCAACGATAATGTCGAAGCTCCCAAGTTGCATCGGCGTGAGGTCAATAGGAAAAATATGGTTATCAAGGTTCAACTAACAATCACGAATAACAGCATCGAGAACAAGAGGTTTACCAGTAGCAACTTCAACAGATAAGGGTTTCCTCAGTTTAGTTCTAGGCATCGCAAGCAAAGGCTCAAAAGATAATGAAACAAAACTCCTATCTGCACCAGAATCAAAAAGAACAGATGCAGGTCGATTGTTAACAAGAAACGTACCATTGACAACCTCGTTGTCAGCCCTCACTTCGTTTGCATTCAAATTGTACGCTCGTCCATGAGCGGGATTCACATTGGCATTCACATTCGGGTTAGCATTAGCATTCGCGTTTGCATTCACCAGCCTCGGACAATTGTTGCGGAAGTGTCCAAACTCTCCATAATTGAAACATGAACCCGGTGGGAATCTCGCAGCATTCCCTTGAACCGGAGCTTGAACCTGAGCAACCTGATTCTGTCCCAAACGATAAATATTGGCCAAATGCCCAAGTTTACCACACGTCGTGCATTGCTTACAAGCCTGCTGTGCAACATGATGACCGTTGCAGCGTGCACAATCAGGTGCGGTACCAGCATATACCTTCTTTGCAGGAGGTTGAGTCTGTGACAACTCGAGTTTCCAAGATTCTATCTTCGCATTTAGTGCACGTTAATTTTTTTTTATTTTATTTAGTTGTTTGTTAATACGACTCATTGTTTCACAACGCTTACTTTTGTAATACGTTGTATCGTATTTCGACTGATATGTTATACTTGGAAATCCATAATATTTATTATGTGTGATTGTATGTTAATAAGGTGTTATTATTTAACATGTTAATTAATGATGGAACTTACTGAGAACAATTATTCATGAAATCACCCAAGTGGTGAAAACACTTTAGGTGTTTTCGTCCAAATGATGACCAGACGAAATCAGAGATGGGCTTGGCCCATGGCCCAGTGTTTAGATATTTTGTATTAATCAATTTATAAACAAATCTTCTCAGACAAGTCTCACATTTACCAAAACAAATCTTATCACTTTGTCTCTCTCTATCTCTGAAAAACCCAACAAAAGAGTTCCTCATTTGAAGCAAACCTCTGTTAAATACTTGGTTAGTGATTTCATGATTCAAGTTGTTTCTTGTTGCATATCGTATGATTTGGATGTTTAATCATGTTGTATGAATATATGTGAATATGTGATTTATCATAGTGTGCTTGCTAGATAATTATCATCCACGAAGTGTCTGTATATTTGAAGCTTTGATCAACAGTGGGTGTTTGTTAATGAATGATAAACTGATTCAAGTATGTTTTTGATCTCACAAAGTTTTGGTAGAGTATTTGTTTTAATATCAATGATTGATATAAATGGCTTGTAGATGATTAATCATGTTACTGTAATGAGTTTTAGAGTTCTGGGTTCTTCATAAGTTACAGTTAGTATTGTTGAAGAAGATGACTAGTAACGAAATCACCCACCACAAAAGAAAGTGGACGAAATCACTTAAAGTGATTTCGGCCCAAACAGTTCCAAGCCCAAAGAGGTTTTCGGCCCATGTTTGGTTTTCGGGATTTCGGCCTAAGGGTGTTTTCGGCCACATGTGTGTTTTCGGCCAGATGTGTTTTCGGCACTATTTGGTTTTCGGCTTATATGAGTTTTCGGCTAACACATGGATTTCGAACATATAAGGGATTTCGGCACATAGGGATTTCGGCACTATGTGTTTTCGGCCCAACTGTTATCTGTTACCTGTAAACTGGTTAATTTTATTAAGTTGGTAACTTATTTAATTACATATAATAACTCTGTTAGTTATGTAACCATATTTAGCCTACTAACTGAGTTAAGTTCATTAACTCAGTTAACTCTATTCACTATGTTGAATTCATTTAGGACACTCTGTTAAGTAGTTAACTTTATTAACTTGTTAACTCTGTTAATTAACTAGCACTGGTAGTTTATTATTCCTGTTATATTTGTTTATTCTGGAAGCTTGTTATCTTTGCTTAATACATTAACCTGGTTAAGTCTGTTAACCCCCATCAAGCATGTTAATTGATTTACCAAGTTAGTTATTACCAAGAACTCAGTATATGGGGTATGACTGTATGAACATGAACCAACTGATATGTGTTATTTGATGAGAAATGCATGAACACACTATGTGACATAAATGACATGTGAAATATTACGAACGTAAACTGACTGAACATACATGCACTATAGGACTTGACTGAATTATTGTGAGCACTTAACTTAGCATACCGAGCAAACAAGGTGAGTTCACACTTCTACCAAGGCATGGGATTCCCGGGGTTGGGAATGGGTTGATTGATTATTTATGCTTAATTAAGAGTTATTGGAATTACATACCATAGGCCTCGGGAGAGGAAGGTCAATGGTAGATACTACTAGACTAGTGATACTTATACATCTCTTCGCAAACATGCCAGGATCGGCCGCGATACTAGAACAATCTTCGCAAACATGCCTGGAATGGCCGCGAACTATACTTTAATCTTCGCAAACATGCCTGGAGGGCCGCGATACAAATATAACTAGTCTAGAAAACTTGGGAAACCCCCACTAAACTTCGCAAACATGCCTTGAGGGCCGCGATGCTATTACATACGATACATGATTGCTAAACGAACATACGATTTACGATACGAACAATATAACTAAGTAACCAACTGTGAACTCGCTCAACTAGTTGTTGACTCCCTGTTACATGCCTTGCAGGACCTTAGGTACTTTTGGAGCTTGCACGGGAGGCACGGTCGTTGTGGATATGGATCATGAATGTGTTGTTAAACAATTATAACATTTTGTACTTAAACTTATGATGGGTTTTACATTAATGCTTCCGCTACACACTTGTTTATTTTTGGTTTTGGAAACACCTATCGTATTGATGAATGACTTTTACTTTATACTTATGTTCAATATGATTGGTGGCTTGATCCTGGTCATGTCACGCCTCCAAGCGGTAGTACTCCGCGTGTGGATTTTGGGGGTGTGACAGATTGGTATCAGAGCCATTGGTTATAGAGAACTCGGTTTTAATAAGGGGAAAACGTTTTTATTAAAACCAGACTATAACCAGAACAGTGCTCAACGATCCACAACGACGCCTCGCTCCACGTGCAAGACTCAACATCATAGGTAATATGGTATATGTCTTATTGCCTACTTGCTAGAATTGCATAGAACTTTGCTCCGGATATGCTTAGGTTAACTTAACACTATTGTATGAGAACACTTGTGTGATTATTCCCTTTTGTTATCGCACTACTCGCGAACCTCTCTCACTTATGTCATATTTGCTATGAAGATCATGTCTGGACGCATTAACATGACACAAGCCCAACTGACGGCTCTCATTAACGAGCGAGTTGCTGAGGCACTTGCAGCCGCACATGCAGGAGGTATACCCTGCAGTTGTAACTCACACTAGGATCTTTAGATCCTACACTCCTAAACCAACTCTTGTGTTTTAATCTTGTACTGGATTCTTATATACAACAGGTCAGCATGCTCAGCCACCTGTTTGTACCTTCAAAACTTTCATGGACTGTCGTCCTACTACCTTTAGTGGCACGGAAGGAGCGGTTGGACTCCTCCATTGGTTTGAAAATCTCGAGTCCGTATTCAAAATGTGTGAATGCCCTGAGGCTCGCAGGGTGAAGTACGCCACTGGTACACTAGAAGGCATTGCGCTGACTTGGTGGAATGCGCAAGTGCAGATGTTAGGGTTGGCTGTTGCTAACGCCACACCCTGGAATGATTTCAAGGAGTTGATCAAATAGGAATATTGTAGCCGTGATGATATTCATAAGCTGGAGGTAGAATTTTACCACTTGAAAATGACGGGGTCAGAAATTGAAGCGTACACCAGAAGATCGAATGAGTTGGCTATTCTGTGTCCTACTATGGTGGACCCTCCCATTAAGCGTATCGAACTGTATCTCAATGGTCTGGTGCCGGAGATTCAAAGTCACGTAACCTCAGCGAATCTTGGCACTATTCAACAGATCGTCAAGCTAGCTCATCGCCTCACCGACCAGGCAGTGGAACAGAACAGGCTGCCTAAACGTATCAGCGCTACTACCGTTACCACTCCAGTTACTCCTGCTATTCCCAGTGACAACAAGCGGAAATGGGAAGGGGATTCCAGCAGGGGTTCAGCTATTGTACAGTCTC
Source organism: Helianthus tuberosus (assembly GCA_030545235.1). NCBI lineage: Eukaryota > Viridiplantae > Streptophyta > Magnoliopsida > Asterales > Asteraceae > Helianthus > Helianthus tuberosus. The sequence goes on along the minus strand of CM060452.1, from coordinate 114,843,564 downwards.
AAGCACAGCAACAGCGCAAGACTAGTGATTACCAGAGTCTGAGTCAGCAATCGTCTGGTGGTCAGGGGCAGAGTGGATATCGGGGAACTCATCCACTGTGTAACAGGTGCAACAAACACCACAGTGGTCAGTGTCGTAAAGGCCGCTGTCAAAGATGTCTAAGGGTAGGTCATGAAGCTAAAGATTGCAGGAGTTCAAGGCCTGCGAATCAGAACCAGCAACAACAGCCACCAGTTCCATGAAACCAGTCACAGCAACAACAGCAAGGAAATAAGACATGCTTTCAGTGTGGGGCTGAAGGTCACTTCAAGCGGAACTGCCCCCAGTTAAACCAGAATCAGAACAACAACAACAATAATCAGGGCAGTGGGAACAACAATGGGGGAAACAACAACAACAATGGTGCAAAGGGTCGTTTATTTGTGATTGGTCAAAGTGACGCAAGGAACGATCCTAATGTGGTTACGGGTAAGTTTCTTCTTGACGACTTTTATGTTACCGTATTATTCGATTCGGGTGCGGATACCAGTTATATGTCTCTGAACGTTAGTCAAATGCTTAAACGCGCACCAACACTTTTGAACACCAAACATGTCGTAGAGTTAGCTAACGGTAAAAGTCTAGAGGCCACACACATAGTTCAGGGTTGTAATCTTATCCTCGCCGGTCAGACTTTCTCTATCGATCTCATTCCTATAACTCTGAGTAGTTTTGATGTTGTCATTGGTATGGATTGGTTATCCCAACAGCAAGCAGAGATCCTATGCAAGGAGAAGATCATTCGTATTCCTCGTTCTGGCAAAGAACCTCTCGAAGTTCAAGGCGATAAGTGTGGTGTCGTGAGTGGCATCATCTCCTTATTGAAGGCACAGAAGTGTTTACGAAAGGGCCACATAGCTATTTTAGCACTCGTTACTGATACATCGGCGACAGAGAAAAAGATTGGGGATATTCCTGTAGTACGCGACTTTCCTCAAGTGTTTCCTGAAGAGTTACCTGGATTACCGCCTCATCGCCAGGTCGAATTTCAGATCGAGCTAGCTCCAGGAGCAGCACCTATAGCTCGAGCACCTTACCGCTTAGCTCCAACTGAACTGGAAGAACTGTCTAAGCAATTGCAAGAACTTTTGGAAAAGGGTTTCATACGTCCTAGCTCTTCGCCCTGGGGAGCTCCAGTATTATTTGTGAAGAAGAAAGACGGTACCTTTCGTATGTGCATAGACTACCGCGAACTGAACAAGGTCACCGTGAAGAATCGCTATCCACTTCCACGCATCGACGACTTATTCGACAAGTTGCAAGGGTCGAGCTATTACTCAAAGATTGACCTGAGGTCAGGTTACCATCAACTGAGAGTCCGGGATGAGGACGTCTCCAAAACAGCATTCAGAACTCGCTACGGCCATTACGAGTTTTTGGTCATGCCATTCGGGCTAACGAACGCGCCTGCGGTTTTTATGGATCTTATGAACAGGGTGTGCAAACCTTACCTTGACAAGTTTGTTATTGTTTTTATCGACGACATCCTGATCTATTCGAAGAATCGGGAGGAACACGAGCAGCATTTACGACTTATTCTGGAACTCCTTCGAACGGAACAGCTGTACGCTAAGTTTTCAAAATGCGACTTCTGGCTTCGTGAAGTCCACTTTCTAGGCCACGTGGTAAACAAAGATGGGATTCATGTTGATCCATCCAAGGTAGATTCGATCAAGAACTGGCCTGCACCTCGCACACCAACAGAAATACGCCAATTCTTGGGTTTGGCGGGTTATTACAGACGGTTCATCAAAGACTTCTCAAAGATTGCACAGCCGCTTACATTACTGACACAGAAAGGTGTTGTTTACCGTTGGAGTGATACACAGGAAACAGCGTTTCAGCACTTAAAGGATAGACTTTGTAGCGCACCTATCCTCTCATTGCCTGAAGGCACGGACGATTTTGTAGTCTACTGCGATGCATCTATCCAAGGTCTTGGATGTGTGTTGATGCAACGGGATAAAGTTATTGCTTATGCTTCACGCCAACTAAAGATTCACGAACGGAATTACACTACGCACGATTTAGAGCTTGGAGCCGTTGTCTTTGCACTCAAGATATGGCGACATTATCTATATGGCACCAAGTGCACCATCTACACCGATCACAGAAGTCTTGAGCATATCTTCAAGCAGAAAGACTTGAACATGCGACAACGTCGATGGGTCGAGTTACTGAACGATTACGAATGTGCTATAAAGTACCATCCGGGCAAAGCCAATGTGGTGGCCGACGCCCTCAGTCGAAAGGATACTACACCTAGGCGTGTACGAGCGTTGCAACTCACTATTCAGTCTAGTCTCCCTTCACAGATACGAGATGCTCAGGTAGAAGCATTGAAACCGGAAAACGTCAGGGCTGAAGCTCTGCGCGGCTCAAGGCAAAGGTTAGAACAAAGGGCAGACGGCGCCTACTATGTAACAGGACGCATCTGGGTCCCACTCTATGGTAATTTACGCGAGCTTGTAATGGATGAAGCTCATAAGTCTCGCTACTCAGTACATCCTGGTTCAGATAAGATGTACTACGACCTCAGAACTACATATTGGTGGCCTAGCATGAAGGCCCACATAGCAACTTACGTTAGCAAGTGTTTGACTTGTGCGAGAGTCAAAGCGGAATATCAGAAACCATCAGGCCCACTCCAGCAACCTGAGATACCACAATGGAAATGGGAGCAAATTTCCATGGATTTTGTTACTGGCCTGCCCAGATCTCAACGTGGGAATGATACTATTTGGGTGATCGTAGATCGACTCACAAAGTCTGCTCACTTCTTGGCTATCAAGGAAACGGATAAGTTCTCCACTCTAGCAGACGTATACCTTAAAGAAGTTGTCTCGAGGCACGGGGTGCCCACCTCTATTATCTCTGATCGTGATGCACGTTTTACTTCAGAACTGTGGCAAGCAATGCACAAATCTTTTGGCTCTCGTTTAGACATGAGCACAGCTTATCATCCTCAGACAGACGGGCAGTCTGAGAGCACTATTCAAACTCTAGAAGACATGCTTCGGGCGTGCGTAATTGACTTTGGTAAGGGCTGGGAAAAACATCTGCCACTTGTGGAATTTTCATACAACAACAGTTACCACACCAGCATTAAAGTTGCTCCATTTGAGGCATTATACGGGCGTAAATGCCGATCACCTCTTTGTTGGGCAGAGGTGGGTGACAGTCAGATCACAGGTCCAGAAATGGTAGTTGATACTACTGAAAAGATTGCTCAGATACGACAACGCATGGCGGCAGCTCGTGACCGTCAGAAAGCATACGCCGATAAAGACAGGAAACTGCTCGAGCTCCAGGTTGGGGATCGAGCACTACTCAAAGTTTCACCCTGGAAGGGTGTTGTTCGTTTTGGCAAACGAGGCAAGCTCAATCCACGATACGTCGGACCATTTGAAGTCATAGAAAAGATAGGCAAAGTGGCCTACAGACTGAACTTACCAGCTGAACTCAGTGCAGTTCACAACGTCTTTCATGTGTCGAATCTGAAGAAGTGGCAGTCAGATGAGACCTTCATAGTTCCTCTGAAGGAGCTCACTATCGACGAACAATTGCATTTCGTCGAGGAACCAGTTGAAATCACGGACCGGGATGTTAAGGTCCTCAAGAACACCAGAATACCTCTTGTTCGAGTTCGTTGGAACTTCCGTCGTGGCCCAGAGTTTACCTGGGAACGCGAAGACCAAATGGAACTCAAATATCCCCAGTTGTTCGAAAACAATGCAACCACTACTGAGGCTCAAGCTACTACAGAATTTCGGGAAGAAAATTCCAAATCAACGGGGGGATGATGTGACACCCCAGGAAAACCAGTAAACGATAACTTACCTAGCTTCCTCAGTAACCGCATGCTAAATTTCGGGACGAAATTTCTTTCAAGTTGGGGATAATGTGACAACTCGAGTTTCCAAGATTCTATCTTCGCATTTAGTGCACGTTAATTTTTTTTTATTTTATTTAGTTGTTTGTTAATACGACTCGTTGTTTCACAACGCTTACTTTTGTAATACGTTGTATCGTATTTCGACTGATATGTTATACTTGGAAATCCATAATATTTATTATGTGTGATTGTATGTTAATAAGGTGTTATTATTTAACATGTTAATTAATGATGGAACTTACTGAGAACAATTATTCATGAAATCACCCAAGTGGTGAAAACACTTTAGGTGTTTTCGTCCAAATGATGACCAGACGAAATCAGAGATGGGCTTGGCCCATGGCCCAGTGTTTAGATATTTTGTATTAATCAATTTATAAACAAATCTTCTCAGACAAGTCTCACATTTACCAAAACAAATCTTATCACTTTGTCTCTCTCTATCTCTGAAAAACCCAACAAAAGAGTTCCTCATTTGAAGCAAACCTCTGTTAAATACTTGGTTAGTGATTTCATGATTCAAGTTGTTTCTTGTTGCATATCGTATGATTTGGATGTTTAATCATGTTGTATGAATATATGTGAATATGTGATTTATCATAGTGTGCTTGCTAGATAATTATCATCCACGAAGTGTCTGTATATTTGAAGCTTTGATCAACAGTGGGTGTTTGTTAATGAATGATAAACTGATTCAAGTATGTTTTTGATCTCACAAAGTTTTGGTAGAGTATTTGTTTTAATATCAATGATTGATATAAATGGCTTGTAGATGATTAATCATGTTACTGTAATGAGTTTTAGAGTTCTGGGTTCTTCATAAGTTACAGTTAGTATTGTTGAAGAAGATGACTAGTAACGAAATCACTTAAAGTGATTTCGGCCCAAACAGTTCCAAGCCCAAAGAGGTTTTCGGCCCATGTTTGGTTTTCGGGATTTCGGCCTAAGGGTGTTTTCGGCCACATGTGTGTTTTCGGCCAGATGTGTTTTCGGCACTATTTGGTTTTCGGCTTATATGAGTTTTCGGCTAACACATGGATTTCGAACATATAAGGGATTTCGGCACATAGGGATTTCGGCACTATGTGTTTTCGGCCCAACTGTTATCTGTTACCTGTAAACTGGTTAATTTTATTAAGTTGGTAACTTATTTAATTACATATAATAACTCTGTTAGTTATGTAACCATATTTAGCCTACTAACTGAGTTAAGTTCATTAACTCAGTTAACTCTACTCACTATGTTGAATTCATTTAGGACACTCTGTTAAGTAGTTAACTTTATTAACTTGTTAACTCTGTTAATTAACTAGCACTGGTAGCTTATTATTCCTGTTATATTTGTTTATTCTGGAAGCTTGTTATCTTTGCTTAATACATTAACCTGGTTAAGTCTGTTAACCCCCATCAAGCATGTTAATTGATTTACCAAGTTAGTTATTACCAAGAACTCAGTATATGGGGTATGACTGTATGAACATGAACCAACTGATATGTGTTATTTGATGAGAAATGCATGAACACACTATGTGACATAAATGACATGTGAAATATTACGAACGTAAACTGACTGAACATACGTGCACTATAGGACTTGACTGAATTATTGTGAGCACTTAACTTAGCATACCGAGCAAACAAGGTGAGTTCACACTTCTACCAAGGCATGGGATTCCCGGGGTTGGGAATGGGTTGATTGATTATTTATGCTTAATTAAGAGTTATTGGAATTACATACCATAGGCCTCGGGAGAGGAAGGTCAATGGTAGATACTACTAGACTAGTGATACTTATACATCTCTTCGCAAACATGCCAGGATCGGCCGCGATACTAGAACAATCTTCGCAAACATGCCTGGAATGGCCGCGAACTATACTTTAATCTTCGCAAACATGCCTGGAGGGCCGCGATACAAATATAACTAGTCTAGAAAACTTGGGAAACCCCCACTAAACTTCGCAAACATGCCTTGAGGGCCGCATACATGATTGCTAAACGAACATACGATTTACGATACGAACAATATAACTAAGTAACCAACTGTGAACTCTCTCAACTAGTTGTTGACTCCCTGTTACATGCCTTGCAGGACCTTAGGTACTTTTGGAGCTTGCACGGGAGGCACGGTCGTTGTGGATATGGATCGTGAATGTGTTGTTAAACAATTATAACATTTTGTACTTAAACTTATGATGGGTTTTACATTAATGCTTCCGCTACACACTTGTTTATTTTTGGTTTTGGAAACACCTATCGTATTGATGAATGACTTTTACTTTATACTTATGTTCAATATGATTGGTGGCTTGATCCTGGTCATGTCACGCCTCCAAGCGGTAGTACTCCGCGTGTGGATTTTGGGGGTGTGACAGAGTCGGTGGGTCCTGAGCAGTCTGTGTTGTAAACAGCAAAATTCTGAGCCCCCTTTCGCTTCCTCTTCTTCGACGACTCACCTTTCTTACCCTTGCCTTTATCCTTGTTCTTATCAGAATTAGCCGACTTCTTCTTCTCCCCCCTATGGGTAAGTTTACCCTTCCTGACTTGAGATTCAGTCAGGGTAGCCGACAACTCGATTGCGTGACGGACGGTAGTAGGATTAATGCCGGTCACAATATCCTGAATGGAATCGGGCAAACCATCGATATATCTCTCGATTGCTTTCTCCAGAGGGGTAACCATAGTGGGACACAATAGACTGAGTTCTTCAAAACGATCTGTATACGCACGGTATTTACCCCCATCTTGCTTTAGATCGTCAAACTCTCGTTCCAAAGCCCGAATTTCATGACGGGGACAAAACTCCTTCATCATGAGAGCCCGAAGCTCTTCACATGTTTGTGCCAATGCCACTTCGGCACCCCTATCACGCATAACACCATTCCACCAGGTAAGCGCTCGCTTCTCAAACACGCTTGAAGCAAATTCAACCTTACGCGCATTCGGACACTGGACGTGTCTGAATGTGCTCTCGATACTCTCAAACCACTGCATGAGCGCAGTTGCTCCTTGTGACCCAGAAAACTTTAGAGGCTTAGCAGAATTGAAGCTCTTGAAGTTACACGGTGCATTGATGTTGTTATTATTGTTGTTGTATATCTCGTGGACTTGGGTCACAACGCCGGGAAGCACAGCAGCCACTTGCTGAGAGACCAGGGCTGCGATTTCTTCAATAGTGAAAGATTGTGATTCACGTCGAGGAGGCATTGTCTAACAAGGAAACATAGGAAACGAGTGAGGTTGAAAAGCAAAAGAGGTATTGAAAATACCAACAAAACACAAGAAAGGCGATCGTTTGTTCGTTACCTCGAACACACAAATGACACGTAGTGACTAATCAAAGTAAATGGGTCAATATAATGTATCGCCGAAGACATGCTCGCCTATAAGTGGACACTCACCCCAAGAGTTCCCAGGTAAGAGTGACTGGTCCGATTATGTGGATTTGTACAAACACTCTAGCCTTAGACATAAAACTCAGAGTACAGGCACCCACTCTTCCAGTTTGCACGTGTTCACACTATTTAGACCCAAACTTTGACGAGATTTGAAAACTCAAAAGGCACTAAGCCAAATATGAGTCAAACTGGAAGGGTTCAAAACCTTATAACAGAGGGTTTAAAACCTAGTAATCAATCATCCTAGAACAGATGATTAGTTTTCAAAGCGGATTCGAACTTAGCGTTCTCATTGTGGTTATCACCTAAGGATAAGTGACAGTATTGTTTTAAAATCTAAACGCAAGAAACTTGCGTTAGGGTCCTAAAAGTTATAGTCTAGGTCAAAGCATTACTAATAACCTAATTCCCTAAAAGTGAACTAAATAACGGCCACGGTATGTAATATGATGAAAACACTTATATATAGGAAGTACCAGCGGCGTATCCACCATGCTTTCATCACATTACACCCGTCCCGTTATCTAAACACTAACCAAAAACCAATCGTTTATCCAATTTGTTCTAAATCGTTTCCAATTTGTTAACTCGTTTAAATCGTTTAAATCATCCTTTTTTTATATGTGAAAACTATTTATGGTCGTCTCGCTAACAACATTCAAACCTTAGTGACTCGATCACCTCGCTTCTCGCTTCTCAAGTTAACAAACCACCAAAGGGTAAGTTAACTAACATCAGATTCAGTCGTTACCCACAACCCCCACACATAACCATGGGTGCAATAAAATAACGGGATTTGTCAGATCATATGGTACCATAACCTAATACTGGTCAGCTTGATCAATGCTAATGAATGTCATTTGTTATGTAACTACAACCAACAAGTTTGTTCACTTTATTGAAATCGTTATTAGTTTTGTGTAAACCATCTTAATTGTTTTTGAAAAACCATTGTTTAAACATTGAAAATCATTTTGTACATATGAATCACCCCAAAACAATTGAAAACAGTAAAATAGGGGAACTATGTACTCACATGAAGTGCAAAGTTTCCTCAATCAATAGAACTTCAATCAATACTCAAGCAAACCAGAGAAATCAAGTAGCACCTAGTAATCGAACCACTAGTCAAACAATAGACGCCTAAATCAGACGATCGGATAGAATGAAGTCTTGTAAACCAAATGAGTGTTGGAACTCATGTGATATGGTTTAACAAAGCCTACATCCTAAATTGAAACCTAACCTAAGTGCTTTGGACCCATTGCGACCCATTAAGGCAGCTTACGCCACTTTAACGCGTCGTGCGCACAATGCGCGTTTGAGACGTCTAACTAGTCCTACGACAAGTAGTATATGCCCATACATGTTTAATTATGTTACATAATCAGTTATGTGACAACAATTTATGTTACATATGCTTATTTACAAATTATGTAAGAAAAGGGCATTTTGGTCATTTACCAAGGGCATATAAACTACCTATCATGCGACTAATTAAACCTAAGTGACCATAAGGTATAACCTCAGAAGGTTATTCCCTATGCAATTATGGTCACTAAACATGTTTGATCGGATCCTAATGATCGACCAAACGGGTCGTGGTCGAAAGTCTAAGCGGGTGTTTAGTCCGCTTGACTTACGACTCTACACAAGCACTAATCTAAAAAGTGACGAACTAAACATGCTAGAATATGTTTAGTTAAGTTAGAAAACAGGTTTTGATATCAAAACAAACGGTTTTGATATCAAAACAAACGGTTTTGATACCCTAGAGTAGTTTGGTTACAAAATACTCGAGAAAACGCATTTTGGCTGAAACTACGACTCGTCACTGAGCCTAGATAACGTGGTAATCAGTAGGTATAGTCACTAGGGACTATAACCATCGTGATTACGCTCACGTTATGAAGTTCAAACGAACTTCGCGTTGACCATAAACTGGTCAAAGCAGAAAGTCAAACACAGTTTGACTTTAACGATAAAAACGAATGAAAAGAATGAAAGAATACTTACAGAAGGTCCCCGCAAGCTCTTGACCCGATTTACTCTCAGGTATGAATCATAAAATTCAACTTAGAGAGCCAAAATCAGATCAAGTGTGCTTTGGGAGGAAGTGGGGGTGGGTATTTATAGGAATTCAAGAACCGTTAGGATCGTTTCTCAAAGATTGAGCTTCGATCTAAGCCTTACAAGTGGCACATGGTATTTTGATACCATGGGCTCTTGAAAACCATCAAATTTGGCCCATAGATTGATCAAAAACCATGTCCAAAAGCCTGCAAACCAGCTGTGGTTTCTGGAAACCAGTTTTGCTGAACTGGGTAACTCACGCAGCCCGCGTAGCCACACACACAACCTTTCACGGCCCGCCTGGGCTAACTTTCCAGAATTTGCAGTTTAGTCCCTGAACTTGAGAAACACGCATTTCGGCCCATTTTTGACACGTTTAAGCCCCGTTAACCTCATTTCAAGGATCTATAATGAATTTAAAGTATAGGGAACTCCAAACATGCTCAAAAATATCTTGGATGTCGGTTCGTTCGGTCGTACGGTTGCGTTATTCGCTTAATTACGACGAAAGTCGTAACAAACGCAAAAACGATCCAAATCAAGCGACGAATGGAATTTTATCAAGCCAATCACTAAAACATAATATTTTAATGATTACATGAATTTTTGGATGTCCGGATATATTCAGAACGTAAGATATGCGAGAAAATGCAAACTGGTTCACTTTTTGACGCTTTTAGTCCCTATTGATCAATAAAGTTTGTTTTAGCATACCGAACCCCTCAAAGCCTATTTCTAAGCTATGTAAAGGTTATTTAGGGTATGTTGAACTTATGATCAAGTTCCGGAATGTTCGTTACTATACAAATCGGTATAGTTTCGCAGTTTGACACAAATAGTCCCTGCGATCGAACAAACTTGATTTCAACACACCAAACCATCCAAAACTTATTTCTAAGTTATGTGGAGGTTATTTAAGGTATGTTAAGCCTATTTCACTATTCCGGAGTGTTTGTTGCGTTAAACTGGTTATATTTACGCATTAGTGCGTGTATAACCTTCCAGAAAGTGATTTAGAGCTTGAAATCGGAATTGAATCAAATTGAAAAATCACCAAACACATTTACACACATAATAACACAAAAACACATATAATAACACCAAAACACATTGTTTTATTGATAACCAACATTGTTTTATATTGTACAATGATTATAGAACACAGTTGTCACATCATCCCATCCTACCTCGATCACTCAAACAATAGTTACCCGACACGTTTCTTACCAATCAAACTCATGGATGTGAAATGAGTTTCATGGCTAGTGACGGGATTGTCCTAGCTACAATTAGGGGCTGGATTATCCTACAACTAGACATAGGGATTGGGCTATCGTACATCTAAACATATGGATTGGGTTATCCTACATCTAAACATAAGGATTGAGTTATCCTACATCTAAACATAGGGATTGAGCTATCCCACATCTAAACATAGGGATTGGGTTATCCTACACCTAAACATATGGATTGGATTATCCTACATCTAAACATATGGATTGGGTTATCCTACATTTAAACATAGGGGTTCCTAGAACTATACAGTGAAGTCCTCGCCACGTAGAATTCAAAATGTACTTTGCCTAGAGTCAAGTAAACTAGACGTCCCCTCATTCTATAGAATTGGCAAACGGTAAACTACTCAAGTCAGGGGAAGTTGTTAGAGAATGTTCCTTGGAACTTGGCAAGCGGAATTCAATACCGATCTCTTACCCGTTGAGTTGCGTAGTTTTGATGTAGCGGTTGGCATGGATTGGTTATTCGATAACCAAGCCGAAGTCTTTTTTTTTTCATGAAAAGATCATTCGCCTACCACTACTAAACAAAGAGACACTTGTTATTCATGGAGAGAAGCACGACACACCATTGCGGATCATCAATTGCATTAAGGCACAGAAGTACTTACGGAAAGGTTGCACATCTTTTTTTAGCACATATAGTCGACAAGAAGGCCGTTGGGCCGAGGCTAACAAATATTCCATTGGTAAAAGGGTTTCCTGAAGTCTTTCCGGAAGACTTGCCGGGACTATAACCATATCGACAAGTCGAGTTTCATAACAACTTGGTACCGGGAACCGTACCCGTAGCCAAATCTCCATATCGATTAGCACCTTCTGAAATGCAAGACTTATCCACACAACTTCAAGAGTTGTTGGATAAAGTATTCACTAGGCCAAGCTTCTCACCTTGGGGAGCTCCAGTCCTATTTGTGAAGAAGAAGGACGGGACATTCAGAATGTGTATAGAGTACATAGAGTTGAATAAACTCACCATCAAGGATCGGTATCCACTACCGAGGATTGATGACTTATTCGATCAATTGCAAAGTTCAAGCTTCTACTCCAAGATAGACTTACGATCGGGGAATCACAAGTTACGAATACAAGAGGAAGGCATACCAAGGAAGGCTTTTCAAACTCGTTATGGTCATTACGAGTTTCTCGTTATGCCCTTTGGTTTAAACGAACGCACCAGCGGTCTTCATGGGTTTATTGAACCGCGTGTGCCAGCCGTATCTTGACAAATTCATCGTAGTGTTCATTTACGACATTGTTAATATACTCACGATAGGCCGACGAGCACGAACAACATTTGAGACACTATACGCAAAATTTTCCAAATACAAGTTTTGGATTCGTGAAGTACAATTTCTCGGGCATATAGTGAACGAGAAAGGCATTCAAGTAGACACCTCGAATATCGAAGCAATTAAAAACTGGGAAGCGCCCAAGACTCCAACTGAAGTCCGACAATTCTTGGGATTAGCAGGGGATTATAGGAGGTTTATTGAGAATTTTTCAAAAATTGCTCAACCGCTAACCTCCCTCACGCAGAAAGACAAGAAATTCGATTTGGGGTGAAAGACAAGAAGAATCATTTCAACTTTTCAAGGATAAGTTGTGCGATGCACAAATCTTATCACTACCCGAAGGAACCGATGACTTCGTAGTTTACTGTGATGCTTCGCATCAAGGATTGGGTTGCGTACTTATGCAACAGGAGAAAGTTAACGTGTACGCATCGCGTCAACTGAAAGTTCATGAAAAGAACTATACCACTCACGACCTCGAGTTAGCCATGGTGGTATTTGCTTTGAAAATATGGCGACATTACTTATATGGTGCTCAGTGTACTATTTTCACGGATCATAAAAGTCTTCAGCACATATTCAATCAAAAGGAACTAAATATGCGTCAGCGACGCTGGATTGAATTGCTGAACGACTATGATTGTGAAATTAAGTACCATCCGGGCAAGGCGAACATTGTAGTAGACGCCTTGAGCCGCAAGGAATGAGTTAGAACTTTGAGAGTTCGAGCATTAGAGATGACGATTCACACGAATCTTACCACACGAATTCATGATGCATAACAAGAAGCGCTCAAGAAAGAACATATTCGAGCAGAAACACTTTGAGTCACAGAAAAACAATTAGTACCGAAAGTAGATGGAACTTTATACCATGTGGGTAGAATTTGAGTTCCACACTTTGGCAGCCTTCGAGATGTTATTTTGAGGAAGCACATAGGCCCAAGACTTGAAAGAGCACTATTGGTGGCCTAACCTCAAAAAGGATATCGCGACTTATGTCGGGAAATGCTTGACTTGCGCAATGGTCAAGGTAGAATATCAGAAACCCTCGGGGTTGCTACAACAACCCGAGATTCCCTTTCTGGGAATGGGAAGAAATATCGATGGACTTCGTTACGAAGTTACCCAGGACCTCAAGAGGCCATGACATGATACGGGTAAACGTTGATAGATTGACAAAGTCCACACACTTCTTGTCGATTCGGGAGAAGGATAGCACAGAGAAACTAGCAGAACTCTATCTCAAAGAAATAGTGGCTCGTCATGGAGTGCCTATCTCAATCATCTCAGACCGAGACGGTCGCTTTATTTCAAGAATTTGGAAGTCATTCCAACAGACCTTTGGATCTCATTTAAATCTAAGCACGACTTTTCATCCACAAGCTGACGGCCAGAGCGAACGGGCAATACAAACACTCGAAGATATGCTTCCTGCGTGTGTTATAAATTTGGGCGGCAACTGGGATACTCATTTACCTTTGGTAGAGTTTTCCTAAAATAACAGCTACCACCCAAGTATACAAACTGCACCGTTTGAAGCTCTCTATGTCACACCCGCTCATAGCGGAAGCGCGAGGTGTGATCTGATCGGTTCTCATTGCATAACAATATAAGTGAACATACTAAATGAAAAAAAACAAGCTCCAATGCCATTGTCATAATCGTTTCAAAAGAACGCAACATAAGTTAAATGTAATGGTTACAAACCATCAAATGAAAATAAGTTGTCATTGTTTTATACATCAAAATGTAAGTCTTAAAATGTCAAGGCTTTGACCACTATATCACCGCAAAGGGGCGGTATGTAACGGGTAAGCCCTTCAAATGGTGGCATGGAGTCTTGATACTTGCTTTCCTTGACTGAAATGTCCGCATGGTCCACTAATTTCCTGAAATACATGTTAAGTTTGAAAACATCAACAAAAGTTGGCGAGTTCATGCATTTTAGTTGTATGAGATGTATCTGTAAAATGTGAGTTGTATAAAATGTATCTGTAAAATGTGAGTTGTATAAAATGTATCCATAAAATGTGAGTTGTATAAACTGTATCCATAAAATGTGAGTTGTATAAGATGTATCTGTATGTAATGATGTAGTATGTAAAGCGTCAATGAAATCGTTGATCATTAATGTTTCACGAGGACATTAATATGTGTGACGAATTAGGAAGCAATCCAAACCTAGACGATTTTGTGTCGACTACTATCGACTGGGACACAAACACACTCTTCTGTATGGGTCCACGACCAAGAATGTGGCTCGCCAATACCCATTAGATCTAACCACTTTTACCTAGGTCCAAACTAGATTAATGGTGCTTAGATGTATGACCCTAATCGCACATGATCTAAGGTGTTTCATTCCATGACTTAACATACAATTGAACATGTATTTTCCCCGATAGTTGTAAAGTTGTAAAGCATTTAAAATGAATAGGGGACATGAACTCACAGAATCGCGTCCGTGAATAGAAGTAACTATGATCTTACGTGCGGTCGTCCTGAATAGTGTTGCGACCTACAAATGTTCTTATATTTGTTAGACACTTCGGTCTTTATAAATGACTTGAGTACAAGTCTTGTGTCTTGAATGTGTGTAAGACTTGTATGTCTTTGTTTTTCGTTGAACTGTGTATTAGATGTATGATTTGTTAAACTGTTATATATTAGAGGTTGGACCTTCGTCTGAGTCCTAAAGATGTCATTTAGATGGTTTCTGCGGATCCTGCGTTTTTGTCAGAACACTAGTTTTCTAGGTGCTATTCTAGTTGTTTCAATGCATTGTTTAAACTATTTCAAATGTAATCAATAAAAATGAATCATGTACATCAAAAATAATATTCCATGAGTATTCTAAGTGTATGTCATGAAATATGCAGTTCGGATGTTCAAAACACATAAAAATGTAGCTAAAAATGAGTACTTTAGATGTACGAAAGTTACCGGAAATTGGCAGTTGTCACATTCTCCCCCTGTTATTGAGAATTTCGTCCCGAAATTCAAGCTGAGTCATCCTTTGCAGGAGTGTTCTCGAACAGGTGAGGATATTTGACTTGATTTGATCTTCAAGTTCCCAAGTATACTTAGGTCCGTGTCGAGAGTTCCAACGAATTTTTACTAATATGTTACGACTCCTTCGTGTTTTCTGGACCTTCCGGTCCATGACCTTAATAGGTGCTTTGTGAATTGGAGTTTGTCGTCAATGTGAATCTCATCCTCCGGGATGATAACTGTTTCTCGCGTTGGACTCTTCTTTAGATTCGACACATAAAATGTGTCGTGCACACTGCTCAGTTTATCTGGTAACTTCAGCTTGTAGGCAACGGTGCCAATCCTTTCTAGGATTTCAAATGGTCCTACATATCATGGGTTAAGCTTCCCGAGCTTACCGAATCTCGCTACGCCCTTCCAAGGCGAGACTTTCAACAAGACCTTGTCTCCGACCTCAAAGGATAATGGCTTCCGTCTCTTGTCTGCGTAGCCCTTTTGTCGATCGCGAGCCACCTTGACACGGTCTCTGATCTTAAAGATTTTATCCGTAGTCTGTTGGACTTATTCTGGACCGATTAGTTGTTTATCGCTCGCTTCCGCCCACCATAGCGGAGAGCGACACTTTCGACCGTAAAGAGCTTCAAACGGTGCAGTTTGTATACTTGTATGGTAGCTGTTGTTATAGGAAAACTCAACCAAAGGTAAATGAGTATCCCAATTGCCGCCCAAATCCATAACACACGCACGAAGCATATCTTCGAATGTTTGGATTGTCCATTCGCCCTGGCCGTCAGTTTGTGGATGAAAGGCCATGCTTAGATTTAAATGAGATTCAAAGGCCTCTTGAGATGACTTCCAAATTCTTGAAATAAAGCGACCATCTCGGTCTAAGATGATTGAAATAGGCACTCCATGACGAGCCACTATTTCTTTGAGATAGAGTTCTGCTAGTTTCTCTGTGCTATCCTTCTCCCGAATCGGCAAGAAGTGTACGGACTTTGTCAACCTATCGACGATTACCCATGTCATGCCGTGGCCTCTTGAGGTCCTGGGTAACTTCGTAATGAAGTCCATCGATATATGTTCCCATTTCCAAACGGGAATCTCGAGTTGTTGCAGCAAACCTGAGGGTTTCTGATATTCTAACTTGACTATTGCGCAGGTCAAGCATTTCCTGACATAAGTCCCGATATCCTCTTTGAGGTTAGGCCACCAATAGTACTCTTTCAAGTCTTGGGCCTATGTGTTTCCGCAAAATAACATCTCGAAGGCCACCAAAGTGTGGAACTCAAATTCTACCCACATAGTATAAAGTTCCATCTTCTTTCAGTACTAATTGTTTTTCTGTGACTCAAAGTGTTTCTGCTCGAATATGTTCTTCCTTGAGCGCTTCTTGTTATGCATCATGAATTCGTGTGGTAAGATCCGTGTGAATCCTCGTCTCTAATGCTCGAACTCTCAAAGTTCTAACTCGTTCCTTGCGGCTCAAGGCGTCTACTACAACATTCGCCTTGCCCGGATGGTACTTAATTTCACAATCATAGTTGTTCAGCAATTCAATCCAGCATCGCTGACGCATATTTAGTTCCTTTTGATTGAATATGTGCTGAAGACTTTTATGATCCGTGAAAATAGTACACTGAGTACCATATAAGTAATGCCGTCCTATTTTCAAAGTGAATACCAATGCGCCTTACTCGAGGTCGTGAGTGGTATCATTCTTTTCATGAACTTTCAGTTGACGTGATGCGTACGTGATAACTTTCTCCCATTGGATAAGTACGCAACCCAATCCTTGATGCGAAGCATCGCAGTAAACTACAAAGTCATCGATACCATCGGGTAGTGATAAGATTGGTGCATCGCACAACTTATCCTTGAGAAGTTGAAATGATTCTTCTTGTCTTTCACCCCAAATCGAATTTCTTGTCTTTTCGTGTGAGGGAGGTTAGCGGTTGTGACACCTGTGTCACTTCAACCATCAAACAAATGCCAAACCAATGAAATATTGTATTTCATACTTGGGATTTGTAAAACAATATGTGTATCATTTGCACATATCAACTCTGGTTCGATTTCAAGCTTTAAATCGCTTTCTGGAGGGTTATACGCGCTCTGATGCGTAGATATAACCAGTTTAATGCAACGAACACTCCGGAATAGTGAAATAGGCTTAACATACCTTAAATAACCTTTACATAACTTAGAAATAAGTTTTGAAGGCTCTGGTATGCTAAAATCAAGTTTAATTCGCTTACGGGGACTAAACTTGTCAAACTGCGAAAGTATGCCAATTTGAACTGTAACAAACATTCCGGAACATGAACATAAGTTAAACACACCTTAAATATCCTTCACCTAGCTTAGAAATAGGCTTTGAGGGGTTCGGTGTGCTAAAATAAACTTTTGGGTCATTCAGGGACTAAAAGTGTCAAAAAGTGCATAAGTTTGCATTTTCGCGCATAACTTACGTTCTTAATACGTCCGGACATCCAACAATTTATTTAAGCACTAAGATATTTTATTTTAGTGTTTGGCATGAGAAATATCCATTCGTCACGCCATTTGGATCGTTTTTCGCGCTTATGCGCATTCCGTCGTAATTAACCGAACAACGCAACCGTACGGCCAAACGAACCGACATCCGAGATATTTTTGAGCACATTTTAAGTTCCCTATACTTTAACATCATTGTGGAGCTTGAAATTGGGTTTGACGGGTGTTAGAAGTGCCAAAACACGACGATACGCGCACAGGGGCCTGTTCTGCCATTTTTGAAAGATTCAGGTCTGCAAGGTCCTTACGGACCTCAACACTGATAATGTTGAGGTCCGTAAGCAGGGGCCAGATGCAGCAAAACGTTTTTTTCAGCTGTTAACAGCCCTTAACACTCCCCAAAGGCCAAGTGCCACATGTTAATCTCTTGTGGTGGGCAAAATCAGTTACCACAACATTTCGACAAGTGTACGGGCGAGATCATTCCCTCTTTTCCAAGAAACGATCCTAACGGTGAACTGAAAACTATAAATACCCACCTTATGTTCACTCATTCCTCACAAGAATCTGATCTAATGTGCTCTAAGTTGAAACCTTTGTTTCATACCTGAGCTATTTTGATCTAGATTAGCATTCGGGGACCCTTCGTAAGTGTTCCTTCGTTCTTTTATTGCTTTTCGAGTCCGAAAGTCAAACTTTGTTTGACTTTCTGCATTGACCAGTTTATGGTCAATGCGAAGTTCGTTTGAACTTCGCAACGTGATTGTAATCACGATGGTTATAGTCCCTTATGACTATGCCTACTGATTACCACGTTGTCTAGGGTCGTAAGGGTAAGCGATCTAATAAATCGCTTATACCTTCGAACCCGTTGGTCGATCATTAGGATCCGACCAAACACATTAGGTGACCATAGCATATAGGGAATAACCTTCCGAGGTTATACCTTATGGTCGCTTCGTTTAAGTAGTTGTATGATAGGTAGTTTATATGCCTTAGGTAAATTACCAAAATACCCCTTTGATGCCAAAATTCATTTTAAACATATGTAACATAACTTTTGACATCTAAACTGATTTGACAACAATATTAGACATGTTAAGGCATATGTTACTTGTCATAGGTCTAGTTAAGCGGTCTGAACGCGTTTCACGCGAACGACGCTTTAAAGTAGCATAAGCTACCTAAACGGGTCGTAATGGGTCGTAAGCTCTTAGGTTAGGTTTCATTTAGTATGTAGGCTTTGTTAAACCATATTACATGAGTTCTCATACTCATTTGGTTTACAAACCCGCATTCTATCCGATCTTCCGATTCTAGGTCTGGTATATTAACATAGTTACCTATATTAGGTGCCGTTTGATTCCGTGATCTCTAGCATTGCTTGGTGGTTATCTTAGGACTTCTGAGCAATCTCAAGTGAGTACATAGACCCCTATTTTACTGTTTTCACATCATATACTTGCTATGTTATTAGTACATTTACAGTACATGATTTCAATACATTAATGCTATATATGCCCATTGTGTGCATACTTAGTACATCACTTTACAATACATTTCATGCTATGTACGCCCATTGTGTGCATACTTAGTACATTGTTTTACATTACATTTCTGTTGCATATGCTCATCCAGCATATGAACACATTATACTACATTTTGAACCGTTGTAACCATTTGACTATGTGAACCGTCGTAACCCTTTGATTATATGAACCATTTGTAACTATTGAACCGTGTGAACCAGTTGTATTTGTTTACATGATTTACATTTGACAATAGACATTTGACTATACATAAACATTTCTACAATTGTTAAACATTACATCTTGGTGGTTTGGTTTGGGTAAGTGATTTAAGTAACGAGGCGTGTGTAATATGATACAAGCATGGTGGATACGCCGCTGGTACTTCCTATATATAAGTGTTTGTATGGTATTACATATCGTAACGTTATTTGAACCATTTCAATTTGAGACATATAACATTTTATACAAATAACATACTTTTCACAAGACATTGATTTACAAATAACTTATCTTATACAAACTCATTTTACATGGTTACTCATTTAACCATACATTATTCTCTTATTTATACATATCATCTGATTTTATCGTTTTTCAAATGATTTACAAGAAAAAGCAAATTACAAGGTTCATGACTAAACATTTTCTCAAACATAAGTCATGAATTCTGTTTTCACAAAACCTATGTATCTCACAGGCATTTTTATGCTGACGTACCTATTTTCACATGTGTTTTCAGGAGATGATGCATAGGACTTATCAAGACATACTTAGGCGGACCTGTGCCTTAGTGACTTAAAACGAGACAAGAACTAGTTAATTTATGTTATGTACTCTTGGTTCTTGTTTAAAAAAATGTAAACTTTCATGTTTGATTAATAAATCGAAACTTCAATTGCCATGGATTTGAAACAATTAATTATGTTACAACACTCCCCGACGTTTCCGCCACGTTTTGTATGTTCTACGTGGTCGGGATGTGACAGAAAAGATGGTATCAGAGCCAATGGTTATAGGGAATTAGGTTATTAGTAATACTTTGACCTAGTCTATAACCTTCTTAGGACCCTAACGCGAGTTTACTTGCGTTTAGTCATAAAAGAATACCGTCACCTATCCTTAGGCGATGACCACAACAAGAACATAAATTTCAAAACCGCTTTGAAAACTAATCATTTGTTCTAGGATGATTGATTACTAAGTTTTGAACCCTCTGTTATAAGGTTTTGAACCCCTTAGAGTTTTCAAAACTCTCGTCAAAGTTTTGGGTCCTAAATAGTGTGAACACGTGCAAACTAGAAGAGTGGATGCCTGTACCCTGGGTTTTCTGTCTAAGGCTAGAGTGTTCGTACAAATCCACATAATCGGACCAGTCACTCTTACCTGGGAACTCTTGGGGTGAGTGTCCACTTATAGGCGAGCATGTCTTCGCGATACATTATGAGGATCTATTTGCTTTGATTCAGCCTTTGTGTGTTGTTTGTTTGCTTCGTGGTTCAAACAAATGACCATCACCCATAATTTTGGTCGGTAATTGTAGCATCCTATTCTTACCCAATACCATTTCATTTGTTTTCTCTCTTGTTTCCCCTTTTAGAATGCCTCCACGACGCGAAAATCCGGTATCTATTGAAGATCTGGCAGCTGTCATTACACAGCAAATAACTGCTGCAATCCTGAACATCGTTGCCCAATGTCACCAAGCTCTCAACAACAATAATGCCCTCTGCAACTTCAAGACGTTCAACTCGGCTAAGCCATCAAAGTTTTCTGGGTCTCAAGGAGCGACTGCACTTCTGCAATGGTTCGAGAGTCTAGAGAGCACCTTCAGGCATGTTCAATGTCCAAACGAGCGAAAGGTAGATTTCGCATCTAGTGTCTTTGAGAAACGAGCTTTGACGTGGTGGAACGGTGTGTTGAGAGATAGGGGTGCCGAAGTGGCACTGGCCCAAACTTGGGAAGAACTTCGAGCACTGATGATGAAGGAATTCTGTCCTCGTCACGAAATCAGGGCATTGGAAAGGGAATTCGACGATCTTAAGCAAGACAGCGGTGAACATCGAGCATACACTGATCGATATGAGGAGCTGAGCCTGTTGTGCCCTACTATGGTTACGCCTTTGGATAAGGCGATCGAAAAATACATTGATGGTCTCCCTGACTCAGTTCAGGACATTGTTACTGGTAGTAACCCCACTACGGTTAGGCAGGCCATTGAGCTAGCTGCAACCTTGACTGAATCTCATATCAGAAAGCATAAACTTTTTCGAAAGGGTGACAAGAAGCCAATCGAGGAATCAAAGACCATGGATGAACAGATTGGATCCCCTGAGAAGTCTAAGAAGCGTAAGGCTTCGTAGAATTGTGCGATTGCTGCTCAACCCAACCAAAACACCCGCAACCAACCAACGCAACCTCCTGCAAAGAAACCTTATGCTGGTACTGCACCGATATGCGACAAATGTAATGCACACCACTTAGCTCACCTGCAGTGTCGTTTATGTGCATCATGTGGGCGACTCGGTCACCTGGAAAATGCTTGTCGATTTACCCCAAACCAAGGTGGTCCAAACCAACCTCAAGTAAATCCTGCTCAAGCTCGTCTTCCACTAGGTCCTTGCTTCAACTGTGACGAGATGGGCCATTTCCGAAGAAATTGCCCAAAGCTTGCTAATGTGAATCCAGCGCAGGGATGAGCATCGGACCGACTAGAAGACAATGTGTTTAGAAATAATCAAGCCTTCTGTATTATTTTCTTTTGTAGTCAAGGTCCATGAAACAGTTGTTGTTGTTTATAAATAAATCTTTTTATTTTACATTGCAATGTACAAATATGATGGCATGTATAAACAACGTATCCTCTACAATACCGACAATCAAGGAACCGTATTCCTTGAAGAACAGACTACCCCGTAATTTCTTCCATTTTATTATCTCTTGCGTTTTCCACGGAAATCCAAAGTACATGTTTCTTCCAAGGAAACGAAGTACAAGGCGCAAGTTACAACTCTGTACGAATACCCAAAGTACCACTATAAATTCTTAATAAGGTACCTAAGGGTATTTCTGTATATTCTAAAATTATTGTACCTTAATTCGAATATTGCGTTTTCTTGAAAACGAAATCGAATTTTTGGAAGATCTTTCTATCTTCATAGTTAGATTCTTGCTAATGTTTAAAGTACCGAATGAAATCCATGAAATGGATTCCTAGTGTGCTTTAAATGCATGTACGTAATTAACAAAACAAAACTTACAAATTAAAGATCTAGATAAACAATTTTGTGGTTATGTGAATTTGTGTTTATGCATCTTGTCTTTCCATTTATGCATTTTGTGTTTTTGTATACTCTGGATATTCGCTATCCAAATCCTCGTAGAATCTTTCATACCTTCATATGAGGGATTCATAGTAGGATATTCAAAAAGGTACTGTCTTAAATCCTTAATGGACTTCTACGTTGTAGTTAAGTCTATTCCAAAGTTTAAGGACAACATGTGTTGATATAGTTGAAGAGATTGGTTCGACAATCTAGTTAAAGACATCCTACGTTGATGTAGTTAAATATTCCTCTTGGGTAGTTTAGTTGAAGAGATTGGTCCGACAATCTAGTTAAAGACATCCTACGTCGATGTAGTTAAATATTCCCCGTGGGTAGTTTAGTTAAATAGATCATTCGTTGATCTAAGTTAAAGAGATTGGTTCGACAATCTAGTTGAATATATCATACGTTGATATAGTTAAAAAGGCCCTCTGGTGGTCTAGTTAAAGAGATCCTTCGTCGATCTAAGTTAAAGAGATTGGTTCGACAATCTAGTTGAATATATCATGCGTTGATATAGTTAAAAAGGCCCTCTGGTGGTCTAGTTAAAGAGATCCTACGTCGATCTAAGTTAAATAGATTGGTATTAAAGATTTTTTTGATACTGGTAACCTGCTTCAGGAATTGAATCACACTCTTATTGTGCTTATTCCTAAGATTTCGACTCCTTTGCTTGTTACGGATTTTAGGCCGATTGCTTGTTGCAATGTTTTCTACAAATGCATCAGTAAGATTATCTCTTACCAATGCTCAAGATCAGGTTGTATGGCGGAATTCTGAAGATAAACTGGTCCCATTTGCGTCGAAGGAGGTGTGGAATACAATAAGAGTGAGTGATCAACCAAAACTATGGTCAAAGATTGTGTGGTCTTCGTTTAACATTCCTAAACATGCATTCCTGTGTTGGCTCGTTTGTAAGAAGAAGCTGTGGACTCAAGACAGAATTATGCAGTGGAATCGCATTGTTACTGGATCTATGAATCAGATGTGTTGCTTGTTGTGTTTTGCAGGGCTTGAAACGCATGATCATTTATTCTTTCAGTGCTCGTATTCAAGAGTGGTGTGGCATAAAATCCGTGAGAAAGTTGGCATGCATACGATTCAAGAAAGATGGGAAGATATCATTAATTGGCTGGTGCCGAGAGCTAACTCAAGAACTATAGGTGTGATTGCAAGCAATCTGGTAGTGGAGGCCACGGCGTATATGTTATGGAGCGAGCGAAATGCTAGATTTTTCAGTAATCGGTTGAGACCTCCTGAGAAAATTGTTGAGTCTATCATTCATACTGTTCGAGTGAAACTACTATCCTTCAAGTATAAAAAATCAATTAATGTTCAACGATTTTTGGAGGAGTAGGCGATCCAAGGGGTAGAGCACTTTGAGGAAGACTGAAGACCATAGATAGTAGTATTTGTTCTACTTTGTGGTTGTGTGTTTGTTTTTCCTTTGTTTGACTCTTTTGTGGTATGCCACAAAAAGAATTAGGGGGTATTTCAGCCTTCCTACTTGTATTGTTTTGGTTATGATATAAAATCACCGGGGTAACCCTTTACCCAAAAAAAAAAAAGATTATTGCAGAAAGAATAAAAGGAGCTCTTGATAATATTGTCAGCATAAATCAATCTGCCTTTGTTCCTGGACGAAAGATTTCGGATAATATTCTTTTAACGCAAGAGTTAATGCATAATTATCATAGAGATGTGGGTCCTCCGAGATGTGCATTTAAAGTAGATATTCAGAAAGCTTATCATACTGTCGATTGGAGGTTTCTTAAAAGTGTGCTGATTGGTTTTGGTTTTAACAGTAAGATGGTGGAGTGGATTATGCTATGTGTGTCTACTACCTCTTTTTCGGTTTGTGTTAATGGCGCAGTGCATGGTTTTTTCAAGGGTAATCGTGGGCTAAGGCAAGGAGATCCAATGTCTCCTTATTTATTTACTCTTGTTATGGAGGTCTTAACGGGTATTCTTCATCATTCGGTCCGAATTGATTCTTCTTTTAAGTTCCATAACAGATGTGAAAAGCAGCAGATTATTAATCTGTGTTTTGCGGATGATTTATTTCTGTTTGCTAGAGGAGAGGTGAATTCGGCTAGTTGTATTATGTCTTCTCTTTCGAAGTTCACAAAGATGTCGGGGTTAGTGCCTAGTAACCAGAAAAGCACAGTTTTCTTTTGTAATGTTAAGGATCATGTCAAACAAGCTATTCTGGATATTATGTCGTTTACAGAAGGCAAGTTACCTGTGAAGTACTTGGGGGTGCCCCTAATTTCGGCTAGGCTTGGTTATAATGATTGTCGTGTGCTTGTGGAAAGATTAGAAAAGCGTATTATGCATTGGAGGAATAAGCTATTATCGTTCGCAGGAAGGCTTCAACTTATTATCTCAGTGCTCTCTTCGATGCATATTTATTGGTCTTCGGTTTTTATGTTGCCAGCTCGGATTATTCAGGAATTAGAGGCTAAAATGAGAAATTTCTTATGGTCTCAAGATTCCTCTTTCAATAAAGGTAAATCTAAAGTTTCTTGGAAATTGGTGTGTACTCCTAAATATGAAGGGGGTTTGGGTATTAGGCGTATTGGGGATATGAACAAAGCCCGGATGTCGTCTCATATTTGGAGTATTGTCTCCAAACGTGAATCTCTGTGGGTTAAATGGGTTCATTCGTATCATTTAAAACATAAGAGCTTCTGTAACACCCCGTCCCGGAACGGGCCGAAGTGTCACAATAACGGTGGTCAGATCAAAAACATAATTCCATTTATACTTAAATGTATTACAAGGCTTTACAATTTAATAAAGGATCTC
Organism: Helianthus tuberosus; assembly: GCA_030545235.1. Taxonomy (NCBI): domain Eukaryota; kingdom Viridiplantae; phylum Streptophyta; class Magnoliopsida; order Asterales; family Asteraceae; genus Helianthus; species Helianthus tuberosus. The sequence continues at coordinate 114,818,418 of CM060452.1, read as the reverse complement.
TAATCTAGTACAATTATTTCTACCGTCTTGTCCAAACACTCGAGCACTCTTCCATATCCCCTGTCCCAGATTGTCCTGATAACCTGACGTAAAGAAGAAAACACAACAAAGAAAAACGTACGTCTGAGCAAAATTTGAATAAAGTTTTGCCCAGTGTGCGGATAGCGGAAAACAAAAGCTTAATTTATTTTGATAACCGGATGGAACTTGACGATGCAAATAACTTAATTTCATAATCATATCTTACGGATGTACCCATGAGCAAACTGAAAACTTAAAACGTGACAATACGCAGGTAGCTACTCCTGCATAATTATCACATGAAATGGCGAGTTGGCATACCCGTTATCCATTTCCTGAAAACTTAAATCCTAGGATCGATCCATACGCCCCCTAATCTTATATGTACCACACTTGTACTTAAGAGACGCCGTGAACTAATCTCTCCGTCACGGATGGAGCACATGATGTCGATGCCGCAACAACATGCTCGTGGGACACTCCACGAGAAGCGATACTCAGGGTATCAGAGTACAAATGGTCTTATTCACATAACTTATAAAACTTATTTTCAGAACAGAACGGAACATATATTGGAACATGCGATAATGAGTACAACTTAACAGAAAAACTATCGCATGACATGAAACTAAATCAAATGATTAGAATAGGAATCGAACGGACTGTCAAATGAATCGATAATCAAAGACGTGAGGAGTTTAAAAAATAGACATAGTAATTTAAAACAATTTGACTTGAGTAACATAATACTTATATATCATATTAAACTTGTAACTTATTTACTTATAACTTATAAGTCTTAAGATATTTAACTTGTAACTTGTAAAATACGAATCTTTGGCGAGATTGAAAATATAAGAGTGGAACCAGTCATCAAGGTATGGTTATCAATCCTATCTTGACAATTTCGTCCCCAAAATGTGGTTTATTAAACGAAACAAGATAAAACCTTGACTCGTTAATAAGGAACCACTGGAATAGGAAATGAAACTTGTATAAAATAAACCATTTTCTAAATAACTGATGTAAAACAAAACCTTTTCAAAACGTTTGTAACTTTCAACACATGTTTCATAACTTAATCTTAATACGGAATCTATAACTTATTTCATAACTTAGTCTTAATACGGAATCTATAACTTATTTCATAACTTAATCTTAATACGGAATCTATAACTTATTTCATAACTTAATCTTAATACGGAATCTATAACTTATTTCATAACTTAATCTTAATACGGAATCTATAACTTATTTCATAACTTAATCTTAATACGGAATCTATAACTTATTTCATAACTTAATCTTAATACGGAATCTATAACTTATTTCATAACTTAATCTTAATACGGAATCTATAATCAGTAATGATATACTTGTATCAAAACGATCTAAATCGAAAGAAAGGATTCTATCCGTACCCAACGGACATAAATCGACAGAAAGGGTTCTTATAAAAACGACATAAATTGAAAGAAAGGATTCTTATAAAAACGACATAAATCGAAAGAAAGGAACCTATCCGTACTGAACTTATAACTTATACCTTAAATCTTAATACGGAATTTAAAATCAGGATTGACATAAATCGAAAGGAAGGAACCTATCCGTACAGAATTCATAACTTAATCTTAATACGGAACTTAAAATCATGACTTAATCTTAATACGGAATTCTTATACTCAAATGACATAAATCGAAATAAGGGATCTTTTATAAAAACAACATAGATCGAAAGGAAGGAACCTATCCGTACCTTAAAATCTCCAGGTGATGCTATCTTGTTTTCAATTGTAGGTTTATACGGGCAGAGTTTAGCCTACTGATTATCTTCTTAACCTAATTTGCTCACAAACTAGGTATTTAACTTAATACAGCATTTACGATAACTCACGAGATCAAATTCTCACAATGAATGACAAAATGCAATACTTTGCCCATCGAATTAACGATGATCCGTTGAATTAACAACGAACGACAAGGTATAATACTTTACCTATCGAATTAACGACAATCCGTCAAATTAATGACGAACGATAAAGTATAACCCTAAAGTGGGCGGCACTTAAACATTCATTAGATATTTGAATCAATCGGACAATGAATCGTAGCAGCGATTGAGTTAATACCCTGTTCTGCAGCACCCCGCTATGCTTAATTTGTGATTAGTGTGTGTTAATTGAGTAATCGGACAATATCTCAGCCTAATTTTGGAGTTTCTTCGTCGATTTTGTGCCCAGAATCGAATGCCAAGGTCCTGTATTTATAGCTGAAATTTGGTCACCCATACGCATCGTAGGCCTAACATACCCTACGCATCGTATGGTAAGCATACGCACCGTAGGCCTTACTTCTCTACGCATCGTATGCGTTTTAACTAGCCTGCGCATCGTAGGCCATACTTTGATACGATGCGTAAGAGGTTGAAAGTCGGTTATAGAGTAGTCACGTGTGGGACTAGGCCTGATGACTTGACAAACTCGAATTCTCATATATTGACAGCAATTTAAGTGGATAATCATCCACTGGGGTTTACCCCCCCTGAGTTTTAGGGGTCCTAATCCTGATTCTGAAAATTCTGAAGATCTTAGGGTTTGTACGGAATTACTTGGGTGTCTTAATTAAGGTTTCCTATTGGACTATAATTCATAAGGATTGTTACATTTTATGTTTTAAAATTTTCGGGTGTTACAAATCTACCCCTCTTAAAAAAATTTCGTCCTCGAAATTATGACATGCATATATATATGATAATAATCATACTTAAACGCGACCCACTATGATCAATAGTTATACTTGAAATAAAGCCAGAGTAAAAACAAGGAAGATGACGAAATACTTATGTTCGAGACTATCATGAAGTGAAAAGAAAAGTTACTAACCTATGTATCGACTGATTGGACATCGAAATCCTAACCCAATGTCTACCCATTACCTCACAGGTCTTATCTTATGTTTAAGTTTTCTACAGGAAAGAGCCTTTGCTCTGATACCATAGCTGTAACACCCCGTCCCGGAACGGGCCGAAGTGTCACAATAACGGTGGTCAGATCAAAAACATAATTCCATTTATACTTAAATGTATTACAAGGCTTTACAATTTAATAAAGGATCTCTAATCTAGTACAATTATTTCTACCGTCTTGTCCAAACACTCGAGCACTCTTCCATATCCCCTGTCCCAGATTGTCCTGATAACCTGACGTAAAGAAGAAAACACAACAAAGAAAAACGTACGTCTGAGCAAAATTTGAATAAAGTTTTGCCCAGTGTGCGGATAGCGGAAAACAAAAGCTTAATTTATTTTGATAACCGGATGGAACTTGACGATGCAAATAACTTAATTTCATAATCATATCTTACGGATGTACCCATGAGCAAACTGAAAACTTAAAACGTGACAATACGCAGGTAGCTACTCCTGCATAATTATCACATGAAATGGCGAGTTGGCATACCCGTTATCCATTTCCTGAAAACTTAAATCCTAGGATCGATCCATACGCCCCCTAATCTTATATGTACCACACTTGTACTTAAGAGACGCCGTGAACTAATCTCTCCGTCACGGATGGAGCACATGATGTCGATGCCGCAACAACATGCTCGTGGGACACTCCACGAGAAGCGATACTCAGGGTATCAGAGTACAAATGGTCTTATTCACATAACTTATAAAACTTATTTTCAGAACAGAACGGAACATATATTGGAACATGCGATAATGAGTACAACTTAACAGAAAAACTATCGCATGACATGAAACTAAATCAAATGATTAGAATAGGAATCGAACGGACTGTCAAATGAATCGATAATCAAAGACGTGAGGAGTTTAAAAAATAGACATAGTAATTTAAAACAATTTGACTTGAGTAACATAATACTTATATATCATATTAAACTTGTAACTTATTTACTTATAACTTATAAGTCTTAAGATATTTAACTTGTAACTTGTAAAATACGAATCTTTGGCGAGATTGAAAATATAAGAGTGGAACCAGTCATCAAGGTATGGTTATCAATCCTATCTTGACAATTTCGTCCCCAAAATGTGGTTTATTAAACGAAACAAGATAAAACCTTGACTCGTTAATAAGGAACCACTGGAATAGGAAATGAAACTTGTATAAAATAAACCATTTTCTAAATAACTGATGTAAAACAAAACCTTTTCAAAACGTTTGTAACTTTCAACACATGTTTCATAACTTAATCTTAATACGGAATCTATAACTTATTTCATAACTTAGTCTTAATACGGAATCTATAACTTATTTCATAACTTAATCTTAATACGGAATCTATAACTTATTTCATAACTTAATCTTAATACGGAATCTATAACTTATTTCATAACTTAATCTTAATACGGAATCTATAACTTATTTCATAACTTAATCTTAATACGGAATCTATAACTTATTTCATAACTTAATCTTAATACGGAATCTATAACTTATTTCATAACTTAATCTTAATACGGAATCTATAACTTATTTCATAACTTAATCTTAATACGGAATCTATAATCAGTAATGATATACTTGTATCAAAACGATCTAAATCGAAAGAAAGGATTCTATCCGTACCCAACGGACATAAATCGACAGAAAGGGTTCTTATAAAAACGACATAAATTGAAAGAAAGGATTCTTATAAAAACGACATAAATCGAAAGAAAGGAACCTATCCGTACTGAACTTATAACTTATACCTTAAATCTTAATACGGAATTTAAAATCAGGATTGACATAAATCGAAAGGAAGGAACCTATCCGTACAGAATTCATAACTTAATCTTAATACGGAACTTAAAATCATGACTTAATCTTAATACGGAATTCTTATACTCAAATGACATAAATCGAAATAAGGGATCTTTTATAAAAACAACATAGATCGAAAGGAAGGAACCTATCCGTACCTTAAAATCTCCAGGTGATGCTATCTTGTTTTCAATTGTAGGTTTATACGGGCAGAGTTTAGCCTACTGATTATCTTCTTAACCTAATTTGCTCACAAACTAGGTATTTAACTTAATACAGCATTTACGATAACTCACGAGATCAAATTCTCACAATGAATGACAAAATGCAATACTTTGCCCATCGAATTAACGATGATCCGTTGAATTAACAACGAACGACAAGGTATAATACTTTACCTATCGAATTAACGACAATCCGTCAAATTAATGACGAACGATAAAGTATAACCCTAAAGTGGGCGGCACTTAAACATTCATTAGATATTTGAATCAATCGGACAATGAATCGTAGCAGCGATTGAGTTAATACCCTGTTCTGCAGCACCCCGCTATGCTTAATTTGTGATTAGTGTGTGTTAATTGAGTAATCGGACAATATCTCAGCCTAATTTTGGAGTTTCTTCGTCGATTTTGTGCCCAGAATCGAATGCCAAGGTCCTGTATTTATAGCTGAAATTTGGTCACCCATACGCATCGTAGGCCTAACATACCCTACGCATCGTATGGTAAGCATACGCACCGTAGGCCTTACTTCTCTACGCATCGTATGCGTTTTAACTAGCCTGCGCATCGTAGGCCATACTTTGATACGATGCGTAAGAGGTTGAAAGTCGGTTATAGAGTAGTCACGTGTGGGACTAGGCCTGATGACTTGACAAACTCGAATTCTCATATATTGACAGCAATTTAAGTGGATAATCATCCACTGGGGTTTACCCCCCCTGAGTTTTAGGGGTCCTAATCCTGATTCTGAAAATTCTGAAGATCTTAGGGTTTGTACGGAATTACTTGGGTGTCTTAATTAAGGTTTCCTATTGGACTATAATTCATAAGGATTGTTACATTTTATGTTTTAAAATTTTCGGGTGTTACAGCTTCTGGATTTGCAAAACGCCTACGAATAGTTGTTGGTCTTGGCGAAAACTCACTCAGATGAGGCCTTTAATTAGAAAGCATATATGGTCGGAGTTAGGGAATGGTTGTAATACTTCAGCCTGGTTTGATTATTGGAGTGAGTTGGGTCCTCTTGGCAGTTATCGCCCAGAAATATTACTGATGCTGACTTTAGATTGGATGACCGGGTGGCCGATGTGTATGCTGATGGTACTTGGATGTGGCCTACAGCTTGGAGGGATCTCTTCCCTGTTCTTATTCAAATTGATCAAATTCATTTAGACCCCTTGAAAGTTGACAGATTGTTATGGAAAGATGGTAGTGATCTTAACGAGTTCTCTTCTTTTGGTGTTTGGCACTCACTTCGGCATAGAGAACCAGAAGTGGATTGGTGTAGCATTGTGTGGTTCGGCCAGTGTATTTCTAGACACGCATTCATGATGTGGTTGATTATGAAAGGTAAGCTCCTTACGCAAGATAAAATTTTGCAATGGGATTTATCTCGGAGAAAAAACATGAATATGATGTGCTGTTTATTGTGCTATGAGAACTTTGATTCTCACCCGCACTTGTTTTTTGAATGCAAGTACTCAACTCAAGTGTGGCTTAAAGTTAGAAACAGGGTGGGGATGAGTTCTATTTCGCCGAGATGGACGGATATTGTCCAATGGCTTTGTACTCGTGATCATCAAAGAAGGGCCGATACTTATGTTGCTAAACTAATTGTAGCGGCTGCTGCGTATATTATTTGGCAAGAGAGGAATGCCAGGTTATTTAAAAATCAGTTAAGACCTCCTGAGACGGTTAGTGATGTAATCATGAAAACAGTGCGATACAAGTTGATGGGAGCTAAGCTGAAGAATACCGTTAGGGTGCGTAACCTTCTTAGAGAATGGGAGATTCATACGAAAGATAAGGATGACGATGGGGGCTGATTAGTTTTTATTTTGGTTGTTATGTCTAGAATTTTGTCTAGTTGGTTTCCCTTGATTTGGTTATCTTTGAGATGTTTGTGTTATTCTTGTTTACTTTCATGGGGCATGTCTCATGATTGAACTAGTGTAGACTCCCTACACTACTTATGTTTTTTTGATGTGAATATATAGAATCACCGGGGTAACCCTTTACCCAAAAAAGACATCCTACGTTGATGTAGTTAAATATTTCTCTTGGGTAGTTTAGCTGAAGAGATTGTTCGTTGATCTAATCCTTTGGTGACCTAGTTAAACACACTCTATTGCAGTCAAGTTAAATCACCACAGGATTATTCGTTTGATTTTTTTTCCATACGCATTATGAAATGAACTGTGCGGAGTGTGCAAGGAAGTACGTAATTATGGAGGCCTACATAATTATGGAATTCAGTGCACAGAAACCACAGGAAGTTTTGTCATATGTAAAGACCACTAGTGGCAAGAGTAATGATACGGGAGAAGTCTTGGACTTTGACCGATGTCATTTTATCTTACACTTCCCAATCGTGAATTTAAGTTTCCTATGATAAGTCTTCATGGGAAACGTTCTCCTATCCATAGTTTGAAACTCCATGTTTTGCTGCTACAAGGACTTCACTTTGAGGGATTGACAATTTCGCTAAGAACCCTGTCATGGCCCAGAGTTCTACTTAGGGTTCAAGGGGTTCATTCAAAGCGAAAACATCACCGTCGTCCTCACAAGTTTCTCCTAAAATTAAATTTCGGGACGAAATTTCCTAAAGTAGGGGAGACTGTGACACATGTGTCACTTCAACCATCAAACAAATGCCAAACCAATGAAATATTGTATTTCATACTTGGGATTTGTAAAAAAAATATGTGTATCGTTTGCATATATCAACTCTGGTTCGATTTCAAGCTTTAAATCGCTTTCTGGAGGGTTATACGCGCTCTGATGCGTAGATATAACTAGTTTAATGCAACGAACACTCCAGAATAGTGAAATAGGCTTAACATACCTTAAATAACCTTTACATAACTTAGAAATAAGTTTTGAAGGCTCTGGTATGCTAAAATCAAGTTTAATTCGCTTACGGGGACTAAACTTGACAAACTGCGAAAGTATGCCAATTTGAACACGAACATTCCAGAACATGACCATAAGTTAAACACACCTTAAATATCCTTCACCTAGCTTAGAAATAGGCTTTGAGGGGTTCGGTGTGCTAAAATAAACTTTTGGGTCATTCAGGGACTAAAAGTGTCAAAAAGTGCATAAGTTTGCATTTTCGCGCATAACTTACGTTCTGAATACATCCGGACATCCAAAAATTTATTTAAACACTAAGATATTTTATTTTAGTGTTTGGCATGAGAAAAATCCATTCGTCACGCCATTTGGATCGTTTTTCGCGCTTATGCGCATTCCGTCGTAATTAACCGAACAACGCAACCGTACGGCCAAATGAGACATCCGAGATATTTTTGAGCACATTTTAAGTTCCCTATACTTTAACATCATTGTGGAGCTTGAAATTGGAGCTTGAAATGAGCCTATACTTTAACATCACTTTACAATACATTTCATGCTATGTACGCCCATTGTGTGCATACTTAGTACATTGTTTTACATTACATTTTTGTTGCATATGCTCATCCAGCATATGAACACATTATACTACATTTTGAACCGTTGTAACCATTTGACTATGTGAACCGTCGTAACCCTTTGATTATATGAACCTTTTGTAACTATTGAACCGTGTGAACCAGTTGTATTTGTTGACATGATTTACATTTGACAATAGACATTTGACTATACATAAACATTTCTACAATTGTTAAACATTACATCTTGGTGGTTTGGTTTGGGTAAGTGATTTAAGTAACGAGGCGTGTGTAATATGATACAAGCATGGTGGATACGCCGCTGGTACTTCCTATATATAAGTGTTTGTATGGTATTACATATCGTAGCGTTATTTGAACCATTTCAATTTGAGACATATAACATTTTATACAAATAACATACTTTTCACAAGACATTGATTTACAAATAACTTATCTTATACAAACTCATTTTACATGGTTACTCATTTAACCATACATTATTCTCTTATTTATACATATCATCTGATTTTATCGTTTTTCAAATGATTTACAAGAAAAAGCAAATTACAAGGTTCATGACTAAACATTTTCTCAAACATAAGTCATGAATTCTGTTTTCACAAAACCTATGTATCTCACAGGCATTTTTATGCTGACGTACCAATTTTCACATGTGTTTTCAGGAGATGATGCATAGGACTTATCAAGACATACTTAGGCGGACCTGTGCCTTAGTGACTTAAAACGAGACAAGAACTAGTTAATTTATGTTATGTACTCTGGTTCTTGTTTAAAAAAAATGTAAACTTTCATGTTTGATTAATAAAACGAAACTTCAATTGCCATGGATTTGAAACAATTAATTATGTTACAACACTCCCCGACGTTTCCGCCACATTTTGTATGTTCTACGTGGTCGGGGTGTGACAGAAAAGATGGTATCAGAGCCAATGGTTATAGGGAATTAGGTTATTAGTAATACTTTGACCTAGTCTATAACCTTCTTAGGACCCTAACGCGAGTTTACTTGCGTTTAGTCATAAAACAATACTGTCACCTATCCTTAGGCGACGACCACAACAAGAACATAAATTTCAAATCCGCTTTGTGTCACACCCCGACCGCGTAAAACAACAAATCGCGGCGGAAACATCGGGGCGTGTTGCAACAGAATTAATGTTTCATAACCATGGATACCAAAAAGTGTTTCGTTTTATTAAACATTGAATAATTACATTGTCTGGAAATCTAAATACACAATTTAAACATAGTCTATCATTGTTATTGAGTCACTAAGGCCTTGTCCAGTCCTATGTGAGCATGCATCCTATCAATCAATATCTTTCAACAATACCTGAAACATATGCGAAAACGAGGTCAGCAAAGAAATGCTGGCGAGTACATAGGTTTTGTGAAAATAAGATTCATGACTTCTGTTTTTAAGAAAATGTTTAGTCATGAACCTTGTAATTTGCTTTGTCTTTGTAAATCATTTGAAAAATAATAAGTTCAGGTGATATGTATAAATAAGAGTATAATGCATGATTAAATGAATAATCATGTAAAATGAGTTTGTATAAGATAAGTTGTTTGTAATTAAATGTCTTGTGAAAAGTATGTTACTTGTATAAAATGTTCTATGTCTCAAACTGAAATGATTCAAATAACACTACAATATGTAATACCATACAAACACTTATATATAGGAAGTACCAGCGGCGTATCCACCATGCTTGTATCATATTCCACACGCATTGTTACTTAATCACTTAGTCAAACCAAACCACCAAAGTAATGTTCATGCCCAATGTAAATCATGTAATATGTATAACCAAAACCCAATCGTATATCGCTTTGAAGCCAATCGTTTACCCAATCGTTAAATTCGTTTTAGGTCGTGAAACTACTTAAATGGTCGTCTCGCTAATAACATTCAAACCTTCTTGACTCGCATTAATAAACCCTTACCAAAGGATAGATTAACAATTCGCATTAATAAACCCTTACCAAAGGATAGATTAACAACTCGCATTAATAAACCCTTACCAAAGGATAGATTAACAACTCGCATTAATAAACCCTTACCAAAGGATAGATTAACAACTCGCATTAATAAACCCTTACCAAAGAGTAAATTAACAATTACAGATTCAGTCGCTACCCACAACACCCACACATAACTACGGGTGTAGTAAATAACGGGACTTGTCAGATCCTATGGTACCATAACCTAATACTGGTCGGCTTGATCATTGCTAATGAATGTCATTTGTTATGTAACCCAACCAACAAGTTTGTTCACTTTATTGAAATCGTTAGTAGTTTTGTATAAATCGTCTTAATCGTTTTTGAAACCATCGTTATAACATCGAAAATTGTTTTGTTATCATCGTTAAAGCCTTGAAAACATTTAGCATGTCACACCCCCAAATTCCACCTGCGGAGTACCGTCCGCTTGAGGGCGTGACCGACCAGGATCCAGCCACCAATTATACTGAGCATTGGATAATAGTAAGAATGATCACCAACCATAATGGTTAGTAAACACCATAGTTTAAAGTTCAAATGTTTAGGTTCAAATAACAGTTAAGTAAGTAGCGGAAGCATAGACGAAATAGTTTAAACAAAGTTCATGGTTCAAATTATTTAGAACCCAACGTGCGGGTTTAGGCGACCACTACACTTCCCAAGCTGCAAGCTCCTGAGTCACTGGTTACCTGCAAAGCATGCAGTAAGGGGTCAACAATAATGCTGAGTGAGTTCACTAGTTGTCCAGTTTTAATTACCAAAAACTTGTTTCACCAGTTAATTTATCCGTTTATACATGCCATGGGGAGCTACCCCAAAAGTTAGCAACTAAACTGTTTTTCCAATACCGAACACTAGGTGACCGTTGCGTATCCGCAAGAGAGTGCCCCGATGTCAATGTTCTATCATCATTGACGGATGCCTGAGTACATTAGTTCACGACCGATCCCATACCTTGGCACGGTGTGAGGTTGGTAAGACCTAAATAGCGCTATCAACTAATAACCCGTTCGCCTGGCCCCGGTGACTAATCGGTATCAAGTAGTAGGGACTTTAAGTGATAGAGTTTCGTTTAGTGCCGTTTGTTGCAATCCGTATAAACAGTAATTAACTAAAAGGTTCCCAATAACAAGGGAAGAAAAGTAAGTTGTATCCCTCATAAGGGGATAGTGTTGTTTTTAGTTCCGTTTCCCAAACCACCGGGAATACATGCTTTAGGTTGTGAACTCACCTTGGGTTGCTCGGTAGATTAATTACCCGGTCGATCACGTTGGTCACCACGTCCTAGCATGGTTACCAATATAGGTCAAGTTGGGGTACAAGTATTCACGTATAATCTACACATAACTAACACATAGCATGCACAACACAACGTATAATTACAGCAACAGAGTTAACAGTTAACACGTAGCCCATTTAAACAGTAACAAGCATGCACAGCTAACGCACTTTGGGCCCAATAACTAACAGCCCAGTCGAGAACACACAGTTGCGAGTCGCAACCGGAGGTTGCGGCTTGTCATGCCTTGGTTGCGAGTCGCAACCGGTGTTTCTACTTGTCATGATTTGGTTACGAGTCGCAACCGGAGGTTTCGAGTCGTCGTGATCTGGTTACGAGTCGCAACCGCCGTAGTTTCGAGTTTTCATGCTTTGGTTACGAGTCGCAACCGGGGGTTGCGAGTCGCAACCTCGGAAACGTGCACAAGAAACCTTCTAGAACCTGGCGGATGTACTGACCAATAGAATTCTGTTTTCATGAAATTTTGTACTATCCAACCAAAATGCATAAACATGTTTTATTGTCCAAATCATAACAAAATCAGATCAAAACAAGCATATTCAAATATTTTCATGATCATCATACTGTTCTTCATATATTCAAGTCATCTATTAAGCACATTCATTCAAAACAGATCCAAATATTCAATTAAATCATGCACACTTGTGTCACATATCATGAATATCACCAAATCCTACACTATCTCATTCATCCTAAGCCATCAAGATTCATTCTACATAATCATGCCTTCTATTGGACAAGCATTCATAACACATAACTAGATTTCGAGATCATCTTGTAAACTACCATTAAGCAAAACATTTGTTCTATATCCTCTTATCATAAATCGGATGATCATAAGCAAATCCTAGCCATCATACTTTTATCATTTAGCAAGACATTATCATACTTTTACCAAACCGTCCACCTATCAACATGAAGGAACATTGTAAATTACTTAAATCAAGTAAAACATACTACTCCTATCATCAAGCAAGCACCTTCATTATAGATAAACAACAACTTATGTATTTAGCTACAAGAGGCACTAACCGGCTAGATTCAAGGTGTGAAAATGTGAAGGGTTGATGAAAGAGCTTCCGAGTGTTGAATCCGAGAGCTCCTTCGGTTGTCACCGGTTTGATCCGAGGAGGAGAGGAGAAAGATGTTGCTAGGGTTTTGGTTGGGAGGATGAAGGAGGGTGTGTGAGATGAGGGAGTGTGAGAGTGATGTTGCCAAATGGTGCAAGTTGTGAGGGTGGCCGGTTATATATCTCGAGTGGGTAAGGGGGGTTTCCGGGTGGGCTAAGGTTACGGCCCAACCGGCCCATATCGTTACTTGTTTACTCGACTCGAGTCGGGTTCGGTTCGGTTCACACTTATATATATATATATATAATACACACGACACAATCAAAAGATCACATAATGCACAACAATAAGTAACAAGTTCTCATTTAATATTATATCTATGCACATACATTCATTTAAAGACGAAAGTTGGCTCGGGAAAACCCGAAGTGTCACATTATCCCCAAGTTTTAAGAACTTTCGTCCCGAAAGTTAAAGCAGCCACTGACAAGCTAGTAAAAGTGAAAGCGTTTTAACGGAGTGTCACATCATCCCCCCGTTAGTTTGGAATTTCGTCCCGAAATTCAGTTGTAGCTTCAGTGCTGGGGGTTTCATTTGGGAACAGCTGGGGATACTTGCGCTTCATCTGGTCTTCCCGCTCCCAGGTAAACTCTGGGCCACGGCGTGAGTTCCAACGAACTCGCACGAGGGGTATCTGGCTACGTTTGAGGGTTTTGATCTCACGATCCGTGATCTCAACCGGTTCCTCAGTAAAGTGTAGCTGTTCGTCAATAGTAAGTTCCTTGTAAGGAATGACGAGTGTTTCATCTGACAGGCACTTCTTCAGATTAGACACGTGGAAGACGTTGTGCACAGCACTCAGTTCTTCAGGCAGATTCAATCTGTAAGCGGCCGTGCCGATCTTTTCGGTAACTTCAAAGGGTCCGACGTATCTTGGATTAAGCTTGCCCCGTTTTCCAAAACGAACCACACCCTTCCAGGGTGAGACCTTAAGTAGAGCCCGTTCACCAACCTGGAACTCTTGAGGTTTCCTATCTTTATCGGCGTAGTACTTTTGACGGTCACGAGCTGCCGCCATGCGTTGCCTTATCTGGGCGATCTTTTCTGTGGTGTCGACTACATGTTCCGGGCCTGTGATCTGGCTGTCACCAACCTCAGCCCAGCAGAGAGGCGATCGACATTTACGGCCGTACAATGCCTCAAAGGGTGCTGCCTGAATGCTGGTGTGGTAGCTGTTGTTGTAGGAGAATTCCACCAACGGTAGGTGCTTCTCCCAATTCTTGCCAAAATCGATCACGCATGCCCTAAGCATGTCTTCGAGGGTTTGGATGGTGCGTTCAGACTGCCCATCCGTTTGCGGGTGATAAGCGGTGCTCATGTCTAAACGTGAGCCAAAAGATTTGTGCATGGCTTGCCACAACTCAGAAGTAAAACGCGCGTCTCGATCAGAAATAATAGAGGTAGGCACTCCGTGCTTCGAGACCACTTCTTTTAAGTATACCTCTGCTAGGGTAGAGAACTTGTCTGTTTCTTTAATGGCCAAGAAGTGTGCAGACTTAGTTAGGCGATCCACTATCACCCAAATGGTGTCATTTCCGCGCTGAGACCTAGGCAGGCTAGTAACAAAATCCATGGAAATCTGCTCCCATTTCCATTGCGGGATTTCTGGCTGTTGGAGTAGGCCTGACGGTTTCTGATACTCAGCTTTGACTCTTGCGCAGGTTAAACATTTTCTGACATACGTTGCTATGTGGGCTTTCATGCCAGGCCACCAATAGGTAGCCCTCAAGTCGTGGTACATCTTATCTGATCCCGGATGTACTGAGTAACGGGACTTGTGGGCTTCATCCATCACAAGGTCACGTAAATCTCCATAAAGCGGAACCCATATGCGTCCGGCTACGTAGTAGGCGCCGTCTTCTTTTTGTTCCATTCGTTGTCTCGATCCTCGTAGGGACTCGGCCCTGATGTTCTCAGCTTTCAATGCTTCAACCTGAGCATTTCGAATTTGATTAGGGAGGTTCGAGTGGATAGTGAGCTGTAAGGCACGAACACGCTTGGGTTTGGCCTCCTTTCTGCTGAGGGCATCGGCTACCACATTAGCCTTGCCTGGGTGATATTTGATTGCACACTCGTAGTCATTTAGGAGTTCGACCCATCGGCGTTGCCGCATATTTAACTCCTTTTGTCCCATTATGTGCTGGAGACTCTTGTGATCAGTGTAAATCGTGCACTTGGTGCCGTACAAGTAGTGTCTCCAGAGCTTGAGCGCGAAGACCACAGCTCCAAATTCTAAGTCATGCGTCGTATAGTTCCGTTCGTGGACCTTGAGTTGTCGCGAGGCGTAAGCAATAACTTTCTCGCGTTGCATCAATACGCAGCCAAGTCCTTGAATAGAAGCGTCGCAGTAAACGACGAAGTCGTCGGTACCTTCGGGTAAGGAGAGGATAGGAGCACTACAAAGGTTCCTCTTTAGCTCCTGGAAGGCAGATTCCTGAGCACCACTCCATTTGTAAGCAACACCCTTCTGAGTGAGTGTCGTAAGCGGTTGAGCGATCTTAGAGAATCCCTTGATAAATCTTCGGTAGTATCCCGCCAATCCCAAGAATTGGCGAACTTCAGTCGGAGTCTTAGGCACAGGCCAATTCTTAATGGACTCAATCTTAGCGGGGTCAACATGAATCCCTTCCTGATTGACGATGTGCCCAAGGAAATGGACTTCTCTAAGCCAGAAATCACATTTCGAGAATTTGGCGTACAGTTGCTCATTGCGAAGAAGTTCGAGAATAAGACGTAGGTGTTGTTCATGCTCCTCTTGGCTCTTCGAGTAGATTAGGATGTCGTCAATGAATACGATTACGAACTTATCGAGGTAGGGTTTGCATACTCGGTTCATGAGATCCATGAAGATTGCAGGTGCGTTGGTCATTCTGAAAGGCATAACGAGAAATTCGTAGTGACCATAGCGGGTTCTGAAAGCAGTCTTAGAGATGTCCTCATCGCGGACTCTCAATTGGTGATAACCCGATCGCAGATCGATCTTGGAATAATAGCTCGACCCTTGCAGCTGGTCGAACAGGTCGTCGATACGGGGAAGTGGATAGCGGTTCTTGATGGTAACCTTGTTAAGCTCGCGGTAGTCAATGCACATTCGGAATGAGCCATCTTTCTTTTTGACGAAGAGCACTGGGGCTCCCCAGGGTGATGAACTTGGACGGATAAAACCTTTGTCCAAAAGTTCTTGTAGTTGAGTAGAAAGCTCCTTGAGCTCCGCGGGGGCTAATCGATAAGGTGCACGAGCTATAGGCGCTGCTCCGGGAGCTAGCTCGATTTGAAATTCGACCTGACGGTGAGGAGGGAGTCCAGGTAGTTCCTCCGGGAATACCTCAGGATAGTCGCGTACAACTGGAAAATCTTCAATCCTGTTTTCCATTTTCTGCGTGTCGGTAATGAGTGCTAAGATAGCGGTGTGCCCCTTTCGCAGGTACTTCTGGGCCTTTAAGAATGAAATGATGCCTGTGACTTCTCCGCTCTTGTCGCCTTGAACTATAAGGGGTTTGCCAGGGGGACGGGGAATACGAATAGCTTTCTCTTGGCAGAGGATTTCAGCTCGATGTTTGGATAACCAATCCATACCAATAATGACGTCGAAGCTTCCAAGAATGATGGGGAAAAGATCGATACAGAAGGTCTGACCAGACAACTCTAATTTGCAGTTACGAATTATGTGTGAGGCCTCGAGGTTTCTACCATTAGCTATTTCAACGGTGTGCTTAGAGCTCAGCGGCGTAAGAGTGAGCTTAAGTTTCTTACTAATACGTAGGGATACATAACTAGCATCTGCTCCGGAATCAAATAGCATGGAAACATAACGATCATTAAGTAGGAACTTACCCGCTACAACGTTGGGGTCATTCCTTGCTTCCCCAGCTCCAATCACAAAAGCTTTTCCTCTAGCACCGTTTCCAGCATTGTTGTTATTGTTCCCAGCACCCTGATTGTTGTTGTTTTGATTCAGTTCAGGGCAATCCTTTCGCATGTGCCCCACTGCTCCACACTTGAAGCATCCACGGTTGTTTCCTTGTTGCTGCTGTTGCTGTGGTTGTTGCTGATTCTGCCTAGCGGGGAACTGGCTTCGGCAGTCTTTGGCTTCATGCCCCATCTTGTTGCATCGCTGACACTGACCCTTTCCACATGGCCCACTGTGATGTCGGTTACATTTGTTACACTTAGGGTGGTTTCCTCGATAGCCACCCTGTTGCTGAGGGCCCTTGTTGCTTTCAGTCTTCCTTTGTTGAACTGGGGCCTGAGTGGGGTTAGCATCCTTTCCCTGACTTCCATCCCACTTTCGCTTGTTTTCGCCAGAAGTTCCAGCAGTAGCACCGATCCTCTGGGGCAGCTTGCCCTCTTCCACAGCCTGATTGGTGAGTTTATGAGCAAGACGAACCACGGGCTGTATAGTGTTGAGGTTGGCCGAGGTCACATGGCTCCGGATCTCTGGGACCAAGCCTTTGATGTACAATTCGACCCTTCGATACATAGGTTGGGACATGTTTGGGCAAAGTGCCGCATAGTCGTTGGACTGCTTGGTGTAGGTCTCAATCTCTGACCCAACCATCTTGAGCGCATAGTACTCGTTCTCGAGTTTGTGGATGTCATCCCTGTGACAGTACTCCTCTTTGATCATGTCCTTGAAATCCTCCCACGCAGTAGCATTAGCAGTTTCCAGACCAAGCATCTGAATCTGTGCTTTCCACCATGAAAGCGCGTTTCCTTCAAGCGTACCAGTTGCGTACTTAACCCAGTTAGCAGGGGGACACTCGCAGACAGCAAAGACAGCTTCGGCCTTTTCAATCCAGTGCAGAAGGCCTATGGCACCCTCAGTGCCGTTGAAAGGGAGAGGCTTGCCATCCATGAAGGTTTTGAAAGTACAAACACGTGGTTGCGCAGGCGCAGGCTGACCTCCAGGGTGAGCTGCGAAAGCTGCAGCCACCGTGTTGAGCAAGTTGGCGAATTGAGCCTGAGTCATGTTAACACTTCCTCTTCCGCGTCCACTCATTGTCTTCATAACCAGGAAAACACAGTATGAGTGTGATGTCGTAACATAGCGAGAATAAGATAGAAGAGGGAGGTGTATCTATCTAATCAGGCACACTAGTATGTATAATAGAGCAGTCAATATAAGGTAAACAAGCAAGTAAACACAAGTCCGAGCTACGAGGTCTAATATGACGAGTCTTGCCCTTGGAGTGTAGTGTCGTCACGAGTCACGGGTTATAGTCTGGTTTTTCTCAAAAAGACCCTCCTTTTTAAAACCAAGTTCACTATAACCAATGGCTCTGATACCAATCTGTCACACCCCCAAATTCCACCTGCGGAGTACCGTCCGCTTGAGGGCGTGACCGACCAGGATCCAGCCACCAATTATACTGAGCATTGGATAATAGTAAGAATGATCACCAACCATAATGGTTAGTAAACACCATAGTTTAAAGTTCAAATGTTTAGGTTCAAATAACAGTTAAGTAAGTAGCGGAAGCATAGACGAAATAGTTTAAACAAAGTTCATGGTTCAAATTATTTAGAACCCAACGTGCGGGTTTAGGCGACCACTACACTTCCCAAGCTGCAAGCTCCTGAGTCACTGGTTACCTGCAAAGCATGCAGTAAGGGGTCAACAATAATGCTGAGTGAGTTCACTAGTTGTCCAGTTTTAATTACCAAAAACTTGTTTCACCAGTTAATTTATCCGTTTATACATGCCATGGGGAGCTACCCCAAAAGTTAGCAACTAAACTGTTTTTCCAATACCGAACACTAGGTGACCGTTGCGTATCCGCAAGAGAGTGCCCCGATGTCAATGTTCTATCATCATTGACGGATGCCTGAGTACATTAGTTCACGACCGATCCCATACCTTGGCACGGTGTGAGGTTGGTAAGACCTAAATAGCGCTATCAACTAATAACCCGTTCGCCTGGCCCCGGCGACTAATCGGTATCAAGTAGTAGGGACTTTAAGTGATAGAGTTTCGTTTAGTGCCGTTTGTTGCAATCCGTATAAACAGTAATTAACTAAAAGGTTCCCAATAACAAGGGAAGAAAAGTAAGTTGTATCCCTCATAAGGGGATAGTGTTGTTTTTAGTTCCGTTTCCCAAACCACCGGGAATACATGCTTTAGGTTGTGAACTCACCTTGGGTTGCTCGGTAGATTAATTACCCGGTCGATCACGTTGGTCACCACGTCCTAGCATGGTTACCAATATAGGTCAAGTTGGGGTACAAGTATTCACGTATAATCTACACATAACTAACACATAGCATGCACAACACAACGTATAATTACAGCAACAGAGTTAACAGTTAACACGTAGCCCATTTAAACAGTAACAAGCATGCACAGCTAACGCACTTTGGGCCCAATAACTAACAGCCCAGTCGAGAACACACAGTTGCGAGTCGCAACCGGAGGTTGCGGCTTGTCATGCCTTGGTTGCGAGTCGCAACCGGTGTTTCTACTTGTCATGATTTGGTTACGAGTCGCAACCGGAGGTTTCGAGTCGTCGTGATCTGGTTACGAGTCGCAACCGCCGTAGTTTCGAGTTTTCATGCTTTGGTTACGAGTCGCAACCGGGGGTTGCGAGTCGCAACCTCGGAAACGTGCACAAGAAACCTTCTAGAACCTGGCGGATGTACTGACCAATAGAATTCTGTTTTCATGAAATTTTGTACTATCCAACCAAAATGCATAAACATGTTTTATTGTCCAAATCATAACAAAATCAGATCAAAACAAGCATATTCAAATATTTTCATGATCATCATACTGTTCTTCATATATTCAAGTCATCTATTAAGCACATTCTTTCAAAACAGATCCAAATATTCAATTAAATCATGCACACTTGTGTCACATATCATGAATATCACCAAATCCTACACTATCTCATTCATCCTAAGCCATCAAGATTCATTCTACATAATCATGCCTTCTATTGGACAAGCATTCATAACACATAACTAGATTTCGAGATCATCTTGTAAACTACCATTAAGCAAAACATTTGTTCTATATCCTCTTATCATAAATCGGATGATCATAAGCAAATCCTAGCCATCATACTTTTATCATTTAGCAAGACATTATCATACTTTTACCAAACCGTCCACCTATCAACATGAAGGAACATTGTAAATTACTTAAATCAAGTAAAACATACTACTCCTATCATCAAGCAAGCACCTTCATTATAGATAAACAACAACTTATGTATTTAGCTACAAGAGGCACTAACCGGCTAGATTCAAGGTGTGAAAATGTGAAGGGTTGATGAAAGAGCTTCCGAGTGTTGAATCCGAGAGCTCCTTCGGTTGTCACCGGTTTGATCCGAGGAGGAGAGGAGAAAGATGTTGCTGGGGTTTTGGTTGGGAGGATGAAGGAGGGTGTGTGAGATGAGGGAGTGTGAGAGTGATGTTTCCAAATGGTGCAAGTTGTGAGGGTGGCCGGTTATATATCTCGAGTGGGTAAGGGGGGTTTCCGGGTGGGCTAAGGTTACGGCCCAACCGGCCCATATCGTTACTTGTTTACTCGACTCGAGTCGGGTTCGGTTCGGTTCACACTTATATATATATATATATAATACACACGACACAATCAAAAGATCACATAATGCACAACAATAAGTAACAAGTTCTCATTTAATATTATATCTATGCACATACATTCATTTAAAGACGAAAGTTGGCTCGGGAAAACCCGAAGTGTCACATAGCACATATGAGTCACCCCAAAACAATTGAAAGCAGTAAAATAGGGGAATAATGTACTCGCCTGAGAATGCTTAGAGGTCTTGAACAACAACCAAACAAAGCTAGAGAGAGCACGGAATCAGTTGGCAATCTAAAACTATATAAATAAACCGGACTTAAATCGGGAGATCGGATAGGATGAGGCTTGGTAAACCAAATGAGTATTGGAACTCATATGATATGTGTGACAACTCGAGTTTCCAAGATGCTATCTTCGCATTAAGTGCACGTTAAATTTTTTTTTTATTATTATTATTGTTCTAGTTGTTGTTGATACGACTCGATGTTTCACAACGTTTACCTTTGTAATACGTTATATCGTATTTCGATTAATATTGTGTACTTGGAAATCCGTAATATTTGTTAATATGTGAGTGTGTGTTATTAAGGTTTGTATTAATTACATGTTAATTAAAAGATGGAACTTTACTGAGAGCAAGCACTCATGAAATCACACAAGTGATGAAAACACTTATGTGTTTTCGTCCAGAATGTTTGGCGAAATCAGAAGATGGGCCTTGGCCCAGTATTTAGATATTTTATATATATAATCTTTTTATAAACAATCTTCTCTGGGAAGCCTCACAATTACCAAAACAAATTTTATCACTTTGTCTCTCTCTATCATCTGAAAACCCAACAACAGAGAACACATCTTCAAGCAAAAACCTCTGTTTAAACCCTTGGTTAGTAATTTCATGATTTAAGTTGTTTCTTGTTGCATATCGTATGATTTTGGATGTTTAATCATGATGTATGTATATATGTGAATATGTGATTTATCATAGTGTGCTTGTTAGATAATTATCATACATGAATTGTGTGTATATTTGATATTTTGCTTAACAGTGGGTATTTGTTAAATGATAAACACTATGATGATTGTTGGATGTTAATCCTGATTATTTAGATGGGTAAGTATTTAAATGAATGTTTTATCTTTTGTTGGATTGATTGTTCCTACAAATGATTGATCAAGTAACTGTTAAATCGATTATTAGTTACTGGGTTTATGTTACAGAAGTGTTGATGATGATGACTAGTAACGAAATCACCCACCACAAAAGAAAGTGGACAAAATCACTTAAAGTGATTTCGGCCCAAACAGTTCCAAGCCCAAAACAGATTTCGGCCCATAGTTGGTTTTCGGCCACTGATGTGATTTCGGACATAAGGGATTTCGGCTAAGGGGGTGATTTCGGCCATTAAGGGTTTTCGAATATAAAGTGGTTTTCGGCACTATTTGGTTTTCGGCTATAAAGGGATTTCGGCCCTCATGTGATTTCGGCACTTATGTGTTTTCGGCCCAACTGTTACCTGTTAACTGGTTACATTTATTCTGTTATCTGTTAACTGTTAACTGGTTAAATTTATTAAGTTGTTAACTTATTAAATTACCTACAATAACTCTGATTAGTTATGTAACCATATTTAGCCTACTAACTGTCATTAACTCAGTTAACTTTACACACTATGTAAGATTCATGGATGACATTCTGTTAAATATATAACTCAGTTAAGTAAAGCATGTGACACAGTTAGTTATTAAATGTTAACCTTGTTAACTGTGTACCCCTGTTTGAAAATGTTAGTTCAGTTAATTAGCTCAATTAACTGTGTTATTGGTTAATTATGTTAGAATTAACTGTGAAAGCTTTTATGTGAAACATGAATTGCATAAGTTGGATTTAACTGTTTACCTGATACAAGATGCTAATGTCTAGGCACTTTGTGATATTACTGTGACACTAGTTCCATGTGAAACTTTAATAAACACTGTGAACTGATTGAGTATACGTGCACTATAGGATTTGATTGATTACTTGCGAGCATATAGTTTAGCATACCGAGCAAACAAGGTGAGTTCACACTTCTACCAAGGCATGGGATTCCCGGGGATGGGAATGGGTTGATTGATTATTTATGCTTAATTAAGAGTTATTGGAATTACATACCATAGGCCTCGGGAGAGGAAGGTCAATGGTAGATACTACTAGACTAGTGATACTTATACATCTCTTCGCAAACATGCCGGGATCGGCCGCGATACTAGAACAATCTTCGCAAACATGCCTGGAATGGCCGCGAACTATACTTTAATCTTCGCAAACATGCCTGGAGGGCCGCGATACAAATATAACTAGTCTAGAAAACATGGGAAACCCCCACTAAACTTCGCAAACATGCCTTGAGGGCCGCGATGCTATTACATACGATACATGATTACTAATCGAGCATACGATTTACGAAATGAACATTATAACTAAATAACCTACTGTGAACTCGCTCAACTAGTTGTTGACTCTCTGTTACATGCCTTGCAGGACCATAGGTACTTTTGGAGCTTGCACGGGAGGCACAGTCGTTGTGGATATGGATCGTGAATGTGTTGTTAAACATTATGACTTTTTGTACTTAAACTGATGTTGGGTTTTTACATTAATACTTCCGCTACACACTTGTTTATATTTGGTTTTGTAAACACCTATCGTATTGATGAATGACTTTTGATATACATACTTATGTTCAATATGATTGGTGGCTGGATCCTGTCACACCCCGACCGCGTAAAACAACAAATCGCGGTGGAAACATCGGGGCGTGTCGCGACAGAATTAATTGTTTCATAACCATGGCACACAAAGTGTATTTTATTTATTAAATAAGGGTGTTACATTGTTTCAAACAGGAAATTAACGAGTTCAGAACATAATTAAACATAGTCTATCTTCTTTTAAAGTCTCTAAGGCACAGGTCCGCCCTAGTATCATGATCAACATCCTATGGAAAAGCACCTGAAAACACATGTGAAAATAGGTACGTCAGCATAAAAATGCCTGTGAGATACATAGGTTTTGTGAAAATAGGATTCATGACTTGAGTTTAAGAAAATGTTTAATCATGAACCCCGTACTTTGCTTTGTCTTGTAAATCATTTGAAAACAATAAGGTCAGATGATATGTATAAGTAATGTCAGGTTAAATAAATAACCAAAAAATGTGTTTGTATAAGATAAGTTGTTTGTAAATCAATGTCTTGTGAAAAGCATGTTATTTGTATAAAATGTTCTATGTCTCAAACTGAAATGATTCAAATAACGTTACGACATGTAATACCATACAAACACTTATATATAGGAAGTACCAGCGGCGTATCCACCATGCTTGTATCATATTACACACGCATCGTTAACTTAATCACTTAACCAAACCAAACCAACCAATGTAAGAAGTCTATGTTTAACCCAATTGTCAAATGTATTGAATAATATGTCAAAGTGTTTATGTCAAGATGTAAATCATGTCAAATGTCTATGTCAAATATCCATGTCAAATGTCTATGTCAAATATCCATGTCAAATGTCTATGTCAAATATCCATGTCAATGTCTATGTCAAAATGTCATGTATGGCAAGTGAAATGTCTCAACTAAACCATATGCACAAAAACAAAGTATTGAAGTAAAACTTGGTTTAAATCAAAGCTATGTTTTGTGTAAATGCATGCAACTATTTAATATGAACATTTATGTGGTATTGTGAATATGCATACATCCAAGCCTGGCGACTGTGGTGATAAACCCTTTAAACAAATTAAAGGTCTATCTGTCTTAATGTCAACGAATTCGGTCATTCCTTTCTGTCCCCTTACCCTGGGATGTCCGGAACGGGAGTTGTCAATTCCTATGGTACCACTACCTACTAACGAACGGCGTAGCTAGTGTTAATGGATATATTGTCCCATGTAAACAAACCAAATGTCATAACAAAATGTGAGCATGTGAAAACGATGCACTAAGTATGTAATCAAATGAACATACGTAGCGTGAAATGTCATGTAAAACGATGTACTAAGTAATGCACACAATGGGCACACCTAGCATGAAATGTCATGTAAAACAATGTACTAAGTAATGCACACAATGGGCACACCTAGCATGAAATGTCATGTAAAACAATGTACTAAGTAATGCACACAATGGGCACACCTAGCATGAAATGTCATGTAAAACAATGTACTAAGTAATGCACACAATGGGCACACCTAGCATGAAATGATATGAAATCATGTACTATAACGTACTAACGAACATAGCATGTATATGATGTGAAAACAGGAAAGCATGAAAGTAACAAGTAGGCACATGTGTTCCACCCCAAAACAGTTTGGAAAAACAGTAAAAGAGGGGTCTATGTACTCACTTGAGATTGCTCAGCTGTATAAAGATAACCACCAAGTAATGCTATAGATCTCGGAATCAAACGGCACCTAGTATAGGTAACTATGTTAATAAACCGGACCTAAATCGGAAGATTGGGTAGCATTAGGGTTTGTAAACCAAATGAGTGTAGGAACTCACGTGATATGGTTTAACAAAGCCTACATGCTAAATGAAACTTAACATAATTGTTTACGACCCATTACGACCCGTTTAGGAAGCTTATGCTTCTTTAACGTGTCGTGCGCGTGAAACGCGTTTGGACCGCCTAACTAGTCCTATGACAAGTATTATATGCCTAAACATGTTACATAATCAGTTACGTGACAAAAGTTTAGGTTACATATGCTAAATTACCAATTATGTATGAAAAGGGTATTCTGGTAATTTACCTAAGGCATATAAACTACCTATCATACAACTACTTAACGATGTGACCATAGGGTATAACCTCGGAAGGTTATTCCCTACCTACTATGGTCACCTAATGTATTTGGTCGGATCCTAATGATCGACCAAACTGGGTCGGGTTCGAGGTATAAGCGATTTATTAGATCGCTTACCCTACGACCCTAGACAACGTGGTAATCAGTAGGCATAGTCCCAAGGGACTATGACCATCGTGATTACAATCACGTTACGAAGTTCAAACGAACTTCGCATTGACCATTACTGGTCAACGCAGAAAGTCAAACAAAGTTTGACTTTCAGACTCGATAAAACAATAAAATAAGGAAAAGAACGAAAGAATACTTACGAAGGGTCCAAGATTCAAAGGTTCAAAGGTGTGGGTTTTGTGTTGAGGATGGATGGGTATTTATAGTAAAAGCACTACCGTTAGGATCGTTTCTTGGAAAAGGGGAAAAGATCTAGTCCGTACACTTGTTGGAACCTTATGGTGACTAAAATTCCATCCTTATCACATGACTAGACAATTAGGAACATGTGGTTGAGAATCAAATGGCTGCAACTTGTGATTAGAAACATTTAATCTGGTCAGAAGGTGGGAAGCGGCCCGCTTTAGGATCAGCCAAACACAATGCGGGCCGCCTGAGCATGTCAGATCAGAAACAACTTTCAAAAATGACAGTTTAGGTCCCTGCACGTGTTTAAGGCCATTTCCGACACTTCTAAGGCCCGTAAAGCCAACTTTAAGGCCCTAAAATGTTGCCTAAACATTGTGGACATGAAACATGTTCAAAAATATGTCGGATGATGGTTCGTTTGGTCGTACGAACGCGATGTTCGCTTAATTACGACGGAATGCGCATAATCGCGAAAAACGATCCAAATGACGCGACGAATGGATTTTTCTTAAGGCGAACACTAAAATATAATATAGTCATGCTTACATAAATTTTTGGATGTCCAGATGTATTCAGAACGTAAGTTATGCGCGAAAATGCAAACTTGTGCACTTTTTGACACTTTTAGTCCCTGAATGACCCAAAAGTTTATTTTAGCACACCGAACCCCTCAAAGCCTATTTCTAAGCTATGTAAAGGATATTTAAGGTGTGTTTAACTTATGGTTATGTTCCGGAATGTTCGTTACAGTTCAAATTGACATACTTTCGCAGTTTGTCATATTTAGTCCCTGTAAGCGAATTAACTTGTTTTTGCCATACCAAAGCCTTCAAAACTTATTTCTAAGTTATGTAAAGGTTATTTAAGGTATGTTGAGTATATGTTGATGTTCCCGGAGTATTTCTCGCATTAAACTGGGTACGTTTACGCACTAGTTTGCGTATAACTCTCCAGAAAGTGATGTAGAGTTTGAAATTACATAAAAGTCAAAACATGAAAAATGTATAACATAACAAAACAAACATTGGGATCAAATAACATTGTTTTATTGATAACAGAACTGTTCATAGTGATTACAAGCACAGTTGTTACAGATCCTGGTCATGTCACGCCTCCAAGCGGTAGTACTCCGCGAGTGGATTTTGGGGGTGTGACAGATTGGTATCAGAGCCATTGGTTATAGAGAACTCGGTTTTAATAAGGGGAAAACGTTTTTATTAAAACCAGACTATAACCAGAACAGTGCTCAACGATCCACAACGACGCCTCGCTCCACGTGCAAGACTCATCACTCTAGGTAATATGGTACATGTCTTAGTGCCTACTTGCTAGAATTGCATAGAACTTTGCTCCGGGTATGCTTAGGTTAACTTAACACTATTGCATGAGAACACTTGTGTGATTATTCTCTTTTGTTATCGCACTACTCGCGAACCTCTCTCACTTATGACATACTTGCTATGAAGATCATGTCTGGACGCATTAACATGACGCAAGCCCAATTGACGGCTCTCATTAACGAGCGAATTGCTGAGGCACTTACAGCCGCACAAGCAGGAGGTATACCCTGCAGTTGTAACTCACACTAGGATCTTTAGATCCTACACTCCTAAACGAACTCTTGTGCTTAATCTTGTCCTGGTTCTTATACACAACAGGTCAGCACGCTCAGCCACCTGTTTGCACCTTCAAAACTTTTATGGACTGTCGTCCTACTACTTTTAGTGGCACGGAAGGAGCGGTTGGACTCCTCCATTGGTTTGAAAAGCTCGAGTCCGTATTTGAAATGTGCGAATGCCCTGAGGCTCGCAGGGTGAAATACGCCACTGGTACCCTAGAAGGCATTGCACTCACTTGGTGGAATGCGCAAGTACAGATGTTAGGGTTGGCTGTTGCTAATGCCACACCTTGGAACGGTTTCAAGGAATTGATTAAAGAGGAATATTGTAGCCGTGATGATATTCATAAGCTGGAGGTAGAGTTTTATCACTTGAAAATGACTGGGTCAGAAATTGAAGCGTACACCAGAAGATCGAACGAGTTGGCTATTCTGTGTCCTACTATGGTGGACCCTCCCATTAAGCGTATCGAACTGTATCTCAATGGTCTAGTGCCGGAGATTCAAAGCCACGTAACCTCAGCGAATCTTGGCACTATTCAACAGATCGTCAAGCTAGCTCATCGCCTCACCGATCAAGCGGTGGAACAGAACAGGCTGCCTAAACGTATCAGCGCTACTACCGCTACCACTCCAGCTACTCCTGCTACTCCCAGCGACAACAAGCGGAAATGGGAAGGGGATTCCAGCAGGGGTTCAGCTATTGTACAGTCTCAAGCACAACAGCAGCGCAAGACTAGTGATTACCAGAGCCAGAGTCAGCAATCGTCTGGTGGTCAGGGGCAGAGTGGATATCGGGGAATTCATCCACTATGTAACAGGTGCAACAAACACCACAGTGGTCAGTGTCGAAGAGGCCGCTTTCAGAGATGTCTAAGAGTAGGTCATGACGCTAAAGATTGCAGGAGCTCAAGGCCTGCGAATCAGAACCAGCAACAACAGCCACCCGTTCCACGAAACCAGTCACAGCAACAACAGCAAGGAAATAAGGTATGCTTTCAGTGTGGGGCTGAAGGTCATTTCAAGCGGAACTGCCCCCAGTTAAACCAGAATCAGAACAACAACAACAATAATCAGGGCAGTGGGAACAACAATGGGGGAAACAACAACAACAATGGTGCAAAGGGTCGTTTATTTGTGATTGGTCAGAGTGACGCAAGGAACGATCCTAATGTGGTTACGGGTAAGTTTCTTCTCGACGACTTTTATGTTACCGTATTATTTGATTC
This sequence comes from Helianthus tuberosus, assembly GCA_030545235.1. Lineage (NCBI taxonomy): Eukaryota > Viridiplantae > Streptophyta > Magnoliopsida > Asterales > Asteraceae > Helianthus > Helianthus tuberosus. The sequence continues at coordinate 114,789,885 of CM060452.1, read as the reverse complement.
GGGTGCGGATACCAGTTATATGTCCTTGAAAGTTAGTCAAATGCTTAAACGCGCACCAACACTTTTGAACACCAAACATGTCGTAGAGTTAGCTAACGGTAAAAGTCTAGAGGCCACACACATAGTTCAGGGTTGTAATCTTATCCTCGCCGGTCAGACTTTCACTATCGATCTCATTCCTATAACTCTGAGTAGTTTTGATATTGTCATCGGTATGGATTGGTTATCCCAACAGCAAGCAGAGATCCTATGCAAGGAGAAGATCATTCGTATTCCTCGTTCTGGCAAGGAACCTCTCGAAGTTCAAGGCGACAAGAGTGGTGTCGTGAGTGGCATCATCTCCTTATTGAAGGCACAGAAGTGTTTACGAAAGGGCCACATAGCTATTTTAGCACTCGTTACTGATACATCGGCGACAGAGAAAAAGAAGTTAGAGGATATTCCTGTGGTACGCAATTTTCCTCAAGTGTTTCCTGAAGAGTTACCTGGGTTACCGCCCCATCGCCAGGTCGAATTTCAGATCGAGCTAGCTCCAGGAGCAGCACCTATAGCTCGAGCGCCTTACCGCTTAGCTCCAACTGAACTGGAAGAACTGTCTAAGCAATTGCAAGAACTCTTGGAAAAGGGTTTCATACGTCCTAGCTCTTCGCCCTGGGGAGCTCCAGTATTATTTGTAAAGAAGAAAGACGGTACCTTTCGTATGTGCATAGACTACCGCGAACTGAACAAGGTGACGGTGAAGAATCGTTATCCACTTCCACGCATCGACGACTTATTCGACCAGTTGCAAGGGTCGAGCTATTACTCAAAGATTGACCTGAGGTCAGGTTACCATCAACTGAGAGTCCGGGATGAGGATGTCTCCAAAACAGCATTCAGAACTCGCTACGGCCATTACGAGTTTTTGGTCATGCCATTCGGGCTAACGAACGCGCCTGCGGTTTTCATGGATCTTATGAACAGGGTGTGCAAACATTATCTTGACAAGTTTGTTATTGTTTTCATTGATGACATCCTAATTTATTCGAAGAATCGGGAGGAACATGAGCAGCATTTACGACTTATTCTGGAACTCCTTCAAAAGGAACAGCTGTACGCTAAGTTTTCAAAATGCGACTTCTGGCTTCGTGAAGTCCACTTTCTAGGCCACGTAGTAAACAAGGATGGGATTCATGTCGATCCATCCAAAGTAGATTCGATCAAGAACTGGCCTGCACCTAGCACACCGACAGAAATACGCCAATTCTTGGGTTTGGCGGGTTATTACAGACGGTTTATCAAAGACTTCTCAAAGATTGCACAACCGCTTACATTACTGACACAGAAAGGTATTGCTTACCGTTGGAGTGATAGACAGGAAACAGCGTTTCAGCACTTAAAGGATAGACTTTGTAGCGCACCTATCCTCTCATTGCCTGAAGGCACGGATGATTTTGTAGTTTACTGCGACGCATCTATCCAAGGTCTTGGATGTGTGTTGATGCAACGGGATAAAGTTATTGCTTATGCTTCGCGCCAACTTAAGATTCACGAACAGAATTACACTACGCACGATTTAGAGCTTGGAGCTGTTGTCTTTGCACTCAAGATATGGAGACGTTATCTGTATGGCACCAAGTGCACCATCTACACCGATCACAGAAGTCTTGAGCATATCTTCAAGCAGAAAGACTTGAACATGCGACAACGTCGATGGGTCGAGTTACTGAACGATTACGAATGTGCTATAAAGTATCATCCGGGCAAAGCCAATGTGGTGGCCGACGCCCTTAGTCGAAAGGATACTACACCTAGGCGTGTACGAGCGTTGCAACTCACTATTCAGTCCAGTCTTCCTTCACAGATACGAGATGCTCAGGTAGAAGCATTGAAACCAGAAAACGTCAGGGCTGAAGCTCTACGCGGCTCAAGGCAAAGGTTAGAACAAAGGGCAGACGGCGCCTACTATGTAACTGGACGCATCTGGGTCCCACTCTATGGTAATTTACGCGAGCTTGTAATGAATGAAGCTCATAAGTCTCGCTACTCAGTACATCCTGGTTCGGATAAAATGTACCACGACCTCAGAACTACATATTGGTGGCCTAGCATGAAGGCCCACATTTACGTTAGCAAGTGTTTGACTTGTGCGAGAGTCAAAGCGGAATATCAGAAACCATCAGGCCCACTCCAGCAACCTGAGATACCACAATGGAAATGGGAGCAAATTTCCATGGATTTTGTTACTGGCCTGCCTAGATCTCAGCGTGGGAATGATACTATTTGGGTGATCGTTGATCGACTCACAAAGTCTGCTCACTTCTTGGCTATCAAGGAAACGGATAAGTTCTCCACTCTAGCAGATGTATACCTTAAAGAAGTTGTCTCGAGGCACGGGGTGCCCACATCTATTATCTCTGATCGTGATGCACGTTTTACTTCAGAACTATGGCAAGCAATGCACAAATCTTTTGGCTCTCGATTAGACATGAGCACAACTTATCATCCTCAGACAGATGGGCAATCTGAGCGTACTATTCAAACTCTAGAAGACATGCTTCGGGCGTGCGTAATTGACTTTGGCAAGGGCTGGGAAAAGCATCTGCCACTTGTGGAATTTTCATACAACAACAGTTACCACACCAGCATTAAAGCTGCTCCATTTGAGGCATTGTACGGGCGTAAATGCCGATCACCTCTTTGTTGGGCAGAGGTGGGTGACAGTCAGATCACAGGTCCTGAAATGGTAGTTGATACTACTGAAAAGATTGCTCAAATACGACAACGCATGGCGGCAGCTCGTGACCGTCAGAAAGTATACGCGGATAAAGACAGGAAAATACTCGAGTTCCAGGTTGGGGATCGAGCACTACTCAAAGTTTCACCCTGGAAGGGTGTTGTTCGTTTTGGCAAACGAGGCAAGCTCAATCCACGATACGTTGGACCATTTGAAGTCATAGAAAATGTCACACCCTGACCACGTAGAACATACAAAACGTGGCGGAAATGTCGGGGAGTGTTGTAACAGAATTAATTGTCTCAAATCCATGGCAATTGAAGTTTTGTTTTATTGATTAAAAGTGTTACAATGTCTTAACAAACAAAGAAATACAACATAATTAACTAGTCTTGCATCTTTTATTGTCACTAAAGCCCAAGTCTGCCTATGTGTATCTTGATCATCTTATGCAACAGCTCCTGAAAAACACATGTGAAAATAGGTACGTCAGCATAAAAATGCCTGTGAGATACATAGGTTTTGTGAAAATAAGATTCATGACTTATGTTTGAGAAAAATGTTTAGTCATGAACCTTGTTATTTGCTTTGTCTTTTAAATCATTTGAAAAACGATAAGATCAGATGATAAGTATAAATAAATGTAAGGTTAAATGAATAACCAAGTAAAATGTGTTTGTACAAGATAAGTTGTTTATAAATCAATGTCTTGTGAAAAGTATGTTATTTGTATGAAATGTTCTATGTCTCAAACTGAAATGAATCAAATAACGTTACGACATGTAATACCATACAAACACTTATATATAGGAAGTACCAGCGGCGTATCCACCATGCTTGTATCATATTACACACGCATCGTTACTTAATCACTTAATCAAACCAAACCAAACTGTCAAAGTGTTCATGTCAAGATGTAAATCATGTCAAAATGTCTATGTCAAATATCCATGTCAAATGTCTATGTCAAATATCCATGTCAAATGTCTATAATTTAAAAGTAGTCAAGTAATGTATAACCAAAATGATATGTATGGTAAGTAAAATTAAGACTACTTAAACCATAAGTAAAAATGTACAAAACAAAGTATTGAAGTAAAACTTGGTTTAAATCAAAGTTATGTTTTGTAGAATAATGCATGCTTTACTGATACAAACACTTATGCAGTATGTTAAACGCAAACATTCAAGCCTTGAGACAGTCGGATAACCCTTTCAGTCAAGGTTATCAAAAGAATTGTATTCGGATTCAGTCATTCCTTACATCCAAACAAACCCGGGATGTCAGAAATGGGATTTGTCAAGTCCTATGGTACCACTACTTACTCCCGAGCGGCGTAGCAAATGTTAATGAATGTTATATAGACCCGTTAAACAAACCAAATGTCATACCAAAATGTAAGCATGTGATGAAGATAATGTACCTAGTATGCTAGAGTAAACATACAAGGTAGAGCTGTAAAACAATGTGTCCATATGTTACTGGAACATATGCAACAGAGATACAATGTAAAATGATGTACTAAGTATGCTAAGTTAACATACAAAGTAGAAAAGTCATGTAAATCAATGTGCTTAGCATGTTATCAGTCAACATACATAGCAGAAAAGTAATGTAAATCAATGTGCTTAGCATGTTATCAGTCAACATACATAGCAGAAAAGTAATGAAATCATGTACTATAATGTACTAACAAACATAGTCGGTATATGATGTGAAAACAGGAAAGCAGGAAAGTAACAAGTAGGCACATGTGTTCCACCCCAAAACAGTTTGGAAAACAGTAAAAGAGGGGTCTATGTACTCACTTGAGATTGCTCAGAAGTCCTAGGATAATCACCAAGCAATGCTAGAGATCGCGGAATATCAAACGGTACCTAATATAGGTAACTACATTAATAAACCGGACCTAAATCGGAGGATTGGGTAGCATTAGGGTTTGTAAACCAAACGAGTGTAGAGACTCGTGTCATTTGGTTTAACAAAGCCTACATACTAAAAGAAACTTAACCTAAGAGTTTTCGACCCATTACGACCTGTTTAGGTAGCTCATGCTACTTTAACGCGTCGTTCGCGTGAAACGCGTTCGGACCGCCTAACTAGCCCTATGACAAGTGTTATATGCCTAAACATATTACATAATCAGTTATGTGACAAAAGTTTAGGTTACATATGCTTAATTACCAATTATACATGAAAAGGGTATTCTGGTAATTTACCTAAGGCATATAAACTACCTATCATACAACTACTTAAACGATGTGACCATAGGGTATAACCTCGGAAGGTTATTCCCTACCTACTATGGCCACCTAATGTGTTTGGTCGGATCCTAATGATCGACCAAACTGGGTCGGGTTCGAAGGTATAGGCGATTTATTAGATCGCCTACCCTACGACCCTAGACAACGTGGTAGTCAGTGGGCATAGTCCCAAGGGACTATGACCAACGTGATTACACTCACGTTGCGAAGTTCAAACGAACTTCGCATTGACCATTACTGGTCAACGCTGAAAGTCAAACAAAGTTTGACTTTCTGACTCGAAAAGCAGTAAAATAAGGAAAAGAACGAAAGAATACTTACCCAGGGTCCCCGAATGCTAACCCAGATCAAAATAGCTCAGGTATGAAACGAAGGTTCCAACTTAGAGTCTTTTCAATCAGATTTGTGGGTTTTTGTGTTGAGTATGGATGGGTATTTATAGTAAATGCACCACCGTTAGGATCGTTTCTCGTAGTACGTGATCGAATCCAAGGCGTACACTTGTCAGAAGCTTATGGTAACTAAGTTGGCCACTCACCATAAGGTATCAACACTTGGCATTGGGATTAGAAGTGGGTAACAGCTGTTAACAGCTGGATTAGAAGTTTCTGATGTGCAGACATAAGCTTACGGACCGTAACACTGATAGTGTTGAGGTCCGTAAGGCAACAAGTTTGGCAGAATTACAGTTTTGGTCCCTGCAGTGCAATCAGCCCATTTTCGACACGTTTAAGGCCCGTTAACCCCATTTCAAAGCTCTAAAATGAAGTTAAAGTATAGGGAACTTAAAATGTGTTCAAAAATATCTCGGATGTCGGTTCGTTTGGTCGTACGAACGCGATGTTCGCTTAATTACGACGGAATGCGCACAAGCGCGAAAAACGATCCAAATGACGCGACGAATGGATTTTTCTTAAGGCGAACACTAAAATATAATGTAGTCATGCTTACATAAATTTTTGGATGTCCAGATGTATTCAGAACGTAAGTTATGCGCGAAAATGCAAACTTGTGCACTTTTTGACACTTTTAGTCCCTGAATGACACAAAAGTTTATTTTAGCACACCGAACCCCTCAAAGCCTATTTCTAAGCTATGTAAAGGATATTTATGGTATGTTTAACTTATGGTCATGTTCCGGAATGTTCGTTACAGTTCAGATTGGCATACTTTCGCAGTTTGTCAAGTTTAGTCCCTGTAAGCGAATTAACTTGGTTTTGTCATACCAAAGCCTTCAAAACTTATTTTGTCACACCCCCAAAATCCACCTGCGGAATACCACCGCTTGAAGGCGTGACTGACCAGGATCCGGCCACCAATCATATTGAACAAGCATATAAGTAGTTATAAAAATCCACCCAATACAATTGGTGTTCAAACAAAACATAGTTAAGTTGCAAGCGGAAGCATAAGTCTTAAATCAAAACATAAGTTTAATTGTTTCATAGTTTAACATGGCACACAGTCGTCCATGTTCCACAACGATCCTCCTCCATGCAAGCTCCAGCTAAGAAACCTAAGGACCTGCAAAGCATGTAGTAACGAGTCAACAACTAGTTGAGTGAGTTCACGGTTGGGTGTTCGTTTTAAGTTGTTTCGAAAACAGTTTCCTTTAGTTGGCATCCTGCCGTGGGGGTTACCCCATAGTTAAAAACGTGACTTGTTTATTCCCGGTTACTCTGGCAATCCAGCCGTGGGGGCTACCCCGTGTAGTTATCTGGCATTTCGGCCGTGGGGGCTACCCCATGTATCTACTAGACTCGTTACCATATCGACTGCTGACTGTAGTCATGTTTATGTGCCCTGAACTGTCAATGTCTATCATCATTGACGTGCCAGTAGTCCATTAGTTCACGCCCGTCCTCTGCGGCACGGTGTGAGGTTTGTCAAACCTAAATAGCGCTATCTAACTAATGACCCGCTCGCCATTGGCCTCGGCGATTAAGTCGATACAAAGATGAGGGACTTCGTGATAGAGTTTTGGTCTAGTACGAGTTATCTGTCCGTGAGGACGAGGAATTACATTCCTGAACCTTTGCTGTCCTACCCAAGGAGGACGAGGAACCCAGTTCCTTAACCCCAATTCCCGACCCCTGGGAATCCCATGCTTTGTAGAGGGTGTGAACTCACCTTGGTTTGCTCGGTAGAAACACAGAAAAGTCAATCAAATTGCAGGAAATCAATTAGGTCCTATCACAGATATTATTCGTATCAGATTCAAGCCAAGCAGTGCACGAATGTTCAACACGTATTGTACACAGGTATTGATTATGGCAAACATGTTTAACATCAACAGCTCACAGTTAACAGTCATATACAACCCAAAGTCTAAGTGTGAGGCCCTAACAGTTGGGCTCGTGATAACAGGCCCAAACAACACGTCAACAGTAACACAGAAGTCCATAAGCCTGACCCATTAACGTAGGCCCATAATTAAGCCAGCCCAATGAGCGTGGTTTCGAGTCGCAACCGGACTCGCAAGCATGGTTGCGGGTCATGCTGTTTGTGTTGATCATGGATGGTTGCGAGTCGCAACCTATGTCGCAACCATGGTTTCGGCTGATCATGCTAAGGTTTCGAGTCGTAACGGGACTCGTAACCTGTGTCGCAACCTGTGGTCTCGGCTTGTCATGTTATGGTTGCGAGTCGCAACCAGGTGTTCTCGACTCGCAACTGGTGTCGCAACGTGGAGATTTCGAGTCGCAACCAGGGGTTCCGACTCCCCAGCAGCTGCTGATCCTTCGCAGATTGTACTATCCAATAGAATTCATGCAGAATTACGTACTATCCACTAAACATGTTTTGTTGTCTAATATTTACTCAAAATGGATCAAACAGTGCAGATTTCAAATATTCAACACTCTTTTATTGCATATTCAAGTTGTTCTTCATATATTCAAGCACATTCATCAAGTTCTTCATATGTTCCTAACACAAACAACCCTTATTCTACCAAATTATGAACAAGCATCAAAACACTTAGCATAACACACAAACTCGGTTTTTATATAAATCCGATTACATGACAAGTGCAACCCGGTTTCATGTTCATCAACATAAGTGGTTTGAATCACATTTAGACACAAGATACCATAACCCATCATGCATTATATATCCGAAATCAAGACATATTAACCGATTATCAACATTGTACACATTAGAATCATCATATACATCAAGAACATCATGTAAACACTAATATCCAAACACAATAAACATCATATCCATTCATTTTATCATTTAACATAACCAACATCAATCAATAAACACCATAATTACTAACCGGTTGGTGAAGTGTGTGTGTGCCGATCCAAAGTCCAAATCCGGGAGTTCTTGTGCCAACCGATTGGATCCGAGAACTTGGAGGTGTGTTTGTGTTCTTAAGGTTTTAGTGAGAGGGAAAGTAGGAGAGTGTGTGTAGAGGAGTATGGGTGTTGTCAAAAGAAATGGTGAGTGTGGCCATGAGTGTAGTATAAATACTAGTTCTTCATGGTTTGCCCTAAAGGGCTTACTAGCCGGTTAAGGAGGTCACGGCCCAAAGGCCCAAATCGGTTATGTTCACTCGAGACCACATGGTCTCGAGTCGGGTCCTTGTTGTCTCTAGTTGGGTTCTCGGCTCACATATACACATACATACATGCATACAAATACAACACATAATCACATAAAAGCTTCACATTTATTATTAAGTTAACAAGTTAACTAGTCACATAGCGTTCAAGCATGTTACATCAAGGCACAAGAAGGGTTCCAAATTTCGAGTTGTCACATCATCCCCAAGTTGAAAGAAATTTCGTCCCGAAATTTGATGGCACTCACTGAGGAAGCTAGTTAAGTTGTATGGTTTTCCCGGTTTTCCTGGGGTGTCACATATTTCTAAGTTATGTAAAGGTTATTTATGGTATGTTAAGCCTATTTCACTTTTCCGGAGTGTTTGTTGCATTAAACTGGTTATATCTATGCATCGGTGCGCGTATAACCTTCCAGAAAGTGAATTTAGAGTTTGGAATTGAACGAGAATTGATATGTGCAAAATGATACACATATTTTTACAAATCCCAAGTATGAAATATAATATTTCATTGGTTCGGTATTTGTTTGATGGCCGTGGAGGCACAGGTGTTACAGAAAAGATAGGCAAAGTGGCCTACAGACTGAACTTACCAGCTGAACTCAGTGCAGTTCACAACGTCTTTCATGTGTCAAATCTGAAGAAGTGGCAGTCAGATGAGACCTTCATAGTTCCTCTGAAGGAGCTCACTATCGACGAACAATTGCATTTCGTCGAAGAACCAGTTGAAATCACGGACCGGGATGTTAAGGTCCTCAAGAACACCAGAATACCACTTGTTCGAGTTCGTTGGAACTCCCGTCGTGGCCCAGAGTTCACCTGGGAACGCGAAGACCAAATGGAACTCAAATATCCCCAGTTGTTCGAAAACAATGCAACTACTACTGAGGCTGAAGCTACTACAGAAGTTCGGGATGAAATCCCAACTCAACAGGGGGATGAGGTGGCACCCCAGGAAAACCAGTAAACGATAACTTACCTAGCTTCCTCAGTAACCGCATGCTAAATTTCGGGACGAAATTTCTTTCAAGTTGGGGATAATGTGACAACTCGAGTTTCCAAGATGCTATCTTCGCATTAAGTGCACGTTAAAATTTTTTTTTATTATTATTATTGTTCTAGTTGTTGTTGATACGACTCGATGTTTCACAACGTTTACCTTTGTAATACGTTATATCGTATTTCGATTAATATTGTGTACTTGGAAATCCGTAATATTTGTCAATATGTGAGTGTGTGTTATTAAGGTTTGTATTAATTACATGTTAATTAAAAGATGGAACTTTACTGAGAGCAAGCACTCATGAAATCACACAAGTGATGAAAACACTTATGTGTTTTCGTCCAGAATGTTTGGCGAAATCAGAAGATGGGCCTTGGCCCAGTATTTAGATATTTTATATATATAATCTTTTTATAAACAATCTTCTCTGGGAAGCCTCACAATTACCAAAACAAATTTTATCACTTTGTCTCTCTCTATCATCTGAAAACCCAACAACAGAGAACACATCTTCAAGCAAAAACCTCTGTTTAAACCCTTGGTTAGTAATTTCATGATTTAAGTTGTTTCTTGTTGCATATCGTATGATTTTGGATGTTTAATCATGATGTATGTATATATGTGAATATGTGATTTATCATAGTGTGCTTGTTAGATAATTATCATACATGAATTGTGTGTATATTTGATATTTTGCTTAACAGTGAGTATTTGTTAAATGATAAACACTATGATGATTGTTGGATGTTAATCCTGATTATTTAGATGGGTAAGTATTTAAATGAATGTTTTATCTTTTGTTGGATTGATTGTTCCTACAAATGATTGATCAAGTAACTGTTAAATCGATTATTAGTTACTGGGTTTATGTTACAGAAGTGTTGATGATGATGACTAGTAACGAAATCACCCACCACAAAAGAAAGTGGACGAAATCACTTAAAGTGATTTCGGCCCAAACAGTTCCAAGCCCAAAACAGATTTCGGCCCATAGTTGGTTTTCGGCCACTGATGTGATTTCGGACATAAGGGATTTCGGCTAAGGGGGTGATTTCGGCCATTAAGGGTTTTCGAATATAAAGTGGTTTTCGGCACTATTTGGTTTTCGGCTATAAAGGGATTTCGGCCCTCATGTGATTTCGGCACTTATGTGTTTTCGGCCCAACTGTTACCTGTTAACTGGTTACATTTATTCTGTTATCTGTTAACTGTTAACTGGTTAAATTTATTAAGTTGTTAACTTATTAAATTACCTACAATAACTCTGATTAGTTATGTAACCATATTTAGCCTACTAACTGTCATTAACTCAGTTAACTTTACACACTATGTAAGATTCATGGATGACATTCTGTTAAATATATAACTCAGTTAAGTAAAGCATGTGACACAGTTAGTTATTAAATGTTAACCTTGTTAACTGTGTACCCCTGTTTGAAAATGTTAGTTCGGTTAATTAGCTCAATTAACTGTGTTATTGGTTAATTATGTTAGAATTAACTGTGAAAGCTTTTATGTGAAACATGAATTGCATAAGTTGGATTTAACTGTTTACCTGATACAAGATGCTAATGTCTAGGCACTTTGTGATATTACTGTGACACTAGTTCCATGTGAAACTTTAATAAACACTGTGAACTGATTGAGTATACGTGCACTATAGGATTTGATTGATTACTTGCGAGCATATAGTTTAGCATACCGAGCAAACAAGGTGAGTTCACACTTCTACCAAGGCATGGGATTCCCGGGGATGGGAATGGGTTGATTGATTATTTATGCTTAATTAAGAGTTATTGGAATTACATACCATAGGCCTCGGGAGAGGAAGGTCAATGGTAGATACTACTAGACTAGTGATACTTATACATCTCTTCGCAAACATGCCGGGATCGGCCGCGATACTAGAACAATCTGCGCAAACATGCCTGGAATGGCCGCGAACTATACTTTAATCTTCGCAAACATGCCTGGAGGGCCGCGATACAAATATAACTAGTCTAGAAAACATGGGAAACCCCCACTAAACTTCGCAAACATGCCTTGAGGGCCGCGATGCTATTACATACGATACATGATTACTAATCGAGCATACGATTTACGAAATGAACATTATAACTAAATAACCTACTGTGAACTCGCTCAACTAGTTGTTGACTCTCTGTTACATGCCTTGCAGGACCATAGGTACTTTTGGAGCTTGCACGGGAGGCACAGTCGTTGTGGATATGGATCGTGAATGTGTTGTTAAACATTATGACTTTTTGTACTTAAACTGATGTTGGGTTTTTACATTAATACTTCCGCTACACACTTGTTTATATTTGGTTTTGTAAACACCTATCGTATTGATGAATGACTTTTGATATACATACTTATGTTCAATATGATTGGTGGCTGGATCCTGGTCATGTCACGCCTCCAAGCGGTAGTACTCCGCGAGTGGATTTTGGGGGTGTGACAATATGGTTTAACAAGGCCTACATACTACAATGAAACCAAACCTAAGTGCTTTCGACCCATCGCGACCCATTAAGGTAGCTTATGCTACTTTAACGCGTCGTGTGCGTGAAACGCGTTCGGACCGCCTAACTAGTCCTATGACAAGTAGAATATGCCTAAACATGTTACATAATCAGTTATGTGACAAAGGTTTAGGTTACATATGCTTAATTACCAATTATACATGAAAAGGGTATTCTGGTAATTTACCTAAGGCATATAAACTACCTATCATACAACTACTCAAACGATGTGACCATAGGGTATAACCTCGGAAGGTTATTCCCTACCTACTATGGTCACCTAATGTATTTGGTCGGATCCTAATGATCGACCAAATGGGTCGGGTTCGAGGTATAAGCGATTTATTAGATCGCTTACCCTACGACCCTAGACAACGTGGTAATCAGTAGGCATAGTCCCAAGGGACTATAACCAACGTGATTACACTCACGTTGCGAAGTTCAAACGAACTTCGCATTGACCATAACTGGTCAATGTAGAAAGTCAAACAAAGTTTGACTTTCAGACTCGAAAGACTCGAAAAGCAATAAAAGAACGAAAGAATACTTACGAAGGGTCCCCGAATGCTAATTTCGATCCGAGAATCTCAGGTATGAAACAATGGTTTCAACTTAGAGTTTCTAAGATCAAAATTCTAGTGATTATGAAGCATGGGGGGTGGGGTATTTATAGTAAAAGGTCCACCGTTAAGATCGTTTCTTGGAAACCGTGCTTTGATCTTGGCCTTACACCTCAAGATAATGGTTTTACAAAACCATGTGAGCCCATGGTATTTCCCAAAACCATGTGCACATTATAACAGCCCCTAGTATTGCCCAAAACCATGTGCAAAGGTGGTATAGACCAGATTCAATGTTTCTTCACAGAAAGTTTCAAAAATGGCAGATTTGGTCCCTGTAGTGTAATAAGGCCTTTTCCGACGCGTTTAAGGCCCGTTAACCCCATTTCAAAGCTCTAAAATGAAGTTAAAGTAAAGGGAACTTAAAATGTTCTCAAAAATATCTCGGATGTCGGTTCGTTTAGCCGTACAGTTGCGTTGTTCGGCTAATTACGACGGAATGCGCATAAGCGCGAGAAACGATCCAAATGACGCGACGAATGGATTTTTCTTAAGCCAAACACTAAAGCATAATATAGTCATGCTTACATAAATTTTTGGATGTCCGGATGTATTCAGAACGTAAGTTATGCGCGAAAGTGCAAACTTGTGCACTTTTTGACACTTTTAGTCCCTGAATGACCCAAAAGTTTATTTTAGCACACCGAACACCTCAAAGCTTATTTCTAAGCTATGTAAAGGATATTTATGGTATGTTTAACTTATGGTCATGTTCCGGAATGTCTGTTACAGTTCAAATTGGCATACTTTCGCAGTTTGTCAACTTTAGTCCCTGTAAGCGATTTAAGTTGATTTTGCCATACCAAAGCCTTCAAAACTTATTTCTAAGTTATGTAAAGGTTATTTAAGGTATGTTAAGCCTATGTCACTATTCCGGAGTGTTTGTTGCATTAAACTGGTTATATTTACGCATCGGTGCGCGTATAACCTTCCAGAAAGCGATTTAGAGTTTGGAATTGAACAAAATTTGATATGTGCAAATGATACACATATTTTTACAAATCCCAAGTATGAAATATAATATTTCATTGGTTTGGTATTTGTTTGATGGCCGTGGAGGCACAGGTGTTATAGTCTCCCCTACTTTAGGAAATTTCGTCCCGAAATTTATTTAGAGGAAACTTGTGAGAGTTTAAAACATGAAGTTGAAAAGACCGAACAACATTGGTTAGGGTTCTGAACTTCTAGTAACTTTAATAACATCATGCTTGCAATGTAAGAGGGATACTTATATACAAGTATATGAAGCATCATTGGTGCGTCCACCGTGCCTCCATTACATTGTTATCATTTTATTATTGTTGTTGCTATCGGTTCTTACACATAGCAAACCTTACTGGGTTTCTGTGCACTAAATTTCATAATTATGTACGCGTCCATAATTAGACAATTCCTTGCACAGTTTACACAGTCTATTTTATAATGTGTAGGGTAAAACCAAATGAACAATCCTGTGATGCGTGTGACTAGACCGCCATAGAGTCCTTTTAATTAAATCAATAAATGATCTAAATAGACTATCAAGGAGTCTGTTCAGCTACATCACTAGATGTCGTTCTTTAACCAAATTGTGAATCAATCTTTTAGACTAGACCACTCAAGGGTCTATCATCAAATCCTGGAATGGTACTATATAACCCAAGGGTCTTAACTACCACGTAGAAGCCCATAAGGATTTAAGGTAGTACCTTTTTAATTTCCTACTATGAATCCCTCATATGAAGATATAAAAGATTCTATGAGGATTTGAAAATCATTTACCACATAAAAACATAGAGGAGAACACATAAACACATATCACATAATCGCATAATCGTATACTCGCATAATTGTTTAGATTGACCTTTAAATTTGTTATCTTTGGACACGGGTATTTAATGCATACAAGTAATCAATTCTTAATTGCATCAATTTGGATGGATCCACATGAATACCCTGCTTGTTGACTACATGACCCAAAAACTGAACTCCTTTAAGCCAAAATTTCCTTTTGGAGGATTTAGCGAAAAGTTTGTTCCTTCTTTAAGGGTTCCAATGTCAACGAAGGTGTTGATCGGGATCGGCTCGTGATATGAATAGATCAAGATGTCATTAATAACAATGACGAACTGATCCAAATAAGGCTTGCAGACTCTATTTATTAAGTCTTTGAAGATGGCTGGAGCATTTGTCAACCCAAAAGGCATGACTGTAAGCTCTTAATGGCCATACTTCGTGCAGAAAACCGTTTTGGGAATATCTTCTTCGAGAATACAAAGTTGATGATACCCAAAACGCAAATCGATCTCGGAAAATATGAAACGCTATGCAGTTGATCGGAGAAATCGTTGATTTAAGGTAGGGGATATCGATTCTTGATGATAAGCTTACTAGGCTTACGTTAATCGATATACATTCGAAAAGATCCATTTTTCTTTTCACAAGGAGGACAGGAGTTTCTCCAAGGTGAAAAGTTCAGACGGATGAATCCTTTATCGGACAACTTGTGAAGCTGTTTTGATAATTCTTGCATCTCGAACGGTGCAAGATGATAAGATACTTTAGATTTAAGAGAAACTAGTGTTTGAGGTTCTTAGGGAGATCACAAGTGATCATAAAAATGACAGAACCACACGAGTAGTTTCGTCTTTGTGATGACATCATAAGGTTGGATCAAACATTCATACAATTGCATTAGTTGAAAATAAAAACCACAAATTTTTATTTATATAACAACCGCATTGTCTTTAAATGTTACAAGATAACAACCAGAGAAATTTCAAAATTCTACTTGTTCTTCATCATTGATTGCCTCATTGATGTTATACACTCGTCCACGTGCTGGATTTACATTGACGTTGACGTTCGCATTCGGGTTTGCGTTAGCATTTGCATTCACCAGTCTTGGGCAGTTGTGGCGGAAATGACCAATCTCTCCGCAATTGAAACATGAACCCAGTGGGAATCTCGCAGCATTCCCTTGAACCTGAGCTTGAACCTGAGCAGCCTGATTTTGTCCCAGACGACAAATATTGGCCAAATGCCCAAGTCTACCACACGTTGTGCATTTCTTGCAATCTTGTTGTGCAACGTGATGACCATTGCAACGGGCACAATGTGGTGCGGTACCAGCATATGCCTTCTTTGCAGCTGGCTGTGCCGGTGGGTTTTGCAAGTTCTGAGCAGTCTGTGCTGTAACAGCAAAATTTTGGGCACCCTTCCGCTTCTTTGATTTCTTCGAAGTCTCAACTTCCTTATCCTTCTTGTTTTGACCTTTCTTGCTATCCTCCTTGTCAGACTCCTGCTTCTTACCCTTGTCACCCTTTCTGTGTAACTTATTCTTCCGAATCTGCGACTCAGTCAATGTCGCAGCTAACTCGATCGCCTGACGGAGTGTGGTAGGGCTACTACCAGTAAGGATGTCTTGTACCGTGTCAGGTAGGCCGTCAATGTACCTTTCGATAGCCTTGTCGAGTGGGGTAACCATTGTCGGGCAAAGCAGACTCAACTCCTCAAACCTATCTGTATACGCCCTGTGCTCACCACTATCTTGCTTCAACTCATCAAATTCCTTCTCCAAAGCTCGCTGCTCATGACGAGGACAGAATTCCCTCATCATGAGGGCCCTAAGTTCAGCCCACGTCTGTGCTAGAGCAACTTCTGCACCACGATCCCTCATAACCCCGTTCCACCATGTGAGAGCCCTCTTCTGAAACACACTCGAAGAAAACTCGACCCTGCGATTGTCAGGACACTGCACGTGGCGGAAAGTATTCTCAATGCTCTCGAACCATTGAAGAAGCCCAGTCGCTCCTTCAGAACCACTAAACTTGAGTGGTTTAGCCTGGTTAAAATCCTTGTATTTACATTGTGCGTTATTGTTGTTGTTATTATTGCCGTTGTTGTATATCTCGTGGACTTGGGTTACAACCCCGGGAAGCACAGCAGCCACCTGCTGAGAGATCAGGGCTGCGAGTTCTTCAATAGTGAAAGTCCGAGCATCGGTTTGAGTATCGCGTCGAGGAGGCATTGTCTAAAAGAGGAAACATGAAAGGAACGAGAGAGAGAATTAGACGAAAAGAATGAGATGAAACAAATCTGATGAAAGCAAGGATAGTGGTCATTTGTTTGTTACTACAAAGCAACAAACGACACACAGAACTAATCAAGGTAAATGGGTCAAAAATAATGTATCGCGAAGACATGCTCGCCTATAAGTGAACACTCATCCCAAGAATTCCCAGGTAAGCACAACTGGTCTCGCGTCTGATGAGATGTATACGAAGTGCTTGCCTAGACAGAAAACCCAGAATACAGGCATTCACCCTTCCAGTTTGCACGTGTTCACATTATTTAAAACCCAAAACTTTGCCGAGATTTTGAAAATTCAAAGGGGTTCAAAACCTTGTAATCAATCACCCTAGAACAGATGATTAGTTTTCAAAGCAGTTTTGAAATTTATGTTCTTGTTGTGGTCGTCGCCTAAGGATAGGTGACGGTATTGTTTTATGACTAAACGCAAGTAAACTCGCGTTAGGGTCCTAGAAAGGTTATAGACTAGGTCAAAGCATTACTAATAACCTAATTCCCTATAACCATTGGCTCTGATACCATCTTTCTGTCACACCCCGACCGCGTAAAACAACAAATCGCGGCGGAAACATCGGGGCGTGTTGCAACAAAATTAATGTTTCATAACCATGGATACCAAAAAGTGTTTCGTTTTATTAAACATTGAATAATTACATTGTCTGGAAATCTAAATACACAATTTAAACATAGTCTATCATTGTTATTGAGTCACTAAGGCCTTGTCCAGTCCTATGTGAGCATGCATCCTATCAATCGATATCTTTCAACAATACCTGAAACATATGCGAAAACGAGGTCAGCAAAGAAATGCTGGCGAGTACATAGGTTTTGTGAAAATAAGATTCATGACTTCTGTTTTTAAGAAAATGTTTAGTCATGAACCTTGTAATTTGCTTTGTCTTTGTAAATCATTTGAAAAATAATAAGTTCAGGTGATATGTATAAATAAGAGAATAATGCATGATTAAATGAATAATCATGTAAAATGAGTTTGTATAAGATAAGTTGTTTGTAATTAAATGTCTTGTGAAAAGTATGTTACTTGTATAAAATGTTCTATGTCTCAAACTGAAATGATTCAAATAACACTACAATATGTAATACCATACAAACACTTATATATAGGAAGTACCAGCGGCGTATCCACCATGCTTGTATCATATTCCACACGCATTGTTACTTAATCACTTAGTCAAACCAAACCACCAAAGTAATGTTCATGCCCAATGTAAATCATGTAATATGTAAAACCAAAACCCAATCGTATATCGCTTTGAAGCCAATCGTTTACCCAATCGTTAAATTCGTTTTAGGTCGTGAAACTACTTAAATGGTCGTCTCGCTAATAACATTCAAACCTTCTTGACTTGCATTAATAAACCCTTACCAAAGGGTAGATTAACAATTCGCATTAATAAACCCTTACCAAAGGATAGATTAACAACTCGCATTAATAAACCCTTACCAAAGGATAGATTAACAACTCGCATTAATAAACCCTTACCAAAGAGTAAATTAACAATTACAGATTCAGTCGCTACCCACAACACCCACACATAACTACGGGTGTAGTAAATAACGGGACTTGTCAGATCCTATGGTACCATAACCTAATACTGGCGGCTTGATCATTGCTAATGAATGTCATTTGTTATGTAACCCAACCAACAAGTTTGTTCACTTTATTGAAATCGTTATTAGTTTTGTATAAATCGTCTTAATCGTTTTTGAAACCATCGTTATAACATCGAAAATCGTTTTGTTATCATCGTTAAAGCCTTGAAAACATTTAGCACATATGAGTCACCCCAAAACAATTGAAAGCAGTAAAATAGGGGAATAATGTACTCGCCTGAGAATGCTTAGAGGTCTTGAACAACAACCAAACAAAGCTAGAGAGAGCACGGAATCAGTCGGCAATCTAAAACTATATAAATAAACCGGACTTAAATCGGGAGATCGGATAGGATGAGGCTTGGTAAACCAAATGAGTATTGGAACTCATATGATATGGTTTAACAAGGCCTACATACTACAATGAAACCAAACCTAAGTGCTTTCGACCCATCGCGACCCATTAAGGTAGCTTATGCTACTTTAACGCGTCGTGTGCGTGAAACGCGTTCGGACCGCCTAACTAGTCCTATGACAAGTAGAATATGCCTAAACATGTTACATAATCAGTTATGTGACAAAGGTTTAGGTTACATATGCTTAATTACCAATTATACATGAAAAGGGTATTCTGGTAATTTACCTAAGGCATATAAACTACCTATCATACAACTACTCAAACGATGTGACCATAGGGTATAACCTCGGAAGGTTATTCCCTACCTACTATGGTCACCTAATGTATTTGGTCGGATCCTAATGATCGACCAAATGGGTCGGGTTCGAGGTATAAGCGATTTATTAGATCGCTTACCCTACGACCCTAGACAACGTGGTAATCAGTAGGCATAGTCCCAAGGGACTATAACCAACGTGATTACACTCACGTTGCGAAGTTCAAACGAACTTCGCATTGACCATAACTGGTCAATGTAGAAAGTCAAACAAAGTTTGACTTTCAGACTCGAAAGACTCGAAAAGCAATAAAAGAACGAAAGAATACTTACGAAGGGTCCCCGAATGCTAATTTCGATCCGAGAATCTCAGGTATGAAACAATGGTTTCAACTTAGAGTTTCTAAGATCAAAATTCTAGTGATTATGAAGCATGGGGGGTGGGGTATTTATAGTAAAAGGTCCACCGTTAAGATCGTTTCTTGGAAACCGTGCTTTGATCTTGGCCTTACACCTCAAGATAATGGTTTTACAAAACCATGTGAGCCCATGGTATTTCCCAAAACCATGTGCACATTAAAACAACCCCTAGTATTGCCCAAAACCATGTGCAAAGGTGGTATAGACCAGATTCAATGTTTCTTCACAGAAAGTTTCAAAAATGGCAGATTTGGTCCCTGTAGTGTAATAAGGCCTTTTCCGACGCGTTTAAGGCCCGTTAACCCCATTTCAAAGCTCTAAAATGAAGTTAAAGTAAAGGGAACTTAAAATGTTCTCAAAAATATCTCGGATGTCGGTTCGTTTAGCCGTACAGTTGCGTTGTTCGGCTAATTACGACGGAATGCGCATAAGCGCGAGAAACGATCCAAATGACGCGACGAATGGATTTTTCTTAAGCCAAACACTAAAGCATAATAGAGTCATGCTTACATAAATTTTTGGATGTCCGGATGAATTCAGAACGTAAGTTATGCGCGAAAGTGCAAACTTGTGCACTTTTTGACACTTTTAGTCCCTGAATGACCCAAAAGTTTATTTTAGCACACCGAACACCTCAAAGCTTATTTCTAAGCTATGTAAAGGATATTTATGGTATGTTTAACTTATGGTCATGTTCCGGAATGTCTGTTACAGTTCAAATTGGCATACTTTCGCAGTTTGTCAACTTTAGTCCCTGTAAGCGATTTAAGTTGATTTTGCCATACCAAAGCCTTCAAAACTTATTTCTAAGTTATGTAAAGGTTATTTAAGGTATGTTAAGCCTATGTCACTATTCCGGAGTGTTTGTTGCATTAAACTGGTTATATTTACGCATCGGTGCGCGTATAACCTTCCAGAAAGCGATTTAGAGTTTGGAATTGAACAAAATTTGATATGTGCAAATGATACACATATTTTTACAAATCCCAAGTATGAAATATAATATTTCATTGGTTTGGTATTTGTTTGATGGCCGTGGAGGCACAGGTGTTATAGTCTCCCCTACTTTAGGAAATTTCGTCCTGAAATTTATTTAGAGGAAACTTGTGAGAGTTTAAAACATGAAGTTGAAAAGACCGAACAACATTGGTTAGGGTTCTGAACTTCTAGTAACTTTAATAACATCATGCTTGCAATGTAAGAGGGATACTTATATACAAGTATATGAAGCATCATTGGTGCGTCCACCGTGCCTCCATTACATTGTTATCATTTTATTATTGTTGTTACTATCGGTTCTTACACATAGCAAACCTTACTGGGTTTCTGTGCACTAAATTTCATAATTATGTACGCGTCCATAATTAGACAATTCCTTGCACAGTTTACACAGTCTATTTTATAATGTGTAGGGTAAAACCAAATGAACAATCCTGTGATGCGTGTGACTAGACCGCCATAGAGTCCTTTTAATTAAATCAATAAATGATCTAAATAGACTATCAAGGAGTCTGTTCAGCTACATCACTAGATGTCGTTCTTTAACCAAATTGTGAATCAATCTTTTAGACTAGACCACTCAAGGGTCTATCATCAAATCCTGGAATGGTACTATATAACCCAAGGGTCTTAACTACCACGTAGAAGCCCATAAGGATTTAAGGTAGTACCTTTTTAATTTCCTACTATGAATCCCTCATATGAAGATATAAAAGATTCTATGAGGATTTGAAAATCGTTTACCACATAAAAACATAGAGGAGAACACATAAACACATATCACATAATCGCATAATCGTATACTCGCATAATTGTTTAGATTGACCTTTAAATTTGTTATCTTTGGACACGGGTATTTAATGCATACAAGTAATCAATTCTTAATTGCATCAATTTGGATGGATCCACATGAATACCCTGCTTGTTGACTACATGACCCAAAAACTGAACTCCTTTAAGCCAAAATTTCCTTTTGGAGGATTTAGCGAAAAGTTTGTTCCTTCTTTAAGGGTTCCAATGTCAACGAAGGTGTTGATCGGGATCGGCTCGTGATATGAATAGATCAAGATGTCATTAATAACAATGACGAACTGATCCAAATAAGGCTTGCAGACTCTATTTATTAAGTCTTTGAAGATGGCTGGAGCATTTGTCAACCCAAAAGGCATGACTGTAAGCTCTTAATGGCCATACTTCGTGCAGAAAACCGTTTTGGGAATATCTTCTTCGAGAATACAAAGTTGATGATACCCAAAACGCAAATCGATCTCGGAAAATATGAAACGCTATGCAGTTGATCGGAGAAATCGTTGATTTAAGGTAGGGGATATCGATTCTTGATGATAAGCTTACTAGGCTTACGTTAATCGATATACATTCGAAAAGATCCATTTTTCTTTTCACAAGGAGGACAGGAGTTTCTCCAAGGTGAAAAGTTCAGACGGATGAATCCTTTATCGGACAACTTGTGAAGCTGTTTTGATAATTCTTGCATCTCGAACGGTGCAAGATGATAAGATACTTTAGATTTAAGAGAAACTAGTGTTTGAGGTTCTTAGGGAGATCACAAGTGATCATAAAAATGACAGAACCACACGAGTAGTTTCGTCTTTGTGATGACATCATAAGGTTGGATCAAACATTCATACAATTGCATTAGTTGAAAATAAAAACCACAAATTTTTATTTATATAACAACCGCATTGTCTTTAAATGTTACAAGATAACAACCAGAGAAATTTCAAAATTCTACTTGTTCTTCATCATTGATTGCCTCATTGATGTTATACACTCGTCCACGTGCTGGATTTACATTGACGTTGACGTTCGCATTCGGGTTTGCGTTAGCATTTGCATTCACCAGTCTTGGGCAGTTGTGGCGGAAATGACCAATCTCTCCGCAATTGAAACATGAACCCAGTGGGAATCTCGCAGCATTCCCTTGAACCTGAGCTTGAACCTGAGCAGCCTGATTTTGTCCCAGACGACAAATATTGGCCAAATGCCCAAGTCTACCACACGTTGTGCATTTCTTGCAATCTTGTTGTGCAACGTGATGACCATTGCAACGGGCACAATGTGGTGCGGTACCAGCATATGCCTTCTTTGCAGCTGGCTGTGCCGGTGGGTTTTGCAAGTTCTGAGCAGTCTGTGCTGTAACAGCAAAATTTTGGGCACCCTTCCGCTTCTTTGATTTCTTCGAAGTCTCAACTTCCTTATCCTTCTTGTTTTGACCTTTCTTGCTATCCTCCTTGTCAGACTCCTGCTTCTTACCCTTGTCACCCTTTCTGTGTAACTTATTCTTCCGAATCTGCGACTCAGTCAATGTCGCAGCTAACTCGATCGCCTGACGGAGTGTGGTAGGGCTACTACCAGTAAGGATGTCTTGTACCGTGTCAGGTAGGCCGTCAATGTACCTTTCGATAGCCTTGTCGAGTGGGGTAACCATTGTCGGGCAAAGCAGACTCAACTCCTCAAACCTATCTGTATACGCCCTGTGCTCACCACTATCTTGCTTCAACTCATCAAATTCCTTCTCCAAAGCTCGCTGCTCATGACGAGGACAGAATTCCCTCATCATGAGGGCCCTAAGTTCAGCCCACGTCTGTGCTAGAGCAACTTCTGCACCACGATCCCTCATAACCCCGTTCCACCATGTGAGAGCCCTCTTCTGAAACACACTCGAAGAAAACTCGACCCTGCGATTGTCAGGACACTGCACGTGGCGGAAAGTATTCTCAATGCTCTCGAACCATTGAAGAAGCCCAGTCGCTCCTTCAGAACCACTAAACTTGAGTGGTTTAGCCTGGTTAAAATCCTTGTATTTACATTGTGCGTTATTGTTGTTGTTATTATTGCCGTTGTTGTATATCTCGTGGACTTGGGTTACAACCCCGGGAAGCACAGCAGCCACCTGCTGAGAGATCAGGGCTGCGAGTTCTTCAATAGTGAAAGTCCGAGCATCGGTTTGAGTATCGCGTCGAGGAGGCATTGTCTAAAAGAGGAAACATGAAAGGAACGAGAGAGAGAATTAGACGAAAAGAATGAGATGAAACAAATCTGATGAAAGCAAGGATAGTGGTCATTTGTTTGTTACTACAAAGCAACAAACGACACACAGAACTAATCAAGGTAAATGGGTCAAAAATAATGTATCGCGAAGACATGCTCGCCTATAAGTGAACACTCATCCCAAGAATTCCCAGGTAAGCACAACTGGTCTCGCGTCTGATGAGATGTATACGAAGTGCTTGCCTAGACAGAAAACCCAGAATACAGGCATTCACCCTTCCAGTTTGCACGTGTTCACATTATTTAAAACCCAAAACTTTGCCGAGATTTTGAAAATTCAAAGGGGTTCAAAACCTTGTAATCAATCACCCTAGAACAGATGATTAGTTTTCAAAGCGGTTTTGAAATTTATGTTCTTGTTGTGGTCGTCGCCTAAGGATAGGTGACGGTATTGTTTTATGACTAAACGCAAGTAAACTCGCGTTAGGGTCCTAGAAAGGTTATAGACTAGGTCAAAGCATTACTAATAACCTAATTCCCTATAACCATTGGCTCTGATACCATCTTTCTGTCACACCCCTACCGCGTAAAACAACAAATCGCGGCGGAAACATCGGGGCGTGTTGCAACAAAATTAATGTTTCATAACCATGGATACCAAAAAGTGTTTCGTTTTATTAAACATTGAATAATTACATTGTCTGGAAATCTAAATACACAATTTAAACATAGTCTATCATTGTTATTGAGTCACTAAGGCCTTGTCCAGTCCTATGTGAGCATGCATCCTATCAATCGATATCTTTCAACAATACCTGAAACATATGCGAAAACGAGGTCAGCAAAGAAATGCTGGCGAGTACATAGGTTTTGTGAAAATAAGATTCATGACTTCTGTTTTTAAGAAAATGTTTAGTCATGAACCTTGTAATTTGCTTTGTCTTTGTAAATCATTTGAAAAATAATAAGTTCAGGTGATATGTATAAATAAGAGAATAATGCATGATTAAATGAATAATCATGTAAAATGAGTTTGTATAAGATAAGTTGTTTGTAATTAAATGTCTTGTGAAAAGTATGTTACTTGTATAAAATGTTCTATGTCTCAAACTGAAATGATTCAAATAACACTACAATATGTAATACCATACAAACACTTATATATAGGAAGTACCAGCGGCGTATCCACCATGCTTGTATCATATTCCACACGCATTGTTACTTAATCACTTAGTCAAACCAAACCACCAAAGTAATGTTCATGCCCAATGTAAATCATGTAATATGTATAACCAAAACCCAATCGTATATCGCTTTGAAGCCAATCGTTTACCCAATCGTTAAATTCGTTTTAGGTCGTGAAACTACTTAAATGGTCGTCTCGCTAATAACATTCAAACCTTCTTGACTCGCATTAATAAACCCTTACCAAAGGATAGATTAACAATTCGCATTAATAAACCCTTACCAAAGGATAGATTAACAACTCGCATTAATAAACCCTTACCAAAGGATAGATTAACAACTCGCATTAATAAACCCTTACCAAAGAGTAAATTAACAATTACAGATTCAGTCGCTACCCACAACACCCACACATAACTACGGGTGTAGTAAATAACGGGACTTGTCAGATCCTATGGTACCATAACCTAATACTGGTCGGCTTGATCATTGCTAATGAATGTCATTTGTTATGTAACCCAACCAACAAGTTTGTTCACTTTATTGAAATCGTTATTAGTTTTGTATAAATCGTCTTAATCGTTTTTGAAACCATCGTTATAACATCGAAAATCGTTTTGTTATCATCGTTAAAGCCTTGAAAACATTTAGCACATATGAGTCACCCCAAAACAATTGAAAGCAGTAAAATAGGGGAATAATGTACTCGCCTGAGAATGCTTAGAGGTCTTGAACAACAACCAAACAAAGCTAGAGAGAGCACGGAATCAGTCGGCAATCTAAAACTATATAAATAAACCGGACTTAAATCGGGAGATCGGATAGGATGAGGCTTGGTAAACCAAATGAGTATTGGAACTCATATGATATGGTTTAACAAGGCCTACATACTACAATGAAACCAAACCTAAGTGCTTTCGACCCATCGCGACCCATTAAGGTAGCTTATGCTACTTTAACGCGTCGTGTGCGTGAAACGCGTTCGGACCGCCTAACTAGTCCTATGACAAGTAGAATATGCCTAAACATGTTACATAATCAGTTATGTGACAAAGGTTTAGGTTACATATGCTTAATTACCAATTATACATGAAAAGGGTATTCTGGTAATTTACCTAAGGCATATAAACTACCTATCATACAACTACTCAAACGATGTGACCATAGGGTATAACCTCGGAAGGTTATTCCCTACCTACTATGGTCACCTAATGTATTTGGTCGGATCCTAATGATCGACCAAATGGGTCGGGTTCGAGGTATAAGCGATTTATTAGATCGCTTACCCTACGACCCTAGACAACGTGGTAATCAGTAGGCATAGTCCCAAGGGACTATAACCAACGTGATTACACTCACGTTGCGAAGTTCAAACGAACTTCGCATTGACCATAACTGGTCAATGTAGAAAGTCAAACAAAGTTTGACTTTCAGACTCGAAAGACTCGAAAAGCAATAAAAGAACGAAAGAATACTTACGAAGGGTCCCCGAATGCTAATTTCGATCCGAGAATCTCAGGTATGAAACAATGGTTTCAACTTAGAGTTTCTAAGATCAAAATTCTAGTGATTATGAAGCATGGGGGGTGGGGTATTTATAGTAAAAGGTCCACCGTTAAGATCGTTTCTTGGAAACCGTGCTTTGATCTTGGCCTTACACCTCAAGATAATGGTTTTACAAAACCATGTGAGCCCATGGTATTTCCCAAAACCATGTGCACATTAAAACAACCCCTAGTATTGCCCAAAACCATGTGCAAAGGTGGTATAGACCAGATTCAATGTTTCTTCACAGAAAGTTTCAAAAATGGCAGATTTGGTCCCTGTAGTGTAATAAGGCCTTTTCCGACGCGTTTAAGGCCCGTTAACCCCATTTCAAAGCTCTAAAATGAAGTTAAAGTAAAGGGAACTTAAAATGTTCTCAAAAATATCTCGGATGTCGGTTCGTTTAGCCGTACAGTTGCGTTGTTCGGCTAATTACGACGGAATGCGCATAAGCGCGAGAAACGATCCAAATGACGCGACGAATGGATTTTTCTTAAGCCAAACACTAAAGCATAATATAGTCATGCTTACATAAATTTTTGGATGTCCGGATGTATTCAGAACGTAAGTTATGCGCGAAAGTGCAAACTTGTGCACTTTTTGACACTTTTAGTCCCTGAATGACCCAAAAGTTTATTTTAGCACACCGAACACCTCAAAGCTTATTTCTAAGCTATGTAAAGGATATTTATGGTATGTTTAACTTATGGTCATGTTCCGGAATGTCTGTTACAGTTCAAATTGGCATACTTTCGCAGTTTGTCAACTTTAGTCCCTGTAAGCGATTTAAGTTGATTTTGCCATACCAAAGCCTTCAAAACTTATTTCTAAGTTATGTAAAGGTTATTTAAGGTATGTTAAGCCTATGTCACTATTCCGGAGTGTTTGTTGCATTAAACTGGTTATATTTACGCATCGGTGCGCGTATAACCTTCCAGAAAGCGATTTAGAGTTTGGAATTGAACAAAATTTGATATGTGCAAATGATACACATATTTTTACAAATCCCAAGTATGAAATATAATATTTCATTGGTTTGGTATTTGTTTGATGGCCGTGGAGGCACAGGTGTTATAGTCTCCCCTACTTTAGAAACGATTCTAACGGTGAACCGAAAACTATAAATACCCACCTTATGTTCACTCATTCCTCACAAGAATCTGATCTAATGTGCTCTAAGTTGAAACCTTTGTTTCATACCTGAGCTATTTTGATCTAGATTAGCATTCGGGGACCCTTCGTAAGTGTTCCTTCGTTCTTTTTTTTGCTTTTCGAGTCCGAAAGTCAAACTTTGTTTGACTTTCTGCATTGACCAGTTTATGGTCAATGCGAAGTTCGTTTGAACTTCGCAACGTGATTGTAATCACGATGGTTATAGTCCCTTGTGACTATGCCTACTGATTACCACGTTGTCTAGGGTCATAAGGGTAAGCGATCTAATAAATCGCTGATTACCATGTAGGCTTTGTTAAACCATATTACATGAGTTCTCATACTCATTTGGTTTACAAACCCGCATTCTATCCGATCTTCCAATTCTAGGTCCGGTATATTAACATAGTTACCTATATTAGGTGCCGTTTGATTCCGTGATCTCTAGCATTGCTTGGTGGTTATCTTAGGACTTCTGAGCAATCTCAAGTGAGTACATAGACCCCTCTTTTACTGTTTTGGGGTGAAACACATGTGCCTACTTGTTATTTTCATGCTTTCCTGTTTTCACATCATATACTTGCTATGTTATTAGTACATTTATAGTACATGATTTCAATACATTAATGCTATATATGCCCATTGTGTGCATACTTAGTACATCACTTTACAATACATTTCATGCTATGTACGCCCATTGTGTGCATACTTAGTACATTGTTTTACATTACATTTCTGTTGCATATGCTCATCCAGCATATGAACACATTATACTACATTTTGAACCGTTGTAACCATTTGACTATGTGAACCGTCGTAACCCTTTGATTATATGAACCATTTGTAACTATTGAACCGTGTGAACCAGTTGTATTTGTTTACATGATTTACATTTGACAATAGACATTTGACTATACATAAACATTTCTACAATTGTTAAACATTACATCTTGGTGGTTTGGTTTGGGTAAGTGATTTAAGTAACGAGGCGTGTGTAATATGATACAAGCATGGTGGATACGCCGCTGGTACTTCCTATATATAAGTGTTTGTATGGTATTACATATCGTAGCGTTATTTGAACCATTTCAATTTGAGACATATAACATTTTATACAAATAACATACTTTTCACAAGACATTGATTTACAAATAACTTATCTTATACAAACTCATTTTACATGGTTACTCATTTAACCATACATTATTCTCTTATTTATACATATCATCTGATTTTATCGTTTTTCAAATGATTTACAAGACAAAGCAAATTACAAGGTTCATGACTAAACATTTTCTCAAACATAAGTCATGAATTCTGTTTTCACAAAACCTATGTATCTCACAGGCATTTTTATGCTGACGTACCTATTTTCACATGTGTTTTCAGGAGATGATGCATAGGACTTATCAAGACATACTTAGGCGGACATGTGCCTTAGTGACTTAAAACGAGACAAGAACTAGTTAATTTATGTTATGTACTCTTGGTTCTTGTTTAAAACAATGTAAACTTTCACGTTTGATTAATAAAACGAAACTTCAATTGCCATGGATTTGAAACAATTAATTCTGTTACAACACTCCCCGACGTTTCCGCCACGTTTTGTATGTTCTACGTGGTCGGGGTGTGACAGCGGTTGAGCAATTTTTGAGAAATTCTCAATAAACCTCCTATAATCCCCTGCTAATCCCAAGAATTTTCGGACTTCAGTTGGAGTCTTTGGCGCTTCCCAGTTTTTAATTGCTTCGATTTTCGAGGTGTCTACTTGAATGCCTTTCTCGTTCACTATATGCCCGAGAAATTGTACTTCATGAATCCAAAACTTGTATTTGGAAAATTTTGCGTATAGTGTCTCAAATGTTGTTCGTGCTAGTCGGCCGATCGTGAGTATATTAACAATGTCGTCAATGAACACTATGTGAATTTGTCAAGATACGGCTGGCACACGCGGTTCAATAAACCCATGAAGACCGATGGTGCGTTCGTTTAAACCAAAGGGCATAACGAGAAACTCGTAATGACCATAACGAGTTTGAAAAGCCGTCCTTGGTATGCCTTCCTCTTGTATTCGTAACTTGTGATTCCCCGATCGTAAGTCTATCTTGGAGTAGAAGCTTGAACTTTGCAATTGATCGAATAAGTCATCAATCCTCGGTAGTGGATACCGATCCTTGATGGTGAGTTTATTCAACTCTACGTACTCTATACACATTCTGAATGTTCCGTCCTTCTTCTTCACAAATAGGACAGGAGCTCCCTAAGGTGAGAAGCTTGGCCTAGTGAATATTTTATTCAACAACTCTTGAAGTTGTGTGGATAACTGTTGCATTCAGAAGGTGCTAATCGATATGGAGATTTGGCTACGGGTGCGGTTCCCGGTACCAAGTCGATATGAAGCTCGACTTGTCGATATGGTTATAGTCCCGACAAGTCTTCAGAAAAAACTTCAGGAAACTCTTTTAGCAATGGAATATCTGTCAGCTTCGGCCCAACGACCTTCTTGTCGACAATATGTGCTAAAAAAAGATATGCAACCTTTCTGTAAGTACTTCTGTGCCTTCATGCAATTGATGATTCGCAATGATGTGTCGTGCTTCTCTCTTTGAATAACAAGTGTCTCTTCGCTTACTAGTGGTAGGCGAATGGTCTTCTCATGACAGACGGCTTCGGCTCAGTTATCAGATAGCCAATCCACGCCAACCACAATGACGAAACTACCCGACTGAACGGGTAAGAGATCGGTATTGAATTCCGCTTGCCAAGTTCCAAGGAACATTCTCTAACAACTTCCCCTGACTTGAGTAGTTTACCGTTTGCCAATTCTATAGAATGAGGGGACGTAGTTTACTTGACTCTAGGCCAAGTAGATTTTGAATTCTATGTGGCGAGGACTTCACTGTATAGTTTTAGGAACCCTATGTTTAAATGTAGGATAACCCAATCCATATGTTTAGATGTAGGATAGCCCAATCCCTATTTTAGATGTAGGATAGCCCAATCCCTATTTGTAGCTAGGACAATCTCGTCACTAGCCATGACACTCATTTCACATGCATGAGTTTGATTGGTAAGAAGCGTGTCGGGTAACTACTGTTTGAGTGATCGAGGTAGGGTGGGATGATGCGATCATGCCTCGGATCTCAGAGACTAAATCCCAAATGTAGCACTCAATGCGTTTGAATTCAGGTGTTACGCAGTATGGAACAACCCTTGAGAGATTGTGAAAGCCTCGAGTGTAACCAACAACATTGGCTCTAGTCATGATCGAGTTCTAGAATTTGTTTCCAACCTTTGAATTTAAATCAGCGAGCAATACTCTTCTCGCATGAGATCCTTGAGTTCTTCCCCCGACAACCTCTTCACAGTATCACTTCCTAGCGTTTGTACTTGGAGATTCCACCAAGTTAAGGCGGCGTTCAACAGGAGACTCTCTGTGTATCTAATTGTCTACTTAGGAATACGTTTCCTAGCATGACTAACCGACTTCATTGTCTTTATTTGGCGGACAGAACCTACCGCACCTCTCATATTAACGAGGTCTTGCGGCTTACAGCTCGGAAAAGTCTTAAAATTAAGGCCTTGTGTGGTCGCATCTTCTGGTGTGGCATTGCTACTCATTCCCGATCCATCGGGATTTGAACCACTTGAACTACCAGTACCACCAGTACCGTTACTAGTGTCGTCTCGATTAATCTCATGTTGTTCAATTTCTACAGCCTCGTGTTGTTCCATAAGAACTTTAGTTCAACTTTATCAGTAACTTTTCGGCCGTAGATTTTCTTTTAGCGCCATGTTACTTTTGATACTTAGTATCAAGGAATTTAGACTTATATTTGGGTAATATAGTCTATCATGTGCCCACGAATGAAGAATGAAATCAGTCATGGAAACCTCAAGATCGTATTGTTCATACATGTTCTAATAGATGATAATGTGGATAACCACAACTAAATGCGTAGTGCCTCTTGCGTGTATTGGTCATATGTCTAAGTGGAAAACGAAATAATTCGTTGAGGAGGGGAAACCAACCAGTGGCCTCCGTCCCTATAGTATGCATTCCATACTACATAGGCTTTGATCATCCGAAGTAGAGAAATTCCTTTGTCGTACTTGTCCATGTGACAAATATGGTAATAGTGCTTGAGCCTCATGAGCTCCAACAAGATCACTGAGATCTTCATAGATGTCGAACTGAATGCAATGAGGAAGTTGTAGCATGGCTCATGTCATACTATCCCTTTTGGATAAGACAAATGTCAAAATGACAGAATTTATTGTATTTATTTCCAATAAATAAGATAAGGTGTCATAGACACCAAAGAACCAACTCATGTACAAGAATTCTAGAATGTTGAGGAAAGATCCTCCATGAGTGGTTGACAAGTTTTGTTTGTTTAGATGACTAGTCTCAAACAACTCGTGTTGTAGATCGAATGTTAGGTGCGAACAATACGTATCGTCTTCCTGTATTGTATCGTAGGGTGTTATAGTAATCATCTCGGTTAGTGTTCTATTGGATAGAAAAGACCGAATTTTAAGTAACAACTTAAAATTCTTGAATGAATAGTGATCATTAGCTTGACCCGTAGAGTCCACCAGGATTTCCATGTACTACAACTTGTTATTACGTGGGCCCCCATAATAATAAATTGTCTTGGATGGTCACCCTAGCATTCTCTCGTTCAAAGCAGAAAATCAGTCAAAGTGAGGACACTATTGTCTATGTTTAACACAGGAGGGAACTTCATGATAGTTCATGTGTCAACGTCCGTTGTCATTAATCGGAATGACACGACGTTAGATGAAATAAAAATAGAGAGATTTTGTAAAAATAACAACTGGAGGGGCACCTTTAAGATGAGTAATTCATCTTCCTTGTCTGGACAAGTGTGTCGTCAATCGCGATTTGTAAGAGTCATAGGGACCTCATCCCACTAATGGAGTTGTTGTCCAAGGCTACCACCTCTACCTCATCGTCACTACTGAAGTCAGGCATCTCAGCATCTTCGGGAAAGCAACCATCTTCCACGGGGTCAATGCTTTATGGTCTCACTTAGGAACCACGTTCGCCATAAGCTCCGCAATAGACGTGAGGTCGATATTCTCATGGAAGATGTATTGTATAAAATATGTTATGTTCTGAAATAGAGTATCATGTCTTGTGTAAAAGATGGCGTGTCTTACGGATGTTATGCGTGTCAAGGATGACAATGGAATTAGAAGTCGAAGGCATTTTGTTCTTACAAAATATTTTGTACAACACATATATGAATAACTTAGATGTATAATCATGTAAAAATCTTATCAATCAAGGATTTCTATCCTGTATAAGCTGAACTTGTAAATTGTTTATAATGCGTAAAATGATAATGTAGTCTGTTGTAGGCACATAGTCTGTTAATGTAATGTGTCTATTTCTCATAGACTTCACACATGGAAATGTCCTTGCTTGATTTTATGTGAAGTGAATTTTTGTTGTAGTGGACCTTGAAAAATGTTTATGCAATGAAAACCTTTTGACCTGTCCAATTTTATTTATAATATGTTCAACATGAACAAGAGGTTTTCGTGAGAGGTCCCTAGTGATTGTAGACTTAGACTCGTGAAAGAATCCTGGTTCACTACAATCGATGCTCTGATACCAATCTGTCACACCCGCTCATAGCGGAAGCACGAGGTGTGATTTGATCGCTTCTCATTGCATAACAATATAAGTGAACATACTAAATGAAAAAAAACAAGCTCCAATGCCATTGTCATAATCGTTTCAAAAGAACGCAACATAAGTTAAATGTAATGGTTACAAACCATCAAATGAAAATAAGTTGTCATTGTTTTATACATCAAAATGTAAGTCTTAAAATGTCAAGGCTTTGACCACTATATCACCGCAAAGGGGCGGCATATAACGGGTAAGCCCTTCAAATGGTGGCATGGAGTTTGAAAACATGTTAAGTTTGAAAACATCAACAAAAGTTGGCGAGTTCATTCAGTTTAGTTGTATGAGATGTATCTGTAAAATGTGAGTTGTATAAAATGTATCTGTAAAATGTGAGTTGTATAAAATGTATCTGTAAAATGTGATTTGTATAAAATGTATCCATAAAATGTGAGTTGTATAAACTGTATCCATAAAATGAGAGTTGTATAAGATGTATCTGTATGTAATGATGTAGTATGTAAAGCGTCAATGAAATCGTTGATCATTAATGTTTCACGAGGACATTAATATGTGTGACGAATTAGGAAGCAATCCAAACCTAGACGATTTCGTGTCGACTATTATCGACTGGGACACAAACGCACTCTTCTGTATGGGTCCATGACCAAGAGTGGAGCTCGCCAATACCCATTAGATCTAACCACTTGTACCTAGGTCCAAACTGGATTAATGGTGCTTAGATGTATGACCCTAATCGCACATGATCTAAGGTGTTTCATTCCATGACTTAACATACAATTGGACATGTATTTTCCCCGATAGTTGTAAAGTTGTAAAGCATTTAAAATGAATAGGGGACATGAACACACAGAATCGCGTCCGTGAATAGAAGTAACTATGATCTTACGTGCGGTCGTCCTGAATAGTGTTGCGACCTACAAATGTTCTTATATTTGTTAGACACTTCGGTCTTTATAAATGACTTGAGTACAAGTCTTGAATGTGTGTAAGACTTGTATGTCTTTGTTTATCGTTGAACTGTGTATTAGATGTATGATTTGTTAAATTGTTATATATATATATATATATGTAATCTTGTATCTTGTGAGTTGTATCATCGGGTCTTGTCCTCTTGATTTCATGTCTTGTATGAATAAATTGTATAATTGTATTTTCATCAATTATATGTCATTGGGCCGAGCCAATGTCTTAATGTTATTGGGCCTAGCCCATGAATTTATTTTATTGGGCCATAATATTATTGGGCCTAAATATTATTGGGCCAAAATGTTATTGGGCTTTGCCCAAGTATTTTGATAAGCCCATTTATGAAGATAAGCCCAATTGTAAATATAAGCCCATTTATAAAAATACGCCCATTTGTAAGTATAAGCCCATTTATAAAAATAAGCCCATTTTGTAAGTATAAGCCCATTTATAAAAATAAGCCCATTTGTAATTATAAGCCCATTTATAAAACATCTTTCATTTTATAAAAATCACCATACATGGAGTTTTTAGTTAAATAGAAGACATATAAGTTT
Source organism: Helianthus tuberosus (assembly GCA_030545235.1). NCBI lineage: Eukaryota > Viridiplantae > Streptophyta > Magnoliopsida > Asterales > Asteraceae > Helianthus > Helianthus tuberosus. The sequence continues at coordinate 114,755,304 of CM060452.1, read as the reverse complement.
TTATAAGTTTCTAAAATTTCAACTTTTGTTAACGGTAATATATATATGTATCCGCGTCGAAAGACCGCCTTAGCGTCGAAGTAACTCCTCGGAATGGCGATATGTTTATAGATTCGCCCGTCGTCCGTTTTGACCATAAGTTGTGTCCGAAGGCTCGGAATGTCCGTAAGTTGTTTTTAAGGCGTATTTACATGTAGTCTTGTAAGACTTTAGTCGAAATGTACATTGTGTTTATTTGTACCATTGTATTCAAGTTCCTAGTTATCATACATATAACTAATACAAACAAATAACACATAGCACATAAGTTGTTAAGATAACTAAATATATATTTTCTAAAAAATATATATTTATAACTAGTTTTGTTTTTATAAAAACTATTCTTTAAAATCTTTTTATTCAAATAAAGATTTTGTCAAAAATGATAGTTTTTATAACACATGATTTTTAAGAAAAATGGCCATATTTCCTTTGAAATATATACTTAGCCATGTTTAATAAAACATATCTTTTTCTTATAAAAATCACCAACAATCTTCTCATATCATTCTTAATAAAAACATATGAGACTTATATCAAAATCTTAACAAGATGAAATCAATAACATGTAGGGTTTTGGTATGATGATAACATATGTTTACTAGTTCAAAATCCATGCTTTACTTCTAGTTTTATCAAACTTTTTATAAAAACCCAACTTATATGTTTCTTTTTATAATCTTGTAAAAGTATTGTTTTAAGTGAAAAAAAAAACCTTAAATACTTTAACAAAACCAAAGATTATGATCATCCATTTAAACATTTATGTTTAACAAAAACCCTTTAACATTTTCATGTACACTTGTTAGATTATGTTTTTAAACATTATCTAACAAGTTATTCATATGCTAATCATCAAAACTAGATCAAATATGCAAGTAATAATTCTTAAATCACAACATAAACAAACTTTTATATCATGATTTTTATTTTGCTTTTTTGTATTTTCATATTATTTTGTATGATTGTTTAGTTTATTACATGTTCTTTAAACAATAAATACATAAATAAGTATGAAAAAATGTTGGTGCATATGTCTGTCGACTTCGTCTTGTATCGATTCTTATAATAGATTAGATTGACCAGGGCACAAAAAACGAGAAACGAGTAGGAAAGGCCATTCCGCACGAAATGACAAGAGCCATTTCGCACGAAATGGACTGTATCCATTTCGTACGAAATGAACCTTGGTCATTTCGTACGAAATGCATTGCCTATAAATACCTGATGTGCCAATTCATTTGGAACAGTTCTGATTCCTGTAGCGAATTACTGCCGACGTGTCTATTGATTGTAAATCGATGTTATATCAATAAACAAGACATTAAAAGTGATTATGTGTGCAAATCAAGCCGATTCCAAGTCGATACGTTTGTTTCCGCCTCTCGTACTGATTAGAACTCTTCTGAACGACTCGTTTTGGTCGTCCAAACGATCCTACAAGTGGTATCATGTCACACCCGCTCGTAGCGGAAGCGCGAGGTGTGATCTGATCGGTTCTCATTGCATAACAATATACGTGAACATACTAAATGAATAAAAACAAGCTCTAATGCCATTGTCATAATCGTTTCAAAAGAACGCAACATAAGTTAAATGTATTGGTTACAAACCATCAAATGAAGATAAGTTGTCATTGTTTTATACATCAAAATGTAAGTCTTAAAATGTCAAGGCTTTGACCACTATATCACCACAAAGAGGCGGTATATAACGGGCAAACCCTTCAAATGGTGGCATGGAGTCTTGATACTTGCTTTCCTTGATTGAAATGTCTGCATGGTCCACTAATTTCCTGAAATACATGTTAAGTTTGAAAACATCAACAAAAGTTGGCGAGTTCATGCTGTTTAGTTGCATGAGATGTATTTGTAAAATGTGAGTTGTATGAAATGTATCTGTAAAATGTGAGTTGTATAAAATGTATCTGTAAAATGTGAGTTGTATAAAATGTATCCATAAAATGTGAGTTGTATAAACTGTATCCATAAAATGTGAGTTGTATAAAATGTATCTGTATGTAATGATGTAGTATGTAAAGTGCCAATGAAATCGTTGATCATTAATGTTTCGCGAGGACATTAATATGTGTGACGAATTAGGAAGCAATCCAAACCTAGACGATTTCGTGTCGACTACTATCGACTGGGACACAAACGCACTCTTCTGTATGGGTCCACGACCAAGAGTGGGGCTCGCCAAAACCCATTAGATCTAACCCTCTGTACCTAGGTCCAAACTGGATTAATGGTGCTTAGATGTATGACCCTAATCGCACATGATCTAAGGTGTTTCATTCCATGACTTAACATACAATTGAACATGTATTTTCCCCGATAGTTATAAAGTTGTAAAGCATTTAAAATGAATAGGGGACATGAACTCACAGAATTGCGTCCGTGAATGGTAAGTAACTGTGATCTGACGAACGATCGTCCTGAATAGTGTCACGACCTACAAACGTTCTATATTTGTTAGACACTTCGGTCTTGTAATGACTTGAGTACAAGTCTTGTGTCTTGAATGTGTGTAAGACTTGTATGTATTTGTTTTTCGTTGAACTGTGTATTAGATGTATGATTTGTTAAACTGTTATATATATATATATTTCACCAAATATATATATGTAATCTTATATCTTTTGAGTTGTATCATCGGATCTTGTCCTCTTGAGTTTATGTCTTTGGGCCGAGCCCATGTCTTAATGTCATTGGGTCTAGCCCAAGAATTTGTGTTATTGGGCCCAAATGTTATTGGGCCTAAATAGTATTGGGCCTAAATAGTATTGGGCCGAAATAGTATTGGTTCTTAAGAGTATTGGGCCTAAATAGTATTGGGCTTAATGTTATTGGGCCTTGGCCCATATGTTTGGTATTGGGCTTAGCCCATATATTTTTGATATTGGGCTTAGTCCATGTATTTATGTTAAGCCCATTTAGGAAGATAAGCCCATTTATATAATATAAACCCATTTGTAAAATCTTGTAATTTATATTAAAATCACCAAGTTTTAGTTAATAAAAACATAAAAGTTTTTATAAGTTTCAAAACATCAAGATATTGTTTTTGGTGATTTATATGTATTCGCGTCGAATGATCGCCTAAGCATCGTAGTAACTCCTCGGAATGGCGATATGTTCATATATTCGCCCGTCATCCGTTTTGACCATAAGTTGTGTCCGAAAGCTCGGAATGTCCGTAAGTTGTTTTCAAGTATGTCTATATGTATTTTTGTAAGTCTTTAGTTGTAAGTATGTCTTGTATTTATTTGTGTCATTGTTATCAAGTCCCTAACTTTTATATATAACTAATACAAATAATAAACACATAGCACATACATGATATGTTCACTAAATATATATTTTACCAAAATATATATTTATATCAATTTTTATGTTTAGAAAGACCAACTTTCTAATCTTGTAAAGACTTTGTTAAAAACGACAATTTTTCTAACACATGATTTCTAAGAAAAATTAGCCATAGTTCCTTCGAAATATGAACTTTGCCATGTTATCAAAACATATGATTTTCTTTTAAAATCAACAACAATTACCTCATATCATTTCTACACAAAAACACATGAGATTTGTAACATATTTTTAACAAGATGAACTCATAAACATGTAGGGTTTTAGTATGATCTTTACATATGTTTACTTGTTTAAAAATCATAATTTACTTCTAGTTTTTCCAAAGTATAATAGAAAATCCATTTTGTATGTTACTTTTATAAATCTTTCAAAAAGCATTATTTTTAGTGAAAAGCTTTATATACTTTTACAACATCAAATATTATGTTCATCCATTAAACATCAAGTTTAACATAACCCTTTTTATACTTTCATGTACACTTGTTAGATTATGTTTTTAAACATCATCTAACAAGTTTTCATATGATGTTTATCATAACTATATTAAATAAACAAGTAACAAGCTTCAAATCACAACATAAACAATCTTATATATTATGATTTTTAGTTTGCTTTTATGTATTTTCATCTTATTCTTGCATGAATCTTTTAGACATAACTTGTTCATAAGTGATATATACATAAACAAGTATGAAAAAAAAAGATTAGAATGCTCACTTCTAGCTCTTGTGGCTAGGTATGATCTTGATGAAAATGAAAAGCAAAAGTGATGAAGATTATGATGGTTGAAAGCTCTTAGATGGATGAAAATGGATGCTTCGACTTGGAGATGTCTTAGATCTTCATAAGTTCCATGAAAGTACACCTTGATCATCTAGGAAATGGCTTGAAAATGAAGATGGATGGTGCTAGTTCTTGGCCGAAAATGATGATGATGTTTGAGAGGTTTTATGTGTGTTTTGAAAGGTGTAAAATATGGTGAAAAGTATCTAGTTAGGATAAGATTACAATACATATAATCATCCACTTGAAACACCACTTGGTTAAACATGAAATATCTAGATATTTTTAGCAACAAGTTGAGCATATGGGTCCCACATGGGGCGGCCCACATGGGGGGGGGGGGGGGGTCTTGTTTAGTGAAAAGTTTATAAGTGTTTCAAGTGTTAGAAATTTTAGGTGAAATGTTAGGAAACTTGTATGTGTAAGTGTTTAAGTGTTAAGAAGGTGTTAAGTGACTATTACTAAACCATAATGATCCAAATAATACTAGATGGTCACTAAAAAAAGATCCGATATTGTTCAGATATTCGTTTCGAATTGTTTCGGTTAGACGTTATTTGAACGCTAAGTTGTGTAACTTGTGTGAATTGATGTAGTTATTGGTCCGGATGATACCCGAAGGTATCCTCATATGAATTCTATGTTAAACTGCACCTTTACATGTTGTAAAAATATTAAATGGCTGATTTCTGCAGAATTTCTGTGGAAAAGTGTTGAAATTGTCACTTTTAGTGCTTTTCGGGTAGTTTTTAGTCTTATCGGACTTCGGGAAAGTTTTAAACCAATCCCTTGCATTCCTAGTTAGGGTTTACTGTATATTAGATGTTGGACTTTCGTCTGAGTCCTAAAGATGTCGTCTAGATGGTTTCTGCGGATCCTGCGTTTTCGTCAGAATACTAGTTTACTAGGTGCTTTTCTAGTAGTTTCGATGCATTGTTTAAACTGTTTCAAATATATTCAATAAAAATGAATCATGTGCATCCTAAGTAAGTATTCCATGAGTATTCTAAGTGTATGTTACGAAATACGCAGTTTGGGTGTTCAAAATGCATAAAAATGTAGCTAAAAATGAGTACTTTAAGTGTATGAATGTTGTTGGAAAGTGGCAGTTGTCACATTCTCCCCCTATTATTGAGAATTTCGTCCTGAAATTCAAGTTGACTCATCCTTTGCAGGAGTATTCTCGAACAGGTGGGGGTATTTTGGTTTTGATTTGACTTTCACGTTCCCAAGTATATTCGGGTCCGTGTCAAGAGTTCCAACGAATTTTTGCTAATATGTTACGACTCCTTCATGTTTTCTGGACCTTCCGGTCCATGACCTCAACGGGTGCTTTGGTGAATTGGAGTTTGTTATCAATGTGAACCTCATCCTCCGGGATGAAAACTGTTTCTTGCGTTGGACTCTTCTTTAGATTCGACACATGAAACATGTGGTGCACACTACTAAGTTCTTCTGGTAACTTCAGCTTGTAGGCATCGGTGCCAATCTTTTCCAAGATTTCAAATGGACCTATGTATCGAGGGTTAAGCTTTCCATGCTTACCGAACCTTGCTACGCCCTTCCAAGGCGAGACTTCAACAAGATTTTGTCTCCGACCTCGAAAGATAATGGCTTCCATCTCTTGTTAGTGTAGCTCTTTTGTCGATCGCGAGCCGCCTTGATACGGTCTCTGATCTGAAAGATTTTATCCGTATTCTCTTGGACTAATTCCGGACCAATTAGTTGTTTATCGCCCGCTTCCGCCCAACATAGCGGAGCGCGACACTTTGGACCATAGAGAGCTTCAAACGGTGCAGCTTGTATACTTGTATGGTAGCTGTTGTTGTAGGAAAACTCAACCAATGGTAAATGAGTATCCCAGTTACCGCCTAAATCCATAACACACGTACGAAGCATATCTTCGAGTGTTTGGATTGTCTGTTCTATCTGGCCGTCAGTTTGTGGATGAAAGGCCATGCTTAGATTTAAATGAGATCCAAAGGCCTGTTGGAATGTCTTCCAAATTCTTGAAATAAAGCGACCGTGTCAGTCTGAAATGATTGAAATAGGCACTTCCAAGACGAGCCACTATTTCTTTGAGATAGAGTTCCGCTAGTTTCTCTGTGCTATCCTTCTCCCGAATCAGCAAGAAGTCTAACATCCGTGCTTGTAATCATTGTGAACAGTTCTATTATCAATAAAACAATGTTATTTGATCCCAATGTTTGTTTGGTTGTGTTTTACATTTTTCATGTTTTGACTTTTATGTAATTTCAAACTCTACATCGCTTTCTGGAGAGTTTTACGCAAACTGATGCGTAAACGTAATCAGTTTAATACGACAAATACTCCGGAACATAAACATATACTTAACATACCTTAAATAACCTTTACATAACTTAGAAATAAGTTTTGAAGGAATTGGTATGGCAAAAACAAATTTATTCGTCTACAGGGACTAAACTTGACAAACTGCGAAAGTATGCCAATTTGAACTGTAACGAACATTCCGGAACACGAACCTGAGTTAAACATACCATAAATATCCTTTACATAGCTTAGAAATAGGCTTTGAGGGGTTCGGTATGCTAAAATAAACTTTTGGGTCATTCAGGGACTAAAAGTGTCAAAAAGTGCACAAGTTTGCATTTTCGCGCATAACTTACGTTCTGAATACATCTGGACATCCAAAAATTTATGTAAGCACTAAAATATTTTATTTTAGTGTTTGGCATAAGAGAAATTCATTCGTTGCGTCATTTGGATCATTTTACGCGCTTGTGCGCATTCCGTCGTAATTAAGCGAACATCGCGTTCGTACGACCAAACGAACCAACATCCGACATATTTTTGAGCATGTTTCATGTCCACAATGTTTAGGCATCATTTTAGGGCCTTAAAGTTGGCTTTACGGGCCTTAGAAGTGTCGGAAATGGCTTTAAACACGTGCAGGGACCAAAACTGTAACTTCTGAAACATGTTGCTGATCAGACAAGGCCAGGCGGCCCGCCTGAGTTTTGCCTGATCCTGAAGCAGGCCGCATCAGGCTCCCAGATCAGATAAGATCATCTAATCAACAGATTTCAGCTGATTAATTCACAACCACACATTCTAACTTGCCCTTTCAACTCATGAGGAACCATTTTTAGTTACCACAACATCTTGACAAGTGTACGGGCTAGATCATTCCCTCTTTTCCAAGAAACGATCCTAACGGTGGACCGAAATCTATAAATACCCATCACATTTTCACTCATTCCTCACAAGAATCTGATCAATTGTGCTCTAAGTTGAAACCTTTGTTTCATACCTGAGCTATTTTGATCTAGATTAGCATTCAGGGACCCTTCGTAAGTGTTCCTTCGTTCTTTTATTGCTTTTCGAGTCCGAAAGTCAAACAGGTTTGTTTGACTTTCTGCGTTGACCAGTTTATGGTCAATGCGAAGTTCGTTTGAACTTCGCAACGTGATTGTGATCACGATGGTTATAGTCCCTAGTGACTATACCTACTGATTACCACGTTATCTAGGCTCAGTGACGAGTCGTAGTTTCGGTCAGAATACGTATTCTTGCGTATTTTGTAACCAAACTACTTATGGGTATCAAAACCGTTTGTTTTGATACCAAACCTGTTTTCTAAACCTGTCGTTCTGGATTATTCTGAAGTTTTCCCTGAAGATTTACCTGGTCTACCCCCAGCATGCCAAGTAGAGTTCCGTATTGATCTCGTACCTGGTGCAAATCCCATTGCCAGAGCTCCATATCGTCTTGCACCGTCTGAGATGCAAGAGTTGTCTAAGCAGCTTCAGGAACTCTCTGACAAAGGTTTTATCCGTCCTAGCTTTTCACCCTGGGGTGCTCCCGTTCTTTTTGTCAAGAAGAAGGATGGATCCTTTAGGATGTGTATCGATTATCATGAGCTTAACAAACTTACCATCAAGAATCGATATCCCCTACCTCGCATCGATGATCTCTTTGATCAGTTACAAGGCGCTTCTTATTTTTCGAAGATTGATCTACGTTCCGGATATCATCAACTTCGGGTGCATGAAGAAGATATTCCCAAGACAGCGTTCCACACTCGTTATGGGCATTATGAATTAACAGTCATGCCATTCGGTTTGACTAAGGCTCCTGCTGTTTTCATGGACTTAATGAATAGGGTCTGCAAACCTTATTTGGATCAGTTCATCATTGTTTTTATTGACGACATCTTGATTTACTCCAAGACGCGAGCTGATCACGAGCAACATCTTCGTCTTACTTTGGAACTCCTAAAGAAAGAGCAACTGTTTGCCAAATTCTCCAAGTGTGAATTCTGGCTTAAAGAAGTTCAATTTTTGGGGCATATCATCAACGAACAAGGTATCCATGTAGATCCCTCCAAGATCAGTGCGATTAACTCAGAAGAACAAGCCCTTTGTGTAACACCCCGACCCGGAACGGGCCGAAGTGTCACAATAACGGTGGTCAGATCAAAAACATAATTCCATTTATACTTAAATGTATTACAAGGCTTTACAGCTTAATGAAGGATATCTAATCCATTACAATTATTTCTATCGTCTTTTCTAAACACTCGAGCACTCTTCCATATTCCGTCCCAGCTTGTCTTGATAACCTGACGTAAAGAAGAAAACAACAACAACAAAAAAACGTACGTCTGAGCAAAATTTTGAAGAGTTTTGCCCAGTGTGCGGATAGAGGAAAACAAAAGCTTATTTTATTTTGATAACCGGATGGAACTTGACGATGCAAATAACTTAATTTCATAATCATATCTTACGGATGTACCCATGAGCAAACTTAAAACTTAAAACGTGACAATACACAGGTAGCTACTCCTGCATACTTATCACACGAAATGGCAAGTTGGCATACCCGTTATCCATTTCCTGAAAACTTAAATCCTAGGATCGATCCATACGCCCCCTAATCTTATATGTACCACACTTGTACTTAAGAGACGCCGTGAACTAATCTCTCCGTCACGGATGGAGCACATGATGTCGATGCCGCAACAACATGCTCGTGGGACACTCCACGAGAAGCGATACTCAGGGTATCAGAGTACAAATGGTCTTATTCACATAACTTATAAAACTTATTTTCAGAACAGAACGGAACATATATTGGAACATGCGATAATGAGTACAACTTAACAGAAAAACTATCGCATGACATGAAACTAAATCAAATGATTAGAATAGGAATCGAACGGACTGTCAAATGAATCGATAATCAAAGACGTGAGGAGTTTTAAAAACCAGACATAGTAATTTAAAACAATTTGACTTGAGTAACATAATACTTATATATCATATTAAACTTGTAACTTATTTACTTATAACTTATAAGTCTTAAGATATTTAACTTGTAACTTGTAAAATACGAATCTTTGGCGAGATTAAAAATATAAGAATGGAACCAGTCATCAAGGTATGGTTATCAATCCTATCTTGACAATTTCGTCCCCAAAATGTGGTTTATTAAACGAAACAAGATAAAACCTTGACTCGTTAATAAGGAACCACTGGAGTAGGAAATGAAACTTGTATAAAATAAACCATTTTCTAAATAAATGATGTAAAACAAAACCTTTTCAAAACGTTTGTAACTTTCAACACATGTTTCATAACTTAATCTTAATACGAAATCTATAACTTATTTCATAACTTAGTCTTAATACGGAATCTATAACTTATTTCATAACTTAATCTTAATACGGAATCTATAACTTATTTCATAACTTAATCTTAATACGGAATCTATAACTTATTTCATAACTTAATCTTAATACGAAATCTATAACTTATTTCATAACTTAATCTTAATACGGAATCTATAACTTATTTCATAACTTAATCTTAATACGGAATCTATAACTTATTTCATAACTTAATCTTAATACGAAATCTATAACTTATTTCATAACTTAGTCTTAATACGGAATCTATAACTTATTTCATAACTTAATCTTAATACGGAATCTATAACTTATTTCATAACTTAATCTTAATACGGAATCTATAACTTATAACTTAATCTTAATATGGAATCTATAATCATGAATGATATACTTGTATCAAAACAATCTAAATTGAAAGAAAGGAATCTACCCGTACGATATATCAGAATTGACAGAAATCGAAAGAAAGGAATCTACCCGTACGATATATCAGAATTGACAGAAATCGAAAGAAAGGAATCTACCCATACGAAACTTATAACTTATACTTAGATCTTAATACGGACTTTAAAATTAGAAATGATATACTTGTATCAATTGAAGTAAATTGAAAGAAAGGAACCTATCCGTACCTTAAAATTTCCAGGTGATGCTATCTTGTTTTCTATTGTAGATTTATACGGGCAGAGTTTAGCCTATTGATTATCCTCTTAACCTAATTTGCACACAAAATAGGTAAGTAATCAATACAGCTTTTACGATAACTCACGAGATCAAATTCTCACAACGAATGACAAAGTGCGATACTTCATCCATCGAATTAACGATGATTTGTCAAATTAATGACGAACGACAAAGTACAATACTTTATCCATCGAATTAACGATGATCCGTCAAATTAATGACGAACGACAAAGTATAACCCTAATGTGGGCAGCACTTAAACATCCATTGGATATATTGATCGATCGGACAATGAATCGTAGCAGCGATTGAGTTATTACCCTGTTCTGCAGCACCCCGCTATACTTAATTAGTGTTTCGTGTGTGTTAATTGTGGTAAACAGACGATAACTCCGTTTAGAATTGGAATTTCTTCGTCGTTTTTGTGCCAGAATTCAAGTGCCAATGTTCTGTATTTATAGTTGTAATTTGGACGTGCTAGCCTACCTGCTTGACATGCTAGCCTACCTGCTTGACATGCTAGCCTACCTGCTTGACATGCTAGCCTACCTGCTTAACATGCTAGCCTACCTGCTTGACATGCTAGCCTACATGCTTGACATGCTAGCCTACCTGCTTGACATGCTAGCCTACCTGCTTGACATGCTAGCCTACATGCTTGACATGCTAGCCTACCTGCTTGACTTAATTAATCTTGCTTAGCTTAATTAATCTTACTTAGCCGTTAATTTACTTAGCTAATAATTTTACTTAATTGCTTAATATTCTATTTTTGGTTACGAGTTCTAATTTCAAGATACAACAGAACTCGCATTAGTGTATTAACTCCATTTAACTTTAACGATGATCACTTGGGTGTTTCAATTAAGGTTTCCTATTGGACTATAATATCATAAGGGTTGTTTCCATTTTTGTTTTAAAATTTTCGGGTGTTACAAATCTACCCCTCTTAAAAAAAAAATTTCGTCCTCGAAATTATTGCATACATATATATATATTAATAATCATACTTGATTGCGATCCACTATGATCAATAGTCATACTTGAAATAAAGCTAAAGTAAAACAATGAAGATGACGAAATACTTATGTTCGAGACTATCATGAAGTGAAAAGAAAAGTTACTAACCGATGTAACGACTGATTGGACATCGAAATCCTAACCCAATGTCTACCCATTACCTCACAGGTCTTAACTTATGTTTAAGTTTTCTACAGGAAAGAGCCTTTGCTCTGATACCATAGCTGTAACACCCCGACCCGGAACGGGCCGAAGTGTCACAATAACGGTGGTCAGATCAAAAACATAATTCCATTTATACTTAAATGTATTACAAGGCTTTACAGCTTAATGAAGGATATCTAATCCATTACAATTATTTCTATCGTCTTTTCTAAACACTCGAGCACTCTTCCATATTCCGTCCCAGCTTGTCTTGATAACCTGACCTAAAGAAGAAAACAACAACAAAAAAAAAACGTACGTCTGAGCAAAATTTTGAAGAGTTTTGCCCAGTGTGCGGATAGAGGAAAACAAAAGCTTATTTTATTTTGATAACCGGATGGAACTTGACGATGCAAATAACTTAATTTCATAATCATATCTTACGGATGTACCCATGAGCAAACTTAAAACTTAAAACGTGACAATACACAGGTAGCTACTCCTGCATACTTATCACACGAAATGGCAAGTTGGCATACCCGTTATCCATTTCCTGAAAACTTAAATCCTAGGATCGATCCATACGCCCCCTAATCTTATATGTACCACACTTGTACTTAAGAGACGCCGTGAACTAATCTCTCCGTCACGGATGGAGCACATGATGTCGATGCCGCAACAACATGCTCGTGGGACACTCCACGAGAAGCGATACTCAGGGTATCAGAGTACAAATGGTCTTATTCACATAACTTATAAAACTTATTTTCAGAACAGAACGGAACATATATTGGAACATGCGATAATGAGTACAACTTAACAGAAAAACTATCGCATGACATGAAACTAAATCAAATGATTAGAATAGGAATCGAACGGACTGTCAAATGAATCGATAATCAAAGACGTGAGGAGTTTTAAAAACCAGACATAGTAATTTAAAACAATTTGACTTGAGTAACATAATACTTATATATCATATTAAACTTGTAACTTATTTACTTATAACTTATAAGTCTTAAGATATTTAACTTGTAACTTGTAAAATACGAATCTTTGGCGAGATTAAAAATATAAGAATGGAACCAGTCATCAAGGTATGGTTATCAATCCTATCTTGACAATTTCGTCCCCAAAATGTGGTTTATTAAACGAAACAAGATAAAACCTTGACTCGTTAATAAGGAACCACTGGAGTAGGAAATGAAACTTGTATAAAATAAACCATTTTCTAAATAAATGATGTAAAACAAAACCTTTTCAAAACGTTTGTAACTTTCAACACATGTTTCATAACTTAATCTTAATACGAAATCTATAACTTATTTCATAACTTAGTCTTAATACGGAATCTATAACTTATTTCATAACTTAATCTTAATACGGAATCTATAACTTATTTCATAACTTAATCTTAATACGGAATCTATAACTTATTTCATAACTTAATCTTAATACGAAATCTATAACTTATTTCATAACTTAATCTTAATACGGAATCTATAACTTATTTCATAACTTAATCTTAATACGGAATCTATAACTTATTTCATAACTTAATCTTAATACGAAATCTATAACTTATTTCATAACTTAGTCTTAATACGGAATCTATAACTTATTTCATAACTTAATCTTAATACGGAATCTATAACTTATTTCATAACTTAATCTTAATACGGAATCTATAACTTATAACTTAATCTTAATATGGAATCTATAATCATGAATGATATACTTGTATCAAAACAATCTAAATTGAAAGAAAGGAATCTACCCGTACGATATATCAGAATTGACAGAAATCGAAAGAAAGGAATCTACCCGTACGATATATCAGAATTGACAGAAATCGAAAGAAAGGAATCTACCCATACGAAACTTATAACTTATACTTAGATCTTAATACGGACTTTAAAATTAGAAATGATATACTTGTATCAATTGAAGTAAATTGAAAGAAAGGAACCTATCCGTACCTTAAAATTTCCAGGTGATGCTATCTTGTTTTCTATTGTAGATTTATACGGGCAGAGTTTAGCCTATTGATTATCCTCTTAACCTAATTTGCACACAAAATAGGTAAGTAATCAATACAGCTTTTACGATAACTCACGAGATCAAATTCTCACAACGAATGACAAAGTGCGATACTTCATCCATCGAATTAACGATGATTCGTCAAATTAATGACGAACGACAAAGTACAATACTTTATCCATCGAATTAACGATGATCCGTCAAATTAATGACGAACGACAAAGTATAACCCTAATGTGGGCAGCACTTAAACATCCATTGGATATATTGATCGATCGGACAATGAATCGTAGCAGCGATTGAGTTATTACCCTGTTCTGCAGCACCCCGCTATACTTAATTAGTGTTTCGTGTGTGTTAATTGTGGTAAACAGACGATAACTCCGTTTAGAATTGGAATTTCTTCGTCGTTTTTGTGCCAGAATTCAAGTGCCAATGTTCTGTATTTATAGTTGTAATTTGGACGTGCTAGCCTACCTGCTTGACATGCTAGCCTACCTGCTTGACATGCTAGCCTACCTGCTTGACATGCTAGCCTACCTGCTTGACATGCTAGCCTACCTGCTTGACATGCTAGCCTACATGCTTGACATGCTAGCCTACCTGCTTGACATGCTAGCCTACATGCTTGACATGCTAGCCTACCTGCTTGACTTAATTAATCTTGCTTAGCTTAATTAATCTTACTTAGCCGTTAATTTACTTAGCTAATAATTTTACTTAATTGCTTAATATTCTATTTTTGGTTACGAGTTCTAATTTCAAGATACAACAGAACTCGCATTAGTGTATTAACTCCATTTAACTTTAACGATGATCACTTGGGTGTTTCAATTAAGGTTTCCTATTGGACTATAATATCATAAGGGTTGTTTCCATTTTTGTTTTAAAATTTTCGGGTGTTACACTTTGATTGGGGATACAAACAAGAGGAAGCTTTTCAAAACTTGAAGCAGAAGCTTTGCGACGCGCCTGTTCTAACTTTGCCTGAGGGCAATGATGATTTCGTCATTTATTGCGATGCATCTAAATTGGGTCTTGGCTGTGTCCTGATGCAAAGGAACAAAGTCATAGCATATGCATCGAGGCAGTTGAAGATACATGAGAAGAACTACACCACTCATGATCTTGAGTTAGGTGCAGTTGTTTTCGCTCTAAAGATCTGGAGACACTATTTGTACGGTACAAAATGTGTGGTTTTCACGGACCACAAAAGTCTTCAGCATATCTTCAACCAGAAAGAACTCAACATGAGGCAACGACGTTGGGTTGAGCTTTTAAACGACTATGACTGCGAAATTCGCTACCATCCTGGTAAGGCGAATGTCGTGGCTGATGCATTGAGTCGTAAGGAACGTACTAAGCTTCATTGTGTACGTGTTCAATCTGTTATTCAAGCTCAATCCGATATCCAAGCACGCATTTCTCAGGCTCAACAATCTTGTGTTTCACAAGGTTTAATGGATAAGGAATTTCCCTATCACATAACGCCTGCTTTGGAACTGAAGGACAATGGATCGTATTACTTCATGGACCGTTTGTGGGTCTTCGTACCTTGCTTATGGATGAAGCCCATAAGTCGCGTTATTCTATTCATCCGGGCTCAGATAAGATGTATAAGGATCTTCGTATTCATTATTGGTGGCCTGGTATGAAGAAAGACATTGCCTTATACGTATCAAAATGCCTTACTTGTCTTAAGGTTAAGGCTGAACATCAGCGTCCTTCTGGTTTATTGGAGCAACCAGAGATCCCGGTTTGGAAATGGGAAAACATTACTATGGATCTCATCACCAAACTTCCACGCACAAAGAAAGGTCATGATGCCATCTGGGTAGTTGTTGATCGTCTTACTAAATCAGCGCATTTCTTGCCAATCCGCGAGGATTTTCCTGCTGACAGACTTGCAAAAATCTATGTGGATGAAGTTGTGGCTCGACATGGTGTTCCTTTGAACATCATTTCTGACAGAGATGCTCGTTTCACGTCTTATTTTTGGAGAACCATGCAATCTGCTATGGGGACCCAACTTAATCTGAGCACGGCTTATCATCCGCAAACGGATGGTCAATCTGAAAGAACAATCCAGACTCTGGAGGATATGCTTAGAGCTTGTGTGATCGATTTTGGTGGTAGTTGGGATTCACATCTTCAGTTAATTGAATTCTCCTACAACAACAGTTATCACACCAGCATCAAAATGGCTCCTTTCGAGGCTCTCTATGGTCGAAAATGTCGTTCACCAGTCTGCTGGAATGAGATCGGCGAGGCTCAACTTACTGGACCTGCTCTCATTTTAGAGACAACTGACAAGAAAAAGAAAGTTCGTGATAACCTTCAGACAGCTAGAAGTCGTCAAAAGAGTTACGCGGTGTCACACCCTGGCTTTGCGGAAGCGTGGTTAACTTTGGTGTGACTTCTTAATACCATAGCTTAATCATAACAAGCTATATGAATTTAAAAACCATGCAAGTCATCCATTAAGTTTGAAAATAACATACAATACCATTGTTTGACGAGAACATACTCCAACAACAATAACCTTGTTCGAAAGACATAACAACTTATAACATAAACATAAACGTGATTTAGGGACTGTGTCTTGTCCAGGTAAGAGACACATCCCCTAAACCCTGATGACTTCATGACAATATGCAGCGGAAAACGTTCCATACCGTGCCAGATCTCGTTAATTTCCTGAAATACATGTGAGTTGAAAAATCAACAATAATGTTTAGCGAGTTCATGTGCAAGTGAGTAAGTAAAACACTTGTAAGTATAAAAGTTTCCTGGTATGTAGCAGTGTAAGAGGACTTGTGATCACCAATGGTTTGCAAGGCCATTAGCATGTTGTGAAATGCAAATAGTAAGACACGACCTAGCCGATTTTTGCGTTGGTATACAAATGACATCAATACATCCTCGATGGTGTGTCCTACGTGGAACCTGTGGTATGGATCAGTGGGTGGCATAGGGGAAAATGGTGACCACAGCAGTGGCTCACGTGTGGGGTCAAAGGGTGCCACCCCAAAAGGAGCTGTAGTAGGTGGAACAAAAGGAATCTGAGGCATGAAAGGCATGGGCATCGGTACATGCCCATCAGGGTGTGCTGAAGAGCCCTCTCCAGGCCCTGCTGGAGGTATAAACATAGGAACCTGAAACGAAAAGTCAGTATGTGGTGCAACAGGAATCTGTGGAGGGAATGGGGGAACGTCCTCGTCTGCCGGTATCCAGCCATGCTGTGCAGACTCATCCGGTGGATCCATATGTGCCGCGAACGGTGCATGTCCGGGCTCTATGGGAACGGGATCAAATAAGGGAGCAACAACAGGGTGAACGGGTGCCAAGTGCTCGAAAGGGGGGTCAACTGGTACAGCAACAATGGGTAAAGGACCAATGGGATCAACAGGAACATCTATGTGGTGATCATCAGCAATGGGCTCAAAAGGTACATCAGCATGCACAGGGTCATGCTCTGGTAAAGGGTCAAGGGCAGCTGCCTGCTCAGGTGCAATGGCAAGCTCATGATCATCAAACGCCATGTCAAAATCAAAATCGGGATCAATCGGATCCAAAGGGTCAATAGGATCTGCTGGATCCTCCATCAACTCGTCCATCGGGACAAACTCTAAATCACGGTCAGGATCAAATCCTGGTGGAAACATAGGATCTGAATCCCCCTCGTCGTCATGGTCAAAAACAAGTCCAGGTATGGAAGCAACAGAAAAAGCCTGGTCAGGATCGGACCCATGGGAGAAGTGCTGCGCACTATGAGCATGTGTGGGTACAGAAGCCACAGACTCAAAGGAGTCCGCGACTGGGGAATGAGCAGGTGACTCCGCAGCAGGAGCATCTGCGATCAGTAAGGGAGCAACAGCAGGTAGGGCCTCGCCCTGAGCATCCTCCAAAGGCTCCTCCTCAAACATATCGACGTCGTCCTCCTCGTCGTCGATGGGTAAAACAGGGTATGATGCAAGGGGTACTGGAGCAGGGATCACAACGAGTGGTAGATCCCCTGCTGGAAGATCAACTGGGAGCTCATCAACGCCGTCGGGTAAGGCGAATGGCTGAAAGTCATCATCATCCGTGCTGGTGAAATCTGACGTATAAACCTCGTGCTCCGATGACTCAATGTCGTCTGAAACGATAGGCCTCGGGCCTGTGGTGCCTGAACCACCAGTGCCTGTGGAATCCATGTGTCTGTAACATATACACAAACAGGTACAAACGGTCAATCATATAATCAAATAGTCACATAAGTCATCAAGTAAGCATCCAAACCAACACTTCCTAGTCCCACTAGCCAACACTCCTAGTCCCACTAGCCAACACTCCTAGTCCCACTAGCCAATACTTCTAGTCCCACTAGCCAACACTTCTAGTCCCACTAGCCAACACTCCTAGTCCCTCTAGCCAATACTTCTAGTCCCACTAGCCAACACTTCTAGTCCCACTAGCCTCCTACCTCAGCCTCCCAGACTGAGTCTAGAATAATAAATAAAATGTGCTCAACATTTGTTTGTAAAAAGTTGTGGATCTGGACTTAAGTGGTATGTAGTAAAATGTTTTCGTGAGAGCCTTAGTGATCATAGTCTAGACTCGAGAAAGAATCCTAGTTCGCTATGATCAGAGCTCTGATACCAAGCTGTCACACCCTGGCTTTGCGGAAGCGTGGTTAACTTTGGTGTGACTTCTTAATACCATAGCTTAATCATAACAAGCTATATGAATTTAAAAACCATGCAAGTCATCCATTAAGTTTGAAAATAACATACAATACCATTGTTTGACGAGAACATACTCCAACAACAATAACCTTGTTCGAAAGACATAACAACTTATAACATAAACATAAACGTGATTTAGGGACTGTGTCTTGTCCAGGTAAGAGACACATCCCCTAAACCCTGATGACTTCATGACAATATGCAGCGGAAAACGTTCCATACCGTGCCAGATCTCGTTAATTTCCTGAAATACATGTGAGTTGAAAAATCAACAATAATGTTTAGCGAGTTCATGTGCAAGTGAGTAAGTAAAACACTTGTAAGTATAAAAGTTTCCTGGTATGTAGCAGTGTAAGAGGACTTGTGATCACCAATGGTTTGCAAGGCCATTAGCATGTTGTGAAATGCAAATAGTAAGACACGACCTAGCCGATTTTTGCGTTGGGCAACCAAGTCACTCCAGGTCCGTTCTGTTGGCCTCAGAGAGGTCCGTTTGGCCTAGAGCTGGGCTCGCTACACCCAGATAGATCTACCGCTCGAGTCCCTCGGTGTTCTAACTACCCATTCACATGATCTAAACCTCCTTACGTTATTCATACCGTGTATAAAGTACTTGTAAACAAAGTAACATGTATTTCACCCCCGCAGTTAAGAAAACTGAAAACAGTTAGAGAAAAGGGGGACATGAACTCACAGTGAATGCGTATCTCTATCAAGCGTCTCCAATACAGTAAGCTGTGCAACGACCTACAAGTGCTAATTCTATTAGACGGACGGCCGTGCTTTAGCTTTACAGTTTATGTTTGCGGGAAATAGTTAGACAACTATTTCGTGTTACATGTCGTATATACTTGGTAGTTATCTTCCTTCCCAAGGATGGGGGATTTAAGACATGTGCGTAAGTTACGTTTTATCAATCTTGTGATAATGTAATTACCGGTGTAACTTATATGTTTGTGGAAGCGTTCGTACAGTTTTGGAATCATTAACGCTTGTAAACATTATTTTTACTCTAAAAATAATATTTATGTATTTCACAAAATAATCATAAACAGTGTGTGAAAATATATATTTATCACGTTAATATTTTGTGAAAATCCCACCTCCGAATATTTAGTAATTCAAGTCATGGCGAAATTTATGTTTTGAAATCATGTCAAAAATGATTCTAACACTTGTAATGTAAACAGGTTTAAGTGTTAGGTTTTTAAGAAAATTTCGCCAGAGTTTCCTCTGTAACTGGAGGTGGCCACGCTTTCAAGCGTATCATTTTCTTTTAATAATCAAATCAATCAACTTCTTTATTCAATCAAACAATTTCCGACACATCAAACTAGTCAATAAAGATGTAAATCACATAATCGCATGAACTTGTAGTCTTTCCGAATCTATATTGTAAATCCCATTATATTTCGTGGATCTTTATATAAAGTAACTTTAACCTCGTAAAAACCTCGTTTCTAGAGAAATCCGTCTTTACAACTGCTAGTTATTTTTCCCAAAAAATAGTTATTTTGTCGAAACATGTGTCACACAAGTGTTTACACACTTGTGCGTTCTAAATATCATTCTTAGTATTGTAAGATCCGTTTCTTAGAAAACATGGTTTCTTTTAAAGTGTGGTCCTTCAAAAGTACCACTTGCAGATACGTAGATCTGCTAGTTTTAAACACCATTGTACCGGTTAAATCACTTTTACACAAGTTAAATTCTTTTACACAAGTTAAATTCTTTTACACAAGTTCATGCTCTAAATGTGGTAGTGTTTCACCTTTAACCCTTGTATCTTTCAAAAACGAGCTTATGTGATGATACGTGATTTTACAAAGTCGGGTTAAACGGAGATTCGAGCTACCACATCATAGATCGGGTCTAGATAAACACGAATTTCAAATACTACGACTTTTACACGAGTTATATGCTATTAACCTCCATTTTTGTGATTTTAGTAGACTTTAAAGTTTCAAAACGCATGTTTACGATATTTAACCGACGAAAGTTCTTTTAACCACTTTAGACATGCTTAAATATGAGTTTTAAACAATATACCTCTAGCTCGGGGCTAGGGAAGAATCGTGACGAAAACGGGGTGGATAAAAGCCAACGGTGGAGGTCCTTCGTGTTCCGAGTGCACAAGAGCTCCAAATACGTGATCTTGGATGTGTGTATGATGTTGGAATGATGAGTGCAAGGGCCGAAAGTATGATGGTGGTGAGGATGATGTTCGGCCGAGAGTGGGGAGACAAGAGAGAGTATGATTTTGTTGGTGGAAATTATGTGATAATTATCTAAGTGTTAAGTGGTAATTTATAGACAAGATTAGGTGCATTACCCATTGGTTCATATGCCACCATGATATTAGGCATAATCTAATATAATATTAAGCCTTGTACTTTGGTGTCTCCCCTAGTTAGGGGCCGGTTATGGGATGGGGGTTGGGTTAGTTCGGTTTAAACTTGTTTAGTTAGGGAGAAGTTAGGTTAATTAGGTTAACTAAGTACTTAACTTAGTTTGTTGTATGTTACTTGTTATGACGGGTGTTAGGGTAACCAAGGACCCTAACTGGCTCAGAAAATTATAAATAGTGAAAATAATAATATTTTCGTGTCCCGGGTAAAGTCCGGTTGTTCGGTTGGATAGTAATCCGTTAAAGCGTTAAAAAGCTTTAAAGTGTCGTTATTACATTTTTAGTGACACAATTTGTCTTCCCGACACTTTAGAAAGTGTCTAGTGTTATTTTCCCATGTTTTGGCACTTTACTAGTCAGCTAGAAGCTGGTTAAATTATTAAAGTGCTGTGTTTGGTACTTAAAGTACGTTTTAGGCACATCCGAATCAGTGTATCTTATTCCTAGAGACGCGGTAACACAACCCTTATATTCCTACACTCACTACCAGTGTAGCCAAAATATATGAGGCTCTTAACAGGCCTTAGAGGCAGTGTCTGCCTGATGCTGGTTATTTCAGCATGTTCACTGTGTATCCGTTTAGTGCTACTGTGCTTTTTGTGCATCATGTTTGTCACTAGGGTTCGGTATGTAATCAATGTAGTGACAGCAAATAAGGTATGATGCAAGTAAGTGCATGTATCAGTATGCAGGTAGCAGTTTATCAGCTAGTTTCAGTCAAGCACAGTAATCAATTAGTAATTAATCATTAATTTAGTTGTACGGATACCTGGTTTAGTGCGGGTTGTCACATTCTCCCCCCGTTAAATAAATTTCGTCCCGAAATTTAAGTTCTGCTTGTAGATGCAGAGTTCCTAGGAAATAAGCGGGGGTATTTCTCTTTCATCCGGTCCTCACGTTCTCATGTGAATTCAGGACCATGTCTGGCATTCCAACGTACTTTGACGAGTTTGACACTGCTCCGGCGGGTCTTGTTAACTTTCCAATCCGTGACCTCCACAGGTTCTTCAACGAAGTGGAGCGTGTCGTCAATGTGAATCTCGTCGATAGGAATGGCAACGTCAATTTGAGTTGGACTTTTCTTTAAATTGGATACATGAAATGTATCGTGAACACCATTTAGTTCAGCGGGTAGGTCCAACTTGTATGCTACCGTCCCAATTCTTTCCAGAATTCTGAAGGGACCAATGTAGCGTGGATTTAACTTTCCACGTTTTCCAAAGCGCGCCACCCCTTTCCAGGGTGAAACTTTCAATAATACCATCTCTCCGACTTGGAAGTCCACGTGCTTCCGGTTTGGATCCGCGTAGGCCTTTTGTCTGTGGCGAGCGGCTTCTATGCGTTTAAGTATTTGCGCAATTTTGTCTGTCGTCTCTTGGACGATTTCGGGACCAGCAAGCTGCCTATCACCCGCGTCAGACCAACATAGTGGTGATCGGCACTTGCGTCCGTATAGGGCCTCAAATGGCGCGACACCAATACTGGTGTGGTAGCTGTTGTTGTATGAAAATTCGACCAAAGGTAAGTGTTTATCCCAGCTACCGCCTAAATCCATAACACATGCCCTCAGCATGTCTTCCAACGTTTGTATTGTTCGCTCGCTCTGGCCATCAGTTTGCGGATGGAATGCAGTGCTCAGATTCAATTGTGAGCCAAAAGATTCTTGGAAAGATTGCCATATTCTTGACACAAATCTTCCGTCTCTATCAGAGATGATCGAGAGAGGTACTCCATGACGTGCTACGATCTCTCTCATGTAAATTTCCGCAAGTTTACTAGTACTGTCTTTCTCCTTGATTGGCAGAAAGTGTGCGGACTTTGTTAGGCGGTCAACAATCACCCAAATCATATCATGGCCTCTTGGCGTTCTTGGCAGTTTTGTAACAAAATCCATTGAGATTTGTTCCCATTTCCACTTGGGAATCTCAGGTTGTTGCAGCAGCCCCGAAGGCTTCTGGTATTCTGCCTTGACCTTAGCGCACGTTAAACATTTGCTCACGTAAACAGCAACGTCGCCTTTCATCCTAGGCCACCAATAATAATTCTTGAGGTCCTGGTACATCTTGTCCGATCCAGGGTGGATAGAGTACCGTGATTTGTGCGCTTCATCGAAAATAACTTCCCTTAATCCACCAAACAGAGGAACCCAATTCCTTTTCTCAAAACATAACGTTCCTTCCTCGTTTGGTACCAAAAGCTTCTCCATTCCACGGAGATATTCTTCCTCAAGGTTTCCCTCCTTGAGAGCTTCCTTTTGTGCCGCACGAATGCGCAAGGAAAGATCAGTTCGTACAATCATTTCCAAAGCTCTAACCCTTATGGGCTTGATTCTTTCTTTACGACTTAGGGCATCGGCAACTACATTCGCCTTCCCTGGGTGATACTTTATCTCGCAGTCGTAATCGTTCAACAATTCAACCCATCGTCTTTGCCTCATATTCAACTCCTTCTGGTTGAATATGTGCTGTAGGCTTTTGTGATCCGTGAAGATTGTGCACTTTGTACCATACAGGTAGTGTCTCCAGATCTTTAAAGCGAAAACCACTGCGCCAAGCTCTAAATCGTGTGTGGTATAATTCTTCTCGTGCACTTTCAGTTGGCGTGATGCGTAAGCAATGACCTTTTGGCGTTGCATCAACACACAACCCAATCCCTGACGCGATGCGTCGCAGTATACCACAAAATCGTCAGTACCTTCTGGTAGAGCTAAGATTGGCGCGTTACAAAGCTTGTCCTTCAATATCTGAAACGCTTCATCCTGTTTGATTCCCCAATCAAACGTCCTTTCCTTCTGCGTGAGGAGTGTCAATGGTTGAGCGATCTTTGAAAAATCCTCGATGAACCTCCGATAGTAGCCAGCCAAACCCAAGAATTGTCGAATCTCGGTTGGCGTTGTAGGCGTTTCCCAATTCTTGATTGCCTCGATCTTTGTGGGATCAACATGAATTCCATCCCCATTAACCACATGTCCAAGAAACTGGACTTCGCGTAGCCAAAACTCGCACTTGGAGAATTTGGCGTACAGCTGTTCCTTCTTTAGCAGCTCCAGTATGGTTCTAAGATGTTGTTCGTGTTCAGCCTTCGTTTTTGAGTAAATCAAGATGTCGTCGATGAATACAATCACGAAATTGTCTAAGTATGGCTTGCAAACCCTATTCATCAAGTCCATAAAGACTTCAGGTGCGTTTGTCAAACCAAATGGCATAACGAGGAACTCGTAGTGTCCATAGCGAGTTCGGAAGGCTGTTTTCGGGATACTTTCCTCCTGTATCCTTAGTTGATGGTATCCAGATCGAAGATCGATCTTAGAGTAACAGCTTGAACCTTGAAGTTGATCGAACAGATCGTCGATTCTTGGCAGAGGATACCTGTTCTTGATCGTCAGCTTGTTCAATTCTCTGTAGTCAATACACATGCGGAAACTTCCGTCCTTCTTCTTGACAAATAGGACCGGAGCTCCCCAAGGCGAGAAGCTTGGTCGGATAAAACCCTTGTCCAACAACTCTTGAAGTTGCGTTGACAATTCCTGCATCTCAGATGGAGCAAGTCTGTAAGGTGCCTTAGCTACAGGCGCGGCGCCTGGAACTAAGTCGATGTGAAACTCGACTTGTCTCTGAGGTGGTAATCCGGGTAAGTCTTCTGGGAAGACTTCTGGATACTCCCTTACGACAGGGATGTCTTCGATCCTTGGCTCGGCAGCCTTCTTGTCTACGATGTGTGCCAGAAAAGCAACACATGTGACAACCCGCACAAAACCAGGTATCCGTACGACTTAATTAATGATTAATTACTACTTGATTACTGTGCTTGATTGAACTAGCTGATAAACTGCTACCTGCATACTGATACATGCACTTACTTGCATCATACTTTAATTTCTGTCACTACATTGATTACATACTGAACCCTAGTGACAAACATGATGCACAAAAAGCACAGTAGCACTAAACGGATACACAGTGAACATGCTGATATCACCAGCATCAGGCAAATACTGCCTCAAGGCCTGTTAAGAGCCTCATATATTTTGGCTACACTGGGAGTGAGTGTAGGATATAAGGGTTGTGTTACCGCGTCTCTAGGGGATAAGATACACTGATTCGGATGTGCCAGAACGTACTTTAAGTACCAAACACAGCACTTTAACAATTTAACCAGCTTCTAGCTAACTAGTAAAGTGCCAGAAAATGAGAAAATATCACTAGACACTTTCTAAAGTGTCGGGAAAACAAAATGTGTCACTAAAAATGTAATAACGACACTTTAAAGTCTTTTGTAACACTTTAACGGATTACTATCCAACCGGACACCCGGACTTTACCCGGAACATGAAAATATTAGTATTTTCACTATGACTATTTTTCTGAGCCAGTTAGGGTCCCTGATTACCCTAACACCCGTCATAACACGCTATTTATAACTAACGAGGTTAACACTTAACCTAACCTACTTAACCTTAACTAAACTCCTAACCATCTAATTAAAATCGAACTAGATACCCCCCCCCCTTGCTCTCGTAACCGGCCCCTCAAACTAGGGGACACACTAGTACCTTGAGATCTTGTTAAATCCAAGGTTGCCTAATATCTTTAGGACATGTTGACCAATGGACATTGCACTTAATCTTTCCTATATATACACTCTAATCACTAGAGATAATTACACTTAACTTTCACCACAACATTACTCCCTCTTCTTTTCTCTTGGTTCTCGGCCGAACCCCACTCACACCACCATCACAATTTTCGGTTCTTGTCTCATCATTCCAAGATCATACACACTTCAAGGATCACGTATAAGGAGCTTTGGTGCAAGCAGAACACGAAGGACCTCAACCGTTGGCTTTTATCCACGCGTTTTTCGTCACGATTCTTCCCTAGCCCCGAGCTAGAGGTATATTGTTTAAAACTTGTTTTTACACTCATCTAAAGTGGTTAAAAGGATTATTGTCGGTTGAATCTCGTTATATTGAAAGATGATGCATTAAAGTCTAGTAAAATCATAAAAATGGTGGTTAATAGCATATAACTTGTGTAAAAGTCGTAGGACTTGAAATTTGTGCTTATTGTGACCCGATCTATAATGTGGTAGCTCGAATCTTCGTTTAACCCGACTTTGTAAAATCACGTATCATCACATAAGCTCGTTTTTGAAAGATACAAGGGTTAAAGGTGAAACACTACCACATTTTAGAGACATGAACTTGTGTGAAAATATTTTAGTTGTGTAAAAGTGATTTAACCGGTAAAATGGTGTTTAAAACTAACGGATCTATGTATCCGCAAGTGGTATTTTTGAAAGACCACACTTTAAAGAAATCATGTTTTTCTAAAGATGGATCTTGCACTAATAAATATGATTTTATAAACCACAAGTGTATAGACACTTGTGAAATAAAGAGATCCGACAAAGAATTGTATTTGTCACTTGTTACTAGAAGTTGTAAAGACGGTTTTCTCTAAACACGAGGTTTTTACAAGATTAAAGTTACTTTATATAGAAATCTACATATATAAAGGGTGTTTACACTATAGATTCGGAAAAACTACAAGTTCATGCGATTATGCAAATTTACATACTTGTCGACTAGTTTGATGTGTCGGAAATTGTTGATTGAATAAAGAAGATTGTTGAATTGATTTGTTAAAAGAAAATGATACGCTTGAAAGCGTGGCCACCTCCAGTTACAGAGGAAACTCTGGCGAAATTTTCTAAAAACCTAACACTTAGACTTTTTACACAACAAGTGTTAGAACTATCTTTGGACATGTTTTCAAAACATAAATTTCGCCAGCACTATATTTTACTAAATATTCGGAGGTGGGATTTTCACAAAGATTAACGAGATAAACATATCTGTCACAACACTGTTTATGATTATTTTGTGAAAACACATAAATATTATTTTAAAGTGAAAATAATATTTACAAGCGTTAATGATTCCAAAACTTTGCGAACGCTTCCACAAACATATAAGTTACACCGGTAATTACATTACCACAAGATTGATAAAACGTAACTTACACACATGTATTGTATCCCCCATCCTTGGGAAGAAGAATAACTACCAAGTGTATACGGAACATAAACACGAAATAGTTGTCTAACTATTTCCCAAAGACATAAACTGTAAAGCTAAAGCACGGCCGTCCGACTAATAGAATTAGCACTTGTAGGTCGTTGCACAGCTTACTATATTGGAGACGCTTGATTGAGATACGCACTCACTGTGAGTTCATGTCCCCCTTTTCTCTAACTGTTTTCAGTTTTCTTAACTGCGGGGGTGAAATACATGTTACTTTGTTTACAAGTACTTTATACACGGTATGAATAACGTAAGGAGGTTTAGATCATGTGAATGGGTAGTTAGAACACCGAGGGACTCGAGCGGTAGATCTATTTGGGTGTAGCGAGCCCAGCTCTAGGCCAAACGGACCTCTCTGAGGCTAACCACAACGGACCTGGAGTGACTTGGTTGCCCAACGCAAAAATCAGCTAGGGTTGTGTCTTACTATTTGCATTTCACAACATGCTAATGGCCTTGCAAACCATTGGTGATCACAAGTCCTCTTACACTGCTACATACCAGGAAACTTTTATACTTACAAGTGTTTTACTTACTCACTTACACATGAACTCGCTCAACATTATTGTTGATTTTTCAACTCACATGTATTTCAGGAAATTAAAACGGATCTGGCACGGTATGGAACGTTTTCCGCTGCATATTGTCATGAAGTCATCAGGGTTTAGGGGATGTGTCTCTTACCTGGACAAGACACAGTCCTTAAACCACGTTTATGTTATGTTTTAGTTTGTAATGTTGTTGAACAAGGGTATGGTTGTTGGTTAAAACAATGGTACTGTATTTTGTTTTCAAAACTTAATGGATGACTTGCATGGTTTTTAAATTCATATAGCTGTTATGATTAAGCTATGGTATTAAGAAGTCACACCAAAATATACCACGCTTCCGCAAAGCCAGGGTGTGACAGCTTGGTATCAGAGCTCTGATCATAGCGAACTAGGATTCGGTCTCGAGTCTAGACTATGATCACTAGGGCTCTCACGAAAACATTTTTCTGCATACCACTTAAGTCCAGATCCACACTTTTTACAAACAAATGTTGAGCACATTTTATTAATTATAAGTTCAGCTTGGAGGGCTGAGGATCGATCTGGAGGATCGAGATGGTTAAGGTAGTTGAGCACGTTGGTTTGTTATAGGATCGATCTGGAGGATCGAGGTGGTTAAGGTAGTTGAGCACATTGGTTTGTTATAAGATCGATCTGGAGGATCGAGGTTTGGTTTAAGTGGAGGATAGGACAGTCTTGTAGACTGGATGGTATTGGCTAGTAAGACTAGGAGGAATTATGTGATGCCCTACTTGGTGACTTATGTGATTATCTGATTATGTGATTGACTGTTTGTGCATACTTGTGTTTATGTTACAGATACATGGATTCGGCTGATTCAGGTGGTTCAGACATCACCGACCCCAGGCGTATTGTATCAGATGACCTGGAGTCGTCAGAGCATGAGGTTTACACGTCCGACTTCACGAGCACAGATGAGGACGACTTCCAGCCCTTTGCACTACCTGACGGTGCTGGCGAGCTCGCAGATGGTCCTATCGCAGGGGATCTACCCTTGGCACTGATCCCTGCTCCTATACCGCTGGCTGCGTACCCAGCCTACGACTTACCCATTGATGATGAGGAGGATGATATCGATATGTTCGATGAGGAGCCTTTTGAGGAGGATGCTCAGGGCGAGGCCCTTCCTGCCGCCGATCCCTTGTTGATCGCAGATGCTCCTGCCGCAGAGTCACCTGCTCACTCCCCAGTCGCGGACTCCTTTGAGTCTGTGGCCTCTGTACCCTCACATGACCCGAGTGCGCAGCACTACTCTCACGAGTCAGATTCTGATCATGCATCTTCTGTCGCCCCCATCCCCAGTCCCACTTTCGACCACGAGGACGTGGAGGATTCCGACCCTATGTTTCCCCCAGGGTTCGACCCTGATCGTGACTTGGAGTTTGTCCCGATGGACCAGTTTATGGAGGATCCAGCAGATCCTGTTGACCCTTTTGATCCTATTGATCCTGATTTCGATTTTGACATGGCATTTGATGACTTTGAGCCTGCCATTGCTCCTGAGCAGGCAGCTGCCCTTGATCCGTTACCAGAGCATGACCTTGCGCATGCTGATGTACCTTTTGAGCCCATTGCTGATGATCACCACATTGACATTCCTGTTGATCCCATTGATCCGTTGCCCATTGTTGTTGTACCAGTTGACCCCCCTATCGAGCACTTGGCACCCGTTCACCCTGTTGTAGCCCCTTTATTTGATCCCGTTCCCATAGAGCCCGGACATGCACCATTCGCAGCTCATATGGATCCACCGGACGAGTCTGCCCAGCATGGCTGGATACCAGCAGACGAGGACGTTCCCCCATTCCCTCCACAGGTTTCTGTTGCACCACACGTTGACTTTTCGTTTCAGGTTCCCATGTTTATACCTCCAGCAGGGCCTGGAGAGGGCTCTTCAGCACACCCTGATGGGCATGTATCGATGCCCATGCCTTTCACGCCTCAGATTCCTTTTACTACAGCTCCTTTCGGGGTGGCACCCTTTGACCCCACACGTGAGCCACTGCTGTGGTCACCATTTTCCCCTATGCCACCCACTGATCCATACCACAGGTTCCACGTGGGACACACCATCGAGGATGTATTGATGTCATTTGTACACCAGCATGAGTCGCATGAGCAGCGACTACAGGAGTTGGAGAGAGCCCGTCTGCAGCCATGTCAGTGCCATGGCCGGGTACCCTCTCCGTTACAGCCGTTTCGACCATTACCCCCTGACTATGCTGCTCGTCTTACTACTTTGGAGCAGCAGATTGCTTCCATTATTCGTACACAGCAGGCGATGGAGGCGGACTGGTTACAGTTGCGCCGTTTGTTTTATACCCATTTTCCTCCTCCACCACCACCATCTGCTTAGAGCTCATCGGTGCCACTTGGGTAGGCGAGGTGATAAGGCGGCGATTGCTTTTTGACTGCACAGCTTTTTGGAGAGACTACATTATGACTTGACTTTTGTACTTGATGTTGTATTGATACTGATGTAGCTTTTGACAGGGGTGATGTAGCCCCTAGTGATTGATGATTGTATGTATACACTTACGATGTGGTCTCATTTATATGGCAATCGCAGTTTTCTCACCATATTTGGATTCGCTTGATTACTTATTTGCATTGTTATGGTATGGGATGTTGTGTGATTGATATTTGTGATGTGTGATAACATGAGGTGTTATGTGATTATACTATTACTACCGTTATATACGTACACTATATTACGAACTGACTTACGTATTGTAACATCGGAGCCTTCTATGGCCTAACCAACTTAAACCATCTTTTAGAAAGATGCCGCCAAGACGACAACAGCAGCCTATGCCTACCACTCAGGAAGAGCTACAACAAGTCATTGCTGCTGCCATAGCGCAGTACGCAGCTTCTCAGCCAGGAGGGAGCGGAAGTGTTAATCAAGGCAATAACAATCCACCTCACGGTAATACTACGCCATTCTAACCTACCACGAACTAGTGGGAGATTTTAGCGGTGATGCTAATGCCAAACACATGTTTTAAACATACGTGCAGGATGCACCTACAAGCAGTTCTTAGACTGCAAACCAGTTAACTTCAATGGCACAGGAGGTGCAGTTGCCTTTACCCGCTGGGCTGAGAAAACCGATTCCGTCTTACGCATGAGCAAGTGTGCTGAGGATCAACAAGTCACGTACATTTCAGGGCTGTTTCTAGACGGAGCCCTGTCATGGTGGAACCTACAAGTCCAAACTCTAGGCGAAGCTGCCGCCTACGCCCTGACTTGGGCCGAATTAAAAGAGCTGATGCGCAAGAAGTACTGTTCACGCGCAGAAATTCAGAGGTTGGAGACTGAATTTTGGCACTTAAAGATGGATGGTCCGAAAGTAGCAGAGTACGTTCAGAGGTTTCATGACCTATCTCAAGTGGTTCCTTACATGGTTACGCCAGAATACAAGCGGATCGAGCGCTTCATTTGGGGTTTGGCTCCCCAAATAATAAGCATGGTAACCTCCTCCAAACCAGCAACTATCACTGAAGCCATCGATTTGAGCGTGGCTCTCACCGAGGAGGGGATTCGTTTAAACAAGTTTGGTGATGTAAAGGCAAAGGAGAAAGAGACGCATGTTGAGTCGTCCGGAAGTAACAAAAGAAAGTTTTCAAACTTCAAACAAAGTGTTAGCGGTGATGGTAAGAGAGGAGCACCAAGCACGCCAGCTCAGGGTGCAGCTGGCAGTGTAAGAAAAGGAAGAGGATACATGGGCACCCAGCCCAGATGCAATACCTGTCAACGTCACCATTCGGGTCAATGTCAGCTAAAAGTATGCGAAGTATGTGGGAGACGTGGTCATTTGAAGGACACCTGTTGGGTTGGTACTGGCCGGGGAGGCCAGGGAGGATATGGAAATAGGAATGATAACCGTGGTGGAAATGGGAATCGCCAGCAAGGAGATTTTGGAGGAAACAGAAACCGAAGCAACAATGTAAACCAGGCTGGCAATGCCAACCAGATCAACACCCCAGCTGGAAACGGGGATGGTAATGGGCAGAGGCTCGGAGGCTACAACTGCGGGGAAATCGGGCATTTTAAGAAGAATTGCCCAACACTGAATCAAGCCCGTGGTAGAGTGTTCCAACTTGAAGCTAGAGAAGCACGCCAAGATCCAAATGTTGTTACCGGTACGTTCCCTATCAATCAACGCTATGCATCTGTTCTGTTTGATACTGGTGCCGACTATAGCTTCGTATCACTAGAATTTAAGGATATACTTGGATTAGCCACTAATAAGTTAGATGTCCCGTACGCAATCGAATTGGCTAATGGAAAGTTAGTTGGAGCCGACGAAGTAATCAGAGGTTGTGTGATAGAATTGGGAGAACGCGAGTTTACTCTGGATCTACTACCAGTCCAATTGGGAAGCTTCGACGTGGTGGTAGGAATGGATTGGTTATCCGGAAACAAGGCGGAGATAGTATGTCACGAGAAAGTTGTTCGTATCCCAACTGATGATGGTGAGACGATTGTGGTTCACGGAGAGAAGCGTGACACACCACTAAGATTTATCAGCTGCTTGAAGGCAAGGAAGTGTTTACAGAAGGGATGTGTTGCTTTTCTGGCACACATCGTAGATAAGAAGGCTGCTGAGCCAACAATCGAAGACATCCCTGTCGTAAGGGAGTATCCAGAAGTCTTCCCAGAAGACTTACCCGGACTGCCACCTCAGAGGCAAGTGGAGTTTCACATTGACTTAGTTCCAGGCGCAGCGCCTGTAGCTAAGGCGCCTTACAGACTTGCTCCATCTGAGATGCAGGAATTGTCAACGCAACTTCAAGAGTTGTTAGACAAGGGTTTTATCCGACCAAGCTTCTCGCCTTGGGGAGCTCCGGTCTTGTTTGTCAAGAAGAAGGACGGAAGTTTCCGCATGTGTATTGACTACAGAGAATTGAACAAGCTGACGATCAAGAACAGGTATCCTTTGCCAAGAATCGATGACCTGTTCGACCAACTTCAAGGTTCAAGCTGTTACTCTAAGATCGATCTTCGATCTGGATACCATCAACTGAGGATACAGGAGGAAAGTATCCCGAAAACAGCCTTCCGAACTCGTTATGGACACTACGAGTTACTCGTGATGCCATTCGGTTTAACAAACGCGCCTGCATTGTTTATGGACTTGATGAATAGAGTTTGCAAGCCATACTTAGACAAATTCGTGATTGTGTTCATCGACGACATCCTGATTTACTCAAAGACGAAGGCTGAACACGAACAACATCTTAGAACCATACTAGAGCTGCTAAGGAAGGAACAACTGTACGCCAAATTCTCCAAGTGCGAGTTTTGGCTACGCGAAGTCCAGTTTCTTGGACATGTGGTTAATGGGGATGGAATTCATGTTGATCCCACAAAGATCAAGGCAATCAAGAATTGGGAAACGCCTACAACGCCAACCGAGATTCGACAATTCTTGGGTTTGGCTGGCTACTATCGAAGGTTCATCGAGGATTTTTCGAAAATCGCTCAACCGTTGACGCTCCTGACCCAGAAGGATAAGACGTTTGATTGGGGAATCAAACAGGACGAAGCGTTTCAGATATTGAAAGATAAGCTCTGCAACGCGCCAATCTTAGCTCTACCAGAAGGTACCGACGATTTTGTGGTATACAGCGACGCATCGCGTCAGGGATTGGGATGTGTGTTGATGCAACGCCAAAAGGTCATTGCTTACGCATCACGCCAACTGAAAGTGCACGAAAAGAATTATACCACACATGATTTAGAGCTTGGCGCAGTGGTTTTTGCACTAAAGATCTGGAGACACTACCTGTATGGTACGAAGTGCACAATCTTCACAGATCACAAAAGCCTACAGCATATATTCAACCAGAAGGAGTTGAATATGAGGCAAAGACGTTGGGTTGAATTACTAAACGATTACGACTGCGAGATCAAGTATCACCCGGGGAAGGCGAATGTAGTTGCCGATGCCCTAAGTCGTAAAGAAAGAATCAAGCCCATAAGGGTTAGAGCATTGGAAATGATTGTACGAACCGATCTTTCCTTGCGCATTCGCGCTGCACAAAAGGAAGCTCTCAAGGAGGGAAATCTTGAGGAAGAATATCTCCGGGGAATGGAGAAGCTTTTGGTACCAAACGAGGAAGGAACGTTACGTTTTGAGAAAAGAATTTGGGTTCCTCTGTTTGGTGGATTAAGGGAAGTTATTTTCGACGAAGCGCACAAGTCACGGTACTCTATCCACCCTGGATCGGATAAGATGTACCAGGATCTTAAAGAATACTATTGGTGGCCTAGGATGAAAGGCGACGTTGCTGTCTACGTGAGCAAATGTTTAACTTGCGCTAAGGTCAAGGCAGAATACCAGAAGCCTTCGGGACTTCTGCAACAACCTGAGATTCCCAAGTGGAAATGGGAACAAATCTCAATGGATTTTGTTACAAAACTGCCAAGAACGCCAAGAGGCCATGATATGATTTGGGTGATTGTTGACCGCCTAACAAAGTCCGCACACTTTCTGCCAATCAGGGAGAAAGACAGTACTAGTAAACTTGCGGAAATTTACATGAGAGAGATCGTAGCACGTCATGGAGTACCACTCTCGATCATCTCTGATAGAGACGGAAGATTTGTGTCAAGGATATGGCAATCTTTCCAAGAATCTTTTGGCTCACAAGTAAATCTGAGCACTGCGTTCCATCCGCAAACTGATGGCCAGAGCGAGCGAACGATACAAACTTTGGAAGACATGCTGAGGGCATGTGTTATGGATTTAGGAGGTAGCTGGGATAAACACTTACCTTTGGTCGAATTTTCATATAACAACAGCTACCACACCAGTATTGGTGTTGCGCCTTTTGAGGCCCTATACGGACGCAAGTGCCGATCACCACTATGTTGGTCTGACGCAGGTGATAGGCAGCTTGCTGGTCCCGAGATCGTCCAAGAGACGACTGACAAGATTGCGCAAATACTTAAACGCATCGAAGCCGCTCGCCACAGACAAAAGGCCTACGCGGATCCAAACCGGAAGCATGTGGACTTCCAAGTCGGAGAAATGGTGTTGTTAAAGGTTTCACCCTGGAAAGGGGTAGCGCGCTTTGGAAAGCGAGGAAAGTTGAATCCACGCTACATTGGTCCCTTTAGAATTCTAGAAAGAATTGGGACGGTAGCATACAAGTTGGACCTACCCGCTGAACTAAATGGCGTTCACGATACATTTCATGTATCCAATTTAAAGAAAAGTCCAACTCAAATTGACGTTGCCATTCCTATCGACGAGATTCATATCGACGACACGCTCCACTTCGTTGAAGAACCTGTTGAGGTCACGGATTGGAAAGTTAACAAGACCCGCCGGAGCAGTGTCAAACTCGTCAAGGTACGTTGGAATGCCAGACATGGTCCTGAATTCACATGGGAACGCGAGGACCGGATGAAAGAGAAATACCCCCACCTATTTCCTAAGAACCCTGCTTCTACAAGCAGAACTTAAATTTCGGGACGAAATTTATTTAACGGGGGGAGAATGTGACAACCCGCACAAAACCAGGTATCCGTACGACTTAATTAATGATTAATTACTACTTGATTACTGTGCTTGATTGAACTAGCTGATAAACTGCTACCTGCATACTGATACATGCACTTACTTGCATCATACTTTAATTTCTGTCACTACATTGATT
This sequence comes from Helianthus tuberosus, assembly GCA_030545235.1. Classification (NCBI taxonomy): domain Eukaryota; kingdom Viridiplantae; phylum Streptophyta; class Magnoliopsida; order Asterales; family Asteraceae; genus Helianthus; species Helianthus tuberosus. The sequence goes on along the minus strand of CM060452.1, from coordinate 114,720,088 downwards.
ACATACTGAACCCTAGTGACAAACATGATGCACAAAAAGCACAGTAGCACTAAACGGATACACAGTGAACATGCTGATATCACCAGCATCAGGCAAATACTGCCTCAAGGCCTGTTAAGAGCCTCATATATTTTGGCTACACTGGGAGTGAGTGTAGGATATAAGGGTTGTGTTACCGCGTCTCTAGGGGATAAGATACACTGATTCGGATGTGCCAGAACGTACTTTAAGTACCAAACACAGCACTTTAACAATTTAACCAGCTTCTAGCTAACTAGTAAAGTGCCAGAAAATGAGAAAATATCACTAGACACTTTCTAAAGTGTCGGGAAAACAAAATGTGTCACTAAAAATGTAATAACGACACTTTAAAGTCTTTTGTAACACTTTAACGGATTACTATCCAACCGGACACCCGGACTTTACCCGGAACATGAAAATATTAGTATTTTCACTATGACTATTTTTCTGAGCCAGTTAGGGTCCCTGATTACCCTAACACCCGTCATAACACGCTATTTATAACTAACGAGGTTAACACTTAACCTAACCTACTTAACCTTAACTAAACTCCTAACCATCTAATTAAAATCGAACTAGATACCCCCCCCCCTTGCTCTCGTAACCGGCCCCTCAAACTAGGGGACACACTAGTACCTTGAGATCTTGTTAAATCCAAGGTTGCCTAATATCTTTAGGACATGTTGACCAATGGACATTGCACTTAATCTTTCCTATATATACACTCTAATCACTAGAGATAATTACACTTAACTTTCACCACAACATTACTCCCTCTTCTTTTCTCTTGGTTCTCGGCCGAACCCCACTCACACCACCATCACAATTTTCGGTTCTTGTCTCATCATTCCAAGATCATACACACTTCAAGGATCACGTATAAGGAGCTTTGGTGCAAGCGGAACACGAAGGACCTCAACCGTTGGCTTTTATCCACGCGTTTTTCGTCACGATTCTTCCCTAGCCCCGAGCTAGAGGTATATTGTTTAAAACTTGTTTTTACACTCATCTAAAGTGGTTAAAAGGATTATTGTCGGTTGAATCTCGTTATATTGAAAGATGATGCATTAAAGTCTAGTAAAATCATAAAAATGGTGGTTAATAGCATATAACTTGTGTAAAAGTCGTAGGACTTGAAATTTGTGCTTATTGTGACCCGATCTATAATGTGGTAGCTCGAATCTTCGTTTAACCCGACTTTGTAAAATCACGTATCATCACATAAGCTCGTTTTTGAAAGATACAAGGGTTAAAGGTGAAACACTACCACATTTTAGAGACATGAACTTGTGTGAAAATATTTTAGTTGTGTAAAAGTGATTTAACCGGTAAAATGGTGTTTAAAACTAACGGATCTATGTATCCGCAAGTGGTATTTTTGAAAGACCACACTTTAAAGAAATCATGTTTTTCTAAAGATGGATCTTGCACTAATAAATATGATTTTATAAACCACAAATGTATAGACACTTGTGAAATAAAGAGATCCGACAAAGAATTGTATTTGTCACTTGTTACTAGAAGTTGTAAAGACGGTTTTCTCTAAACACGAGGTTTTTACAAGATTAAAGTTACTTTATATAGAAATCTACATATATAAAGGGTGTTTACACTATAGATTCGGAAAAACTACAAGTTCATGCGATTATGCAAATTTACATACTTGTCGACTAGTTTGATGTGTCGGAAATTGTTGATTGAATAAAGAAGATTGTTGAATTGATTTGTTAAAAGAAAATGATACGCTTGAAAGCGTGGCCACCTCCAGTTACAGAGGAAACTCTGGCGAAATTTTCTAAAAACCTAACACTTAGACTTTTTACACAACAAGTGTTAGAACTATCTTTGGACATGTTTTCAAAACATAAATTTCGCCAGCACTATATTTTACTAAATATTCGGAGGTGGGATTTTCACAAAGATTAACGAGATAAACATATCTGTCACAACACTGTTTATGATTATTTTGTGAAAACACATAAATATTATTTTAAAGTGAAAATAATATTTACAAGCGTTAATGATTCCAAAACTTTGCGAACGCTTCCACAAACATATAAGTTACACCGGTAATTACATTACCACAAGATTGATAAAACGTAACTTACACACATGTATTGTATCCCCCATCCTTGGGAAGAAGAATAACTACCAAGTGTATACGGAACATAAACACGAAATAGTTATCTAACTATTTCCCAAAGACATAAACTGTAAAGCTAAAGCACGGCCGTCCGACTAATAGAATTAGCACTTGTAGGTCGTTGCACAGCTTACTATATTGGAGACGCTTGATTGAGATACGCACTCACTGTGAGTTCATGTCCCCCTTTTCTCTAACTGTTTTCAGTTTTCTTAACTGCGGGGGTGAAATACATGTTACTTTGTTTACAAGTACTTTATACACGGTATGAATAACGTAAGGAGGTTTAGATCATGTGAATGGGTAGTTAGAACACCGAGGGACTCGAGCGGTAGATCTATTTGGGTGTAGCGAGCCCAGCTCTAGGCCAAACGGACCTCTCTGAGGCTAACCACAACGGACCTGGAGTGACTTGGTTGCCCAACGCAAAAATCAGCTAGGGTTGTGTCTTACTATTTGCATTTCACAACATGCTAATGGCCTTGCAAACCATTGGTGATCACAAGTCCTCTTACACTGCTACATACCAGGAAACTTTTATACTTACAAGTGTTTTACTTACTCACTTACACATGAACTCGCTCAACATTATTGTTGATTTTTCAACTCACATGTATTTCAGGAAATTAAAACGGATCTGGCACGGTATGGAACGTTTTCCGCTGCATATTGTCATGAAGTCATCAGGGTTTAGGGGATGTGTCTCTTACCTGGACAAGACACAGTCCTTAAACCACGTTTATGTTATGTTTTAGTTTGTAATGTTGTTGAACAAGGGTATGGTTGTTGGTTAAAACAATGGTACTGTATTTGTTTTCAAAACTTAATGGATGACTTGCATGGTTTTTAAATTCATATAGCTGTTATGATTAAGCTATGGTATTAAGAAGTCACACCAAAATATACCACGCTTCCGCAAAGCCAGGGTGTGACAACACATCCTTTCTGTAAACACTTCCTTGCCTTCAAACAACTGATAATCCGCAACGGCGTTTCACGCTTCTCTCCATGAACAACAATGGTCTCACCATTCTCGGTTGGAATACGAACAACCTTTTCGTGGCAAACTATCTCAGCTTTATTGCCCGATAACCAATCCATTCCTACTACCACGTCGAAACTTCCCAATTGGACTGGTAGTAGATCCAAGGCAAACTCACGTTCTCCTAATTCAATCACACAGCCTCTGATAACATCATTGGCTTCTACCAACTTTCCATTAGCCAATTCAATTGCGTAGGGAATGTCTAACTTATTAGCGGCTAGCCCAAGTATATTCTTAAATTCTAGTGATACGAAGCTATAGTCGGCACCAGTATCAAACAGAACAGATGCATAGCGTTGATTGATAGGGAACGTACCCGTGACAACGTTGGGATCCTGGCGTGCTTCCCGTGCACCGATCTGGAACACCCTTCCACGGGCTTGGTTCAATCCCGGGCAATCCTTCTTGAAGTGCCCAACGTCTCCGCAATGAAAACATCCTAATCTTTTTCCACTTCCTGCACCATCCCCAACTGGCGGGTTGTTTTGATTGGCATTTCCGGCTTGATTGGCATTGTAGCCTTGATTATTCCCCTGTGGGTGGCCTCCAAAACCACCACGGTTGTTATTCCTATTTTCAGAGCCTCCCTGGCCTCCCCGGCCAGTACCAACCCAACAGGTGTCCTTCAAATGACCACGTTTCCCACATACTTCGCATACTTTTAGCCGACATTGACCCGAATGGTGGCGTTGACAGGTATTGCATCTGGGCTGGGTGCCCATGTATCCTCTTCCTTTCCTTCCACTGCCAGCTGCACCCTGAGCTGGCGTGCTTGGTGCTCCTCTCTTACCATCACCGCTAACACTTTGTTTGAAGTTTGAAAACTTTCTTTTGTTACCTCCTGACGACTCAACATGAGTCTCTTTCTCCTTTGCCTTTACATCACCAAACTTGTTTAAACGAATCCCCTCCTCGGTGAGAGCCACGCTCAAATCGATGGCTTCAGTGATAGTTGCTGGTTTGGAGGAGGTTACCATGCTTATTATTTGGGGAGCCAAACCCCAAATGAAGCGCTCGATTCGCTTGTATTCTGGCGTAACCATGTAGGGAACCACTTGAGATAGGTCATGAAACCTCTGAACGTACTCTGCTACTTTCGGACCATCCATCTTTAAGTGCCAAAATTCGGTCTCCAACCTTTGAATTTCTGCGCGTGAACAGTACTTCTTGCGCATCAGTTCTTTCAATTCGGCCCAAGTCAGGGCGTAGGCGGCAGCTTCGCCTAGTGTTTGGACGTGTAAGTTCCACCAAGATAGGGCTCCGTCTAGAAACAGCCCTGAAATGTATGTGACTTGCTGATCCTCTGCACACTTGCTCATGCGTAAGACAGAATCGGTTTTCTCAGCCCAGCGGGTAAAGGCAACTGCACCTCCTGTGCCATCGAAGTTAACTGGTTTGCAGTCTAAGAACTGCTTGTAGGTGCATCCTGCACGTATGTTAAAACATGTGTTTGGCATTAGCATCACCGCTAAAATCTCCAACTAGTTCATGGTAGGTTCGAATGGCGTGGTATTACCGTGAGGTGGATTGTTATTGCCTTGATTAACACTTCCGCTTGCTCCTGGCTGAGATGCTGCGTACTGTGCTATGGCAGCCGCAATGATCTGTTGTAGTTCTGCCTCGTTAGTGGGCATGTTTGGTTCGCGTCTTGGCGGCATCTTCTAAAAGATGGTTTAAGTTGGTTAGGCCATAGTAAGGCTCCGTTGTTATAATACGTAAATCAGTTCGTAATATAGTGTACGTATATAACGGTAGTAATAGTATAATCACATAACACCTCATGTTATCACATATCACAAATGTTAATCACACAACATTCCATGTCATAAAATACAAACCAGTAATCAAGCAAATCCAAATATGGTGAGAAAACTGCGATTGCCATATAAATGAGACCACATCGTAAGTGTATACATACAATCATCAATCACTAGGGGCCACATAACCCCCGTCAAAAGCTACATCAGTATCAATACAACATCAAGTACATAACAAAAGTCAAGTCATAACGTAGTCTCCTCAAAAAGCTGTGCAGTCAAAAAGCAATCGCCGCCTTATCACCTCGCCTACCCAAGTGGCACCGATGAGCTCTAAGTAGATGGTGGTGGAGGAGGAAAATGGGTATAAAACAAACGGCGCAACTGTAACCAGTCCGCCTCCATCGCCTGCTGTGTGCGAATAATGGAAGCAATCTGCTGCTCCAAAGTAGTAAGACGAGCAGCATAGTCAGGGGGTAATGGTCGAAACGGCTGTAACGGAGAGGGTACCCGGCCATGGCACTGACATGGCTGCAGACGGGCTCTCTCCAACTCCTGTAGTCGCTGCTCATGCGACTCATGCTGGTATACAAATGACATCAATACATCCTCGATGGTGTGTCCTACGTGGAACCTGTGGTATGGATCAGTGGGTGGCATAGGGGAAAATGGTGACCACAGCAGTGGCTCACGTGTGGGGTCAAAGGGTGCCACCCCAAAAGGAGCTGTAGTAGGTGGAACAAAAGGAATCTGAGGCATGAAAGGCATGGGCATCGGTACATGCCCATCAGGGTGTGCTGAAGAGCCCTCTCCAGGCCCTGCTGGAGGTATAAACATAGGAACCTGAAACGAAAAGTCAGTATGTGGTGCAACAGGAATCTGTGGAGGGAATGGGGGAACGTCCTCGTCTGCCGGTATCCAGCCATGCTGTGCAGACTCATCCGGTGGATCCATATGTGCCGCGAACGGTGCATGTCCGGGCTCTATGGGAACGGGATCAAATAAGGGAGCAACAACAGGGTGAACGGGTGCCAAGTGCTCGAAAGGGGGGTCAACTGGTACAGCAACAATGGGTAAAGGACCAATGGGATCAACAGGAACATCTATGTGGTGATCATCAGCAATGGGCTCAAAAGGTACATCAGCATGCACAGGGTCATGCTCTGGTAAAGGGTCAAGGGCAGCTGCCTGCTCAGGTGCAATGGCAAGCTCATGATCATCAAACGCCATGTCAAAATCAAAATCGGGATCAATCGGATCCAAAGGGTCAATAGGATCTGCTGGATCCTCCATCAACTCGTCCATCGGGACAAACTCTAAATCACGGTCAGGATCAAATCCTGGTGGAAACATAGGATCTGAATCCCCCTCGTCGTCATGGTCAAAAACAAGTCCAGGTATGGAAGCAACAGAAAAAGCCTGGTCAGGATCGGACCCATGGGAGAAGTGCTGCGCACTATGAGCATGTGTGGGTACAGAAGCCACAGACTCAAAGGAGTCCGCGACTGGGGAATGAGCAGGTGACTCCGCAGCAGGAGCATCTGCGATCAGTAAGGGAGCAACAGCAGGTAGGGCCTCGCCCTGAGCATCCTCCAAAGGCTCCTCCTCAAACATATCGACGTCGTCCTCCTCGTCGTCGATGGGTAAAACAGGGTATGATGCAAGGGGTACTGGAGCAGGGATCACAACGAGTGGTAGATCCCCTGCTGGAAGATCAACTGGGAGCTCATCAACGCCGTCGGGTAAGGCGAATGGCTGAAAGTCATCATCATCCGTGCTGGTGAAATCTGACGTATAAACCTCGTGCTCCGATGACTCAATGTCGTCTGAAACGATAGGCCTCGGGCCTGTGGTGCCTGAACCACCAGTGCCTGTGGAATCCATGTGTCTGTAACATATACACAAACAGGTACAAACGGTCAATCATATAATCAAATAGTCACATAAGTCATCAAGTAAGCATCCAAACCAACACTTCCTAGTCCCACTAGCCAACACTCCTAGTCCCACTAGCCAACACTCCTAGTCCCACTAGCCAATACTTCTAGTCCCACTAGCCAACACTTCTAGTCCCACTAGCCAACACTCCTAGTCCCTCTAGCCAATACTTCTAGTCCCACTAGCCAACACTTCTAGTCCCACTAGCCTCCTACCTCAGCCTCCCAGACTGAGTCTAGAATAATAAATAAAATGTGCTCAACATTTGTTTGTAAAAAGTTGTGGATCTGGACTTAAGTGGTATGTAGTAAAATGTTTTCGTGAGAGCCTTAGTGATCATAGTCTAGACTCGAGAAAGAATCCTAGTTCGCTATGATCAGAGCTCTGATACCAAGCTGTCACACCCTGGCTTTGCGGAAGCGTGGTTAACTTTGGTGTGACTTCTTAATACCATAGCTTAATCATAACAAGCTATATGAATTTAAAAACCATGCAAGTCATCCATTAAGTTTGAAAATAACATACAATACCATTGTTTGACGAGAACATACTCCAACAACAATAACCTTGTTCGAAAGACATAACAACTTATAACATAAACATAAACGTGATTTAGGGACTGTGTCTTGTCCAGGTAAGAGACACATCCCCTAAACCCTGATGACTTCATGACAATATGCAGCGGAAAACGTTCCATACCGTGCCAGATCTCGTTAATTTCCTGAAATACATGTGAGTTGAAAAATCAACAATAATGTTTAGCGAGTTCATGTGCAAGTGAGTAAGTAAAACACTTGTAAGTATAAAAGTTTCCTGGTATGTAGCAGTGTAAGAGGACTTGTGATCACCAATGGTTTGCAAGGCCATTAGCATGTTGTGAAATGCAAATAGTAAGACACGACCTAGCCGATTTTTGCGTTGGGCAACCAAGTCACTCCAGGTCCGTTCTGTTGGCCTCAGAGAGGTCCGTTTGGCCTAGAGCTGGGCTCGCTACACCCAGATAGATCTACCGCTCGAGTCCCTCGGTGTTCTAACTACCCATTCACATGATCTAAACCTCCTTACGTTATTCATACCGTGTATAAAGTACTTGTAAACAAAGTAACATGTATTTCACCCCCGCAGTTAAGAAAACTGAAAACAGTTAGAGAAAAGGGGGACATGAACTCACAGTGAATGCGTATCTCTATCAAGCGTCTCCAATACAGTAAGCTGTGCAACGACCTACAAGTGCTAATTCTATTAGACGGACGGCCGTGCTTTAGCTTTACAGTTTATGTTTGCGGGAAATAGTTAGACAACTATTTCGTGTTACATGTCGTATATACTTGGTAGTTATCTTCCTTCCCAAGGATGGGGGATTTAAGACATGTGCGTAAGTTACGTTTTATCAATCTTGTGATAATGTAATTACCGGTGTAACTTATATGTTTGTGGAAGCGTTCGTACAGTTTTGGAATCATTAACGCTTGTAAACATTATTTTTACTCTAAAAATAATATTTATGTATTTCACAAAATAATCATAAACAGTGTGTGAAAATATATATTTATCACGTTAATATTTTGTGAAAATCCCACCTCCGAATATTTAGTAATTCAAGTCATGGCGAAATTTATGTTTTGAAATCATGTCAAAAATGATTCTAACACTTGTAATGTAAACAGGTTTAAGTGTTAGGTTTTTAAGAAAATTTCGCCAGAGTTTCCTCTGTAACTGGAGGTGGCCACGCTTTCAAGCGTATCATTTTCTTTTAATAATCAAATCAATCAACTTCTTTATTCAATCAAACAATTTCCGACACATCAAACTAGTCAATAAAGATGTAAATCACATAATCGCATGAACTTGTAGTCTTTCCGAATCTATATTGTAAATCCCATTATATTTCGTGGATCTTTATATAAAGTAACTTTAACCTCGTAAAAACCTCGTTTCTAGAGAAATCCGTCTTTACAACTTCTAGTTATTTTTCCCAAAAAATAGTTATTTTGTCGAAACATGTGTCACACAAGTGTTTACACACTTGTGCGTTCTAAATATCATTCTTAGTATTGTAAGATCCGTTTCTTAGAAAACATGGTTTCTTTTAAAGTGTGGTCCTTCAAAAGTACCACTTGCAGATACGTAGATCTGCTAGTTTTAAACACCATTGTACCGGTTAAATCACTTTTACACAAGTTAAATTCTTTTACACAAGTTAAATTCTTTTACACAAGTTCATGCTCTAAATGTGGTAGTGTTTCACCTTTAACCCTTGTATCTTTCAAAAACGAGCTTATGTGATGATACGTGATTTTACAAAGTCGGGTTAAACGGAGATTCGAGCTACCACATCATAGATCGGGTCTAGATAAACACGAATTTCAAATACTACGACTTTTACACGAGTTATATGCTATTAACCTCCATTTTTGTGATTTTAGTAGACTTTAAAGTTTCAAAACGCATGTTTACGATATTTAACCGACGAAAGTTCTTTTAACCACTTTAGACATGCTTAAATATGAGTTTTAAACAATATACCTCTAGCTCGGGGCTAGGGAAGAATCGTGACGAAAACGGGGTGGATAAAAGCCAACGGTGGAGGTCCTTCGTGTTCCGAGTGCACAAGAGCTCCAAATACGTGATCTTGGATGTGTGTATGATGTTGGAATGATGAGTGCAAGGGCCGAAAGTATGATGGTGGTGAGGATGATGTTCGGCCGAGAGTGGGGAGACAAGAGAGAGTATGATTTTGTTGGTGGAAATTATGTGATAATTATCTAAGTGTTAAGTGGTAATTTATAGACAAGATTAGGTGCATTACCCATTGGTTCATATGCCACCATGATATTAGGCATAATCTAATATAATATTAAGCCTTGTACTTTGGTGTCTCCCCTAGTTAGGGGCCGGTTATGGGATGGGGGTTGGGTTAGTTCGGTTTAAACTTGTTTAGTTAGGGAGAAGTTAGGTTAATTAGGTTAACTAAGTACTTAACTTAGTTTGTTGTATGTTACTTGTTATGACGGGTGTTAGGGTAACCAAGGACCCTAACTGGCTCAGAAAATTATAAATAGTGAAAATAATAATATTTTCGTGTCCCGGGTAAAGTCCGGTTGTTCGGTTGGATAGTAATCCGTTAAAGCGTTAAAAAGCTTTAAAGTGTCGTTATTACATTTTTAGTGAAACAATTTGTCTTCCCGACACTTTAGAAAGTGTCTAGTGTTATTTTCCCATGTTTTGGCACTTTACTAGTCAGCTAGAAGCTGGTTAAATTATTAAAGTGCTGTGTTTGGTACTTAAAGTACGTTTTAGGCACATCCGAATCAGTGTATCTTATTCCTAGAGACGCGGTAACACAACCCTTATATTCCTACACTCACTACCAGTGTAGCCAAAATATATGAGGCTCTTAACAGGCCTTAGAGGCAGTGTCTGCCTGATGCTGGTTATTTCAGCATGTTCACTGTGTATCCGTTTAGTGCTACTGTGCTTTTTGTGCATCATGTTTGTCACTAGGGTTCAGTATGTAATCAATGTAGTGACAGCAAATAAGGTATGATGCAAGCAAGTGCATGTATCAGTATGCAGGTAGCAGTTTATCAGCTAGTTTCAGTCAAGCACAGTAATCAATTAGTAATTAATCATTAATTTAGTTGTACGGATACCTGGTTTAGTGCGGGTTGTCACACGCGGATCCAAAACGCAAGCCCTTTGAATTTCAAGTCGGTGATCGAGTATTACTTAAGGTCTCACCTTGGAAAGGTGTGATCAGATTTGGAAAGAAAGGAAAACTTGCACCAAGATACGTTGGACCATTCAAGATCGTCGAAAGAATCGGAAAGGTAGCCTACAGACTTGAGTTACCTCCTGAACTTGGAAATGTTCATCCAACTTTTCACGTGTCCAATCTCAAGAGGTGTTTAGCTGATGAGAACCTCCACATACCGCTTGACGAAATTCGTGTTGGCAAAACACTGAAATTTGTTGAGAAGCCAGTGGAAATCATGGAACGTGAAGTCAAGTGGCTCAAACGCAAGCGCATTCCTTTGGTCAAAGTTCGCTGGGAAGCTAAACGAGGACCCGAGTTTACTTGGGAACGCGAAGATCAAATGAAGGCGAAATATCCGCATCTTTTCCCACGAGTTTCCTCTAAATAAATTTCGGGACGAAATTTCCACAAGTAGGGGAGACTGTAACATCCGTGCTTGTAATCATTGTGAACAGTTCTATTATCAATAAAACAATGTTATTTCATCTCAATGTTTGTTTGGTTGTGTTTTACATTTTTCATGTTTTGACTTTTATGTAATTTCAAACTCTACATCGCTTTCTGGAGAGTTTTACGCAAACTGATGCGTAAACGTAATCAGTTTAAGACGACAAATACTCCGGAACATCAACATATACTTAACATACCTTAAATAACCTTTACATAACTTAGAAATAAGTTTTGAAGGCATTGGTATGGCAAAAACAAATTTATTCGCATACAGGGACTAAACTTGACAAACTGCGAAAGTATGCCAATTTGAACTGTAACGAACATTCCGGAACACGAACATGAGTTAAACATACCATAAATATCCTTTACATAGCTTAGAAATAGGCTTTGAGGGGTTCGGTATGATAAAATAAAATTTTTGGTCATTCAGGGACTAAAAGTGTCAAAAAGTGCACAAGTTTGCATTTTCGCGCATAACTTACGTTCTGAATACATCTGGACATCCAAAAATTTATGTAAGCACTAAAATATTTTATTTTAGTGTTTGGCATAAGAGAAATTCATTCGTTGCGTCATTTGGATCGTTTTACGCGCTTGTGCGCATTCCGTCGTAATTAAGCGAACATCGCGTTCGTACGACCAAACGAACCAACATCCGACATATTTTTGAGCATGTTTCATGTCCACAATGTTTAGGCATCATTTTAGGTTCTTAAAGTTGGCTTTACGGGCCTTAGAAGTGTCGGAAATGGCTTTAAACACGTGCAGGGACCAAAACTGTAACTTCTGAAACATGTTGCTGATCAGACAAGGCCAGGCGGCCCGCCTGAGTTTTGCCTGATCCTGAAGCAGGCCGCATCAGGCTCCCAGATCAGATAAGATCATCTAATCAACAGATTTCAGCTGATTAATTCACAACCACACATTCTAACTTGCCCTTTCAACTCATGAGGAACCATTTTTAGTTACCACAACATCTTGACAAGTGTACGAGCTAGATCATTCCCTCTTTTCCAAGAAACGATCCTAACGGTGGACCGAAATCTATAAATACCCATCACATTTTCACTCATTCCTCACAAGAATCTGATCAATTGTGCTCTAAGTTGAAACCTTTGTTTCATACCTGAGCTATTTTGATCTAGATTAGCATTCAGGGACCCTTCGTAAGTGTTCCTTCGTTCTTTTATTGCTTTTTGAGTCCGAAAGTCAAACTTTGTTTGACTTTCTGCGTTGACCAGTTTATGGTCAATGCGAAGTTCGTTTGAACTTCGCAACGTGATTGTGATCACGATGGTTATAGTCCCTAGTGACTATACCTACTGATTACCACGTTATCTAGGCTCAGTGACGAGTCGTAGTTTCGGTCAGAATACGTATTCTTGCGTATTTTGTAACCAAACTACTTATGGGTATCAAAACCGTTTGTTTTGATACCAAACCTGTTTTCTAAACCTGTCGTTCTGGATTATTCTGAAGTTTTCCCTGAAGATTTACCTGGTCTACCCCCAGCACGCCAAGTAGAGTTCCGTATTGATCTCGTACCTGGTGCAAATCCCATTGCCAGAGCTCCATATCGTCTTACACCGTCTGAGATGCAAGAGTTGTCTAAGCAGCTTCAGGAACTCTCTGACAAAGGTTTTATCCGTCCTAGCTTTTCACCCTGGGGTGCTCCCGTTCTTTTTGTCAAGAAGAAGGATGGATCCTTTAGGATGTGTATCGATTATCATGAGCTTAACAAACTTACCATCAAGAATCGATATCCCCTACCTCGCATCGATGATCTCTTTGATCAGTTACAAGGCGCTTCTTATTTTTCGAAGATTGATCTACGTTCCGGATATCATCAACTTCGGGTGCATGAAGAAGATATTCCCAAGACAGCGTTCCACACTCGTTATGGGCATTATGAATTCACAGTCATGCCATTCGGTTTGACTAAGGCTCCTGCTGTTTTCATGGACTTAATGAATAGGGTCTGCAAACCTTATTTGGATCAGTTCGTCATTGTTTTTATTGACGACATCTTGATTTACTCCAAGACGCGAGCTGATCACGAGCAACATCTTCGTCTTACTTTGGAACTCCTAAAGAAAGAGCAACTGTTTGCCAAATTCTCCAAGTGTGAATTCTGGCTTAAAGAAGTTCAATTTTTGGGGCATATCATCAACGAACAAGGTATCCATGTAGATCCCTCCAAGATCAGTGCGATTAACTCAGAAGAACAAGCCCTTTGATTGGGGATACAAACAAGAGGAAGCTTTTCAAAACTTGAAGCAGAAGCTTTGCGACGCGCCTGTTCTAACTTTGCCTGAGGGCAATGATGATTTCGTCGTTTATTGCGATGCATCTAAATTGGGTCTTGGCTGTGTCCTGATGCAAAGGAACAAAGTCATAGCATATGCATCGAGGCAGTTGAAGATACATGAGAAGAACTACACCACTCATGATCTTGAGTTGGGTGCAGTTGTTTTCGCTCTAAAGATCTGGAGACACTATTTGTACGGTACAAAATGTGTGGTTTTCACGGACCACAAAAGTCTTCAGCATATCTTCAACCAGAAAGAACTCAACATGAGGCAACGACGTTGGGTTGAGCTTTTAAACGACTATGACTGCGAAATTCGCTACCATCCTGGTAAGGCGAATGTCGTGGCTGATGCATTGAGTCGTAAGGAACGTACTAAGCTTCATTGTGTACGTGTTCAATCTGTTATTCAAGCTCAATCCGATATCCAAGCACGCATTTCTCAGGCTCAACAATCTTGTGTTTCACAAGGTTTAATGGATAAGGAATTTCCCTATCACATAACGCCTGCTTTGGAACTGAAGGACAATGGATCGTATTACTTCATGGACCGTTTGTGGGTCCCAAGCCAGGATGATCTTCGTACCTTGCTTATGGATGAAGCCCATAAGTCGCGTTATTCTATTCATCCGGGCTCAGATAAGATGTATAAGGATCTTCGTATTCATTATTGGTGGCCTGGTATGAAGAAAGACATTGCCTTATACGTATCAAAATGCCTTACTTGTCTTAAGGTTAAGGCTGAACATCAGCGTCCTTCTGGTTTATTGGAGCAACCAGAGATCCCGGTTTGGAAATGGGAAAACATTACTATGGATCTCATCACCAAACTTCCACGCACAAAGAAAGGTCATGATGCCATCTGGGTAGTTGTTGATCGTCTTACTAAATCAGCGCATTTCTTGCCAATCCGCGAGGATTTTCCTGCTGACAGACTTGCAAAAATCTATGTGGATGAAGTTGTGGCTCGACATGGTGTTCCTTTGAACATCATTTCTGACAGAGATGCTCGTTTCACGTCTTATTTTTGGAGAACCATGCAATCTGCTATGGGGACCCAACTTAATCTGAGCACGGCTTATCATCCGCAAACGGATGGTCAATCTGAAAGAACAATCCAGACTCTGGAGGATATGCTTAGAGCTTGTGTGATCGATTTTGGTGGTAGTTGGGATTCACATCTTCAGTTAATTGAATTCTCCTACAACAACAGTTATCACACCAGCATCAAAATGGCTCCTTTCGAGGCTCTCTATGGTCGAAAATGTCGTTCACCAGTCTGCTGGAATGAGATCGGCGAGGCTCAACTTACTGGACCTGCTCTCATTTTAGAGACAACTGACAAGATAAAGAAAGTTCGTGATAACCTTCAGACAGCTAGAAGTCGTCAAAAGAGTTACGCGGATCCAAAACGCAAGCCCTTTGAATTTCAAGTCGGTGATCGAGTATTACTTAAGGTCTCACCTTGGAAAGGTGTGATCAGATTTGGAAAGAAAGGAAAACTTGCACCAAGATACGTTGGACCATTCAAGATCATCGAAAGAATCGGAAAGGTAGCCTACAGACTTGAGTTACCTCCTGAACTTGGAAATGTTCATCCAACTTTTCACGTGTCCAATCTCAAGAGGTGTTTAGCTGATGAGAACCTCCATATACCGCTTGAGGAAATTCGTGTTGGCAAAACACTGAAATTTGTTGAGAAGCCAGTGGAAATCATGGAACGTGAAGTCAAGTGGCTCAAACGCAAGCGCATTCCTTTGGTCAAAGTTCGCTGGGAAGCTAAACGAGGACCCGAGTTTACTTGGGAACGCGAAGATCAAATGAAGGCGAAATATCCGCATCTTTTCCCACGAGTTTCCTCTAAATAAATTTCGGGACGAAATTTCCACAAGTAGGGGAGACTGTAACATCCGTGCTTGTAATCATTGTGAACAGTTCTATTATCAATAAAACAATGTTATTTCATCTCAATGTTTGTTTGGTTGTGTTTTACATTTTTCATGTTTTGACTTTTATGTAATTTCAAACTCTACATCGCTTTCTGGAGAGTTTTACGCAAACTGATGCGTAAACGTAATCAGTTTAAGACGACAAATACTCCGGAACATCAACATATACTTAACATACCTTAAATAACCTTTACATAACTTAGAAATAAGTTTTGAAGGCATTGGTATGGCAAAAACAAATTTATTCGCATACAGGGACTAAACTTGACAAACTGCGAAAGTATGCCAATTTGAACTGTAACGAACATTCCGGAACATGACCATGAGTTAAACATACCATAAATATCCTTTACATAGCTTAGAAATAGGCTTTGAGGGGTTCGGTATGCTAAAATAAACTTTTGGGTCATTCAGGGACTAAAAGTGTCAAAAAGTGCACAAGTTTGCATTTTCGCGCATAACTTACGTTCTGAATACATCTGGACATCCAAAAATTTATGTAAGCACTAAAATATTTTATTTTAGTGTTTGACATAAGAGAAATTCATTCGTTGCGTCATTTGGATCATTTTACGCGCTTGTGCGCATTCCGTCGTAATTAAGCGAACATCGCGTTCGTACGACCAAACGAACCAACATCCGACATATTTTTGAGCATGTTTCATGTCCACAATGTTTAGGCATCATTTTAGGGCCTTAAAGTTGGCTTTACGGGCCTTAGAAGTGTCGGAAATGGCTTTAAACACGTGCAGGGACCAAAACTGTAACTTCTGAAACATGTTGCTGATCAGACAAGGCCAGGCGGCCCGCCTGAGTTTTGCCTGATCCTGAAGCAGGCCGCATCAGGCTCCCAGATCAGATAAGATCATCTAATCAGCAGATTTCAGCTGATTAATTCACAACCACACATTCTAACTTGCACTTTCAGCTCATGAGGAACCATTTTTAGTTACAACAACATCTTGACAAGTGTACGGGCTAGATCATTCCCTCTTTTTCAAGAAACGATCCTAACGGTGGACCGAAATCTATAAATACCCATCACATTTTCACTCATTCCTCACAAGAATCTGATCAATTGTGCTCTAAGTTGAAACCTTTGTTTCATACCTGAGCTATTTTGATCTAGATTAGCATTCGGGGACCCTTCGTAAGTGTTCCTTCGTTCTTTTATTGCTTTTCGAGTCTGAAAGTCAAACTTTGTTTGACTTTCTGCGTTGACCAGTTTATGGTCAATGCGAAGTTCGTTTGAACTTCGCAACGTGATTGTGATCACGATGGTTATAGTCCCTAGTGACTATACCTACTGATTACCATGTTATCTAGGCTCAGTGACGAGCCGTAGTTTCGGTCAGAATACGTATTCTTGCGTATTTTGTAACCAAACTACTTATGGGTATCAAAACCGTTTGTTTTGATACCAAACCTGTTTTCTAAACTTAGTTAAGCATGTTTTAACATGCTTAGCTTGTCACTTTTAGTTTTGTGCTTATCTAGGGTCGTAAAGGTAAGCGATCTAATCAATCGCTTATACTTTCGAACCCGACCCATTTGGTCGATCATTAGGATCCGACCAAACACATTAGGTGACCATAGTATATAGGGAATAACCCTCCGAGGTTATACCTTATGGTCACTTCGTTTAAGTAGTTGTATGATAGGTAGTTTATATGCCTTAGGTAAATTACCAAAATACCCCTTTGATGCCAAAATTCGTTTTAAACATATGTTACATAACTTTTGACATCTAAACTGATTTGACAACCATATTAGACATGTTAAGGCATATTTTACTTGTCATAGGACTAGTTAGGCGTTCCGAACGCGTTTCACGCGAACGACGCGTTAAAGTAGCATAAGCTACCTAAACGGGTCGTAATGGGTCGTAAACACTTAGGTTAGGTTTCATTTAGTATGTAGGCTTTGTTAAACCATACTACATGAGTTCCCATACTCATTTGGTTTACGAACCCTCATTCTATCCGATCTTCCGATTTAGGTCCGGTTTATTAATGTAGTTACCTATATTAGGTGCCGTTTGATATCCGTGATCTCTAGCATTGCTTGGTGGTTATCTTAGCACTTCTGAGCAATCTCAAGTGAGTACATAGACCCCTCTTTTACTGTTTTTCCAAACGTTTTGGGGTGGAACACATGTGCCTACTTGTTACTTTCGTGCTTTCCTGTTTTCACATCATATACCTGCTATGTTTGTTAGTACATTATAGTACATGATTTCATTACATTTCATGCTATGTGTGTCCATTGTGTGCATACTTAGTACATTGTTTTACATTACATTTCTGCTATGTATGTTAACTGATAGCATGCTAGCACATTGATTTACATGACTTTTCTGCTTTGTATGTTAACTTAGCATACTTAGTACATTGTTTTCATATAACATGTTCACTTTTGCTATGACATTTGGTTTGCACAAACGAGACTATTATACGTTCATTAACATTAGCTACGCCGCTCGGTAGTAAGTACTGGTACCATAGGACTTGACAAATCCCATTCCTGACATCTCGGGTTTGTTTGGATGTAAGGAATGACTGAATCCGAAAACATTTCTTTTGATAACCTTAACTGAAAGGGTTATCCGACTGTCTCAAGGCTTGAATGTATGCGTTAACTTACCACATAAATGTTTGTATCAATGTAACATGTATTACTTTGCGAAACATAACTTTTTAATATATTCAAATTACTTTGTTTTGTACATTTCTACATTTGGATTATGTGACAATACTTTACTTATAATACATAACATTTGTTACACATTACTTGACTACGTTTGGACTTTTAAACATTTGACATGACTTATACAAGGACTTTGGACTATTGGTTTAAACACAGACTTTATACATGGGTGGTTTGTTTAAGTGACTTAAGTAACGAGATGTGAGTAATATGATACAAGCATGGTGGATACGCCGCTGGTACTTCCTATATATAAGTGTTTGTATTATATTACATATCATAGCGTTATTTAAATCATTCAATTTGGATTTATACACTTTATACAAGTAACACGATTTTCTTACAAGACTTTGATTTACAAACAAGTTACTTTATACAACTCATTTTACTTGGTTATACATTTAACCATACATTATTCTCTTATTTATACATATCATCTGAACCTATTGTTTTTCAAACAATTTACAAAACAAATCAATTTACAAGGTTCATGACTGACTTTTGCTAAACAACAACTTTTTCTTAAACTTAAGTCATGAATCCTATCTTCACGAAACCTATGTATCTCACAGGCATTTTTATGCTGACGTACCTACTTTCACATGTGTTTTCAGGTGCTTTTCCGTAGGATGATGATCGTGACACTAGGACGGACTTGTGACTTAGAGACTAAAAATGAAGATAGAACTAGTTTAATTATGTTATAAACTCTTTATTTCCTGTATTGACAATGTAACACGCTTGTTGATAAATAAAATACAACTTTGAATGCCATGGTTATGAAACAATTAATTCTGTTACAACACTCCCCGACGTTTTCCGCCACGTTTTGTATGTTATACGTGGTCGGGGTGTGACAAGAAGTGTGTGGATTTTGTCAACCTATCGACGATTACCCATATCATGTCGTGGCCTCTTGAGGTCCTTGGTAACTTCGTAATGAAGTCCATCGATATTTGTTCCCATTTCCAAATGGGAATCTCGGGTTGTTGCAGCAAACCTGACGGTTTCTGATATTCTACCTTGACCATTGCGCAGGTCAAGCATTTCCCGACATAAGTCGTGATATCCTTTTTGAGGTCAGGCCACCAATAGTACTCTTTCAAGTCTTGGGCCTATGTGCTTCCTCAAAATAACATTTCGAAGGCCGCCAAAGAGTGGAACCCAAATTCTACCCATAAATTATAAAGTTCCATCTTCTTTCGGCACTAATTGTTTTTATGTGACTTAAAGTGTTTCTGCTCGAATATGTTCTTCCTTGAGCGCTTCTTGTTGTGCATCATGAATTCATGTGGTAAGATCCGTGTGAATCATCGTCTCTAATGCTCGAACTCTCAAAGTTCTAACTCGTTCCTTGCGGCTCCAGGCGTCTGCTACAACGTTCGCCTTGCCCGGATGGTACTTTATTTCACAATCATAGTCGTTCAACAATTAAATCCAACGTCACTGACACATATTTAGTTCTTTTTGATTGAATATGTGCTGAAGACTTTTATGATCCGTGAAAATCATACACTGGGTACCATATAAGTAATGTCGCCATATTTTCAAAGCGAATACCACCGTACCTAACTCGAGGTCGTGAGTGGTATAGTTCTTTTCATGAACTTTCAGTTGACGTGATGCGTACGCGATAACTTTCTCCCGTTGCATAAGTACGCAACCCAATCCTTGATGCGAAGCATCACAGTAAACTACGAAGTCATCGGTACCATCGGGTAGGGATAAGATTGGTGCATCGCACAACTTATCCTTGAGAAGTTGAAATGATTCTTCTTGTTTCCCGATTGGGTGAGGGAGGTTAGCGGGTGAGAAAATTTTATAAAAATTCTCTATAAATCTCTTATAGTACCCCGCTAATCCCAAGAATTATCAGACTTCAGTTGGAGTCTTGGGTGCTTCCCAGCTCTTAATTGCTTCGAACTTCGAGGTGTCTACTTGAATGCCTTTCTCGTTCACTATATGCCCAAGAAATTGTACTTCACAAATCCAAAACTCGTATTGGGAAATTTTTGCGTATAGTGTCTCCTTCTTGAGTAGTTCTAAAATGGGTCTCAAATGTTGCTCGTGCTCGTCGGCCGATCGTGGGTATATTAAAATGTCGTCAATGAACACTATGACAAATTTGTCAAGATACGGCTGGCACATGAGGTTCATTAAATCCATGAAGACCGCTGGTACGTTTGTTAAACCAAAGGGCATAACGAGAAACTCGTAATGACCATAAAGAGTTTGAAAAGCCGTCCTTGGTATGCTTTCCTCTTGTATTCGTAACTTGTGATACCCCGATTGTAAGTCTATCTTGGAGTTGAAGCTTGAACTTTGCAAATGATCGAATAAGTCATCAATCCTCGGTAGTGGATACCGATCCTCGATGGTGAGTTTATTCAACTCTATGTAGTCTATGCACATTCTGAACGTTCCGTCCTTCTTCTCCACAAATAGGACTGGAGCTCCCCAAGGTGAGTAGCTTGGTCTAGTGAATACTTTATCCAACAACTCTTGAAGTTGTGTGGGTAACTCTTGCAATTCAGAAGGTGCTAATCTATATGGAGATTTGGCTACAGGTGCAGCTCCCGGCACCAAGTCGATGTGAAACTCGACTTGTCGATATGGTGATAGTCCCAGCAAGTCTTCAGAAAAGACTTCAGGAAACCCTTTTACCACTGGAATATCTGTCAGCTTCGGCCCAACGGCCTTCTTGTCGACAACATGTGCCAGAAAGGCAACACAACTTTTCCGTAAGCACTTATGTGCCTTCATGCAATTGATGATCCGCAATGGTGTGTCGTAATAAGTGTCTCTTTATTTAGTAGTGGTAGGCGAATGACCTTCTCATGACAAAAGGCTTCGGCTTGGTTATCGGATAACCAATCCATGCCAACCGCTACGTCAAAGCTACCCACTCGACGGGTAAGAGATTGATATTGAATTTTCGCTCGCCAAGTTCCAAGGAACATTCTCTAACAAATTTTCCTGACTCGACTAGTTTACCGTATGTCGATTCTATAGAATGAGGGGACGTCTAGCTTACTTGGCTTTATGTCACACCCCGACCGCGTAAAACAACAAATCGCGGCGGAAACATCGGGGCGTGTCGCGACAGAATTAATTGTTTCATAACCATGGCATACAAAGTTGTATTTTATTTATTAAACAAGGGTGTTACATTGTTTCAAACAGGAAATTTACGAGTTCAGAACATAATTAAACATAGTCTATTTTCTTTTAAAGTCTCTAAGGCACAGGTCCGCCCTAGTATCATGATCAACATCCTATGGAAAAGCACCTGAAAACACATGTGAAAATAGGTACGTCAGCATAAAAATGCCTGTGAGATACATAGGTTTTGTGAAAATAAGATTCATGACTTATGTTTGAGAAAAATGTTTAGTCATGAACCTTGTAATTTGCTTTGTCTTGTAAATCATTTGAAAGCAATAAGATCAGATGATATGTATAAGTAAATGTCAGGTTAAATAAATAACCATGTAAAAATGTGTTTGTATAAGATAAGTTGTTTGTAAATCAATGTCTTGTGAAAAGCATGTTATTTGTATAAAATGTTCAATGTCTCAAACTGAAATGATTCAAATAACGCTATGATATGTAATACCATACAAACACTTATATATAGGAAGTACCAGCGGCGTATCCACCATGCTTGTATCATATTACACACGCATCGTTAACT
Source organism: Helianthus tuberosus (assembly GCA_030545235.1). Classification (NCBI taxonomy): domain Eukaryota; kingdom Viridiplantae; phylum Streptophyta; class Magnoliopsida; order Asterales; family Asteraceae; genus Helianthus; species Helianthus tuberosus. Next base: position 114,698,317 of record CM060452.1, on the reverse strand, counting down.
TAATCACTTAATCAAACCAAACCAACCAATGTAAGAAGTCTATGTTTAACCAAATTGTCAAATGTATTGAATAATATGTCAAAGTGTTTATGTCAAGATGTAAATCATGTCAAATGTCTATGTCAAATATCCATGTCAAATGTCTATGTCAAATATCCATGTCAAATGTCTATGTCAAAATATCCATGTCAAATGTCTATGTCAAAATGTCATGTATGGCAAGTGAAATGTCTCAACTAAACCATATGCACAAAAACAAAGTATTGAGGTAAAACTTGGTTTAAATCAAAGCTATGTTTTGTGTAGATGCATGCAACTATTTAATATGAACATTTATGCGGTATTGTGAAAATGCATACATCCAAGCCTTGCGACTGTGGTGATAAACCCTTTAAACAAATTAAAGGTCTATCTGTCTTATATCATCGAATTCGGTCATTCCTTTCTGTCCCCTTTCCCTGGGATGTCCGGAACGGGAGTTGTCAATTCCTATGGTACCACTACCTACTAACGAACGGCGTAGCTAATGTTAATGAATGTATTGTCCCATGTAAACAAACCAAATGTCATACCAAAATGTAAACATGTGAAAACAATGCACTAAGTATGTAATCAAATGAACATACATAGCGTGAAATGTCATGTAGAACGATGTACTAAGTAATGCACACAATGGGCACACCTAGCAGGAAATGTCATGTAAAACAATGTACTAAGTAATGCACACAATGGGCACACCTAGCATAAGATGTAATGAAATCATGTACTATAACGTACTAACAAACATAGCAGTATATGATGTGAAAACAGGAAAGCTTGAAAGTAACAAGTAGGCACATGTGTTCCACCCCAAAACAGTTTGGAAAACAGTAAAAGAGGGGTCTATGTACTCACTTGTGATTGCTCAGATGTCTAAAGATAATCACCAAGCAATGCTAGAGATCTCGGAATCAAACGGCACCTAGTATAGGTAACTATGTTAATAAACCGGACCTATCTCGGAAGACTGGGTAGCATTAGGGTTTGTAAACCAAATGAGTGTCGGAACTCACGTGATATGGTTTAACAAAGCCTACATGCTAAATGAAACTTAACCTAAGTCTTATTGACCCATTATGATCCGTTTAGGTAGCTTATGCTACTTTAACGCATCGTGCGCGTGAAACGCGTTTGGACCGCCTAACTAGTCCTATGACAAGTATTATATGCCTAAACATGTTACATAATCAGTTACGTGACAAAAGTTTAGGTTACATATGCTAAATTACCAATTATGTATGAAAAGGGTATTCTGGTAATTTACCTAAGGCATATAAACTACCTATCATACAACTATTTAAACGCCGTGACCATAAGGTATAACCTCGGAAGGTTATTCCCTACACTATGGTCACCTAATGTATTTGGTCGGATCCTAATGATCGACCAAACTGGGTCGGGTTCGAAGGTATAGGCGATTTATTAGATCGCCTACCCTACGACCCTAGACAACGTGGTAATCAGTGGGCATAGTCCCAAAGGACTATAACCAACGTGATTACGATCACGTTGCGAAGTTCAAACGAACTTCGCATTGACCATTACTGGTCAACGCTGAAAGTCAAACAAAGTTTGACTTTCTGACTCGAAAAGCAGTAAAATAAAGAAAAGAACGAAAGAATACTTACGAAGGGTCCCCGAATGCTAAACTCGATTCAAAAATCTCAGGTATGAAACAATTGTTTCAACTTAGAGTTTCTCAAATCAAGTTTCTAGTGCTTTAAAACAATGAAAGGCATGGGGTATATATAGTTTTCGGTGAACCGTTGAGATCGTTTCATGGAAACCGTGATTCGATCACATCCGTACACTTGTTGAAAGGTTATGGAAGCCACATATGATCCTTATCTTAGTGACTAAGCAACTTAGAACATGTGGTTAAGGATCAATCAGCTGCAACTTGTGATTAAAACATTGAATCTGGTCTGGTTAGGCAGTCGCGTAGCGCGACGGGTAAGCCCTATGGGCTCGCGCTACGCTAGCACTCCCCCTGAATCAGAAAGTTTCAAAATTGGCAGCAATGGTCCCTGCACGTGTTTAAGCCCTTTTTCGATGCGTTTGAACCCCGTTAACCTCATTTCAAGGCTCTAAAATGAAGTTAAAGTATAGGGAACTCAAAACATGCTCAAAAATATCTCGGATGATGGTTCGTTTGGTCGTACGAACGCGATGTTCGCTTAATTACGACGGAATGCGCATAAGCGCGAAAAACGATCCAAATGACGCGACGAATGGATTTTTCTTATGGCGAACACTAAAATAAAATGTAGTCATGCTTTCATAAATTTTTGGATGTCCAGATGTATTCAGAACGTAAGTTATGCGCGAAAATGCAAACTTGTGCACTTTTTGACACTTTTAGTCCCTGAATGTCCCAAAAGTTTATTTTAGCACACCAAACCCCTCAAAGCCTATTTCTAAGCTATGTAAAGGATATTTAAGGTGTGTTTAACTTATGGTCATGTTCCGGAATGTTCGTTACAGTTCAAATTGACATACTTTCGCAGTTTGTCAAGTTTAGTCCCTGTAAGCGAATTAACTTGTTTTTACCATACCAAAGCCTTCAAAACTTATTTCTAAGTTATGTAAAGGTTATTTAAGGTATGTTGAGTATATGTTGATGTTCCGGAGTATTTCTCGCATTAAACTGGGTACGTTTACGCACTAGTTTGCGTATAACTCTCCAGAAAGCGATGTAGAGTTTGGAATTGAACAAAAGTCAAAACATGAAAAATGTAAAACATAACAAAACAAACATTGTGATCAAATAACATTGTTTTATTGATAACAGAACTGTTCATAGTGATTACAAGCACAGTTGTTACACTTTAGGCCAAGTACATTTTGAATTCTATGTGGCGGGGACTTCACTGTATAGTTTTAGGAACCCTATGTTTAAATGTAGGATAACCCAATCCATATGTTCAGATGTAGTATAACCCAATCCATATGTTTAGATGTAGGATAATCCAATCCATATGTCTAGGTGTAGGATAATCCAGTCCCTAATTGTAGCTAGGACAATCCTGTTACTAGCCATGAAACTCATTTCACATGCATGAGTTTGATTGGTAAGAAACGTGTCGGGTAACTACTGTTTGAGTAATCAAGGTATGGTGGGATGATGCGGTCATGCCTCGGATCTCCGGGGCTAAATCCAAATGTAACCCGCAATGCGTTTGAATTAGGGTGTTACGCAGTATGGAAACAACCCTTGAGAGATTGTGAAAGCCTCGAGTGTAACCAACAATATTGGCTCTAATCATGATCGAGTTCTAGAATTTTGTTTCCAACCTTGGAATTTAAATCAGCGAGCAATACTCTTCTCGTATAAAATCCTTGAGTTCTTCCCCCGATAACCTCTTCATTGTATCACTTCTAAGCGTTTGTACTTGGAGATTCCTCCAAGTTAAGGCTGCGTTCAGCAAGAGACTCTCGGTGTATCTAATTGTCTACTCAGGAATATATTTCCTAGTATGACTAACCGACTTCATTGTCTTTATTTGGCGGACATAACCTACCTCACCTCTCGTATTAACGAGGTCTTGCCGCTTACAGTCTGAAAAGTCTAAAAATTAAGGCCTTGTGTGGTCGCATCTTCTGGTGTGGCATTGCTACTCATTCCCGATCCATCGGGATTTGAATCACTTGAACTACCAGTACCACCAGTACCATCACTAGTGTCGTCCCGATTAACCTCATGTTGTGCAATTTCTGCACCCCCGTGTGGTTCCATAAGAACTTTAGTTTGACTGTGAGATGTTGATTAGTTAACCCCTTTTTGGGTGTAGACCATCCTCCTGGCGCCATGATCTTTTTAATACACAACATTAAAAGAATCTAGACATACATTTTGGATAAATATAGTCTATCATGTGCCCAAGAATGAAGAAGGAAATTGGTCATAAAATCCTCAAGATCGTATTGTTCATACATGTTTTGAATAAGTGATAATGTGGATAACCGCAACCAAAAATGCGTAGTGCCTCTTGCGTATATTGATTATATGTCTAAGTTGAAAATGAAATAATTCGTTGAGGAGGGGAAACCAACCAGTGGCCTCCGTCCCTATAGTATGCATTCCATACTACATAGGCTTTGATCATCCGAAGTAGAGAAATTCCTTTGTCGTACTTGTCCATGTGACAAATATGGTAATAGTGCTTGAGCTTCTTGAGCTCCAACGAGATCATTTAAATCTCCATAGATGTCGAATAGAATGTAATGAGGGAGTTGTAGCATGGCTCATGCCATACTATCCCTTTGGATAAGACAAATGTCAAAATGACGGAATTTATTGTATCCATTTCCAATAAATAACATAAGGTGTCATAGACAACAAAGAACCAGCCCATGTACAAGAATTCTAGAATGTTGAGGAAAGATCCTCCATGAGTGGTTAACGAGTTTTGTTTGTTTAGATGACTAGTCTCGAACAACTCGTGTTGTAGATTGAATGTTAGGTGCAAACAATACGTATCGTCTTCGTGTATTGTATTGTAGGGTGTTATAGTAACCATCTCGGTTTGTGTTCTACTGGATAGAAATTTGAACAACTTAGGAATTTTGAATGGATAGTGATCACTAGCTTCGCCCGCAGAGTGTCACACCCCGACCACGTGTAACATACAAAACGTGGCGGAAACGTCGGGGAGTGTTGTAACAGAATTATTGTTTCACAGCCATGGCATACAAAGTTATATTTTATTTATTAAACAAGAGTGTTACATTGTCTTAAACAGGAAACAAATAGTTTATAACATAATTAAACAAGTCTATCTCCATTTTTAGTCTCTAAGGCACAGGTCCGCCCTAGTGTCACGATCATCATCCTACGGAAAAGCTCCTGAAAACACATGTGAAAATAGGTACGTCAGCATAAAAATGCCTCTGAGATACATAGGTTTATGAAAATAAGGTTCATGACTTATGTTTAAGAAAATGTTTAATAACAGTCAGTCATGAACCTTGTAAATTGTTTTGTCTTGTAAATCATTTGAAAAACGATAAGATCAGATGATATGTATAAATAAGATCATAAAGTATGGTTAAATAAATAACCAAGTAAAATGAGTTTGTATATGATAAGTTGTTTTGTAAAACAATGTCTTGTGAAAAGTATGTTATTTGTATAAAATGTCATATGTCTAATTTAAACAACGCTACAATATGTAATACCATACAAACACTTATATATAGGAAGTACTAGCGGCGTATCCACCATGCTTGTAATCATATTACACATGCCTCGTTACTTAAATCACTTAAACAAACCACCAATGTATAAAGTCTATGTTTAAACCAATAGTCAAAAGTCCTTGTATAAGTCATGTCAAATGTTTATAAGTCCAAACGTAGTCAAGTAATGTGTAACAAATGTTATGTATTATAATTAAAGTATTGTCACATAATCCAAATGTAGTAATGTACAAAACAAAGTAATTTGAATATATCAAAAAGTTATGTTTGGCAATGTAATACATGTTACATTGATACAAACATTTATGTGGTGAGTTAACGCATACATTCAAGCCTTGAGATAGTCGGATAACCCTTTCAGTCAAGGTTATCAAAAGAAATGTTTTCGGATTCAGTCATTCCTTACATCCAAACTACCGAGCGGCGTAGCTAATGTTAATGAACGTATAATAGTCTCGTTTGTGCAAACCAAATGTCATAGCAAAAGTGAACATGTTATATGAAAACAATGTACTAAGTATGCTAAGTTAACATACAAAGCAGAAAAGTCTTGTAAATCAATGTGCTAGCATGCTATCAGTCAACATACATAGCATGTAATATAATGAAATCATGTACTATAATGTACTAACAAACATAGCAGGTATATGATGTGAAAACAGGAAAGCACGAAAGTAATAAGTAGGCACATGTGTTTCACCCCAAAACAGTTTGGAAAACAGTAAAAGAGGGGTTCTATGTACTCACTTGAGATTGCTCAGAAGTCCTAAGATAACCACCAAGCAATGCTAGAGATCACGGATATCAAACGGCACCTAATATAGGTAACTACATTAATAAACCGGACCTAAATAGGAAGATCGGATAGAATGAGGGTTCGTAAACCAAACGAGTATGGAGACTCGTGTCATATGGTTTAACAAAGCCTACATACTAAATGAAACCTAACATAAGTGCTTACGACCCATTACGACCCGTTTAGGTAGCTTATGCTACTTTAACGCGTCGTGCGCGTGAAACGCATTCGGAACGCCTAACTAGTCCTATGACAAGTGTTATATGCCTAAACATGTTACATAATCAGTTATGTGACAAAAGTTTAGGTTACATATGCTTAATTACCAATTATACATGAAAAGGGTATTCTGGTAATTTACCTAAGGCATATAAACTACCTATCATACAACTACTTAACGAAGCGACCATAAGGTATAACCTCGGAAGGTTATTCCCTATATACTATGGTCACCTAATGTATTTGGTCGGATCCTAATGATCGACCAAATGGGTCGGGTTCGAAGGTATAAGCGATTTATTAGATCGCTTACCCTACGACCCTAGACAACGTGGTAATCATTAGGCATAAGCTGGTCAACGCAGAAAGTCAAACAAAGTTTGACTTTCAGACTCGAAAAGCAATAAAAGAACAAAAGAATACTTACGAAGGGTCCCCGAATGCTAATCTAGATCCAAATAACTCAGGTATGAAACAATGGTTCCAACTTAGAGTCTTTTAGATCAGATTCTAGTGAGTTTGAAGCAAATGGGGGTGGGGTATTTATAGTTTTCAGGTAACCGTTAAGATCGTTTCATGGAAACCGTGCTCAAATCTCATGCGTACACTTGTTGGAAAGTCATGGTGACTAAAAATGGCCCATAATCAGCTGAAAGGTCAAGTGTGAGCATGTGGTTGAGGATTAAACAGCTGGAATCTGCTGATTAAGCAATCTTATCTGATCAGAGAGGCTGATGCGGCCCGCTTCAGGATCAGACAAAGCTCAGGCGGGCCGCCTGGAGCTTCTGATCAGAAACCAAGTTTCAAAAATTACAGTTTCAGTCCCTGCACGTGTTTAAGGCCATTTCCGACACTTCTAAGGCCCGTAAAGCCAAATTTAAGGCCCTAAAATGATGCCTAAACATTGTGGACATGAAACATGCTCAAAAATATGTTGGATGTTGGTTCGTTTGGTCGTACGAACGCGATGTTCGCTTAATTACGACAGAATGCGCACAAGCGCGTAAAACGATCCAAATGACGCAACGAATGAATTTCTCTTATGCCAAACACTAAAATAAAATATTTTAGTGCTTACATAAATTTTTGGATGTCCAGATGTATTCAGAACGTAAGTTATGCGCGAAAGTGCAAACTTGTGCACTTTTTGACACTTTTAGTCCCTGAATGACCCAAAAGTTTATTTTAGCATACCGAACCCCTCAAAGCCTATTTCTAAGCTATGTAAAGGATATTTATGGTATGTTTAACTCATGGTCATGTTCCGGAATGTTCGTTACAGTTCAAATTGGCATACTTTCGCAGTTTGTCAAGTTTAGTCCCTGTATGCGAATAAATTTGTTTTTGCCATGCCAAAGCCTTCAAAACTTATTTCTAAGTTATGTAAAGGTTATTTAAGGTATGTTAAGTATATGTTGATGTTCCGGAGTATTTTTCGCGTTAAACTAAGTACGTTTACGCACCAGTTTGCGTATAACTCTCTAGAAAGTGATGTAGAGTTTGAAATTACATAAAAGTCAAAACATGAAAAATGTAAAACACAACCAAACAAAACATTGGGATCAAATAATATTGTTTTATTGATAATAGAACTGTTCACAATGATTACAAGCACGGATGTTACAGTCTCCCCTACTTGTGGAAATTTCGTCCCGAAATTTATTTAGAGGAAACTCGTGGGAAAAGATGCGGATACTTCGCCTTCATTTGATCTTCACGTTCCCAAGTAAACTCGGGTTCACGTTTAGCTTCCCAGCGAACTTTGACCAAAGGAATGCGCTTGCGTTTAAGCCACTTGACTTCACGTTCCATGATTTCCACTGGCTTCTCAACAAATTTCAGTGTTTTGCCAACACAAATTTCGTCAAGCGGTATGTGGAGGTTCTCATCAGCTAAACACCTCTTGAGATTGGACACGTGAAAAGTTGGATGAACATTTCCAAGTTCAGGAGGTAACTCAAGTCTGTAGGCTACCTTTCCGATTCTTTCGACGATCTTGAATGGTCCAACGTATCTTGGTGCAAGTTTTCCTTTCTTTCCAAATCTGATCACACCTTTCCAAGGTGAGACCTTAAGTAATACTCGATCACCGACTTGAAATTCCAAGGGCTTGCATTTTGGATCCGCGTAACTCTTTTGACGTCTTCTAGATGTCTGAAGGTTATCACGAACTTTCTTTATCTTGTCAGTTGTCTCTAAAATGAGAACAGGCCCAGTAAGTTGAGCCTCGCCGATCTCATTCCAGCAGACTGGTGAATGACATTTTCGACCATAGAGAGCCTCGAAAGGAGCCATTTTGATGCTGGTGTGATAACTGTTGTTGTAGGAGAATTCAATCAACTTAAGATGTGAATCCCAACTACCACCAAAATCGATCACACAAGCTCTAAGCATATCCTCCAGAGTCTGGATTGTTCTCTCAGATTGACCATCCGTTTGCGGATGATAAGCTGTGCTCAGATTAAGTTGGGTCCCCATAGCAGATTGCATGGTTCTCCAAAAATGAGAAGTGAAACGAGCATCTCTGTCAGAAATGATGTTCAAAGGAACACCATGTCGAGCCACAACTTCAACCACATAGATTTTTGCAAGTCTGTCAGCAGGAAAATCCTCGCGGATTGGTAAGAAATGCGCTGATTTAGTAAGACGATCAACAACTACCCAGATGGCATCATGACCTTTCTTAGTGCGTGGAAGTTTGGTAACAAGATCCATAGTAATGTTTTCCCATTTCCAAACTGGGATCTCTGGTTGCACCAATAAACCCGAAGGACGTTGATGTTCAGCCTTAACCTTAAGACAAGTAAGGCATTTTGATACGTATAAGGCAATGTCTTTCTTCATACCAGGCCACCAATACTGAATACGAAGATCCTTATACATCTTATCTGAGCCCGGATGAATAGAATAACGAGACTTATGGGCTTCATCCATAAGCAAGGTACGAAGATCATCCTGGCTTGGGACCCACAAACGGTCCATGAAGTAATACGATCCATTGTCCTTCAGTTCAAGAGCAGGTGTTATGTGATAAGGAAATTCCTTATCCATTAAACCTTGTGAAACACAAGACTATTGAGCCTGAGAAATGCGGGCTTGGATATCGGATCGAGCTTGAATAACAGATTGAACACGAACACATTGAAGCTTAGTACGTTCCTTACGACTCAATGCATCAGCTACGACATTCGCCTTACCAGGATGGTAGCGAATTTCGCAGTCATAGTCGTTTAAAAGCTCAATCCAACGTCGTTGCCTCATGTTGAGTTCTTTCTGGTTGAAGATATGCTGAAGACTTTTGTGGTCCGTGAAAACCACACATTTTGTACCATACAAATAATGTCTCCAGATCTTTAGAGCGAAAACAACTGCACCCAACTCAAGATCATGAGTGGTGTAGTTCTTCTCATGTATCTTCAACTGCCTCGATGCATATGCTATGACTTTGTTCCTTTGCATCAGGACACAGCCAAGACCCAATTTAGATGCATCGCAATAAACGACGAAATCATCATTGCCCTCAAGCAATGTTAGAACAGGCGCGTCGCAAAGCTTCTGCTTCAAGTGTTGAAAAGCTTCCTCTTGTTTGAATCCCCAGTCAAAGGGTTTGTTCTTCTGAGTTAGAGCAGTTAGAGGAACTGCAATCTTTGAGAAGTTCTCAATGAAGCGGCGGTAATAACCCGCTAGACCAAGAAAAGAACGAACTTCAGTGGGAGTAGTAGGCGTATCCCAATCCTTAATCGCACTGATCTTGGAGGGATCTACATGAATACCTTGTTCGTTGATGATATGTCCTAAGAATTGAACTTCTTTAAGCCGGAATTCGCACTTGGAGAATTTGGCGAAAAGTTGCTCTTTCTTTAGGAGTTCCAGAGTAAGACGAAGATGTTGCTCGTGATCAGCTCGCGTCTTAGAATAAATCAAGATGTCGTCAATAAAAACAATGACGAACTGATCCAAATAAGGCTTGCAAACCCTATTCATTAAGTCCATGAAAACAGCAGGAGCATTAGTCAAACCGAATGGCATTACTGTGAACTCGTAATGCCCATACCGAGTGCGGAACGCCGTCTTGGGAATATCTTCTTCATGCACACGAAGTTGATGATATCCGGTGTGACAACCCTCAAAATCTTATGTATTCCGTACAATTTATTATTGATAATTAAAGTGTTTGACGACTGTGTGGAATTACTTAACTGCTTTCTGATATCTGTGTTATGCTTACACGTACTTGTTAATATACTAATAGTGTACAGAAAGGTCACTAAATAGTCCGTTATATTTTCCTAAGTGTTAGAAAGTAAAAACGTTACAAAATATATAAATAGGACGCTTTACGGATTAATTAAGCAGTTTAACGGATCAACACCGAACCGAACAACCGGACTTCACCCGGAACATAAAAATATTGTCAATGACATTGTTTTTCTTTTCTGAGCCAGCTAGGGTCCCCGAATACCCTAACACCCGTTACAATTTACAACACACTAGTAACTAATATTAAATCTCTAACTAACTAACTAACTAATACTTAACAATTAGTTACAATCTAACCATGGAACCCCCCCCCCTAACGAGATCGGTTCCCCATGGGGGACACCATCTTACAACTTTGATATAAATAATCCATGTTGCCTAAAATCTAGAAAGCACATTGTCTAGTGGACAAAGTATGAAGTTGGTTAATAAATATAACCTTAAGACTACAATTCATTACTTCAATACTTATCAAAATTGCACTCTCCCTCTCCTCTCTTTCTTTGAAATCGGCAGCCACAACCATCCACCATACCACCACCTTCAAGCCTCCTACAAGCCATTTTCTTACATACAAAGGTGCAAGGGATCACATAAGGAAGGTGCACTCGGGATCTCAAGGACCTCACTACGTTTCTTTTATCCACCACTTTTACGCCTTTGATCTTCCCTAGCCTTGTGCTAGTTGTAAGTGACTCTAAACGCCTTCTTGATCTTGTCTAGAGTGGTTAATAAGAGATTTGTCGGTTAAAAATTATGAGCATATAAGATCAAAGTCTAAAAGTCTACTAAAGTGATGAACAAGGTGGTTAATGGATGAATATTAGTGTAAAGCATGTAGATCTTGTGTGATTATGATTATTGGTTGATTATCTGATGTGTTGCTGGATTATATTGATGTTTGATGTTATTACGATCACTAAACATAATTAACGGATCAACCGAACACAAACTAGTAAGCTAGAGACTAAAAACAGCAATCTGTCCATACTTTACCGCCAACTTCAGTCGGCTGTAAACAGGTCGTAAATTCAACAAAAAACTGATATTTTGAATCTAAAATATGTTATTATAAAATACGGTTCTAATGGCACCAGAATCGTAATTTTTGGCCTCCGTTTACTATTTTTAAGTGTTAATTTGTAACAGCAGCTTAAGCTGAATTTTGACAGCAATAAATGGGTGTCATGCTTTCAGTCATAACCTGAGTTTTGTGATGAATCGGACCATGAAATTTGTACAGTAGATGAAAACCGATGCATTTGTAATTACCCCACTGGAATTTCGTAAATCGGACACTCGATGAATTTTTAATAAATTGTTCCGTGGACTGTGGTCAGAAATACACAAATCTGAGTTCAGTCCGAAATATGAATTTTTATAAAATATTGGTAATGAACCGGACCCCGATATTTTTACACAATAAAATATGGAACGTTTAAGACATCCTGTAAAAATTTGGGAATTTTTGGAATAATTTAACCATTTTATTAAAATGTCCGAAAACAGCCGGTATTGAATATAAATGCTGAAATGACATAAGTTGTGACTCGCGTGTCTAAATGTCGAGTATGCTATCTGTGAATGATCTAACATGTTATATATGTTATGTGCATTATCGTATGTTTGATTTTGAGTGGAGAATGGATGGGAAACTTAGATGGGCATAAACCGTTAAAATGATGCATGTTGTGTGATAGGTACGTGTAGGAACTTTGTGTTCTATTTGAAAGCCACTAAATGACTAACTGGTAAATCATACTAGGACGTGATTGACCGACCTTGACTGTTAGCTATATTTGAGAATCTAACCGAGCAAACCAAGGTGAGTTCTCACTTTTCTACAAAGCATGGTAAATTCCCGGTGGGAATGGGAATGGGTACAGGAATAGGGATTCCTCGTCCTTTGGGACGCGTTCAGGAATGTGAATTCCTCGTCCTTGAGACGTGTTCAGGAATGTAAATTCCTCGTCCTATTGGGACGTATTAGACTTACTGGACTAGAACTCTATCAGCGAAGTCCCTCCCTTTTTGTATCGACTTAATCGCCGAGGCTATGGCGAGCGGGTCATTAGTTAATAGCGCTATTAGGTTTAACAAACCTCACACCGTGCCAGTCGGACGGGCGTGTACTAATGGACTATGGCACGTCGGTGGTGATAGAACACCGACGCTAGGGCACAATTGATTTCTTTTGTTAGTAGTCGATATGATAAACGAGTCTGGTAGTATAAAATACTGGGGCAGCTCCCCACGGCCAAAGTGCCGGGCTGGATAGCCAGGGAAGGTGGACATGGGATGGTTAACTAATAAACGTTTTCGAACTATGGGGTAACCCCCACGGCTGGACGGCCGAATGAGATTAAACTATGTTTTTGGAAACAACACTAAAATGGACAACCAACCGTGAACTCACTCAACTTTGTTGTTGACTCGTTATTACATGCTTTGCAGGTCATTAGATGCTATGGAGCTTGCATATGGAGGTGGTCGTTGTGGGATGCGAACTGATATGTCCCGTACTTAATGAATAAACTTTATGAACTTATTTAACCTACGTTCTGGACTTTAAACTTATGAACTATGGACTTATATTTTATGCTTCCGCTGTTAACCTAAAATCGGTTTACTTCCTTTTGGTCACCAATCGTATTGTGTTTGGTTTTATTTACTTAATTATGTTGTTCAATATGATCGGTGGCTCGATCCTGGTCACGTCACGCCTCCAAGCGGTGATACTCCGCATGGTGGATTTTGGGGGTGTGACATCCGGAACGTAGATCAATCTTCGAAAAATAAGAAGCGCCCTGTAACTGATCAAAGAGGTCGTCTATGCGCGGTAGGGGATATCGATTCTTGATGGTAAGCTTGTTAAGCTCACGATAATCGATACACATCCTAAAGGATCCACCCTTCTTCTTGACAAAAAGAACGGGAGCACCCCAAGGTGAAAAGCTAGGACGGATAAAACCTTTGTCAGAGAGCTCCTGAAGCTGCTTAGACAACTCTTGCATCTCAGACGATGCAAGACGATATGGGGCTCTGGCAATGGGATTTGCACCAGGTACGAGATCAATGCGGAACTCGACTTGGCGTGCTGGAGGTAGACCATGTAACTCTTCAGGGAAAACTTCAGAATAATCCCGAACGACAGGAATATCTGAAATAGACTTACCCTTGCCTTTATCTGCTGTAACATGTGCTAAGAAAGCCACATAGTTCTTCCACAGATACTTCCGAGCTTTAAAACAAGACATGAGTTTGAGACCACCGGCAGGTTTCTCACCTTGAACCTGTAGGATCTCGCCTGTCGAAAGCGGCACACGAACAATCTTCTCAGAACAAACTATCTCAGCGTGATGCTTGGATAACCAATCCATACCCACAATGACGTCGAAGCTTCCAAGTTGCATCGGCGTGAGGTCAATAGGAAAAAGATGATCGTTAAGTTCAACTGGCAGTTGTGAAGAACAGAGTCAAGAACAATGGGTTCACCACTAGCAACTTCTACTGTCAAAGGTTTACCTAGTTTTGTTCTAGACACGCGAAGTAATGGCTCAAAAGACAATGACACAAAACTCTTGTCGGCACCCGAATCAAAAAGAACAGATGCAGGCTGATTATTAATAAAGAACGTACCATTCACCACATTATCGTCCGCCTGCGCCTCTTGGGCATTCAAGTTAAAAGCTCGCCCTCGAGCCTGAGCCTGATTTTGGTTCTGATTCTGATTTTGGTTGACTAGTCTTGGGCACCGGTTCCTGTAGTGGGTCAGATCCCCACAATTGTAGCACGAACCAGGAGGAAAATGAGGTCGTGCAGCTTGACCTTGTTGCTGAGCAAGAGGCTGAGCAACTTGTTGGGCTTGGTTTTGAACTGCCTGGTTCTGGTTAACAGGAATGCGGCAGGTGGCAGCAAGATGACCAGGCCTTCCGCAGTTGGTGCACTGACGACACTGGAGGTGTGGTTGATGATGGTCGTTACACCTGTTGCACAAAGGTGCATTGCCAAGATAAGGCTTCTTGGCTAGTGGTTGCGCAGGCTGATTTGGTGCAGCTTGAGCCTGTGCAGTAACAGCATAGTTTTGGGAAGCCTTCCGCTTCCTAGACCCTCCAGAATTCTTTCCCTTCTTGTTTTGACCTTTCTTGCTATCTTCCTTATCCGACACCTGCTTCTTACCCTTGTCACCCTTTTTGTGCAGCTTCCCCTTTCGAATCTGCGACTCAGTCAATGTCGCTGATAACTCGATCGCCTGACGGAGTGTGGTAGGGTTGCTACCAGTAATGATGACTTGTACCGAGTCAGGTAGGCCGTCGATGTATCTTTCGATAGCCTTGTCGAGTGGGGTAACCATAGTTGGGCAAAGCAGACTCAACTCTTCAAACCTATCAGTATAAGCCCTGTGCTCGCCACTGTCTTGTTTCAAGTCCTCAAACTCTTTCTCCAACGCTCGCTGTTCATGACGAGGACAGAATTCCCTCATCATAAGGGCCCTAAGTTCAGCCCAAGTTTGCGCTAGAGCAACTTCTGCACCCCGATCTCTCATAACCCCGTTCCACCATGTGAGAGCCCTCTTTTGAAACACGCTCGAAGAAAACTCGACCTTGCGATTATCCGGACACTGCACGTGGCGGAAAGTATTCTCAATGCTCTCAAACCATTGAAGAAGCCCAGTCCCTCCCTCAGAACCACTAAACTTGAGTGGTTTAGCCGAGTTAAAATCCTTGTATTTGCATGGAACATTGTTGTTGTTGTTGGCTTGTTGCCATTGAGCAAAGAGATTTGGGAATTGAGCAGCCATCTTCTGCGCAATGATTTCTGCCAGTTCGGCAGTTGCTATTTGGTTTTCGCGTTGAGGAGGCATTCTAAAAGAGGAAAACATGAAAGGAAATGAGTGAGATGATTGGATGAAAAGAATGAGATGAAACAAAATTAACAACGCAAAGATGGTGGTCATTTGTCCGCATTACCAAGCAAACAAACGACGCACAGTGACTAATCAAAGTAAATGGATCATAAATAATGTATCATGAAGACATGCTCGCCTATAAGTGAAAACTCATCCCAAGAATTCCCAGGTAAGCACAACTGGTCTCGCGTCTGATGAGATGTATACGAAGTGCTTGCCTAGACAAAAAACCCAGAATACAGGCATTCACTCTTCCAGTTTGCACGTGTTCACATTATTTAAAACCCAAAACGTTGACGAGATTTTGAAAATTTGAAGGCACAAGGCCAAAAATTTAGTCAAACTGGAAGGGTTCAAAACCTTACAAAAGAGGGTTCAAAACCTTGTAATAAATCATTCAAAAACAGAAGATTGTTTTTCAAAAATCGTTTCGAAAAATTTGGTTTCTTGTTTTGATAATCACCTAAGGATAGGTGATGTACATGTTTTAAGATCTAAACACAAGATAACTTGTGTTAGGGTCCTAGAAAGGTTATAGTCTAGGTCAAAGCATTACTAATAACCTAATTCCCTATAACCATTGGCTCTGATACCAACTCTTCTGTCACACCCCGACCACGTGTAACATACAAAACGTGGCGGAAACGTCGGGGAGTGTTGTAACAGAATTATTGTTTCACAACCATGGCATACAAAGTTATATTTTATTTATTAAACAAGAGTGTTACATTGTCTTAAACAGGAAACAAATAGTTTATAACATAATTAAACAAGTCTATCTCCATTTTTAGTCTCTAAGGCACAGGTCCGCCCTAGTGTCACGATCATCATCCTACGGAAAAGCTCCAGAAAACACATGTGAAAATAGGTACGTCAGCATAAAAATGCCTGTGAGATACACAGGTTTATGAAAATAAGGTTCATGACTTATGTTTAAGAAAATGTTTAATAACAGTCAGTCATGAACGTTGTAAATTGTTTTGTCTTGTAAATCATTTGAAAAACGATAAGATCAGATGATATGTATAAATAAGATCATAAAGTATGGTTAAATAAATAACCAAGTAAAATGATTTTGTATAAGATAAGTTGTTTTGTAAAACAATGTCTTGTGAAAAGTATGTTATTTGTATAAAATGTCATATGTCTAAATTGAAATGATTTAAAGAACGCTACAATATGTAATACCATACAAACACTTATATATAGGAAGTACTAGCGGCGTATCCACCATGCTTGTATCATATTACACATGCCTCGTTACTTAAATCACTTAAACAAACCACCAATGTATAAAGTCTATGTTTAAACCAATAGTCAAAAGTCCTTGTATAAGCCATGTCAAATGTTTATAAGTCCAAACGTAGTCAAGTAATGTGTAACAAATGTTATGTATTATAAGTAAAGTATTGTCACATAATCCAAATGTAGTAATGTACAAAACAAAGTAATTTGAATATATCAAAAAGTTATGTTTCGCAAAGTAATACATGTTACATTGATACAAACATTTATGTGGTGAGTTAACGCATACATTCAAGCCTTGAGACAGTCGGATAACCCTTTCAGTCAAGGTTATCAAAAGAAATGTTTTCGGATTCAGTCATTCCTTACATCCAAACTACCGAGCGGCGTAGCTAATGTTAATGAACGTATAATAGTCTCGTTTGTGCAAACCAAATGTCATAGCAAAAGTGAACATGTTATATGAAAACAATGTACTAAGTATGCTAAGTTAACATACAAAGCAGAAAAGTCTTGTAAATCAATGTGCTAGCATGCTATCAGTCAACATACATAGCATGTAATATAATGAAATCATGTACTATAATGTACTAACAAACATAGCAGGTATATGATGTGAAAACCGGAAAGCACGAAAGTAACAAGTAGGCACATGTGTTTCACCCCAAAACAGTTTGGAAAACAGTAAAAGAGGGGTTCTATGTACTCACTTGAGATTGCTCAGAAGTCCTAAGATGTCACACCCCGACCGCGTAAAACAACAAATCGCGGCGGAAACATCGGGGCGTGTTGCAACAGAATTAATGTTTCATAACCATGGATATCAAAAGTGTTTCGTTTTATTAAACATTGAATAATTACATCGTCTGGAAATCTAAATACACAATTTAAACATAATCTATCATTGTTATTGAGTCACTAAGGCCTTGTCCAGTCCTATGTGAGCATGCATCTTACCAATCGATATCATTCAACAATACCTGAAACATATGTGAAAACGAGGTCAGCAAAGAAATGCTGGCGAGTACATAGGTTTTGTGAAAATAAGATTCATGACTTCTGTTTTAAGAAAATGTTTAGTCATGAACCTTGTAATTTGCTTTGTCTTTGTAAATCATTCGAAAAATAATAAGTTCAGGTGATATGTATAAATAAGAGAAAAATGCATGATTAAATGAATAACCATGTAAAATGAGTTTGTATAAGATAAGTTGTTTGTAAATAATTGTCTTGTGAAAAGTATGTTACTTGTATAAAATGTTCTATGTCTCAAACTGAAGTGATTCAAATAACGCTACAATATGTAATACCATACAAACACTTATATATAGGAAGTACCAGCGGCGTATCCACCATGCTTGTATCATATTCCACACGCATTGTTACTTAATCACTTAGTCAAACCCTTTACCCAAAAAAAAATAATCACTTAGTCAAACCAAACCACCAAAGTAATGTTCATGCCCAATGTAAATCATGTAATATGTAAAACCAAAACCCAATCGTATATCGCTTTGAAGCCAATCGTTTACCCAATCGTTAAAACATCGTGTGAAAACCAATTGTTTACCCAATCGTTAAATTCGTTTTAGGTCGTGAAACTACTTATATGGTCGTCTCGCTAATAACATTCAAACCTTCTTGACTCGCATTAATAAACCCTTACCAAAGGATAGATTAACAATTCGCATTAATAAACCCTTACCAAAGGATAGATTAACATCTCGCATTAATAAACCCTTACCAAAGAGTAAATTAATAATTACAGATTCAGTCGCTACCCACAACACCCACACATAACTACGAGTGTAGTAAATAACGGGACTTGTCAGATCCTATGGTACCATAACCTAATACTGGTCGGCTTGATCATTGCTAATGAATGTCATTTGTTATGTAACCCAACCAACAAGTTTGTTCACTTTATTGAAATCGTTATTAGTTTTGTATAAATCGTCTTAATCGTTTTTGAAACCATCGTTATAACATCGAAAATCGTTTTGTTATCATCGTTAAAGCCTTGAAAACATTTAGCACATATGAGTCACCCCAAAACAATTGAAAGCAGTAAAATAGGGGAATAATGTACTCGCCTGAGAATGCTTAGAGGTCTTGAACAACAACCAAACAAAGCTAGAGAGAGCACGGAATCAGTCGACAATCTAAAACTATATAAATAAACCGGACTTAAATCGGGAGATCGGATAGGATGAGGCTTGGTAAACCAAATGAGTATTGGAACTCATATGATATGGTTTAACAAGGCCTACATACTACAATGAAACCAAACCTAAGTGCTTTCGACCCATCGCGACCCATTAAGGTAGCTTATGCTACTTTAACGCGTCGTGTGCGTGAAACGCGTTCGGACCGCCTAACTAGTCCTATGACAAGTAGAATATGCCTAAACATGTTACATAATCAGTTATGTGACAAAGGTTTAGGTTACATATGCTTAATTACCAATTATACATGAAAAGGGTATTCTGGTAATTTACCTAAGGCATATAAACTACCTATCATACAACTACTCAAACGATGTGACCATAGGGTATAACCTCGGAAGGTTATTCCCTACCTACTATGGTCACCTAATGTATTTGGTCGGATCCTAATGATCGACCAAATGGGTCGGGTTCGAGGTATAAGCGATTTATCAGATCGCTTACCCTACGACCCTAGACAACGTGGTAATCAGTAGGCATAGTCCCAAGGGACTATAACCAACGTGATTACACTCACGTTGCGAAGTTCAAACGAACTTTGCATTGACCATAACTGGTCAATGTAGAAAGTCAAACAAAGTTTGACTTTCAGACTCGAAAGACTCGAAAAGCAATAAAAGAATGAAAGAATACTTACGAAGGGTCCCCGAATGCTAATTTCGATCCGAGAATCTCAGGTATGAAACAATGGTTTCAACTTAGAGTTTCTAAGATCAAAATTCTAGTGATTATGAAGCATGGGGGGTGGGGTATTTATAGTAAAAGGTCCACCGTTAAGATCGTTTCTTGGAAACCGTGCTTTGATCTTGGCCTTACACCTCAAGATAATGGTTTTACAAAACCATGTGAGCCCATGGTATTTCCCAAAACCATGTGCACATCAAAAAAGCCCCTAGTATTGCCCAAAACCATGTGCAAAGGTGGTATAGACCAGATTCAATGTTTCTTCACAGAAAGTTTCAAAAATGGCAGATTTGGTCCCTGAAGTGTAATAATGCCTTTTCCGACGCGTTTAAGGCCCGTTAACCGCATTTCAAAGCTCTAAAATGAAGTTAAAGTAAAGGGAACTTAAAATGTTCTCAAAAATATCTCGGATGTCGGTTCGTTTAGCCGTACAGTTGCGTTGTTCGGCTAATTACGACGGAATGCGCATAAGCGCGAAAAAACGATCCAAATGACGCGACGAATGGATTTTTCTTAAGCCAAACTCTAAAGCATAATATAGTCATGCTTACATAAATTTTTGGATGTCCGGATGTATTCAGAACGTAAGTTATGCGCGAAAGTGCAAACTTGTGCACTTTTTAACACTTTTAGTCCCTGAATGACCCAAAAGTTTATTTTAGCACACCGAACACCTCAAAGCTTATTTCTAAGCTATGTAAAGGATATTTATGGTATGTTTAACTTATGGTCATGTTCCGGAATGTCTGTTACAGTTCAAATTGGCATACTTTCGCAGTTTGTCAACTTTAGTCCCTGTAAGCGATTTAACTTGATTTTGCCATACCAAAGCCTTCAAAACTTATTTCTAAGTTATGTAAAGGTTATTTAAGGTATGTTAAGCCTATGTCACTATTCCGGAGTGTTTGTTGCATTAAACTGGTTATATTTACGCATCGGTGCGCGTATAACCTTCCAGAAAGCGATTTAGAGTTTGAAATTGAACAAGAATTGATATGTGCAAATGATACACATATTTTTACAAATCCCAAGTATGAAATATAATATTTCATTGGTTTGGTATTTGTTTGATGGCCGTGGAGGCACAGGTGTTACAGTCTCCCCTACTTTAGGAAATTTCGTCCCGAAATTTATTTAGAGGAAACTTGTGAGAGTTTAAAACATGAAGTTGAAAAGACCGAACAACATTGGTTAGGGTTCTGAACTTCTAGTAACTTTAATAACATCATGCTTGCAATGTAAGAGGGATACTTATATACAAGTATATGAAGCATCATTGGTGCGTCCACCGTGCCTCATTTACATTGTTATCATTTTCTTATTGTTGTCACTATCGGTTCTTACACATAGTAAACCTTACTGGGTTTCTGTGCACTAAATTTCATAATTATGTACGCGTCCATAATTAGACAATTCCTTGCATAGTTTACACAGTCTATTTTATAATGTGTAGGGTAAAACCAAATGAACAATCCTGTGATGCGTGTAACTAGACCGCCATAGAGTCCTTTTAATTAAATCAATAAATGATCTAAATAGACTATCAAGGAGTCTGTTCAGCTACATCACTAGATGTCGTTCTTTAACCAAATTGCGAATCAATCTTTTAGACTAGACCACTCAAGGGTCTATCATCGAATCCTGGAATGGTACTATATAACCCAAGGGTCTTAACTACCACGTAGAAGCCCATAAGGATTTAAGGTAGTACCTTTTTAATATCCTACTATGAATCCCCCATATGAAGATATAAAAGATTCTATGAGGATTTGAAAATCGTTTACCACACAAAAACATAGAGGAGAACACATAAACATATATCACATAATCGCATAATCGTATACTCGCATAATTGTTTAAATTGACCTTTAAATTTGTTATCTTTGGACACGGGTATTTAATGCATACAAGGAATCAATTCTTAATTGCATCAATTTGGATGGATCCACATGAATACCCTGCTTGTTGACTATATGGCCCAAAAACTGAACTTCTTTAAGCCAAAATTTCCTCTTGGAGGATTTAGCGAAAAGTTTGTTCCTTCTTTAAGGGTTCCAATGTCAATGAAGGTGTTGTTCGTGATCGGCTCGGGACATGAATAGATCAAGATGTCATTAATAACAATGACGAACTGATCCAAATAAGGCTTGCAGACTCTATTTATTAAGTCCTTGAAGATGGCTGGAGCATTTGTCAACCCAAAAGGCATGACTGTAAACTCGTAATGGCCATACTTCGTGCAGAAAACCGTTTTGGGAATATCTTCTTCGAGAATACAAAGTTGATGATACCCAAAACGCAAATCGATCTCGGAAAATATGAAACGCTATGCAGTTGATCGGAGAAATCGTTGATTTAAGGTAGGGGATATCGATTCTTGATGATAAGCTTACTAGGCTTACGTTAATCGATATACATTCGAAAAGATTCATTTTTCTTTTCACAAGGAGGACAGGAGTTTCTCCAAGGTGAAAAGTTCGGACGGATGAATCCTTTATCAGACAACTCGTGAAGCTGTTTTGATAATTCTTGCATCTCGAACGGTGCAAGATGATAAGATACTTTAGATTTAAGAGAAACTAGTGTTTGAGGTTCTTAGGGAGATCACAAGTGATCATAAAAATGACAGAACCACACGAGTAGTTTCGTCTTTGTGGCGACATCATAAGGTTGGATCAAACATTCATACAATTGCATTAGTTGAAAATAAAAACCACAAATTTTTATTTATATAACAACCGCATTGTCTTTAAATGTTACAAGATAACAACCAGAGAAATTTCAAAATTCTACTTGTTCTTCATCATTGATTGCCTCATTGATGTTATACACTCGTCCACGTGCTGGATTTACATTGACGTTGACGTTCGCATTCGGGTTTGCGTTAGCATTTGCATTCACCAGTCTTGGGCAGTTGTGGCGGAAATGACCAATCTCTCCGCAATTGAAACATGAACCCAGTGGGAATCTCGCAACATTCCCTTGAACCTGAGCTTGAACCTGAGCAGCCTGATTTTGTCCCAGACGACAAATATTGGCCAAATGCCCAAGTCTACCACACGTTGTGCATTTCTTGCAATCTTGTTGTGCAACGTGATGACCATTGCAACGGGCACAATGTGGTGCGGTACCAGCATATGCCTTCTTTGCAGCTGGCTGTGCCGGTGGGTTTTGCAAGTTCTGAGCAGTCTGTGCTGTAACAGCAAAATTTTGGGCACCCTTCCGCTTCTTTGATTTCTTCGAAGTCTCAACTTCCTTATCCTTCTTGTTTTGACCTTTCTTGCTATCCTCCTTGTCAGACTCCTGCTTCTTACCCTTGTCACCCTTTCTGTGTAACTTATTCTTCTGAATCTGCGACTCGGTCAATGTCGCAGCTAACTCGATCGCCTGACGGAGTGTGGTAGGGCTACTACCAGTAAGGATGTCTTGTACCGTGTCAGGTAGGCCGTCAATGTACCTTTCGATAGCCTTGTCGAGTGGGGTAACCATTGTCGGGCAAAGCAAACTCAACTCCTCAAACCTATCAGTATACGCCCTGTGCTCACCACTATCTTGCTTCAACTCATCAAATTCCTTCTCCAAAGCTCGCTGCTCATGACGAGGACATAATTCCCTCATCATAAGGGCCCTAAGTTCAGCCCACGTCTGTGCTAGAGCAACTTCTGCACCACGATCCCTCATAACCCCGTTCCACCATGTGAGAGCCCTCTTCTGAAACACACTCGAAGAAAACTCGACCCTGCGATTGTCAGGACACTGCACGTGGCGGAAAGTATTCTCAATGCTCTCGAACCATTGAAGAAGCCCAGTCGCTCCTTCAGAACCACTAAACTTGAGTGGTTTAGCCTGGTTAAAATCCTTGTATTTACACTGTGCGTTATTGTTGTTGTTATTATTGCCGTTGTTGTATATCTCGTGGACTTGGGTTACAACCCCGGGAAGCACAGCAGCCACCTGCTGAGAGATCAGGGCTGCGAGTTCTTCAATAGTGAAAGTCCGAGCATCGGTTTGAGCATCGCGTCGAGGAGGCATTGTCTAAAAGAGGAAACATGAAATGAAACGAGAGAGAGAATTAGACGAAAAGAATGAGATGAAACAAATCTGATGAAAGCAAGGATAGTGGTCATTTGTTTGTTACTACAAAGCAACAAACGACCTCGGTGATTAATCAAAGTAAACAGGTCAAAAATAATGTATCGCGAAGACATGCTCGCCTATAAGTGAACACTCATCCCAAGAATTCCTAGGTAAGCACAACTGGTCTCGCGTCTGATGAGATATATACGAAGTGCTTGCCTAGACAGAAAACCCAGAATACAGGCATTCACCCTTCCAGTTTGCACGTGTTCACATTATTTAAAACCCAAAACTTTGAAGAGATTTTGAAAATTCAAAGGGGTTCAAAACCATATAACAGAGGGTTCAAAACCTTACAATAGAGGGTTCAAAACCTTGTAATCAATCATCCTAGAACAGATGATTAGTTTTCAAAGCGGTTTTGAATTTTATGTTCTTGTTGTGGTTGTCACCTAAGGATAGGTGACAGTATTGTTTTATGACTAAACGCAAGTAAACTCGCGTTAGGGTCCTAGAAAGGTTATAGACTAGGTCAAAGCATTACTAATAACCTAATTCCCTATAACCATTGGCTCTGATACCATCTTTCTGTCACACCCCGACCGCGTAAAACAACAAATCGCGGCGGAAACATCGGGGCGTGTTGCAACAGAATTAATGTTTCATAACCATGGATATCAAAAGTGTTTCGTTTTATTAAACATTGAATAATTACATCGTCTGGAAATCTAAATACACAATTTAAACATAATCTATCATTGTTATTGAGTCAC
The DNA here is from genome assembly GCA_030545235.1 of Helianthus tuberosus. NCBI lineage: Eukaryota > Viridiplantae > Streptophyta > Magnoliopsida > Asterales > Asteraceae > Helianthus > Helianthus tuberosus. The sequence goes on along the minus strand of CM060452.1, from coordinate 114,673,891 downwards.
TAAGGCCTTGTCCAGTCCTATGTGAGCATGCATCTTACCAATCGATATCATTCAACAATACCTGAAACATATGTGAAAACGAGGTCAGCAAAGAAATGCTGGCGAGTACATAGGTTTTGTGAAAATAAGATTCATGACTTCTGTTTTAAGAAAATGTTTAGTCATGAACCTTGTAATTTGCTTTGTCTTTGTAAATCATTCGAAAAATAATAAGTTCAGGTGATATGTATAAATAAGAGAAAAATGCATGATTAAATGAATAACCATGTAAAATGAGTTTGTATAAGATAAGTTGTTTGTAAATAATTGTCTTGTGAAAAGTATGTTACTTGTATAAAATGTTCTATGTCTCAAACTGAAGTGATTCAAATAACGCTACAATATGTAATACCATACAAACACTTATATATAGGAAGTACCAGCGGCGTATCCACCATGCTTGTATCATATTCCACACGCATTGTTACTTAATCACTTAGTCAAACCCTTTACCCAAAAAAAAATAATCACTTAGTCAAACCAAACCACCAAAGTAATGTTCATGCCCAATGTAAATCATGTAATATGTAAAACCAAAACCCAATCGTATATCGCTTTGAAGCCAATCGTTTACCCAATCGTTAAAACATCGTGTGAAAACCAATTGTTTACCCAATCGTTAAATTCGTTTTAGGTCGTGAAACTACTTATATGGTCGTCTCGCTAATAACATTCAAACCTTCTTGACTCGCATTAATAAACCCTTACCAAAGGATAGATTAACAATTCGCATTAATAAACCCTTACCAAAGGATAGATTAACATCTCGCATTAATAAACCCTTACCAAAGAGTAAATTAATAATTACAGATTCAGTCGCTACCCACAACACCCACACATAACTACGAGTGTAGTAAATAACGGGACTTGTCAGATCCTATGGTACCATAACCTAATACTGGTCGGCTTGATCATTGCTAATGAATGTCATTTGTTATGTAACCCAACCAACAAGTTTGTTCACTTTATTGAAATCGTTATTAGTTTTGTATAAATCGTCTTAATCGTTTTTGAAACCATCGTTATAACATCGAAAATCGTTTTGTTATCATCGTTAAAGCCTTGAAAACATTTAGCACATATGAGTCACCCCAAAACAATTGAAAGCAGTAAAATAGGGGAATAATGTACTCGCCTGAGAATGCTTAGAGGTCTTGAACAACAACCAAACAAAGCTAGAGAGAGCACGGAATCAGTCGACAATCTAAAACTATATAAATAAACCGGACTTAAATCGGGAGATCGGATAGGATGAGGCTTGGTAAACCAAATGAGTATTGGAACTCATATGATATGGTTTAACAAGGCCTACATACTACAATGAAACCAAACCTAAGTGCTTTCGACCCATCGCGACCCATTAAGGTAGCTTATGCTACTTTAACGCGTCGTGTGCGTGAAACGCGTTCGGACCGCCTAACTAGTCCTATGACAAGTAGAATATGCCTAAACATGTTACATAATCAGTTATGTGACAAAGGTTTAGGTTACATATGCTTAATTACCAATTATACATGAAAAGGGTATTCTGGTAATTTACCTAAGGCATATAAACTACCTATCATACAACTACTCAAACGATGTGACCATAGGGTATAACCTCGGAAGGTTATTCCCTACCTACTATGGTCACCTTGTAACACCTGTGTCATTTCAACCATCAAACAAATGCCAAACCAATGAAATATTGTATTTCATACTTTGGACTTGTATAAATATGTGTATCTTGTGCACATATCAACTCTTGTTCGATTTCAAACTCTAAATCGCTTTCTGGAAGGTTATACGCGCACTAATGCGTAAATATAACCAGTTTAATGCAACGAACACTCCGGAATAGTGAAATAGGCTTAACATACCTTAAATAACCTATACATAACTTAGATATAAGTTTTGGAAGGTTTGGTGTGGTGAAATCAAAGTTTAATCGCTTACAGGGACTAAAGTTGACAAACTGCGAAAGTATGCCAATTTGAACTGTAACAGACATTCCGGAACATGACCATAAGTTAAACATACCATAAATATCCTTTACATAGCTTAGAAATAGGCTTTGAGGGGTTCGGTGTGCTAAAATAAACTTTTGGGTCATTCAGGGACTAAAAGTGTCAAAAAGTGCACAAGTTTGCATTTTCGCGCATAACTTACGTTCTGAATACATCCGGACATCCAAAAATTTATGTGAGCATGACTATATTATATTTTAGTGTTCGCCTTAAGAATAATCCATTCGTCGCGTCATTTGGTTCGTTTTTCGCGCTTATGCGCATTCCGTCGTAATTAAGCGAACATCGCGTTCGTACGACCAAACGAACCATCATCCCGCATATTTTTGAGTATGTTTTGAGTTCCCTATACTTTAACTTCATTTTAGAGCCTTGAAATGAGGTTAACGGGGTTCAAACGCATCGAAAATCGCTTAAACAAGGTGCAGGGACCATTTCTGCAAAATCTGCCAAAACAGGGGCCTAGCGTGACGCGACGGGCCTTAGCGTCACGCGAGCCCCCATCTGGACCAGATTCAGTGTTTTAAATGCAAGTTGCAACCAATTAATCCTTAACCACATGTTTTAAGTGATGTGTCACTAAGTTAAGGAGCATTTGTGGCACCACAACTTCCCGACAAGTGTACGGCCTTGATCGTGCCCTCCTTTCCATGAAACGATCTTAACGGTTCTCCGAATACTATAAATACCCCATCACCCCAACCTCATTTCTTACAAGAATTCTGATTTGAGAGCTCTAAGTTGAAACCTTTGTTTCATACCTGAGTTCTTGGATCGAGATTAGCATTCGGGGACCCTTCGTAAGTATTCTTTCGTTCTTTTCCTTATCTTATTGCTTTTCGAGTCAGAAAGTCAAACTTTGTTTGACTTTCAGCGTTGACCAGTAATGGTCAATGCGAAGTTCGTTTGAACTTCGCAACGTGAGTGTAATCACGTTGGTCATAGTCCCTTGGGACTATGCCCACTGATTACCACGTTGTCTAGGGTCGTAGGGTAAGCGATCTGATAAATCGCTTATACCTCGAACCCGACCCAGTTTGGTCGATCATTAGGATCCGACCAAACACATTAGGTGACCATAGTAGGTAGGGAATAACCTTCCGAGGTTATACCCTATGGTCACATCGTTTAAGTAGTTGTATGATAGGTAGTTTATATGCCTTAGGTAAATTACCAGAATACCCTTTTCATGTATAATTGGTAATTAAGCATATGTAACCTAAACCTTTGTCACATAACTGATTATATAATATGTTTAGGCATATAACACTTGTCATAGGGCTAGTTAGGCGGTCCGAACGCGTTTCACGCGAACGACGCGTTAAAGTAGCATAAGCTACCTAAACGGGTCGTAATGGGTTGAAATCACTCAGGTTAAGTTTCATTTAGTATGTAGGCTTTGTTAAACCAAATTGTAACACCTGTGTCATTTCAACCATCAAACAAATGCCCAACCAGTGAAATATTGTATTTCATACTTGGGATTTGTAAAAATATGTGTATCGTTTACACATATCAATTCTTGTTCGATTTCAAACACTATATCGCTTTCTGGAAGGTTATACGCGCACTGATGCGTAAATATAACCAGTTTAATCCAACGAACACTCCGGAATAGTGAAATAGGCTTAACATACCTTAAATAACCTTTACATAACTTAGAAATAAGTTTTGAAGGCTTTGGTATGGCAAAAAAACATGTTAAATCGCTTACAGGGACTAAAGTTGACAAATTGCGAAAGTATGCCAATTTGAACTGTAACAGACATTCCGGAACATGACCATAAGTTAAACATACCATAAATATCCTTTACATAGCTTAGAAATAGGCTTTGAGGGGTTCGGTGTGCTAAAATAAACTTTTGTGTCATTCAGGGACTAAAAGTGTCAAAAAGTGCACAAGTTTGCATTTTCGCGCATAACTTACGTTCTGAATACATCTGGACATCCAAAAATTTATGTGAGCATGACTATATTATATTTTAGTGTTCGCCATAAGAAAAATCCATTCGTTTCGTCATTTGGATCGTTTTTCGCGCTTATGCGCATTCCGTCGTAATTAACCGAACATCGCGTTCGTACGGCTAAACGAACCGACATCCGAGATATTTTTGAGCATGTTTTAAGTTCCCTATACTTTAACTTCATTTTAGAGCTTTGAAATGGGGTTAACGGGCCTTAAACGTGTCAAAAATGGGCTGATTGCATTGCAGGGACCAAAACTGTAAATCTGCCAAAGTTGTTACCTTACGGACCTCAACATTGGCAGCTTTGAGGTCCGTAAAGCAAGTTCAGACCAGATGCAGAGTACTTAACAGCCTGTTTTCAGCAGATTTAACCACAACCACATGTTTGCAACTTGCTTAATCACTAAGATTAGGAGCATATGTGGCTCCATAACCTTTGTGACAAGTGTACGGCTCGGATCGTGGCACGATATTCAAGAAACGATCCTAGCGACTCTACTTTATCTATAAATACCCACCCCCCTTTGGCTTAAAAACCCACAAATCTGATCATTTGGGCTCTAAGTTGGAACCTTCGTTTCATACCTGAGCTATTTTGATCTGGGTTAGCATTCGGGGACCCTTCGTAAGTATTCTTTCGTTCTTTTCCTTATTTTTACTGCTTTTCGAGTCAGAAAGTCAAACTTTGTTTGACTTTCAGCGTTGACCAGTAATGGTCAATGCGAAGTTCGTTTGAACTTCGCAACGTGAGTGTAATCATGTTGGTCATAGTCCCTTGGGACTATGCCCACTGACTACCACGTTGTCTAGGGTCGTAGGGTAGGCGATCTAATAAATCGCCTATACCTTCGAACCCGACCCATTTGGTCGATCATTAGGATCCGACCAAACACATTAGGTGACCATAGTAGGTAGGGAATAACCTTCCGAGGTTATACCCTATGGTCACATCGTTTAAGTAGTTGTATGATAGGTAGTTTATATGCCTTAGGTAAATTACCAGAATACCCTTTTCATGTATAATTGGTAATTAAGCATATGTAACCTAAACCGTTGTCACATAACTGATTATGTAATATGTTTAGGCATATAACACTTGTCATAGGGCTAGTTAGGCGGTCCGAAAGCGTTTCACGCGAACGACGCGTTAAAGTAGCATAAGCTACCTAAACGGGTCGTAATGGGTCGAAATCACTCAGGTTAAGTTTCATTTAGTATGTAGGCTTTGTTAAACCAAATGACACGAGTCTCTACACTCGTTTGGTTTACAAACCCTAATACTACCCGATCTTCCGATCTAGGTCCGGTTAATTAACATAGTTACCTATATTAGGTGCCGTTTGATATCCGCGATCTCTAGCATTGTTTAGTTGTCACTCCAGAACTACTGAGCAATCTCAGGTGAGTACATAGACCCCTCTTTTACTGTTTTCCAAACTGTTTTGGGGTGGAACACATGTGCCTACTTGTTACTTTCATGCTTTCCTGTTTTGACATCATATACTTGCTATGTTCATTAGTACATTATAGTACATGATTTCATTACATTTCATGCTATGTATGCCCATTGTGTGCGTACTTAGTACATTGTTTTACATTACATTTTATGCTATGTATGCCCATTGTGTGCGTACTTAGTACATCGTTCTACATTACATTTCATGCTATGTATGCCCATTGTGTGCGTACTTAGTACATTGTTTTACGTTGCTTTTCTATTGCATATGCTTATCCAGCATATGAACACATTATACTACATATTGAACTGTTGTAATCATTTGACTGTGATCCGTTGATATCTGTGAACCGTTTGTATCTGTGAACCGTGTGAACCGTATTTGACATAGACATTTCGGCATAGACATTTTAACATGATTGACATTTGATCATGCATTTCCCACAAAACATAACTTTGATTTAAACCAAGTTTTACTTCAATACTTTGTTTTTGTGCATATGGTTTAGTTGAGACATTTCACTTGCCATACATGACATTCTGACATAGACATTTGACATGGATATTTGACATAGACATTTTGATATGATTTACATCTTGTCAATGAACACTTTGACATATTACCCAATACATTTGACAATTGATTTAAACATAGACTTCTTACATTGGTTGGTTTGGTTTGATTAAGTGATTAAGTAACGATGCGTGTGTAATATGATACAAGCATGGTGGATACGCCGCTGGTACTTCCTATATATAAGTGTTTGTATGGTATTACATATTGTAGCGTTATTTGAATCATTTCAGTTTGAGACATAGAACATTTTATACAAATGACATACTTTTCACAAGACATTGTTTTACAAACAACTTATCTTATCCAAACTCATCTTACATGGTTATTTATTTAACCATACATTATTTACTTATTTATACATATCATCTGATCTTATCGAATTTCAAATGATTTACAAAACAAAGCAAATTACAAGGTTCATGACTAAACATTTTCTCAAACATAAGTCATGGAACCTATTTTCACAAAACCTATGTATCTCACAGGCATTTTTATGCTGACGTACCTATTTTCACATGTGTTTTTCAGGAGCTGTTGCATAAGATGATCAAGATACACATAGGCAGACTTGGGCTTTAGTGAAAATAAAAGATGCATGACTAGTTAATTAAGGTTGTATTTCCTTGTTTGTTAAGACATTGTAACACTTTTAATCAATAAAACGAAACTTCAATTACCATGGATTTGACACAATTAATTCTGTTACAACACTTCCCGATGTTTCCGCCACGTTTCGTATGTTCTACGTGGTCGGGGTGTGACAGAAAAGATGGTATCAGAGCCAATGGTTATAGGGAATTAGGTTATTAGTAATTAGTAATGCTTTGACCTAGTCTATAACCTTCTTAGGACCCTAACGCGAGTTTACTTGCGTTTAGTCATAAAACAATACCGTCGCCTATCCTTAGGCAACGACCTCAACAAGAACATGAATTTCAAAACCGCTTTGAAAACTAATCATCTGTTCTAGGATGATTGATTACTAGGTTTTGAACCCTCTATTGTAAGGTTTTGAACTCTCTATTATATGGTTTTGAACCCCTTTGAGTTTCAAAATCTCGTCAAGGTTTTGGGTTTTAAATAATGTGAACACGTGCAAACTGGAAGGGTGAATGCCTGTATTCTGGGTTTTCTGTCTAGGCAAGCACTTCGTATACATCTCATCAGACGCGAGACCAGTTGTGCTTACCTGGGAATTCTTGGGATGAGTGTTCACTTATAGGCGAGCATGTCTTCGCGATACATTATTTTTGACCTATTTACTTTGATTATTTCACCGAGGTCGTTTGTTGCTTTGTAGTAACAAACAAATGACCACTATCCATTGCTTTCATCAAATTTGTTTCATCTCATTCTTTTCGTCTAATTCTCTCACTCGTTTCCTTTCATGTTTCCTCTTTTAGAATGCCTCCTCGACGCGAGAACCAGATAGCGACTGCCGAGCTGGCAGAAATCATTGCGCAGCAAATGGCTGCTCAATTCCCAAACCTCTTTGCTCAATGGAATCAAGCCAACAACAACAACAATGGTCCATGCAATTTCAAGAGTTTTAACTCGGCAAAACCACTCAAGTTTAGCGGTTCTGAGGGAGCGACTGGGCTTCTTCAATGGTTCGAGAGCATCGAGAATACTTTCCGCCACGTGCAGTGTCCTGACAATCGCAAGGTCGAGTTTGCTTCGAGTGTGTTCCAGAAGAGAGCCCTTACGTGGTGGAACGGTGTTATGAGAGATCGTGGTGCAGAAGTTGCTCTAGCACAGACATGGGCTGAACTTAGGGCACTTATGATGAAGGAATTCTGTCCTCGTCATGAGATCAGGACCTTGGAAAGGGAATTTGACGATCTTAAGCAAGACAGCGGCGAGCATCGAGCCTACACGGACCGTTATGAGGAGTTAAGTCTGTTATGCCCAAACATGGTCACGCCTTTGGATAAGGCGATCGAAAAGTACATTGATGGCCTTCCCGACTCAATACAAGACATTTTGACTGGTAGCAACCCTACTACTGTTAGGCAGGCCATTGAGTTATCTGCAACCTTGACTGAATCGCAGATCAGGAAACGTAAGCTTTTCCGAAAGGGTGACAAGAAACTGGTCGAGGAATCGAAACCAATCGAGGAATCAAAGACCATGGATGAACAGACTGGATCCTCTAAGAAGTCAAAGAAGCGAAAGGCTTCTCAGAACTTCGCCGTGGTCGCTCACAATGATCAAGCCGTCCCCAACCAACCAGCTCAACCCCCTGCCAGGAAACCCTACAAAGGAACTGCACCCATGTGCAACCAATGTGGCCTACATCATCATGCTGGTGTGAAGTGCCGCACATGCCAAGTTTGCGGACTTATAGGTCATACAGCGAGGGTTTGCCCAACAGCAGCAGCACCAAATCAGATTAACGACAATCCTGCTCAAGCTCGTTTCCCACTGGGATCTTGCTACAACTGTGGCGAGATGGGCCATTTTAGTAGAAATTGCCCAAGACTTGCTGATGCAAATCCAGCGCAGGGATGAGTATCTGACCGACAGAAGATAACGCTGTTTAGAAAATAATTGAGCCTTATGTATTATTTTCTTTTATCACAATCTATGAAACAGTTGTTGTTATTGTTGTTTATAAATAAATCTTTCATTTACATTTCAATATGTTTATGTGGTTGCATGTATAAACATATCCCATACAATACCGACAATCAAGGAACCGCATTCCTTGAAGAACAGACTACTTCCAAATTTCTTCCCTTGTATAATCTCTTGCGTTTCCACGAAAATCCTAAGTACCCGTTTCTTCCAAGAGAAACGATGTACGAGGCGCCAAGTTAATAGCAATCAATAACAAGAAAATAACAATTAAACAATTATGTGGTTATGTGCTTATGTGTTATCCTTTATGTGTCATGTGATCCAATTTATGTTATTCAAATCCTCGTAAAATCTTACATATCTTTGTGCAAGAGATTCATAGTAGGATACCCAAAGGTACTACTTAAATCCTTAATGGACTTCTACGTTGTAGTTAAAGTCCCTTGGATTATAATGTACTACTTCATAATTAGACCCCTTTTGTGGTCTAGTTAAACAGATTGATCCAAAAATCTGGTTAGGGATATCATGTGATGATATAGCTGAAAGGACTCCTTAGTGGCCTAATTAAGAAGATCCTCTGTTGATCTAATTAAAAGGACCCTATGGTAGTCTAGTCACTTTCATCTCAGGTTTGATATCTTTCCCCACAACATTTCAAAACAAACTGTGCGGACTGTGCAAGGAATTACGTAATTATGGATGCATACATAATTATGGAATTTAGTGCACAGAAATCACAGCAAGTTCTATCATGTATCAAGAGTTAACCCTATTCATTTCCAATTCTGATGAAGCATCCGTTGAGGAAAAATGAACTAGCTATTCATTTTTCACTTCTGAAGAATATCCGTTGAGGAAATGAATATCCGTTGTTTATCTTTTCATTTCCATTCTGAAGAATAACCGTTGAGGAAAATGAATTATCCATTCATTTTCGTTCTAAAGAATATCCGTTGAGGAAATGAATATCCGTTGTTTATCTTTTCATTTCCATTCTGAAGAATAACCGTTGAGGAAAATGAATTATCCATTCATTTTCGTTCTAAAGAATATCCGTTGAGGAAATGAATATCCGTTGTGAAATCCTTCATTTCCAACTCTGAGGAAGCAACCGTTGAAAATGACTCCGTTAGTTCATTTTCGTTTCTGAAGATTTATCCGTTGAGGAAATGAATATCCGTTGTGTAATCCTTCATTTCCAACTCTGAGGAAATAACCGTTGAAAATGACTCCGTTAGTTCATTTTCGTTTCTGAAGATTTATCCGTTGAGGAAATGCATATCCGTTGATTTTTCTTTCATTTCAAATTCTGAAGAACAAACCGTTGAGGAAAATGACCCCGTTTGTTCATTTTCGTTCTGAAGAATATCCGTTGAGAGAAATGAATATCCGTTGATTTTTCTTTCATTTCAAATTCTGAAGAACAAACCGTTGAGGAAAATGACCCCGTTTATTCATTTTCGTTCTGAAGAATATCCGTTGAGAGAAATGAATATCCGTGGATTATTCCTTCATTCCCATTTCTGACAAAGAATCCGTTGAGAAAGAATGAATCATCCATTCATTTTCACTTCTGAAGAATATCCGTTGAGGGAAATGTATATCCGTTTAGTTAATTCCTTTATTTTCCATTTCCGAAGAACCCGTTGAAGAAAATGACTCTGTTCGTTCATTTTCGCTTCTGAAAAATATCCGTTGAGGAAAATAATCAGATTATGCTTTACATATCTTTGATGACTATTTGAAACAAAGTCATAGACAGACTCCTACGAATTAATTTCGGGACGAAATTTCCTAAAGTAGGGGAGACTGTAACACCTGTGTCATTTCAACCATCAAACAAATGCCCAACCAGTGAAATATTGTATTTCATACTTGGGATTTGTAAAAATATGTGTATCGTTTACACATATCAATTCTTGTTCGATTTCAAACACTATATCGCTTTCTGGAAGGTTATACGCGCACTGATGCGTAAATATAACCAGTTTAATCCAACGAACACTCCGGAATAGTGAAATAGGCTTAACATACCTTAAATAACCTTTACATAACTTAGAAATAAGTTTTGAAGGCTTTAGTATGGCAAAAAAACATGTTAAATCGCTTACAGGGACTAAAGTTGACAAACTGCGAAAGTATGCCAATTTGAACTGTAACAGACATTCCGGAACATGACCATAAGTTAAACATACCATAAATATCCTTTACATAGCTTAGAAATAGGCTTTGAGGGGTTCGGTGTGCTAAAATAAACTTTTGTGTCATTCAGGGACTAAAAGTGTCAAAAAGTGCACAAGTTTGCATTTTCGCGCATAACTTACGTTCTGAATACATCTGGACATCCAAAAATTTATGTGAGCATGACTATATTATATTTTAGTGTTCGCCATAAGAAAAATCCATTCGTTTCGTCATTTGGATCGTTTTTCGCGCTTATGCGCATTCCGTCGTAATTAACCGAACATCGCGTTCGTACAGCTAAACGAACCGACATCCGAGATATTTTTGAGCATGTTTTAAGTTCCCTATACTTTAACTTCATTTTAGAGCTTTGAAATGGGGTTAACGGGCCTTAAACGTGTCAAAAATGGGCTGATTGCATTGCAGGGACCAAAACTGTAAATCTGAAAAAGTTGTTACTTTACGGACCTCAACATTGGCAGCTTTGAGGTCCGTAAAGCAAGTTCAGACCAGATGCAGAGTACTTAACAGCCTGTTTTCAGCAGATTTAACCACAACCACATGTTTGCAACTTGCTTAATCACTAAGATTAGGAGCATATGTGGCTCCATAACCTTTGTGACAAGTGTACGGCTCGGATCGTGGCACGATATTCAAGAAACGATCCTAGCGACTCTACTTTATCTATAAATACCCACCCCCCTTTGGCTTAAAAACCCACAAATCTGATCATTTGGGCTCTAAGTTGGAACCTTCGTTTCATACCTGAGCTATTTTGATCTGGGTTAGCATTTGGGGACCCTTCGTAAGTATTCTTTCGTTCTTTTCCTTATTTTTACTGCTTTTCGAGTCAGAAAGTCAAACTTTGTTTGACTTTCAGCGTTGACCAGTAATGGTCAATGCGAAGTTCGTTTGAACTTCGCAACGTGAGTGTAATCACGTTGGTCATAGTCCCTTGGGACTATGCCCACTGACTACCACGTTGTCTAGGGTCGTAGGGTAGGCGATCTAATAAATCGCCTATACCTTCGAACCCGACCCATTTGGTCGATCATTAGGATCCGACCAAACACATTAGGTGACCATAGTAGGTAGGGAATAACCTTCCGAGGTTATACCCTATGGTCACATCGTTTAAGTAGTTGTATGATAGGTAGTTTATATGCCTTAGGTAAATTACCAGAATACCCTTTTCATGTATAATTGGTAATTAAGCATATGTAACCTAAACCGTTGCCACATAACTGATTATGTAATATGTTTAGGCATATAACACTTGTCATAGGGCTAGTTAGGCGGTCCGAAAGCGTTTCACGCGAACGACGCGTTAAAGTAGCATAAGCTACCTAAACGGGTCGTAATGGGTCGAAATCACTCAGGTTAAGTTTCATTTAGTATGTAGGCTTTGTTAAACCAAATGACACGAGTCTCTACACTCGTTTGGTTTACAAACCCTAATACTACCCGATCTTCCGATCTAGGTCCGGTTAATTAACATAGTTACCTATATTAGGTGCCGTTTGATATCCGCGATCTCTAGCATTGTTTAGTTGTCACTCCAGAACTACTGAGCAATCTCAGGTGAGTACATAGACCCCTCTTTTACTGTTTTCCAAACTGTTTTGGGGTGGAACACATGTGCCTACTTGTTACTTTCATGCTTTCCTGTTTTGACATCATATACTTGCTATGTTCATTAGTACATTATAGTACATGATTTCATTACATTTCATGCTATGTATGCCCATTGTGTGCGTACTTAGTACATTGTTTTACATTACATTTTATGCTATGTATGCCCATTGTGTGCGTACTTAGTACATCGTTCTACATTACATTTCATGCTATGTATGCCCATTGTGTGCGTACTTAGTACATTGTTTTACGTTGCTTTTCTGTTGCATATGCTTATCCAGCATATGAACACATTATACTACATATTGAACCGTTGTAATCATTTGACTGTGATCCGTTGATATCTGTGAACCGTTTGTATCTGTGAACCGTGTGAACCGTATTTGACATAGACATTTCGGCATAGACATTTTAACATGATTGACATTTGATCATGCATTTCCCACAAAACATAACTTTGATTTAAACCAAGTTTTACTTCAATACTTTGTTTTTGTGCATATGGTTTAGTTGAGACATTTCACTTGCCATACATGACATTCTGACATAGACATTTGACATGGATATTTGACATAGACATTTTGATATGATTTACATCTTGTCAATGAACACTTTGACATATTACCCAATACATTTGACAATTGATTTAAACATAGACTTCTTACATTGGTTGGTTTGGTTTGATTAAGTGATTAAGTAACGATGCGTGTGTAATATGATACAAGCATGGTGGATACGCCGCTGGTACTTCCTATATATAAGTGTTTGTATGGTATTACATATTGTAGCGTTATTTGAATCATTTCAGTTTGAGACATAGAACATTTTATACAAATGACATACTTTTCACAAGACATTGTTTTACAAACAACTTATCTTATCCAAACTCATCTTACATGGTTATTTATTTAACCATACATTATTTACTTATTTATACATATCATCTAATCTTATCGAATTTCAAATGATTTACAAAACAAAGCAAATTACAAGGTTCATGACTAAACATTTTCTCAAACATAAGTCATGGAACCTATTTTCACAAAACCTATGTATCTCACAGGCATTTTTATGCTGACGTACCTATTTTCACATGTGTTTTTCAGGAGCTGTTGCATAAGATGATCAAGATACACATAGGCAGACTTGGGCTTTAGTGAAAATAAAAGATGCATGACTAGTTAATTAAGGTTGTATTTCCTTGTTTGTTAAGACATTGTAACACTTTTAATCAATAAAACGAAACTTCAATTACCATGGATTTGACACAATTAATTCTGTTACAACACTCCCCGATGTTTCCGCCACGTTTCGTATGTTCTACGTGGTCGGGGTGTGACACAAATGACACGAGTCTCTACACTCGTTTGGTTTACAAACCCTAATGCTACCCAATCTTCCGATCTAGGTCCGGTTTATTAACATAGTTACCTATACTAGGTGCCGTTTGATATCCGCGATCTCTAGCATTGTTTGGTTGTTACTCAAGGACTTCTGAGCAATCTCAAGTGAGTACATAGAACCCCCTCTTTTAAATGTTTTCAAGGTGTTTATGTGAGTACATAGAACCCCCTCTTTTAAATGTTTTCAAGGTGTTTATGTGAGTACATAGACCCCTCTTTTACTGTTTTCCAAACTGTTTTGGGGTGGAACACATGTGCCTACTTGTTACTTTCATGCTTTCCTGTTTTGACATCATATACTTGCTATGTTCATTAGTACATTATAGTACATGATTTCATTACATTTCATGCTAGGTGTGCCCATTGTGTGCATTACTTAGTACATTGTTTTACACTACCTTTCATGCTAGGTGTGCCCATTGTGTGCATTACTTGGTACATTGTTTTACATTACATTTTGTTGCATATGCTCATCCAGTATATGAACACATTATATTACATTTTGAACCGTTGCATATGCTTACCCAGCATATGAACACATTATACTACATATTGAACCGTTGAAATCATTTGACTGTGATTCGTTGATATCTGTGAACCGTTTGTATCTGTGAACCGTGTGAACCGTATTTGACATAGACATTTCAGCATAGACATTTTAACATGATTGACATTTGATCATGCATTTCCCACAAAACATAACTTTGATTTAAACCAAGTTTTACTTCAATACTTTGTTTTTGTGTATATGGTTTAGTTGAGACATTTCACTTGCCATACATGATATTTTTGACATAGACATTTGACATGGATAATTGACATAGACATAGACATTTGACATGGATATTTGACATAGACATTTTGACATTGGTTTGGTTTGATTAAGTGATTAAGTAACGATGCGTGTGTAATATGATACAAGCATGGTGGATACGCCGCTGGTACTTCCTATATATAAGTGTTTGTATGGTATTACATATTGTAGCGTTATTTGAATCATTTCAGTTTGATACATATAACATTTTATACAAATAACATACTTTTCACAAGACATTGTTTTACAAACAACTTATCTTATACAAATCCATTTTACTATGGTTATTCATTTAACCATACATTATTCATTTATTTATACATATCATCTGAACTCATTGTTTTTCAAATGATTTACAAAACAAAGCAAATTACAAGGTTCATGACTAAACATTTTCTGAAACATAAGTCATGAAACTTATTTTCACAAAACCTATGTATCTCACAGGCATTTTTATGCTGACGTACCTATTTTCACATGTGTTTTTCAGGAACTGTTGCATAAGATGATCAAGATACACATAGGCAGACTTGGGCTTTAATGACAATAAAAGATGCAAGACTAGTTAATATTGTTGTATTTCTTGTTTGTTAAGACATTGTAACACTTTAATCAATAAAACGAAACTTCAATTGCCATGGATTTGAAACAATTAATTCTGTTACAACACTCCCCGACATTTCCGCCACGTTTGTATGTTCTACGTGGTCGGGGTGTGACAGAAAAGATGGTATCAGAGCCAATGGTTATAGGGAATTAGGTTATTAGTAATGCTTTGACCTAGTCTATAACCTTCTTAGGACCCTAACGTGAGTTTACTTGCGTTTAGTCATAAAACAATACCGTCACCTATCCTTAGGCGACGACCACAACAAGAACATAAATTTCAAAACCGCTTTGAAAACTAATCATCTGTTCTAGGATGATTGATTACTAGGTTTTGAACCTTCTATTGTAAGGTTTTGAACCCTCTATTGTAAGGTTTTGAACCCCTTTGAGTTTTCAAAATCTCGTCAAGGTTTTGGGTTTTAAATAATGTGAACACGTGCAAACTGGAAGGGTGAATGCCTGTATTCTGAGTTTTCTGTCTAAGCAAGCACCTCGTATACATCTCAACCAGACGCGAGACCAGTTGTGCTTACCTGGGAATTCTTGGGATGAGTGTTCACTTATAGGCGAGCATGTCTTCGCGATACATTATTTTTGACCTATTTACTTTGATTATTCACCGAGGTCGTTTGTTGCTTTGTAGTAACAAACAAATGACCACTATCCATTGCGTTCATCAAATTTGTTTCATCTCATTCTTTTCGTCTAATTCTCTCACTCGTTTCCTTTCATGTTTCCTCTTTTAGAATGCCTCCTCGACGCGAAAACCAGATAGCGACTGCCGAGCTGGCAGAAATCATTGCGCAGCAAATGGCTGCTCAATTCCCAAACCTCTTTGCTCAATGGAATCAAGCCAACAACAACAACAATGGTCCATGCAATTTCAAGAGTTTTAACTCGGCGAAACCACTCAAGTTTAGTGGTTCTGAGGGAGCGACTGGGCTTCTTCAATGGTTCGAGAGCATTGAGAATACTTTCCGCCACGTGCAGTGTCCTGACAATCGCAAGGTCGAGTTTGCTTCGAGTGTGTTCCAGAAGAGAGCCCTTACGTGGTGGAACGGGGTTATGAGAGATCGTGGTGCAGAAGTTGCTCTAGCACAGACATGGGCTGAACTTAGGGCCCTTATGATGAAGGAATTCTGTCCTCGACACGAGATCAGGGCTTTGGAAAGGGAATTCGACAATCTGGAGCAAGACAGCGGTGAGCATAGAGCCTACACGGACCGTTATGAGGAGTTGAGTCTGTTATGCCCAAACATGGTCACGCCTTTGGATAAGGCAATCGAAAAGTACATTGATGGCCTCACTGATTCAATACAAGACATTTTGACTGGTAGCAACCCTACTACAGTTAGACAGGCCATTGAGCTATCTGCAACCTTGACTGAATCAAAGATCAGGAAAGGTAAACTTTTCCGAAAAGGTGACAAGAAGCCGGTCGAAGAATCGAAACCAATCGAGGAATCAAAGATCATGGATGAACAGACTGGATCCCCTAAGAGTTCAAAGAAACGAAAGGCTTCTCAGAACTACGCTGTGGTCGCTCACAATGATCAAGCCGTCCTCAACCAACCAGCTCAACCCCCTGCCAGGAAACCCTACAACGGAACTGCACCCTTGTGCAACCAATGTGGCCTACATCACCATGCTGGGGTGAAGTGCCGCACATGCCAAGTTTGCGGACTTATAGGTCACACAGCTAGGGTTTGCCCAACCGCAGTTGCACCAAATCAAGCTGGCAACAATCCTGCTCAAGCTCGTTTTCCACCGGGATCTTGCTACAACTGTAGCGAGATGGGCCATTTTCGTAGAAATTGCCCAAGGCTTGCTAATGCAAATCCAGCGCAGGGATGAGCATATGATCAACCAGAAGACAACATCGTTTAGAAATAATCACGTCTTATGTATTATTTTCTTTTGTTGTCAAGATCCAAGAAAGAGTTGTTATCGTTGTTTATAAATAAATCTTTTACATTGCAATGTATTTATGTGATTGTATGTATAAACAACATATCCCCTACAATACCGACAATCAAGGAACCGCATTCCTTGAAGAACAGACTACCCCCAAATTTCTTCCATTATACGATCTCTTGCGTTTTTCACGAAAATCCTAAGTACCCGTTTCTTCCAAGAGAAACGAAGTACGAGGTGCCGAGTTAATAGCAATCAATAACAAGATAATAACAATTAAACAACTATGTGATTATGTGGTTATGAACATTACAAGACAAACTGTGCGGACTATGCAAGGAATTACGTAATTATGGATGCATACATAATTATGGAATTTAGTGCACAGAAACCACAGCGAGCTTTGTCATGTACCTAGAAGTTAACCCTATTCGTTTCCAATTCTGATGAAGTATCCGTTGAGGAAAAATGAACTAGCTATTCATTTTTCACTTCTGAAGAATATCCGTTGAGGAAATGAATATCCGTTTATCCTTCATTTCCAATTCTGAAGAATACCCGTTGAGGAAAATGACTCCGTTTGTGCATTTTCGTTCTGAAGAGTATCCGTCGAGGGAAATGAATATCCGTTTATTTAATCCTTCATTTCCGAACCTGAGGAAACAACCGTTGAAAATGACTCCGTTAGTTCATTTTCGTTTCTGAAGATTATCCGTTGAGGAAATGAATATCCGTTTGTCTATCATTTTCATTTCCGTTTCTGAGGAAGCAACCGTTGAAAATGACTCTGTTTGTTCATTTTCGTTTCTGAAGATTTTCCGTTGAGGAAATGAATATCCGTTTGTCTATCATTTTCATTTCCGTTTCTGAGGAAGCAACCGTTGAAAATGACTCTGTTTGTTCATTTTCGTTTCTGAAGATTATCCGTTGAGGAAATGAATATCCGTTTGTCTATCATTTTCATTTCCGTTTCTGAGGAAGCAACCGTTGAAAATGACTCTGTTTGTTCATTTTCGTTTCTGAAGAATTGTCCGTTGAGGAAATGAATATCCGTTTGTCTATCATTTTCATTTCCGTTTCTGAGGAAGCAACCGTTGAAAATGACTCTGTTTGTTCATTTTCGTTTCTGAAGAATTGTCCGTTGAGGAAATGAATATCCGTTTGTCTATCATTTTCATTTCCGTTTCTGAGGAAGCATCTGTTGAAAATGACTCCGTTTGTTCATTTTCGTTTCTGAAGATTGTCCGTTAAGGAAATGAATCCCCGTCTGTTTATTCCTTCATTTCCGCTTCTGAAGAATATTCGTTGAGGAAAATGACTCCGTTTGTTCATTTTCATTCTGAAGAATGTCCGTTAAGGAAATGACAGGATTAGGCTTCACATATCTCTGGTGGTTATCTGACACAAAGTCACAAATAGACTCCTACGAATTAATTTCGGGACGAAATTTCCTAAAGTAGGGGAGACTGTAACACCTGTGTCATTTCAACCATCAAACAAATGCCAAACCAATGAAATATTGTATTTCATACTTTGGACTTGTATAAATATGTGTATCTTGTGCACATATCAACTCTTGTTCGATTTCAAACTCTAAATCGCTTTCTGGAAGGTTATACGCGCACTAATGCGTAAATATAACCAGTTTAATGCAACGAACACTCCGGAATAGTGAAATAGGCTTAACATACCTTAAATAACCTATACATAACTTAGATATAAGTTTTGGAAGGTTTGGTGTGGTGAAATCAAAGTTTAATCGCTTACAGGGACTAAAGTTGACAAACTGCGAAAGTATGCCAATTTGAACTGTAACAGACATTCCGGAACATGACCATAAGTTAAACATACCATAAATATCCTTTACATAGCTTAGAAATAGGCTTTGAGGGGTTCGGTGTGCTAAAATAAACTTTTGGGTCATTCAGGGACTAAAAGTGTCAAAAAGTGCACAAGTTTGCATTTTCGCGCATAACTTACGTTCTGAATACATCCGGACATCCAAAAATTTATGTGAGCATGACTATATTATATTTTAGTGTTCGCCTTAAGAATAATCCATTCGTCGCGTCATTTGGTTCGTTTTTCGCGCTTATGCGCATTCCGTCGTAATTAAGCGAACATCGCGTTCGTACGACCAAACGAACCATCATACCGCATATTTTTGAGTATGTTTTGAGTTCCCTATACTTTAACTTCATTTTAGAGCCTTGAAATGAGGTTAACGGGGTTCAAACGCATCGAAAATCGCTTAAACAAGGTGCAGGGACCATTTCTGCAAAATCTGCCAAAACAGGGGCCTAGCGTGACGCGACGGGCCTTAGCGTCACGCGAGCCCCCATCTGGACCAGATTCAGTGTTTTAAATGCAAGTTGCAACCAATTAATCCTTAACCACATGTTTTAAGTGATGTGTCACTAAGTTAAGGAGCATTTGTGGCACCACAACTTCCCGACAAGTGTACGGCCTTGATCGTGCCCTCCTTTCCATGAAACGATCTTAACGGTTCTCCGAATACTATAAATACCCCATCACCCCAACCTCATTTCTTACAAGAATTCTGATTTGAGAGCTCTAAGTTGAAACCTTTGTTTCATACCTGAGTTCTTGGATCGGGATTAGCATTCGGGGACCCTTCGTAAGTATTCTTTCGTTCTTTTCCTTATCTTATTGCTTTTCGAGTCAGAAAGTCAAACTTTGTTTGACTTTCAGCGTTGACCAGTAATGGTCAATGCGAAGTTCGTTTGAACTTCGCAACGTGAGTGTAATCACGTTGGTCATAGTCCCTTGGGACTATGCCCACTGATTACCACGTTGTCTAGGGTCGTAGGGTAAGCGATCTGATAAATCGCTTATACCTCGAACCCGACCCAGTTTGGTCGATCATTAGGATCCGACCAAACACATTAGGTGACCATAGTAGGTAGGGAATAACCTTCCGAGGTTATACCCTATGGTCACATCGTTTAAGTAGTTGTATGATAGGTAGTTTATATGCCTTAGGTAAATTACCAGAATACCCTTTTCATGTATAATTGGTAATTAAGCATATGTAACCTAAACCTTTGTCACATAACTGATTATGTAATATGTTTAGGCATATAACACTTGTCATAGGGCTAGTTAGGCGGTCCGAACGCGTTTCACGCGAACGACGCGTTAAAGTAGCATAAGCTACCTAAACGGGTCGTAATGGGTCGAAATCACTCAGGTTAAGTTTCATTTAGTATGTAGGCTTTGTTAAACCAAATGACACGAGTCTCTACACTCGTTTGGTTTACAAACCCTAATGCTACCCAATCTTCCGATCTAGGTCCGGTTTATTAACATAGTTACCTATACTAGGTGCCGTTTGATATCCGCGATCTCTAGCATTGTTTGGTTGTTACTCAAGGACTTCTGAGCAATCTCAAGTGAGTACATAGAACCCCCTCTTTTAAATGTTTTCAAGGTGTTTATGTGAGTACATAGAACCCCCTCTTTTAAATGTTTTCAAGGTGTTTATGTGAGTACATAGACCCCTCTTTTACTGTTTTCCAAACTGTTTTGGGGTGGAACACATGTGCCTACTTGTTACTTTCATGCTTTCCTGTTTTGACATCATATACTTGCTATGTTCATTAGTACATTATAGTACATGATTTCATTACATTTCATGCTAGGTGTGCCCATTGTGTGCATTACTTAGTACATTGTTTTACACTACCTTTCATGCTAGGTGTGCCCATTGTGTGCATTACTTGGTACATTGTTTTACATTACATTTTGTTGCATATGCTCATCCAGTATATGAACACATTATATTACATTTTGAACCGTTGCATATGCTTAC
This sequence comes from Helianthus tuberosus, assembly GCA_030545235.1. Classification (NCBI taxonomy): domain Eukaryota; kingdom Viridiplantae; phylum Streptophyta; class Magnoliopsida; order Asterales; family Asteraceae; genus Helianthus; species Helianthus tuberosus. The sequence continues at coordinate 114,652,872 of CM060452.1, read as the reverse complement.
CCAGCATATGAACACATTATACTACATATTGAACCGTTGAAATCATTTGACTGTGATTCGTTGATATCTGTGAACCGTTTGTATCTGTGAACCGTGTGAACCGTATTTGACATAGACATTTCGGCATAGACATTTTAACATGATTGACATTTGATCATGCATTTCCCACAAAACATAACTTTGATTTAAACCAAGTTTTACTTCAATACTTTGTTTTTGTGTATATGGTTTAGTTGAGACATTTCACTTGCCATACATGATATTTTTGACATAGACATTTGACATGGATAATTGACATAGACATTTGACATGGATATTTGACATAGACATTTTGACATTGGTTTGGTTTGATTAAGTGATTAAGTAACGATGCGTGTGTAATATGATACAAGCATGGTGGATACGCCGCTGGTACTTCCTATATATAAGTGTTTGTATGGTATTACATATTGTAGCGTTATTTGAATCATTTCAGTTTGATACATATAACATTTTATACAAATAACATACTTTTCACAAGACATTGTTTTACAAACAACTTATCTTATACAAATCCATTTTACTATGGTTATTCATTTAACCATACATTATTCATTTATTTATACATATCATCTGAACTCATTGTTTTTCAAATGATTTACAAAACAAAGCAAATTACAAGGTTCATGACTAAACATTTTCTGAAACATAAGTCATGAAACTTATTTTCACAAAACCTATGTATCTCACAGGCATTTTTATGCTGACGTACCTATTTTCACATGTGTTTTTCAGGAACTGTTGCATAAGATGATCAAGATACACATAGGCAGACTTGGGCTTTAATGACAATAAAAGATGCAAGACTAGTTAATATTGTTGTATTTCTTGTTTGTTAAGACATTGTAACACTTTAATCAATAAAACGAAACTTCAATTGCCATGGATTTGAAACAATTAATTCTGTTACAACACTCCCCGACATTTCCGCCACGTTTGTATGTTCTACGTGGTCGGGGTGTGACACGCCTAATGTATTTGGTCGGATCCTAATGATCGACCAAATGGGTCGGGTTCGAGGTATAAGCGATTTATCAGATCGCTTACCCTACGACCCTAGACAACGTGGTAATCAGTAGGCATAGTCCCAAGGGACTATAACCAACGTGATTACACTCACGTTGCGAAGTTCAAACGAACTTCGCATTGACCATAACTGGTCAATGTAGAAAGTCAAACAAAGTTTGACTTTCAGACTCGAAAGACTCGAAAAGCAATAAAAGAACGAAAGAATACTTACGAAGGGTCCCCGAATGCTAATTTCGATCCGAGAATCTCAGGTATGAAACAATGGTTTCAACTTAGAGTTTCTAAGATCAAAATTCTAGTGATTATGAAGCATGGGGGGTGGGGTATTTATAGTAAAAGGTCCACCGTTAAGATCGTTTCTTGGAAACCGTGCTTTGATCTTGGCCTTACACCTCAAGATAATGGTTTTACAAAACCATGTGAGCCCATGGTATTTCCCAAAACCATGTGCACATCAAAAAAGCCCCTAGTATTGCCCAAAACCATGTGCAAAGGTGGTATAGAACAGATTCAATGTTTCTTCACAGAAAGTTTCAAAAATGGCAGATTTGGTCCCTGTAGTGTAATAATGCCTTTTCCGACGCGTTTAAGGCCCGTTAACCCCATTTCAAAGCTCTAAAATGAAGTTAAAGTAAAGGGAACTTAAAATGTTCTCAAAAATATCTCGGATGTCGGTTCGTTTAGCTGTACAGTTGCGTTGTTCGGCTAATTACGACGGAATGCGCATAAGCGCGAAAAAACGATCCAAATGACGCGACGAATGGATTTTTCTTAAGCCAAACTCTAAAGCATAATATAGTCATGCTTACATAAATTTTTGGATGTCCGGATGTATTCAGAACGTAAGTTATGCGCGAAAGTGCAAACTTGTGCACTTTTTGACACTTTTAGTCCCTGAATGACCCAAAAGTTTATTTTAGCACACCGAACACCTCAAAGCTTATTTCTAAGCTATGTAAAGGATATTTATGGTATGTTTAACTTATGGTCATGTTCCGGAATGTCTGTTACAGTTCAAATTGGCATACTTTCGCAGTTTGTCAACTTTAGTCCCTGTAAGCGATTTAACTTGATTTTGCCATACCAAAGCCTTCAAAACTTATTTCTAAGTTATGTAAAGGTTATTTAAGGTATGTTAAGCCTATGTCACTATTCCGGAGTGTTTGTTGCATTAAACTGGTTATATTTACGCATCGGTGCGCGTATAACCTTCCAGAAAGCGATTTAGAGTTTGAAATTGAACAAGAATTGATATGTGCAAATGATACACATATTTTTACAAATCCCAAGTATGAAATATAATATTTCATTGGTTTGGTATTTGTTTGATGGCCGTGGACGCACAGGTGTTACATAAGATGTGACAATTCGAGTTTCCAAGATTCTATCTTCGCATTTAGTGCACGATTTTTTTTTATTTTAGTTGTGTGTTAATACGACTCGTTGTTTTACAACGCTTACCTTTGTAATACGTTATAATCTATTTCGCTTAATATGTTGTACTTGGAAATTCATATTTATTATATGTGAGTTGTGTATTAAGGGTTGTTTTAATTAACATGTTAAATAATGGATTGATCTTTTACTGAAAACAAGTAATTATGAAATCACCCACTCATGAAAACACATTGAGTGTTTTCGTCTAGCATGGGCCCAGACGAAATCAAAGATGGGCTTTGCCCAGTTGGGTATTGAGATATTTATAAACAATCTTCTCAGACAAGTTTCACATTTACCAAGCCATATCTTATCACAATTGTCTCTCTCTCTCTATCTCTGAAAACCCACAAAGAAAACTCATCTTGAAGCAAACCTCTGTTTAAATCCTTGGTTAGTGATCTTCATGTTCAGTTGTTTATGATGCTTATTGTATGATTATTGGATGTTTAATCATGATATATGTATACATTTATATATGTGATTGTGTGATTTATCATTGTGTGCTTGATAGATAATTATTGGCTATGAACCTTCTGTATATTTGATGTTTTGATCAATAGTGGGTATTTGTTATTGAATGATAAACTGATTAAACTGGGGATTCTGGTATCATACGATGTTGGCAATCATATATTACATATCAATGATTGATTTAAACGGCTTGTAGATGATTAAACATGTTTCTGTAATGAAATAGCTACTGGGTTTTAAGTTACAGTGAGTTTGTTGATGATGATGATGACTGGCGAAAACCCCCACACAAAGGAAGTGGACGAAATCACTTATGTGATTTCGGCCCAAACAGTTCGGCCCATAGGGTGTTTTCGGCCCAGATGGGATTTCGGTTCATATGGATTTCGGACATAAGGGGTTTTCGGCTAAAGGTGTTTTCGGCATGTGTGGGTTTTCGACTATAAAGGGTTTTCGGCCATGTATGTGTTTTCGGCATTAAGGGATTTCGACCAAGGAGGGATTTCGAAATCCTGTTTTCGTCCCATTTATTATGTGTTTTACTAAACTGTTAGTTTATAACTTAGTTAATTAACTCTGTTAGTTGTTAAGTAAGTTAACTAGGTTAACTTTATTGGTATATATAACCCTATTAAGTGGGTAACTATGTTAAGTAAATAATCCTGTTAGTTGGTAACCACTAATAAACTGTTATATTTGTTAAGTATATTAACTGGGTTATATCAACTATGTCAACTCTGTTAGTTCTGATTTAACTATGTTATGGCTCATTAACTATGCCAAGTCAGTAAATGTATTAAATACGTTATTGGATGATATGCGATAATAAACTGTGATTGACTATTATATGATGTGCGATTAACTGTCAAACACGCTTTGTGATATTACTGTGAGGATAGTTACATGTGAAACTTTACAAACAATGTGAACTGATTGAGTATACGTGCACTATAGGACTTGACTGATTTACTGTGAGCACATAACTTAGCATACCGAGCAAACAAGGTGAGTTCACACTTCTACCAAGGCATGGGATTCCCAGGGCTTGGGAATGGGATTTAAGGAATAAGGTTGAATAGATTCATGCGGACATTATTACTAGACTACCATACCATCGTCCTCGGTTGTGCAGGACCCATACGTAAAACCTACGTATACTTATGCTATTCGCTATCCTCGGTTGTGAAGGATACTTACGTAAAACCTACGTGAACCTATATTTATTACGGCCTCGGTTGTGTCAGGCACTTACGTAAAACCTACGTAAACCTCCATGTACCCCTATCCTCGGTTGGGAAGGATACTTACGTAAAACCACGTAAAACTTGTACGTATTACTGTTCTCGGTTGTGAAGAACACATATGGTTACGAATAGTCTAGTGGTTATACAACACGGGAAGCCCCCCACCAATAGAACTTACTACTGGCCCAGTAGAGCCACCTATGTTACAAACAAACTTACTATTACGCATTACTTTCTGTGAACTCGCTCAACTAGTTGTTGATTCTCTGTTACATGCCTTGCAGGACCTTAGGTACTTTTGGAGCTTGCACTGGAGGCATGGTCGTTGTGGACATGGATCGTGAATGTGTTGTTAAACATTATGACTTTTTATACTTAAACAATTCTTGGGTTTTGCATTAACGCTTCCGCTACACACTTGTTTATATTTGGTTTTGGAAACACCTATCGTATTGATGAATGACTTTTACTTTATGCTTATGTTCAATATGATTGGTGGCTTGATCCTGGTCATGTCACGCCTCCAAGCGGTAGTACTCCGCGTGTGGATTTTGGGGGTGTGACATAAGATAACCACCAAGCAATGCTAGAGATCACGGATATCAAACGGCACCTAATATAGGTAACTACATTAATAAACCGGACCTAAATCGGAAGATCGGATAGAATGAGGGTTCGTAAACCAAACGAGTATGGAGACTCGTGTCATATGGTTTAACAAAGCCTACATACTAAATGAAACCTAACATAAGTGCTTACGACCCATTACGACCCGTTTAGGTAGCTTATGCTACTTTAACGCGTCGTGCGCGTGAAACGCATTCGGAACGCCTAACTAGTCCTATGACAAGTGTTATATGCCTAAACATGTTACATAATCAGTTATGTGACAAAAGTTTAGGTTACATATGCTTAATTACCAATTATACATGAAAAGGGTATTCTGGTAATTTACCTAAGGCATATAAACTACCTATCATACAACTACTTAACGAAGCGACCATAAGGTATAACCTCGGAAGGTTATTCCCTATATACTATGGTCACCTAATGTATTTGGTCGGATCCTAATGATCGACCAAATGGGTCGGGTTCGAAGGTATAAGCGATTTATTAGATCGCTTACACTACGACCCTAGACAACGTGGTAATCAGTAGGCATAGTCCCAAGGGACTATAACCAACGTGATTACACTCACGTTGCGAAGTTCAAACGAACTTCGCATTGACCATAAACTGGTCAACGCAGAAAGTCAAACAAAGTTTGACTTTCAGACTCGAAAAGACTCGAAAAGCAATAAAAGAACGAAAGAATACTTACGAAGGGTCCCCGAATGCTAATCTAGATCCAAATAACTCAGGTATGAAACAATGGTTCCAACTTAGAGTCTTTTAGATCAGATTCTAGTGAGTTTGAAGCAAATGGGGGTGGGGTATTTATAGTTTTCGGGTAACCGTTAAGATCGTTTCATGGAAACCGTGCTCAAATCTCATGCGTACACTTGTTGGAAAGTTATGGTGACTAAAAATGGCCCATAATCAGCTGAAAGGTCAAGTGTGAGCATGTGGTTGAGGATTAAACAGCTGGAATCTGCTGATTAAGCAATCTTATCTGATCAGAGAGGCTGATGCGGCCCGCTTCAGGATCAGACAAAGCTCAGGCAGGCCGCCTGGAGCTTCTGATCAGAAACCAAGTTTCAAAAATTACAGTTTCAGTCCCTGCACGTGTTTAAGGCCATTTCCGACACTTCTAAGGCCCGTAAAGCCAACTTTAAGGCCCTAAAATGATGCCTAAACATTGTGGACATGAAACATGCTCAAAAATATGTCGGATGTTGGTTCGTTTGGTCGTACAAACGCGATGTTCGCTTAATTACGACGGAATGCGCACAAGCGCGTAAAACGATCCAAATGACGCAACGAATGAATTTCTCTTATGCCAAACACTAAAATAAAATATTTTAGTGCTTACATAAATTTTTGGATGTCCAGATGTATTCAGAACGTAAGTTATGCGCGAAAGTGCAAACTTGTGCACTTTTTGACACTTTTAGTCCCTGAATGACCCAAAAGTTTATTTTAGCATACCGAACCCCTCAAAGCCTATTTCTAAGCTATGTAAAGGATATTTATGGTATGTTTAACTCATGGCCATGTTCCGGAATGTTCGTTACAGTTCAAATTGGCATACTTTCGCAGTTTGTCAAGTTTAGTCCCTGTATGCGAATAAATTTGTTTTTGCCATGCCAAAGCCTTCAAAACTTATTTCTAAGTTATGTAAAGGTTATTTAAGGTATGTTAAGTATCTGTTGATGTTCCGGAGTATTTGTCGCGTTAAACTAAGTACGTTTACGCACCAGTTTGCGTATAACTCTCCAGAAAGTGATGTAGAGTTTGAAATTACATAAAAGTCAAAACATGAAAAATGTAAAACACAACCAAACAAACATTGGGATCAAATAATATCGTTTTATTGATAATAGAACTGTTCACAATGATTACAAGCACGGATGTTACACAGAGTCCCCCAGGATTCCCATGCACTACAAGTTGTTATTACGTGGGCCCCTGTAATAATAAATTGCCTTGCATGGTCACTCTAGCATTCTCTCGTTCAAAGCAGACGATCAGTCAGAGAGAAGACACTATTGTCTATGTTTAACACAAAAGGGAACTGAAGGGATTTTAACATGTTTATCAAAGTAATTTCATCCATATGAAATAAAAACGCAGCGGAAATAATATTTAAAACATGTTACTTTTAAGATATAAATTTCATTTAAAAGCAAAATCCCAAAACCCGGATCCATATATGAAAATGCATACTATCAAACACAACCATAGGATGTTTAGAATACTATCTTCTTGGAGTAATAGGATGATGAAACGGATGATGTTTCTTGAACGGTTGCCTTCAAGAGTAGAAGGCCTCAAGCTTGTATACCCCAAGCTTCCAACAAACACTACGATTGTAGCTAGGATTTCAACACTTAAGATAAAAAACCGAACACTTGAGAAACACCTATGATGACCGATTTTTAGAGAGAGCAAAACACAAGTCTTACTTCTTCTTGCATTTGTCATCTAAGTATTTATAGAACCATGAGAGAGAATTGCCACCCACCTTGACCAATCATGTGCCAACTTACACATGCAAGTGCATGAAACCTCATTGGACCAAAATGGTCTTGGTTAGACCACCCAATCAAATCTCCCCTAGCTTATGATAATTGCATGTCATCCCATTGGACAAAATATTTCTTGGAACGGCACATGGGGGGGCCCACTAGGGATTTTTATAAAAAAAAATACAAATTTCTTTTATAAAATTTTATGTCTTGGTTTATATTTATAACATTTATAAATATAATACTACATAAATGCAAGACTTTATACAACCCTTTAAAATGTTATTTAACCCATTAAATAACAAAATAAAATATTCTCTCAAAATAAATTATCCATATAACTTATTGGTTTCTCAAGTGTAATTATTTAGAACACCAACTTCTAAATATTGTAAGTGTTAATATTTATTTGTTTGATCATATCATAAATAAATATTTAAGTGTTTGTCTAACTTATTATTGGGTATGACTCGACTTGGATCATAACGTACCAGCCACATCAATTTAATATGTGTCTTGGGCATACAGAGTCCAACAATCTCCCACTTGCACAAGATACATAGAAGATTGATGCAAGTAGTAAATGACGCCTAACTACGGTTTACTACCCCCAATACGTATGACTATATTTGCCATTCAATAACATCATCCCTTTCAAGTCCCTTACTTGAACATGATTTAGGTGAATCTATCATTTATCCTTTCGTTACAGATGTCATGTTAAATCCAGAGACATAGAGTGATCACTCTCTGTTGATTTAACTTTAGCAGGCCTTAGACATCTTACTCTCAACGAATAAGAGGAATAAATCCCTTCTTGACTACACACGTCTCTCACAATCACCTTGTACCACACCTGAGTTTAGCCTTATGTACTGCCTTATTACAGACAACGAAGAACTAGGTCATGGTATAGTACTTGGTGAATATCAAGACCCAATATGTATCTCAGGTCAGAGGATACTATGATATTCGCCTTTACTTAAATTTACTTATGATCAATCACAAATGATTCCATGCAGTAATATTTGAGAGCGAGTCAGTCCAATATTTGTATCCCACAAATATCTATGAACTTTGGCAGCAACACTTTGCTCTATATTCATATCTAAATGAATATCCACCAATCCAAGTTCATAATAGTCTTACATTCATATTTGTTCCCACAATTATGATCGACTACGGACATTTAGAATAATTAACTTATTCACGGATTTAAACATGCTAATATGAAACATAACTCAAAATACCATTAAAGAGTTAAAATAATAATTATTTCAATATCCAAATACAAAATAGATCAAATCCAATCACTAGAATATCGAAGTCCTAAGGAACATGTATGACCCTCATGTTTTGCCCTGTCAAGGAGCTTCGTGAGTGGATCCGCAATGTTTTGATCGGTGTGAACTTGGCGGATACATATCTTTCCCTTTTCAACTTCATCCCTTATGTAGTTGAATCTCCGCTCGATATGTCTAATCTTTTGGTGCGCACGAGGTTCCTTGATTTGTGCAATCGCACCCTCGTTATCACAAAAGATCTCTAGGGGGTCTTGAATGGTAGGGACCACCCCTAGGTCGGCTATAAATTTCTTTAACCATGCAGCTTCCTAGGCTGCCAATGAAGCGGCGATGTATTCTGATTCTGTAGTGGACAATGCTACTACGTCTTGTTTTGAGCTCTTCCAAGAGACTGCTCCTCCATTTAAAATGAAGACATACCCCGATTGTGATCGAGAATTGATGGGATTTTAACATGTTCATCAAAGTAATTTCATCCATATGAAATAAAAACGCAGCGGAAAAATTGTTTAAAACATGTCACTTTTATAAGATATAATACCATTTATATGCAAAATCCCAAAACCCGGATCCATATATGAGATGTATACTATCAAACACAACCATAGGATGTTTAGAAAACTACCTTCTTGAAGTACAAGGATTATGAAACGAATGATGCTTCTTGAAATGGTTGTCTTCAAGAGTAGAAGACCTCAAGCTTGTATACCCCAAGCTTCCAACAAACACCTCATGTTTAGCTAGGATTTCTACACTTATGAACTCACTAGAAAACCCTCTTGACAACCATCTCATGGCCGAAAATATGAGAGGAGGTTGTGGAGTTCTTGCACTTGTTTTATGAACTTGAAACTCTCCACTAGATCAACCATACATGACCCGATTTTTAGAGTCTTACACTTGATTTTTCCAAATAAAAATCAACTCTTGGATGATCATGTTGAGGCCGAAAATTTTCAGCCATTTCTACCTATCTTCTTCAAGTTCTCTCTTCAAATATTCATCAAAAATGAATATATAAGACATGAGAGATTTGCCACCCACTTGACCCAATCAAAAACCTTCTAGACATGCAAAATGCATGTCATATAATTGGACCATTCTTGCTTGGGAAGACCATCCAATCAAGAGGCTTCTAACTTATGACAACATGCATGGAACCTCATTGGACAAGAATATTTTGGGAAGACCCCATGGGGGGGGGGTGGCGGCCAAGCTTTTATATATATATAAAAAATACAATTTCTTTTATAAAATATAAGTCTTACACACATATATATATATATTTTATAACTTTTATAAAATATAACATCATATGTTATAAGACTTATGCTATTTTTATTATGTTATTTAACCAATTAAATAACAAAATAAAATATTCTCTCAAAATAAATTATCCATATAATTTATTAGTTTGTCAAGTGCAATTATTTAGAAAACCAATTTCTAAATATTCTAAGTGTTGATATTTATTTATTTGATCATATCATAAATAAATATTGTAAGTGTTTGTCTAGCTTGTTATTGGGTATGACTCGACTTGGATCATAACGTACTAGCCACATCAATTTAATATGTGTCTTGGGCATACATAGTCCAACAATCTCCCACTTGCAGAAGATACATAGAAGATTGATGCAAGCAGTAAATAACGCCTAACTACGGTTTACTACCCCTAATACGTATGACTATATGTGCCATTCAATAACATCATCCCTTTCAAGTCCCTTACTTGAACATGATTTAGGTGAATCTATCATTTATCCTTTCGTTACAGATGTCATGTTAAATCCAGAGACATAGAGTGATCACTCTTTGTTGATTTAACTTTATCAGGCCTTAGACATCTTACTCTCAACGAATAAGAGGAACAAATCCCTTCTTGACTACATACGTCTCTCACAATCACCTTGTACCACACCTGAGCTTAGCCTTATGTACTGTCATATTACTGACAGCGAAGAAAAAGTCAAGGTATAATATTTGGTGAATATCAAGACCCAATATGTATCTCAGGTCTGAGGATACTATGATATTCTCCTTTACTCAAATTTACTTATGATCAATCACAGATGATTCCATGCAGTAATATTTGAGAGCGAGTCAGTCCAATATTTGTATCCCACAAATATCTATGAACCTTGGTAGCAACACTTTGCTCTATATTCATATCTAATGAATATCCACCAATCCAAGTTCATAATAGTCTTACATTCATATTTGTCCCCACAATTATGATCGACTACGGACATTTAGAATAAGTAACTTATTCACGGATTTAAACATGCTAATATGGAACATAACTCAACATACCATAAAGAGTTATAATAACAATTGTTCCAATATCCAAATACAAAATAGATCAAATCCAATCACTAGAATATCGAAGTCCTAAGGCACAAGTATGACCCTTTCATGCTTTGCCCATTCAAGGAGCTTCGTGAGTGGATCCACAATATTTTGATCAGTGTGAACTTTGTGAATACATATCTTTCTCTTTTTTCAACTTCATCCCTTATGTAGTTGAAACTCCGCTCAATGTGCCTAGTCTTTTGATGTACACGAGGTTCCGTGATTTAAGCAATCACACCATCGTTATCACAAAGATCACTAGGGGTTCTGAATGGCAAGGACTACCCTTAGATCGGCAATAATTCAAGTGGCAGATCCATATGAATTATCTCACTCAATGAAGCGGCGATGTATTCTGATTCTGTAGTGGACAATGCTACCCTGTTTGTGATCGAGAACCATCTTGATCAGTTTGGAGACTCGTATCCATGTAACCCTTTACAACGAATTCCGAAACTCGCATCCTTGTAACCCTTTTACAACGAGTTCTTTTTCACCAGATCCATATATTAGAAACATATCCTTAGTCCTTCTAAGGTATTTCAATATATATTTTTTTTAATAGTCACCCAATGACTGTTACTCGCTGGTATCTTTTCGTCATGCCTAAAGCGCATGACATGTCCGTTCCAGTGCATATCATTACATACATAATGAATCCTATAGCTATCGCATATGGGATTCCTTTCAATCTTTCCCTGCTCATCCTTTGAGCTTGGACATTGAGACGCACTCAATATTGTCCCCTCTTTGAATAGGTACCAAACCTTTCATAGAGTTCTCAATCTTGAACCATTTCAAGACTTTGTCAATGTATGCACCTTGGTTTAAACCTATCAAGCGCCTTGATCTATCCCTATAGATCTTTATTCCAAAATTATAGGCGACTTCACCGTGATCCTTAATGGAAAAACAATTTTCAAGCTAGGTTTTTACACCTTCCATGGTTGGAATGTCATTTCCAAATAGTAGAATGTCATCGACATATAATACTAAGAAAGTAATAATGCTCCCACTAGCCTTCTTATACACAAGATTTATCGACGTTTTTGATGAATCCATATTCCCTAATTTCTTCATCAAAACGGTGATTTCAATTTCTAGATGCTTGTTTCAATCTATAGATTGATTTCTTTAACTTGCATACTTTATCAGGATGTTTTGGATCGACAAAACCTTCAGGCTGAACCATATAGACATCTTCATCAAGATATCCATTAAGAAAAGCCGTTTTGACATCCAATTGCCAGATCTCATAATCATAATATGCGGCTATGGCAAATAATATCCTGATTGACTTTAGCATCGCCACAGGCGAGAAGGTCTCATCATAATCAATCCCTTGAGTTTGAGTGAAACCTTTTGCTACAAGTCTTGCTGTACAAGTATCCAAGTTTCCATGCATATATGTTTTCTTCATGAAAACCCACTTACTTTCAACTACTTTGGAGTTAAGAGGTGGCACAACCAATTCCCAAACTTGGTTGTCATACATGGATTGCATCTTTACGTTCATAGCCTCAAGCCATTTGTCGCAATCGGATTTCGACATTGCATCATGGTATGTGGTTGGTTCATCTGAATCTACCACATAGCATCCATCCATAAAAAAATCCATATCTTTCAGGTGGATTACTAATTCTACCAGATCTGCGAACGTTTTGTGTATGTTGATCAACCATTTGATCATCTTCAACAACCTCTTGTTGAGTGCTAGTATCAACCAAACGTGTATCGGCTTTTGGTTCCTGATCCTCATCAAGTTCCACTGTTCTACTAGTTCCTTCTATTAGGAACTTATCTTCCAAGAACTTTGCCTTTCGAGCAACAAATACTTTTTGCTCTGTTGGATCGTAGAAATAATATCCTATATCATCTTTAGGATATCCTACGAAGATACACTTAGTGGATCGTACTTCCAACTTGTTTGGGGTGTATTGCTTCACATAAGCTTCACAACCCATACCTTTTAAATATGATAATGATGGAGCCCTTCCATGTCATATTTCAAAAGACGTCGTATCCACTTTCTTGGTTGGGGCCATATGGGCTTCGGAGAGCAAAGCGTAACCCCAAAGTGATAGAGATAACGCGCTCCTAGCCATCATAGATCGAACCATATCTAATAGAGTTCGACTCCTCCTCTATCGAAACGAAGAACTTTAAAAGAGTTGATTTTGTACTTCACTTTTGAAGATTCTGAACGTTTCAAAACTTCAACTTTGTGTCTCAACAAGTACACATAACCATAACTACTATAGTTGTTGGTAAAAGGTAATGAAGTAACTATCACCATTCCTAGTCATTGGATTAAAAGAATCATATACATTCGAATGTATGATACCTAATAAATCTTTTACCCTTTCCTACTAAAGGGTTCCTTAGTCAATTCACATGTATCAAATGAACTAATTTCATTTGTCTCCGAAAGACCATTCTTTCGAAGTATTTACATGTGACATCTGTTTATATGACCAAGGCGATAATGCCAAGGATAGGTTTTACTCAAATCCATTTTGAGTTTCTTGGTGATTGATTGGTACATTAAACTATCAAATGATGTATTATTATAAATACCATTTGAAGGCATAGGTTTAAAGTAAAACATGTCATTCATCGATATAAATGTCAATGTTTGTAAACTTTAAGTCAAAACCATATTGTCTTATAAGGGAAACTTGAATAATGTTCCTAGTCAAACTAGGAGCATTCAAGACATTTTAAAACAATTTCCAAACCATTTGGAAGTTTCAAAACATAGTCTCCTTTCTTGTAATGTTTATTTCTTTTGAACCTTTTGCAACGAATTGCAAACATGAGTTCCACATCCGGTATCTAATACCCATGTGTTAGAAGAAATAACATTAAGGAAAATATGTATCATTAAGATTGTACCTGAGGTTTGCCTAGCATCCCTCTTGTTTTTTTCAACTCTTTGAGATAGGTTGGACAATTCCTTTTCCAATGCCCTATCTCTCCACACTCAAAGCATGGATTGCTCGTGGCAACCTTTGCCTTCTTCTCTTTTGGTTTTGGTGGTTTCGCTTTAGTCTTTCTAATTATTTCCCTTTGAATTACCCGTTTCCATTTTCAACGTTTGCTTTGGTGTCGAGGTGATGCCCTTTCTAGTTCCCACCCTCATTGATCGTTAGAATGGATAAAATCCTTTTATCCATATCGAGCCTTTCGAGGTGATCAATGTGGCTTTTCATCTTAAAACATAAGATGAGTCCGATTGGGTTTCCTCCATTCGACATGCATGAAGCGCTCGAACGGTTTCGAAGCGTTCTACCCTTAGGAACATTTCCTATAATTGGGTAATCATGTCGTGTGCTCATGATGTTCAAAACCTTTTGAATCTCGGGAATCATAATTCCTAACATGAGGCAAGAGGCTTGCGTAGTATCCTCGATATACTTAATCCAATCGTTATAGGCATCCTTATCTTCCATAAGATGTTCATCGGGATTAGGATCGATTTCTAGTGATAGGTTACGGACGGTTTGGGTAATATTGTTAGCGGCCATCTACAAAATTTAACAAGGTTCAATTTTAGTATTTTCGATATTATTATATTTTAATCATTAATACCCTTTGTGTCTCATAGACAATTAATGATTAAAAACTAGAATCCAACGTTACATTTAAATATTGGTTAGGTGACCTTTATCCCTCTATTTAAATTAACAAGGTAGTCAACGTTTGACAATTGCAACTCTTTGCAACTTCTAGCCATATGGGATCGCTTAAACATCTTTATGTTTAGTTGGCATGTTTAATCCCATCAACACCGTTTGTTCGCCATGCTTCGGTGACCCTAAGTTCATGGTTTCCAAATCAAGTCGTCCAACTTACACACACGTGTGAGTTTATACACATAAGTGGTTAGGTGACCTTTATCCCACAAACATGGTAAACCCACCTCGAATATACAAGTTCCCTCAAATGTGGTTAGGTGACCTTTATCCCACGAAAGAGTTCCCAAGTGTTTCGAGTGTTGTATAAAAGGATGGTGTTTGACTTGTTTTATAAAAGGGATTTTTGAGTTTTCAAAAATTCTAGTTTAGATAACTTTATGTACCATACATTTGCATGCATTCAAATCCTTGGTACTTTTGTGAAAATAAATTTTCAAGGTTCTTTTTAATAAAACCCATTTTATTATAAAATCATTAATTTTTAATAATCTTTTATTAACCAATTTTAATGATCTTTTAAAGAACCAGTTTTAAGCTTGTTGTTGATTATTAGTTTGTTAAGCATGCATATCCAAATATCATCAAACAACAAAACAAACAAAATTCTGGCTTAAAGATAGGTTGGCCGTGAAAATACTCTCCCCTTGTGGCGATTCTGGTTCTTCTTCTTCTTGATTTTACTTAGTTTTTTTCTTGTGATCTTATGCATAACAGTCTGTGATTGGATCTTGATCTTCAAGTATCTATAACGAACTCGTTAGCATTAGGGATCAATTAAGAAGCTAGGGTTTCTCTTTTGTTTTCTTGTAAATCGCTGCCCTAGTAATTAATTCTGAAACCCTAATTTATTAATCTGGATGCCATTGATTGCGGTTAACTGAGATTAACTTAGCTAGATTGATGACACTAGTTTAATCGATCAAGGGTTGAGGTTTTGTGCTAGGGTTTAGAGGGGTAGGGTTTCTGTCTTCTTGAGTTTTCGGGAGTTTGTTTTTTGCGGGTTTGATCTTGTCGGCTGTTTAGGGTTTTTGCTGAATATTTACGTTTGCATGTTAACTTGACGTGGAGATTACCAACATGGATTTGCGAGATAATATTCCTAAAGATGATAGGGGTAAGCCGCCGTTACCTGTGAAGAGTATTGGTGCGGAAAACCTTACCAGAGATAATGGTTTGGAGAATTTAGGGTTTAAGTCTTTCTCTGAAAAAATGTATGGGGATGTGTTCATTAGCTCGAAGCCTTTGGGTGTTCAGGATTTGAGAGAAAAATCTCCCATGTTTGCTAAGCCGCTGAATATTGATGGGAACCCGTTGTTGCCTAGACGTGGTGCTTTACGGAATGAGCAAAAGGTAATTAACGTTATTGATGAATTGGAGAAGGTGACTGTCCCTGTTCAGACACCTGATGCTAATGCTAGTTGTCAAGCTGAACCGACTGTTAATATGACAAAACCTGTATCTTATGCTGAGAAGCTTCAGTCTTCTGGTGGAACTAAAAGGGTGGTTAACTTTAGACTTTTCGAGGCTCAAGAAGTAATGGAGAATGCTGATATTGTTATCCCTAAAGAAGCGGTTCGGAAAGTGCAGGATAGGTTTACTAATGTCTTGTATGGTTATTTTTTGGGCAGTAGACTTCCGTTTCCTGTGGTTGAATATTATGCAAGAAATGTCTGGAACAAGTATGGATTCTCTAAGGCTATGATGAACTCCAATGGGTTCTTCTTTTTTAAATTTGATTCATCGGAAGGAATGAACAAGGTTCTTGAAGGTGGTCCTTGGCTAATCAGGAAAGTTCCGTTATTTCTCAATGTTTGGACCCCGGCAGCAACGCTTAGAAAGAACGGGATCAAATCGGTCCCTGTGTGGGTAAAGTTTCATAATGTGCCTATTGCTGCATACACTGATGATGGCCTGAGCCTTTTGGCATCGAAGATTGGTATCCCAAAGAGGTTGGATAATTACACTGCTGATATGTGTCTTGATAATTGGGGTAGGACAAGTTTTGCACGTGCTATGATTGAAATTTCAGCTGATAAGGAATTGAAAGAACATGTAGTTGTGGCTGTTTCTAAATTGGTTGAAGAGGGTTATGTTATGGAGGAAGTCAAGGTTGAATACGAATGGAGACCGAAAAGATGTGGTACTTGTTGCCTCTTTGGCCATGATGTCTCGTCTTGCCCGAAGGTAGAACCGGAGATGGCCAAAAAAGTTTCCATTGATCAGGATGGATTTGTGACCGATAAAAGGAAAACAGCTAAACACGGTTTTCCACAGAAGAAGCAAAAGGCTATATTTTTTTATAAACAAAAAACTAATCCGTCTGGGGCTGCCATGAGTAAGGGTGTTAATGGAGGTAATGGTACGTCTGGTGCTGGTACGTCTGGAACGAAACAAGATGATGAGCTTCTTAAGAGGGATGGTATGAGTAAGGGTGTTAATGGATATAATGATACTAATCACAGTAATATAAAAATCCAGAACTCGTTTGATGCACTAGCTAGTGACGATACTTTGGAGGGGGTTCCCTATGTGGACCTGAGCTATAAGAACGAGCCGATACGGATTCCAAATGATGATGAAGGGGTTATAGATGACCTACAAACTGAAATATCAGAATTTATGGTTGCGGACAGTCATACAAAATCAGCTGAGGGGGCAAGCACTCCCGGTCAAAAGGGTGTCAATGGGTAGTTTAATGGTTTGGAATGTTAGGGGCTTGAACCATCCCCTGAAACAACGAGAGGTTCGGAAATTAATCACTGAAAATCATCTTAATATTTGTGCTGTTTTGGAATCGCATGTTAACACTTCTAATCTGGATAGCGTTTGTAAAGGGGTTTTCGGGAACTGGGAGTGGTATTCTAATAGTAGTAATTGTTCGAGGGGTACTCGAATTATATTGGACTGGAATAAGGAGTTAGTGGACCTCATGGTGATCCATCAAACTGACCAGGTTATCCATGTGCAATCCCGTCTCAAGTCGGAGGATAAGATTCTCTTTTGTTCGTTTGTTTATGCAGAGAATAAATACCAGGATAGAAGAGATCTGTGGGAAAATTTATGTATGCACAAAAACTTTGTTAGAGATAGGCCGTGGGTTGTAATGGGGGACTTTAACTCGGCGCTATCAATGGAAGATTGTATAGTTGGCTCTTCTACTATTACTATTGGCATGAGAGAGTTCTATGAGTGTGTCCAATGTAATGAGCTGGTTGATATCAAGAGCCATGGAATGCATTTTACCTGGAATCAAAAGCCGAAACAAGGAATTGGTGTAATTAAAAAGATTGATAGGATTATGGGGAACATTCACTTCTTGGATATGTATCCTGATGCTTATGCTCTCTTTCATCCTTTTCGTATTTCGGATCATACACCTTGCTTACTTTTCTTATCCAGCTATAAACATAATCGGCCAAAACCCTTTAAGTTTGCTAACTTCCTAGCAACTAAGGAGGGTTTCATCCAATGTGTTTTGACTGAATGGAGTAAGGAGGTTCAAGGGGTTACCATGTTTTCGGTTGTTAAAAAGCTCACTTATTTGAAATCTCCTCTAAGACGTCTTCTATACAAGCAAGGTAATCTTCATGAAAGGGTCAAGTCTTTGAGGTTGAAGTTAGATGAGGTTCAAAAGGCTATAGATGCTAATCCGTTTGATGCTGGGCTAAGAGAGGAAGAGTCTATCCGTCTTAAAGAGTTCCGTTCAGCTTCTTATGATGAAGAGTGTTTTCTTAAACAAAAAGCCAAAGCGGACTGGTTGGCGGCGGGTGATTCAAATACTAAATTTTTCCACAACTGTGTGAAAACGAGGAACGTGTGCAATAAGATATTCCAAGTCAAAGATATTAACGGAAATCAGTTCAAAGGCGATGATGTTTTTGCAGTATTGGTTAGTCACTATGCTGATTTTTTGGGTACGGTGCATAATGTGGAAAAACTAGATGCAAATGGTTTGTTCAGTAATAGGCTGGATTCGAATGTTGCAGCTTCTATGATTCGTCAGGTTACGCGGGAGGAGGTAAAAACTGCTATGTTTTCTATTGGTGAGAATAAGGCCCCAGGTCCTGATGGTTACACTTCGGCGTTTTTTAAAAATTCATGGGAGATTGTTGGGGATGAGGTTACGAAAGCTATTTTGGAATTCTTTAATAATGGGAAGCTGCTGCAACAAGTCAATCACACCATCATAGCGTTGGTCCCAAAAGTTACTACACCTAATTCGGTTAGTGATTATCGGCCTATTTCTTGTTGCAACGTGATTTATAAGTGTATCAGCAAAATTCTTACTGATAGAATCAAAGGTAGCCTGGATTATCTGGTGAATATTAGTCAATCTGCTTTTGTACCTGGTAGAAAGATATCAGATAATATCCTTCTTACTCAGGAGTTAATGCATAACTATCACCTGAATGTTGGGCCTCCTAGATGTGCGTTTAAGATTGACATTCAGAAGGCTTATGATACAGTTAGCTGGTCTTTTCTGGAGGATATACTGATTGCGTTTGGATTCCCTCACAAAATGGTTAGTTGGATTATGACGTGTGTTAGTACCGTTTCATACTCTTTGAGCATTAATGGTAATCTTCACGGGTATTTCAAGGGCAAACGGGGGTTGAGACAGGGTGACCCGATATCTCCTTATCTATTTACTTTGGTCATGGAGGCTCTTTCGCTTTTACTACACAAAGCAGCTACCTCTAGTAATGCATTTAGATACCATATACATTGTAAAAAACAGAAGATTATAAATGTCACTTTTGCTGATGATCTGTTCATTTTTGTGAATGCTGATGCCGTTTCGGCTAAGATAGTGAGAGATGCTCTTAATCGGTTCTCTAGGGTTTCGGGCCTGATTCCAAATATGAAGAAAAGCACGGCCTTCTTTGGTAACGTTCCTCAATCTATTAAAAGAGAAATCCTGAACATTATGCCTTTTCAAGAGGGGGTGCTTCCTATTCGCTATTTGGGAGTCCCTCTAGTATCATCTAAGCTTTCGTATAAGGATTGTAAGGTGCTGGTAGAGAAAATGGAAAAGAAGATTGATAACTGGACGACAAAATCTCTATCTTTTGCAGGCAGATTACAGTTGGTTAGTTCGGTTCTTTCGGCCATGCATATTTACTGGGCTACAGTTTTCTTATTACCAGCTAGAATTGTTACAGAGTTGGAAAAACGTATGCGAGATTTTCTATGGTCTGGTAATTACCAGAAGACTGTGAAGGCAAAGGTTGCTTGGAAGGTTGTTTGTCTACCGAAGGATGAGGGAGGTCTGGGTATTCGTAGCATATCGGATGTTAACAAGGCCCTCTTATCTTCTCATGTCTGGAGTATCCTATCCAATCGGAAATCGTTATGGGTCCAATGGATTCATACTTATAAGTTAAAGGGTCGAAGCTTCTGGGAGATCCCTTGTACAGGCCGTATGACATGGGGATGGAGAAAACTTCTTGCTAGTCGGAGTCTGATTCGTCCTTTCATGTGGAAAACTGTAACAACTGTGCTTGTAATCACTATGAACAGTTCTGTTATCAATAAAACAATGTTATTTGATCACAATGTTTGTTTAGTTATGTTTTACATTTTTCATGTTTTGACTTTTATCCAATTTCAAACTCTATATCACTTTCTGGAGAGTTATACGCAAACTGGTGCGTAAACGTACTCAGTTTAATGCGACAAATACTCCGGAACATCAACATATACTCAACGTACCTTAAATAACCTTTACATAACTTAGAAATAAGTTTTGAAGGCTTTGGTATGGCAAAAATAAGTTAATTCGCTTACAGGGACTAAATATGACAAACTGCGAAAGTATGTCAATTTGAACTGTAACGAACATTCCGGAACATGACCATAAGTTAAACACACCTTAAATATCCTTTACATAGCTTAGAAATAGGCTTTGAGGGGTTTGGTGTGCTAAAATAAACTTTTGGGACATTCAGGGACTAAAAGTGTCAAAAAGTGCACAAGTTTGCATTTTCGCGCATAACTTACGTTCTGAATACATCTGGACATCCAAAAATTTATGAAAGCATGACTACATTATATTTTAGTGTTCGCCATAAGAAAAATCCATTCGTCGCGTCATTTGGTTCGTTTTTCGCGCTTATGCGCATTCCGTCGTAATTAAGCGAACATCGCGTTCGTACGACCAAACGAACCATCATCCGAGATATTTTTGAGCATGTTTTGAGTTCCCTATACTTTAACTTCATTTTAGAGCCTTGAAATGAGGTTAACGGGGTTCAAACGCATCGAAAATCGCTTAAACGGGCTGCAGGGACCATTTCTGCCAATTTTGAAAGTTTGCTGAAACATGGGGGCAGTGGCGTAGCGCCACTGCTTGTAGCCTTACCAGTCGCGCTACGCGACTGCCTGTTCTGGGCAGAAAACATGTGGAAACATCAGTTTTTCGCTTTCGGGACCAGATTCGACGTATTAACAGCTGTTAACAGCTGTTCTCCACTCCTTAATCCCTTGCCACATGTTGATACCCTATGGTGAGTGGCCAATTTAGTCACCATGAGTTTCCGACAAGTGTACGGGTTGGATCATGGCACGATATTCGACAAGCGATCTTAACGGTTCGGGTATTCCTATAAATACCCAACCACCCCCATTGCAAAAATCACTAGAAACTTGATTTGAGAAACTCTAAGTTGAAACATTTGTTTCATACCTGAGATTTTTGAATCGAGTTTAGCATTCGGGGACCCTTCGTAAGTATTCTTTCGTTCTTTTCTTTATTTTACTGCTTTTCGAGTCAGAAAGTCAAACTTTGTTTGACTTTCAGCGTTGACCAGTAATGGTCAATGCGAAGTTCGTTTGAACTTCGCAACGTGATCGTAATCACGTTGGTTATAGTCCTTTGGGACTATGCCTACTGATTACCACGTTGTCTAGGGTCGTAGGGTAGGCGATCTAATAAATCGCCTATACCTTCGAACCCGACCCAGTTTGGTCGATCATTAGGATCCGACCAAACACAGTAGGTGACCATAGTAGGTAGGGAATAACCTTCCGAGGTTATACCCTATGGTCACATCGTTTAAGTAGTTGTATGATAGGTAGTTTATATGCCTTAGGTAAATTACCAGAATACCCTTTTCATGTATAATTGGTAATTAAGCATATGTAACCTAAACTTTTGTCACATAACTGATTATGTAACATGTTTAGGCATATAACACTTGTCGTAGGACTAGTTAGGCGGTCCGAACGCGTTTCACGCGCACGACGCGTTAAAGTGGCATAAGCTACCTAAACGGATCATAATGGGTCAATAAGACTTAGGTTAAGTTTCATTTGGCATGTAGGCTTTGTTAAACCATATCACGTGAGTTCCGACACTCATTTGGTTTACAAACCCTAATGCTACCCAATCTTCCGAGATAGGTCCGGTTTATTAACATAGTTACCTATATTAGGTGCCGTTTGATTCCGAGATCTATAGCATTACTTGGTGGTTATCTTTAGACATCTGAGCAATCTCAAGTGAGTACATAGACCCCTCTTTTACTGTTTTCCAAACTGTTTTGGGGTGGAACACATGTGCCTACTTGTTACTTTCGTGCTTTCATGTTTTCACATCATATACATGCTATGTTCGTTAGTACATTATAGTACATGATTTCATTACATTTTATGCTAGGTGTGCCCATTGTGTGCATTACTTAGTACATTGTTTTACATGACATTTCCTGCTAGGTGTGCCCATTGTGTGCATTACTTAGTACATCGTTTTACATGACATTTCACGCTATGTATGTATGTTCATTTGATTACATACTTAGTGCATTGTTTTCACATGTTTACATTTTGGTATGACATTTGGTTTGTTTACATGGGACAATACATTCATTACCATTAGCTACGCCGTTCGTTAGTAGGTAGTGGTACCATAGGAATTGACAACTCCCGTTCCGGACATCCCAGGGAAAGGGGACAGAAAGGAATGACCGAATTCGATGATATAAAGACAGATAGACCTTTAATTTGTTTAAAGGGTTTATCACCACAGTCGCAAGGCTTGGATGTATGCATTTTCACAATACCGCATAAATGTTCATATTAAATAGTTGCATGCATTTACACAAAACATAGTTTTGATTTAAACCAAGTTTTACTTCAATACTTCGTTTTTGTGCATATGGTTTAGTTGAGACATTTCACTTGCCATACATGACATTTTGACATAGACATTTGACATGGATATTTGACATAGACATTTGACATGGATATTTGACATAGACATTTGACATGGATAATTGACATAGACATATGACATGGATATTTGACATAGACATTTTGATATGATTTACATCTTGACATGAACACTTTGACATATTATTCAATACATTTGACAATTGATTTAAACATAGACTTCTTACATTGATTGGTTTGGTTTGATTAAGTGATTAAGTAACGATGCGTGTGTAATATGATACAAGCATGGTGGATACGCCGCTGGTACTTCCTATATATAAGTGTTTGTATGGTATTACATATCATGGCGTTATTTGAATCATTTCAGTTTGAGACATAGAACATTTTATACAAATAACATACTTTTCACAAGACATTGATTTATAAACATCTTATCTTATGCAAACATATTTTACTTGGTTATTCATTTAACCTTACATTTATTTATACGTATCATCTGATCTTATCGATTTTCAAATGATTTACAAGACAAAGCAAATAACAAGGTTCATAACTAAACATTTTGTCAAACATAAGTCATGAATCTTATTTTCACAAAACCTATGTATCTCACAGGCATTTTTATGCTGACGTACCTATTTTCACATGTGTTTTCAGGAGCTTTTCCGTAGGATGTTGATCATGATACTAGGGCGGACCTGTGCCTTAGAGACTTTAAAAGAATATAGACTATGTTTAATTATGTTCTGAACTCTTAATTTACTATTTCGAGACAATGTAACACCCTTGTTTAATAATTAAAATACACTTTGTGTGCCATGGTTATGAAACAATTAATTCTGTCGCGACACGCCCCGATGTTTCCGCCGCGATTTGTTGTTTTACGCGGTCGGGGTGTGACAGAAGAGTTGGTATCAGAGCCAATGGTTATAGGGAATTAGGTTATTAGTAATGCTTTGACCTAGACTATAACTTTTCTAGGAACCTAACACAAGTTATCTTGTGTTTAGATCTTAAAACATGTACATCACCTATCCTTAGGTGATTAACAAAACAAGGAACCAAAATTTTTCTGAAACGATTTTTGAAAAACAATCATCTGTTTTTGAATAAATTTTTATAAGGTTTTGAACCCTCTGTTATATGGTTTTGAACCCTTTTCAGTTTGGTTTTTGGCCTTGTGCCTTCTAATTTTCAAAAATCCCGTCAAACGTTTTGGGTTTTAAATAATGTGAACATGTGCAAACTGGAAGGGTGAATGCCTGTATTCTGGGTTTTCTGTCTAGGAAAGCACTTCGTATACATCTCAACCAGACGCGAGACCAGTTGTGCTTACCTGGGAATTCCTGGGATGAGTGTTCACTTATAGGCGAGCATGTCTTCATTATACATTATTTTTGACCCATTTACTTTGATTAGTCACTGTGTGTCGTTTGTTTGCTTTGTGATACGGACGAATGACCACCATCTTTGCTTTTGTTGATTTTGTTTCATCTCATTCTCTTCATCCAATCATCTCACTCTTTTCCTTTCATGTTTTCCTCTTTTAGAATGCCTCCTAGACGCGAAAATCAGATAGCAACTGCCGAGCTGGCAGAAATTATTGCGCAGCAGATGGCTGCTCAGTTTCCAAATCTCTTTGCTCAATGGAATCAAGCCAACAACAACAACAATATTCCATGCAAATACAAGGATTTTAACCAGGCTAAACCACTCAAGTTTAGTGGTTCTGAAGGAGCGACTGGGCTTCTTCAGTGGTTCGAGAGCATAGAGAATACTTTTCGCCACGTGCAGTGCCCGGATAATCGCAAGGTCGAGTTCTCCTCCAGCGTATTTCAGAAGAGGGCTTTGACATGGTGGAACGGGGTTATGAGAGACCGGGGTGCAGAAGTTGCTCTCGCACAGACATGGGCTGAACTTAGAGCCCTTATGATGAGGGAATTCTGTCCTCGTCATGAGCAGCGAGCATTGGAGAAGGAATTTGATGGGTTGAAGCAAGATAGTGGTGAGCACAGGGCTTATACTGATCGGTTTGAAGAATTGAGTCTGCTTTGCCCAACAATGGTCACCCCACTCGACAAGGCTATCGAGAGATACATCGATGGCCTACCTGACTCGGTACAAGACATTCTTACTGGTAGTAACCCTGCCACACTTCGTCAGGCGATCGAGTTATCTGCGACATTGACTGAGTCGCAGATCCGGAAGAACAAGTTACACCGGAAGGGTGACAAGGGCAAGAAACAGTCGGCAGATAAGGTGGATAGCAAGAAAGGACAAAACGGGAGTGAAAAGAACTCTGGTTCTTCAAAGAGGGCAAAGAAGCGTAAGGCTTCCCAAAATTTTGCTATCACTGCTCAAGCTAACCAGGTAGCTCCCAACCAACCTGCACAGCCTCCAGCGAAGAAACCCTATTCAGGGAATGCACCTTTGTGCAATAGATGCAACAGTCACCACCAGCGGCAACTTCCATGCCGTTTCTGTACTAACTGTGGGAAATCAGGCCATCTTGCCAATGTTTGTCGATCTGCTCAGAATCCCGCGGTTCAGAACCCGGCTCAACAAGTTGCTCAGCCTCCTGCTCCGCAACAGGGTCAAGCTGCACGACCACAATACCCACCAGGTGCTTGTTACAATTGTGGGGATCTGACCCACTATAGAAATCGGTGCCCAAGACTGGCGAACCAGAACCAGAACCAGAATCAGGCTCCGGCTCGAGGCCGAGTTTTTAACATGAATGCCCAAGAGGCGCAGGCTGACGATAATGTGGTGAACGGTACGTTCTTTATTAATAACCAGCCTGCATCTGTTCTTTTCGATTCCGGTGCCGATAAGAGTTTCGTGTCTTTGTCTTTTGAGCCTATGCTTCGAGTGTCTAGAACGAAACTAGGCAAATCTTTGACAGTAGAGGTTGCTAGTGGTGAACCCATTATTCTTGATTCTGTTCTTCGCAACTGCCAGTTGAATCTTAACGACCATCTTTTCCCTATCGACCTCACGCCTATGCAACTCGGAAGCTTCGACGTTATTGTGGGAATGGATTGGTTATCCAAGCATCATGCAGAGATAGTTTGTTCTAAGAAGATTGTTCGTGTGCCGCTTTCGACAGGCGAGATCCTGCAGGTTCAAGGTGAGAAGCCTACCGGTGGTCTCAAACTCATGTCTTGTTTTAAAGCTCGGAAGTATCTGCAGAAGAACTATGTGGCTTTCTTAGCACATGTTACAGAAGATAAAGGCAAGGGTAAGTCTATTTCAGATATTCCTGTCGTTCGGGATTATTCTGAAGTGTTCCCTGAAGATTTACCTGGTCTACCTCCAGCACGCCAAGTCGAGTTCCGCATTGATCTCGTACCTGGTGCAAATCCCATTGCCAGAGCTCCATATCGTCTTGCACCATCTGAGATGCAAGAGTTGTCTAAACAGCTTCAGGAGCTCTCTGACAAAGGTTTTATCCGTCCCAGTTTTTCACCTTGGGGTGCTCCCGTTCTTTTTGTCAAGAAGAAGGATGGATCCTTTAGGATGTGTATCGATTATCGTGAGCTTAACAAGCTTACCATCAAGAATCGATATACCCTACCTCGCATCGATGATCTCTTTGATCAGTTACAAGGCGCTTCTTATTTTTCGAAGATTGATCTGCGATCGGGATATCATCAACTTCGGGTGCAAGAAGAAGACATTCCGAAGACAACATTCCGTACTCATTATGGACATTACGAGTTCACAGTCATGCCATTCGGTTTGACTAATGCTCCTGCTGTTTTCATGGACTTAATGAATAGGGTCTGCAAACCTTATTTGGATCAATTCGTCATTGTTTTTATCGATGACATCTTGATTTACTCTAAGACGCGAGCTGATCACGAGCAGCATCTTCGTCTTACTCTGGAACTCCTGAAGAAAGAGCAACTTTTCGCCAAATTCTCCAAGTGCGAATTTTGGCTTGAAGAAGTTCAATTTTTGGGACACATTATCAACGAACGAGGTGTTCATGTAGATCCCTCCAAGATCAGTGCGATCAAGGATTGGGATACGCCTACTACTCCTACTGAAGTTCGTTCATTTCTTGGTCTAGCGGGTTATTATCGCCGCTTCATTGAAAACTTCTCTAAGATTGCAGTTCCTCTAACTGCTCTAACTCAGAAGAAAATGCCCTTTTACTGGGGATTCAAACAAGAGGAAGCTTTTCAACACCTGAAGCAGAAGCTTTGCGATGCGCCTGTCCTATCATTGCCTGAGGGTGATGATGATTTTGTCGTGTATTGTGATGCATCTAAATTGGGTCTTGGTTGTGTTCTTATGCAAAGGAACAAAGTCATAGCTTATGCATCCAGGCAATTGAAGATACATGAGAAGAACTACACCACTCATGATCTTGAGTTGGGTGCAGTTGTCTTTGCTCTCAAGATCTGGAGACACTATTTGTACGGTACAAAATGTGTGGTTTTCACTGACCACAAAAGTCTTCAGCATATCTTCAACCAGAAAGAACTCAACATGAGACAGCGACGTTGGGTTGAGCTTTTAAACGACTATGATTGCGAAATTCGCTACCATCCTGGTAAGGCGAATGTCGTAGCTGATGCATTGAGTCGTAAGGAACGTACTAAGCTTCATTGTGTACGTGTTCAATCTGTTATTCAAGCTCGATCCGATATTCAAGCACGCATTTCTCAAGCTCAACAATCTTGTGTTTCACAAGGTTTAATGGATAAGGAATTTCCTTACCACATAACACCTGCTTTGGAACTGAAGGACAATGGATCGTATTACTTCATGGACCGTTTATGGGTCCCAAGCCAGGATGATATTCGTGCCTTGCTTATGGATGAAGCCCATAAGTCTCGTTATTCTATTCATCCGGGCTCAGATAAAATGTATAAGGATCTTCGTATTCACTATTGGTGGCCTGGTATGAAGAAAGACATTGCCTTATACGTATCCAAATGCCTTACTTGTCTTAAGGTTAAGGCTGAACATCAGCGTCCTTCTGGTTTATTGGAGCAACCAGAGATCCCAGTTTGGAAATGGGAAAACATTACTATGGATCTTGTTACCAAACTCCCGCGCACAAAGAAAGGTCATGATGCCATCTGGGTAGTCGTTGATCGTCTTACAAAGTCAGCGCATTTCTTGCCAATCCGCGAGGATTTTCCTACTGACAGACTTGCTCAAATCTATGTAGATGAAATTGTGGCTCGACATGGTGTTCCTTTGAACATCATTTCTGACAGAGATGCTCGTTTCACTTCTCACTTTTGGAGAACCATGCAATCTGCCATGGGGACCCAACTTAATCTGAGCACAGCTTATCATCCGCAAACGGATGGTCAATCTGAGAGAACAATCCAGACCTTGGAGGATATGCTTAGAGCTTGTGTGATCGATTTTAGTGGTAGTTGGGATTCACATCTTAAATTGATTGAATTCTCCTACAACAACAGTTATCACACTAGCATCAAAATGGCTCCTTTCGAAGCTCTCTATGGTCGAAAATGTCGTTCTCCAGTCTGCTGGAATGAGATTGGCGAGGCTCAACTTACTGGACCTGCCCTCATTTTAGAGACAACTGACAAGGTCAAGAAAGTTCGTGATAACCTTCAGGCAGCTAGAAGCCGTCAGAAGATTTACGCGGACCCAAAACGCAAAGCCTTGGAATTTCAAATCGGTGATCGAGTATTACTTAAGGTCTCACCTTGGAAAGGTGTGATCAGATTTGGAAAGAAAGGAAAACTTGCACCTAGATACGTTGGACCATTCAAGATCGTCGAAAGAATCGGAAAGGTAGCCTACAGACTTGAGTTACCTCCTGAACTGGGAAATGTTCATCCAACTTTTCACGTGTCCAATCTCAAGAAGTGTACAGCTGATGAGAACTTCTCCATACCGCTTGACGAAATTCGTGTTGGCAAAACACTGAAATTTGTTGAGAAACCAGTGGAAATAATGGAACGTGAAGTCAAGTGGCTTAAACGCAAGCGCATTCCTTTGGTCAAAGTTCGCTGGGAAGCTAAACGTGGACCTGAGTTTACTTGTGAACGCGAAGATCAAATGAAGGCAAAATATCCACATCTTTTTCCACGAGTTTCCTCTAAATAAATTTCGGGACGAAATTTCCACAAGTAGGGGAGACTGTAACAACTGTGCTTGTAATCACTATGAACAGTTCTGTTATCAATAAAACAATGTTATTTGATCACAATGTTTGTTTAGTTATGTTTTACATTTTTCATGTTTTGACTTTTATCCAATTTCAAACTCTATATCACTTTCTGGAGAGTTATACGCAAACTGGTGCGTAAACGTACTCAGTTTAATGCGACAAATACTCCGGAACATCAAAATATACTCAACGTACCTTAAATAACCTTTACATAACTTAGAAATAAGTTTTGAAGGCTTTGGTATGGCAAAAATAAGTTAATTCGCATACAGGGACTAAATATGACAAACTGCGAAAGTATGTCAATTTGAACTGTAACGAACATTCCGGAACATGACCATAAGTTAAACACACCTTAAATATCCTTTACATAGCTTAGAAATAGGCTTTGAGGGGTTTGGTGTGCTAAAATAAACTTTTGGGACATTCAGGGACTAAAAGTGTCAAAAAGTGCACAAGTTTGCATTTTCGCGCATAACTTACGTTCTGAATACATCTGGACATCCAAAAATTTATGAAAGCATGACTACATTATATTTTAGTGTTCGCCATAAGAAAAATCCATTCGTCGCGTCATTTGGTTCGTTTTTCGCGCTTATGCGCATTCCGTCGTAATTAAGCGAACATCGCGTTCGTACGACCAAACGAACCATCATCCGAGATATTTTTGAGCATGTTTTGAGTTCCCTATACTTTAACTTCATTTTAGAGCCTTGAAATGAGGTTAACGGGGTTCAAACGCATCGAAAATCGCTTAAACGGGCTGCAGGGACCATTTCTGCCAATTTTGAAAGTTTGCTGAAACATGGGGGCAGTGGCGTAGCGCCACTGCATGTAGCCTTACCAGTCGCGCTACGCGACTGCCTGTTCTGGGCAGAAAACATGTGGAAACATCAGTTTTTCGCTTTCGGGACCAGATTCGACGTATTAACAGCTGTTAACAGCTGTTCTCCACTCCTTAATCCCTTGCCACATGTTGATACCCTATGGTGAGTGGCCAATTTAGTCACCATGAGTTTCCGACAAGTGTACGGGTTGGATCATGGCATGATATTCGACAAGCGATCTTAACGGTTCGGGTATTCCTATAAATACCCAACCACCCCCATTGCAAAAATCACTAGAAACTTGATTTGAGAAACTCTAAGTTGAAACATTTGTTTCATACCTGAGATTTTTGAATCGAGTTTAGCATTCGGGGACCCTTCGTAAGTATTCTTTCGTTCTTTTCTTTATTTTACTGCTTTTCGAGTCAGAAAGTCAAACTTTGTTTGACTTTCAGCGTTGACCAGTAATGGTCAATGCGAAGTTCGTTTGAACTTCGCAACGTGATCGTAATCACGTTGGTTATAGTCCTTTGGGACTATGCCTACTGATTACCACATTGTCTAGGGTCGTAGGGTAGGCGATCTAATAAATCGCCTATACCTTCGAACCCGACCCAGTTTGGTCGATCATTAGGATCCGACCAAACACAGTAGGTGACCATAGTAGGTAGGGAATAACCTTCCGAGGTTATACCCTATGGTCACATCGTTTAAGTAGTTGTATGATAGGTAGTTTATATGCCTTAGGTAAATTACCAGAATACCCTTTTCATGTATAATTGGTAATTAAGCATATGTAACCTAAACTTTTGTCACATAACTGATTATGTAACATGTTTAGGCATATAACACTTGTCGTAGGACTAGTTAGGCGGTCCGAACGCGTTTCACGCGCACGACGCGTTAAAGTGGCATAAGCTACCTAAACGGATCATAATGGGTCAATAAGACTTAGGTTAAGTTTCATTTGGCATGTAGGCTTTGTTAAACCATATCACGTGAGTTCCGACACTCATTTGGTTTACAAACCCTAATGCTACCCAATCTTCCGAGATAGGTCCGGTTTATTAACATAGTTACCTATATTAGGTGCCGTTTGATTCCGAGATCTATAGCATTACTTGGTGGTTATCTTTAGACATCTGAGCAATCTCAAGTGAGTACATAGACCCCTCTTTTACTGTTTTCCAAACTGTTTTGGGGTGGAACACATGTGCCTACTTGTTACTTTCGTGCTTTCATGTTTTCACATCATATACATGCTATGTTCGTTAGTACATTATAGTACATGATTTCATTACATTTTATGCTAGGTGTGCCCATTGTGTGCATTACTTAGTACATTGTTTTACATGACATTTCCTGCTAGGTGTGCCCATTGTGTGCATTACTTAGTACATCGTTTTACATGACATTTCACGCTATGTATGTTCATTTGATTACATACTTAGTGCATTGTTTTCACATGTTTACATTTTGGTATGACATTTGGTTTGTTTACATGGGACAATACATTCATTAACATTAGCTACGCCGTTCGTTAGTAGGTAGTGGTACCATAGGAATTGACAACTCCCGTTCCGGACATCCCAGGGAAAGGGGACAGAAAGGAATGACCGAATTCGATGATATAAAGACAGATAGACCTTTAATTTGTTTAAAGGGTTTATCACCACAGTCGCAAGGCTTGGATGTATGCATTTTCACAATACCGCATAAATGTTCATATTAAATAGTTGCATGCATTTACACAAAACATAGTTTTGATTTAAACCAAGTTTTACTTCAATACTTCGTTTTTGTGCATATGGTTTAGTTGAGACATTTCATGTAACACCCGAAAATTTTAAAACAAAAATGGAAACAACCCTTATGATATTATAGTCCAATAGGAAACCTTAATTGAAACACCCAAGTGATCATCGTTAAAGTTAAATGGAGTTAATACACTAATGCGAGTTCTGTTGTATCTTGAAATTAGAACTCGTAACCAAAAATAGAATATTAAGCAATTAAGTAAAATTATTAGCTAAGTAAATTAACGGCTAAGTAAGATTAATTAAGCTAAGCAAGATTAATTAAGTCAAGCAGGTAGGCTAGCATGTCAAGCATGTAGGCTAGCATGTCAAGCAGGTAGGCTAGCATGTCAAGCAGGTAGGCTAGCATGTCAAGCATGTAGGCTAGCATGTCAAGCAGGTAGGCTAGCATGTCAAGCAGGTAGGCTAGCATGTCAAGCAGGTAGGCTAGCATGTCAAGCAGGTAGGCTAGCATGTCAAGCAGGTAGGCTAGCACGTCCAAATTACAACTATAAATACAGAACATTGGCACTTGAATTCTGGCACAAAAACGACGAAGAAATTCCAATTCTAAACGGAGTTATCGTCTGTTTACCACAATTAACACACACGAAACACTAATTAAGTATAGCGGGGTGCTGCAGAACAGGGTAATAACTCAATCGCTGCTACGATTCATTGTCCGATCGATCAATATATCCAATGGATGTTTAAGTGCTGCCCACATTAGGGTTATACTTTGTCGTTCGTCATTAATTTGACGGATCATCGTTAATTCGATGGATAAAGTATTGTACTTTGTCGTTCGTCATTAATTTGACGAATCATCGTTAATTCGATGGATGAAGTATCGCACTTTGTCATTCGTTGTGAGAATTTGATCTCGTGAGTTATCGTAAAAGCTGTATTGATTACTTACCTATTTTGTGTGCAAATTAGGTTAAGAGGATAATCAATAGGCTAAACTCTGCCCGTATAAATCTACAATAGAAAACAAGATAGCATCACCTGGAAATTTTAAGGTACGGATAGGTTCCTTTCTTTCAATTTACTTCAATTGATACAAGTATATCATTTCTAATTTTAAAGTCCGTATTAAGATCTAAGTATAAGTTATAAGTTTCGTATGGGTAGATTCCTTTCTTTCGATTTCTGTCAATTCTGATATATCGTACGGGTAGATTCCTTTCTTTCGATTTCTGTCAATTCTGATATATCGTACGGGTAGATTCCTTTCTTTCAATTTAGATTGTTTTGATACAAGTATATCATTCATGATTATAGATTCCATATTAAGATTAAGTTATAAGTTATAGATTCCGTATTAAGATTAAGTTATGAAATAAGTTATAGATTCCGTATTAAGATTAAGTTATGAAATAAGTTATAGATTCCGTATTAAGATTAAGTTATGAAATAAGTTATAGATTCCGTATTAAGACTAAGTTATGAAATAAGTTATAGATTTCGTATTAAGATTAAGTTATGAAATAAGTTATAGATTCCGTATTAAGATTAAGTTATGAAATAAGTTATAGATTCCGTATTAAGATTAAGTTATGAAATAAGTTATAGATTTCGTATTAAGATTAAGTTATGAAATAAGTTATAGATTCCGTATTAAGATTAAGTTATGAAATAAGTTATAGATTCCGTATTAAGATTAAGTTATGAAATAAGTTATAGATTCCGTATTAAGACTAAGTTATGAAATAAGTTATAGATTTCGTATTAAGATTAAGTTATGAAACATGTGTTGAAAGTTACAAACGTTTTGAAAAGGTTTTGTTTTACATCATTTATTTAGAAAATGGTTTATTTTATACAAGTTTCATTTCCTACTCCAGTGGTTCCTTATTAACGAGTCAAGGTTTTATCTTGTTTCGTTTAATAAACCACATTTTGGGGACGAAATTGTCAAGATAGGATTGATAACCATACCTTGATGACTGGTTCCATTCTTATATTTTTAATCTCGCCAAAGATTCGTATTTTACAAGTTACAAGTTAAATATCTTAAGACTTATAAGTTATAAGTAAATAAGTTACAAGTTTAATATGATATATAAGTATTATGTTACTCAAGTCAAATTGTTTTAAATTACTATGTCTGGTTTTTAAAACTCCTCACGTCTTTGATTATCGATTCATTTGACAGTCCGTTCGATTCCTATTCTAATCATTTGATTTAGTTTCATGTCATGCGATAGTTTTTCTGTTAAGTTGTACTCATTATCGCATGTTCCAATATATGTTCCGTTCTGTTCTGAAAATAAGTTTTATAAGTTATGTGAATAAGACCATTTGTACTCTGATACCCTGAGTATCGCTTCTCGTGGAGTGTCCCACGAGCATGTTGTTGCGGCATCGACATCATGTGCTCCATCCGTGACGGAGAGATTAGTTCACGGCGTCTCTTAAGTACAAGTGTGGTACATATAAGATTAGGGGGCGTATGGATCGATCCTAGGATTTAAGTTTTCAGGAAATGGATAACGGGTATGCCAACTTGCCATTTCGTGTGATAAGTATGCAGGAGTAGCTACCTGTGTATTGTCACGTTTTAAGTTTTAAGTTTGCTCATGGGTACATCCGTAAGATATGATTATGAAATTAAGTTATTTGCATCGTCAAGTTCCATCCGGTTATCAAAATAAAATAAGCTTTTGTTTTCCTCTATCCGCACACTGGGCAAAACTCTTCAAAATTTTGCTCAGACGTACGTTTTTTTGTTGTTGTTGTTTTCTTCTTTACGTCAGGTTATCAAGACAAGCTGGGACGGAATATGGAAGAGTGCTCGAGTGTTTAGAAAAGACGATAGAAATAATTGTAATGGATTAGATATCCTTCATTAAGCTGTAAAGCCTTGTAATACATTTAAGTATAAATGGAATTATGTTTTTGATCTGACCACCGTTATTGTGACACTTCGGCCCGTTCCGGGTCGGGGTGTTACAGCTATGGTATCAGAGCAAAGGCTCTTTCCTGTAGAAAACTTAAACATAAGTTAAGACCTGTGAGGTAATGGGTAGACATTGGGTTAGGATTTCGATGTCCAATCAGTCGTTACATCGGTTAGTAACTTTTCTTTTCACTTCATGATAGTCTCGAACATAAGTATTTCGTCATCTTCATTGTTTTACTTTAGCTTTATTTCAAGTATGACTATTGATCATAGTGGATCGCAATCAAGTATGATTATTAATATATATATATGTATGCAATAATTTCGAGGACGAAATTTTTTTTTAAGAGGGGTAGATTTGTAACACCCGAAAATTTTAAAACAAAAATGGAAACAACCCTTATGATATTATAGTCCAATAGGAAACCTTAATTGAAACACCCAAGTGATCATCGTTAAAGTTAAATGGAGTTAATACACTAATGCGAGTTCTGTTGTATCTTGAAATTAGAACTCGTAACCAAAAATAGAATATTAAGCAATTAAGTAAAATTATTAGCTAAGTAAATTAACGGCTAAGTAAGATTAATTAAGCTAAGCAAGATTAATTAAGTCAAGCAGGTAGGCTAGCATGTCAAGCATGTAGGCTAGCATGTCAAGCAGGTAGGCTAGCATGTCAAGCAGGTAGGCTAGCATGTCAAGCATGTAGGCTAGCATGTCAAGCAGGTAGGCTAGCATGTCAAGCAGGTAGGCTAGCATGTCAAGCAGGTAGGCTAGCATGTCAAGCAGGTAGGCTAGCATGTCAAGCAGGTAGGCTAGCACGTCCAAATTACAACTATAAATACAGAACATTGGCACTTGAATTCTGGCACAAAAACGACGAAGAAATTCCAATTCTAAACGGAGTTATCGTCTGTTTACCACAATTAACACACACGAAACACTAATTAAGTATAGCGGGGTGCTGCAGAACAGGGTAATAACTCAATCGCTGCTACGATTCATTGTCCGATCGATCAATATATCCAATGGATGTTTAAGTGCTGCCCACATTAGGGTTATACTTTGTCGTTCGTCATTAATTTGACGGATCATCGTTAATTCGATGGATAAAGTATTGTACTTTGTCGTTCGTCATTAATTTGACGAATCATCGTTAATTCGATGGATGAAGTATCGCACTTTGTCATTCGTTGTGAGAATTTGATCTCGTGAGTTATCGTAAAAGCTGTATTGATTACTTACCTATTTTGTGTGCAAATTAGGTTAAGAGGATAATCAATAGGCTAAACTCTGCCCGTATAAATCTACAATAGAAAACAAGATAGCATCACCTGGAAATTTTAAGGTACGGATAGGTTCCTTTCTTTCAATTTACTTCAATTGATACAAGTATATCATTTCTAATTTTAAAGTCCGTATTAAGATCTAAGTATAAGTTATAAGTTTCGTATGGGTAGATTCCTTTCTTTCGATTTCTGTCAATTCTGATATATCGTACGGGTAGATTCCTTTCTTTCGATTTCTGTCAATTCTGATATATCGTACGGGTAGATTCCTTTCTTTCAATTTAGATTGTTTTGATACAAGTATATCATTCATGATTATAGATTCCATATTAAGATTAAGTTATAAGTTATAGATTCCGTATTAAGATTAAGTTATGAAATAAGTTATAGATTCCGTATTAAGATTAAGTTATGAAATAAGTTATAGATTCCGTATTAAGATTAAGTTATGAAATAAGTTATAGATTCCGTATTAAGACTAAGTTATGAAATAAGTTATAGATTTCGTATTAAGATTAAGTTATGAAATAAGTTATAGATTCCGTATTAAGATTAAGTTATGAAATAAGTTATAGATTTCGTATTAAGATTAAGTTATGAAATAAGTTATAGATTCCGTATTAAGATTAAGTTATGAAATAAGTTATAGATTCCGTATTAAGATTAAGTTATGAAATAAGTTATAGATTCCGTATTAAGACTAAGTTATGAAATAAGTTATAGATTTCGTATTAAGATTAAGTTATGAAACATGTGTTGAAAGTTACAAACGTTTTGAAAAGGTTTTGTTTTACATCATTTATTTAGAAAATGGTTTATTTTATACAAGTTTCATTTCCTACTCCAGTGGTTCCTTATTAACGAGTCAAGGTTTTATCTTGTTTCGTTTAATAAACCACATTTTGGGGACGAAATTGTCAAGATAGGATTGATAACCATACCTTGATGACTGGTTCCATTCTTATATTTTTAATCTCGCCAAAGATTCGTATTTTACAAGTTACAAGTTAAATATCTTAAGACTTATAAGTTATAAGTAAATAAGTTACAAGTTTAATATGATATATAAGTATTATGTTACTCAAGTCAAATTGTTTTAAATTACTATGTCTGGTTTTTAAAACTCCTCACGTCTTTGATTATCGATTCATTTGACAGTCCGTTCGATTCCTATTCTAATCATTTGATTTAGTTTCATGTCATGCGATAGTTTTTCTGTTAAGTTGTACTCATTATCGCATGTTCCAATATATGTTCCGTTCTGTTCTGAAAATAAGTTTTATAAGTTATGTGAATAAGACCATTTGTACTCTGATACCCTGAGTATCGCTTCTCGTGGAGTGTCCCACGAGCATGTTGTTGCGGCATCGACATCATGTGCTCCATCCGTGACGGAGAGATTAGTTCACGGCGTCTCTTAAGTACAAGTGTGGTACATATAAGATTAGGGGGCGTATGGATCGATCCTAGGATTTAAGTTTTCAGGAAATGGATAACGGGTATGCCAACTTGCCATTTCGTGTGATAAGTATGCAGGAGTAGCTACCTGTGTATTGTCACGTTTTAAGTTTTAAGTTTGCTCATGGGTACATCCGTAAGATATGATTATGAAATTAAGTTATTTGCATCGTCAAGTTCCATCCGGTTATCAAAATAAAATAAGCTTTTGTTTTCCTCTATCCGCACACTGGGCAAAACTCTTCAAAATTTTGCTCAGACGTACGTTTTTTTGTTGTTGTTGTTTTCTTCTTTACGTCAGGTTATCAAGACAAGCTGGGACGGAATATGGAAGAGTGCTCGAGTGTTTAGAAAAGACGATAGAAATAATTGTAATGGATTAGATATCCTTCATTAAGCTGTAAAGCCTTGTAATACATTTAAGTATAAATGGAATTATGTTTTTGATCTGACCACCGTTATTGTGACACTTCGGCCCGTTCCGGGTCGGGGTGTTACATTTCACTTGCCATACATGACATTTTGACATAGACATTTGACATGGATATTTGACATAGACATTTGACATGGATATTTGACATAGACATTTGACATGGATAATTGACATAGACATATGACATGGATATTTGACATAGACATTTTGATATGATTTACATCTTGACATGAACACTTTGACATATTATTCAATACATTTGACAATTGATTTAAACATAGACTTCTTACATTGATTGGTTTGGTTTGATTAAGTGATTAAGTAACGATGCGTGTGTAATATGATACAAGCATGGTGGATACGCCGCTGGTACTTCCTATATATAAGTGTTTATATGGTATTACATATCATGGCGTTATTTGAATCATTTCAGTTTGAGACATAGAACATTTTATACAAATAACATACTTTTCACAAGACATTGATTTATAAACATCTTATCTTATGCAAACATATTTTACTTGGTTATTCATTTAACCTTACATTTATTTATACGTATCATCTGATCTTATCGATTTTCAAATGATTTACAAGACAAAGCAAATAACAAGGTTCATAACTAAACATTTTCTCAAACATAAGTCATGAATCTTATTTTCACAAAACCTATGTATCTCACAGGCATTTTTATGCTGACGTACCTATTTTCACATGTGTTTTCAGGAGCTTTTCCGTAGGATGTTGATCATGATACTAGGGCGGACCTGTGCCTTAGAGACTTTAAAAGAATATAGACTATGTTTAATTATGTTCTGAACTCTTAATTTACTATTTCGAGACAATGTAACACCCTTGTTTAATAATTAAAATACACTTTGTGTGCCATGGTTATGAAACAATTAATTCTGTCGCGACACGCCCCGATGTTTCCGCCGCGATTTGTTGTTTTACGCGGTCGGGGTGTGACAAAAACTATAGGGAATGGTGCTGAAACTAATGCTTGGAGTGATACTTGGTGCAATGTGGGCCCTCTTCGTGCTTTTATTACCCCTCGTCTTATCGCTAATGCAGGCTTCAGCTTGCAATCTTCTCTAGCTGATCTGGTGTCGCAAGATGGGCAATGGAGTTGGCCGACTGCTTGGTTTAACCTATTTCCAGTCTTAATTAACCTGATGGTTCCTACTTTATGTGAAAATTCTCGAGATAGGTTGGTTTGGAAAGACTTGGAAGGGAATAATCGTCCATTTTCTTCTTGGGAGGTTTGGAATAATATTCGGCATCATGCGAGTAAAGTGCAATGGGGGAATATGGTTTGGTTTAAACAGTGCATTCCTAAGCATGCATTCCATATATGGCTAGTTATTCAAAACAAATTGAAGACACAGGATCGGCTTCATGTCTGGGAAGTGGGAAGTGAAACAAATTTGAATCTTATGTGTTGCCCGTTATGCTGTTATAACAGGGATTCGAGAGACCATCTCTTCTTTCAATGCTCTTTTGCTACGCAGGTTTGGAGCAATGTTAGGAGTCTCACCAATATGGAAGATGTTAATGGAAGCTGGACCGATATTATGGCTTGGATGAGCCAAAACTCGTCCTTACAAAAGCCTGATAATGTTATTAGTCGGTTGGTACTTGCGACTGCAACATACTTTATTTGGCAAGAACGAAATAGCAGGTTGTTTTCTCGGAACCATCGGACACCTATGGTAGTGTCTCAGGAAATTATTAATACGGTTCGATTGCGGCTTATTTCCTTCAAGTTTAAAAGGAGATTTGAAAATGGTAGCTTGGTGGAAAAGTGGAAGATTCCTGGAAACAATTTAGAGATTGATCCCGGCTAGTTAGTTGTATTTCTTTCTAGTGTGTTTTGTTTTTGGCCGTGTTGGGTTTTGTTAGCTGGTTTGTGGCCTTGAGTGCCTAGTTGTGTTTTTTTGGGATGTTTGTTCCTAGTGTTGGTATGTCAGCACTAGTTTGGGTGTGGTAATTCAGCCACACTTCTGTTTTGTATGGTTTGATTAATAAAATTCACCGGGGTAACCCTTTACCAAAAAAAAAAAAAAAGACATGCATTTTGCATGTCTAGAAGGTTTTTGATTGGGTCAAGTGGGTGGCAAATCTCTCATGTCTTATATATTCATTTTTGATGAATATTTGAAGAGAGAACTTGAAGAAGATAGGTAGAAATGGCTGAAAATTTTCGGCCTCAACATGATCATCCAAGAGTTGATTTTTATTTGGAAAAATCAAGTGTAAGACTCTAAAAATCGGGTCATGTATGGTTGATCTAGTGGAGAGTTTCAAGTTCATAAAACAAGTGCAAGAACTCCACAACCTCCTCTCATATTTTCGGCCATGAGATGGTTGTCAAGAGGGTTTTCTAGTGAGTTCATAAGTGTAGAAATCCTAGCTAAATATGAGGTGTTTGTTGGAAGCTTGGGGTATACAAGCTTGAGGTCTTCTACTCTTGAAGACAACCATTTCAAGAAGCATCATTCGTTTCATAATCCTTGTACTTCAAGAAGGTAGTTTTCTAAACATCCTATGGTTGTGTTTGATAGTATACACCTCATATATGGATTCGGGTTTTGGGATTTTGCATATAAATGGTTTTATATCTTATAAAAGTGACATGTTTTAAACAATTTTTCCGCTGCGTTTTTATTTCATATGGATGAAATTACTTTGATGAACATGTTAAAATCCCATCAATGGCATCTAGAGCCGCTTATATGAGTGCATACTTCAATAGATTAAAATTTTCGGGTTTCGGGTTTGAAGAAAACCCTATGGCCGAAAATTTTAACATGGTTAACCCTTTGTTTTTCAGGATTATTTTCTTACATGCATAAGAGAATCTTGAAAAATTTATTTCATATGGATGATTTGTTTGTTTGGACAAAACTTAACTTTTCGGTTTTTTGAAAATAGCCGAAAATGTTTATAAAAGGGAACCATTTTTTTTATGCTTCTTGAAATTAATATATATATATTTGGATATATATTTTGGTGCATATGACCTAGCCATGACCTTGTGTTGAATGATTGTGTTGTGATTTATTATTTCAATGGGTTGTAATAATTATTTTGTTCTTCCATTAGAAGATATGTAATTTATTTATTTCATTTGGTATGTAAAATAAATAGATTAGGTGCATTTTATTTTTACTAGAAAAAATGTATTAGGATATATTTTGTAAAAGAAGATGCACACAAAAATGCGGTTTTGGTTTTTGCCAATTTCGGGCATAAAGGACTTCATAGTTCTAAACGGGATTTTAGCCCGATAACCAAAACACATTTTTGAAGTCCAAAGGAGTTTGGAGCTGAATATAAAAGACATTTGGAAGATCAAAGAAAGTGGAGAAATCACAACACAAAAGGAAGACTTGAAGCATTTGGATGCGGGATCAAGTGGGAGTTCAACGACACAATACTTGTGTCAATTTTCACTCTTTAGGAAGGACCTTTTGGCACACTTGTTTCGGCTAACAAGTGTTGTCAAAATAGTTGGGTATGGTTATGCACCTATTGTTATATATGTCATGCTTGTGTGGTTGTTTGTTTTGTTTTTTGGGTAAAGGGTTACCCCGGTGAATTTTATTAATCAAACCATACAAAACAGAAGTGTGGCTGAATTACCACACCCAAACTAGTGCTGACATACCAACACTAGGAACAAACATCCCAAAAAAACACAACTAGGCACTCAAGGCCACAAACCAGCTAACAAAACCCTACACGGCCAAAAACAAAACACACTAGAAAGAAATACAACTAACTAGCCGGGATCAATCTCTAAATTGTTTCCAGGAATCTTCCACTTTTCCACCAAGCTACCATTTTCAAATCTCCTTTTAAACTTGAAGGAAATAAGCCGCAATCGAACCGTATTAATAATCTCCTGAGACACTACCATAGGTGTCCGATGGTTCCGAGAAAACAACCTGCTATTTCGTTCTTGCCAAATAAAGTATGTTGCAGCCGCAAGTACCAACCGACTAATAACATTATCAGGCTTTTGTAAGGACGAGTTTTGGCTCATCCAAGCCATAATATCGGTCCAGCTTCCATTAACATCTTCCATATTGGTGAGACTCCTAACATTGCTCCAAACCTGCGTAGCAAAAGAGCATTGAAAGAAGAGATGGTCTCTCGAATCCCTGTTATAACAGCATAACGGGCAACACATAAGATTCAAATTTGTTTCACTTCCCACTTCCCAGACATGAAGCCGATCCTGTGTCTTCAATTTGTTTTGAATAACTAGCCATATATGGAATGCATGCTTAGGAATGCACTGTTTAAACCAAACCATATTCCCCCATTGCACTTTACTCGCATGATGCCGAATATTATTCCAAACCTCCCAAGAAGAAAATGGACGATTATTCCCTTCCAAGTCTTTCCAAACCAACCTATCTCGAGAATTTTCACATAAAGTAGGAACCATCAGGTTAATTAAGACTGGAAATAGGTTAAACCAAGCAGTCGGCCAACTCCATTGCCCATCTTGCGACACCAGATCAGCTAGAGAAGATTGCAAGCTGAAGCCTGCATTAGCGATAAGACGAGGGGTAATAAAAGCACGAAGAGGGCCCACATTGCACCAAGTATCACTCCAAGCATTAGTTTCAGCACCATTCCCTATAGTTTTCCACATGAAAGGACGAATCAGACTCCGACTAGCAAGAAGTTTTCTCCATCCCCATGTCATACGGCCTGTACAAGGGATCTCCCAGAAGCTTCGACCCTTTAACTTATAAGTATGAATCCATTGGACCCATAACGATTTCCGATTGGATAGGATACTCCAGACATGAGAAGATAAGAGGGCCTTGTTAACATCCGATATGCTACGAATACCCAGACCTCCCTCATCCTTCGGTAGACAAACAACCTTCCAAGCAACCTTTGGCTTCACAGTCTTCTGGTAATTACCAGACCATAGAAAATCTCGCATACGTTTTTCCAACTCTATAACAATTCTAGCTGGTAATAAGAAAACTGTAGCCCAGTAAATATGCATGGCCGAAAGAACCGAACTAACCAACTGTAATCTGCCTGCAAAAGATAGAGATTTTGTCGTCCAGTTATCAATCTTCTTTTCCATTTTCTCTACCAGCACCTTACAATCCTTATACGAAAGCTTAGATGATACTAGAGGGACTCCCAAATAGCGAACAGGAAGCACCCCCTCTTGAAAAGGCATAATGTTCAGGATTTCTCTTTTAATAGATTGAGGAACGTTACCAAAGAAGGCCGTGCTTTTCTTCATATTTGGAATCAGGCCCGAAACCCTAGAGAACCGATTAAGAGCATCTCTCACTATCTTAGCCGAAACGGCATCAGCATTCACAAAAATGAACAGATCATCAGCAAAAGTGACATTTATAATCTTCTTTTTTTACAATGTATATGGTATCTAAATGCATTACTAGAGGTAGCTGCTTTGTGTAGTAAAAGCGAAAGAGCCTCCATGACCAAAGTAAATAGATAAGGAGATATCGGGTCACCCTGTCTCAACCCCCGTTTGCCCTTGAAATACCCGTGAAGATTACCATTAATGCTCAAAGAGTATGAAACAGTACTAACACACGTCATAATCCAACTAACCATTTTGTGAGGGAATCCAAACGCAATCAGTATATCCTCCAGAAAAGACCAGCTAACTGTATCATAAGCCTTCTGAATGTCAATCTTAAACGCACATCTAGGAGGCCCAACATTCAGGTGATAGTTATGCATTAACTCCTGAGTAAGAAGGATATTATCTGATATCTTTCTACCAGGTACAAAAGCAGATTGACTAATATTCACCAGATAATCCAGGCTACCTTTGATTCTATCAGTAAGAATTTTGCTGATACACTTATAAATCACGTTGCAACAAGAAATAGGCCGATAATCACTAACCGAATTATTTTTTGGGTAAAGGGTTACCCCGGTGATTCTATATATTCACAACCAAATAAAAACAAGTAGTGTAGAGAGTCTACACTAGTTCAATCAAGGGGCATTCCCCAAGAAAGTAAAACAAAACATACCAAACCAACAAAAAAAAACAACCAAAAGGAAAAACACCTAGACAAGACTTCTAGATTGTCCAACACACAGCTATTCATCCCCCATCATCATCCTTATCTTTCGTATGGATCTTCCATTCTTCAAGAACTCTGCGCACCCTTACGGTATTCTTCAGTTTTGCTCCCATTAACTTGTACCGAACTGTTTTCACAATTACTTCACTAACCTTCTCAGGCGGTCTTAATTGGTTTCTGAACAATCTGGCATTCCTCTCTTGCCAAATACTATATGCAGCAGCAGCTACAAGTAATTTAGCAACATAAGTATC
This sequence comes from Helianthus tuberosus, assembly GCA_030545235.1. Taxonomy (NCBI): domain Eukaryota; kingdom Viridiplantae; phylum Streptophyta; class Magnoliopsida; order Asterales; family Asteraceae; genus Helianthus; species Helianthus tuberosus. Next base: position 114,608,769 of record CM060452.1, on the reverse strand, counting down.
GACCTGCTTCTGTTGAGTACGAGAACAAAGCCAGCTAACTATATCACTCCATTTTGACGAGACCGTATCCATCCCCACACTATTTCTGACTGTACACCACACTTGAGATGCATATTTACATTCGAAAAACAAGTGCTTATGAGAATCAAAATTTTCGTAACACAATAAACAGCACATCATGTTCATGTTTTTTCTCCGAGCAAAATCCCATTTCAGAATTTTATCTTGTGTTAGAAGCTTACCTTTCATAATCAACCACATCATGAATGCATGTTTCGGGATACACTGGCCGAACCAGACAATTTTACTCCAATCGACTTCCGGTTCTCTATGCCGAAGAGAATGCCATACCCCCGAAGATGAGAACTCATTAAAATCATCACCATCTTTCCATAATAATCTATCGACTTTTGCAGCCTGCAAATGAACTTGATCAATCTGATTAAGAACCGGAAATAAATCCCTCCAAGCCGTAGGCCACAACCAAGCACCATTAGAGTACACATCAGCCACGGAGTTATCCAACCTGAAATCTGCATCCGCAGTGTTCCTGGCCGACACAAACTCAGCCAGCGGCCCCACAACACTCCAATTATCGAACCATGCTGAAGTATTAACTCCATTACCCAAGTCCGACCAAATATGCTTCCTAACCAATGGCCGTAATTGAGTGATTTTCCGCCAAGACCAACAACTATTCGACGGAGTTTTGCTAACCCAAAAACTCTTATCTTTTAACCGGTACGAATATATCCAATCAACCCATAGAGAGTCACGCTTTGAAACAATACTCCAAATATGAGAAGACATTAAAGCTTTATTCATATCACCAATTCGTCTAATACCCAACCCCCCTTCATATTTAGGCGTACAAACCAACTTCCAAGACACTTTAGATTTACCTTTGCTGAACGTAGAATCCTGAGACCATAGGAAATTTCTCATTTTAGCTTCTAACTCCTGAATGATCCGAGCTGGTAAGATGAAAACCGATGACCAGTAAATATGCATCGAGGAAAGAACTGAAATAATAAGTTGAAGCCTTCCTGCAAATGATAAAAGTTTGTTCCTCCAATGCGTAATTCGTTTTTCCAATCTCTCAACAAGCACCCGACAATCATTGTAACCAAGCCTAGCTGAAATGAGAGGAACCCCCAAGTACTTGACGGGTAATTTTCCTTCCGTAAAAGGCATAATATCCAGAATAGCTTGTTTGACCTGATCTTTAACATTACAGAAGAAAATCGTGCTTTTTTGGTTACTAGGAACCAATCCGGACATCTTAGTGAATTTCGCAAGAGAAGACATAATACAATTAGCTGAATTCAGTTCCCCTTTTGCAAAGAGAAATAAATCATCCGCAAAACAAAGATTTATAATCTGCTGCCTTTCACATCTGTTATGGAACTTAAAAGAAGAATCAATTCTGACTGAATGATGAAGAATACCAGTTAAGACCTCCATAACAAGAGTAAATAGATAAGGGGAAACTGGATCTCCTTGCCTCAACCCACGCTTCCCTTTGAAAAAACCATGCACCGTGCCATTAACACAGACCGAAAATGAGGTTGTTGAAACACACGTCATAATCCACCCAACCATTTTGCTATGGAAACCGAACCCATTTAGAACATTTTTAAGAAACCTCCAATCGACCGTATCATACGCTTTCTGAATATCTACTTTAAACGCACATCTAGGAGGACCCACGTCTCTGTGATAATCATGCATTAACTCTTGGGTTAAAAGGATGTTCTCCGAAATTTTCCGACCAGGAACAAAAGCAGATTGGTTGATGCTAACAATGTCTTTTAGAACCCCTTTGATTCTTTCTGAAATAATTTTACTAATACATTTATAGAAGACATTACAACAAGCAATCGGACGGAAATCAGTCACACTCATAGGAGTCGAAACCTTAGGAATAAGAACAATAAGAGTATGGTTCATTTCCCGAAGCATATTACCAGTCTCGAAAAAATCCATAATGGCTTTAGAAACATCCGTGCCAACCAGAGACCACGCACTTTTGAAAAAAGCCGCTGTATACCCATCCGGTCCAGGAGCTTTGTCATTACCAATAGAAAACATAGCTTTTCTGACCTCCTCCATAGTTACCTGTCTAACCATATTAGTTTCAACATTATGAGATAATCTGTGCGGAAATAAATCCGGAGCCGGCTCCAACGAAATATCACCTTGAGAACCAAAAAATTTCTCATAGTGCTGAACAAACGCTTTAAACACCATATCACCTTCATAAGTAGTCCCACCTACATCTTTAATAACCTCAATCCTGGTAAAATGATTTCTCGCTTTCAAAGAAGAATGAAAAAATGCAGTATTCATATCCCCCTCCGCTAACCAATCTACCTTTGACTTTTGTTTCAAGAAACGCTCCTCATCCAACAACGCCTCCTGTAAATCACGACTTATAGCAGCCTCTTCAGTCCGTAAATCAACGTTTGACGGGTCTTGATCAATGTTTTGTTGAATGACATCCAGTTTCGATCTAAGGTTTTCAACTTTCTTGTGTAGATTACCTTGCTTAAATAACAAAGATCTAAGCGGGTTTTTCAGCAACCGAAGCTTTTTGACAACTCTAAACTGATGCACCCCATCCACATTAGAGTCCCAAAACTTTTTGTCAATCTCTAAAAATTCTGGTTTAAAAACCAAAAAATTAGCGAATTTGAACGACCTCGGCTTCATTTTCAACGCTTCCGGAAAAGATAAAATACATGGACAATGATCCGAAAGACGATAAGGCTTGAATATAGCAACAGAATTCGGGTACTCAGCCACAAAAGGAGTATTTCCCATAACACGATCAATCTTCTTTAGTAACCCCACCCCCTTTTTCGGTTTTTGGCTCCATGTAAAATGGATACCCGTTCGGTTTATGTCGACCACTTCAATGTCATCCACACAAGCTTGGAACTCCCTCATGCCTATAGAGCTAGAAGACGTTCCCATAGATTTATCCTCTATATTTAGAGCTGAATTAAAGTCACCCATAATAACCCAAGGTTTATTAGCAACAAGACTTTTATGCATAGAGAGATGATGCCACAAATCCCTTCTTGTCGCATAATAATTGGCAGCATAGACAATTGAACAAAAAAGCATTTTCTTATCCAATTTAAACACAAGTTGTAGGTGCATCACCTGAGAAGATTGAGCTAAAATCATGACATCAAAGATAACAGGATTCCACCCAATAAAAATTCTTGTGCCTTTATCACAACATCCACCATTCGACGTCCAATCCCACGAGCGAAAAACTGAATTACACACTTTTCCCAGATTCTTCACATTCACATGCGACTCCAAAATAGCACACAAACTCAAGTTATAATCCTTCACTGCTTGTCGAACCTCCATTTGTTTAAGCGGGCGATTCAACCCCCTTATATTCCAAACTGCAAGACTAACCATCAGTAACTACCTGAGAAGGAGTGCTTGCCCCTTGTTTACTTCTAATATTTACCGACCCTTGCTGCATAAAAACATCCGTTTCATTATATACCTCCTCAACGTCATCGTCCGTCTCCTCTTGGTTCCTATTCGGCCCTTTGCTACTCGTACCTTCCTCCGAATCAACTTGGTTCAACACTTCAAAAGAATTTTTCACTTTAACCGGCATAGACGTTGAACCATTAGAAACATTCGGTTGAGACTTTGATCCCACCGGCCGATATTCAAATTTACTTTTGTTTTTGTTCACCGGAATACCCACCTTCCTAGCCACTTTCTTGCCATGAACTTCCGTATACCCCTCGTGATCCACATTTGGTGTTTTTTTCACTTGTTTGTTCCTTTGAATATTACGACTTTGATCCTCATATCTAGCATGTTTAATTGGCTTTCTTGGACACATGTCGTTAGAGTGCCCAAAAACACAACATGTTGCACAGCGATGTGGACTCCATTCATATTCCACATACATAGTTTCTTTGACAAAACCCTCCCCTTCCGGTTCAGGTATAGCCATCGTGACTTCCTCACGGAATTCCTTATCAGCCGAAATCTCCACCAAAGCTCTAGCATAACTACTACGGCCCCATGATTCAGTACACATAGACGTAGTAAACGAATCCAGCATCTTTGGCTCTCCAATTGTTGTAGCGATAAGACTAAGGCCATCCTCCGTATAAGCCGCAATAGGAACATCATGAATTTTTACCCAGACTTGCACTTGCTTAACTTCTTTCTTTTCCAACTTAGTAGTAGGCGTCCATATATTCAAGAAAATAGGCTGAGACCTGATAATCCACGGACCATCTTTCATCACATTCAACATTCCACCCTCATCATTAAACTTAAAAAAGAAAAACCCGTTTGCGTTCATCATCGTCTTTTGCAAACCATATTTTTTCCAATTAACTTTAACGTAATAGTCAACAACCGGAAAAGCAAGACGGTCACCCAAAAAATACCCATAAATGGTATTAGACAATTTTTGTTGCACTGTTCTAACAGATTCCTTAGGAAGAACGACGTCACACCCCTCATGCACAACCGAACTCGACAACGAGCGAAAGTTAACTTTCGGAACACTACTACCCACAACAGAATCCACATACGACTTAGGGTTTGAGCTGGTACCTTGAACCGATTGTGATAGGTGTAGTAACTTTTGGGACCAACGCTATGATGGTGTGATTGACTTGTTGCAGCAGCTTCCCATTATTAAAGAATTCCAAAATAGCTTTCGTAACCTCATCCCCAACAATCTCCCATGAATTTTTAAAAAACGCCGAAGTGTAACCATCAGGACCTGGGGCCTTATTCTCACCAATAGAAAACATAGCAGTTTTTACCTCCTCCCGCGTAACCTGACGAATCATAGAAGCTGCAACATTCGAATCCAGCCTATTACTGAACAAACCATTTGCATCTAGTTTTTCCACATTATGCACCGTACCCAAAAAATCAGCATAGTGACTAACCAATACTGCAAAAACATCATCGCCTTTGAACTGATTTCCGTTAATATCTTTGACTTGGAATATCTTATTGCACACGTTCCTCGTTTTCACACAGTTGTGGAAAAATTTAGTATTTGAATCACCCGCCGCCAACCAGTCCGCTTTGGCTTTTTGTTTAAGAAAACACTCTTCATCATAAGAAGCTGAACGGAACTCTTTAAGACGGATAGACTCTTCCTCTCTTAGCCCAGCATCAAACGGATTAGCATCTATAGCCTTTTGAACCTCATCTAACTTCAACCTGAAAAATGCATGTCATATAATTGGACCATTCTTGCTTGGGAAGACCATCCAATCAAGAGGCTTCTAACTTATGACAACATGCATGGAACCTCATTGGACAAGAATATTTTGGGAAGACCCCATGGGGGGGGGGTGGCGGCCAAGCTTTTATATATATATAAAAAAAATACAATTTCTTTTATAAAATATAAGTCTTACACATATATATATATATTTTATAACTTTTATAAAATATAACATCATATGTTATAAGACTTATGCTATTTTTATTATGTTATTTAACCAATTAAATAACAAAATAAAATATTCTCTCAAAATAAATTATCCATATAATTTATTAGTTTGTCAAGTGCAATTATTTAGAAAACCAATTTCTAAATATTCTAAGTGTTGATATTTATTTATTTGATCATATCATAAATAAATATTGTGAGTGTTTGTCTAGCTTGTTATTGGGTATGACTCGACTTGGATCATAACGTACTAGCCACATCAATTTAATATGTGTCTTGGGCATACAGAGTCCAACAAGAATCACTTCGATCGTTTTGGAAACTCGCGTCCGTGTAATCCTTTACAACGAGTTCCTCCTCACCAGATCCATATATTAAGAACATATTCTTAGTCCTCCTAAGATATTTCAATATGCTTTTAACAGCCATCCAATGACTGTTACCTGGATTTTGCTGGTATCTACTCGTCATGCTCAAGGCGCATGAGACGTCCAGTCTGGTGCATATCATTGCATACATGATGGATCCTATAGCTGACGCATATGGGATTCTTTTCATTTTCTCTTGCTCATCCTTTGAGCTTGGACATTGAGATGTATTCAATATTGTCCCCTTTTGAATAGGTACAAAACCTCTCTTAGAGTTCTCCATTTGGAACCTATTCAAGACTTTGTCAATGTATGCACTTTGGTTTAAACCTATCAAGCGCCTAGATCTATCCCTATAGACCTTTATTCCCAGAATGTAGGCTACTTCACCAAGATCCTTAATGGAAAAACAACTTCCAAGCCAAGCTTTTACACCTTCCATGGTTGGAATGTCATTCCCAAATAGTAGAATGTCATCGACATACAGTACTAAGAAAGTGATGATGCTCCCACTAGCTTTCTTATACACACAAGCTTCATCACCGTTCTTGATGAATCCAAAATTCTTAATTTCTTCATCAAAACGGTGATTCCAACTTCTAGATGCTTGTTTCAATCCATAGATTGATTTCTTTAACTTGCATACTTTGTCAGGATGTTTTGGATCGACAAAACCTTCAGGCTGAACCATATAGACATCTTCATCAAGATATCCATTAAGAAAAGCCGTTTTGACATCCAATTGCCAGATCTCATAGTCATAATATGCAACTATGGCAAATAATATCCTGATTGACTTTAGCATCGCCACAGGCGAGAAGGTCTCATCATAATCAATCCCTTGAGTTTGAGTGAAACCTTTTGCTACAAGTCTTGCTTTGTAAGTATCCAAGTTACCATGCATATCAGTTTTCTTCTTGAAAACCCACTTACTTCCAACTACTTTAGAGTTAAGTGGTGGCACAACCAATTCCCAAACTTGGTTGTCATACATGGATTGCATCTCTATGTTCATGGCTTCAAGCCATTTGTCACAATCGGATTTTGACATTGCATCATGGTATGTGGTTGGTTCATCTGAATCTACCACGTAGCATCCATCCATGAAAAATCCATATCTTTCAGGTGGATTACTAATTCTACCAGATCTGCGAATATTTTGTGTGTTTTGATCAACCTCTTGATCATTTTCAACAACCTCTTGATGAGTGCTAGTATCAACCAAACGTGTATCGTCTTGTGGTTCTTGATCCTCCTCAAGTTCCATTGTTCTATCATTAGTTCCTTCCATAAGGAACTTAGCTTCCAAGAACTTACCCTTTCGAGCAACAAATACCTTTTGCTCGGTTGGATCGTAGAAATAATATCCTATATCATCTTTAGGATATCCTACAAAGATACACTTAGTGGATCGGACTTCCAATTTATTTGGGGTGTATTGCTTAACATAAGCTTCACAACCCCAAACCCTTAAGAATGATAATGATGGAGGGTTTCCATGCCATATTTCAAAAGGTGTCTTTTCCACTTTCTTGGTTGGGGCCATATTTAGTATACGGACTGCGGAGAGCAAAGCGTAACCCCAAAACGATAGAGGTAATGTGCTTCTAGCCATCATAGATCGAACCATATCTAATAGAGTTCGATTTCTCCTTTCGTACACACCATTGTGTTGTGGTGTTCCAGGTGGAGTAAGTTGTGAGATAATCCCACAACTTCTAAGATGATCTTGAAAAGCACCACTTAGGTATTCTCCTCCTCTATCGGTACGAAGGACTTTGATTGTTTTCTTGAGTTGATTTTCTACTTCACTTTTGAAGTCTTTGAACATTTCAAATGCTTCATCCTTGTGTCTTAGTAAGTACACATAACCATAACGACTAAAGTCGTAGGTAAAGGTAATGAAGTATCTTTCACCATTCCTAGTCATTGGCTTAAAAGGACCACATACATCTGAATGTATGATACCTAGTAAGTCTTTAGCCCTTTCAAAAGTTCCACTAAAGGATGTCTTGGTCATTTTGCCTTGTAAACAAGATTCGCATACATCAAATGAATTATCTTCATTTGTATTCAAAAGACCATTTTTCTGAAGTGTATGCATGCGATTCTTGCTTATATGTCCAAGGCGACAATGCCAAAGATAGGAATCACTCAAATCCATTTTGAGTTTCTTGTTGGTTACTTGGTACATTGAGCTATCGTATGATACGTTATCATGATCTAATTCATAAATAGCATTTAAAGACATAGCTTTAAAATAAAACACATCATTCATAGAAACATAAATGTCTTGGTTTACAAATTCAAATTTAAAACCACATTGTCTCAAAAGGGAAACATAAATTATGTTCCTAGTCAAACTAGGAGCAAATAAAACATTCTTCAAAATAACTTCCAAACCACTTGGAAGCTCTAAAACGTAGTCTCCTTGAGCTTCGACATCAACCTTTGCTCCGATGCCCATGAAGAGACTAGCGTCTCCCTTCTTGTAATATCTATTTCTTTTGAACCCCTGCAACGAATTGCAAATATGAGTTCCACATCCGGTATCAAGTACCCATGTGTTAGAAGAAATAACATTAAGCTCAACATGTATCATAAAGATAGTACCTGAGGTTTGCCCTGCATCCCTCTTGTTTTTCAACTCTTTGAGATAGGTCGGACAATTTCTCTTCCAATGTCCTATCTCACCACATTCAAAACATGGGTCATTCATAGCAACCTTTTGCTTCTTCTCTTTTGGTTTGGCGGGTTCTGCTTTAGCTTTTCCATTTCCCTTTCCCTTGACGTGTCCCTTTCTTTTAGCATAGGTTGCTTTAGAGTCGGGGTGGGGCCTCTTCTTATTGCCTCCTTCATTGATCCCTAGGACGGGTAAAGCCTTTTTGCCCATTCCTGCTTCGGTCGTTTTAAGCATTGCATGAAGTTCACCAATGCTCTTGTCCCATCCATTCATGTTGTAATTCATTACAAAGCTCTCGAATTTCTTTGTTAAAGAGTTGAGGATCAAATCCGTAGCCAACTCTTTAGAGACGGGACAATTTAGCCGTTCGAGGTGATCAATGTGGCTTTTCATCTTAAGGACATAAGATGATACCGATTGGGTTTCCTCCATTCGACATGCATGAAGCGCCCGAACAGTTTCGAAGCGTTCTACCCTGCTTGTTGTAGGAACATTTCCTTTAACTGGGTAATCATGTCGTATGCTGTCACACCCCGACCACGTGGAACATACAAAACGTGGCGGAAATGTCGGGGAGTGTTGTAACAGAATTAATTGTTTCAAATCCATGGCAATTGAAGTTTCGTTTTATTGATAAAAAGTGTTACAATGTCTTAACAAACAAGAAATACAACATAATTAACTAGTCTTGCATCTTTTATTATCACTAAAGCCCAAGTCTGCCTATGTGTATCTTGATCATCTTATGCAACAGTTCCTGAAAAACACATGTGAAAATAGGTACGTCAGCATAAAAATGCCTGTGAGATACATAGGTTTTGTGAAAATAGGTTTCATGACTTATGTTTGAGAAAATGTTTAGTCATGAACCTTGTAATTTGCTTTGCTTTGTAAATCATTTGAAAATCGATAAGATCAGATGATAAGTATAAATAAATGTAAGGTTAAATGAATAACCAAGTAAAATATGTTTGCATAAGATAAGATGTTTATAAATCAATGTCTTGTGAAAAGTATGTTATTTGTATAAAATGTTCTATGTCTCAAACTGAAATGATTCAAATAACGCTATGATATGTAATACCATACAAACACTTATATATAGGAAGTACCAGCGGCGTATCCACCATGCTTGTATCATATTACACACGCCTCGTTACTTAATCACTTAATCAAACCAAACCAACCAATGTAAGAAGTCTATGTTTATATCAATTGTCAAATGTATTGGGTAATATGTCAAAGTGTTCATGTCAAGATGTAAATCATATCAAAATGTCTATGCCAAATATCCATGTCAAATGTCTATGTCAAATATCCATGTCAAACGTCTATGTCAAGATGTCATGTATGGCAAGTGAAATGTCTCAACTAAACCATATGCACAAAAACAAAGTATTGAAGTAAATCTTGGTTTAAATCAAAGTTATGTTTTGTGGGAAATGCATGATCAAATGTCAATCATGTTAAAATGTCTATGCCGAAATGTCTATGTCAAATGTCTATGTCAAAATGTCATGTAAAACGATGTACTAAGTAATGCACACAATTGGGCACACCTAGCATGAAATGTCATAAAATCATGTACTATAATGTACTAACGAACATAGCAGTATATGATGTTAAAACAGGAAAGCATGAAAGTAACAAGTAGGCACATGTGTTCCACCCCAAAACAGTTTGGAAAACAGTAAAAGAGGGGTCTATGTACTCACTTGAGATTGCTCAGAAGTCCTTGAGTAACAACCAAACAATGCTAGAGATCGCGGATATCAAACGGCACCTAATATAGGTAACTATGTTAATTAACCGGACCTAGATCGGAAGATCGGGTAGCATTAGGGTTTGTAAACCAAACGAGTGTAGAGACTCGTGTCATTTGGTTTAACAAAGCCTACATACTAAATGAAACTTAACCTAAGTGTCTACGACCCAATTACGACCCGTTTAGGTAGCTTATGCTACTTTAACGCGTCGTTCGCGTGAAACGCGTTCGGACCGCCTAACTAGCCCTATGACAAGTGTTATATGCCTAAACATATTACATAATCAGTTATGTGACAAAGGTTTAGGTTACATATGCTTAATTACCAATTATACATGAAAAGGGTATTCTGGTAATTTACCTAAGGCATATAAACTACCTATCATACAACTACTTAAACGATGTGACCATAGGGTATAACCTCGGAAGGTTATTCCCTACCTACTATGGTCACCTAATGTGTTTGGTCGGATCCTAATGATCGACCAAACTGGGTCGGGTTCGAGGTATAAGCGATTCATTAGATCGCTTACCCTACGACCCTAGACAACGTGGTAATCAGTGGGCATAGTCCCAAGGGACTATGACCAACGTGATTACACTCACGTTGCGAAGTTCAAAAGAACTTCGCATTGACCATTACTGGTCAACGCTGAAAGTCAAACAAAGTTTGACTTTCGGACTCGAAAAGCAATAAAATAAGGAAAAGAACGAAAGAATACTTACGAAGGGTCCCCGAATGCTAATCCCGATTCAAGAATCTCAGGTATGAAACAATGGTTTCAACTTAGAGGTTCTCAAATCAGAATTCTAGTGATTTTAGCAATGGGGGGTATGGGGTATTTATAGGAATACCCGAACCGTTAAGATCGTTTCATGGAAAACGTGCCTTAATCCTATCCGTACATGTGTTGCAAAGTTATGGTGCTTAAATTCCATCCATACATGTGTTGCAAAGTTATGGTGCTTAGGTGCTTAAATTCCATCCATACATGTGTTGCAAAGTTATGGTGCCTAAATTCCATCCTTATCCGCTGACTAAGCATGTTTAGAATGTGTGGTTGTGAATTAAACAACGGCTAATACATCGAATCTGGTCCCGAATGCGAAAAACTGAGTTTCTGCATGTTTTCTTATGGCGAACACTAAAATAAAATATTTTAGTGCTTACATAAATTTTTGGATGTCCGGATGTATTCAGAACGTAAGTTATGCGCGAAAATGCAAACTTGTGCACTTTTTGACACTGTTAGTCCCTGAATGACCCAAAAGTTTATTTTAGCACACCGAACCCATTAAAGCCTATTTCTAAGCTATGTAAAGGATATTTATGGTGTGTTTAACTTATGGTCATGTTCCGGAATGTCTGTTACAGTTCAAATTGGCATACTTTCGCAGTTTGTCAACTTTAGTCCCTGTAAGCGATTTAACTTGATTTCACCACACCAAACCTTCCAAAACTTATATATAAGTTATGTAAAGGTTATTCAAGGTATGTTAAGCCTATTTCACTATTCCGGAGTGTTCGTTGGATTAAACTGGTTATATTTACGCATTAGTGCGCGTATAACCTTCCAGAAAGCGATTTAGAGTTTGAAATCGAACAAGAGTTGATATGTGCAAAAGATACACATATTTATACAAGTCCAAAGTATGAAATACAACATTTCATTGGTTTGGCATTTGTTTGATGGTTGAAATGACACAGGTGTTACAGTCTCCCCTACTTTAGGAAATTTCGTCCCGAAATTTATTCGTAGGAGTCTATTTGTGACTTTGTGTTAAATAACCATCAAAGATGAACAAGACGTAATCCTGTAATTTCTCTTTAACGAACATTTTTCAGAAATGAAAAATGAACAGAGTTATTTTCAACAGGCATTCTTTAGAAACAAAAATGAACAGAATAGTCATTTTCCACAACATCTTCAGAAACAAAAATGAACAGAATAGTCATTTTATATCTTCAGAAACAAAAATGAACGGAATAATCATTTTACATCTTCAGAAACAAAAATGAACAGAATAGTCATTTTACATCTTCAGAAACAAAAATGAACGGAATAATCATTTTACATCTTCAGAAACAAAAATGAACGGAATAGTCATTTTACATCTTCAGAAACAAAAATGAACGGAATAGTCATTTTACATCTTCAGAAACAAAAATGAACAGAATAGTCATTTTACATCTTCAGAAACAAAAATGAACGGAATAATCATTTTACATCTTCAGAAACAAAAATGAACAGAATAGTCATTTTACATCTTCAGAAACAAAAATGAACGGAATAATCATTTTACATCTTCAGAAAAATGAACGGAATAGTCATTTTACATCTTCAGAAACAAAAATGAACGGAATAGTCATTTTACATCTTCAGAAACAAAAATGAACGGAATAGTCATTTTACATCTTCAGAAACAAAAATGAACGGGATAGTCTCTAGACACATGACAAAATTTGTTGTGGTTCCCGTGCACTGAATTTCATAATTATGTATGCATCCATAATTACGCAATTCCTTGCATAGTCCGCACAATTTGTCTGAAATGTGAAGGGGAGGAAAAATCAAACCTGATGATGAGTGTGACTAAACTACCATAGGGTCCTTTTAATTAGATCTACAAAGGATCCTTTTAAATTAGGCCACCAAGGAGTCCTTTCAGCTATATCATCACATGATATTCCTAACCAGATTTTTGGATCAATCTGTTTACCTAGACCTCTCAGGATCTAATTATGGAATGGTACAATATAATCCAAGGGTCTTTACTATTACGTACAAGCCCGTTGAGGATTTAATATAGCACCCAAAGATATGGAAGATTCTACGAGGATTTGGATGATAAGAATTTGGATCACACAAAAACATAAAAGGGAACACATAAGCACATAATCACATAATTGTTTAACTTGGTTATTAATTTGTTATCTTTGGACGCGGATACTCAAAGTACACCAGGAATCCAATTCGTGGATTTCATTTGGTACTTTAATCATTTCAAGAATCCATCCATGAAGATAGGATGATCCACCAAAAATTCGATTTTCGTTTTTCAGGAATACGCAATATTCGAATTAAGGTACACAGTAATTTAGGACATACGGAAATACCCTTGGGTACCCTATTAAAAATTTATAGTGGTACTTGGGGTATTCGTACAGAATTATAACTTTTCTCTTGTACATCGTTTCTTTGCAAGAGACAGGTACTTGGGATCTTTACGCAAGAGATTGTAAAATGGAAGAATTTTGGGGGTAGTTTGCTTTTCAAGTAATACGATTCCTTGATTGTCGGTATTATAGGGGATATGTTGTTTATGCATACAACCACATAATATACATTGTAATGTAAATAAAAAGATTTATTTATTAACAATGATAACAACTGTTTCATGGACCTTGACAACAAAAGAAAATAATACATAAGATATGATTATTTCTAAAGAGTGTTGTCTTCTAGTCGATCAGATGCTCATCTCTGTGCTGGATTAGCATTAGCAAGATTTGGGCAATTTCTTCGGAAATGTCCCATCTTACCACACTTGTTGCAAGAACCTGGTGGAAAGCGAGCTCGAGCAGGTTTGTTGTCGGCTTGATTCGGTGCAATTGCTGCAACGCAAACTTTTGCCATATGACCTTTAAGTCCACAAATTTGGCATTCGCGACACTTCACATTAGCATGATGATGTAGGCCACATCGGTTGCACAAGGGTGAAGTTCCATTGTATGGCTTCCTAGTACGGGGCTGAGCTGGTTGGTTGGGGACGGCTTGACCATTGTGAGCGACCATGGCGAAGTTCTGAGAAGCCTTTTGCTTCTTTGACCGCTCAAGGGATCCAGTCTGCTCATCCATGGTCTTTGATTCCTCGATTGGTTTCGATTCCTCGACTGGTTTCTTGTCACCCTTCCGGAAAAGCTTACGTTTCCTGATCTGAGATTCAGTCAGAGTTGCAGATAGCTCAATGGCCTGCCTAACCGTAGTGGGGTTACTACCAGTAACAATGTCTTGAACTGAGTCAGGGAGACCATCAATGTACTTTTCGATCGCCTTATCCAAAGGCGTAACCATGGTAGGACACAACAGGCTCAGCTCCTCATATCGATCAGTGTATGCTCGATGTTCGCCGCTGTCTTGCTTAAGGTCATCGAATTCCCTTTCCAATGCCCTGATCTCGTGACGAGGACAGAATTCCTTCATCATCAGTGCTCGAAGTTCTTCCCAAGTTTGGGCCAGTGCCACTTCGGCACCCCTATCTCTCACCACACCGTTCCACCATGTCAAAGCTCGTTTCTCGAAGACACTAGATGCAAAATCTACCTTTCGCTCGTTTGGACATTGAACATGCCTGAAAGTGCTCTCTAGACTCTCGAACCATTGCAGAAGTGCAGTCGCTCCTTGAGACCCAGAAAACTTTGATGGCTTAGCCGAGTTGAACGTCTTGAAGTTGCATGGGGCATTAGTGTTGTTGATAGCTTGGTGACATTGGGCAACGATGATCGGGATTGCAGCAGTCATTTGCTGTGTAATGACAGCTGCCAGCTCGTCAACAGATACTGGATTTTCGCGTCGTGGAGGCATTCTAAAAGAGGAGAACATGAAAGGAAACGAGTGAGAGAATTAGACGAAATGAATGAGATGAAGCAAATCTGATGAAAGCAAGGGTAGTGGTCATTTGTTTGTTACTACAAAGCAACAAACGACCTCGGTGAATAATCAAAGTAAATAGGTCAAAAATAATGTATCGCGAAGACATGCTCGCCTATAAGTGAACACTCATCCCAAGAATTCCCAGGTAAGCACAACTGGTCTCGCGTCTGGTTGAGATGTATACGAAGTGCTTGCCTAGACAGAAAACTCAGAATACAGGCATTCACCCTTCCAGTTTGCACGTGTTCACATTATTTAAAACCCAAAACCTTGACGAGATTTTGAAAACTCAAAGGGTTCAAAACCTTATAATAGAGGGTTCAAAACCTAGTAATCAATCATCCTAGAACAGATGATTAGTTTTCAAAGCGGTTTTGAAATTTATGTTCTTGTTGTGGTAGTCGCCTAAGGATAGGTAACGGTATTGTTTTATGACTAAACGTAAGTAAACTCGCGTTAGGGTCCTAAGAAGGTTATAGACTAGGTCAAAGCATTACTAATAACCTAATTCCCTATAACCATTGGCTCTGATACCATCTTTTCTGTCACACCCCGACCACGTGGAACATACAAAACGTGGCGGAAATGTCGGGGAGTGTTGTAACAGAATTAATTGTTTCAAATCCATGGCAATTGAAGTTTCGTTTTATTGATAAAAAGTGTTACAATGTCTTAACAAACAAGAAATACAACATAATTAACTAGTCTTGCATCTTTTATTATCACTAAAGCCCAAGTCTGCCTATGTGTATCTTGATCATCTTATGCAACAGTTCCTGAAAAACACATGTGAAAATAGGTACGTCAGCATAAAAATGCCTGTGAGATACATAGGTTTTGTGAAAATAGGTTTCATGACTTATGTTTGAGAAAATGTTTAGTCATGAACCTTGTAATTTGCTTTGCTTTGTAAATCATTTGAAAATCGATAAGATCAGATGATAAGTATAAATAAATGTAAGGTTAAATGAATAACCAAGTAAAATATGTTTGCATAAGATAAGATGTTTATAAATCAATGTCTTGTGAAAAGTATGTTATTTGTATAAAATGTTCTATGTCTCAAACTGAAATGATTCAAATAACGCTATGATATGTAATACCATACAAACACTTATATATAGGAAGTACCAGCGGCGTATCCACCATGCTTGTATCATATTACACACGCCTCGTTACTTAATCACTTAATCAAACCAAACCAACCAATGTAAGAAGTCTATGTTTATATCAATTGTCAAATGTATTGGGTAATATGTCAAAGTGTTCATGTCAAGATGTAAATCATATCAAAATGTCTATGTCAAATATCCATGTCAAATGTCTATGTCAAATATCCATGTCAAACGTCTATGTCAAGATGTCATGTATGGCAAGTGAAATGTCTCAACTAAACCATATGCACAAAAACAAAGTATTGAAGTAAATCTTGGTTTAAATCAAAGTTATGTTTTGTGGGAAATGCATGATCAAATGTCAATCATGTTAAAATGTCTATGCCGAAATGTCTATGTCAAATGTCTATGTCAAAATGTCATGTAAAACGATGTACTAAGTAATGCACACAATTGGGCACACCTAGCAT
Source organism: Helianthus tuberosus (assembly GCA_030545235.1). Taxonomy (NCBI): domain Eukaryota; kingdom Viridiplantae; phylum Streptophyta; class Magnoliopsida; order Asterales; family Asteraceae; genus Helianthus; species Helianthus tuberosus. The sequence continues at coordinate 114,592,246 of CM060452.1, read as the reverse complement.
GAAATGTCATAAAATCATGTACTATAATGTACTAACGAACATAGCAGTATATGATGTTAAAACAGGAAAGCATGAAAGTAACAAGTAGGCACATGTGTTCCACCCCAAAACAGTTTGGAAAACAGTAAAAGAGGGGTCTATGTACTCACTTGAGATTGCTCAGAAGTCCTTGAGTAACAACCAAACAATGCTAGAGATCGCGGATATCAAACGGCACCTAATATAGGTAACTATGTTAATTAACCGGACCTAGATCGGAAGATCGGGTAGCATTAGGGTTTGTAAACCAAACGAGTGTAGAGACTCGTGTCATTTGGTTTAACAAAGCCTACATACTAAATGAAACTTAACCTAAGTGTCTACGACCCAATTACGACCCGTTTAGGTAGCTTATGCTACTTTAACGCGTCGTTCGCGTGAAACGCGTTCGGACCGCCTAACTAGCCCTATGACAAGTGTTATATGCCTAAACATATTACATAATCAGTTATGTGACAAAGGTTTAGGTTACATATGCTTAATTACCAATTATACATGAAAAGGGTATTCTGGTAATTTACCTAAGGCATATAAACTACCTATCATACAACTACTTAAACGATGTGACCATAGGGTATAACCTCGGAAGGTTATTCCCTACCTACTATGGTCACCTAATGTGTTTGGTCGGATCCTAATGATCGACCAAACTGGGTCGGGTTCGAGGTATAAGCGATTCATTAGATCGCTTACCCTACGACCCTAGACAACGTGGTAATCAGTGGGCATAGTCCCAAGGGACTATGACCAACGTGATTACACTCACGTTGCGAAGTTCAAAAGAACTTCGCATTGACCATTACTGGTCAACGATGAAAGTCAAACAAAGTTTGACTTTCGGACTCGAAAAGCAATAAAATAAGGAAAAGAACGAAAGAATACTTACGAAGGGTCCCCGAATGCTAATCCCGATTCAAGAATCTCAGGTATGAAACAATGGTTTCAACTTAGAGGTTCTCAAATCAGAATTCTAGTGATTTTAGCAATGGGGGGTATGGGGTATTTATAGGAATACCCGAACCGTTAAGATCGTTTCATGGAAAACGTGCCTTAATCCTATCCGTACATGTGTTGCAAAGTTATGGTGCTTAAATTCCATCCATACATGTGTTGCAAAGTTATGGTGCTTAGGTGCTTAAATTCCATCCATACATGTGTTGCAAAGTTATGGTGCCTAAATTCCATCCTTATCCGCTGACTAAGCATGTTTAGAATGTGTGGTTGTGAATTAAACAACGGCTAATACATCGAATCTGGTCCCGAATGCGAAAAACTGAGTTTCTGCATGTTTTCTTATGGCGAACACTAAAATAAAATATTTTAGTGCTTACATAAATTTTTGGATGTCCGGATGTATTCAGAACGTAAGTTATGCGCGAAAATGCAAACTTGTGCACTTTTTGACACTGTTAGTCCCTGAATGACCCAAAAGTTTATTTTAGCACACCGAACCCATTAAAGCCTATTTCTAAGCTATGTAAAGGATATTTATGGTGTGTTTAACTTATGGTCATGTTCCGGAATGTCTGTTACAGTTCAAATTGGCATACTTTCGCAGTTTGTCAACTTTAGTCCCTGTAAGCGATTTAACTTGATTTCACCACACCAAACCTTCCAAAACTTATATATAAGTTATGTAAAGGTTATTCAAGGTATGTTAAGCCTATTTCACTATTCCGGAGTGTTCGTTGGATTAAACTGGTTATATTTACGCATTAGTGCGCGTATAACCTTCCAGAAAGCGATTTAGAGTTTGAAATCGAACAAGAGTTGATATGTGCAAAAGATACACATATTTATACAAGTCCAAAGTATGAAATACAACATTTCATTGGTTTGGCATTTGTTTGATGGTTGAAATGACACAGGTGTTACATATGCCCCGTGGTGTTCAAAATCCTTTTAAATTTCGGGAATCATAGTTCCCAACATGAGGCATGAGGCTTGCATGGAGTCCTCGGTATACTTAACCCAATCGTTGTAGGCTTCCACATCTTCCACGTTAGGTTCATCGGGAATAGGATCGTCCAACACATAGGATATCTTCTCTTGCTTGAGAACGATTCTCAAGTTTCAAAACCAATCCATGAAATTGTTATGGTTGAGGCGATCCTTTTCAAGGATGGTTCTTAGTGATAGGTTTCGGACGATTTGGTTAGTCGGGTTTGCATTGTTAGCGGCCTTCTACAAAATTTAACAAGTTCAATTTTAGTATTTTCGATATTATTATATTTTAATCATTAATACCCTTTTGTGTCTTAAAGACAATTAATAATTAAAATCTAGAATCCAACGTTAGATTTAAATATTGGTTAGGTGACCTTTATCCCTCTATTTAAATTAACAAGGTAGTCAACGTTTTGACAATTGCAACTCTTTGCAATTTCTAGCCATATGGGATCGGTTAAACATCTTTTTGTTTAGTTGGCATGTTTAATTCCATCAACACCTTTGTTCCCCATGCTTTGGTGACCCTAAGTTCATGGTTTCCAAATCAAGTCGTCCAACTTACACACGCGTGTGACTTTATTCACATAAGTGGTTAGGTGACCTTTATCCCACAAACATGGTAAACCCACCTCGATCATACAAGTTCCCTCAAATGTGGTTAGGTGACCTTTATCCCACAATAAGAGTTCCCAAGTGTTTCAAGTGTTGTATAAAAGGATGGTGTTTGACTTGTTTTATAAAAGGGTTTTTAATGTTTCAAAATTCTAGTTTAGAAAATATTATGTACCATACATTTGCATGCATTCAAATCAATGGTACTTTAGTGAAAATAAAATTTCAAGGTTCTTTTTAATAAAACCCATTTTATTATAAAACCATTAATTTTTAATAAAACCTTTATTAAACATTTTAATGATTTTGTCAAGAACCAATTTTACGCTTGTTGTTGATTATTAGTTTGTTAAGTCATACATATCTACATATCATCTAAACAACAAAATAAACAACCAAACAAGCACATCATTCATAACATTAGGTGCATAACCATAGCCAACTATTTTGACAACACTTGTTAGCCGAAACAAGTGTGCCAAAAGGTCCTTCCTAAAGGGTGAAAAATGACACAAGTAATGTGTCGATGAACTCCCACTTGATCCCGCATCCAAATGCTTCAAGTCTCCATCTTGTGTTGTGATTTCTCCACCTTCTTTGAGCTTCCAAAAGTCTTTTATTTTCAGCTCCAAACTCTTTTGGACTTCAAAAATGTGTTTTGGTTATCGGGTTAAAATCCCGTTGAGAACGATGAAGTTCTTTGGACCGAATATTATGGTCCAAACCAAAATTGCATTTTTGTGTGCATCTTCTTTTACAAAATATATCCTAATACATTTTTTCTAGTAAAATAAAATGCACCTAATCTATTTATTTTACATACAAATGAAAATAAATAAATTACATATCTTCTAATGGAAGAACAAAATAATAATTATCACAACCCATTGAAATAATAAATAACAACACAATCATTCAACAGAAGGTCATGGCTAGTTCATATGCACCAAAATATATATCCAAATATATATATATATATATATTAATTTCAAGAAGCATAAAAAATGGTTCCCTTTTATAAACATTTTCGGCTATGTTCAAAAAATCGAAAAGGTAAGTTTTGTCCAAACAAACAAATCATCCATATGAAATAAAATTTTCAAGATTCTCTTATGCATGTAAGAAAATAATCTTCAAAAACAAAGGGTTAACCATGTTAAATTTTTCGGCCATAGGGTTTTATTCAAACCCGAAACCCGAAATTTTTAATCTATTGAAGTATGCACTCATATAATGTCACACCCTCAAAATCCACACGCGGAGTATTACCGCGAGGCATGTGACGACCAGGATCTTAGCCACTAATTATTTTGAACGTATTAGTTATTGTTACAAACATTAGCATAATTAGTGACCTAATTTAAATTTTTCAAAACATAGTTTAAGTTCAAAGCGAAAAGGGAAAGAAAACGCATCATAATTGAAACCACAAGTTTATTATCATGTTACTTACGAACCACGCACTCCATCCGATTGCGATGTCCGTCCAGAGCTGTAACGAGCAACCTGCAAAGCATGTAGTAGAGTGTCAACATAACGTTGGCGAGTTCACGTGTTTGTAGTTTTCCAGTTTTAGTTCCAAAAACTTGTTTCAACAGTTAATTTACCCATTTATACATGCCATGGGGAGCTACCCCGTAAGTAAGCCACTAAACTGTTTTTACAATACCAAATACTAGTCATCCGTACGTTTCCGTAGTGCCCCGTTTGTCAATGTTCTATCATCATTGACGGTTTGCCAGAGTCTATTAGTTCACGCCCGATCCCATACGCGGGCACGGTGTGAGGCTGGTGAGACCTAAATAGCGCTATCAACTAATAACCCGTTCGCCAGGCCCCGGCGATTAATCGGTATTAAGTAGTGAGGACTTGGGTGATAGAGTTTCGTTTAGTTTTGCTTGTTGCATCCAGTATAAATAGTAATTAACTAAGGGTCCCGCATAAGGGGAGAAAAGTAGGTTTGTATCCCTCATAGGGGATAGTGTTGTTACCCGTATCCCACACAAGGAGATAGAAATACCGTATCCCGCACAAGGAGATAGTAAGCAATCCCAAACCAGGAAAAGTTGTTTCGTTCCGTTTCCCAACCACCGAGAACGCATGCTTTAAGTAAAAAGTAGTGAACTCACCTTTGCTTTGCTCGGTAGTCAATTTACTTGTGTTACGTTGGTCAACCTTACCCTATTATGGTTATTAATATTCGTTAGGTTCGTATGCAAGTAGTGTCACGTAAAATCCTACACGTATCTAACACATAGCATGCATGTCATACAAGCATACACGGTATTGGGCCTATTCTAGCATGTAAACAGTTAAATAGTAACAGTTTGACATTAATGCTAACACACAGTCCAAAACCTCAGTTAACACATAGTGCATAAGGCCCACCAATGTTATTGGGCCTGTCCAAATTGTATAAACAGTCGACCAGTAGTGGCATGTAGTAAAGTTAAACACACATCACGTAGCACACATAGTTTGCATAACTGTACAGTAATGGTAACAATAACACATAGTCCAAAACGTATCATCTACTGTGTGCGGCCCTGTAACACCCCAACCCGGAAGGGCTGACGTGTCACAATAACAGTAGTATCATAAACAAAAGTCATAATTCCATTTATTTATTTGACAAGGATACAACTATATAACAACGAAACTTAAGATTAATATACAAGCAGACACATTCAATTTTATTAACTAACATCTTCAGATTTATTCCTAAGCTTTATTCTTCTCTCTTTCCCCCGCCCAAGCCAACCTGTTGACCTGTAAATACAAAATTTATACGGAATGAGCCGAATGCTCAGTACGGAATTATAGGCTCAAAGAACAAATAACGCTTTATGCAAAACTTATACAATGCAAGAACATAATTTCATAATCATATATTACGGATGTACCCATGAGCAAACTGAAAACGTGATAATACACAGGTAGCTACTCCTGCATACTTATCACATGAAATGGCGGGTTGGCATACCCTCTATCCATTTCCTGAAACTGAAATCCTAGGATCGATCCATACGCCTCCTAGTAGCTTTGTACCACACTTGTACCTAGGGACGCTGTGAACTAATCTCTCCGTCACAGATGGAGCACATGCTGTTGATGCCGCAACAACATGCTCGTGGGACACTCCACGAGAAGCGATACTCAGGGTAACAGAGTACATATGGTCTTATTCATATAACTTATAAAACTTATTTTCATAACAGAACAGAACTTATTTTCATAACAAAACAGAACTTATATCGGAACATGCGATAATGAGTACAACTAACATAATACTATCGCATGACATGAAAGCTTAAATCAAAGGATTAGAACAGAATTCGAACGGACTGTCAAATGAATCGAAAATCAAAGACGTGAAGAGTGTATGAATTTAATGGGTTTTATAACAATTTGAATATGAAGCAATAAGAAGTGGGGTAGGATCCGTACCTTAATAATTCCAAAATGAAGCTACCTTGTGCTAATATTTTAGATTTATACGGGCAGAGTTTAGACTACTGATTAGTCTTTTATCCTAATTTAAATAACATGATACAAACTAGGTTAGTAACTTAATACAGCCTTTACGATAACTCACGATATCAAATTCTCACAATGAATGTCAAAATGCAATACTTTGTCCATCGAATGAACGATGATCCGTTGAATTAACAACGAATGACAAGGTATAATACTTTACCCATCGAATTAACGACAATCCGTCAAATTAATGACGAACGATAAAGTATAATACTTTACCTATCGAATTAACGACAATCCGTCAAATTAATGACGAACGATAAAGTATAACCCTAATATGGGCAGCACTAAAACATCAATTGGATATATTGATTGATCGGACAATGAATCGTAATAGCGATCGAGTTATTACCCTGTTCTGCAGCACCCCGCTACTCTTAATTTGTGTTTAGTGTGTGTTAGGAGAGTAATCAGACAATAACTCGACGAAATTTTGGAGTTTCTTCGTCGTTGGAGCACCAGAAATCGAATGCCAAGGTCCTGTATTTATAGCTGATTTTTGGGAAGCCCTACGCATCGTAGCACAATAACCCCTACGATGCGTATGGGATTTTAAAACGCCTGCGCATCGTATGCCTAACACCGCTACGATGCGTAAGGGTTGAAAGTCGGTTATAGGGTAGCCACGTGTGGAACTAGCCTAGCTGAGTCGATAATTTCTTAAAATTCAGTTTTGACAACGAGATTTTAAAGATAATCATCAAGTAGGTAATACCCCCCCTGAGTTTTAGGGGCCCTAATCCTGATTCTGAAATTTCTGAAATTTTTAGGGTTTGTACGGAATTACTTGGGTGTCTTAATTAGGGTTTCCTATGGGTTAATTTAATAAAATAATTAGGTCTTTTAATATTATTAGTTTATTATGATTTTAAATTTTCGGTTATTACAACTATTACCCCCTTAAAAGAAATTTCGTCCTCGAAATTTTTCAAATAAGAATATAACCTATCGCATAAGTAACAGAAACGGAACTTTTATTGCAGAGTTACTAACTTATATAACCAGAATCTCCTAAACACATATGTGTATCTGAAATTCATAATTAAGGTCATGACTATACTTGTCAATTACCTTACATATGTGCCCTAATGGTCCTCTCTATAACGCATCTTAATAAAATATCTTAACGTACGATAAGTCAATAGAGACTTACAGATACTTAGAGTGACTATTAATACTGATATTTCCTACATAGATATGCTTAATCATAGCTAATATATATTCACATAAGGTAAAACATAAATGACCGTAAACAGAAACAAGTGAACATATATCAAAGAGCAAGTTTTACCGTTACTTGACTAAAATTCTATTGCGAGAATAGATTAGGGTATAGAGAACGAATTGATTCTTCAGATTCCCATGTTGCTTCGCGTTCAGAGTGATTTTTCCAAAGGATTTTAACAAACGGAATTATTTTCCTACGTAGAACCTTTTCTTGTCGATCTAAGATGGCTTCTGGTTCCTCTTCGTAGGACAAATCCTCGTGAATTGTAAGTAACGGATAACTAATGACATGGAGTGGATGATAATTATATCCTCTTAACGAGGAGATATGAAAAACGTTATGAACGTGAGAGAGCTGAGGAGGTAATGCCAGTCGATATGACACTTCTCCAATTCTTTCAAGGATTTCAAACGGACCGATGAAACGAGGACTAAGCTTCCCTTTAATTCCAAATCTACGAACGCCACGCCAAGGTGATACCTTTAAGAATACGTGGTCGCCAATTTTAAATTCGAGTGGTCGTCTATCTTGATCTGCATAGCTCTTTTGTCTACTCTGAGCTTCTTTCAGTTTTTCTCGTGCCATAGTGACTTTTTCATTTGTAATCTGAACTAGTTCTGGCCCTTCAATAATCTTTTCTCCAACTTCATCCCAGCAGATCGGTGCACGACATTTCCGACCATACAAAAGCTCAAAAGGTGCCATGCCAATACTTGCTTGCCAACTATTGTTGTAAGCGAACTCAACAAGACATAGATATTCATCCCAGTTTCCAGACCATTCAAGTGCACATGCTCGGAGCATGTCTTCTAAGGTCTGAATCGTACGTTCTGACTGCCCATCTGTTTGTGGATGGAATGCCGTACTAAACTTCAGGCGTGTACCCCAAGCTGCCTGAAAACCTTTCCAAAATCGTGAGGTGAAACGTGGATCTCTATCGGAAACAATGGAAGATGGTGTGCCATGGAGTCGAATAATTTCTTGAAGAAATATTTCGGATAACTTATTAACCGAAAATCCTTGCTGAATCGGTAGAAAATGTGCTGACTTCGACAATCTATCGACAACAACCCATACAACATCATTCTTCTTGAATGTCTTAGGCAAACCGGTAACAAAATCCATTGTGATCTCATCCCACTTCCATATGGGAATATCCAATGGCTGCAACAGACCGCTTGCTCGTTTGTGTTCAATTTTCACTTGTTGGCAAGTGAGGCATTTACTTACATATCGAGCAACGTCTTCCTTCATGCCATTCCACCAGAAGTTCTGTCTTAAATCTCTATACATCTTGGTAGATCCTGGGTGAATTGAAAATGGTAAGCTGTGAGCTTCGGCTAACAATGACTCACGAAGGCTGGAGTCATCGGGTACACAAAGTCTTTTACCGCACCAAATCACCCCCTGATGGTCTATACTAAATTCAGATTGCTTACCCACCTCAAGATTTTGCACAATTGCCCAAAGTTCTCCATCTTGCTTTTGTGCATCTTTGATCCGAGATATGAGGTTGGGTTCAATCTGCATTCTAGCTAGATATCCATCCGATTTACCAACCTGGAGCCAAATGTTCATCCTTTCGAGATCTCTCCTAATACGAGGCTGAATTTGTAAGCAAGATATAGTCCCGGAATTCTTTCGGCTCAACGCGTCAGCTACAACATTGGCTTTGCCTGGATGGTATTGAATATTTACGTCGTAATCTTTTAAAAGTTCTAACCACCTTCTTTGCCTCATATTTAGCTCCTTCTGCGTAAATATGTACTTGAGGCTCTTGTGGTCGGTAAAGATGTCACAACTCTCACCATACAGATAGTGTCGCCAAATCTTAAGTGCAAAGACGACTGCGGCTAATTCTAAATCATGTGTAGGGTAGTTAACTTCATAAGGCTTTAACTGACGGGAGGCATAAGCAATAACCTTCCCATGTTGCATTAGCACACAACCTAATCCTTTCTTTGAGGCATCACTATAGACTTGGTAACCTCCTGATCCAGAAGGTAGAGCGAGTATCGGAGAGGATACGAGTCGTTTCTTCAATTCTTCAAAGCTTTTCTCTTGTTCCTCATTCCATGAATACTTCACCCCTTTCCTTAGGAGTTTTGTAAGTGGTAAAGCGATTACCGAGAATCTTTCAACGAATCTTCGGTAATAGCCAGCGAGACCCAAGAAACTTCGTATTTCGGTAACAGAAGTAGGTCTTGGCCATTTTGTAATAGCTTCAACCTTTGTTGGGTCTACCATAATTCCCTCTGCTGATATGATATGACCTAGAAATGCCACTTGGCTAAGCCAAAAGTCACATTTGGAAAACTTCGCGTACAACTTCTCATGCCGCAAGGTTCCAAGTACCGCATGTAGATGTGCTTCATGCTCTTCGTGACTCTTAGAATACACTAGAATGTCATCGATAAAGACAATAACGAATTTGTCTAGGAATTTGTGAAATACGCGATTCATCAAATCCATAAAGATTGCAGGTGCATTAGTTAGCCCAAAGGGCATAACCAAAAATTCGTAATGACCATATCGAGTACGAAAGGCGGTCTTGGGAACATCATCATTCTTGATCTTTAGCTGATGATACCCGGACCTCAGGTCAATTTTTGAGAAGAACTGAGCCCCCTGAAGTTGATCAAAGAGATCATCAATGCGAGGCAGAGGATACTGATTACGAATAGTAATCTTGTTCAGTTCTCGGTAGTCAATACATAAACGCATACTACCGTCTTTCTTCTTCACAAATAAGACCGGAGCACCCCAAGGTGAAACACTAGGTCTTATGAATCCTAGATCTAACAATTCTTGCAATTGTTCCTTCAACTCCTTCAGTTCCATTGGAGCCATACGATATGGAGCTTTAGAAATAGGTTCGGCACCAGGGATCAAGTCGATGGTGAATTCTACCTGACGGTCGGGTGGTAATCCTGGTAGTTCATCCGGAAATACATCAGGATATTCACGAACAACGGAATGGCTATCGATACTCTTAACACTAGCAGAAGTATCCCTAATCGATGCTAGGAATCCAGCACAACCGCTTGATATGAATTTTCGAGCTTTGAGTGCAGAAATAATCTTAAGAGATTTATGAGCTTGAGTTCCCTGATATATAATATCAGGATGATGAAGATCACCGAAAATAACACGGCGAGAATGACAATCTATAGTTACACGATGTCTAGACAACCAATCAATTCCTAGAATAACATCAAAGTCACACATATGTATCGGAAATAGGTCTGCCTTACACACAATAGATTCAATACGGATCGGACAATCCTTATATACGTAAGTGATTACGGATGAATTTTCCATGGGAGTGGAAATGGTTAAGGTAGGATTTAAGAGAGTTGGTCTTATCGGAAGGTACTTAGTAAACGAATGGGATACTAAAGAATGAGTTGCTCCTGTATCGAACAACACATAGATACTACGTTTACCAAGCTGAAGGGTTCCAGATACAGTACCTGGAGCATTAGCAGCGTCAGTAGCAGAAAGTGCGAAAACTCTTCCTCCAACATTGGGTGGTGCAACGTTTGGTCGGTTATTCATCCTAGTGTCTTTCTTGGTACACTCCTTGATCATGTGTCCAGTTTGGCCACACCTAAAGCAAGCTCCTGTACTTCGATGACATACCCCCTGATGTTTCTTACCACAAACATTACATAAAGGATATGTAATCTGATTTGGGTTTACATATTGATTCAGTGGTTGAGCTCTAATAGGTTCTGCATTCAACTGAATCTGGTTTTGAGCAGGCCTCTGGTTTTGTGGTCTAGGCTGCCATGGACGTGCCTGATTTCCGGAGTTTTGATTTCCTTGCACTTTGCGATCTTGATGTTGTGGTGTAGTGGATGATTTGCCGTTTTCCTGCTTAAATTGTCCTTCCCTATTTCTCTTCTTATTATCCCCAGTTCGAGATAAGAATTCTTTCCTTTCGAATTCAAAAGTTTTGATTGCATCAGCAACTTCGGTGATATCCTTAAATTTCATGTACATGATCGATTTCCGGATTCGATCATTGACTGCCCACTTGCATTTTTCTGCCTGGACTTCTGCTGATCCTGCAACGTCTCCTACAATACTAGCCAACCTTGAAAATCTAGTAATGAACTCAGAGGCTGGTTCATCACTTCCCTGTCGAATCACTGCATACTCCCTGATATAAGCTTCTTTATCAGCGGTCGAAAAATACTTGTCGTAAAAGATATTACGAAAGTCGACCCATGAAAGATTAGCGTCAAAATCATCCCCTCCTTTGACATGCTTATATCCTTCCCACCAAGTTTGTGCGTCATCTTCCAGTTTGTAGGTAGCCAATCTAACTTTGTATTGCTCCGGAACTCCAAGAACTCCGAAGATCTTTTCAATATGAGCTATCCAGTTCCTTGCTTCGACTGGATTATTAGCGTGACTAAAGGATTTCGGCTTTTGTTTTTGGAATTTACTAATCCATATGTCTATACTATAAGTAGTATTGTTTGTGGTATTTTCACGAGTTTCACCACCAGAGATTGGATTAGTGTTAGTGCCTTCTGGATGACGAGTTTGTTGAATAACGGCCTCAGCTGTTTGAGCAACCAGGTTCGGAAGCAACCCGGCAACAGCCTGGTTGATAGCATTAATTACGCTTTGATCGACTGGAGTCTCATTCGAAGAAGTGTTGTTACGTACAGGGTTAGTACGAGTATTCCTACGTAGCGGACGACGAGGAGGCATATCTATACGAATAAATACAGGAATTAAACCAAATAAGAGACCAAGTTGAATCCTATCATAGATATCTACCCATTCCTCACAGGTTTTTTTTTTTTTTTATTACTATCTTCAAGTTTTCTACAGGAAAGAGCCTTTGCTCTGATACCATAGCTGTAACACCCCAACCCGGAAGGGCTGACGTGTCACAATAACAGTAGTATCATAAACAAAAGTCATAATTCCATTTATTTATTTGACAAGGATACAACTATATAACAACGAAACTTAAGATTAATATACAAGCAGACACATTCAATTTTATTAACTAACATCTTCAGATTTATTCCTAAGCTTTATTCTTCTCTCTTTCCCCCGCCCAAGCCAACCTGTTGACCTGTAAATACAAAATTTATACGGAATGAGCCGAATGCTCAGTACGGAATTATAGGCTCAAAGAACAAATAACGCTTTATGCAAAACTTATACAATGCAAGAACATAATTTCATAATCATATATTACGGATGTACCCATGAGCAAACTGAAAACGTGATAATACACAGGTAGCTACTCCTGCATACTTATCACATGAAATGGCGGGTTGGCATACCCTCTATCCATTTCCTGAAACTGAAATCCTAGGATCGATCCATACGCCTCCTAGTAGCTTTGTACCACACTTGTACCTAGGGACGCTGTGAACTAATCTCTCCGTCACAGATGGAGCACATGCTGTTGATGCCGCAACAACATGCTCGTGGGACACTCCACGAGAAGCGATACTCAGGGTAACAGAGTACATATGGTCTTATTCATATAACTTATAAAACTTATTTTCATAACAGAACAGAACTTATTTTCATAACAAAACAGAACTTATATCGGAACATGCGATAATGAGTACAACTAACATAATACTATCGCATGACATGAAAGCTTAAATCAAAGGATTAGAACAGAATTCGAACGGACTGTCAAATGAATCGAAAATCAAAGACGTGAAGAGTGTATGAATTTAATGGGTTTTATAACAATTTGAATATGAAGCAATAAGAAGTGGGGTAGGATCCGTACCTTAATAATTCCAAAATGAAGCTACCTTGTGCTAATATTTTAGATTTATACGGGCAGAGTTTAGACTACTGATTAGTCTTTTATCCTAATTTAAATAACATGATACAAACTAGGTTAGTAACTTAATACAGCCTTTACGATAACTCACGATATCAAATTCTCACAATGAATGTCAAAATGCAATACTTTGTCCATCGAATGAACGATGATCCGTTGAATTAACAACGAATGACAAGGTATAATACTTTACCCATCGAATTAACGACAATCCGTCAAATTAATGACGAACGATAAAGTATAATACTTTACCTATCGAATTAACGACAATCCGTCAAATTAATGACGAACGATAAAGTATAACCCTAATATGGGCAGCACTAAAACATCAATTGGATATATTGATTGATCGGACAATGAATCGTAATAGCGATCGAGTTATTACCCTGTTCTGCAGCACCCCGCTACTCTTAATTTGTGTTTAGTGTGTGTTAGGAGAGTAATCAGACAATAACTCGACGAAATTTTGGAGTTTCTTCGTCGTTGGAGCACCAGAAATCGAATGCCAAGGTCCTGTATTTATAGCTGATTTTTGGGAAGCCCTACGCATCGTAGCACAATAACCCCTACGATGCGTATGGGATTTTAAAACGCCTGCGCATCGTATGCCTAACACCGCTACGATGCGTAAGGGTTGAAAGTCGGTTATAGGGTAGCCACGTGTGGAACTAGCCTAGCTGAGTCGATAATTTCTTAAAATTCAGTTTTGACAACGAGATTTTAAAGATAATCATCAAGTAGGTAATACCCCCCCTGAGTTTTAGGGGCCCTAATCCTGATTCTGAAATTTCTGAAATTTTTAGGGTTTGTACGGAATTACTTGGGTGTCTTAATTAGGGTTTCCTATGGGTTAATTTAATAAAATAATTAGGTCTTTTAATATTATTAGTTTATTATGATTTTAAATTTTCGGTTATTACAGGCCCAATAACCAAACTGGCCCACATAACCAGTTCAGTCGGAACCGGGTGGTCTCGACTCGAGACTATGAGATCTCGAGTCACAGCCACGAGATTCTGAGTCGCAACAGCTGGTCTCGAGTTGTGCAGTTTTTGAGTCACAACCTTGAGTCGAGACCAGGAGATCTCGAGTCGCAACCAAATTGGTCTCGAGTCCCCTGATATGCATGCCTGGTCTTGAGTAGTCACCGAGTGGTCTCGAGTCGAAATCTTAGGCGAATCCACTGGTCTCGACTCACCACCACTGTGGGATCTTTCTAGAACCTTATTCATTTGTACTAACCAACCAAAATTCCTTAACATGTTTTATCATGCCGTACAGTCATCAATTCAGATCAAACCAACATATTTCAAATATTTTCGACATCATTCAAACGATTCATCAGCAACATCATATATTTTTTTTGAACAGTTTGTCATTAATATTTATACACATCCAAGATTACAAGAAACACAATGGCACACATATATACTAGACAAGAATAGTGTCAAATTCTTATGATCAAATAGAAATATTTCAAACACATCAGTTAACTATCATAAACATACCATCACAACTAATATCACCAACAAATCAAACTAATAATTCATCACAGCTCCTATTAATCATTCACTACTCCAAATCTCTGATTTTACAGTGAGAACACACACTTTCAAGTATATATATGTTTATGGTTAGCAACACCTTCATGTATCAATTGACCATAAACTGGTTAAACGAGTTAGACATCACTATGAGTGTGTTCCGTAGAGAAATGGCGGCTCTCTCTGGGCGATCTGGGCGATTTGGGAGAACAACTTGAAACCCTACGTCGATCTTCATTCCTTCTCTACATTGGATCTGGTTAGATATTAGGGTAACCGTTTTTCGTTACCATAAGATCGAATCAATTTCTTTTGTGAGTAGGATTTCTTTTTTCGTATGTTTGTTTTATCTGATTATACGTCCTGCCTGAAGTTTTGGTCTGATTGATCGGCTGGTTTGTGATACATCTCCTGTCCGCTTTTGATCTAAGGCTTCGATTAGGGTTAGAACTTGGTCTGTTTGAGCAGGGGTTTCGTATTAAGGTTCTTGTCTTGTTTGCGTTTCGACTGAAGATCAGTTCACAAGTTTGTGCGGCTGACCGTTAATTCTTTCGGCGAATCATTTGCTGATCGATTACCGTTCATTTGCCAATCAGTTCTGGTCATTCAGTCCCTGGTGCTGTTATGGATGGCCAAAATGCAGAAAACTCAAATGTGTTTGCGAAAAAAATCAAGAACATTGACGGCAAAACTTTTGAGCCAAGACAATCTTCTCTTATGGCGGCTAGGGTTTCTGAAATACCGAGTAAGAAGGTATGTTTTATGCTACCGCTTAACGATACTGAATATGTTATTGGCTGTTCTGATTCTCCCAATCAGAATTATGCGAAGGTCTTTGATAAGAGAAAGGTAGCATTTGTCTTACCGGTGAATGATGTTAGTCCTACTCGAGTTCAAAATCAGAATAAGGATGATAATGCTCATGTTCAATGTTATGCGGATGTGGTCCTAAATGAACAGGTTGAGCAGGGTGATATTAAGCGGGGTGGTGTTTCAATTCAGATTCAGAATGAAGATGAAAACACTAGAATGGCCAATGATGCGGCTGATCAAGTTCCTAAAGTCAATTTTCGATCTCTAAATTCAGATGTATCATTGGATGGAGTGGATGTAGTGCTGGTTAATAACAGGTTAGCTAATACTCTTTATGGTTATTTCCTGGGGGATAGGATTGCATATCCAGTAGTTGAATATTTTGTCAGAACAAATTGGAAGAAACATGGTCTTCAGAAAACTATGATGAATTCAAATGGTTTCTTTTTCTTCAAGTTTGAAGATAGAAAGGGTATGGATACTGTTCTTGAAGGGGGACCTTGGATGATCCGTAACAAACCTATGTTTCTCAACATTTGGTCTCCTACAAACATCCTTAAAAAAGAAGAGTTTAAAAAGGTTGCTGTTTGGGTTAAATTGCATGATGTTCCGCTAGTGGCCTATTCTGATGATGGTTTAAGCATGTTGGCATCAAAAATTGGATCCCCTGTGCGCCTGGATTCGTATACTAGTGATATGTGTAATGAGGCTTGGGGAAGGAGCAGCTATGCTAGGGCTCTCATTGAAATATCAGCTGATCATGAGTTGAAAGAGGCTCTAACCATGGCTATTCCTGAATTGGTTGGGAACAAATATGTTACTGAGACTATTCGGGTGGAGTATGAATGGGAACCTCCGAGATGTGCCCACTGCTGTGTATTTGGGCATGTTTCTGGGGAGTGTCCAAAATGCATTCGATCGACAGTGAAACCTCCTACAAACAATCCGAAAGTAGATGAGGATGGTTATACTGAAGTTAAGACAAAGAAGAATGGAAAGAAGAGCGGGTTTCAGGTTAGTAATCAAAAGCCCAAGTTTGAATATAGACCTGTGGATAAAAAGAAAAAGGCAGTGAGTTCTTCCTACGTGAGTGCGCGGAGCAATAGTTTGTCCAAGGTTAAAACTCATAATTCGTTTAGTGCTCTTGGGTTTGTTGGGGGGAACGGGGGTTCCTTCCAGGGGAGATATAAAGGGGGACGTGAGCCAAATGAGGATTCTGACGATGACGAGGTAGAGGTTGTATATGATGAAACGAATGAGTTTATGACGGCGGGTACACATCCTACGTCTTCCAGTACAGGGGCAAGCACCTCTCACATAAATTTGTCTAATGGATAGGTGGCTTATGTTGCATGCTATGGGGCTGCCGGTTGGTAGCAATTTCATTTTTGATGATGGCGGTTGACGTCGTTTGTTTTGATTTTTTCGTTTGTCTACTAGTTATTATCATGATTGTAGTAGGCTAGATTGAGGTGGTAACTTGGTTTGTTTGTTTTTTGTGTTTACATATATGGGGCATGTCCTGTATATGAACTAGTGGGGAACTCATCCTCACTACTTGTACTTCATTGGCGGTTGTCTATAATAGAATCACCGGGGTAACCCTTTACCCAAAAAAAAAACACCTTCATGTATCAATTCTATTTCATGACAAGTTTCCTTCAACACCCAAAACAGTTTGCACATGTCTGGTGAATGTCCTAACTATCACTATTATGTTTCATGAATTTACAATTATGTTACCAATTCTACACACAAGACAGCCTATTTTAAATTTTCATATACACAAAACGGATTAGCAGCTATAAATGTTAATATCAGTTTACATATTCAATTTTTCATAAATGCCAAACATGTTCTAGCCATTCCAAACACCGAACATATGATATATATAAACAAAACTAACAAAGCTCACACTAACATTCACAGACCAAGGGTAAACAAACACAGGGGGGTATCAACTGACCAAAGGTTCCGAGACAAAGAGATATGCCTGCTTCCACGGCCACTGTGCACGAGCCGGAGCTCCAAGGTCCAAACTCGAGCCTGAAGAAAGCCCGTTCCGCCGCCGCACTCGGTGGTATTGTCGCCGGAAATCACGATCGCTACCACCGAGCTACTCGTCGGACCGAGTTGCTGAGCCGCCGCATTCCGACAGCCAGAGTTCTCTGTTTCTTTGAGTTTTCTGCAATCGCCGCACCACCAAGGAGTGGTGGTCGGCTCCCGCTCCTCAGCAGCTCTCTCTCTCTCTCTCTCTCTCTCTTGCAAAGGTGTATGTAAAAGGAGTGGTGGCCGGTTGGCGTGTGGGTGGGGTGTTGACAGAAGGATAAAGAGGGGGTGTTCTGATGAAGGTGAGTGGCCGGAGAAGGCAGCCGGAAAAGCTCCGGTCGCCGGAGTAACAGGGGAATGAGGGGTGTGTGTGAGAGAGGGCGTGTGCGGCTCCAATTGTTTGTGGGTTAGGGTTTTGTCCAAAAATGAGGGGGGTGGGGTTTAAGATGATTAAATAGTGTAAGGTTTAGGTTAGTTAGGTTGGGCCTAGCCCAAGTGTGTGGGTTCACCTAATACTACCGAACACACGGTTTAAATTACAAACAGTTATTTTATGTCTGATTCGTGTTATCCATTGGACAATTCGTATTTCTCGTTGCGTATTTATTAATAATGAAAATAACAATAATAATAATAATAATAATAGTAATAATAATAATAATAATAATAATAATAATAATAACAATAATAATAACAACAATAATAATAATCACAGGCTCGTCTCTCGACGTTCATGATCAAGGGTTCGAGTTGTCACATTCTCCCCATGTTACAGGAATTTCGTCCTCGAAATTTAAGCAAAAGTCATACGCTACGCTCTGTATGCATAAATAGACTCCATTACCACACATAGATACAAGCAGTTTCACGAAATTCCACAGAACAAACATTTTTTTGGGTAAAGGGTTACCCCGGTGATTCTATATATTCACAAACCAAAAAACACAAGTAGTGTAGCCTGCCTACACTAGTTCATTCATGAGACATGCCCCATGAACGTAAAACAAAGAAACCAGAAAAACAACCAAAAGATAAGCAAATAGACACAACTAGACTACAATCTAGACAAATGCGCAAGAAACCAGAAACTAATCAGCCACCATCATCTTCCACATGATTTCCTCGAATTTCCCACTCTTCAAAAAGTCTCCTCACACTTGAAGTGTTCTTCAGTTTAGCTCCCATCAGCTTGTAACGGACCGTATTTAATATAATCTCACTAAGTTTCTCCGGAGGTCTCAACTGATTTTTAAAAGTTCTGGCATTTCGTTCTTGCCAAATGAAGTAAACAGCAGCTGCAACTAGAACTTTGGCAGTGTAATTTCTAGCCGTTTTAGACCGAACACGAACCAGCAACCAATCCAAAATCTCATTCCAAATCGGACTAACATCTCCCATGTTTACCTTGTTTCGAATATTATACCAAACTTGAGCCGAGTAATCGCATTCAAAAAATAAATGCGGATGAGAGTCGTAATTCCGATAACATAACATGCAACACATCATATTCATGTTCTTCCTCCTCGATAGATCCCACTCTAGAATTTTATCTTGAGTCAAAAGTTTACCTTTAATGACCAGCCACATCAAGAAAGCATGACGAGGGATAGACTGCGCAAACCAAACAATCCTACACCAATTCACTTCCGGAGCCGTGTAACGAACCGACTGCCACACGCAAGAAGTGGAGAACTCCATAGTATCACTACCTTCTCTCCATAACAATCTATCTTGTTTCGATGTAGTTAACTGAACCT
Source organism: Helianthus tuberosus (assembly GCA_030545235.1). Classification (NCBI taxonomy): domain Eukaryota; kingdom Viridiplantae; phylum Streptophyta; class Magnoliopsida; order Asterales; family Asteraceae; genus Helianthus; species Helianthus tuberosus. The sequence continues at coordinate 114,572,884 of CM060452.1, read as the reverse complement.
GATCTAACTGAATGAGAACCGGAAACATATCTCTCCAAGCCAACGGCCACGCCCAAGAACCATTCGAGTAAATGTTAGCCACAGAATCATCCAGTTTAAAATCTACATCTTTAATGTTTCTAGGCGAAATAAAATCTCCAAGCGGCCCTATATCACTCCAGTAATCAAACCACGCCGAAGTTTTAGCACCATTACCTAACTCCGACCATAAATGGTTTCTAATAATAGGCCGCATTTGCACTAGCTTTCTCCAAGACCAACAACAATTAGCAGGGGTTTTGCACATCCAGAAGCTCTTGCCTTTTAACCTGTATCTGTGCACCCAATCCACCCATAAAGATTCCCTTTTAGAAACAATGCTCCAGATATGATAAGACATAAGCGCCTTATTCATATCCCCTATCTGTCTAATACCCAACCCTCCTTCATACTTTGGAGTGCAAACAGTTTTCCAAGAAACTTTAGTTTTACCTTTAGAATACGAACTCTCTTGAGACCATAGGAAGTTACGCATACAAGCTTCAAGTTCGAGAACAATACGAATAGGTAACATGAACACAGAAGACCAGTAAATGTGCATAGCTGAGAGAACTGAAGTGATAAGTTGAAGTCTACCAGCAAACGAAAGCAACTTATTCCTCCAATGTGTTATACGTTTTTGAAGCCTATCCACAAGCACTCGACAATCACTGTAACCAAGTCTAGAAGAGATCAAAGGCACCCCCAAATATTTAACTGGCAACTTGCCTTCGACAAAAGGCATAAGATCCAAAATAGCATTTTTAACATGGCCATTGACATTACAAAAGAATATCGTACTCTTCTGGTTGCTCGGCTGCAAACCCGACATCTTAGTGAAATTAGAAAGAGATTTCATTATGCACCTAGCCGAATTCACTTCACCTCTGGCGAACAGGAACAAATCGTCCGCAAAACAAAGATTAATAAGCTGCTGTTTCTCCCATTTATTATGAAATTTAAATGATGAATCAATGCGAACCGCATGCTTAAGAATAGACGTCAGAACCTCCATAACTAAGGTAAACAGATAAGGGGAGATTGGATCCCCTTGCCTTAAACCCCGTTTACCCTGAAAAAAAACATGCACAGAACCATTCACACACATAGAAAAAGATGCAGTGGAGACACAAACCATTATCCATGCAATCATCTTGTCTTTAAACCCAAAACCAAGCAAAGCACTTTTCAGAAAACTCCAATCAACAGTGTCATAAGCTTTTTGAATATCCACTTTAAAGGCACACCTTGGAGGACCCACATTCCTATGATAATTATGCAATAATTCTTGGGTTAACAGAATGTTATCAGAAATTTGCCTCCCTGGAACAAAAGCCGATTGATTAATACTAACAATTTCGTTCAGAGCCCCTTTGATTCTTTCCGCAATAATTTTACTGATACATTTGTATATCACATTACAGCAAGCAATCGGTCTATAGTCACTGACTGCCGAAGGGGTTGGAATTTTCGGGATAAGCACAATATTTGTATGATTTAATTCTCGAAGAAGCTTCCCTGTCTCAAAAAAATCAATGATAGCACAAGTAACATCATTCCCTACAATCGGCCAAGCACTTCTGAAAAACGCCGAAGTATAACCATCAGGGCCCGGTGCTTTATCAACACCAATATCAAACATCGCCCTTTTAACTTCTTCCGTTGAGACTTGCCGAATCATATGTTGAGCAACCTGAGGAGACAGCCTATTGGAGAATAAGTCCGGGGCCGGAGTAAGAGACGTATCACCTTGAGTTCCAAAAAGACTTTCATAGTGCTTAACAAACGGCTGGAACACCATATCACCCTCATAAGTCTTCCCTTCCGAATCTTTTATCACCTCAATACGACTACAATGATTTTTCATCTTCAGGGAGGAGTGAAAAAACGCAGAATTCATATCACCCGCACTTAACCAATCAACTTTCGATTTCTGTTTTAGAAATCGCTCTTCATCTAGCGAAGCCTCTTGAAGGTCACGTCTAATCTCGCATTCAGCAGCGCGAAGATCAGCATTAGAGTTATCCTGGTCTATATTTTGCTGAATTAAATCAAGATCCAATCGAAGTTTCTCCACTCTTTTATGTAAGTTACCTTGTTTAAATAACAAAGAACGCATCAGATGTTTAAGCAAACGAAGCTTTTTCATCACTCTGAACTGATGAACACCATTAACATTAACATTCCAGTTGGTATTAACAATCTCCAGGAACTCCGGTTTAAAAACAAGAAAGTTTGCAAATTTGAAAGACCTTGGCTTCTGTTTAGTAGCATTCGGGAACGAGAGAAAACAAGGACAATGATCCGACAATCTATACGGTTTGAAAATGGCTACAGAATTCGGAAAATCAGCTATAAACTTCGTATTACCCATTACACGATCAAGTTTTTTCAGCAAACCTACCCCATTTTTTGGTTTTTGACTCCACGTAAAGTGGATACCCATACGGTTTATATCAACAACTTCAATCTTGTCTACACACTCTTGAAAGTCACGCATACCAGTAGAAATCGAAGAAGATCCCATAGAATTATCCTCTATGTTAAGAGCCATATTAAAATCTCCCATAATGCACCATGGTTTATCATTAACAAGCGCTTTATGCATAGAAAGATTGTTCCAAACTTCTCTCCGGGCCATGTAATAATTATCAGCATAAACAACAGAACAAAAAATCATTCTTTTGTCTAATTTGAATATTAATTGAAGATGCATAACCTGATTAGATTGAGCCACAATCATAACATCAAAGATGTCCGGATTCCATCCAATAATAATTCTCGTGCCCTTAGAACAATAACTCCCATTTGAAGTCCATTCCCAAGATCTGAAAACTGCTTTGCACACTTTACTTAAATTACCAACATCCACATGAGACTTAAGGATAGCACACAAACTTAGATTAAATTCTTTGACTGCCTGCCGAACCTCTTTCTGCTTAAGGGGACGGTTCAACCCTCTTATATTCCAAGTCGCAATACTAACCATTGATAACATTCGTAAAAGGAGTGCTTGCCCCTTTACTTTTAATATTTTGAGTACCCTCCGTCATAAACCTATCCAATTCACTCTCCACCTCTATAACCTCATCTTCATCAGATTCCTCATTATTCAAACCCGTTTTCTTATTGCTCGTACCCGACTCATCCTCCACATCATTTAGAGCATCAAAAGGGTTATTCGATCTACTATCCGTATGAACCGACTCCTTTTTATTATCAGCTTTTGGTTTTGAAACGACAGGCCTATATTCAAATTTATTCTTTTGTTTATTAACAGGAATACCAACTCTTCTAGCAGCTTTCTTACCATACACCCCTGTGTATCCATCTTGATCCACAATAGGAGCCTTTTTAACAGGATGAATCTTTTGACCATTGCGATTATGGTTGTCATACACCATTGTATGTTGTTTTTTTGGATGTTTCGGTCACATATCAGTTGAATGACCAAACACACAGCAGTTAGCACATCGGTGCGGACTCCATTCATACTCCACATACATAGTCTCTTTGATAAAACCCTCCCCTTCCGGTTCTGGAATTGCCATTGTAATTTCCTCTCGTAATTCTTTCTCAGCCGAGACCTCAATCAATGCCCTAGCATAGCTACTCCGACCCCAAGCATCAATACACATAGACGTAGTGAAGGAATCCAGCATTTTTGGTTCTCCAATAGTAGTTGCAATCAAGCTAAGACCATCTTCCGTATAAGCCGCTAACGGAACTTCATGAATTTTAACCCACATCTGAACCTTCTTAACCTCCTTCTTTTCTAGCTTAGTTGTTGGAGTCCAAACATCCAGAAATAACGGCTGCGATCTAATAATCCACGGACCATCCTTTATAGCATTTGACAATCCAACTTCATCATTAAATTTAAAGAAGAAAAAACCATTTGCGTTCATCATGGTTTTTAATAATCCATACTTCTTCCAATTCGTACGAACAAAATAATCAACTACAGGGAATGCAATCCGATCTCCTAAGAAATACCCATAAAGCGTATTAGCCAATTTATCTTGCACTGAACGAACAGATTCCCTTGGCAAAACAACATCACAACCATCTTGTATAGCTGAACTAGCCAGTGATCTGAAATTTACTTTCTTCAATCCAGTAGCAACTACTGTGTCCGCATATGACATCGGTTGAGAAGTATTGCCCTTACCCGACCAGACTTCAGTTTTTTCCATACCCTCACCATTTAAATCCGCAGCCCCCACTTCCGGTGACTGACCCGAAACATTACCAGCATCTTTCAAACTAACTGGAACAGTAATTTTTGACAGTTCATCGATAACGTTAAACTTACCAGATTCACTTGCAGCCGATGATACAACTCCTCTCCTCGGCATCAACGTTTTACCTTCAATATCAACTACCCGAGACGCTAAACCCTGGATTCTTGTAGGAGGCTTACCTCGATCAAAAAACATGTTTTCCCCAGGTTTCATACGTCCATTCAGATTGTTATTAACACCTCTCTCCATCAGCAATAAACTCCAAATACCATGCAAAAAGAACCAGCCGAAAACCAGAATACCAAAAGCAAAGAAAAACGAAACCCTAATCCTTTAAACCCTAGAATCAGATCTCAACCCTTAATCGATTAACCCAGAGTATCAATCTAGCTAAATTAGTCTCAGCTAACCGCAATCAATAACAACCAGGCTAATAAATCAGAGAATCGAATAAGATTGCTAAGGCAGCGATTTGAGAAACAAGAAAACCCTAGTTTTTGAATCGATCACTAATGCTAACAAGTTCGTTATAGTGTTTTAAACATAAAACTCTAATCACAGACTGTTATGCATAAGATAACGAAGAAAAACTGTAGGATTCATGGTGAAGAACAGAAATCGCCAAAAGGAGACATCATTGAGCAGGAACCCTAACTCTCTCTCCTTTTGGCGATTTCTGTTCTTCACCATGGTATTTGCTTTTGGTATTCTGGTTTTCGGCTGGTTCTAGGGTTTAAAGGATTGAGATCTGATTCTAGGGTTTAAAGGATTAGGGTTTAAATTGATACTCTGGGTTAATCGATTAAGGGTTGAGATCTGATTCTAGGGTTTAAAGGATTAGGGTTTCGTTTTTCTTTGCTTTTGGTATTCTGGTTTTCGGCTGGTTCTTTTTGCATGGTATTTGGAGTTTATTGCTGATGGAGAGAGGTGTTAATAACAATCTGAATGAACAGCACATACAGTCACATAGCACGTAAAATCGCATAGCATTAGATTCACAGAGTTTGTATGTATTTCTCATAGTATGGATTTTCGCCAAATAAATTATAACACAATGATGAAACCTCGCAAGAAAACTCGAAGCGTCACATTATCCCCAAGTTCAAGAAATTCCGTCCCGAAATTTAGCACGCAGCCACTGACAAACAAGCTAGTGTGTTTAAACATTTTCGTGGGGTGTCACATCATCCCCTTGTTGGCTTGAAATTTCTTCCTGAACTTTCAGTTGTAGCTTCAGTGCTGGAAGTAATGTTTGTAGTCAACTTGGGATACGTGCGCATCAGCTGGTTTTCCCGTTCCCAGGTAAACTCTGGGCCACAGCGTGAGTTCCAACGAACTCTGTCTGTTGGTTACACTACGTTAGAGGGTTTTGATTTCTTGATCCTTGTTCTCAACCGGTTCCTCAACGAAGCATTGTTTGTTGCGGATCACAAGTTCCTAAAAAGGAACAACGAATGTTTCATCTAACAGACACTTCTTCAGTTTAAGCACGTGATAGACGTTGTGTACCGCACTCAACTCTTCAAGCGGGTTTAGTCTGCAAAGCTATCTTACCGATCCTTTCGGTAACTTCGAATGGTTCAACTTATCGCGGATTAAACTTGCCCTGTCTGCCAAAACGTACCACACCCTTCCAGGGTGAAACTTTTTAGTAGGACCCAGTCTCCGACTAGGAATTCTGCGTAGCTTTTCTGACGGTCACGAGCTGCCGCCATGCGTTGTCTGATCTGGGCAATCTTATGCATTGTGTCTAGTACAAGTCTTGGGCCGGAAATTTGGCTTCTGCCAACTTCTGCCCAATACAGAGGTGTCCGGCATTTGCATCCGTGCAATGCCCCAAATGCTGCTGCCTGATTGCTAGCGTGGTAACTGTTGCTGGAAGAGATTTCTACAAAAGTGAAGTGTCACTCGTTTTCCGTAGTCGATAACACATGCTCTAAGCATGCCTTCAAGGGTTTCAGAGAGTGCGTTTGATCTAACCATCAGTTTGCGGGTGATAAACGGTGCTCATGCCTAACTGCGAGCCAAAGGTCCTTGTTCGCAGCTAGTGACGAATCGGATGCAAAACGTGGGTTTTGATCAAAGGTGATAGAAGTTGTTTTTTTTTTTTTTGGGTAAAGGGTTACCCCGGTGATTCTATATATTCACAACCAAAGAAAACAAGTAGTGTAGAGAGTCTACACTAGTTCATTCATGGGGCATACCCCATGAACGTAAACCAAACAAAAACCAAACCGACAACAAAAAACAACCAAATAAAGGAAAACACCTAGACAAGACTTCTAGACGGACCAAAAAACACAACTACTCATCCCCCATCATCGTCCTTTTCTTTCGTGTTTATCTCCCATTTTTCAAGAATTCTACGCACCCTAACGGTATTCTTCAGCTTCGCTCCCATCAACTTGTACCGAACTGTTTTCACAATTACTTCACTAACCTTCTCAGGAGGTCTTAATTGGTTTTTAAACAATCTGGCATTCCTCTCTTGCCAAATACTATATGCCGCAGCAGCTACAAGTAGTTTAGCAACATAAGTATCGACCTGCTTTTGATGCGGACAAGTACAAAGCCAGCTAACAATCTCACTCCATTTAGCAGAAACCGCATCCATTCCCACCCTATTTCGAATTGTATTCCACACTTGAGAAGCAAATTTACATTCAAAAAACAAGTGCTTGTGCGAATCAAAGTTCTCATAACATAATAAACAGCACATCATGTTCATGTTTTTTCTCCGAGCGAAATCCCATTTCAGAATTTTATCTTGCGTAAGAAGCTTACCTTTCATAATCAACCACATCATGAAAGCATGTCTCGGATTGCAGTTGGCACTCCGTGCCCAGCATCTACTTCTGTCAAGTAGAGGATTGCAAATACAAAAACTTGTTGGTTTCTTTGGCCATGTGCCGTTACTAGCAGACATTTCATCAATGCCCTGGACAGGATAGGAAAAGATAAAAGCACTTTTTAGATCATCTTCCAATTGCTGGAGTTGATGATATTTGAGCATCTCTCGAATGCTAGGTGATGTTCTTTCGAGTTTCAATCGTGAGGGGTTGCGTATATGGTCGAGAAATGCGGGCTTTGCGACGTTAAAAGTCGTGTACTGAAAACTTAGCGCAAGGCGGTTTTGCGTCGTAGAAGTACCAGAGTAGAGCGTAGGGGTCGCCCTGATTCCTACTGGTTTCCGGAATAGGTTTGGGCGTCACCGAAAGAAACAAGTGTCGAATATTGACAGGATGGAATAAATTCAAGTGTCGTAACTAGGTGTTGATCGTATCGAGTTCGAAGAACAGTGCTTGCGATACCTGTTACCCCCGGGGTATCCTTGGCTCGTTGCCCCAACGAGTAACATTCGTAGGAAGTAATTCGTCCAAACGAAGATTTGTGCAGAGTAGAGTAGGATAAGGATCATGAAATCCGTGAAACATAACGAGTAGCGAGATATTGCAAGAAGGATAGTCGCAATCAATGCGTTCAAACTTGAGGCAAAACATGAGGGCTTTGGGATCGGCAAATAAGGATTCATCTGATGTCGACGAGGTAGCGGGTCGTACACACGTTGTATGCAGTTAGAATTAAAGAACGTTGCTTGTCGATAAGGAGTGTTTCATCGATGTGGTTAGCACCATAAGAAGCAGCTAGAGAGGGATGGTCGTCGTGCGGGTTTGTAGGTTTTAGGATTTACAAAGATGTCTCGCAGGATGTGATTTCTCAAACGGGTAGGAAATCAAACTCGAGTGGAGGGTTCTAAGTCGTGCGAATGAGTTCGGAGTAGCGCTTGCGTCGTCGAGGGGGGTTTCGATATGAAACTGCGAAAACAGGTTTTCGAGAAGGTATGATTGAAGTAACACGTTGTTGAATTTCAAGGGCTAAAAAGTTTGTTGACTAAAGGTCGAGTTTGTTGAATTCACCAAACTAAAGAGAGATCTGGTCAAGGTTCCTGTACGAAGAAACGTGGATGTCGTGATAAGGAAACGATAGAAGCGGGGATACCATCTTGAGCAAGAAGCGCGAATTCGTACAAAAGCTAGCGAAAGGATCCACGGAATCAGAAAAGTCGTCAAAGAATGACGGTTCTAGCGAATGAAGGATAAGGTGTCACACCCCGACCACGTAGAACATACAAAATGTGGCGGAAAACGTCGGGGAGTGTTGTAACAGAATTAATTGTTTCATAACCATGGCATACAAAGTTGTATTTTATTTATCAACATAAGAGTTACATTGTTTTAAACAGGAATCAAAGAGTTTATAACATAATTAAACTAAGTCTATCTTCGTTTTATGTCTCTAAGGCACAGGTCCGCCCTAGTGTCACGATCATCGTCCTACGCAAAAGCTCCAGAAAACACATGTGAAAATAGGTACGTCAGCATAAAAATGCCTGTGAGATACATAGGTTTTGTGAAAATAGGATTCATGACTTATGTTTGAGAAAATGTTTAGTCATGAACCTTGTAATTTGCTTTGTCTTGTAAATCATTTGAAAAACGATAAGATCAGATGATATGTATAAATAAGAGAATAATGTATGGTTTAAATGTATAACCAAGTAAAATGAGTTGTATAAAGTAAATTGTTTGTAAACCAAAGTCTTGTGAAAATTGTGTTACTTGTGTAAAATGTATAAGTCCAAATTGAATGATTTAAATAACGCTATGATATGTAATATAATACAAACACTTATATATAGGAAGTACCAGCGACGTATCCACCATGCTTGTATCATATTACTCACATCTCGTTACTTAAGTCACTTAAACAAACCACCAATGTATAAAGTCTATGTTTAAACCAATAGTCAAAAGTCCTTGTATAAGCCATGTCAAATGTTTATAAGTCCAAAAGTAGTTAAGTAATGTGTATCAAATGTTATGTATTGTAAGTAAAGTATTGTCCCATAATCCAAATGTAGAAATGTACAAAACAAAGTATTTTGAATATATCAAAAAGTTATGTTTTGCAAAGTCATGCATGTTACATTGATACAAACATTTATGTGGTAAGTTAACGCATACATTCAAGCCTTGAGATAGTCGGATAACCCTTTCAGTCAAGGTTATCAAAAGAAATGTTTTCGGATTCAGTCATTCCTTACATCCAAACAAACCCGAGATGTCAGGAATGGGATTTGTCAAGTCCTATGGTACCAGTACTTACTACCGAGCGGCGTAGCTAATGTTAATGAACGTATATAAGTCTCGTTTGTGCAAACCAAATGTTATAGCAGTTGTTTACATGTCATATGAAAACAATGTACTAAGTATGCTAAGTTAACATACAAAGCAGAAAAGTCATGTAAATCAATGTGCTAGCATGCTATCAGTCAACATACATAGCAGAAATGTAATGTAAAACAATGTACTAAGTATGCAAACAATGGACTTACATAGCATAAAATGTAATGTAAAACGATGTACTAAGTACGCACACAATGGGCATACATAGCATGAAATGTAATGAAATCATGTACTATAATGTACTAACAAACATAGCAGGTATATGATGTGAAAACAGGAAAGCATGAAAGTAACAAGTAGGCACATGTGTTTCACCCCAAAACAGTTTGGAAAACAGTAAAAGAGGGGTCTATGTACTCACTTGAGATTGCTCAGAAGTCCTAAGATAACCACCAAGCAATGCTAGAGATCACGGAATCAAACGGCACCTAATATAGGTAACTATGTTAATAAACCGGACCTATATCGGAGGATCGGATAGAATGAGGGTTCGTAAACCAAACGAGTATGGAGACTCGTGTAATATGGTTTAACAAAGCCTACATACTAAATGAAACCTAACATAAGTGCTTACGACCCATTACGACCCGTTTAGGTAGCTTATGCTACTTTAACGCGTCGTTCGCGTGAAACGCGTTCGGACAGCCTAATTAGTCCTATGACAAGTAACATATGCCTTAACATGTCTAATATTGTTGTCAAATCAGTTTAGATGTCAAAAGTTATGTTACATATGTTTAAAATGAATTTTGGCATCAAAGGGGTATTTTGGTAATTTACCTAAAGCATATAAACTACCTATCATACAACTACTTAAACGAAGTGACCATAAGGTATAACCTCGAAAGGTTATTCCCTATATACTATGGTCACCGAATGTGTTTGGTCGAATCCTAATGATCGTCCAAATGGGTCGGGTTCGAAGGTATAAGCGATTTATTAGATCGCTTACCCTTACGACCCTAGACAACGTGGTAATCAGTAGGCATAGTCACAAGGGACAATAACCATCGTGATTACAATCACGTTGCGAAGTTCAAACGAACTTCGCATTGACCATAAACTGGTCAATGCAGAAAGTCAAACAAAGTTTGACTTTCGGACTCGAAAAGCAATAAAAGAACGAAGGAACACTTACAAAGGGTCCCCGAATGCTAATCTTGATTCAAGTAGCTCAGGTATGAAACAAAGGTTTCAACTTAGAGCTTCTTAAATCAAATTCTTGTGAGGAATGAGTGAAAATGTGATGGGTATTTATAGATTTCGGTTCACCGTTAGGATCGTTTCTTGGAGAAGAGGGAATGATCTCACCCGTACACTTGTCGGAATGTTGTGGTAACTCATATTGCTCTACCACAAGAGTTGGACACATGGCATTGGCCTTTGGAGGGTGTTTAAGGGCTGTTAACAGCTCAGAAAAACGATTTGCTGCATCTGGCCCCTGCTTGCGCACCGCAACACTCACATTGTTGAGGTGCGCAAGGACCTAGTTTGGCAGATTTACAGTTTTGGTCCCTGTTGTGTTATAAGGTCATTTCCGACGCGTTTAAGGCCCGTTAACCCCATTTCAAAGCTCTAAAATGAATTTAAAGTATAGGGAACTTAAAATGTGCTCAAAAATATCTCGGATGTCAGTTCATTTGGCCGTACAATCGCGATGTTCGGTTAATTACGACGGAATGCGCATATGCGCGAAAAACGATCTTCTTTGTGATCTCTTGCATAACAGTCTGTGATTGGAGATTTGATTCTTCAAATCTCTATAACGAACTAGTTAGCAACTGTGACCAATTTCGAATTAGGGTTTTATTTCTTTTCTTCTTTTCCAATCGCCTCCTTAGTGATTAGTTTGATTCTCTAATTTATTAATCTTGTTGTTTTTTTATTGCGGTTAACTGAGATTAATTTAGCTAGATCGAAAACTCTAGATTAATCTATTAAGGGTTGAAGATTATCACTAGGGTTTTAAAAGGTTTAGGGTTCTTGGTAGCTGCATGTGTTTGGTGATTTCGTTTGCTTTGATCGTTGTTTCTTATGCATGGAGAGAAATAGGGATCAGAGTTTGGAGGATCTAGGGTTCCATTCCTTTACTGAAAAACTGCATGGGGATATCTTTATTACTTCGAAAAATGATAAACTTTCGGATGCACAGGATGTACGGGGTAACTTGTCTTCGTTTGGGAATACTCTTGATGCTAGAAAGTTAAAAATTGATGGAAATCCGATTCTGCCTAGAAGAGGAGTCGTTCAATCAGAGCAGATAAAGATAAATATTATTGATGAATTGGAAAAAGTTACGGTTCCAGTTCCAGTGCAAGATGTAAGCAGTAGTTCTGATTCGAAAATGGAGGATGGTGCGGCCAAAGTTTCTTATGCAGATAGGGTTAAAAATATTCCTTCAGGAAAAAGAGAAGTTAACTTCAGGAAGATGGAGTCGGGAGAGTCAAAACCTGATGCGGATGTGGTCATTCCTAGGGAGGTAATTCGTAAGGTTCAGGAGAGATTTGTCAATGTTTTATATGGATATTTTTTGGGTAATCGGCTTCCATTCCCTGTTGTTGAATACTATGCTAAGAATGTATGGGCAAAATATGGATTTGCTAAACTCATGATGAATTCTGACGGATTCTTTTTCTTTAAATTTGATTCTAAAGAGGGTATGGCAAAAGTGTTGAAGGGGGGCCGTGGTTGATCAGGAAAGTGCCGTTGATTCTTAATGTCTGGTCTCCGTCTGTTAGCCTTAAGAAGGAAGGTATTAAACTAGTGCCGGTATGGGTAAAGCTTCATAATGTTCCAATCGCGGTATATACTGATGACGGATTAAGTTTATTAGCTTCGAAAATAGGTGAGCCAAAACGTTTGGATGGATATACAGCTGAGATGTGTTCGGAGAACTGGGGAAGGAGTAGTTTTGCTCGAGCGTTGATTGAAATAAATGCGGATCAAGATCTTAAGGAGCAGATTGTTGTTGCTATTCCAAAACTAGATGAGGAGGGATATATCAATGAAATTGTGACTGTTGAGTATGAGTGGAAGCCTCATCGGTGTTCCTTATGTTGTGTATTTGGTCACAATGACCAAATGTGTGGCAAGAATGAATCAAAAACAGCTAAACAAGTAGTGGTTGATGATGAAGGTTTTACTATGGATAAGAGGAAGATGGCTCGTGTGGGTGTCATGCCTAAGAAACCAAAGCCGAAATTTATATACAAGCCAAAAATCAATAAGTTGGACCCAAGTACATCTGGTACAAAGGAAATTAATGTCAACGTGAAGACAGTTGAAAAGGTTAAAACTCGTAATTCTTTTGAGGCTCTTTCTAAGATTGATGGACAGGAGATTTTGGATGATAATGATTTGATGGGAAATATTCATAATACAAATGGGAAGCAAGTGAAACTGGATGATTATGGTGAGGGGTCAAAAACTGGCAATATGCCTAAAAAGGATGGTACTCATGTGGATGAAGCTTTTGAACCTAACACAACGGAGATGTCCAAATTCATGGGTTATATCCCGACTGATAGTCGGCCTGAGGGGGCAAGCACTCCCGGTTCTGGAAGTCTCAATGGTTAGTGTGGCGGCTTGGAATATAAGGGGTTTAAATCGTCCCCTGAAACAAAACGAAGTCCGTTTTTTTATTGGTGAAAATCATCTTAAAGTCCGTGCCATTCTAGAGACGCATGTAAGTATTGGTAATTTAGACAAAGTGTGTAAGGGTGTTTTCAGAAGCTGGAATTGGACATCGAATGGGGGTGTTTGTCAACGTGGAACCAGAATTATATTGGGTTGGGATGCGGATGAGGTTCAACTTATGGTGTTATCTCAATCGGATCAGGTGATACATACTTAGATTCATCTTAAAGCTGATTCTAAAGTTTTTCTTTGTTCCTTTGTTTATGCTGAGAATAAGTATCAGGAGCGTAGAACCTTATGGGAGGATCTTAATAAACATAATTGTTTAGCTAATGATAAACCTTGGGTAGTGTTGGGGGATTTTAACTCGGCTCTAAATATGGAGGATTGTTGTTCTGGAACGTCAAGTCATACCATAGGCATGAGAGAGTTTTTTGATTGTGTTCAAACGTCGGAGCTCTTGGATATCAAAAGCTACGGTCTTCATTACACGTGGAATCAGAAACCACGTGAGGGGATAGGAGTCGTTAAGAAGATTGATCGTGTTATGGGCAATGTGACGTTTATGGACGTTTTTCCGGATGCGTATGCTGTTTTTCAGCCAGCCCGTGTTTCAGATCACACACCTTGTGTTCTGAAAATTTCCTCTAGTACCCGTTCAAAGCAGAAGCCGTTTAAATTTCCAAATTTTTTGACATCCAAAGTGGAGTTCAGGCAACTTGTTTCTGCTGAATGGTCTAAAAGAATCCAAGGTTATACCATGTTTTCGGTTGTTAAAAAGTTGAGAAATCTCAAACCTGGTTTTCGTAAATTGTTGCATCAGCAAGGGAACCTTCATGATAAAGTTTGCCGGTTGCGTAGGGAGCTAGATGATATCCAGAAACTTATTGATGCTGATCCGTTAGATGGGGATATCCGTGATAAGGCTGCTAAGTGTCTTCGTGATTTTCAGGAAGCGGCATATGATGAGGAGTGTTTTCTAAAGCAGAAATCCAAAGTAGAGTGGCTCTGTGCGGGTGATTCGAATACTTCCTATTTTCATAAATGTGTCAAAAGTAGGAATGCTAGAAACAAGATAAGTTGTATTAATGATGTGCATGGAAACCGGTTTGAAGGGGATGATGTTCAGCAAGCTCTTGTCACTCATTATTCGAATTTCTTGGGCATGACTCTTATGGGTTCAGGAGTTGTGGATGCTGATTTGTTTACTAACACGCTTAGTCAACATTCAGCTGATCATATGATTAGACAAGTGACTCGGGAAGAGATTAAACAAGCTATGTTTAGTATTGGTGAAAATAAAGCCCCTGGTCCTGATGGGTTCACTTCGGCGTTCTTTAAGCAGGCGTGGGATATAGTAGGTGATGAGGTTACGATTGCTATTCTTGATTTCTTTGAGAATGGTAAAATTTTAAGGGAAATTAACCACACTATTATTGCTCTGGTTCCTAAGAAGGATACTCCGAATTCGGTTCTTGACTACCGTCCTATATCGTGTTGTAATGTGCTTTATAAGTGCATTAGTAAGATAATCACGGACAGAATCAAGGGGTGCCTGGATAAGTTGGTTAGTGTGAACCAGTCGGCGTTTGTTCCAGGTAGAAAAATCTCAGATAATATTCTTCTTACTCAGGAGTTGATGCACAATTATCACCTTAATAGAGGTCAGCCGAGATGTGCTTTTAAAATTGATATCCAGAAGGCGTATGATACGGTTAGCTGGTCTTTTCTTGAAAATATCTTGCTTCGTTTCGGGTTTCATCATAAAATGATTAGTTGGATTATGGCATGTGTTTCTACGGTGTCCTATTCGTTAAGCATCAACGGGGAGCTTCATGGGTATTTTCCAGGGAAGCGTGGTCTTAGACAAGGTGATCCTATGTCACCTTATCTTTTCACGCTTGTTATGGAGGTTCTGACTCTTCTCCTTCGTCAAGCTGCTTCGGCTACGTCGTTTAAATTTCATGCTCACTGTTCTAAACAGAAGATAATTAACGTTTTGTTTGCTGATGATTTGTTTTTGTTCTCTCATGGTGATTGCGTTTCGGTGAAGAGGTTAAAAGAGGCTCTAGATAAATTTTCGGAGATGTCGGGTCTACTTCCCAGCTTGCCTAAGAGCACAGTTTTCTTCAGTAACGTTCCTCGTTCGTTGAAAGACCAGATATTGCATTTAATGCCGTTTCAAGAGGGTTCGTTGCCTGTTCGTTATCTTGGCGTTCCATTGATTTCAACGAGATTAGCTGCTAGAGATTGTAAAATTCTGCTCGAACGTATGGAGAGGAGATTAGATAATTGGATGACTAAATCTTTGTCGTTTGCAGGGAGACTCCAGTTAATTAATTCGGTTCTTGCAGCCATGTATTCTTACTGGACTTCTGTTTTTATGCTCCCTATGAGTGTTATAAAGGATCTGGAGAAAAGATTACGAAGATTCTTATGGAATGGAGGGAAACAGGGATCGGTTCGTGCTAAAGTTGCATGGAAGGAGGTGTGTATGCCGAAAGAGGAGGGTGGTTTGGGTATTCGTAGTATCATGGATGTTAATAGAGCTCTATTGACGTCTCATATCTGGAGTATAATTACTAAACGTCCTTCTCTTTGGGTTCAGTGGATTCACACGTACAGGTTAAAAGGTAACAATTTTTGGGAGGTGCAGTGTCGGGGCAACATTACTTGGGGATGGCGAAAGCTTTTGTATATCCGTCCTATGGTTCGTCCTTTTATTTGGCAGTCTATTCAAAGTGGTCGACAAACCAACGCTTGGAGTGACAACTGGTGCTCTTTCAGCCCACTTCGGTCTTTTATTACTCCGAGAATCATAGCTAACGCTGGTTTTTCTTTAAACTCTTCGGTGACGGATCTTATTGATGAAACTGGTCATTGGCAATGGCCTCAGGCGTGGTATGATCTTTTCCCGGTTCTTATAAATATTGATAACTTACATCTTATGCCTGATTTGGAGGATAGAGTTCGTTGGAAAGATCTGGAAGGTAAATTGCAAGTCTTTGGTTCTTGGGAGGTTTGGAATAGTTTGCGGAATAGAGCTGATAAAGTTCCTTGGGTTAATTCAGTTTGGTTTACTCAATGTATTCCCAGACATTCGTTCCATTTATGGTTGGTTATCAAGAACAAGCTGAAAACGCAAGATAGGATGGCAGTTTGGGAGGCGGGTAGTGCTACAAATTTACGGCTCATGTGTTGTCCCTTATGTAGTCATGATCGTGATTCTAGGGATCACCTATTTTTTCAATGTCCCTATGCTTCTGAAGTTTGGGGTTTGGTTAGGAACATGGTTGACATGGAGAGTGTTAATGATACATGGTCCTCGGTAATGCAGTGGATGGAGCTAAATGCAAATTCTAGATCTCTTGAAGTTATAGTGACTAATATTCTAGTGGCTGCCTCCACTTATTTCATCTGGCAAGAACGGAACAATAGGTTATTCTCTCAAGTAACGAGGAGTGCTAGTGTGCTTTCGAAGGTTATCTTGGATATGGTTCGGCTCAAGATTATGGGATTCAGAATTCGTAGAGACCCAAAGCAAAAGAAGATGTTGGATAGGTGGCTGATCTCGAAGGAAAACCTGGTTATTGATCCTGGCTAGCGTGGATATAGTAGTCTAGTCTAGTTTGGTTTTGTGTTTGGGCTGTAATTTGGTCTTGTTTGTTGGTTTGGTTGTGACTTTGTCGGGTCTTCTTTGTTTTGGTTTTTGGTTTCTAGTCTTGGTATGCCAAGTCTAGTAGTGTGTATCGTTGTCTTGATACACCCTGTTTTATTTTTGGTTGATATATAATATTCACCGGGGTAACCCTTTACCCAAAAAAAAAAAAGCGCGAAAAACGATCCAAATGGCGTGACGAATGGATTTTTCTTATGCCAAACACTAAAATAAAATATTTTAGTGCTTACATAAATTTTTGGATGTCCGAATGTATTCAGAACGTAAGTTATGTGCGAAAATGCAAACTTGTGCACTTTTTTGACACTTTTAGTCCCTGAATGACCCAAAAGTTTATTTTAGCACACCGAACCCCTTAAAGCCTATTTCTAAGCTATGTAAAGGATATTTATGGTATGTTTAACTTATGGTCATGTTCCGGAATGTTCGTTACAGTTCAAATTGGCATACTTTCGCAGTTTGTCAAGTTTAGTCCCTGTAAGCGAATTAACTTGTTTTTGCCATACCAAAGCCTTCAAAACTTATTTCTAAGTTATGTAAAGGTTATTTAAGGTATGTTAAGTATATGTTGATGTTCCGGAGTATTTTTCGCGTTAAACTAAGTACGTTTTCGCACCAGTTTGCGTATAACTCTCCAGAAAGTGATATAGAGTTTGAAATTGGATCAAAGTCAAAACATGAAAAATGTAAAACACAACCAAACAAACATTGGGATCAAATAACATTGTTTTATTGATAATAGAACTGTTCACAATGATTACAAGCACAGATGTTACAGTCTCCCCTACTTGTGGAAATTTCGTCCCGAAATCTATTTAGAGGAAACTCGTGGAAAAAGATGCGGATATTTCGCCTTTATTTGATCTTCGCGTTCCCAAGTAAACTCGGGTCCACGTTTAGCTTCCCAGCAAACTTTGACCAAAGGAATGCGCTTGCGTTTAAGCCACTTGACTTCATGTTCCATGATTTCCACAGGTTTCTCAACAAATTTCAGTGTTTTGTCAACACGAATTCGTCAAGCGGTATGTGGTGGTTCTCATCAGCTAAACACCTCTTGAGATTGGACACGTGAAAGATTGGATGAACATTTCCAAGTTCAGGAGGTAACTCAAGTCTGTAGGCTACCTTACTGATTCTTTCGACGATCTTGAATGGTCCAACGTATCTAGGTGCAAGTTTTCCTTTCTTTCCAAATCTGATCACACCTTTCCAAGGTGAGACCTTGAGTAATACTCGAACACCGACTTGAAATTCCAAGGGCTTGCGTTTTGGGTCCGCGTAACTCTTTTGACGGCTTCTAGCTGTCTGAAGGTTATCACGAACTTTCTTAATCTTGTCAGTTGTCTCTAAAATGAGGGCAGGTCCAGTAAGTTGAGCCTCGCCGATCTCATTCCAGCAGACTGGTGAACGACATTTTCGACCATAGAGAGCCTCGAAAGGAGCCATTTTGATGCTGGTGTGATAACTGTTGTTGTAGGAGAATTCAATTAACGGAAGATGTGAATCCCAACTACCACCAAAATCGATCACACAAGCTCTAAGCATATCCTCCAGAGTCTGGATTGTTCTTTCAGATTGACCATCCGTTTGCGGATGATAAGCTGTGCTCAGGTTAAGTTGGGTCCCCATAGCAGATTGCATGGTTCTCCAAAAATGAGAAGTGAAACGTGCATCTCTGTCAGAAATGATGTTCAAAGGAACACCATGTCGAGCTACAATTTCATCCACATAGATTTTAGCAAGTTTGTCAGCAGGAAAATCCTCACGGATTGGCAAGAAATGCGCTGACTTAGTAAGACGATCAACAACTACCTAGATGGCATCATGACCTTTCTTTGTTCACGGGAGTTTAGTAATGAGATCCATAGTAATGTTTTCCCATTTCCAAACTGGGATCTCTGGTTGCACCAATAAACCCGAAGGACGTTGATGTTCAGCCTTAACCTTAAGATAAGTAAGGCATTTCGATACATATAAGGCAATGTCTTTCTTCATACCAGGCCACCAATAGTGAATACGAAGATCCTTATACATCTTATCTGAGCCAGGATGAACAGAATAACGAGACTTATGTGCTTCATCCATAAGCAAGGTGCGAAGGTTATCTTGGCTTGGGACCCACAAACGGTCCATGAAGTAATATGATCCATTGTCCTTCAGTTCCAAATCAGGTGTTATGTGATAGGGAAATTCCTTATCCATCAAACCTTGTGTAACACGAGATTGTTGAGCCTGAGAAATGCGGGCTTGGATATCGGATCGAGCTTGAATAACAGATTAAACATGAACACAATGAAGCTTAGTTCGTTCCTTACGACTCAATGCATCGGCTACGACATTCGCCTTACCAGGATGGTAGCGAATTTCGCAGTCATAGTCGTTTAGAAGCTCAACCCAACGTCGTTGCCTCATGTTGAGTTCTTCCTGATTGAAGATATGCTGAAGACTTTTGTGGTCCGTGAAAACCACACATTTTGTACCGTAAAAATAGTGTCTCCAGATCTTTAGAGCGAAAACAACTGCACCCAACTCAAGATCATGAGTGGTGTAGTTCTTCTCATGTATCTTCAACTGCCTCGATGCATATGCTATGACTTTGTTCCTTTGCATCAGAACACAGCCAAGACCCAATTTAGATGCATCGCAATAAACGACGAAATCATCATTGCCCTCAGAGGCAAAGTTAGAACAGGCGCGTCACAAAGTTTCCGCTTCAAGTGTTGAAAAGCTTCCTCTTGCTTGAATCCCCAATCAAAGGGTTTGTTCTTCTGAGTTAGAGCAGTTAGAGGAACTGCAATCTTTGAGAAGTTTTCAATGAAGCAGCGGTAATAACCCGCTAGACCAAGAAAAGAACGAACTTCAGTAGGAGTAGTAGGCGTATCCCAATCCTTAATCGCACTGATCTTGGAGGGATCTACATGGATACCTTGTTCGTTGATGATATGCCCTAAAAATTGAACTTCTTTAAGCCAAAATTCGCTCTTGGAGAATTTGGCGAAAAGTTGCTCTTTCTTTAGGAGCTCCAACGTAAGAAGAAGGTGTTGCTTATGATCAGCTCGCGTCTTATAGTAAATCAAGATGTCATCAATAAAAACAATGACGAACTGATCCAAATAAGGCTTGCAGACCCTATTCATTAAGTCCATGAAAACAGCAGGAGCATTAGTCAAACCGAATGGCATGACTGTGAACTCATAATGCCCATAACGAGTGCGGAAAGCTATCTTGGGAATATCTTCTTCATGCACACGAAGTTGATGATACCCGGAACGCAGATCAATCTTTGAAAAATAGGAAGCGCCCTGTAACTGATCAAAGAGATCGTCTATGCGCGGTAGGGGATATCGATTCTTGATGGTAAGCTTGTTAAGCTCGCGATAATCGATACACATCCTAAAGGATCCATCCTTCTTCTTGACAAAAAGAACGGGAGCACCCCAAGGTGAAAAGCTAGGACGGATAAAACCTTTGTCAGAGAGCTCCTGAAGCTGCTTAGACAACTCTTGCATCTCAGACGGTGCAAGACGATATGGAGCTCTGGCAATGGGATTTGCTCCAGGTACGAGATCAATACGGAACTCGACTTGGCGTGCTGGGGGCAGACCAGGTAAATATTCAGGGAATACTTCAGAATAATCCCGAACAACAGGGATATCTTGGATAGACTCACCTTTGCCTTTATCTGCTGTGACATGTGCCAAGAAGGCCACATAATTCTTTCGCAGATACTTCCGAGCTTTAAAACAGGACATGAGTTTGAGACCACCAGCAGGTTTCTCACCTTGAACCCGTAGGATCTCGCCTGTCGAAAGCGGCACACGAACGATCTTCTCGAAACAAACTACCTCTGCGTGATGCTTGGATAACCAATCCATACCCACAATGACGTCGAAGCTTCCAAGTTACATAGGCGTGAGGTTAATAGGAAAAAGATGATCGTTAAGGTTCAACTGGCAGTTGTGAAGAACAGAATCAAGAACAATGGGTTCACCACTAGCAACCTCTACTGTCAAAGGTTTACCTAGTTTCGTTCTAGACACGCGAAGCATTGGCTCAAAAGACAATGACATAAAACTCTTGTCGGCACCCGAAAAAAAAGAACAGATGCAGGCTGATTATTAATAAAGAACGTACCGTTCACCACTTCATTGTTTGCTTGTGCCTCTTGAGCATTCAGGTTGAAGACTCGACCTCGAGCCTGAGCTTGATTCTGATTTGGATTCTGATTCTGGTTGGCTAGCCTTAGGCACCGGTTCCTGTAGTGGGTCAGATCCCCACAATTGTAGCACGAACCAGGAGGAAAATGAGGTCGTGCAGCTTGACCTTGTTGCTGAGCAAGAGGCTGAGCAACTTGTTGGGCTTGGTTCTGAACTGCCTGGTTCTGGTTAACAGGAATGCGACAAGTAGCGGCAAGATGACCAATTCTCCCACAGTTAGTGCAATGACGACATTGGAGATGTGGTAGGTGATGGCCGTTACACCTGTTGCACAAAGGTGCAGTGCCAAGATATGGCTTCTTGGCTAGTGGTTGCGCAGGCTGATTTGGTGCAGCTTGAGCCTGTGTAGTAACGGCATAGTTTTGGGAAGCTTTTCGCTTCCTTGAACCCTTTGAGGAACCAGAATTCTTCCCATTCTTGTTTTGACCTTTCTTGCTATCCCCCTTGTCAGACGCCTGCTTCTTACCCTTGTCACCCTTTTTATGCAGCTTTCCCTTTCGAACCTGCGACTCAGTCAATGTCGCTGCTAACTCGATAGCCTGACGGAGTGTGGCAGGGTTACTACCAGTAATGATGTCTCACTCTGAGTCAGGTAGGCCGTCAATGTACCTTTCGATAGCCTTGTCAAGTGGGGTAACCATTGTTGGCCAAAGCAGACTCAACTCCTCAAATCTATCAGTATATGCCCTGTGCTCGCCACTGTCTTGTTTCAAGTCATCAAACTCTTTCTCCAACGCTCGATGTTCATGACGAGGACAAAACTCCCTCATCATAAGGGCCATAAGTTCAGCCCAAGTTTGTGCTAGAGCAACTTCTGCACCACGGTCTCTCATAACCCCATTCCACCATGTGAGAGCCCTCTTCTGAAACACACTCGAAGAAAACTCGACCTTGCGATTGTCAGGACACTGCACGTGGTGAAAAGTATTCTCAATGCTCTCGAACCATTGAAGAAGCCCAGTCGCTCCTTCAGAACCACTAAACTTGAGTGGTTTAGCCGAGTTAAAGTCCTTGTATTTGCATGGAGCATTGTTGTTGTTGTTGGCTTGGTTCCATTGAGCAAAGAGGTTTGGGAATTGAGCATCCATCTGCTGCGCAATGATTTCTGCCAGTTCGGCAGTCGCTATCTGGTTTTCGCGTTGAGGAGGCATTCTAAAAGAGGAAATATGAAAGGAAACGAGTGAGACGATTGGATGAAGAGAGTGAGATGAAACAAAATCAACAATAGCAAAGATGGTGGTCATTTGTTCGCATCACAAAGCAAACAAACGACACACAGTGACTAATCAAAGTAAATGGGTCAAAAATAATGTATCGCGAAGACATGCTCGCCTATAAGTGAACACACACCCCAAGAGTTCCCAGGTAAGAGTGACTGGTCCGATTATGTGGATTTGTATGAACACTCTATCCTTAGACAGAAAACCCAGGGTACATGCATTCACTCTTCCAGTTTGCACGTGTTCACACTATTTAGAACCCAAAACTTTGACGAGATTTTGAAAATTTGAAGGCACAAGGCCAAAAACCAAACTGGAAGGGTTCAAAACCATATAACAGAGGGTTCAAAACCTTACAATAGAGGGTTCAAAACCTTGTAAT
The DNA here is from genome assembly GCA_030545235.1 of Helianthus tuberosus. Classification (NCBI taxonomy): domain Eukaryota; kingdom Viridiplantae; phylum Streptophyta; class Magnoliopsida; order Asterales; family Asteraceae; genus Helianthus; species Helianthus tuberosus. Next base: position 114,550,242 of record CM060452.1, on the reverse strand, counting down.
AAATCATTCAAAAACAGAAGATTGTTTTTCAAAAAATCATTTCGGAAAATTTGGTTTTTGTTTTGATAAACACCTAAGGATAGGTGATGTACATGTTTTAAGATCTAAACACAAGATAACTTGTGTTAGGGTCCTAGAAAGGTTATAGTCTAGGTCAAAGCATTACTAATAACCTAATTCCCTATAACCATTGGCTCTGATACCAACTCTTCTGTCACACCCCGACCACGTAGAAAATACAAAACGTGGCGGAAAACGTCGGGGAGTGTTGTAACAGAATTAATTGTTTCATAACCATGGCATACAAAGTTGTATTTTATTTATCAACATAAGAGTTACATTGTTTTAAACAGGAATCAAAGAGTTTATAACATAATTAAACTAAGTCTATCTTCGTTTTATGTCTCTAAGGCACAGGTTCGCCCTTGTGTCACGATCATCGTCCTACGCAAAAGCTCCTGAAAACACATGTGAAAATAGGTACGTCAGCATAAAAATGCCTGTGAGATACATAGGTTTTGTGAAAATAGGATTCATGACTTATGTTTGAGAAAATGTTTAGTCATGAACCTTGTAATTTGCTTTGTCTTGTAAATCATTTGAAAAACGATAAGATCAGATGATATGTATAAATATGAGAATAATGTATGGTTTAAATGTATAACCAAGTAAAATGAGTTGTATAAAGTAAATTGTTTGTAAACCAAAGTCTTGTGAAAATTGTGTTACTTGTGTAAAATGTATAAGTCCAAATTGAATGATTTAAATAACGCTATGATATGTAATATAATACAAACACTTATATATAGGAAGTACCAGCGATGTATCCACCATGCTTGTATCATATTACTCACATCTCGTTACTTAAGTCACTTAAACAAACCACCAATGTATAAAGTCTATGTTTAAACCAATAGTCAAAAGTCCTTGTATAAGCCATGTCAAATGTTTATAAGTCCAAAAGTAGTCAAGTAATGTGTATCATATGTTATGTATTGTAAGTAAAGTATTGTCCCATAATCCAAATGTAGAAATGTACAAAACAAAGTATTTTGAATATATCAAAAAGTTGGTGGGGGAAATGGGGGTTCCTTACAGGGAAACAGAAAAGGGGGACGTGGTCCAAGTGAGGAGTCTGATGAGGATGAAGTAGAGGTGGTTTATGATGAAAGCAATGATTTTCTGACATCAGGCACGCATTCCACGTCTGCTAAGGTAGGGGCAAGCACCTCTCATACAAGGTTCTCCAATGGATAGAGGTCTTTTGGATCGGGCTAGGGGGTTGCTTCTTGGGGGCAACTTCATTTTTGATGATGGTGGATGAAGATTTATTTATTAGTTTTTGTCTTGTCTACTAGATAGTCATTTTCATGATTGTAGTAGACTAGGTTGATAGGGTATATTGGTTGTTTGGCATTTTTGATTACATATATGGGGCCTGTCCTGTATATGAACTAGTGGGGAACTCATCCTCACTACTTGTACTTATTTGGTTGTTGTCTATAATAGAATCACCGGGGTAACCCTTTACCCAAAAAGAATATATCAAAAAGTTATGTTTTGCAAAGTAATGCATGTTACATTGATACAAACATTTATGTGGTAAGTTAACGCATACATTCAAGCCTTGAGACAGTCGGATAACCCTTTCAGTCAAGGTTATAAAAAGAAATGTTTTCGGATTCAGTCATTCCTTACACCCAAACAAACCCGAGATGTCAGGAATGGGATTTGTCAAGTCCTATGGTACCAGTACTTACTACCGAGCGGCGTAGCTAATGTTAATGAACGTATATAAGTCTCGTTTGTGCAAACCAAATGTTATAGCAGTTGTATAGATGTCATTTGAAAATAATGTACTTAGTATGCTAAGTTAACATACAAAGCAAAAAAGTCATGTAAATCAACGTGCTAGCATGCTATCAGTCAACATACATAGCAGAAATGTAATGTAAAACAATGTACTAAGTATGCACACAATGGACATACATAGCATAAAATGTAATGTAAAACGATGTACTAAGTACGCACACAATGGGCATACATAGCATGAAATGTAATGAAATCATGTACTATAATGTACTAACAAACATAGCAGGTATATGATGTGAAAACAGGAAAGCATGAAAGTAACAAGTAGGCACATGTGTTTCACCCCAAAACAGTTTGGAAAACAGTAAAAGAGGGGTCTATGTACTCACTTGAGATTGCTCAGAAGTCCTAAGATAACCACCAAGCAATGCTAGAGATCACGGAATCAAACGGCACCTAATATAGGTAACTATGTTAATAAACCGGACCTATATCGGAGGATCGGATAGAATGAGGGTTCGTAAACCAAACGAGTATGGAGACTCGTGTAATATGGTTTAACAAAGCCTACATACTAAATGAAACCTAACATAAGTGCTTACGACCCATTACGACCCGTTTAGGTAGCTTATGCTACTTTAACGCGTCGTTCGCGTGAAACGAGTTCGGACCGCTTAACTAGTCCTATGAAAAGTGACATATGCCTTAACATGTCTAATATTGTTGTCAAATCAGTTTAGATGTCAAAAGTTATGTTACATATGTTTAAAATGAATTTCGGCATCAAAGGGGTATTTTGGTAATTTACCTAAGGCATATAAACTACCTATCATACAACTACTTAAACGAAGCGACCATAAGGTATAACCTCGGAAGGTTATTCCCTATATACTATGGTCACCTAATGTGTTTGGTCGGATCCTAATGATCGAAAAAATGGGTCGGGTTCGAAGGTATAAGCGATTTATTAGATCGCTTACCCTTACGACTCTAGACAACGTGGTAATCAGTAGGCATAGTCACAAGGGACTATAACCATCGTGATTACAATCACGTTGCGAAGTTCAAACGAACTTCGCATTGACCATAAACTGGTCAATGCAGAAAGTCAAACAAAGTTTGACTTTCGGACTCGAAAAGCAATAAAAGAACGAAGGAACACTTACAAAGGGTCCCCGAATGCTAATCTTGATTCAAGTAGCTCAGGTATGAAACAAAGGTTTCAACTTAGAGCTTCTCAATTCAGATTCTTGTGAGGAATGAGTGAAAATGTGATGGGTATTTATAGATTTCGGTTTACCGTTAGGATCGTTTCTTGGAGAAGAGGGAATGATCTCGCCCGAACACTTGTCGGAATGTTGTGGTAACTCATATTGCTCCACTACAAGAGTTGGACACATGGCATTGGCCTTTGGAGGCTGTTTAAGGGCTGTTAACAGCTGAGAAAAACGATTTGCTGCATCTGGCCCCTGCTTGCGCACCGCAACACTCACATTGTTGAGTTGCGCAAGGACCTAGTTTGGCAGATTTACAGTTTTGGTCCCTGTTGTGTTATAAGGTCATTTCCGACGCGTTTAAGGCCCGTTAACCCCATTTCAAAGCTCTAAAATGAAGTTAAAGTATAGGGAACTTAAAATGTGCTCAAAAATATCTCAGATGTCGGTTCGTTTGGCTGTACGATCGCGATGTTCGGTTAATTACGACGGAATGCTCATAAGATCGAAAAACGATCCAAATGGCGTGACGAATGGATTTTTCTTATGCCAAACACTAAAATAAAATATTTTAGTGCTTACATAAATTTTTGGATGTCCGGATGTATTCAGAACGTAAGTTTTGCGCGAAAATGCAAACTTGTGCACTTTTTTGACGCTTTTAGTCCCTGAATGACCCAAAAGTTTATTTTAGCACACCGAACCCCTTAAAGCCTATTTCTAAGCTATGTAAAGGATATTTATGGTATGTTTAACTTATGGTCATGTTCTGGAATGTTCGTTACAGTTCAAATTGGCATACTTTTGCAGTTTGTCAAGTTTAGTCCCTGTAAGCGAATTAACTTGTTTTTGCCATACCAAAGCCTTCAAAACTTATTTCTAAGTTATGTAAAGGTTATTTAAGGTATGTTAAGTATATGTTGATGTTCCGGAGAATTTTTCGCGTTAAACTAAGTACGTTTACGCACCAGTTTGCGTATAACTCTCCAGAAAGTGATATAGAGTTTGAAATTGGATCAAAGTCAAAACATGAAAAATGTAAAACACAACCAAACAAACATTGGGATCAAATAACATTTTTTTATTGATAATAGAACTGTTCACAATGATTACAAGCACAGATGTTACATAAGGTAAGCATCTAGGTCACCGTACTCGTAGGTGGGTTGAATGGCTCGTATCTTCGTCTCGCCACGCCTCCAAATACGCCGGTTTGTAAGAAAGATATCACTTTGTTGGGTTTTGGGGCGTGCTAAGGTATAAGGTTGATCTTGAATAAGGATTTACCATGTAACGAGGAATTAGGGGAAATAACTTTGTGGTTGATGGAAGGGTGATTCGATTGCTGGCACTACAATGAGAAGCATACACCGCGTATGCTTTTTGTGTTCGAGACAGGCAAACAGGAACCGAAAGGTGTAGACTTACTAGAACGCTTCAAGAATCCAGGTGATCAGTCGGGTGAGGGAACAAGTCTCACCACAAACATCGGGAAAGGAAATACGCAGGTAAAAAGGATGCGAATGGCGTCGTCATTTCTTCTAATATCCCATGATATAGGGGTGGCTCCCCTTCGTCGATTCGTTCTCGTAACTTCTTTATGTGCTTCGTAGCAGGCCTTTCATGGGCAGGTCTATCGAGTGGACGTCCCTTGCATCGATTTGCAATCCAGGGATGATATCAGGAAATACGTGGACGAGGGCTCGGAATAACTGGTTCTTGGCCCTTAGTGTATGGTGGTTTCGAATCAGGTTTAGGAGGACTCGCTCCTGTTTTAACACGTAACACGCTAGCCTAGCCTTCATATGATCCACTGTGTTAAATACTAAATATATGCATACGTACTAACATATATATATGCTAATTATACACATACACGCATGCGTGTTCACACACATAAGTTATGCACAAGTAAATGCAGATAGCCTACCATTACCAGGTGAGCATCTGAGGTTGACGAACCTTGCAATCCGGAGTGTGGTGTCGTTGTGGTTTCCACTAAAGAACGGTTATAGTCTGGTTTTCATATAAAAATATTTTATTTCCCAACCAAAAATATTTTATATTTAAAACCTAGTTCGCTATAACCAATGCCTCTGATACCAATCTATCACACCCTCAAAATCCACACGCGGAGTATTACCGCGAGGCATGTGACGACCAGGATCTTAGCCACTAATTATTTTGAACGGATTAGTTATTGTTATAAACATTAGCATAATTAGTGAGCTAATTTAAATTTTTCAAAACATAGTTTAAGTTCACAGCGGAAAGGGAAAGAAAACGAATCATAATTGAAACCACAAGTATATTATCATGTTACTTACGAACCACGCACTCCATCCGATTGCGACGTCCGTCCAGAGCTGTAACGAGCAACCTGCAAAGCATGCAGTAGAGTGTCAACATAACATTGGCGAGTTCACGTGTTTGTAGTTTTCCAGTTTTAGTTCCAAAAACTTGTTTCAACAGTTAATTTACTCATTTATACATGCCATGGGGAGCTACCCCGTAAGTAAGCCACTAAACTGTTTTTACAATACCGAATACTAGTCATCCGTACATTTCCGCAGTGCCCCGTTTGTCAATGTTCTATCATCATTGACGGTTTGCCAGAGTCTATTAGTTCATGCCCGATCCCATACGCGGGCACGGTGTGAGGCTGGTGAGACCTAAATAGCGCTATCAACTAATAACCCGTTCCCCAGGCCCCGGCGATTAATCGGTATTAAGTAGTGAGGACTTGGGTGATAGTGTTTCGTTTAGTTTTGCTTGTTGCATCCAGTATAAATAGTAATTAACTAAGGGTCCCGCATAAGGGGAGAAAAGTAGGTTTGTATCTGTAACATCTGTGCTTGTAATCATTGTGAACAGTTCTATTATCAATAAAACAAAGTTATTTGATCCCAAAGTTTGTTTATTTATGTTTGACATTTTTCATGTTTTGACTTTTGTGTAATTTCAAACTCTATATCACTTTCTGGAGAGTTATAAGCAAACTGATGCGTAAACGTACTCAGTTTAACGCGAAAAATACTCCGGAACATCAACTTATGCTTAACATACCTTAAATAACCTTTACATAACTTAGAAATAAGTTTTGAAGGCTTTGGTATGGCAAAAACAAGTTAATTCGCTTACAGGGACTAAACTTGACAAACTGCGAAAGTATGCCAATTTGAACTGTAACGAACGTTCCAGAACATGACCATAAGTTAAACATACCATAAATATCCTTTACATAGCTTAGAAATAGGCTTGGATGGGTTCGGTATGCTAAAATAAACTTTTGGGTCATTCAGGGACTAAAAGCGTCAAAAAGTGCACAAGTTTGCATTTTCGCGCATAACTTACGTTCTGAATACATCCAGACATCCAAAAATTTATATAAGAACTAAAATATTTTATTATTAGTGTTCGGCTTGAGAAAAATCCATTCGTCGCGCAATTTAGATCGTTTTTCGCGCTTATGCGCATTCCGTCGTAATTAAGCTAACATCGCGATCGTACGACCAAACGAACTGACATCCGGCATATTTTTGAGCATGTTTCATGTCCACAATGTTTAGGCATCCTTTTGGAGCCTTGAAAATGATTTAACGAGCCTTAAACATGTCGGAAATGGCCTTAATACGCAACAGGGACTGAAAGGGGAACATTGAAAAGTGGTTGCTGATCAGGTGGACCTTAGCGTGACACCTAGCCCCCTAGGCATCACGCGAGGCCCCTTCTGATCAGCAAAAGCCATTTTAATGACATGTTAACATCCCCTAACACCCTCCAAAGGTCAAGTGCCACATGTTAATCTCTTATGGTGGCCAAAATCAGCTACCATAACTTTCCAACAAGTGTAGGGATGTGATCATTCCCTCTTCTCCAAGAAACGATCCTAACGGTGGACCGAAAACTATAAATACCCACCTCCACCCTTCACTTTTCCTCACAAGAATCTGATCTAACGTGCTCTAAGTTGAAACCTTTGTTTCATACCTGAGCTATTTTGATCTAGATTAGTATTCGGGGACCCTTCGCAAGTGTTCCTTCGTTCTTTTATTGCTTTTCGAGTCCGAAAGTCAAACTTTGTTTGAGTTTCTGCATTGACCAGTTTATGGTCAATGCGAAGTTCGTTTGAACTTTGCAACGTGATTGTAATCACGATGGTTATAGTCCCTTGTGACTATGCCTACTAATTACCACGTTTTCTAGGGTCGTAAGGGTAAGCGATCTAAATAATCGCTTATACCTTCGAACCCCACCCATTTGGTCGATCATTAGGATCCGACCAAACACATTAGGTGACCATAGTATATAGGGAATAACCTTCCGAGGTTATACCTTATGGTCGCTTCGTTTAAGTAGTGGTATGATAGGTAGTTTATATGCCTTAGGTAAATTACCAAAATACCCCTTTGATGCCAAAATTCATTTTAAACATATGTAACATAACTTTTGACATCTAAACTGATTTGACAACAATATTAGACATGTTAAGGCATATGTTACTTGTCATAGGACTAGTTAGGCGGTCCGAACGCGTTTCACGCGAACGACGCGTTAAAGTAGCATAAGCTACCTAAACGGGTCGTAATGGGTCGTAAGCACTTATGTTAGGTTTCATTTAGTATGTAGGCTTTATTAAACCATATTACACGAGTCTCCATACTCGTTTGGTTTACGAACCCTCATTCTATCCGATCCTCCGATATAGGTCCGGTTTATTAACATAGTTACCTATATTAGGTGTCGTTTGATTCCGTGATCTCTAGCATTGCTTGGTGGTTATCTTAGGACTTCTGAGCAATCTCAAGTGAGCACATAGACCCCTCTTTTACCGTTTTCAAATTGTTTTGGGGTGAAACACATGTGCCTACTTGTTACTTTCATGCTTTCCATGTTTTCACATCATATACCTACTATGTTCGTTAGTACATTATAGTACATGATTTAATTACATTTCATGCTATGTATGCCCATTGTGTGCGTACTTAGTACATCGCTTTACATTACATTTCATGCTATGTATGTCCATTGTGGGCATACTTAGTACATTGTTTGACTTTACATTTCTGCTATGTATGTTGACTGATAGCATGCTAGCACATTGATTTACATGACTTTTCTGCTTTGTATGTTAACTTAGCATACTTAGTACATTGTTTTCACATGACATGTATACAACTGCTATAACATTTGGTTTGCACAAACGAGACTTATATACGTTCATTAACATTAGCTACGACGCTCGGTAGTAAGTACTGGTACCATAGGACTTGACAAATCCCATTCCTGACATCCCGGGTTTTGTTTGGATGTAAGGAATGACTGAATCCGAAAACATTTCTCTTGATAACCTTGACTGAAAGGGTTATCCGACTGTCTCAAGGCTTGAATGTATGCGTTAACTTACCACATAAATGTTTGTATCAATGTAACATGCATTACTTTGCAAAACATAACTTTTTGATATATTCAAAATACTTTGTTTTGTACATTTCTACATTTGGATTATGTGACAATACTTTACTTACAATACATAACATTTGATACACATTACTTGACTACTTTTGGACTTATAAACATTTGACATGGCTTATACAAGGACTTTTGACTATTGGTTTAAACATAGACTTTATACATTGGTGGTTTGTTTAAGTGATTTAAGTAACGAGGCGTGTGTAATATGATACAAGCATGGTGGATACGCCGCTAGTACTTCCTATATACAAGTGTTTGTATGGTATTACATCTCGTAGCGTTATTTGAATCATTTCAATTTGAGATATATAACATTTTATATAAATAACATATCTTTCACAAGACATTGCTTTACAAACAACTTATTTTATACAACTCATTTTACTTGGTTATACATTTAACCACACATTATTCTTTTATTTATACATGTCATTCGATCTTATCGCTTTTTAAACGATTTACAAAACAAAACAATTTACAAGGTTCATGACTGACTTTTAATAAACAACTTTTTCTTAAACTTAAGTCATGAATCCTATTTTCACAAAACCTATGTATCTCACAGGCATTTTTATGCTGACGTACCTATTTTCACATGTGTTTTCAGGAGCTTTTGCGTAGGATGATGATCGTGACACTAGGGCGGACCTGTGCCTTAGAGACATAAAATGAAGATAGACTTAGTTTAATTATGTTCTGAACTCTTTATTTCCTGTTAAGACAATGTAACTCTTATGTTGATAAATAAAATACAACTTTGTATGTCATGGTTATGAAACAATTAATTCTGTTACAACACTCCCCGACATTTTCCGCCACGTTTTGTATGTTATACGTGGTCGGGGTGTGACAGAAGAGTTGGTATCAGAGCCAATGGTTATAGGGAATTAGGTTATTAGTAATACTTTGACCTAGACTATAACCTTTCTAGGACCCTAACACGAGTTATCTTGTGTTTAGATCTTAAAACATGTACATCACCTATCCTTAGGTGATTATCAAAACAAAAACCAAATTTTTCCGAAACAATTTTCGAAAAACAATCTTCTGTTTTTGAATAATTTATTACAAGGTTTTGAACCCCCTATTGTAAGGTTTTGAACCCTTCCAGTTTAACTAAAATTTTTGGCTTCATGCCTTTGAATTTTCAAAAACCTCGTCAAGGTTTTGGGTTTTAAATAATGTGAACACGTGCAAACTGGAAGAGTGAATGCATGTATTCTGGGTTTTCTGTCTAGGCAAGCACTTCGTATATATCTCATCAGACGCGAGACCAGTTGTGCTTACCTGGGAATTCTTGGGATGAGTGTTCACTTATAGGCGAGCATGTCTTCGCGATACATTATTTTTCACCCATTTACTTTGATTAGTCACCGTGTGTCATTTGTTTGATTGGTAATGCGGACAAATGACCACCATCTTTTCTTTTGTTAATTTTGTTTCATCTCATTCTCTTCATCCAATCATTTCACTCATTTCCTTTCATGTTTTCCTCTTTTAGAATGCCTCCTCGACGCGAAAACCAGATAGCGACTGCCGAACTGGCAGAAATTATTGCGCAGCAGATGGCTGCTCAATTTCCAAATCTCTTTGCTCAATGGCACCAAGCCAACAACAACAACAATGCTCCATGCAAATACAAGGATTTTAACTCGGCTAAACCACTCAAGTTTAGTGGTTCTAAAGGAGCGACTGGGCTTCTTCAATGGTTCGAGAGCATTGAGAATACTTTTCGCCACGTGCAGTGTCCTGACAATCGCAAGGTCGAGTTTTCTTCGAGTGTGTTTCAGAAGAGGGCTCTCACATGGTGGAATGGGGTTATGAGAGACTGTGGTGCAGAAGTTGCTCTAGCACAGACATGGGCTGAACTCAGGGCCCTTATGATGAGGGAGTTCTGTCCTCGTCATGAACAGCGAGCGTTGGAGAAAGAGTTTGATGACTTGAAATAAGACAGTGGCGAGCACAGGGCATATACTGATAGATTTGAGGAGTTGAGTCTGCTTTGCCCAACTATGGTTACCCCACTCAACAAGGCTATCGAAAGATACATCGACGGCCTACCTGACTCAGTGCAAGACATCATTACTGGTAGTAACCCTGCCACACTCCGTCAGGCTATCGAGTTAGCAGCGACATTGACAGAGTCGCAGGTTCGAAAGGGAAAGCTGCATAAAAAGGGTGACAAGGGTAAGAAGCAGGCGGCTGACAAAGAAGATAGCAAGAAAGGTCAAAACAAGAAGGGAAAGAATTCTGGAGGGTCTAGGAAGAGGAAGGCTTCCCAAAACTATGCCGTTACTGCACAGGCCCAAGCTGCACCAAATCAGCCTGCACAGCCACTAGCTAAGAAGCCTTATCTTGGCAATGCATCTTTGTGCAACAGGTGTAACGGCCATCATCCACCACACCTCCAGTGTCGTCAGTGCACCAACTGCGGAAGATCTAGTCATCTTGCCGCTACTTGTCGCATTCCTGTTAACCAGAACCAGGCAGTTCAGAACCAAGCCCAACAAGTTGCTCAGCAACAAGGTCAAGCTGCACGACCTCATTTTCCTCCTGGTTCGTGCTACAATTATGGGGATCTGACCCACTACAGGAACCGGTGCCCAAGGCTAGCCAACCAAAATCAGAATCAGAATCAAAATCAGGCTCCGGCTCGAGGTCGAGTCTTCAACATGAATGCTCAAGAGGCACAAGCAGACAATGAAGTGGTGAACGGTACGTTCTTTATTAATAATCAGCCTGCATCTGTTCTCTTTGATTCGGGTGCCGATAAGAGTTTTGTGTCACTGTCTTTTGAGCCAATGCTTCGTGTGTCTAGAACGAAACTAGGAAAACCTTTGACAGTAGAAGTTGCTAGTGGTGAACCCATTGTTCTTGATTCTGTTCTTCGCAACTGCCAGTTAAACCTTAACGACCATCTTTTTCCTATTGACCTCACGCCAATGCAACTTGGAAGCTTCGACGTTATAGTGTGTATGGATTGGTTATCTAAGCATCGCGCAGAGATAGTTTGTTCTGAGAAGATTGTCCGTGTGCCGCTTTCGACAGGCGAGATCCTACAGGTTCAAGGTGAGAAACCGTCTGGTGGTCTCAAGCTCATGTCTTGTTTTAAAGCTCGAAAATATCTACGGAAGAACTATGTGGCTTTCTTAGCACATGTTACAGCAGATAAAGGCAAGGGTAAGTCTATTTCAGATATCCCTGTCGTTCGGGATTATTCTGAAGTTTTCCCTGAAGAGTTACCTGGTCTACCCCCAGCACGCCAAGTCGAGTTCTGCATTGATCTCGTACCTGGTGCAAATCCCATTGCCAGAGCTCCATATCGTCTTGCACCATCTGAGATGCAATAGTTGTCTAAGCAGCTTCAGGAACTCTCTGACAAAGGTTTTATCCGTCCTAGCTTTTCACCTTGGGGTGCTCCCATCCTTTTTGTCAAGAAGAAGGATGGATCATTTAGGATGTGTATCGATTATCGTGAGCTTAACAAGCTTACCATCAAGAGTCGATATCCCCTACCTCGCATCGATGATCTCTTTGATCAATTACAAGGTGCTTCTTATTTTTCGAAGATTGATCTGCGTTCCGGATATCATCAACTTCGGGTGCATGAAGAGGATATTCCCAAGACAACGTTCCGCACTCGTTATGGGCGTTATGAGTTCACAGTCATGCCATTCGGTTTGACTAATGCTCCTGCTGTTTTCATGGACTTAATGAATAGGGTCTGCAAGCCTTATTTGGATCAGTTCGTCATTGTTTTTATTGACGACATCTTGATTTACTCTAAGACGTGAGCTGATCACGAGCAACATCTTCGTCTTACTTTGGAACTCCTAAAGAAAGAGCAACTTTTTGCCAAATTCTCCAAGTGCGAATTCTGGCTTAAAGAAGTTCAATTCTTAGGGCATATCATCAACAAACAAGGTATTCATGTAGATCCCTCCAAGATCAGTGCGATTAAGGATTGGGATACGCCTACTACTCCTACTGAAGTTCGTTCTTTTCTTGGTCTAGCGGGTTATTACCGCCGCTTCATAGAAAACTTCTCAAAGATTGCAGTTCCTCTAACTGCTCTAACTCAGAAGAACAAGCCCTTTGATTGGGGATTCAAACAAGAGGAAGCTTTTCAAAACTTGAAGCAGAAACTTTGCGACGCGCCTGTTCTGACTTTGCCTGAGGGCAATGATGATTTCGTCGTTTATTGCGATGCATCTAAATTGGGTCTTGACTGTGTTCTGATGCAAAGAAACAAAGTCATAGCATATGCATCGAGGCAGTTGAAGATACATGAGAAGAACTACACCACTCATGATCTTGAGTTGGGTGCAGCTGTTTTCGCTCTAAAGATCTGGAGGCACTATTTGTACGGTACAAAATGTGTGGTTTTCACGGACCACAAAAGTCTTCAGCATATCTTCAACCAGAAAGAACTCAACATGAGGCAACGACGTTGGGTCGAGCTTCTAAACGACTATGACTGCGAAATTCGCTACCATCCTGGTAAGGCGAATGTCGTAGCTGATGCATTGAGTCGTAAGGAACGTACTAAGCTTCATTGTGTACGTGTTCAATCTGTTATTCAAGCTCGATCCGATATCCAAGCACGCATTTCTCAGGCTCAACAATCTTGTGTTTCACAAGGTTTGATGGATAAGGAATTTCCCTATCACATAACACCTGCTCTGGAACTGAAGGACAATGGATCGTATTACTTCATGGACCGTTTGTGGGTCCCAAGCCAAGATAACCTTCGCACCTTGCTTATGGATGAAGCCCATAAGTCGCGTTATTCTGTTCATCCTGGCTCATATAAGATGTATAAGGATCTTCGTATTCACTATTGGTGGCCTGGTATGAAGAAAGACATTGCCTTATATGTATCAAAATGCCTTACTTGTCTTAAGGTTAAGGCTGAACATCAGCGTCCTTCTGGTTTATTGGTGCAACCAGAGATCCCAGTTTGGAAATGGGAAAACATTACTATGGATCTCATTACTAAACTTCCACGCACAAAGAAAGGTCATGATGCCATCTGGGTAGTTGTTGATCGTCTTACTAAGTCAGCGCATTTCTTGCCAATCCGTGATGATTTTCCTGCTGACAAACTTGCTAAAATCTATGTGGATGAAATTGTAGCTCGACATGGTGTTCCTTTGAACATCATTTCTGACAGAGATGCTCGCTTCACTTCTCATTTTTGGAGAACCATGCAATCTGCTATGGGGACCCAACTTAATCTGAGCACAGCATATCATCCGCAAACGGATGGTCAATCTGAAAGAACAATCCAGACTCTGGAGGATATGCTTAGAGCTTGTGTGATCGATTTTGGTGGTAGTTGGGATTCACATCTTCCGTTAATTAAATTCTCCTACAACAACAGTTATCACACCAGCATCAAAATGGCTCCTTTCGAGGCTCTCTATGGTCGAAAATGTCGTTCACCAGTCTGCTGGAATGAGATCAGCGAGGCTCAACTTACTGGACCTGCCCTCATTTTAGAGACAACTGACAAGATTAAGAAAGTTCGTGATAACCTTCAGACAGCTAGAAGCCGTCAAAAGAGTTACGCAGACCCAAAACGCAAGCCCTTGGAATTTCAAGTCGGTGATCGAGTATTACTTAAGGCCTCACCTTGGAAAGGTGTGATCAGATTTGGAAAGAAAGGAAAACTTGCACCTAGATACGTTGGACCATTCAAAATCGTCGAAAGAATCGGAAAGGTAGTGTACAGACTTGAGTTACCTCCTGAACTTGAAAATGTTCATCCAACTTTTCACGTGTCCAATCTCAAGAGATGTTTAGCTGATGAGAACCTCCACATACCGCTTGACGAAATTCGTGTTGACAAAACACTGAAATTTGTTGAGAAGCCAGTGGAAATCATGGAACGTGAAGTCAAGTGGCTCAAACGCAAGCGCATTCCTTTGGTCAAAGTTCGCTGGGAAGCAAAACATGGACCCGAGTATACTTGGGAACGCGAAGATCAAATGAAGGCGAAATATCCGCATCTTTTCCCACGAGTTTCCTCTAAATAAATTTCGGGACGAAATTTCCACAAGTAGGGGAGACTGTAACATTTGTGCTTGTAATCATTGTGAACAGTTCTATTATCAATAAAACAAAGTTTTTTGATCCCAAAGTTTGTTTATTTATGTTTGACATTTTTCATGTTTTGACTTTGATCCAATTTCAAACTCTATATCACTTTCTGGAGAGTTATAAGCAAACTGATGCGTAAACGTACTCAGTTTAACGCGAAAAATACTCCGGAACATCAACTTATGCTTAACATACCTTGAATAACCTTTACATAACTTAGAAATAAGTTTTGAAGGCTTTGGTATGGCAAAAACAAGTTAATTCGCTTACAGGGACTAAACTTGACAAACTGCGAAAGTATGCCAATTTGAACTGTAACGAACGTTCCGGAACATGACCATAAGTTAAACATACCATAAATATCCTTTACATAGCTTAGAAATAGGCTTGGATGGGTTTGGTATGCTAAAATAAACTTTTGGGTCATTCAGGGACTAAAAGCGTCAAAAAGTGCACAAGTTTGCATTTTCGCGCATAACTTACGTTCTGAATACATCCGGACATCCAAAAATTTATGTAAGCACTAAAATATTTTATTATTAGTGTTCGGATTGAGAAAAATCCATTCGTCGCACAATTTAGATCGTTTTTCGCGCTTATGCGCATTCCGTCGTAATTAAGCGAACATCGCGATCGTACGACCAAACGAACTGACATCCGGCATATTTTTGAGCATGTTTCATGTCCACAATGTTTAGGCATCCTTGTGGAGCCTTGAAAATGATTTAACGAGCCTTAAACATGTCGGAAATGGACTTAATACGCAACGGGGACTGAAAGGGGAACATTGAAAAGTGGTTGCTGATCAGGTGGACCTTAGCGTGACACCTAGCCCCCTAGGCGTCACGCGAGGCCCCTTCTGATCAGCAAAAGCCATTTTATTGACATGTTAACATCCCCTAACACCCTCCAAAGGTCAAGTGCCACATGTTAATCTCTTATGGTGGCCAAAATCAGCTACCATAACTTTCCAACAAGTGTAGGGATGTGATCATTCCCTCTTCTCCAAGAAACGATCCTAACGGTGGACCGAAAACTATAAATACCCACCTCCACCCTTCACTTTTCCTCACAAGAATCTGATCTAATGTGCTCTAAGTTGAAACCTTTATTTCATACCTGAGCTATTTTGATCTAGATTAGCATTCGGGGACCCTTCGTAAGTGTTCCTTCGTTCTTTTATTGCTTTTCGAGTCCGAAAGTCAAACTTTGTTTGACTTTCTGCATTGACTAGTTTATGGTCAATGCGAAGTTCGTTTGAACTTCGCAACGTGATTGTAATCACGATGGTTATAGTCCCTTGTGACTATGCCTACTGATTACCACGTTGTCTAGGGTCGTAAGGGTAAGCGATCTAAATAATCGCTTATACCTTCGAACCCGACCCATTTGGTCGATCATTAGGATCCGACCAAACACATTAGGTGACCATAGTATATAGGGAATAACCTTCCGAGGTTATACCTTATGGTCGCTTCGTTTAAGTAGTGGTATGATAGGTAGTTTATATGCCTTAGGTAAATTACCAAAATACCCCTTTGATGCCAAAATTCATTTTAAACATATGTAACATAACTTTTGACATCTAAACTGATTTGACAACAATATTAGACATGTTAAGGCATATGTTACTTGTCATAGGACTAGTTAGGCGGTCCGAACGCGTTTCACGCGAACAACGCGTTAAAGTAGCATAAGCTACCTAAACGGGTCGTAATGTATCGTAAGCACTTATGTTAGGTTTCATTTACTATGTAGGCTTTGTTAAACCATATTACACGAGTCTCCATACTCGTTTGGTTTACGAACCCTCATTCTATCCGATCCTCCGATATAGGTCCGGTTTATTAACATAGTTACCTATATTAGGTGCCGTTTGATTCCGTGATCTCTAGCATTGCTTGGTGGTTATCTTAGGACTTCTGAGCAATCTCAAGTGAGTACATAGACCCCTCTTTTACAGTTTTCAAACTGTTTTGGGGTGAAACACATGTGCCTACTTGTTACTTTCATGCTTTCCATGTTTTCACATCATATACCTACTATGTTCGTTAGTACATTATAGTACATGATTTAATTACATTTCATGCTATGTATGCCCATTGTGTGCGTAGTTAGTACATCGCTTTACATTACATTTCATGCTATGTATGTCCATTGTGGGCATACTTAGTACATTGTTTTACTTTACATTTCTGCTATGTATGTTGACTGATAGCATGCTAGCACATTGATTTACATGACTTTTCTGCTTTGTATGTTAACTTTGCATACTTAGTACATTGTTTTCACATGACATGTATACAACTGCTATAACATTTGGTTTGCACAAACGAGACTTATATACGTTCATTAACATTAGCTACGCCGCTCGGTAGTAAGTACTGGTACCATAGGACTTGACAAATCCCATTCCTGACATCCTGGGTTTTGTTTGGATGTAAGGAATGACTGAATCCGAAAACATTTCTCTTGATAACCTTGACTGAAAGGGTTATCCGACTGTCTCAAGGCTTGAATGTATGCGTTAACTTACCACATAAATGTTTGTATCAATGTAACATGCATTACTTTGCAAAACATAACTTTTTGATATATTCAAAATACTTTGTTTTGTACATTTCTACATTTGGATTATGTGACAATACTTTACTTACAATACATAACATTTGATACACATTACTTGACTACTTTTGGACTTATAAACATTTGACATGGCTTATACAAGGACTTTTGACTATTGGTTTAAACATAGACTTTATACATTGGTGGTTTGTTTAAGTGATTTAAGTAACGAGGCGTGTGTAATATGATACAAGCATGGTGGATACGCCGCTAGTACTTCCTATATATAAGTGTTTGTATGGTATTACATCTCGTAGCGTCATTTGAATCATTTCAATTTGAGACATATAACATTTTATATAAATAACATATCTTTCACAAGACATTGCTTTACAAACAACTTATTTTATACAACTCATTTTACTTGGTTATACATTTAACCACACATTATTCTTTTATTTATACATGGCATTCGATCTTATCGCTTTTTAAACGATTTACAAAACAAAACAATTTACAAGGTTCATGACTGACTTTTGATAAACAACTTTTTCTTAAACTTAAGTCATGAATCCTATTTTCACAAAACCTATGTATCTCACAGGCATTTTTATGCTGACGTACCTATTTTCACATGTGTTTTCAGGAGCTTTTGCGTAGGATGATGATCGTGACACTAGGGCGGACCTGTGCCTTAGAGACATAAAATGAAGATAGACTTAGTTTAATTATGTTCTGAACTCTTTATTTCCTGTTAAGACAATGTAACTCTTATGTTGATAAATAAAATACAACTTTGTATGCCATGGTTATGAAACAATTAATTCTGTTACAACACTCCCCGACGTTTTCCGCCACGTTTTGTATGTTATACGTGGTCGGGGTGTGACAGTATCCCTCACAGGGGATAGTGTTGTTACCCGTATCCCACACAAGGAGATAGAAATACCGTATCCCGCACAAGGAGATAGTAAGCAATCCCAAACCAGGAAAAGTTGTTTCGTTCCGTTTCCCAACCACCGGGAACGCATGCTTTAAGTAAAAAGTAGTGAACTCACCTTTGCTTTGCTCGGTAGTCAATTTACTTGTGTTACGTTGGTCAACCTTACCCTATTATGGTTATTAATATTTGTTAGGTTCGTATGCAAGTAGTGTCACGTAAAATCCTACACGTATCTAACACATAGCATGCATGTCATACAAGCATACACGGTATTGGGCCTATTCTAGCATGTAAACAGTTAAATAGTAACAGTTAGACATTAATGCTAACACACAGTCCAAAACATCAGTTAACACATAGTGCATAAGGCCCACCAATGTTATTGGGCCTGTCCAAATTGTATAAACAGTCGACCAGTAGTGGCATGTAGTAAAGTTAAACACACATCACGTAGCACACATAGTTTGCATAACTGTACAGTAATGGTAACAATAACACATAGTCCAAAACGTATCATCTACTGTGTGCGGCCCAATAACCAAACTGGCCCACAAAACCAGTTCAGTCGGAACCGGGTGGTCTCGACTCGAGACTATGTGGTCTCGACTCGAGACTATGAAATCTCGAGTCGCAGCCACGAGATTCTGAGTCGCAACAGCTGGTCTCGAGTTGTGCTGTTTTTGAGTCGCAACCTTGAGTCGAGACCAGGAGATCTCTGTCACACCCCCAAAATCCACATGCGGAGTACCACCGCTTGGAGGCATGACTGACCAGGATCAAGCCACCAATCATATCAAACATAATATGTGATAAATGTAATTTAAACCAAACGATATGAAAGGTGTTCAAACAAAACATATTAAGTATCTAGCGGAAGCATAATTGTAAACCCAATGCAAGTAATAATTTCAAATGTCTAAATGTTTTAACGTAACATCCTCGATCCATGTTCCACAACGACTGCGCCTCCCGTGCAAGCTCCAAGAGTACCTATGGTCCTGCAAGGCATGTAACAGAGAATCAACAACTAGTTGAGCGAGTTCACAGTTGATTATTCAGTTATAGTGTTCGTATCGTAAATCGTAAGCTCGTTTAGTAATCATGTATCGTATGTAATGGTATCGCGGCCCTCTAGGCATGTTTGCGAAGTTTAGTGGGGGTTTCCCATGTTTTCTAGACTAGGTATATTTGTATCGCGGCCCACCCGGCATGTGTGCGAAGATTAAAGTATGGTTCGCGGCCATT
The DNA here is from genome assembly GCA_030545235.1 of Helianthus tuberosus. Classification (NCBI taxonomy): domain Eukaryota; kingdom Viridiplantae; phylum Streptophyta; class Magnoliopsida; order Asterales; family Asteraceae; genus Helianthus; species Helianthus tuberosus. Next base: position 114,530,886 of record CM060452.1, on the reverse strand, counting down.
CCAGGCATGTATGCGAAGATTGTTCTATTATCGCGGCCAATCCCGGCGTGTGTGCGAAGAGAAGTATATGTATCACTAGTCTAGCAGTATCTACCAATAACCTTCCTCTCCCGAGGAATAATCCCATTAATCATGTAAGTACAAGTATCATTCAACCCATTCCCAACCCCGGGAATCCCATGCCTTGGTAAGAGTGTGAACTCACCTTGGTTTGCTCGGTATGCTAAGTATGCTCACAGTTAATCAATCACGTCCTAAAGTACGCACGTATACATAATCAGTTTGTATTCACGAAGTTGGCACGTAAGTATAATCATAGTAGACGGCACATCAAACAATCACCAAGTAACACATTGCATGTATCCCTGATCGTACAAGTCATGCGTATCATTTAACCTCAGTTAGTTAGTCCAGTTAGCTTTTAACAGAAAGAAATCAAGTTACTGTGCCGATTACCCATTTGGCGAAACACCCTTGTTTCGCCATGAACCCCTTCGACGAAACACTTTCTGTTTCGTCATATACCCTTCGGCGAATCACGATCTGTTTCGCCGTGAGTTTCGTTTCGCCAAAACATCCGTTTCGTCATATCTGTTTCGCGGAGATATCAGTTACGTCGCATTATTTAACAGTTACAACAAAGAACCCTAATCATCACTAACCATATCCACGCCTCCAATCAAGAAATCGTTCAATCATAACAGTTTATCCTATTATTACTTGATTAACATTCAAACAGAATAGTGGCCATATCAGACACGCCAACCCTTATCATTCAAATCTTGCATGTGTTAATTTACAGACTATAATCATATGTCCTTCATACTGTAACACCTGTGTCATTTCAACCATCAAACAAATGCCAAACCAATGAAATATTGTATTTCATACTTTGGACTTGTATAAATATGTGTATCTTTTGCACATATCAACTCTTGTTCGATTTCAAACTTTAAATCGCTTTCTGGAAGGTTATACGCGCACTAATGCGTAAATATAACCAGTTTAATCCAACGAACACTCCGGAATAGTGAAATAGGCTTAACATACCTTGAATAACCTTTACATAACTTATATATAAGTTTTGGAAGGTTTGGTGTGGTGAAATCAAGTTAAATCGCTTACAGGGACTAAAGTTGACAAACTGCGAAAGTATGCCAATTTGAACTGTAACAGACATTCCGGAACATGACCATAAGTTAAACACACCATAAATATCCTTTACATAGCTTAGAAATAGGCTTTAATGGGTTCGGTGTGCTAAAATAAACTTTTGGGTCATTCAGGGACTAAAAGTGTCAAAAAGTGCACAAGTTTGCATTTTCGCGCATAACTTACGTTCTGAATACATCCGGACATCCAAAAATTTATGTAAGCACTAAAATATTTTATTTTAGTGTTCGCCATAAGAAAACATGCAGAAACTCAGTTTTTCGCATTCGGGACCAGATTCGATGTATTAGCCGTTGTTTAATTCACAACCACACATTCTAAACATGCATAGTCAGCGGATAAGGATGGAATTTAGACACCATAACTTTGCAACACATGTATGGATGGAATTTAAACACCTAAACACCATAACTTTGCAACACATGTATGGATGGAATTTAAACACCTAAACACCATAACTTTGCAACACATGTACGGATGGGATTAAGGCACGTTTTCCATGAAACGATCTTAACGGTTCGGGTATTCCTATAAATACCCCATACCCCCCATTGCTAAAATCACTAGAAACTTGATTTGAGAAACTCTAAGTTGAAACATTTGTTTCATACCTGAGATTTTTGAATCGAGTTTAGCATTCGGGGACCCTTCGTAAGTATTCTTTCGTTCTTTTCCTTATTTTATTGCTTTTCGAGTCAGAAAGTCAAACTTTGTTTGACTTTCAGCGTTGACCAGTAATGGTCAATGCGAAGTTCGTTTGAACTTCGCAACGTGAGTGTAATCACGTTGGTCATAGTCCCTTGGGACTATGCCCACTGATTACCACGTTGTCTAGGGTCGTAGGGTAGGCGATCTAATAAATCGCCTATACCTTCGAACCCGACCCAGTTTGGTCGATCATTAGGATCCGACCAAATACATTAGGTGACCCTAGTATAGGGCATAACCTTCCGAGGTTATACCCTATGGTCACATCGTTTAAGTAGTTGTATGATAGGAAGTTTATATGCCTTAGGTAAATTACCAGAATACCCTTTTCATGTATAATTGGTAATTAAGCATATGTAACCTAAACCTTTGTCACATAACTGATTATGTAACATGTTTAAGGCATATAACACTTGTCATAGGACTAGTTAGGCAGTCCGAACGCGTTTCACGCGAACGACGCGTTAAAGTAGCATAAGCTTCCTAAACGGGTCGTAATGGGTCGTAAACACTTAGGTTAAGTTTCATTTAGTATGTAGGCTTTGTTAAACCAAATGACACGAGTCTCTACACTCGTTTGGTTTACAAACCCTAATGCTACCCGATCTTCCGATCTAGGTCCGGTTAATTAACATAGTTACCTATAGTAGGTGCCGTTTGATTCCGTGATCTCTATCTTTGCTTGGTGGTTATCCTAGGACTTCTGAGCAATCTCAAGTGAGTACATAGACCCCTCTTTTACTGTTTTCCAAACTGTTTTGGGGTGGAACACATGTGCCTACTTGTTACTTTCATGCTTTCCTGTTTTAACATCATATACTGCTATGTTCGTTAGTACATTATAGTACATGATTTTATGACATTTCATGCTAGGTGTGCCCAATTGTGTGCATTTACTTAGTACATCGTTTTACATGACATTTTGACATAGACATTTGACATAGACATTTCGGCATAGACATTTTAACATGATTGACATTTGATCATGCATTTCCCACAAAACATAACTTTGATTTAAACCAAGATTTACTTCAATACTTTGTTTTTGTGCATATGGTTTAGTTGAGACATTTCACTTGCCATACATGACATCTTGACATAGACGTTTGACATGGATATTTGACATAGACATTTGACATGGATATTTGACATAGACATTTTGATATGATTTACATCTTGACATGAACACTTTGACATATTACCCAATACATTTGACAATTGATTTAAACATAGACTTCTTACATTGGTTGGTTTGGTTTGATTAAGTGATTAAGTAACGATGCGTGTGTAATATGATACAAGCATGGTGGATACGCCGCTGGTACTTCCTATATATAAGTGTTTGTATGGTATTACATATCGTAGCGTTATTTGAATCATTTCAGTTTGAGACATAGAACATTTTATACAAATAACATACTTTTCACAAGACATTGTTTTACAAACAACTTATCTTATACATACCCATTTTACTATGGTTATTCATTTAACCATACATTATTCACTTATTTTATACATATCATCTGAACTCATTGTTTTTCAAATTATTTACAAAACAAAGCAAATTACAAGGTTCATGACTAAACATTTTCTCAAACATAAGTCATGGAACCTATTTTCACAAAACCTATGTATCTCACAGGCATTTTTATGCTGACGTACCTATTTTCACATGTGTTTTTCAGGAACTGTTGCATAAGATGATCAAGATACATATAGGCAGACTTGGGCTTTAGTGACAATAAAAGATGCAAGACTAGTTAATTATGTTGTATTTCCTAGTTTGATAAGACATTGTAACACTTTAATCAATAAAACGAAACTTCAATTGCCATGGATTTGAAACAATTAATTCTGTTACAACACTCCCCGACGTTTCCGCCACGTTTTGTATGTCTTACGTGGTCGGGGTGTGACAGAAAAGTGGTATCAGAGCCAATGGTTATAGGGAATTAGGTTATTAGTAATGCTTTGACCTAGTCTATAACTTTCTTAGGACCCTAACGCGAGTTTACTTACGTTTAGTCATAAAACAATACCGTCACCTATCCTTAGGCGACTACCACAACAAGAACATAAATTTCAAAACCGCTTTGAAAACTAATCATCTGTTCTAGGATGATTGATTACTAGGTTTTGAACCCTCTATTATAAGGTTTTGAACCCTTTGAGTTTTCAAAATCTCGTCAAGGTTTTGGGTTTTAAATAATGTGAACACGTGCAAACTGGAAGGGTGAATGCCTGTATTCTGAGTTTTCTGTCTAGGCAAGCACTTCGTATACATCTCAACCAGACGCGAGACCAGTTGTGCTTACTTGGGAATTCTTGGGATGAGTGTTCACTTATAGGCGAGCATGTCTTCGCGATACATTATTTTTGACCTATTTACTTTGATTATTCACCGAGGTCGTTTGTTGCTTTGTAGTAACAAACAAATGACCACTACCCTTGCTTTCATCAGATTTGCTTCATCTCATTCATTTCGTCTAATTCTCTCACTCGTTTCCTTTCATGTTCTCCTCTTTTAGAATGCCTCCACGACGCGAAAATCCAGTATCTGTTGACGAGCTGGCAGCTGTCATTACACAGCAAATGACTGCTGCAATCCCGATCATCGTTGCCCAATGTCACCAAGCTATCAACAACAATAATGCCCCATGCAACTTCAAGACGTTCAACTCGGCTAAGCCATCAAAGTTTTCTGGGTCTCAAGGAGCGACTGCACTTCTGCAATGGTTCGAGAGTCTAGAGAGCACTTTCAGGCATGTTCAATGTCCAAACGAGCGAAAGGTAGATTTTGCATCTAGTGTCTTCGAGAAACGAGCTTTGACATGGTGGAACGGTGTGGTGAGAGATAGGGGTGCCGAAGTGGCACTGGCCCAAACTTGGGAAGAACTTCGAGCACTGATGATGAAGGAATTCTGTCCTCGTCACGAGATCAGGGCATTGGAAAGGGAATTCGATGACCTTAAGCAAGACAGCGGCGAACATCGAGCATACACTGATCGATATGAGGAGCTGAGCCTGTTGTGTCCTACCATGGTTACACCTTTGGATAAGGCGATCGAAAAGTACATTGATGGTCTCCCTGACTCAGTTCAAGACATTGTTACTGGTAGTAACCCCACTACGGTTAGGCAGGCCATTGAGCTATCTACAACTCTGACTGAATCTCAGATCAGGAAACGTAAGCTTTTCCGGAAGGGTGACAAGAAACTAGTCGAGGAATCGAAACCAATCGAGGAATCAAAGACCATGGATGAGCAGACTGGATCCCTTGAGCGGCCAAAGAAGCAAAAGGCTTCTCAGAACTTCGCCATGGTCGCTCACAATGGTCAAGCCGTCCCCAACCAACCAGCTCAAACCCGTACTAGGAAGCCATACAATGGAACTTCACCCTTGTGCAACCGATGTGGCCTACATCATCATGCTAATGTGAAGTGCCGCGAATGCCAAATTTGTGGACTTAAAGGTCATATGGCAAAAGTTTGCGTTGCAGCAATTGCACCGAATCAAGCCGACAACAAACCTGCTCGAGCTCGCTTTCCACCAGGTTCTTGCAACAAGTGTGGTAAGATGGGACATTTCCGAAGAAATTGCCCAAAACTTGCTAATGCTAATCCAGCACAGAGATGAGCATCTGATCGACTAAAAGACAACACTCTTTAGAAATAATCATATCTTATGTATTATTTTCTTTTGTTGTCAAGGTCCATGAAACAATTGTTATCATTGTTAATAAATAAATCTTTTTATTTACATTGCAATGTATATTATGTGGTTGTATGCATAAACAACATATCCCCTATAATACCGACAATCAAGGAATCGTATTACTTGAAAAGCAAACTACCCCCAAAATTCTTCCATTTTACAATCTCTTGCGTAAAGATCCCAAGTACCCGTCTCTTGCAAAGAAACGATGTACAAGATAAAAGTTATAATTCTGTACGAATACCCCAAGTACCACTATAAATTTTTAATAGGGTACCCAAGGGTATTTCCGTATGTCCTAAATTACTGTGTACCTTAATTCGAAAATTGCGTTTTCCTGAAAAACGAAAATCGAAATTTTGGTAGATCATCCTATCTTCATGGATGGATTCTTGAAATGATTAAAGTACCAAATGAAATCCACGAATTGGATTCCTGGTGTACTTTGAGTATCCGCGTCCAAAGATAACAAATTAATAACCAAGTTAAACAATTATGTGATTATGTGCTTATGTGTTCCCTTTTATGTTTTTGGTGTGATCCAAATTCTTGTCATCCAAATCCTCGTAGAATCTTCCATATCTTTGGGTGCTATATTAAATCCTCAACGGGCTTGTACGTAATAGTAAAGACCCTTGGATTATATTGTACCATTCCATAATTAGACCCTGAGAGGTCTAGGTAAACAGATTGATCCAAAAATCTGGTTAGGAATATCATGTGATGATATAGCTGAAAGGACTCCTTGGTGGCCTAATTTAAAAGGATCCTTTGTCGATCTAATTAAAAGGACCCTATGGTAGTTTAGTCACACTCATCATCAGGTTTGATTTTTCCTCCCCTTCACATTTCAGACAAATTGTGCGGACTATGCAAGGAATTGCGTAATTATGGATGCATACATAATTATGAAATTCAGTGCACGGAAACCACAGCAAATTTTGTCATGTGTCTAGAGACTATTCCGTTCATTTTTGTTTCTGAAGATGTAAAATGACTATTCCGTTCATTTTTGTTTCTGAAGATGTAAAATGACTATTCCGTTCATTTTTGTTTCCGAAAATGTAAAATGACTATTCTGTTCATTTTTGTTTCTGAATATGTAAAATGACTATTCCGTTCATTTTTGTTTCTGAAAATGTAAAATGACTATTCTGTTCATTTTTGTTTCCGAAGATGTAAAATGACTATTCTGTTCATTTTTGTTTCTGAAGATGTAAAATGACTATTCTGTTCATTTTTGTTTCTGAAGATGTAAAATGACTATTCTGTTCATTTTTGTTTCTGAAGATGTTGTGGAAAATGACTATTCTGTTCATTTTTGTTTCTAAAGAATGCCTGTTGAGAATAACTCTGTTCATTTTTCATTTCTGAAAAATGTTCGTTAAAGAGAAATTACAGGATTACGTCTTGTTCATCTTTGATGGTTATTTAACACAAAGTCACAAATAGACTCCTACGAATTAATTTCGGGACGAAATTTCCTAAAGTAGGGGAGACTGTAACACCTGTGTCATTTCAACCATCAAACAAATGCCAAACCAATGAAATATTGTATTTCATACTTTGGACTTGTATAAATATGTGTATCTTTTGCACATATCAACTCTTGTTCGATTTCAAACTTTAAATCGCTTTCTGGAAGGTTATACGCGCACTAATGCGTAAATATAACCAGTTTAATCCAACGAACACTCCGGAATAGTGAAATAGGCTTAACATACCTTGAATAACCTTTACATAACTTATATATAAGTTTTGGAAGGTTTGGTGTGGTGAAATCAAGTTAAATCGCTTACAGGGACTAAAGTTGACAAACTGCGAAAGTATGCCAATTTGAACTGTAACAGACATTCCGGAACATGACCATAAGTTAAACACACCATAAATATCCTTTACATAGCTTAGAAATAGGCTTTAATGGGTTCGGTGTGCTAAAATAAACTTTTGGGTCATTCAGGGACTAAAAGTGTCAAAAAGTGCACAAGTTTGCATTTTCGCGCATAACTTACGTTCTGAATACATCCGGACATCCAAAAATTTATGTAAGCACTAAAATATTTTATTTTAGTGTTCGCCATAAGAAAACATGCAGAAACTCAGTTTTTCGCATTCGGGACCAGATTCGATGTATTAGCCGTTGTTTAATTCACAACCACACATTCTAAACATGCATAGTCAGCGGATAAGGATGGAATTTAGACACCATAACTTTGCAACACATGTATGGATGGAATTTAAACACCTAAACACCATAACTTTGCAACACATGTATGGATGGAATTTAAACACCTAAACACCATAACTTTGCAACACATGTACGGATGGGATTAAGGCACGTTTTCCATGAAACGATCTTAACGGTTCGGGTATTCCTATAAATACCCCATACCCCCCATTGCTAAAATCACTAGAAACTTGATTTGAGAAACTCTAAGTTGAAACATTTGTTTCATACCTGAGATTTTTGAATCGAGTTTAGCATTCGGGGACCCTTCGTAAGTATTCTTTCGTTCTTTTCCTTATTTTATTGCTTTTCGAGTCAGAAAGTCAAACTTTGTTTGACTTTCAGCGTTGACCAGTAATGGTCAATGCGAAGTTCGTTTGAACTTCGCAACGTGAGTGTAATCACGTTGGTCATAGTCCCTTGGGACTATGCCCACTGATTACCACGTTGTCTAGGGTCGTAGGGTAGGCGATCTAATAAATCGCCTATACCTTCGAACCCGACCCAGTTTGGTCGATCATTAGGATCCGACCAAATACATTAGGTGACCCTAGTATAGGGCATAACCTTCCGAGGTTATACCCTATGGTCACATCGTTTAAGTAGTTGTATGATAGGAAGTTTATATGCCTTAGGTAAATTACCAGAATACCCTTTTCATGTATAATTGGTAATTAAGCATATGTAACCTAAACCTTTGTCACATAACTGATTATGTAACATGTTTAAGGCATATAACACTTGTCATAGGACTAGTTAGGCGGTCCGAACGCGTTTCACGCGAACGACGCGTTAAAGTAGCATAAGCTTCCTAAACGGGTCGTAATGGGTCGTAAACACTTAGGTTAAGTTTCATTTAGTATGTAGGCTTTGTTAAACCAAATGACACGAGTCTCTACACTCGTTTGGTTTACAAACCCTAATGCTACCCGATCTTCCGATCTAGGTCCGGTTAATTAACATAGTTACCTATAGTAGGTGCCGTTTGATTCCGTGATCTCTATCTTTGCTTGGTGGTTATCCTAGGACTTCTGAGCAATCTCAAGTGAGTACATAGACCCCTCTTTTACTGTTTTCCAAACTGTTTTGGGGTGGAACACATGTGCCTACTTGTTACTTTCATGCTTTCCTGTTTTAACATCATATACTGCTATGTTCGTTAGTAGATTATAGTACATGATTTTATGACATTTCATGCTAGGTGTGCCCAATTGTGTGCATTACTTAGTACATCGTTTTACATGACATTTTGACATAGACATTTGACATAGACATTTCGGCATAGACATTTTAACATGATTGACATTTGATCATGCATTTCCCACAAAACATAACTTTGATTTAAACCAAGATTTACTTCAATACTTTGTTTTTGTGCATATGGTTTAGTTGAGACATTTCACTTGCCATACATGACATCTTGACATAGACGTTTGACATGGATATTTGACATAGACATTTGACATGGATATTTGACATAGACATTTTGATATGATTTACATCTTGACATGAACACTTTGACATATTACCCAATACATTTGACAATTGATTTAAACATAGACTTCTTACATTGGTTGGTTTGGTTTGATTAAGTGATTAAGTAACGATGCGTGTGTAATATGATACAAGCATGGTGGATACGCCGCTGGTACTTCCTATATATAAGTGTTTGTATGGTATTACATATCGTAGCGTTATTTGAATCATTTCAGTTTGAGACATAGAACATTTTATACAAATAACATACTTTTCACAAGACATTGTTTTACAAACAACTTATCTTATACATACCCATTTTACTATGGTTATTCATTTAACCATACATTATTCACTTATTTTATACATATCATCTGAACTCATTGTTTTTCAAATTATTTACAAAACAAAGCAAATTACAAGGTTCATGACTAAACATTTTCTCAAACATAAGTCATGGAACCTATTTTCACAAAACCTATGTATCTCACAGGCATTTTTATGCTGACGTACCTATTTTCACATGTGTTTTTCAGGAACTGTTGCATAAGATGATCAAGATACATATAGGCAGACTTGGGCTTTAGTGACAATAAAAGATGCAAGACTAGTTAATTATGTTGTATTTCCTAGTTTGATAAGACATTGTAACACTTTAATCAATAAAACGAAACTTCAATTGCCATGGATTTGAAACAATTAATTCTGTTACAACACTCCCCGACGTTTCCGCCACGTTTTGTATGTCTTACGTGGTCGGGGTGTGACAGAAAAGTGGTATTTAAGGTATGTTAAACCTATTTCACCACATCAAACCTTCCAAAACTTATATCTAAGTTATGTAAAGGTTATTTAAGGTATGTTAAACCTATTTCACTATTCCGGAGTGTTTGTTGCATTAAACTGGTTATATTTACGCATTAGTGCGCGTATAACCTTCCAGAAAGCGATTTAGAGTTTGAAATCGAACAAGAGTTGATATGTGCACAAGATACACATATTTATACAAGTCCAAAGTATGAAATACAATATTTCATTGGTTTGGCATTTGTTTGATGGTTGAAATGACACAGGTGTTACAGTCTCCCCTACTTTAGGAAATTTCGTCCCGAAATTAATTCGTAGGAGTCTATTTGTGACTTTGTGTCAGATAACCACCAGAGATATGTGAAGCCTAATCCTGTCATTTCCTTAACGGACATTCTTCAGAATGAAAATGAACAAACGGAGTCATTTTCCTCAACGAATATTCTTCAGAAGCGGAAATGAAGGAATAAACAGACGGGGATTCATTTCCCTAACGGACAATCTTCAGAAACGAAAATGAACAAACGGAGTCATTTTCAACAGATGCTTCCTCAGAAACGGAAATGAAAATGATAGACAAATGGATATTCATTTCCTCAACGGACAATTCTTCAGAAACGAAAATGAACAAACAGAGTCATTTTCAACGGTTGCTTCCTCCGAAACGGAAATGAAAATGATAGACAAACGGATATTCATTTCCTCAACGGACAATTCTTCAGAAACGAAAATGAACAAACAGAGTCATTTTCAACGGTTGCTTCCTCAGAAACGGAAATGAAAATGATAGACAAACGGATATTCATTTCCTCAACGGATAATCTTCAGAAACGAAAATGAACAAACAGAGTCATTTTCAACGGTTGCTTCCTCAAAAACGGAAATGAAAATGATAGACAAACGGATATTCATTTCCTCAACGGATAATCTTCAGAAACGAAAATGAACTAACGGAGTCATTTTCAACGGTTGTTTCCTCAGGTTCGGAAATGAAGGATTAAATAAACGGATATTCATTTCCCTCGACGGATACTCTTCAGAACGAAAATGCACAAACGGAGTCATTTTCCTCAACGGGTATTCTTCAGAATTGGAAATGAAGGATAAACGGATATTCATTTCCTCAACGGATATTCTTCAGAAGTGAAAAATGAATAGCTAGTTCATTTTTCCTCAACGGATACTTCATCAGAATTGGAAACGAATAGGGTTAACTTCTAGGTACATGACAAAGCTCGCTGTGGTTTCTGTGCACTAAATTCCATAATTATGTATGCATCCATAATTACGTAATTCCTTGCATAGTCCGCACAGTTTGTCTTGTAATGTTCATAACCACATAATCACATAGTTGTTTAATTGTTATTATCTTGTTATTGATTGCTATTAACTCGGCACCTCGTACTTCGTTTCTCTTGGAAGAAACGGGTACTTAGGATTTTCGTGAAAAACGCAAGAGATCGTATAATGGAAGAAATTTGGGGGTAGTATGTTCTTCAAGGAATGCGGTTCCTTGATTGTCGGTATTGTAGGGGATATGTTGTTTATACATACAATCACATAAATACATTGCAATGTAAAAGATTTATTTATAAACAACGATAACAACTGTTTCTTGGATCTTGACAACAAAAGAAAATAATACATAAGACGTGATTATTTCTAAACGATGTTGTCTTCTGGTTGATCATATGCTCATCCCTGCGCTGGATTTGCATTAGCAAGCCTTGGGCAATTCCTACGAAAATGGCCCATCTCGCCACAGTTGTAGCAAGATCCCGGTGGAAAACGAGCTTGAGCAGGATTGTTGCCAGCTTGATTTGGTGCAACTGCGGTTGGGCAAACCCTAGCTGTGTGACCTATAAGTCCGCAAACTTGGCATGTGCGGCACTTCACCCCAGCATGATGATGTAGGCCACATTGGTTGCACAAGGGTGCAGTTCCGTTGTAGGGTTTCCTGGCAGGGGGTTGAGCTGGTTGGTTGAGGACGGCTTGGTCATTGTGAGCGACCACAGCGTAGTTCTGAGAAGCCTTTCGCTTCTTTGAACTCTTAGGGGATCCAGTCTGTTCATCCATGATCTTTGATTCCTCGATTGGTTTCGATTCTTCGACCGGCTTCTTGTCACCTTTTCGGAAAAGTTTACCTTTCCTGATCTTTGATTCAGTCAAGGTTGCAGATAGCTCAATGGCCTGTCTAACTGTAGTAGGGTTGCTACCAGTCAAAATGTCTTGTATTGAATCAGGGAGGCCATCAATGTACTTTTCGATTGCCTTATCCAAAGGCGTGACCATGTTTGGGCATAACAGACTCAACTCCTCATAACGGTCCGTGTAGGCTCTATGCTCACCGCTGTCTTGCTCCAGATTGTCGAATTCCCTTTCCAAAGCCCTGATCTCGTGTCGAGGACAGAATTCCTTCATCATAAGGGCCCTAAGTTCAGCCCATGTCTGTGCTAGAGCAACTTCTGCACCACGATCTCTCATAACCCCGTTCCACCACGTAAGGGCTCTCTTCTGGAACACACTCGAAGCAAACTCGACCTTGCGATTGTCAGGACACTGCACGTGGCGGAAAGTATTCTCAATGCTCTCGAACCATTGAAGAAGCCCAGTCGCTCCCTCAGAACCACTAAACTTGAGTGGTTTTGCCGAGTTAAAACTCTTGAAATTGCATGGACCATTGTTGTTGTTGTTGGCTTGATTCCATTGAGCAAAGAGGTTTGGGAATTGAGCAGCCATTTGCTGTGCAATGATTTCTGCCAGCTCGGCAGTCGCTATCTGGTTTTCGCGTCGAGGAGGCATTCTAAAAGAGGAAACATGAAAGGAAACGAGTGAGAGAATTAGACGAAAAGAATGAGATGAAACAAATTTGATGAACGCAATGGGTAGTGGTCATTTGTTTGTTACTACAAAGCAACAAACGACCTCGGTGAATAATCAAAGTAAATAGGTCAAAAATAATGTATCGCGAATACATGCTCGCCTATAAGTGAACACTCATCCCAAGAATTCCCAGGTAAGCACAACTGGTCTCGCGTCTGGTTGAGATGTATACGAAGTGCTTGCCTAGACAGAAAACCCAGAATACAGGCGTTCACCCTTCCAGTTTGCACGTGTTCACATTATTTAAAGCCCAAAACCTTGATGAGATTTTGAAAACTCAAAGGGGTTCAAAACCTTACAATAGAGGGTTCAAAACCTTACAATAGAAGGTTCAAAACCTAGTAATCAATCATCCTAGAACAGATGATTAGTTTTCAAAGCGGTTTTGAAATTTATGTTCTTGTTGTGGTCGTCGCCTAAGGATAGGTGACGGTATTGTTTTATGACTAAACGCAAGTAAACTCACGTTAGGGTCCTAAGAAGGTTATAGACTAGGTCAAAGCATTACTAATAACCTAATTCCCTATAACCATTGGCTCTGATACCATCTTTTCTGTCACACCCCGACCACGTAGAACATACCAAACGTGGCGGAAATGTCGGGGAGTGTTGTAACAGAATTAATTGTTTCAAATCCATGGCAATTGAAGTTTCGTTTTATTGAATACAAGTGTTACAATGTCTTAACAAACAAGAGACTACAACATAATTAACTAGTCTTGTATCTTTTATTGTCACTAAAGCCCAAGTCTGCCTATGTGTATCTTGATCATCTTATGCAACAGCTCCTGAAAAACATATGTGAAAATAGGTACGTCAGCATAAAAATGCCTGTGAGATACATAGGTTTTGTGAAAATAGGTTCCATGACTTATGTTTGAGAAAATGTTTAGTCATGAACCTTGTAATTTGCTTTGTTTTGTAAATCATTTGAAAAACAATGAGTTCAGATGATATGTATAAATAAATGAATAATGTATGGTTAAATGAATAACCATAGTAAAATGGATTTGTATAAGATAAGTTGTTTGTAAAACAATGTCTTGTGAAAAGTATGTTATTTGTATAAAATGTTATATGTATCAAACTGAAATGATTCAAATAACGCTACAATATGTAATACCATACAAACACTTATATATAGGAAGTACCAGCGGCGTATCCACCATGCTTGTATCATATTACACACGCATCGTTACTTAATCACTTAATCAAACCAAACCAATGTCAAAATGTCTATGTCAAATATCCATGTCAAATGTCTATGTCAAAATATCATGTATGGCAAGTGAAATGTCTCAACTAAACCATATACACAAAAACAAAGTATTGAAGTAAAACTTGGTTTAAATCAAAGTTATGTTTTGTGGGAAATGCATGATCAAATGTCAATCATGTTAAAATGTCTATGCCGAAATGTCTATGTCAAATACGGTTCACACGGTTCATAGATACAAACGGTTCACAGATATCAACGGATCACAGTCAAATGATTACAACGGTTCAATATGTAGTATAATGTGTTCATATGCTGAGTAAGCATATGCAACAGAAAAGCAATGTAAAACAATGTACTAAGTATGCACAAAATGGACATACGTAGTATGAAATGTAATGTAGAATGATGTACTAAGTAATGCACACAATGGGCACACCTAGCATGAAATGTAATGAAATCATGTACTATAATGTACTAACGAACATAGCAGGTATATGATGTGAAAACGGGAAAGCATGAATGTAACAAGTAGGCACATGTGTTCCACCCCAAAACAGTTTGGAAAACAGTAAAAGAGGGGTCTATGTACTCACATGAGATTGCTTAGTTGTATAAAGATAACCACCAAGCAATGCAAGAGATCTCGGAATCAAACGGCACCTAGTATAGGTAACTATGTTAATAAACCGGACCTATCTCGGAAGACTGGGTAGCATTAGGGTTTGTAAACCAAATGAGTGTCGGAACTCACGTGATATGGTTTAACAAAGCCTACATGCTAAATGAAACTTAACATAATTGTTTACGACCCATTACGACCCGTTTAGGAAGCTTATGCTACTTTAACGCATCGTGCGCGTGAAACGCGTTCGGACCGCCTAACTAGTCCTATGACAAGTATTATATGCCTAAACATGTTACATAATCAGTTACGTGACAAAAGTTTAGGTTACATATGCTAAATTACCAATTATGTATGAAAAGGGTATTCTGGTAATTTACCTAAGGCATATAAACTACCTATCATACAACTACTTAAACGCCGTGACCATAAGGTATAACCTCGGAAGGTTATTCCCTACACTATGGTCACCTAACGTATTTGGTCGGATCCTAACGATCGACCAAACTGGGTCGGGTTCGAGGTATAAGCGATTTATTAGATCGCTTACCCTACGACCCTAGACAACGTGGTAATCAGTAGGCATAGTCCCAAGGGACTGTAACCATCGTGATTACAATCACGTTGCGAAGTTCAAACGAACTTCGCATTGACCATTACTGGTCAACGCTGAAAGTCAAACAAAGTTTGACTTTCTGACTCGAAAAGCAGTAAAAATAAGGAAAAGAACGAAAGAATACTTACGAAGGGTCCCCGAATGCTAATCTAAATCAGTATAGTTCAGGTATGAAACAAAGTTTCAACTTAGAACACAACTAATAAGATTCTAGTAAGTAATGAGGTTGGATGGCATGGGTATTTATAGAATTCGGGTAACCGTTAGGATTGTTTCTTGAATAACATAATCGAATCTCGTGCGTACACTTGTCGGAATGTTATGGTGCCACAAATGCTCCTTAACTTAATGACACATCAACTCAAAACATGTGGTTAAGGATTAATTGGTTGCAACTTGTGTTTAAATGCATTGAATCTGTCCAGAAGGGGGCTCGCGTGACGCTAAGGCCCGTCGCGTCACGCTAGGCCCCTGTTTTGGCAGATTTTGCAGAAATGGTCCCTGCACCTTGTTTAAGCGATTTTCGATGCGTTTGAACCCCGTTAACCTCCCTTCAAGGCTCTAAAATGAAGTTAAAGTATAGGGAACTCAAAACATGCTCAAAAATATCTAGGATGTCGGTTCGTTTGGCCGTACGATCGCGATGTTCGCTTAATTACGACAGAATGCGCATAAGCGCGAAAAACGATCCAAATGACGTGACGAATGGATTTTTCTTATGGCGAACACTAAAATATAATGTAGTCATGCTTTCTTAAATTTTTGGATGTCCGGATGTATTCAGAACGTAAGTTATGCGCGAAAATGCAAACTTGTGCACTTTTTGACACTTTTAGTCCCTGAATGTTCCAAAAGTTTATTTTAGCACACCAAACCCCTCAAAGCCTATTTCTAAGCTATGTAAAGGATATTTAAGGTGTGTTTAACTTATGGTGATGTTCTGGAATGTTCGTTACAGTTCAAATTGACATACTTTCGCAGTTTGTCAACTTTAGTCCCTGATAGCGATATAACTTTGATTTCACCACATCAAACCTTCCAAAACTTATATCTAAGTTATGTAAAGGTTATTTAAGGTATGTTAAACCTATTTCACTATTCCGGAGTGTTTGTTGCATTAAACTGGTTATATTTACGCATTAGTGCGCGTATAACCTTCCAGAAAGCGATTTAGAGTTTGAAATCGAACAAGAGTTGATATGTGCACAAGATACACATATTTATACAAGTCCAAAGTATGAAATACAATATTTCATTGGTTTGGCATTTGTTTGATGGTTGAAATGACACAGGTGTTACAATACATGACATTTCTGGTTACACATTACATAATCTACATTGAACATAAACATTTTGACAGTGATATACACATTTAGTGGTTTACATTGAACATAGACATTTCGATATGGTTTACACATTATCACATGACAATTCATTTATACATGAACAATTTACATTGATGGTTGGTTGGAGTAAGTGATTTGTGTCACACCCCGACCACGTAGAACATACAAAACGGGGCGGAAACATCGGGGAGTGTTGTAACAGAATTTATGTTTCACAACCATGGAAATTAAAGTTTCGCTTTATTGATTAAAAGTGTTACAATGTCTTAACAAACAAAGAAATACAACATAATTAACTAGTCTTGCATCTTTTATTTTCACTAAAGCCCAAGTCTGCCTATGTGTATCTTGATCATCTTATGCAACAGCTCCTGAAAAACACATGTGAAAATAGGTACGTCAGCATAAAAATGCCTGTGAGATACATAGGTTTTGTGAAAATAGGTTTCATGACTTATGTTTGAGAAAATGTTTAGTCATGAACCTTGTAATTTGCTTTGTCTTTGTAAATCATTTGAAAAACAATAAGTTCAGATGATATGTATAAATAAGAAAATAATACATGGTTAAATGAGTAACCATGTAAAATGAGTTTGTATAAGTTAAGTTGTTTGTAAAACAATGTATTGTGAAAAGTATGTTATTTGTATAAAATGTTATATGTATCAAACTGAAATGATTCAAATAACGCTACGATATATGTAATACCATACAAACACTTATATATAGGAAGTACCAGCGGCGTATCCACCATGCTTGTATCATATTACACACGCATCGTTACTTAATCACTTACTCAAACCACCAATGTAATAAGTCTATGTTTAAACCAATAGTCAAAAGTCCTTGTATAAACCATGTCAAATGTTTATAGTCCAAAAGTAGTCAAGTAATGTATAATCAAAATGATATGTATGGTAAGTAAAATTTAGACTACTTAAACCATAAGTAAAAATGTACAAAACAAAGTATTGAAGTAAAACTTGGTTTAAATCAAAGTTATGTTTTGTAAGATATATGCATGCTATACTGAATATGAACATTTATGCGGTATTGTGAAAATTCATACATCCAAGCCTTGAGACAGACGGATAACTATGTAAAAGTGAGTTATCAAGAGAATATGTATTCGGATTCGGTCATTCCTTTCATCCCCTTTCCCTGGGATGTCCGGAACGGGATTTGTCAAGTCCTATGTTACCACTACCTACTAACGAACGGCATGATCGGTGTTAATGAATGTATAGTATAGTTTAAACAAACCAAATGTCATACCAAAATGTAAGCATGTTTTATGAAGATAATGTACCTAGTATGCTAGAGTAAACATACAGGGTAGAGCTGTAAAACAATGTGTCCATATGTTACTGGAACATATGCAACAGAGATGCAGTATAAAACAATGTACTAAGTATGCAAAGTCATCATACAAAGTAGAAAAGTCATGTAAAACAATGTACTAAGTATGCAAAGTCATCATACAAAGCATAGAACACCATGAAATCATGTACTATAAATGTACTAATGACATAGCAAGTATATGATGTGAAAACAGGAAAGCACGAAAGTAACAAGTAGGCACATGTGTTTCACCCCAAAACAGTTTGGAAAACAGTAAAAGAGGGGTCTATGTACTCACTTGAGAATGCTCAGTAGTCCTTGAGTGACAACCAAACAATGCTAGAGATCACGGAAATCAAACGGCACCTAATATAGGTAACTACATTAATAAACCGGACCTAAATCGGAAGATCGGATAGAATGAGGTTTCGTAAACCAAACGAGTATAGAGACTCGTGTCATATGGTTTATCAAAGCCTACATGCTAAATGAAACCCAACCTAATAGCTTACGACCCATTACGACCCGTTTAGGTAGCTTATGCTACTTTAACGCGTCGTTCGCGTGAAACGCGTTCGGACCGCCTAACTAGTTCTACGACAAGTGTTATATGCCTAAACATGTTACATAATCAGTTATGTGACAAAAGTTTAGGTTACATATGCTTAATTACCAATTATACATGAAAAGGGTATTCTGGTAATTTACCTAAGGCATATAAACTACCTATCATACAACTACTTAAACGATGTGACCATAGGGTATAACCTCAGAAGGTTATTCCCTACCTACTATGGTCACCTAATGTATTTGGTCGGATCCTAATGATCGACCAAACTGGGTCGGGTTCGAAGGTATAGGCGATTTATTAGATCGCCTACCCTACGACCCTAGACAACGTGGTAATCAGTGGGCATAGTCCCAAGGGACTATAACCAACGTGATTACACTCACGTTGCGAAGTTCAAACGAACTTCGCATTGACCATAACTGGTCAATGTAGAAAGTCAAACAAAGTTTGACTTTCAGACTCGAAAAGCAATAAAAGAACGAAAGAATACTTACGAAGGGTCCCCGAATGCTAATCTTGATCCAAGAATCTCAGGTATGAAACAATGGTTTCAACTTAGAGTTCCTAAGATCAAGATTCTAGTGATTTTAGCAATGGGGGTGAATGGGTATTTATAGGAATACCCGAACCGTTAAGATCGCTTGTCGAATATCGTGCCTTAATCGTATCCGTATAAGTGTCGGAAAGTTATGGTGCCTAAAATCCATCCTTATCCGCTGACTAAGCATGTTAGAATGTGTGGTTGTGAATTAAACAGCTGGTTATACATCGAATCTGGTCCCGAAAATGCAAAACTGAAGTTTCTGTCCAGTTAAGGCACTCGCGTAGCGCGACTGCATAGGCCCTTAGGGCTCGCGCTACGCCACTGCCCCTCTGTTTCAGAAATGTTTCCAAATTGGCAGAAATGGTCCCTGCACGTGTTTAAGGCCTTTTTCGATGCGTTTGAACCCCGTTAACCTCATTTTAAGGCTCTAAAATGAAGTTAAAGTATAGGGAACTCAAAACATGCTCAAAAATATGCCGGAGGTTGGTTCGTTTGGCCATACGAATGCGATGTTCGCTTAATTACGACGGAATGCGCATAAGCGCGAAAATCGATCCAAATGACGCGACGAATGGATTTTTCTTATGGCGAACACTAAAATATAATATAGTCATGCTTACATAATTTTTTTGGATGTCCGGATGTATTCAGAACATAAGTTATGCGCGAAAATGCAAACTTGTGCACTTTTTGACACTTTTAGTCCCTGAATGACCCAAAAGTTTATTTTAGCACACCGAACCCCTCAAAGCCTATTTCTAAGCTATGTAAAGGATATATATGGTATGTTTAACTTATGGTCATGTTCCGGAATGTCTGTTACAGTTCAAATTGGCATACTTTCGCAGTTTGTCAAATTTAGTCCCTGTAAGTGATTTAACTTGTTTTTGCTATACCAAAGCCTTCAAAACTTATTTCTAAGTTATGTAAAGGTTATTTAAGGTATGTTAAGCCTATGTCACTATTCCGGAGTGTTTGTTGCATTAAACTGGTTTATATTTACGCATCGGTGCCCGTATAACCTTCCAGAAAGCGATTTAGAGTTTGGAATCGATCAAGAATTGATATGTACAAATGATACACATATTTTTTACAAATCCCAAGTATGAAATATAATATTTCATTGGTTCGGTATTTGTTTGATGGCCGTGGAGGCACAAGTGTTACAGTCTCCCCTACTTTAGGAAATTTCGTCCCGAAATTTATTTAGAGGAAACTTGTGAGAGCTTGAAAACATGAAGTTGAAAAGATCGAACAATATTGATTAGGGTTCTGAACTTCTAGTAACCTTTAATAACATCATGATTGCAATGTAAGAGGGATACTTATATACAAGTATATGAAGCGTCATTGGTGCGTCCACCGTACCTCCATTACATCGTTCTCATTTCGTTATTGTTGTCACTATCGGCTCTTACACATAATAAATCTTACTGGGTTTCTGTGCACTAAATTTCATAATTATGTACGCGTCCATAATCAGACAATTCCTTGCACAGTTCACACAGTCTATTTTATAGTGTGTAGGGGAAAACCAAATGGACAAACCGGTGATGAGTGTGACTAGACCACCATAGGGTCCTTTTGACTAAATCAATAAATGATCTAAATAGACTTATCAAGGAGTCTGTCCAGCTACATCACTAGGTGTCGTCCTTTAACCAAATTGTGAATCAATCTTTTAGACTAGACCACTAAAAGGATCTCTTATGAAACATGGAGCGGTACTTATATAATCCAAGGGTCTTAACTATTACATAGAAGCCCATTAAGGATTGAAGGTAGTACCTTTTGAATATCCTGCTACGAATCTCTCATGTGAAGATATGAAAGATTCTGCGAGGATTTGGATAACGAATATCCAGAGTATTAAAAACACAAAAATGCATAAAAGAAAACATAAGATGAATAAACACATAGTCACATAACCACAAAATTGTTTAACTAGAAGTTTGTTCTGCTAACAGAGTACATGTATTTAAAGCACACTAGGAATCCATCTCGTGGATTTCATTTGGCACTTTAAACATTATCAAGAATCTAACTATAAAGATAGAAAGATTCAAAAAGAAAATTCGATTTCGATTACTAGAACTCGAAATGTTCGAATTAAGGTACATAAAGAATCCAATTAAGGACTCTGATTTGAATGATGATCATCCACAAGGGTCTAAATATGAAGATAAAAAGATCCCATATGGATTTTAGAAGTTGAAGATGTTTTGAAACCTTGCACTGGACGTGCTTATGTCAAAACATGAAGTTGAAATGCTTTACAAAGTTGAGATGCCAGATATGCCAAGGCGACATATGAAGCGAAATTTGAAAGTTAAGTCGATGTACTAGGAAAATATTTTTGAAAACTGTGCATGGGGTTCTTTTAAGAAAAAAAATGTGTTTACCGTTTTTGAAACCTTATATATAATACTTTTGAAATAAAGTAGGTGTATTAGATTGATATATTTACAAAAATGTTTTAAAATCATGAGAGATGAATTTTGAAATTATGTATAAGGTTTTTTGAAAGACATGAATGATGCTTTTCGAAATCATGCACTTGATAAGAAAATGTATTGTGTTAATATTGCCTTCAGACTATATGAAACATTTTGAAATTATGAAGGTTGTTTTTGATAACATGGCCAATGTTTTTTTTTTTTTTTTTTTTTTTTGAAATAACATAGACAATGCATCTAGAAATTTTTTTTTTCAAACTATATGAAAATGTTTTGAGATCATGAAGATTGTGTTGAAA
The DNA here is from genome assembly GCA_030545235.1 of Helianthus tuberosus. Classification (NCBI taxonomy): domain Eukaryota; kingdom Viridiplantae; phylum Streptophyta; class Magnoliopsida; order Asterales; family Asteraceae; genus Helianthus; species Helianthus tuberosus. The sequence continues at coordinate 114,508,884 of CM060452.1, read as the reverse complement.
TACTTGTACTGTGTATGTTGAAAAATCAAAACGTAATGGGTATGAGATTTGAAAATACCCTTAGTTATCTAACCAAGGATTTAAAGGTAAAGATGTGTTGAAGCATGATTACTCATAATGTCACTTTATTTTCTGTACTTCGCATCTTCTGGAATGAAACGAGTACTTAAATTTTCGAGGGACACATGAGCGATCATTTGTAAGAGAGAATCACAAGAGTAGTTTGTAAGGAACATAGTTCCTTAATGCAGGTATTATAGGGAAATGCCATAAACACTTGTTATTATACTTGTATATCAGAATTGTGAACAACAACTTTTATTTATGAACGAGACAGATTGTTTCACAATCAAGAAAACGAAAGAAACAAAAGCATAAGATAGCAACATCTTCTACTCGGCCAACTGCTCATCCGTGGGTCAGATTTGCATTAGCAAGCTTTGGGCAATCCCTTTGGAAATGGCCCATCTCGCCACAGTTGTAGCAAGACCCTCGTGAAAAACGAGCTTGAGCAGGAGTGTCGCCAGCTTGATTTGGTACAGCTGCAGCTGGGCAAACCCTTGCTGTATGACCTATAAGTCCACAAATCCGACATTTGCGGCACCTCACACTAGGGTGATGATGAAGGTTACATTGGTTGCACAAGGGTGCAGTTCCATTGTATGGCTTCCTAGCAGGGGGTTGAGCTGGTTGGTTGGGGAAGGCTTGACCATTGTGAGCGACCACGGCGAAGTTCTGAGAAGCCTTTCGCTTCTTTGACTTCTTAGGGGATCGTTCATCCATGGTCTTTGATTCCTCGATTGGTTTCTTGGCTGGTGGTGCTGTCACCTGACTAGGTCCTGCCTGTCTTGGTGACTCTTGAGTGGCTTCATCCTGGAGACGATACATGGCAGTAGCTAATTCAACAGTCTTCAGGACTACTTCGCCTATTCGCTGAGCGAATTTAGCAGTCTGCTTGGATATCTGGTCGTCATCGTGATGAAGAGACATTTTAGAAGAAAGTGAAAGACATAGGAAGAAACAAGTGAAAGTTTATTGGATAATCAATACCGAATGGTAACGAATGAAAATTGTGATCATTTGTTTGTTACCTAAGGCAAACAAATGAGATGGTGACAAATCAAAGTAAATGGGTCAAAAATAATGTATCGCGAAGACATGCTCGCCTATAAGCGAACACTCATCCCAAGAATTCCCAGGTAAGCACAACTGGTCTCGCGTCTGATGAGATGTATACGAAGTGCTTGCCTAGACAGAAAACCCAGAATACAGGCATTCACCCTTCCAGTTTGCACGTGTTCACATTATTTAAAACCCAAAACCTTGACGAGATTTTGAAAACTCAAAGGGGTTCAAAACCATATAATAGAGAGTTCAAAACCTTACAATAGAGGGTTCAAAACCTAGTAATCAATCATCCTAGAACAGATGATTAGTTTTCAAAGCGGTTTTGAATTTTATGTTCTTGTTGTGGTTGTCGCCTAAGGATAGGTGACAGTATTGTTTTATGACTAAACGCAAGTAAACTCGCGTTAGGGTCCTAAGAAGGTTATAGACTAGGTCAAAGCATTACTAATAACCTAATTCCCTATAACCATTGGCTCTGATACCATCTTTTCTGTCACACCCTGACCACGTAGAACATACAAAACGGGGCGGAAACATCGGGGAGTGTTGTAACAGAATTTATGTTTCACAACCATGGAAATTAAAGTTTCGCTTTATTGATTAAAAGTGTTACAATGTCTTAACAAACAAAGAAATACAACATAATTAACTAGTCTTGCATCTTTTATTTTCACTAAAGCCCAAGTCTGCCTATGTGTATCTTGATCATCTTATGCAACAGCTCCTGAAAAACACATGTGAAAATAGGTACGTCAGCATAAAAATGCCTGTGAGATACATAGGTTTTGTGAAAATAGGTTTCATGACTTATGTTTGAGAAAATGTTTAGTCATGAACCTTGTAATTTGCTTTGTCTTTGTAAATCATTTGAAAAACAATAAGTTCAGATGATATGTATAAATAAGAAAATAATACATGGTTAAATGAGTAACCATGTAAAATGAGTTTGTATAAGTTAAGTTGTTTGTAAAACAATGTATTGTGAAAAGTATGTTATTTGTATAAAATGTTATATGTATCAAACTGAAATGATTCAAATAACGCTACGATATATGTAATACCATACAAACACTTATATATAGGAAGTACCAGCGGCGTATCCACCATGCTTGTATCATATTACACACGCATCGTTACTTAATCACTTACTCAAACCACCAATGTAATAAGTCTATGTTTAAACCAATAGTCAAAAGTCCTTGTATAAACCATGTCAAATGTTTATAGTCCAAAAGTAGTCAAGTAATGTATAATCAAAATGATATGTATGGTAAGTAAAATTTAGACTACTTAAACCGTAAGTAAAAATGTACAAAACAAAGTATTGAAGTAAAACTTGGTTTAAATCAAAGTTATGTTTTGTAAGATATATGCATGCTATACTGAATATGAACATTTATGCGGTATTGTGAAAATTCATACATCCAAGCCTTGAGACAGACGGATAACTATGTAAAAGTGAGTTATCAAGAGAATATGTATTCGGATTCGGTCATTCCTTTCATCCCCTTTCCCTGGGATGTCTGGAACGGGATTTGTCAAGTCCTATGGTACCACTACCTACTAACGAACGGCATGATCGGTGTTAATGAATGTATAGTATAGTTTAAACAAACCAAATGTCATACCAAAATGTAAGCATGTTTTATGAAGATAATGTACCTAGTATGCTAGAGTAAACATACAGGGTAGAGCTGTAAAACAATGTGTCCATATGTTACTGGAACATATGCAACAGAGATGCAGTATAAAACAATGTACTAAGTATGCAAAGTCATCATACAAAGTAGAAAAGTCATGTAAAACAATGTACTAAGTATGCAAAGTCATCATACAAAGCATAGAACACCATGAAATCATGTACTATAAATGTACTAATGACATAGCAAGTATATGATGTGAAAACAGGAAAGCACGAAAGTAACAAGTAGGCACATGTGTTTCACCCCAAAACAGTTTGGAAAACAGTAAAAGAGGGGTCTATGTACTCACTTGAGAATGCTCAGTAGTCCTTGAGTGACAACCAAACAATGCTAGAGATCACGGAAATCAAACGGCACCTAATATAGGTAACTACATTAATAAACCGGACCTAAATCGGAAGATCGGATAGAATGAGGTTTCGTAAACCAAACGAGTATAGAGACTCGTGTCATATGGTTTATCAAAGCCTACATGCTAAATGAAACCCAACCTAATAGCTTACGACCCATTACGACCCGTTTAGGTAGCTTATGCTACTTTAACGCGTCGTTCGCGTGAAACGCGTTCGGACCGCCTAACTAGTTCTACGACAAGTGTTATATGCCTAAACATGTTACATAATCAGTTATGTGACAAAAGTTTAGGTTACATATGCTTAATTACCAATTATACATGAAAAGGGTATTCTGGTAATTTACCTAAGGCATATAAACTACCTATCATACAACTACTTAAACGATGTGACCATAGGGTATAACCTCAGAAGGTTATTCCCTACCTACTATGGTCACCTAATGTATTTGGTCGGATCCTAATGATCGACCAAACTGGGTCGGGTTCGAAGGTATAGGCGATTTATTAGATCGCCTACCCTACGACCCTAGACAACGTGGTAATCAGTGGGCATAGTCCCAAGGGACTATAACCAACGTGATTACACTCACGTTGCGAAGTTCAAACGAACTTCGCATTGACCATAACTGGTCAATGTAGAAAGTCAAACAAAGTTTGACTTTCAGACTCGAAAAGCAATAAAAGAACGAAAGAATACTTACGAAGGGTCCCCGAATGCTAATCTTGATCCAAGAATCTCAGGTATGAAACAATGGTTTCAACTTAGAGTTCCTAAGATCAAGATTCTAGTGATTTTAGCAATGGGGGTGAATGGGTATTTATAGGAATACCCGAACCGTTAAGATCGCTTGTCGAATATCGTGCCTTAATCGTATCCGTACAAGTGTCGGAAAGTTATGGTGCCTAAAATCCATCCTTATCCGCTGACTAAGCATGTTAGAATGTGTGGTTGTGAATTAAACAGCTGGTTATACATCGAATCTGGTCCCGAAAATGCAAAACTGAAGTTTCTGTCCAGTTAAGGCACTCGCGTAGCGCGACTGCATAGGCCCTTAGGGCTCGCGCTACGCCACTGCCCCTCTGTTTCAGAAATGTTTCCAAATTGGCAGAAATGGTCCCTGCACGTGTTTAAGGCCTTTTTCGATGCGTTTGAACCCCGTTAACCTCATTTTAAGGCTCTAAAATGAAGTTAAAGTATAGGGAACTCAAAACATGCTCAAAAATATGCCGGAGGTTGGTTCGTTTGGCCATACGAATGCGATGTTCGCTTAATTACGACGGAATGCGCATAAGCGCGAAAATCGATCCAAATGACGCGACGAATGGATTTTTCTTATGGCGAACACTAAAATATAATATAGTCATGCTTACATAATTTTTTTGGATGTCCGGATGTATTCAGAACATAAGTTATGCGCGAAAATGCAAACTTGTGCACTTTTTGACACTTTTAGTCCCTGAATGACCCAAAAGTTTATTTTAGCACACCGAACCCCTCAAAGCCTATTTCTAAGCTATGTAAAGGATATATATGGTATGTTTAACTTATGGTCATGTTCCGGAATGTCTGTTACAGTTCAAATTGGCATACTTTCGCAGTTTGTCAAATTTAGTCCCTGTAAGTGATTTAACTTGTTTTTGCTATACCAAAGCCTTCAAAACTTATTTCTAAGTTATGTAAAGGTTATTTAAGGTATGTTAAGCCTATGTCACTATTCCGGAGTGTTTGTTGCATTAAACTGGTTTATATTTACGCATCGGTGCGCGTATAACCTTCCAGAAAGCGATTTAGAGTTTGGAATCGATCAAGAATTGATATGTACAAATGATACACATATTTTTTACAAATCCCAAGTATGAAATATAATATTTCATTGGTTCGGTATTTGTTTGATGGCCGTGGAGGCACAAGTGTTACAATTTGAGTAACGAGGCGTGTGTAATATGATACAAACATGGTGGATACGCCGCTGGTACTTCCTATAAACAAGTGTTTGTATGATATTACATGTTGTAGCGTTACTTAAATCATTTCAATATTTAACATATTACGTTTTACATAAACAACTTATCTTCACAAGACATTGATTTATAAAACAACTTATCTTATACAAACTCATTTTCTTGGTTATTCATTTAACCTTACATTATTTATATATATCATCTGATTTTATCGTTTTTCAAATGATTTACAAGACAAAGCAAAGTACGGGGTTCATGACTAAACATTTTCTTAAACATAAGTCATGAACCTTATTTTCATAAACCTATGTATCTCACAGGCATTTTTATGCTGACGTACCTATTTTCACATGTGTTTTCAGGTGCTTTTCCGTAGGATGTTGATCATGACACTAGGGCGGACCTGTGCCTTAGACACTAAAAATGGAGATAGACTTGTTTAATTATGTTATAAACTATTTGCTTCCTGTTTAAGACAATGTAACACTCTTGTTTAATAAATAAAATATAACTTTGTATGCCATGGTTGTGAAACAATAATTCTGTTACAACATTCCCCGACGTTTTCCGCCACGTTTTGTATGTTACACGTGGTCGGGGTGTGACAAACTGGTTCTTCGACGAATCGTAACTGTTCGTCGATAGTGAGCTCCTTCAAAGGAACTATGAGGGTCTCATCTGACAGACACTTCTTCAGATTCGACACGTGGAAAACGTTGTGAACTGCACTGAGTTCAGCTGGTAAGTTTAGTCTGTAGGCCACTTTGCCTATTTTCTCTATGACTTCGAATGGTCCGACATATCGCGGATTGAGCTTGCCTCGTTTGCCAAAACGAACAACACCCTTCCAGGGTGAAACTTTGAGTAGCACTCGATCCCCAACCTGGAACTCGAGTAGTTTCCTGTCTTTATCGGCGTATGCTTTCTGACGGTCACGAGCTGCCGCCATGCGTTGTCGTATTTGAGCAATCTTTTCAGTAGTATCAACCACCATTTCTAGACCTGTGATTTGACTATCTCCCACCTCTGCCCAACAGAGAGGTGACCGGCATTTACGCCCGTACAATGCCTCGAATGGAGCGGCTTTAATGCTGGTGTGGTAGCTGTTGTTGTACGAGAACTCCACTAACGGGAGATGTTTTTCCCAGCCGTTTCCGAAATCGATTACACACGCACGAAGCATGTCTTCTAAAGTTTGAATAGTGCGCTCAGATCGCCCATCTGTCTGAGGGTGATAAGTTGTGCTCATGTCTAAACGAGAGCCAAAAGATTTGTGCATTGCTTGCCACAGCTCTGAAGTGAAACGTGCATCACGATCGGAAATAATAGAGGTGGGCACCCCGTGCCTCGAAACCACTTCCTTTAAGTAAACGTCTGCTAAAGTAGAGAACTTGTCTGTTTCCTTGATAGCCAAGAAATGTGCAGACTTTGTGAGTCGATCCACGATCACCCAAATAGTATCATTCCCACGTCGAGATCTAGGCAGACCAGTAACAAAATCCATGGAAATTTGTTCCCATTTCCATTGTGGTATCTCAGGTTGTTGGAGTGGGCCTGAACGTTTCTGATATTCCGCTTTGACTCTCGCACAAGTCAAACACTTGCTAACGTAAGTTGCTATGTGAGCCTTCATGCTAGGCCACCAATATGTAGTTTTCAAGTCGTGGTACATCTTATCCGAACCAGGATGTACCGAGTAGCGAGACTTATGAGCTTCATCCATTACAAGCTCGCGTAAGTTGCCGTAGAGTGGGACCCAGATGCGCCCTGTTACATAGTAGGCGCCGTCTGCCTTTTGTTCTAACCGTTGCCTTGAGCCGCGCAGAGCTTCGGCCCTGACGTTTTCTGGTTTCAATGCTTCTACCTGAGCATCTCGTATCTGTGCTGGAAGACTAGACTGAATGGTGAGTTGCAATGCTCGTACACGCCTAGGTGTAGTATCCTTTCGACTGAGGGCGTCGGCCACCACATTGGCTTTGCCCGGATGGTACTTTATAGCACATTCGTAATCGTTCAGTAGCTCGACCCATCTACGTTGTCGCATGTTCAATTCTTTCTGCTTGAAAATATGCTCGAGACTCCTGTGATCGGTGTAGATGGTGCATTTAGTGCCATACAGGTAATGTCGCCATATCTTGAGCGCAAAAACAACAGCTCCTAGCTCTAAATCGTGTGTGGTGTAATTCCGTTCGTGAATCTTAAGTTGGCGCGAAGCATAAGCAATGACTTTATCCCGTTGCATCAATACACATCCAAGACCTTGGATAGGCGTCGCAGTAGACTACAAAATCGTCCGTGCCTTCAGGCAATGAGAGGATAGGTGCGCTGCAAAGTCTATCCTTTAAGTGCTGAAACGCTGTTTCCTGTGTATTACCCCAACGATAAACAACCCCTTTCTGTGTCAGTAGGGTAAGCGGCTATGCAATCTTTGAGAAGTCTTTGATGAACCGTCTGTAGTAACCCGCCAAACCCAAGAATTGGCGTATTTTTGTTGGTGTGCGAGGTGCAGGCCAGTTCTTGATCGAATCTACCTTGGATGGATCGACATGAATCCCATCCTTGTTTACCACGTGGCCTAGAAAGTGGACTTCACGAAGCCAGAAGTCGCATTTTGAAAACTTAGCGTACAGCTGTTCCGTTCGAAGGAGTTCCAAAATAAGTCGTAAGTGCTGCTCGGGTTCCTCCCGACTCTTCGAATAGATCAGGATGTCGTCAATGAAAACAATAACAAACTTGTCAAGATAAGGTTTGCACACCCTGTTCATAAGGTCCATGAAAACCGCAGGCGCGTTCGTTAATCCGAATGGCATGACTAGAAACTCGTAGTGGCCGTAGCGTGTTCTGAATGCTGTTTTGGAGACGTCCTCATCCCGGACTCTCAGTTGGTGATAGCCTGACCTCAGATCAATCTTCGAGTAGTAGCTCGACCCTTGCAACTGGTCGAATAAGTCGTCGATGCGTGGAAGAGGATAAGGATTCTTCACGGTTACCTTGTTCAGTTCGCGGTAGTCGATGCACATACGGAAGGTACCGTCCTTCTTCTTCACAAATAATACTGGAGCTCCCCAGGGCGAAGAGCTAGGGCGAATAAAGCCCTTATTCAAGAGCTCTTGTAGCTGCGTCGATAGTCCTTCCAATTCTGATGGAGCTAAGCGATACGGTGCGCTAGCTATAGGTGCGGCTCTAGGAGCTTGTCACCATGAATTACCAAAGGTTCTTAACCAGCACGAGTAATGCGGACGATCTTTTCTTTGCAAAGAATCTCTGCTCGATGTTGAGGTAGCCAATCCATACCAATAACGATGTCGAAACCATTACAACGTTGGGGTCATTCCTAGCATCATCCTGACCAATCACGAACCCTTGACCCCTGGCACCATTGCCGTCGTTATTACCCCCGTTGTTGTCTCCACTATTGTTCCCGTTTCCTTGGTTGTGGTTCTAATTCTAGCTCTGGTTCAACTGTGGGCAGTGTCTCCTGAGGTGACCTTCAGCACCACACGGATAACATCCCTTGTTACCCTGCTGTTGCTGCTGATTCTGTGGAGCTTGTGACTGCTGTTGTCGGTTCTGGTTTGCAGGACGTGAGCTTCTACAATCTTTGGGCTCCATGACCAAGCTTGTTGCATCTCTGACGACGATCTTTGTTGCACTGCCCGCTGTGGTGCAAATTACATCGATTGCACTTGGGGTGGTTTCCCCTGTATCCACCCTGACTTCGATTACCAAAAGACTGCTGACTAGGGCTCCTGTACTCCTCCGTTTTTTTTTTGCTGCTGTGCCTGGGACTGAACTGAAGTCGAACCCTTGCTGGAGGTTCCATCCCACTTTCGTTTGTTGTCACTGGGAGTAGCAGAAGTAGTAGTAGTAGTAGTAGTAGTAGTAGTAGTAGTAGTAGTAGTAGTAGTAGTAGTAGTAGTAGTAGTAGTAGTAGTAGTAGTAGTAGTAGTAGTAGTAGTAGTAGTAGTAGTAGTAGTAGTAGTAGTAGTAGTAGTAGTAGTAGTAGTAGTAGTAGTAGTAGTAGTAGTAGTAGTAGTAGTAGTAGTAGTAGTAGTAGTAGTAGTAGTAGTAGTAGTAGTAGTAGCACCAATACGTTTAGGCAGCTTGTTCTGTTCCACAGCCTGGTCTGTGAGACGATGAGCAAGACGAGTAACATCTTGAATAGTAGCATGGTTAGCAGCAGTCACATGACTTTGAATCTCTGGTACTAAGCCTTTGAGGTCCATCTTAATGCGCTTGATGGGAGGATCCACCATAGTTAGACACAATACTGCCAATTCGTTGGATCGTTTCGTGTACGCTGCTATCGCTGACCCCGTCATCTTCAGGTTAAATAACTCCACTTCCAGCTTGTGGATGTCATCACGACTACAGTATTCACGTTTGATCAGTTCCTTGAAATCCTTCCATGGGGTGGCATTAACAGCCGCCAGCCCCAGCATCTGAACTTGCGCGTTCCACCAAGTTAGCGCAGTGCCTTCGAGAGTACCAGTGGCGTACTTCACCCTACGAGCCTCAGGGCATTCACACATTTCGAAGACCGATTCGAGCTTTTCAAACCAATGGAGGAGTCCAACGGCCCCTTTAGTGCCACTGAAAGTAGTAGGACAACAATCCATAAAAGTCTTGAAGGTGCACACAGGTGGCTGAGCGTGTTGACTTGTCGTGTGTGTAAGAGTAAACATACTTGAGCACGAGTGTTGGTTTACGAGAGTAGGATCTAAAGATCCTAGAGTAAGTGGTGATGGCAGGTTACACCTCCTGCCTGGGCAGCTGTGAGTGCTGCAGTAACTTGTTCAGTGATCGAAGCCGCCAACTGGGCTTGAGTTAGGTTAACGTGTCCGCTCATGATCTTGATATCAAGGGGAACATGAGTGAGAGAGGTTCGCGAAAGTGCGATGACAGAAGAGAGTAAGCACACAAGTATTCTCAAGCAATAGGGGTTATGTGTATCTAAGCATACCATGAGCAAAGTTCTATGTAATTCTAGCAAGTAGGCAATAAAACATATACCATATTACCTAGAATGTTGAGTCTTGCACGTGGAGCGAAGCGTCGTTGTGGATCGTTGAGCACTGTTCTGGTTATAGTCTGGTTTTAATAAAAACGTTTTCCCATTATTAAAACCGAGTTCTCTATAACCAATGGCTCTGATACCAATCTGTCACACCCCCAAAATCCACATGCGGAGTACCACCGCTTGGAGGCGTGACTGACCAGGATCAAGCCACCAATCATATCAAACATAATATGTGATAAATGTAATTTAAACCAAACGATATGAAAGGTGTTCAAACAAAACATATTAAGTGTCTAGCGGAAGCATAATTGTAAACCCAATGCAAGTAATAATTTCAAATGTCTAAATGTTTTAACGTAGCATCCTCGATCCATGTTCCACAACGACTGCGCCTCCCGTTCAAGCTCCAAGAGTACCTATGGTCCTGCAAGGCATGTAACAGAGAATCAACAACTAGTTGAGCGAGTTCACAGTTGATTATTCAGTTATAGTGTTCGTATCGTAAATCGTAAGCTCGTTTAGTAATCATGTATCGTATGTAATTTGTATCGCGGCCCACCCGGCATGTGTGCGAAGATTAAAGTATGGTTCGCGGCCATTCCAGGCATGTATGCGAAGATTGTTCTATTATCGCGGCCAATCCCGGCGTGTGTGCGAAGAGAAGTATATGTATCACTAGTCTAGCAGTATCTACCAATAACCTTCCTCTCCCGAGGAATAATCCCATTAATCATGTAAGTACAAGTATCATTCAACCCATTCCCAACCCCGGGAATCCCATGCCTTGGTAAGAGTGTGAACTCACCTTGGTTTGCTCGGTATGCTAAGTATGCTCACAGTTAATCAATCACGTCCTAAAGTACGCACGTATACATAATCAGTTTGTATTCACGAAGTTGGCACGTAAGTATAATCATAGTAGACGGCACATCAAACAATCACCAAGTAACACATTGCATGTATCCATGATCGTACAAGTCATGCGTATCATTTAACCTCAGTTAGTTAGTCCAGTTAGCTTTTAACAGAAAGAAATCAAGTTACTGTGCCGATTACCCATTTGGCGAAACACCCTTGTTTCGCCATGAACCCCTTCGACGAAACACTTTCTGTTTCGTCATATACCCTTCGGCGAATCACGATCTGTTTCGCCGTGAGTTTCGTTTCGCCAAAACATCCGTTTTGTCATATCTGTTTCGCGGAGATATCAGTTACGTCGCATTATCTAACAGTTACAACAAAGAACCCTAATCATCACTAACCATATCCACGACTCCAATCAAGAAATCGTTCAATCATAACAGTTTATCCTATTATTACTTGCTTAACATTCAAACAGAATAGTGGCCATATCAGACACGCCAACCCTAATCATTCAAATCTTGCATGTGTTAATTAACAGACTATAATCATATGTCCTTCATACTATTAAATTATGAACTAGCACTTTTGACTATTCTGACAATATGATTGGAATGTGCACATGATTAGATGAGATCACATTTACTAATTCACATGGCCTTCACTTACTTTTATAATGTGCACATTGTTTGATGAGGCTACATGGTTGCTGTTTACATATACAAAGTCATCCATCCTTATCTCATCATTTAAAATAATCAACAATATGCATAGCAACATACATGATCCTTCACATCGGATCATCATCATCATCAAAATAATTACAATGGCCGACAATCCAAGGGGGTGTTCCTTATCTCACAATCGATAACACATAAACAAACAATTAACATAGTCTCAAGCATGGTTAACAGGTGCGGCCCAATAAACACTCAACATGTGCGGATGATATGCAAACTAACAAAGTCGGACCATATTTGTCAGGATCACATGTTGGACAATAACTAAGATTCAGTAGGTCACACTCATATCATTCAATATTAATCATTCTATCACATCAAGCCTAATACTCTAATTTAATATCCTGATTCGCATGATAGGTTGATCATATGTAACTCTTTCAAGAACACAACCAACAACATAACTATATACATTCGGATCTGAAAACAATTAAACGTGGAAGTCACTAACCGAACCAGAATAATCAACAAGGACTTCGGCTTCGAATGAGGAGAGGGCTGCCGTCAGGTTTCACAACAAACGAGAGAGAGTGTGATAGGTGTCTAGGGTTTTCTGAATATAACTCTCGTAAAGGTTGTGGTAATATATGTGATTCACTACTGGGCCTAAAGCCCAGTTTGATTTTCGTTGGCCTCTGTGGACGAAAACACTTAATGTGTTTTCATGAGAGGGATTTCGGGTAGGGTCAACATTACACACACATTACACATAACCCTCTATGTGACAACCCGAATAACTGAGGATAGCACTACTTAACATTCCACAACCTTTGATGTGCGTTTCTACCTCTATTGGTCTATCTCGTGAACCATTGGGTGTTTATGTGAACATTATTAATTACTACGCATGGAATCGTTAAACGTTTTATGAATCGCTTAATTGAGTTGGGTCACGAACTTATTTAGCACACACACGTTGGGCCGCATTTGGGCACCTTGGCACACACGCATCTCGGCCCACACCTGAAGTCTTAAACTTAAAAACCCGAAGCTCGGCCCACTATTTGGCCCACTATTTTTGGATGTTTGTACCCGGTTCAAACAGAAACAAACAAGTGGGTCGGCGACCCAAGTGAGTGGGCTCAAGCCCATTTCAGTTTGTTAACCGCCCTAAACCAAACCCTGATTATGTGAATATACGTATTATGTTTTGGTTTAACATAAACTCAAAGCAAATACAAACCCTACCCCTTCCCTAGATCGTGCGGCAGGAGACCCCCCCTTCGAGGCAACATCATCCCTGTTGATCGAGTCTTTCGGTTAGTGGATTCAGATTTATATTGTTTCTTGATTGCTTGTTTCTGTTATACTTGAATTTGATTTAACAGTTAGTATGTATATATGTGATGTTGGTGTGAGTTAGGGTATTTATACGTTGTATTATTAATCAAAAATGTAAAGCTGAACTAGAGGTATGCATGATGTTAGCAAATGACGTAGGGCTGTTAGTGCATAAACTGATGGTGATCCACATGTACTGATCGATTGCTACTGTGATTTGTTTAATATCGAATGTCCCTTGGAATATGTTTTGTTTTGAATTGGATTGGATTGGATTGTAGTGTGTATGAATATTATATGATGATTAGGTATCTTGAATGAACCGAATGATTATTAGAGCGATTATTGTTGAATATTATGTGATGTTTCGTCGGAAGGTTATCATGATGAATGTATGTGCAAAGTCAGCAAGTCTTTTGAATGATATCCATACTTCAGCCGAAAACAAATTGAATAGATCAAGTAATCACATGGGCCTGACACATAGGGATTGCATAAGAGATTTCATGTGATGTACTGTGTTGCATTAAATGGTATCCTTAAATTTTGAAATCATGTGCTATGTGCTTGAATTATAAACCTTTGATAACATGCAAATGTAATTGATTTCAATTCACCAACTGACAACATGGAGTTATATGTGACAACTCGAGTTTCCGACTTTCATTTTCGCATTAAGTGCCCGTTGACTTTGACTGTGTAGTTGTTTGACTTGTTTAACTTGTAACTGTATACGTTATTTTGTAATGAACGCATTGTGGTTGCATGATTTTGTGTTTGGCTGTATATCATGAAACACCTGTTGAAAACTTAAACTGTTTAAAACATGAAAGGACCCGACGAAACAGACTGTTTCGTCATATACATCCCGGTGAAACTGATGTGTTTCGCCATCAAGCAACTCGACGAAACAGTGTGTTTCGCCATAGAACTTCACGACGAAACTGATGTGTTTCGTCGGCCCACAGATTCGCAAAGCCCATTAAGGGCCCAGAACGGTAATTCGTGTATATTAACGTAAACCGACTTCCTGTTTCACACTTTTAACAAAAATAGAAACCCTAGAACTCCCCCTTTTGAAAAGGCGATAACCATCTTCAACCATCATCTTTCTCTCTCGAATCCTCCCGTGTTCATCCCGGATATCTCGGTTAGTGCGTGCTCGTCTAATCGGTTTCTTTGTCCTTTGATTTCTTTATACATGTTGTGTATATGCTTGATTTCTGGGTTATAGGAGTATATGTGTATGATGAATACTTAGGGTTTCATAAAACTCTCGATGATTATGCATGATTAGCGGGTATGCATAGAGTATGGATTTTATGAGTGTTGTTTTGTGATGGTTACATGATTTTATTGATGATGATGATGATATGATCCTTGTTTCATTGATGGTTCGGTTGTGATGCATAGATTTATGATTAGTAACATAAGACTCATTATATTGAGCGAGGATTGAATGATTTATGTATGATATTAACTGTACGATCTTCGTATGATTGTTGGCGGCTGTTAGAATGACTAGGGTTTATGTGTAATTCAGAACTGCTGTAACTGATGTCTACGAAACAGACATCCGACGAAACAGAACTTTCGGCGAAACAGAGTGTGTTTCGCCAAGGGCAGTCGACGAGACAGAACTTTGTTTCGCCAAAAGAGTAATCGACGAAATTGAATTCTGTTTCGCCAATTAAGACCACGACGAAACAGAACGTGTTTCGTCAAATGTGTGTTTCGCCAACTTATGTGTTTCGTCAATATCTGTGTTTCGCCAACATGCGTGTTTTCGCCGAATAGCTGATCTGTGCAGGAACTTGAGTTAAATTCTGTTAAATGCTAACTGGAATATTTGACTGCTGTTAAGTGTAACCATCTGGTATATGATTGTGATTACGTGCTACATGTTTATACGTGCGAACAACTTGAATGCAAACTGATTATGTATACGTGCATACCTTAGGACGTGATTGATTAACCGTGAGCACATACTTAGCATACCGAGCGAAACAATGTGAGTTCACACTTCTACCAAGGCATGGGATTCCCGGGGTTGGGAATGGGTTGATTGATTGTTTATGTTTAAGAGTTATTGAAATTACATACCATTGGCCTCGGGAGAGGAAGGTCAATGGTAGATACTACTAGACTAATGATACATATACTTCTCTTCGCAAACATGCCTGGAATGGCCGCGAACTATACTAGAACGATCTTCGCAAACATGCCTGGAATGGCCGCGAACTATACTTTAATCTTCGCAAACATGCCTGGAGGGCCGCGATACAAATATAACTAGTCTATAAAACATGGGAAACCCCCACTAAACTTCGCAAACATGCCTTGAGGGCCGCGATGCTATTACAAACGATTTACGAAATGAACATTATAACTAAATAACCAACTGTGAACTCGCTCAACTAGTTGTTGACTCTCTGTTACATGCCTTGCAGGACCATAGGTACTTTTGGAGCTTGCACGGGAGGCACAGTCGTTGTGGACATGGATCGTGAATGTGATGTTAAACATTATAACATTTTGTACTTAAACTTATGTTGGGTTTTACTTTAAATGCTTCCGCTACACACTTGTTTATATTTGGTTTTGTAAACACCTATCGTATTGATGAATGACTTTTGATATGAATATACTTATGTTCAATATGATTGGTGGCTTGATCCTGGTCATGTCACGCCTCCAAGCGGTGGTACTCCGCGTGTGGAATTTGGGGGTGTGACAGATTGGTATCAGAGCCATTGGTTATAGAGAACTCGGTTTTAATAAGGGAAAAACGTTTTTATTAAAACCAGACTATAACCAGAACAGTGCTCAACGATCCACAACGACGCCTTGCTCCACGTGCAAGACTCATCACTCTAGGTAATATGGTACATGTCTTATTGCCTACTTGCTAGAATTGCATAGAACTTTGCTCCGGGTATGCTTAGGTTAACTTGACACTATTGCATGAGAACACTTGTGTGATTATTCTCTTTTGTTATCGCACTACTCGCGATCCTCTCTCACTTATGTCATATTGGCTATGAAGATCATGTCTGGACGTATCAACATGACGCAAGCCCAACTGACGGCTCTCATTAACGAACGAATTGCTGAGGCACTTGTAGCCGCACAAGCAGGAGGTATACCCTGCAGTTGTAACTCACACTAGGATCTTTAGATCCTACACTCCTAAACCAACTCTTGTGTTTAATCTTGTCCTGGATTCTTACACAACAGGTCAGCACGCTCAGCCACCTGTTTGCACCTTCAAGACTTTCATGGACTGTCGTCCTACTACTTTTAGTGGCACGGAAGGAGCGGTTGGACTCCTCCATTGGTTTGAAAAGCTCGAGTCAGTATTTGAAATGTGCGAATGCCCTGAGGCTCGCAGGGTGAAATACGCCACTGGTACACTAGAAGGCATTGCGCTGACTTGGTGGAATGCGCAAGTGCAGATGTTAGGGTTGGCTGTTGCTAACGCCACACCCTGGAATGATTTCAAGGATTTGATTAAAGAGGAATACTGTAGCCGTGATGATATTCATAAGCTGGAGGTAGAGTTTTATCACTTGAAAATGACTGGGTCAGAAATTGAAGCGTACACCAGAAGATCGAACGAGTTGGCTATTCTGTGTCCTACTATGGTGGACCCTCCCATTAAGCGTATCGAACTGTATCTCAATGGCCTGGTGCCGGAGATTCAAAGCCACGTAACCTCAGCGAATCTTGGCACTATTCAACAGATCGTCAAGCTAGCTCATCGCCTCACCGATCAGGCGGTGGAACAGAACAGGCTGCCTAAACGTATCAGCGCTACTACCGCTACCACTCCAGTTACTCCTGCTATTCCCAGTGACAATAAGCGGAAATGGGAAGGGGATTCCAGCAGGGGTTCAGCTATTGTACAGTCTCAAGCACAGCAACAGCGCAAGACTAGTGATTACCAGAGTTCGAGTCAGCAATCGTCTGGTGGTCAGGGGCAGAGTGGATATCGGGGAACTCATCCACTGTGTAACAGGTGCAACAAACACCATAGTGGTCAGTGTCGTAAAGGCCGCTGTCAAAGATGTCTAAGGGTAGGTCATGAAGCTAAAGATTGCAGGAGCTCAAGGCCTGCGAGTCAGAACCAGCAACAACAGTCACCCGTTCCACGAAACCAGTCACAGCAACAACAGCAAGGAAATAAGGTATGCTTTCAGTGTGGGGCTGAAGGTCATTTCAAGCGGAACTGCCCCCAGTTAAACCAGAATCAGAACAACAACAACAATAATCAGGGCAGTGGGAACAACAATGGGGGAAACAACAACAACAGTGGTGCAAAGGGTCGTATGTTTGTGATTGGTCAGAGTGACGCAAGGAATGATCCTAATGTGGTTTCGGGTAAGTTTCTTCTCGACGACTTTTATGTTACTGTATTATTTGATTCGGGTGCGGATACCAGTTATATGTCTCTGAAAGTTAGTAAAATGCTTAAACGCGCACCAACACTGTTAAGCACCAAACATGTCGTAGAGTTAGCTAACGGTAAAAGTCTAGAGGCCACACACATAGTTCAGGGTTGTAATCTTATCCTCGCTGGTCAGACTTTCTCTATCGATCTCATTCCTATAACTCTGAGTAGTTTCGACATTGTCATCGGTATGGATTGGTTATCCCAACAGCAAGCAGAGATCCTATGCAAGGAGAAGATCATTCGTATTCCTCGTGCTGGCAAAGAACCTCTTGAAGTTCAAGGCGACAAGAGTGGTGTCGTGAGTGGCATCATCTCCTTCTTGAAGGCTCAGAAGTGTCTGCGAAAGGGCCACATAGCTATTTTAGCCCTCGTTACTGATACATCGACGACAGAGAAAAAGATTGGGGATATTCCTGTAGTACGCGACTTTCCTCAGGTATTTCCTGAAGAGTTACCTGGGTTACCGCCTCATTGCCAGGTCGAATTTCAGATCGAGCTAGCTCCAGGAGCAGCACCTATAGCTCGAGCGCCATACCGCTTAGCTCCAACTGAACTGGAAGAACTGTCTAAGCAATTACAAGAACTCTTGGAGAAGGGTTTCATACGTCCTAGCTCTTCGCCATGGGGAGCTCCAGTATTATTTGTAAAGAAGAAAGACGGTACTTTTCGTATGTGCATAGATTACCGTGAACTGAACAGGGTGACGGTGAAGAATCGTTATCCACTTCCACGCATCGACGACTTATTCGACCAGTTGCAAGGGTCGAGCTATTACTCAAAGATTGACCTGAGGTCAGGTTACCATCAACTGAGAGTCCGGGATGAGGACGTCTCCAAAACAGCATTCAGAACTCGCTACGGCCATTACGAGTTTTTAGTCATGCCATTCAGGCTAACGAACGCGCCTGCGGTTTTCATGGATCTTATGAACAGGGTGTGCAAACCTTATCTTGACAAGTTTGTTATTGTTTTCATTGACGACATCCTGATTTATTCAAAGAATCGGGAGGAACACGAGCAGCACTTACGACTTATTTTGGAACTCCTTCGAACGGAACAGCTGTACGCTAAGTTTTCAAAATGCGACTTCTGGCTTCGTGAAGTCCACTTTCTAGGCCACGTGGTAAACAAGGATGGGATTCATGTCGATCCATCCAAGGTAGATTCGATCAAGAACTGGCCTGCACCTCGCACACCAACAGAAATACGCCAATTCTTGGGTTTGGCGGGTTATTACAGACGGTTTATCAAAGACTTCTCAAAGATTGCACAGCCACTTACATTACTGACACAGAAAGGTGTTGCTTACCGTTGGAGTGATACACAGGATACAGCGTTTCAGCATTTAAAGGATAGACTTTGTAGCGCACCTATCCTCTCATTGCCTGAAGGCACGGACGATTTTGTAGTTTACTGTGATGCATCTATCCAAGGTCTTGGATGTGTGTTGATGCAGCGGGATAAAGTTATTGCTTATGCTTCGCGCCAACTTAAGATTCACGAACGGAATTACACTACGCACGATTTAGAGCTTGGAGCTGTTGTTTTTGCACTCAAGATATGGCGACATTACCTGTATGGCACCAAGTGCACCATCTACACCGATCACAGGAGCCTCGAATATATTTTCAAGCAGAAAGACTTGAACATGCGACAACGTCGATGGGTCGAGTTACTGAACGATTACGAATGTGCTATAAAGTATCATCTGGGCAAAGCCAATGTGGTGGCCGACGCCCTCAGTCGAAAGGATACTATACCTAGACGTGTACGAGCGTTGCAACTCACTATTCAGTCTAGTCTTCCTTCACAGATACGAGATGCTCAGGTAGAAGCATTGAAACCGGAAAATGTCAGGGCTGAAGCCCTACGCGGCTCAAGACAACGGTTAGAACAAAGGGCAGACGGCGCCTATTATGTAACCGGACGCATCTGGGTCCCACTCTATGGCAACCTACGCGAGCTTGTAATGGATGAAGCTCATAAGTCTCGCTACTCAGTACATCCTGGTTCGGATAAAATGTACCACGACCTCAGAACTACATATTGGTGGCCTAGCATGAAGGCCCACATAGCAACTTACGTTAGCAAGTGTTTGACTTGTGCGAGAGTCAAAGCGGAATATCAGAAACCCTCAGGCCCACTCCAACAACCTGAGATACCACAATGGAAATGGGAGCAAATTTCCATGGATTTTGTTACCGGCTTACCTAGATCTCAGCGCGGAAATGATACTATTTGGGTGATCGTGGATCGACTCACAAAGTCTGCTCACTTCTTGGCTATCAAGGAAACGGATAAGTTCTCCACCCTAGCAGACGTATACCTTAAGGAAGTTGTCTCGAGGCACGGGGTGCCCACATCTATTATCTCTGATCGTGATGCACGTTTTACTTCAGAACTGTGGCAAGCAATGCACAAATCTTTCGGCTCTCGATTAGACATGAGCACAGCGTATCATCCTCAGACAAATGGGCAGTCTGAACGCACTATTCAAACTCTAGAAGACATGCTTCGGGCGTGCGTAATTGACTTTGGCAAGGGCTGGGAAAAGCATCTGCCACTTGTGGAATTTTCATACAACAACAGTTACCACACCAGCATTAAAGCTGCTCCATTTGAGGCATTGTACGGGCGTAAATGCCGATCACCTCTTTGTTGGGCAGAGGTGGGTGACAGTCAGATCACAGGTCCAGAAATGGTAGTTGATACTACTGAAAAGATTGCTCAAATACGACAACGCATGGCGGCAGCACGTGACCGTCAGAAAGTATACGCCGATAAAGACAGGAAAATACTCGAATTTCAAGTTGGGGATCGAGCACTACTCAAAGTTTCACCCTGGAAGGGTGTTGTTCGTTTTGGCAAACGAGGCAAACTCAATCCACGATATGTTGGACCATTTGAAGTCATAGAGAAAATAGGCAAAGTGGCCTACAGACTGAACTTACCAGCTGAACTCAGTGCAGTTCACAACGTCTTTCACGTGTCGAATCTGAAGAAGTTTCAGTCAGATGAGACCCACATAGTTCCTCTGAAGGAGCTCACTATCGACGAACAATTGCATTTCATCGAGGAACCAGTTGAAATCATGGACCGGGATGTTAAGGTCCTCAAGAACACTAGAATACCTCTTGTTCGAGTTCGTTGGAACTCCCGTCGTGGCCCAGAGTTTACCTGGGAACGCGAAGACCAAATGGAACTCAAATATCCCCAGTTGTTCGAAAACAATGCAACTACTACTGAGGCTGAAGCTACTACAGAAGTTCGGGATGAAATCCCAACTCAACGGGGGGATGATGTGACACCCCAGGAAAACCAGTAAACGATAACTTACCTAGCTTCCTCAGTAACCGCATGCTAAATTTCGGGACGAAATTTCTTACAAGTTGGGGATAATGTGACAACTCGAGTTTCCGACTTTCATTTTCGCATTAAGTGCCCGTTGACTTTGACTGTGTAGTTGTTTGACTTGTTTAACTTGTAACTGTATACGTTATTTTGTAATGAACGCATTGTGGTTGCATGATTTTGTGTTTGGCTGTATATCATGAAACACCTGTTGAAAACTTAAACTGTTTAAAACATGAAAGGACCCGACGAAACAGACTGTTTCGTCATATACATCCCGGCGAAACTGATGTGTTTCGCCATCAAGCAACTCGACGAAACAGTGTGTTTCGCCATAGAACTTCACGACGAAACTGATGTGTTTCGTCGGCCCACAGATTCGCAAAGCCCATTAAGGGCCCAGAACGGTAATTCGTGTATATTAACGTAAACCGACTTCCTGTTTCACACTTTTAACAAAAATAGAAACCCTAGAACTCCCCCTTTTGAAAAGGCGATAACCATCTTCAACCATCATCTTTCTCTCTCGAATCCTCCCGTGTTCATCCCGGATATCTCGGTTAGTGCGTGCTCGTCTAATCGGTTTCTTTGTCCTTTGATTTCTTTATACATGTTGTGTATATGCTTGATTTCTGGGTTATAGGAGTATATGTGTATGATGAATACTTAGGGTTTCATAAAACTCTCGATGATTATGCATGATTAGCGGGTATGCATAGAGTATGGATTTTATGAGTGTTGTTTTGTGATGGTTACATGATTTTATTGATGATGATGATGATATGATCCTTGTTTCATTGATGGTTCGGTTGTGATGCATAGATTTATGATTAGTAACATAAGACTCATTATATTGAGCGAGGATTGAATGATTTATGTATGATATTAACTGTACGATCTTCGTATGATTGTTGGCGGCTGTTAGAATGACTAGGGTTTATGTGTAATTCAGAACTGCTGTAACTGATGTCTACGAAACAGACATCCGACGAAACAGAACTTTCGGCGAAACAGAGTGTGTTTCGCCAAGGGCAGTCGACGAGACAGAACTTTGTTTCGCCAAAAGAGTAATCGACGAAATTGAATTCTGTTTCGCCAATTAAGACCACGACGAAACAGAACGTGTTTCGTCAAATGTGTGTTTCGCCAACTTATGTGTTTCGTCAATATCTGTGTTTCGCCAACATGCGTGTTTTCGCCGAATAGCTGATCTGTGCAGGAACTTGAGTTAAATTCTGTTAAATGCTAACTGGAATATTTGACTGCTGTTAAGTGTAACCATCTGGTATATGATTGTGATTACGTGCTACATGTTTATACGTGCGAACAACTTGAATGCAAACTGATTATGTATACGTGCATACCTTAGGACGTGATTGATTAACCGTGAGCACATACTTAGCATACCGAGCGAAACAAGGTGAGTTCACACTTCTACCAAGGCATGGGATTCCCGGGGTTGGGAATGGGTTGATTGATTGTTTATGTTTAAGAGTTATTGAAATTACATACCATTGGCCTCGGGAGAGGAAGGTCAATGGTAGATACTACTAGACTAATGATACATATACTTCTCTTCGCAAACATGCCTGGAATGGCCGCGAACTATACTAGAACGATCTTCGCAAACATGCCTGGAATGGCCGCGAACTATACTTTAATCTTCGCAAACATGCCTGGAGGGCCGCGATACAAATATAACTAGTCTATAAAACATGGGAAACCCCCACTAAACTTCGCAAACATGCCTTGAGGGCCGCGATGCTATTACAAACGATTTACGAAATGAACATTATAACTAAATAACCAACTGTGAACTCGCTCAACTAGTTGTTGACTCTCTGTTACATGCCTTGCAGGACCATAGGTACTTTTGGAGCTTGCACGGGAGGCACAGTCGTTGTGGACATGGATCGTGAATGTGATGTTAAACATTATAACATTTTGTACTTAAACTTATGTTGGGTTTTACTTTAAATGCTTCCGCTACACACTTGTTTATATTTGGTTTTGTAAACACCTATCGTATTGATGAATGACTTTTGATATGAATATACTTATGTTCAATATGATTGGTGGCTTGATCCTGGTCATGTCACGCCTCCAAGCGGTGGTACTCCGCGTGTGGAATTTGGGGGTGTGACATTATAATTGGACCAAATATTCAGCACTAGGCCGACAAACATAATGGGCTAAACCTACTTGATTGTAATTGGACCACATGAATGGACTTGACTTAGCAAAGCATGGCTGTGTTGGGTTTTGTACATGTTTATCAAAGCTAATTTTATCCGAATAAAATTAAAACGCAGCGGAATAAGGATTTAAAACATGTTACTTTACAAGATTTAAAACTCTTTTAAATGCAAAAACCCAAAACCGGATCCATATATGACATACATGCTATCAAAATACAACCATAGGGTGTTTGAGAGTTCAACCTTTCTTTGGAGCATGGAGATGGAAGATGATGATGAATCTTGAATGGTAGCTTCCAAACGAGAAAGCCTCAAGCTAGTATACCCGAAAGCTCCAACAAACACCTTGAGATTGCTAGGATTTCTACACTTGAAGCTCACAAAATTCCTCTAAAATTCAGCTCTTGGCCGAAATTATTAGAGAGAAAAAATGGAGTTTTGCAACTTGAAAAAACTAGTGATTTTGGTGAGAGAAGATGTCTTGTGTTTTTACAAAATCAAGTCCCAATCAAATGAGATTATTTTGCATGAAAAATAAGTGGAGGAAACCCTCTTGGGAAGACCACCAAGGGCCGGCCCTATGGGGTATTTTGCCACCCAAAATTTCAAATTTTTATTAAAATTTAATCTTGTAATTATTTTATAACCTTTTATAAAATATAACATAACATCTTTCAAGATTTTATGCAACATCTCACAATGTTTTATAATGTTATTTAACCCATTAAATAACAAGATAAAATATTCTCTCAAAATAAATTATCCATATAATTTATTAGTTTCTCAAGTGCAATTATTTAGAAAACCAATTTCTAAATATTGTAAGTGTTAGTATTTATTTGTTTGATCATATCATAAATAAATATTATAGGTGTTTGTCTAGCTTGTTATTGGGTATGACCCGACTTGGATCATAACGTACTAGCCACATCAATTTAATATGTGTCTTGGGCATACAGAGTCCAACAATCTCCCACTTGCACAAGATACATAGAAGATTGATGCAAGCAGTAAATTACGCCTAACAACGGTTTACTACCCCTAATACGTATGACGAAGTGCCATTCAATAACATCATCCCCTTCAAGTCCCTTACTTGAAAATGATTTAGGTGAATCTATCATTTATCCTTTCGTTACAGATGTCATGTCAAATCCAGAGACACAGTGTGATCATTCTCTGTTGATTTAACTTAAGCAGGCCTTAGACATCTTACTCTCAACGAATAAGAGGAACAAATCCCTTCTTGACTACATACGTCTCTCACAATCACCTCGTACCATACCTGAGCTTAGTCTTATGTACTATCTTATTACAGACAGCGAAGAACTAAGTCAAGGCATAATATTTGGTGAATATCAAGACCCAATATGTATCTCAGGTCAGAGGATACTATGATATTCGCCTTTGCTCAAATTTACTTATGATCAATCAATGATTCCATGCAGTAACATTTGAGAGCGGGTCAGTCCAATATTTGTATCCCACAAATATCTATGAACTTTGGCAGCAACACTTTGCCCTATATTCATACCTAATGAATATCCACCAATCCAAGTTCATAATAGTCTTACATTCATATTTGTTCCCACAAGTATGATCGACTACGGACATTTAGAATAATTAATTTATTCACAGATTTAAACATGCTAAAATGGAACATAACTCAAAATACCATAATAGAGTTAAAATAACAATTGTTCCAATATCCAAATACAAAATAGATCAAATCCAATCACTAGAATACCGAAGTCCTAAGGCACAAGTATGACCCTCATGTTTTGGCCGTTCAAGGAGCTTCGTGAGTGGATCCGCAATGTTTTGATCGGTGTGAACTTTGCGAATACATATCTTTCCTTTTTCAACTTCATCCCTTATGTAGTTGAATCTCCGCTCAATGTGCCTAGTCTTTTGATGTGCACGAGGTTCCTTGATTTGAGCAATCGCACCCTCGTTATCACAAAAGATCTCTAGGGGGTCTTGAATGGTAGGGACTACCCCTAGGTCGGCAATGAACTTCTTTAACCACGCAGCTTCTTGTGCTGCCAATGAGGCGGCGATGTATTCTGATTCTGTAGTGGACAATGCTACAACATCCTGCTTCGAGCTCTTCCAAGAGACTGCAGCTCCATTCAAAATGAAGACATACCCAGATTGTGATCGAGAACCATCTCGATCAGTTTGGAAACTCGCATCCGTGTAACCTTTTACAACGAGTTCCTCTTCACCAGATCCATATATTAGAAACATATCCTTAGTCCTCCTAAGGTATTTCAATATGCTCTTAACAGCCATCCAATGACTGTTACCTGGATTTTGCTGGTATCTACTTGTCATGCTTAAAGCGCATGACACGTCCGGTCTTGTGCATATCATTGCATACATTATGGATCCTATAGCAGACGCATATGGGATTCCTTTCATTCTTTCTTGCTCATCCTTTGAGCTTGGACATTGAGTCACATTCAATATTGTCCCCTTTTGAATAGGTACCAAACCTTTCTTAGAGTTCTCCATCTTGAACCTTTTCAAGACCTTGTCAATGTATGCACTTTGGTTTAAACCTATCAAGCGCCTAGATCTATCCCTATAGATCTTTATTCCCAAAATATAGGCAGCTTCTCCAAGATCTTTAATGGAAAAACATCTTCCAAGCCATGCTTTTACACCTTCCATGGTTGGAATGTCATTTCCAAATAGTAGAATGTCATCGACATACAATACTAAGAAAGTGACGGTGCTCCCACTAGCTTTCTTATACACATAAGCTTCATCCCCGTTCTTGATGAACCCAAAATTCCTAATTTCTTCATCAAAACGGTGATTCGAACTTCTCGATGCTTGTTTCAATCCATAGATTGATTTCTTTAACTTGCACACTTTGTTAGGATGTTTTGGATCGACAAAACCTTCAGGCTGAACCATATAGACATCTTCATCAAGATATCCATTGAGGAAAGCCGTTTTGACATCCATTTGCCAAATCTCATAGTCATAATATGCAGCTATGGCAAATAATATCCTAATCGACTTTAGCATTGCCACTGGCGAGAAGGTCTCATCATAATCAACCCCTTGAGTTTGAGTGAAACCTTTTGCTACAAGTCTCGCTTTATAAGTATCCAAGTTACCATGCATATCTGTTTTCTTCTTGAAAACCCACTTACTTCCAACTACTTTGGTGTTAAGAGGTGGCACAACCAATTCCCAAACTTGGTTGTCATACATGGATTGCATCTCTACGTTCATAGCCTCAAGCCATTTGTCGCAATCGGATTTCGACATTGCATCATGGTATGTGGTTGGTTCATCTGAATCTACCACATAGCATCCATCCATGAAAAATCCATATCTTTCAGGTGGATTACTAATTCTACCAGATCTGCGAACGTTTTGTGTATGTTGATCAACCATTTGATCATTTTCAACAACCTCTTGTTGAGTGCTAGTATCAACCAAACGTGTATCGGCTTGTGGTTCTTGATCCTCATCAAGTTCCACTGTTCTACTAGTTCCTTCCATAAGGAACTTATCCTCCAAGAACTTACCCTTTCGAGCAACAAATACCTTTTGCTCTGTTGGATCGTAGAAATAATATCCTATATCATCTTTAGGATATCCTACGAAGATACACTTAATGGATCGTACTTCTAACTTGTTTGGGGTGTATTGCTTCACATAAGCATCACAACCCCATACCTTCAAATATGATAATGATGGAACCGTTCCATGCCATATTTCAAAAGGTGTCTTATCCACTTTCTTGGTTGGGGCCATATTTAATATACGAGCCACGGAGAGCAAAGCGTAACCCCAAAATGATAGAGGCAGTGTGCTTCTAGCCATCATCGATCGAACCATATCCAATAGAGTTTGATTCCTCCTCTCAGACACACCATTATGTTGTGGTGTTCCAGGTGGTGTAAGTTGTGAGATGATCCCACAACTCCTAAGATGATCTTGAAAAGCATCACTTAGGTATTCACCTCCTCTATCGGAACGAAGAACTTTGATTGTCTTGGTGAGTTGATTTTCTACTTCGTTTTGGAAGATTTTGAACGTTTCAAAAACTTCATCTTTGTGTCTTAACAAGTACACATAACCATAACGACTGAAGTCGTCGGTAAAAGTTACGAAGTATCTTTCACCATTCCTAGTCATTGGCTTAAAAGGACCACATACATCCGAATGTATGATGCCTAATAAGTCTTTTGCCCTTTGGTTTGTGCCACTAAAGGGTTTCTTGGTCATTTTACCTTGTAAACAAGATTCGCATGTATCAAATGAACCAATTTCATTTGTTTCCAAAAGACCATTCTTTTGAAGTGTTTGCATGCGATTTCTGTTTATATGACCAAGACGACAATGCCAAAGATAGGTCTCATTCAAATCCATTTTGAGTTTCTTGGTGTTTGCTTGGTACATCGAATTATCAAATGATGTATTATCATGAACCAATTCATAAATACCATTTGAAGGCGTAGCTTTAAAGTAGAACATGTCATTCATCAAAGCATAAATTTCATTGTTCACAAACTTCAAATCAAATCCATATTGTCTTAAAAGGGAAACAGAAATAATGTTCCTAGTCAAACTAGGAGCATACAAAACATTTTTCAAACAAATTTCCAAACCACTTGGAAGTTTTAAAACATAGTCTCCTTGGGCTTCAACTTGAACCTTCGCTCCATTGCCCATGAAGAGACTAGTGTCTCCCTTCTTGTAATGCTTATTTCTTTTGAACCCCTGCAACGAATTGCAAATATGAGTTCCACATCCGGTATCTAATACCCATGTGTTAGAAGAAATAACATTTAGATCAATATGTATCATAAAGATTGTACCTGAGGTTTGCCCTGCATCCCTCTTGTTTTTCAACTCTTTGAGATAGGTTGGACAATTCCTTTTCCAATGTCCTATCTCTCCACACTCAAAGCATGGATCGCTCATTGCAACCTTTGCCTTCTTCTCTTTTGGTTTTGATGGTTCTGCTTTAGCCTTTCTTTTTCCCTTCCCTTTGACGTGCCCCTTCCCTTTGGAAACATTTGCCTTGGAGTCGGAGTGATGTCCCTTCTTGCCTCCCTCATTGATCGTTAGAACGGGTAAAGCCTTTTTACCCATTCCCGCTTCGGCCGTTTTTAGCATTGCATGAAGCTCACCAATGCTCTTGTCCCACCCATTCATGTTATAGTTCATAACAAAGCTCTCAAATTTCTTTGTTAAAGAGTTGAGGATCAAATCCGTAGCCAACTCTTTAGAGACAGGGACAATTGAGCCTTTCGAGGCGATCAATGTGGCTTTTCATTTTTAGGACGTAAGATGAGACCGATTGGGTTTCCTCCATTCGACATGCATGAAGCGCTCGAACCGTTTCGAAGCGTTCTACCCTTGCTTGTTGTAGGAACATTTCCTTCAATTGGGTAATCATGTCGTATGCCCCATGATGTTCAAAGTCCTTTTGAATCTCGGGAATCATAGTTCCCAACATGAGGCAAGAGGCTTGCATGGAGTCCTCGGTATATTTAACCCAATCATTGTAGGCTTCTACATCTTCCTCGTCAGGTTGATCGGGAATAGGATCGTCCAACACATAGGATATTTTCTCTTGCTTGAGAACAATTCTCAAGTTTCGAAACCAATCCATGAAGTTGTTATGGTTGAGACGATCCTTTTCAAGGATGGTTCTTAGTGATAGGTTACGGACGGTTTGGTTAATCGGGTTTGCATTGTTAGCGGCCATCTACAAAATTTAACAAAGTTCAATTTTAGTATTTTCGATATTATTAAAATTTTAATCATTAATACCCTTTTAACGTCTCATAGACAATTAATAATTAAAATCTAGAATCCAACGTTACATTTAAATATTGGTTAGGTGACCTTTATCCCATTATTTAAATTAACAAGGTAGTCAACGTTTGACAATTGCAACCCTTTGCAACTTCTAGCTATATGGGATCGGTTAAACATCTTTATGTTTAGTTGGCATGTTTAATCCCATCAACACCTTTGTTCTCCATGCTTCGGTGACCCTAAGTTCATGGTTTCCAAATCAAGTCGTCCAACTTACACACACGTGTGAGTTTATACACATAAGTGGTTAGGTGACCTTTATCCCACAAACATGGTAAACCCACCTCAAATATACAAGTTTCCTCAAATGTGGTTAGGTGACCTTTATCCCACAAAGAGTTCCCAAGTAATTTGAGTGTTGTATAAAAGGATGGTGTTTGACTTGTTTTATAAAAGGGATTTTTATTTTTCAAAATTCTAGTTTAGAA
This sequence comes from Helianthus tuberosus, assembly GCA_030545235.1. Classification (NCBI taxonomy): domain Eukaryota; kingdom Viridiplantae; phylum Streptophyta; class Magnoliopsida; order Asterales; family Asteraceae; genus Helianthus; species Helianthus tuberosus. The sequence continues at coordinate 114,479,551 of CM060452.1, read as the reverse complement.
AAATTTTATGTACCATATATTTGCATGCATTCAAATCAATGGTACTTTAGTGAAAACAAATTTTCAAGGTTCTTTTAATAAAACCCATTTTATTATAAAATCATTAATTTTTTTTATAAACCTTTTATTAATTGTTTTAATGATTTTGTAAGAACCAATTTTAAGCTTGTTACGGGTTATTAGTTGTTAAGTATGCATATCCAAATATCATCCAAACAACCATAAATAAAATATAACCATACAAGCACACAACACATATGTTAAAAGGTGCATAACCATAGCCAACTATTTTGACCACACTTGTTAGCCGAAACAAGTGTGTCAAAAGGTCCTTCCTAAAGGGTGAATATGGACACAAGAAAAGGTGTCGGTGAACTCCCACTTAATCCCGCATCCAAATGCTTCAAGTCTTCATCTTGTGTTGTGATTTCTTCACATTCTTTGAGCTTCCAAATGTCTTTTAAATTCAGCTCCAAACTCCTTTGGACTTCAAAAATGTGTTTTGGTTATTGGGCTAAAATCCCGTTAGGAACTATGAAGTCCTTTTTGCCCGAAATTGGCAAAAACCAAAACCGCATTTTTGTATGCATCTTCTTTTACATAAAAGTATCCTAATACATTTTTCTAGTAAAATAAATGCATCTAATCTATTTACTTACATACCATATGAAAATAAATAAAATACATATTTTTACAAATGGAAGACAAAATAATAATTATTACAACTCATTGAATAATTATCTAAAATCACAAACACAAACATATTCATACAAGGTCATGGCTAGGTTATGAACACCAAAATATATATATCCAAATATATATAAACTTCAAGAGCAAAATGGTTTCCTTTTACAACCTACATTTTTCGGCCAAGAATGAAAAACCGAAAATTGTGGGTTTTTGTCCAAACAAAATAAATCATCCATATGATATAATTTTTTTCAAGATTCCTTTATGCATGTAGGAAATAAATCTTGAAAAATAAAAGGAGAACCATGGTCAAAACTTTCGGCCATAGGGTTTAACCAAACCCAAAACCCGAAAATTTTAAATCCAATGAAGCATGCACTCATATAAGCGGCTCTAGATGCCATTGTTGGGTTTTGTACATGTTTATCAAAGCTAATTTTATCCGAATAAAATTAAAACGCAGAGGAATAAGGATTTAAAACATGTTACTTTACAAGATTTAAAACTCTTTTAAATGCAAAAACCCAAAACCGGATCCATATATGACATACATGCTATCAAAATACAACCATAGGGTGTTTGAGAGTTCAACCTTTCTTTGGAGCAAGGAGATGGAAGATGATGATGAATCTTGAATGGTAGCTTCCAAACGAGAAAGCCTCAAGCTAGTATACCCGAAAGCTCCAACAAACACCTTGAGATTGCTAGGATTTCTACACTTGAAGCTCACAAAATTCCTCTAAAATTCAGCTCTTGGCCGAAATTATTAGAGAGAAAAAATGGAGTTTTGCAACTTGAAAAAACTAGTGATTTTGGTGAGAGAAGATGTCTTGTGTTTTTACAAAATCAAGTCCCAATCAAATGAGATTATTTTGCATGAAAAATAAGTGGAGGAAACCCTCTTGGGAAGACCACCAAGGGCCGGCCCTATGGGGTATTTTGCCACCCAAAATTTCAAATTTTTATTAAAATTTAATCTTGTAATTATTTTATAACCTTTTATAAAATATAACATAACATCTTTCAAGATTTTATGCAACATCTCACAATGTTTTATAATGTTATTTAACCCATTAAATAACAAGATAAAATATTCTCTCAAAATAAATTATCCATATAATTTATTAGTTTCTCAAGTGCAATTATTTAGAAAACCAATTTCTAAATATTGTAAGTGTTAATATTTATTTGTTTGATCATATCATAAATAAATATTATAGGTGTTTGTCTAGCTTGTTATTGGGTATGGCCCGACTTGGATCATAACGTACTAGCCACATCAATTTAATATGTGTCTTGGGCATACAGAGTCCAACAGGCTGGCAATTTAATCTAGTATTTCATTGGCATTGAGCAGTGTAATCACATGGGGGCTGCTAGGATTTATTAACAAACGAGTTTAGTCGCATTCCTTTATGGGCTGACTTATGTTAAGAATCACATGATTGTTGGGCCGTAGACTTTGGACAGTGCCCGGATCATATATTGTGATGTGTGAATACAGAAAGCCGAGTGGTTACATTTCATTAGTTAGTAAGGGTTCATATTATAAATTAACGAACGCATGAATAGTCTGCTAAGTATGACTTGGTACTTGTACACGTAATGAAATTAGATGAGTACAGATGTAACTGACTGTTCCGTGAATGTCGTAACTTGTGTGATGCTTGATTTCTTGTAAGGACTGTGTGGCTTTATGTGTGAGTTTGTATGAAATGCGTATGCGAAATGTATGGTTGAGTGCCATAAAAACTGACTATTACTGGAACTGATATTAGGATTTGATTGATCCACGGTGAATAAATAACTTAAACATACCGAGCAAATCACAGGTGAGTTCACTGCTCTTTTCCAAGCATGCATCCCGGGAAGGGATATCGGGTAACGTTCCAGGGAGGAATGCAGGTTAATGGGATGTTTGTTATTACTTAGTTTCTATTATGTAAGACCCCCTACATCTACCGATTGTTGCCGGGAAGGCAACGAGGTATTTAGTTGATAGCGCTATTAGGATTGGCACCCTCACACCGTGCCGAAATGACGGGCGTGAACTAATTACCTTGACCACTTGACCAATGCCTAGATAGAGGCATTGGGGTTGGGCATTCACATTGTGTATATATAAGACCCCTTACATCTACTCAAGGTTATTAGTTGAGCTAATTACCTCGACCACATGACCAATGCCTTGATAGAGGCATTGGGGTTGGGCATTCATATCTTGTAGCCATTCGGTAATCGAGTAATAACAACATCAAAACATCAAAACAACGAAACATCAAATCAGCAAATCATCTTATTAAACTGTTTTACACATGTGGCTGGTAACTAAACTCGGTAACAAAACTTTGAACTCACCAGCGTAGTCTGACACACTTGTTTGCATGCTTGTAGGTCGTTAGCTGTTACGCATTTGGACTTGCTGTCTGGAGTAGCTGGAGTGGGCATGGTCTTACTGAACACGATTATCTATTTGGTTTATTGATACATTACTTTAGTTCTCAAAATTGGTTAACATTGCTTCCGCTGATTACTTTGGTTTTCATTTAAACTTACAGACAGTATTTTATTTTCAATCAAGTACTTTATCATTTTATTGAATGAGTTTGATATAATTAGTGGCTCGTTGTTGGATCGTCGCACTCTTAATAGGGACATACCCTAGGTGGGAATTTGGGGGTGTGACACTCTACATAATATCAATACATAGAGCACATATTAACATATTTAGGTTGTGGGTGTTTCGAATATTATACAAGGTTCCAAATGAAAACATATTATTAATACCCAACACAATATCAATATATAAACATATTTTAACATACACACTTGCAAGGCACACCAAAATAGTCATATAAATCACAATACGATTTATCGTCATACAAACGTGTACGGTTATGAACAAACACATCGTGCCAACAAACAATCTAACAATTAACGTGCAATAATACGAAGATGGAATCTCAGAAACTCGAGTTGTCACAATCTCGAGTCGCAACCAAATTGGTCTCGAGTCCCCTGATATGCATGCCTGGTCTTGAGTAGTCACCGAGTGGTCTCGAGTCGAAATCTTAGGCGAATCCACTGGTCTCGACTCGCCACCACTGTGGGATCTTTCCAGAACCTTATTCATTTGTACGAACCAACCAAAATTCCTTAACATGTTTTATCATGCCGTACAGTCATCAATTCAGATCAAACCAACATATTTCAAATATTTTCGACATCATTCAAACGATTCATCAGCAACATCATATATTTTTTTTTGAACAGTTTGTCATTAATATTTATACACATCCAAGATTACAAGAAACACAATGGCACACATATATACTAGACAAGAATAGTGTCAAATTCTTATGATCAAATAGAAATATTCAAACACATCAGTTAACTATCATAAACATACCATCACAACCAATATCACCAACAAATCAAACTAATAATTCATCACAGCTCCTATTAATCATTCACTACTCCAAATCTCTGATTTTACAGTGAGAACACACACTTTCAAGTATATATATGTTTATGGTTAGCAACACCTTCATGTATCATCTAAATCAGTATTGAATTATTCAAGACGGATTATAGTGGCAGCGGTTGCTTACTTTGTTTGGCAAGAGCGAAATGCTAGATTGTTTAGAAATCAAACGAGACCCCCGGATGAGATTATTGCTACGATCTTACAGACGATTCGATACAAGCTTATGGGAGTTAAGTTGAAGAACACGGATAGAGTCAGAAGATTTCTAGAAGTGTGGGATATTCATGGAGACGCTATGCTTGATGATGGAGGCTAATAGATTATTCCTATTTGAGTTTCTTATTTTCTAGATTATACTCTAGTTGTTTGTTTGATTGTTTTATCTCGTTTCTTTGTTTGATGTGCTTCGGCTTGTTTACTATCATGGGGGTATGTCCCATGTTAGAACTAGTATGGGTTTTCCATACTACTTGTTCTTTTGAGTATGTGAATATATAGAATCACCGGGGTAACCCTTTACCCAAAAAAAAAACACCTTCATGTATCAATTCTATTTCATGACAAGTTTCCTTCAACACCCAAAACAGTTTGCACATGTCTGGTGAATGTCCTAACTATCACTATTATCTTTCATGAATTTACAATTATGTTACCAATTCTACACACAAGACAGCCTATTTTAAATTTTCATATACACAAAACGGATTAGCAGCTATAAAGGTTAATATCAGTTTACATATTCAATTTTTCATAAATGCCAAACATGTTCTAGCCATTCCAAACACCGAACATATGATATATATAAACAAAACTAACAAAGCTCACACTAACATTCACAGACCAAGGGTAAACAAACACAGGGGGGGTATCAACTGACCAAAGGTTCCGATACAAAGAGAAATGCATGCTTCCACGGCCACTGTGCACAAGCCGGAGCTCCAAGGTCCAAACTCGAGCCTGAAGAAAGCCCGTTCCGCCGCCGCACTCGGTGGTATTGTCGCCGGAAATCACGATCGCTACCACCGAGCTACTCGTCGGACCGAGTTGCTTAGTCGCCGCATTCCGACAGCCGGAGTTCTCTGTTTCTTTGAGTTTTCTGCAATCGCCGCACCACCAAGGAGTGGTGGTCGGCTCCCGCTCCTCAGCAGCTCTCTCTCTCTCTCTCTCTCTCTTGCAAAGGTGTATGTAAAAGGAGTGGTGGCCGGTTGACGTGTGGGTGGGGTGTTGACAGAAGGATAAGAGGGGGTGTTCTGATGAAGGTGAGTGGCCGGAGAAGGCAGCCGGAAAAGCTCCGGTCGCCGGAGTAACAGGGGAATGAGGGGTGTGTGTGTGAGAGGGCGTGTGCGGCTCCAATTGTTTGTGGGTTAGGGTTTTGTCCAAAAATGAAGGGGGTGGGGTTTCGGATGATTAAATAGTGTAAGGTTTAGGTTAGTTAGGTTGGGCCTAGCCCAAGTGTGTGGGTTCACCTAATACTACCTAACACACGGTTTAAATTACAAACAGTTATTTTATGTCTGATTCGTGTTATCCATTGGACAATTTGTATTTCTCGTTGCGTATTTATTAATAATGAAAATAACAATAATAATAATAGTAATAATAATAATAATAACAATAATAATAATAATAATAACAATAATAATAATCACAGGCTCGTCTCTCGACGTTCAGGATCAAGGGTTCGAGTTGTCACATATAAGCGGCTCTAGATGCCATTGAAGGGATTTTAACATGTTTATCAAAGTAATTTCATCCATATGAAATAAAAACGCAGCGGAAATAATATTTAAAACATGTTACTTTTAAGATATAAATTTCATTTAAAAGCAAAATCCCAAAACCCGGATCCATATATGAAAATGCATACCTTCAAGAGTAGAAGGCCTCAAGCTTGTATACCCCAAGCTTGCAACAAACACTACGATTGTAGCTAGGATTTCAACACTTGAGATCAAAAACCGAACACTTGAGAAACACCTATGATGACCGATTTTTAGAGAGAGCAAAACACAAGTCTTACTTCTTCTTGCATTTGTCATCTAAGTATTTATAGAACCATGAGAGAGAATTGCCACCCACCTTGACCAATCATGTGCCAACTTACACATGCAAGTGCATGAAACCTCATTGGACCAAAATGGTCTTGGTTAGACCACCCAATCAAATCTCCCCTAGCTTATGACAATTGCATGTCATCCCATTGGACAAAATATTTCTTGGAAAGGCACATGGGGGGGGGGGGGGGGGCACTAGGGATTTTTATAAAAAAAATACAAATTTCTTTTATAAAATTTTATGTCTTGGTTTATATTTATAACATTTATAAATATAATACTACATAAATGCAAGACTTTATACAACCCTTTAAAATGTTATTTAACCCATTAAATAACAAAATAAAATATTCTCTCAAACTAAATTATCCATATAACTTATTGGTTTCTCAAGTGTAATTATTTAGAACACCAACTTCTAAATATTGTAAGTGTTAATATTTATTTGTTTGATCATATCATAAATAAATATTTAAGTGTTTGTCTAACTTGTTATTGGGTATGACTCGACTTGGATCATAACGTACTATCCACATCAATTTAATATGTGTCTTGGGCATACAAAGTCCAACAGGAACTTCATGATAGTTCATGTGTCAACGTCCGTTGTCATTACTCGCGGAATGGAACGGCGTTAGATGAAATAACAATTGAGAGAATTTGTAAAAATAACAACTGGAGGGGCACCTTTAAGAAGAGTACTTCATCTTCCTTGTTTGGACAAAAGTGTCGTCAATCATGATTTGCATGAGCCACAGCGACCTCGTCCCACTAATGGAGTTGTTGTCCAAGGCTTCCACCTTCGCCTCATTGTCACTACTGAAGTCAGGCATCTCAGCATCCGCGAGAAAGCACCATCTTCCACGGGATCAATGCTTTATGGTCTTACTTAGGAACCACGTTCGCCATAAGCTCCGCAATAGACGTGAGGCGATATTCTCATGGAAGATGTATTGTATAAAATATAATATGTTATGTTATGTTTTGAAATAGAGTATCATGTCTTTGTGTAAAAGATGTCGTGTCTTAACCATGTTATGCGTGTCAAGGATGACAATGGAATTCGAAGTCGAAGGCATTTTGTTTTTGCCAAATATTTCATGCAACATATATATGAACAACCTATATATATAATCATGTAAAATCCTATCAATCAAGGAGCTCTATCTTGTATATGCTGAACTTGTAAACTGTTTATAACGTGTAAACTGATAATGTAATGTATTGTAGGCACATAGTATATTAATGTATTGTGTCTATTTCTCATAGACTTCATGTGACAACCCGAATAAACAAGGTCAGCACTACTCGAATTCCACAATCGTTAGCGTGTATCTCTGTGGTTGCTTACCTGTCGCGTGCATTATTAAATGTCTTTGTGTGTATAGTGTTTTCAAGAAATCAAGTTGCGAGTAATTGGGTAAATTAATATATTGGGAAATTAATATATTGGGACACTAACCGACTCAGACCGCGGAATTTACGTGACACTTGTGGGCCTATAGTTGTGTCGAGTGTATGATTGGGCCGCACCCCAAAACCTGTGAAGCCCGAGGCTTTGCTAAATCGCTTTGACAACCCAAGTGTATGGGCTTAAGCCCAATTTGGCTAGATTGAAACCGGCCCCTAAACCCTTATCATTTGTAATACACGTATCATATTCCTGTTAGCTAATAACTCTAAAATAAAACCCTAGCATTCTTTGTTTCCTTCCTCCTGAGAACATCGGCAGTCACTTTCATTCTGCGAAATGGTGTCTCTCAACCGAACATAACCCCTTCGCCCTACATCACAAGGTCAGTGCTTATTATTATTTTGATTCGGGTTCTTTGGTTATGTATGGTTTGTGTCGATAGGGGTTAATTGATGTGGATATTGTGATTTGCCAATAATACGATCCATCTTCTTGGTTTAACTGTTACTACATATTAGTGATTATAATGAAAGTAGTTGAGTTGGAGCCCGTGATGTTATGTGATTTTATTGTAAAGAATGATTATTGGAAATCTCATGAACCTTAATCTCTTAAATGAAGCATATGCATTAAGATCTACATGACTGATTATTGGTTCTGTTGGACACTCGATGATATACATATGGATGCATACATGCTACTTTTGAATTGTTAGAGTTATAACCATGCGTATGAACATTAGTAATTAACTGATGATGTGATTATATTATGGTTATATATATATATATATATATATATTAGTGCATGAGATTTAAGAACATCATAGGGTTTGGATGCAAGCTAACATGGACCCACTAATTATTGAAATACTTGACATCTAGTAATATGTGAATTCAATTGATTTTAACGCACCATCTGACAACAAGGATGTCTAATTGGACCAAACCTATTAAACCCTTATCTCTTGAATTAATTGTCATCACATGCAACACTTAGCTGGACCTGAAACTAATTGGGTCGCACCTTAATTGGAATGACGTTATGGGCTGCCAAGTGTTGTTAGTCTAGTATGTTTGCGGTATGAAATTACTCGTGACCCAAATGTGTAATGTGTGTAAAGAATATGTGATATCATGAAGTATGTTACTACTTGGATTGTATGATTTACGGTCAAACTTGCATGATGATGTACGTATGTTACATGCTGTGATGTATTGTTGCGTTACATGATCCATTGTTGCGACTTGCATGATGATATGTAATTTATGTGTACGCTACTTGTGTATTGAATGTGGAATACGTAATTCATGTGTATACGAAACTGATTTGTCATTGGTAACTACATTAGGGTTTGGTTGACCAACTTGGAATGGGTAAAGTAACTTGTTAAATACCGAGCAAATCTAAGGTGAGTTCACTACTTTGAGCATGCATCCCAGTGGTTGGGGACAGTCAGTGGGTATCCCGTGGAGGGATAAGTCTTTTGGGTAAAAACGGGTATATTGGTTAATATTCTCACCTATCATTCTTGTAAGTCCCTTATCGGGTATTAGTTGGTAGCGCTACTTAGGTTTGGCACCCTCACACCGCTCCTGGATAGGACGGATGTGAACTAATGACCCAGTCGGGCCCAGTACTAGATAGGAGTACGTGGGAAGGGCAGTCATGTATTTCAGGAGCCGTCTTGTTCAGAAATGAGATATTAACAATATTACTTGCATTTGTCAGTGAACTGTTTTACATACAACTGGTAACAAACGTTTTCTAAAACTGTGAACTCGCCAGCTTTGTCTGATACACTTGTTACATGCTCGCAGGTCGTTAGGTACTTGGGAACAGGAACTTGCTGGCTGGAGGGCGTGAGTGGTCATGGTTGCATTGATGGGTTTATTTATCAAACATTTATTTACTATGGTTGTTTGGAAAGTATTTACATTATGTTACGTTAACGCTTCCGCTGAACTTGATGGTTTTCGAAGTACTTATGTTTGGATTTTATTACTATTAAATGATGAAACTTTATTTTAAACTTATGGATTCAATGTAATTGGTGGCTCATTACTAGTGGTCACACGCCTAACAGGGACACTCTCTAAGTGGTAATTTGAGGGTGTGACACTTCACCCATGGAAATGTCCTCGCTTGATTTATGTGAAGTGAATTTTTGTTGTAGTGGACCTTGAAAAATGTTTATGCAATGAAAACCTTTTGACCTGCCCAATTTTATTTATAATCTGTTCAACATGAACAAGAGGTTTTCGTGAGAGGTCCCTAGTGATTGTAGACTTACACTCGAGAAGAATCCTTGTTCAATACAATTGATGCTCCGATACCAACCTGTCACATCCGCTCGTAGCGGGATCGCTTCTCATTGCATAACAATATAAGTGAACATACTAAATGAATAAAAACAAGCTCCAATGCCATTGTCATAATCGTTTCAAAAGAATGCAACATAAGTTAAATGTATTGGTTACAAACCATCAAATGAAGATAATTTGTCATTGTTTTATACATCAAAATGTAAGTCTTAAAATGTTAAGGCTTTGACCACTATATCACCGCAAAGAGGCGGTATATAACCGGCAAACCCTTCAAATGGTTGCATGGAGTCTTGATACTTCCTTTCCTTGATTGAAATGTCTGCATGGTCCACTAATTTCCTGAAATACATGTTAAGTTTGAAAACATCAACAAAAGTTGGCGAGTTCATGCTGTTTAGTTGCATGAGATGTATTTGTAAAATGTGAGTTGTATGAAATGTATCTGTAAAATGTGAGTTGTATAAAATGTATCTGTAAAATGTGAGTTGTATAAAATGTATCCATAAAATGTGAGTTGTATAAAATGTATCCATAAAATGTGAGTTGTATAAAATGTATCTGTATGTAATGATGTAGTATGTAAAGTGTCAATGAAATCGTTGATCATTAATGTTTCGCGAGGACATTAATATGTGTGACGAATTAGAAAGCAATCCAAACCGAGACGATTTCGTATCGACTACTATCGACTGGGACACAAACGCACTCTTCTGTATGGGTCCACGACCAAGAGTGGGGCTCGCCAAAACCCATTAGATCTAACCCTCTATACCTAGGTCCAAACTGGATTAATGGTGCTTAGATGTATGACCCTAATCGCACATGATCTAAGGTGTTTCATTCCATGACTTAAAATACAATTGAACATGTATTTTCCCCGATAGTTATAAAGTTGTAAAGCATTTAAAATGGATATGGGACATGAACTCACAGAATTGCGTCCGTGAATGGTAAGTAACTGTGATCTGACGTACGGTCGTCCTGAATAGTGTCACGACCTACAAACGTTCTATATTTGTTAGACACTTCGGTCTTGTAATGACTTGAGTACAAGTCTTGTGTCTTGAATGTGTGTAAGACTTGTATGTATTTGTTTTTCGTTGAACTGTGTACTAGATGTATGATTTGTTAAACTGATATATACATACATATATATATATATATATATATATATGTCACCAAATATATATGTAATCTTGTATCTTGTGAGTTGTATCATCGGATCTTGTCCTCTTGATTTTATGTCTTATATGAATAAATTGTATAATTGTATTTTTACCAATTATATGTCATTGGGCCGAGCCCATGTTTTCATGTCATTGGGCCGAGCCCATGTCTTAATGTTATTGGGTCTAGCCCAAGAATTTATGTTATTGGGCCCAAATGTTATTGGGCCTAAATAGTATTGGGCCTTAAGAGTATTGGGCCTAAATAGTATTGGGCTTAATGTTTTTGGGCCTTGGCCCATATGTTTGGTATTGGGCTTAGCCCATAAATTTTTGATATTGGGCTTAGCCCATGTATTTATGTTAAGCTCATTTAGGAAGATAAGCCCATTTATATAATATAAGCCCATTTGTAAAATCTTGTAATTTATATAAAAATCACCAAGTTTTAGTTAATAAAAACATAATAGTTTTTATAAGTTTCAAAACATCCTGATATTGTTTTTGGTGATTCATATGTATTCGCGTCGAATGATCGCCTAAGCGTCGTAGTAACTCCTCGGAATGGCGATATGTTCATAGATTCACCCGTCGTCCGTTTTGACCATAAGTTGTGTCCGAAAGCTCGGAATGTCCGTAAGTTGTTTTCAAGTGTGTCTATATGTATTCTTGTAAGTCTTTAGTTGTAAGTATGTCTTGTATTTATTTGTTTCATTGTTATCAAGTCCCTAACTTTTGTATATAACTAATACAAATAATAAACACATAGCACATACTTGATATGTTCACTAAATATATATTTTACCAAAATATATATTTATGTCAATTTTTATGATTAGAAAGACCAACTTTCTAATTTTGTAAAGACTTTGTTAAAAATGACAATTTTTCTAACACATGATTTCTAAGAAAAATTAGCCATAGTTCCTTCGAAATATGAACTTTTCCATGTTATCAAAACATATGATTTTCTTTTAAAATCAACAACAATTACCTCATATCATTTCTACACAAAAACACATGAGATTTGTAACATATTTTTAACAACATGAACTCATAAACATGTAGGGTTTTAGTATGATCTTTACATATGTTTACTTGTTTAAAAATCATACTTTACTTCTAGTTTTTCCAAAGTTTTATAGAAAACCCATTTTGTATGTTACTTTTATAAATCTTTCAAAAAGCATTATTTTTAGTGAAAAGCTTTATATACTTTTACAACATCAAATATTATGTTCATCCATTAAACATCAAATTTAACATAACCCTTTTTATACTTTCATGTACACTTGTTAGATTATGTTTTTAAACATCATCTAACAAGTTTTCATATGATGTTTATCATAACTAGATCAAATAAACAAGTAACAAGCTTCAAATCACAACATAAACAATCTTATATATTATGATTTTTAGTTTGCTTTTATGTATTTTCATCTTATTCTTGCATGAATCTTTAAGATATAACTTGTTCATAAGTGATATATACATAAACAAGTATGGAAAAAAAAAGATTAGAATGCTCACTTCTAGCTCTTGTGGCTAGGGATGATCTTGATGAAAATGAAAAGCAAAAGTGATGAAGATTATGATGGTTGAAAGCTCTTAGATGGATGAAAATGGATGCTTCGACTTGGAGATGTCTTAGATCTTCATAACTTCCATGAAAGTACACCTTGATCATCTAGGAAATGGCTTGAAAATGAAGATGGATGGTGCTAGTTCTTGGCTGAAAATGATGATGATGTTTGAGAGGTTTTATATGTGTTTTTAAAGGTGTAAAATATGGTGAAAAGTATCTAGTTAGGATAAGATTACAATACATATAATCATCCACTTGAAACACCACTTGGTTAAACATGAAACATCTAGATATTTTTAGCAACAAGTTGAGCATATGGGTCCCACATGGGGCGGCCCACATGGGGGGGGGGTCTTGTTTAGTGAAAAGTTTATAAGTGTTTCAAGTGTTAGAAATTTTAGGTGAAATGTTAGGAAACTTGTATGTGTAAGTGTTTAAGTGTTAAGAAGGTGTTAAGTGACTATTACTAGACCATAATGATCCAAATAATACTAGATGGTCACTAAAAAAAAAGATCCGATATTGTTCGGATATTCGTTTCGAATTGTTTCGGTTAGACGTTATTTGAACGCTAAGTTGTGTAACTTGTGTGAATTGATGTAGTTATTGGTCCGGATGATACCCGAAGGTATCCTCATATGAATTCTATGTTAAACTGCACCTTTACATGTTGTAAAAATATTAAATGGCTGATTTCTGCAGAATTTCTTCGGAAAAGTGTTGAAATTGTCACTTTTAGTGCTTTTCGGGTAGTTTTTAGTCTTATCGGACTTCGGGAAAGTTTTAAACGAAACCCTTGCATTCCTAGTTAGGGTTTAATGTATATTAGATGTTGAACTTTCGTCTGAGTCCTAAAGATGTCGTCTAGATGGTTTCTGCGGATCCTGCGTTTTCGTCAGAATACTAGTTTTTCTAGTAGTTTCGATGCATTGTTTAAATTGTTTCAAATGTATTCAATAAAAATGAATCATGTGCATCCTAAGTATTCCATGAGTATTCTAAGTGTATGTTACGAAATACGCAGTTTGGGTGTTCAAAATGCATAAAAATGTAGCTAAAAATGAGTACTTTAAGTGTATGAATGTTGCCGGAAAGTGGCAGTTGTCACATATCAGAGCTCAGGAGGAAGAGTTCTTGCCAAATCAGCTCGATTTCACCAAAATCCATGCTTTACTTCTAGTTTTATCAAACTTTTTATAAAAACCCAACTTGTATGTTTCTTTTTATAATCTTGTAAAAGTATTGTTTTTAGTGAAAAAAAAAACCTTAAATACTTTAACAAAACCAAAGATTATGATCATCCATTTAAACATTTATGTTTAACAAAAACCCTTTAACATTTTCATGTACACTTGTTAGATTATGTTTTTAAACATTATCTAACAAGTTATTCATATGCTAATCATCAAAACTAGATCAAATATGCAAGTAATAATCCTTAAATCACAACATAAACAAACTTTTATATCATGATTTTTATTTTGCTTCTTTGTATTTTCATATTATTTTGTATGATTGTTTAGTTTATTACATGTTCTTTAAACAATAAATACATAAATAAGTATGAAAAAAAGGATTTTAGAGGCTTACTTCTAGCACTTGTGGCTAGGGATGATTTAGATGATGATCAAAGAAAATAAAAATGTTGATCTTGGGGTTTTGAAAGCTTTTGAATGGATGGAAAGGATTGCTTCTTCTTGTAGTTGCTTTAGATCATCCTAAGTACCATCAAGCTCCATATTGATCATCAAAAGTAGGCTAAAATGTGAAAGGTTTTTGATGGTGTTCTTGGCTAAAGTATGAATATTGAGAGAGTTCTTAAGTGTGTGTTAAGAAAAGTGAAAAGTGAAGTAATGAGCTTTAGTAAATCTAGTAACTAGTTGTTATAACAATCACCACATTCACCACTTGCATAACTAGTAAAAATATCTAGATATTTTTAGCAACAACTTGAGCATATGGGTCCCACATGGGGGTGGTTCACAATAGGGGGGGGGGGGGTCATGTTTGGTGAACCTTTTTAACTAGTTTCACTTGATTAAAAGTGTTAGAATTTTTGTAGAACTTGATTAGGAAAGCTTAGATGTGTTAGGGATTTAAGTATTTAAATGTGGTAAGTGACCATTACTAGACCAAAATGATCCAAATAATGTTAGACCGTGGGGTATGGTGGGGCTTGGGTTGGGCATTGATTGACACGTGGAATGGGAAAAAAAGCCCATGGGGTATGGTGGGGCTTGGGATGGGGGCTTGGGTTCGGGCATGAGTTGACACATGGCCATTGAGAGCCCGCCATGTCACTTGCTAGCCCGCCCCACGCCCGGCTTCAAACCCACGCCAAAGGGGGCCACGCCCAAACCCAAGCCCCAACCCAAGCCCCCGGGGTGGTGGCTTGGGCGTTTTCCCCCAACCCACGCCCCAACCCAAGCCCCATACCCCATGGCCTTAGATGGTCACTAAAAAAAGATCCGATATCGTTCGGATATTCGTTTGGCGTTGTTTCCGTTAGTCGTTATTTGAACGCTAAGCTTGTGTAAGTTGTGTGAATTGATGTAGTTATTGGTTCGGATGATACCCGAAGGTATCCTCATATGAGTTCTATGTTAAACAGTACTTTTATATGTTGCAAAAAGATTAAATTGTTGTTTCTGTAGAATTTCTGCGGAAAAGTGTTGAAATTGTCGCTTTTAGTGCTTTTCGGGCAGTTTTTAGTGTAATCGGACTTCGGGAAGGTACTAAACCAAACCCTTGCATTCCTAGTTAGGGTTTAATGTATATTAGATGTTGGACTTTCGTCTGAGTCCTAAAGATGTCATTTAGATGGTTTTTACGGATCCTGCGTTTTTGTCAGAACACTAGTTTTCTAGGTGCTATTCTAGTTGTTTCGATGCATTGTTTAAACTGTTTCAAATGTAATCAATAAAAATGAATCATGTACATCAAAAATAAGTATTCCATGAGTATTCTAAGTGTATGTCATGAAATATGCAGTTCGGATGTTCAAAACACATAAAAATGTAGCTAAAAATGAGTACTTTAGATAAAGTTACCGGAAATTGGCAGTTGTCACACTCTATGGTTGAAAGTACCGCTCTCCGCTATGTTGGGCGGAAGCAGGCAATAAACAACTAAGTGGTCCGGAATTAGTCCAAGAGACTATGGATAAAATCTTTCAGATCAGAGACCGTATCAAGGCGGCTCATGATCGACAAAAAAGCTACGCAGACAAGAGACAGAAGCCATTATCTTTTGAGGTCAGAGACAAAGTCTTGTTGAAAGTCTCGCCTTGGAAGGGCGTAGCAAAGTTCGGTAAGCGTGGAAAGCTTAACCATCGATACGTAGGTCCATTTGAAATCTTGGAAAAGATTGGCACCGATGCCTACAAGCTGAAGTTTCCAGAAGAACTTAGTAGTGTGCACGGCATGTTTCATGTGTCGAATCTCAAGAAGAATCCAACGCAAGAAACAATTTTCATCCCGGAGGATGAGGTTCACATTGATAACAAACTCCAATTCACCAAAGCACCTGTTGAGGTCATGGACCGGAAGGTTCAGAAAACATGAAGGAGTCGTAACGTATTAGCAAAAATTCGTTGGAACTCTCGACACGGACCCGAATATACTTGGGAACGTGAAAATCAAATCAAAACCAAAATTCCCCCACATGTTCGAGAATACTCCTGCAAAGGATGACTCAGCTTGAATTTCGGGACGAAATTCTCAATTACAGGGGGAGAATGTGACAACTGCCACTTTCCGGCAACATTCATACATTTAAAGTACTCATTTTTAGCTACATTTTTATGCATTTTGAACACCCGAACTGCGTATTTCGTAACATACACTTAGAATACTCATGGAATACTTACTTAGGATGCACATGATTCATTTGATTCATTTTTATTGAATACATTTGAAACAGTTTAAACAATGCATCGAAACTACTAGAAAAGCACCTAGTAAACTAGTATTCTGACGAAAACGCAGGATCCGCAGAAACCATCTAAACGAAATCTATAGGACTCAGACGAAAGTCCAACATCTAATATATATTAAACCCTAACTAGGAATGCAAGGGTTTGATTTAAAACCTTCCCGAAGTCTGATAACACTAAAATCTGCCCGAAAAGCACTAAAAGCGACAATTTCAACATTTTTCCGCAGAAATTCTGCAGATATCAGCTTTTTAGTATTTTTGCAACATGCAAAAATGCTATTTAACATAGAATTCATATGAGGATACCTTCGGGTATCATCCAAACCAATAACTACATCAATTCACACAAGTTACACAAGCTTAGCGTTCAAATAACAACTAACGGAAACAAAGCGAAACGATTATCCGAACAATATCGGATCCTTTTTTTAATGACCATCTAGTGTTAATTGGATCATTATGGTCTAGTAATGGCCCCTTAAGACTCTCTAATCACTTAAACACCTTGAAACACTTGAATCCCTTAAACATCTAAAGCTTCCTAATCATTTTTCTACATAAAAATCTAACACTTTAACTAGTTAAAACAATTTACCATGTGGGACCCACCCCCCTTTCAACTAGTTTCCATAAATATCTTGGATATTTACCCATTGATGCAAGTTGTTTACCAAGTGGGTCTAGTGGTGAACATGGTGAAAGTAATAACAACTAGTTACCTTAATCATCTAACCATTTCATTACTACATTTCACCTTGAAAACACACACTTAAGAAATCCTCTCAATCTTCATATTTTAGCCAAGAACACCTTCAAAAAAATTTCACCATTTTAAACTTCTTTGATGATCAAGATGGAGCTTGATGATACTTAGGATGATCTAAGGACACTACAAGAAGAAGCAAGTCTTTCTTTCCATTCCATAGCTTCCAAACATCAAGATCAACATTTTTTCTTTTCTTTGATCATCATCAATGTCACACCCCGACCACGTAAAACAACAAAACGTGGCGGAAACGTCGGGGAGTGTTGTAACAGAATCATTATTTCAAGGACTAAAATTGACAAACTGTGAAAGTATGCCAATTTGAACTGTAACGAACATTCCGGGACATGGCCATAAGTTAAACACACCCTAAATATCCTTTACATAGCTTAGAAATAGGCTTTGAGGGGTTCGGTGTGCTAAAATAAACTTTATGCTCATTCGGGGACTAAAAGGGTCAAAAAGTGCATAAGTTTGCATTTTCGCGCATAACTTACGTTCTGAATACATCCGGACATCCAAAAATTTATGTAATCATTAAAATATTATGTTTTTGTGATTGGCTTGTCAAAAATCCATTCGTCGCGCAATTTGGATCGTACACGCGTCCGTTACGACTTCCGTCATAATTAACCGAACAACGCAACCGTACGGCCAAACGAACCGATATCCGACATATTTTTGAGCACATTGTAAGTTCCCTATACTTTAACTTCATTTTAGAGCTTTGAAATGGGGTTAACGGGCCTTAAACGTGTCAGAAATGAGCTTATTACACAGCAGGGACCAAATCTGCCATTCTGCCAAACTAGGTCCTGCGCACCTCAACACTATGAGTGTTACGGTGCGCAAGCAGTCCCCAGAACAGTAGAATGTTGCAAACAGCCTGTTTTCAGCTGTTATACACTCCTTTCTCACTTACAACTGGTTTCTAGCAATCCTATGGGCTCCCATGGGTTTTTAAATCAGTGGGTATGTGTTGTACGGCTGAGATTTAACGCTTGGGAAACAAGAAACGATCGTAACGGCTCTATATTTCCTATAAATACCCCCCATGTCTTGCTCATTTCCCTCACATTTGAATCTGATTCAAAACTCTCTAAGTGGAAGTTTAAATGCTTCCTACCTGAGAGTGAATCGGGTTCGAATCTTGCGGGGACCTTCTATAAGTATCCTTTCGCGTTTATCTTTCGTTTTAGCGTTAAAGTCAAACTGCATTAACCAGTTTATGGACAATGCGAAGTTCATTTGAACTTCATAGCGTGAGCGTAATCACAATGGTTATAGTCCCTAGTGACTATACCTACTGATTACCACGTTATCTAGGCTCAGTGACGAGTCGTAGTTTAGGCCAAAATGCGTGTTCTCGCGTATTTTGTAACCAAACTACTCTAGGGTATCAAAACCATTTGTTTTGATACCAAACCTGTTTTTTTAAAAAACCTTGTTAAACATGCTTTAACATGTTTAGCTCGTCACTTTTAGTTTTGTGCTTGTCTAGGGTCGTAAAGGTAAGCGATCTAATCAATCGCTTATACTTTCGAACCCGACCCATTTGGTCGATCATTAGGATCCGACCAAATACTTTAGGTGACCATAGTAGTATAGGGAATAACCTTCCGAGGTTATACCTTATGGTCACGTCGTTTAAGTAGTTGTATGATAAGTAATTCCTATGCCTTAGGTAAATTACCAAAATGCCCTTTTTGCGCCAAAATTCATTTTAAGCCTATGTAACATAACTTTTGCCATCTAAACTGATTTAACAACAATATTAAACATGTTGAGGCATATCTTACTGGTCATAGGGCTAGTTAGGCGGTTCGAACGCGTTTTACGCGAACGACGCGTTAAAGTAGCATAAGCTACCTAAACGGGTCATAACGGGTCAAAAGCACTTAGGATAAGTTTCATTTTAGTAAGTAGGCTTTGTTAAACCATATTACATGAGTTCCTACACTCATTTGGTTTACAAACCCTCATGCTACCCAATCCTCTGATTAGGTCCGTTTATTAATGTAGTTACCTATAATAGGTGACGTTTGAATCCGTGATCTTCTAACCTTGCTTGGTGGATTTCTAAAGTCTATTGAGCAATCTCAAGTGAGTACATAGACCCCTCTTTTACAGTTTTCCAAACATTTTGGGGTGAAACACATGTGCCTACTTGTTACTTTCGTGCTTTTCATGTTTTCTCATCATATACATGCTATGTTCATTAGTACATTATTAGTACATCATTTTACATGACATTTTACGCTACGTATGTCCATTGTGTGCATACTTAGTGCATTGTTCTACATTACCTTTTCATGCTATGTATGTTCATCATACTTAGTACATTTTCATTTCATCACATGCTTACATTTTGATATGACATTTGGTTTGTTAAGTGGGACCATATACATTCATTAACTTTGATCACGCCGCTCGTTAGTAGGTAATGGTACCATAGGAATTGACAACTCCCGTTCCTAACATCCTAGGTATGTTTGGATGAAAGGAATGACCGAATTCGATTAAACATAATACAGATAGACCTTTAATTTGTTTAAAGGCTCATCACCACAGTCACCAAGACTTGAAGGTATGCATTTTTACAATACCGCATAAATGTTTGTATTTAGTATAGCATTCATTTCCACAAAACATAACGTTGATTTAAACCACGTTTACTTCAATACATTGTTTTGTGCATTTTTACCTATGGTTCCGAGGATATATATATATATATATATACTTCCTTTGCCATACATGACATTTTGTTTACTCATCACATAATTGACATTTGACATAGACATTTTTGATATTGATATACATATTTCATGGACCACATTTTGACATAAACACCTTGACATGGTTTACACAAAGACATTTGATAAATGATTTGATATGGGCAAATTTACATTAGTGGTTTGTTTAGGTAAGTGATTTAAGTAACGAGGCATATGTAATATGATACAAGCATGGTGGATACGCCGCTGGTACTTCCTATATATAAGTGTTTGTATGGTATTACATATTGTAGCGTTATTTGAATCATTTCAATTTAGACATATAACATTTTATACAAATAACATATTTTTCACAAGACATCGTTTTACAAACAACTCATTTTATACAAACTCATTTTACTTGGTTATTCATTTAACCTCACATCACTCTTTTACATATCATCTTCTTTAACATCGCTTTTCAAAATATAAAACAAAACGTTTTACAAGGATCATGACTGACTTTTGTTAAACAACCTTTTTCCAAACTTATAAGTCATGAGCCCTATTTTTCATAAAACCTATGTTACTCACAGGCATTTTTATGCTGACGTACCTATTTTCACATGTGTTTCAGGAGCTGACGCTTAGGATGATCGTGACACTAGGGCGGACCTGTGCCTTAGAGACTTAAAAATAAAGATAGACTTAGTTTAATTATATAATGTACTCTTTGGTTCTTGTTTTGAAACAATGTATTCCACTCTTTGGTTGATGAATAAAATAAATTTTAATTACCATGGTTGTGGAACAATAATTCTGTTACAACACTCCCCGATGTTTCCGCCACGATTTGATGTTTTACGTGGTCGGGGTGTGACAGAAGAGTTGGTATCAGAGCCAATGGTTATAGGGAATTAGGTTATTTGTAATGCTTTGACCTAGACTATAACTTTCTAGGACCCCAACACAAGTTGTCTTGTGTTTAGATCTTAAAACATGCATTTCACCTATCCTTAGGTGATCATCAAAACGAGAACCCAATTTCCTAAAACGATTTTTGAAAATTCAATCATCTGTTTTTAAATAAATTGTTATATGGTTTTGAACCCTTTTGATTCTTTAAATTGATTTTGAAAATTTATCATTTGTTTTTGAATGATTCTTTTGGCCTTGTGCCTTCCAAGTTTTCAAAATCTCGTCAAAGTTTTGGGTTCTAAATAGTGTGAACACGTGCAAACTGGAAGGGTGAATGCCTGTACCCTGGGTTTTCTGTCTAAGGCTAGAGTGTTCGTACAAATCCACATAATCGGACCAGTCACTCTTACCTGGGAACTCTTGGGGTGAGTGTTCACTTATAGGCGAGCATGTCTTCGCTAAGCATTATTTTTGGACCCATTTACTTTGATTAGTCACTGTGTGTCGTTTGCTTGCTTTGTGATACGGACAAATGACCACCATCCTTGCTTTTGTTGATTTTGTTTCATCTCGCTCTTTTCATCAAATCATCTCACTCGTTTCCTTTCATGTTTCCTCTTTTAGAATGCCTCCTCGACGAGAAAATCCGCTACCAGTTGCCGAACTGGCAGAAATTATTGCGCAGCAAATGGCTGCTCAATTCCCAAACCTCTTTGCTCAATGGAACCAAGCCAACAACAACAACAATGCTCCATGCAATTTCAAGAGTTTTAACTCGGCTAAACCACTCAAGTTTAGTGGTACTGAGGGAGCAACTGGGCTTCTCCAATGGTTCAAGAGCATTGAGAATACTTTCCGTCACGTTCAGTGTCCTGATAATCGCAAAGTCGAGTTTGCTTCAAGCGTATTTCAGAAGAGGGCTTTGACATGGTGGAACGGGGTTATGAGAGATCGTGGTGCTGAGGTTGCCTTGGCACAAACATGGGCTGAACTTAGGACTCTTATGATGAGGGAGTTTTGTCCTCGTCATGAGCTACGAGCTCTAGAAAGGGAGTTTAATGATCTAAAACAGGATAGTGGTGAGCACCGGGCGTATACCGATAGATTTGAGGAGCTGAGTTTGTTATGCCCAACAATGGTTACCCCACTCGACAAGGCTATCGAAAGGTACATCGATGGCCTACCTGACTCCATACAAGACACCGTTATTGGTAGTAACCCTACCACACTCCGTCAGGTAATCGAGCTATCTGCAACATTGACCGAGTCGCAGATTCGAAGGGGTAAGCTGCATAGAAAAGGTGACAAGGGTAAGAAGCAGTCGTCTGACAAAGAAGATAGCAAGAAGGGTAAGAACGAAAAGGGTAAGGATTCTGGATCCTCAAGGAATTCAAGGAAGCGTAAGGCTTCCCAAAATTTCGCCGTTACTGCACAGGCAAACCAAGCGGCACCAAATCAGCCAGCGCAACCTCCAGCAAAGAAGCGGTATGAAGGGAATGCACCTTTGTGCAATAGGTGCAATAGTCATCATCAACAGCAACTTCCGTGCCGTTTCTATACCAACTGCGGGAAGTCTGGACACCTTGCAGAAGTTTTTCGTTCTGCTCGTAATCAAGCAGCTCAGAACCCGGCTCAACAAGTTGCTCAACCTCCAGCTCAGCAACAGGGTCAAGCTGCACGTCCTCACTATCCTCCTGGCTCGTGTTATAATTGTGGAGACCTGACCCATTATCGAAACCAGTGTCCAAGGCTGGATAATGCGAATCCGAATCAGGCTCCAGCTCGAGGTCGAGTTTTTAACATGAATGCACAAGAAGCGCAAGCAGACAATGAAGTGGTGAACGGTACGTTCTCTGTTAATAATCAACCTGCATCTGTTCTTTTTGATTCTGGTGCTGATAAGAGCTTTGTGTCATTATCTTTTGAGCCATTGCTTCGCGTGTCTAGAACGAAACTAGGTAAACCGTTGACAGTAGAGGTTGCCAGTGGTGAACCCATTGTTTTTAATTCTGTCCTTCGCAACTGCCATTTGAACCTTAATAACCATCTTTTTCCCATCGACCTCACGCCAATGCAACTTGGAAGCTTCGACATTATAGTGGGTATGGATTGGTTAGCCAAGCATCGAGCAGAGGTAGTTTGTTTTGAGAAGATCGTTCGTGTGCCACTTCCGACAGGTGAGATCCTACAGGCTCATGGTGAGAAACCTACTGGTGGTCTCAAACTCATGTCTTGTTTTAAAGCTCGGAAGTATCTGCGAAAGAATTATGTGGCCTTCTTGGCACATGTCACAGCAGATAAAGGCAAAGGTAAGTCTATCCAAGATATTCCTGTTGTTCGGGATTATTCTGAAGTATTCCCTGAAGATTTACCTGGTCTACCCCCAGCACGCCAAGTCGAGTTCCGTATTGATCTCATACCTGGTGCAAATCCCATTGCCAGAGCTCCATATCATCTTGCACCATCTGAGATGCAAGAGTTGTCTAAGCAGCTTCAGGAGCTCTCTGACAAACGTTTTATCCGTCCTAGCTTTTCACCTTGGGGTGCTCCCATTCTTTTTGTCAAGAAGAAGGATGGATCTTTCAGGATGTGCATCGATTACCGTGAGCTTAATAAGCTCACCATCAAGAATCGATATTCCCTACCTCGCATCGATGACCTCTTTGATCAGTTACAGGGCGCCTATTATTTCTCGAAGATTGATCTTCATTCTGGGTATCATCAACTTCGTGTGCATGAAGAAGATATTCCCAAGACAGCATTTCGTACTCGTTATGGGCATTATGAGTTCACAGTTATGCCTTTCGGTTTGACTAATGCTCCTGCTGTTTTTATGGACTTGATGAATAGGGTCTGCAAGCCTTATTTAGATAAGTTCATCATCGTTTTTATTGATGATATTTTGATATACTCTAAGGCAAAAGCTGATCACGAGCAACATCTTCGTCTTACTCTGGAACTCCTAAAGAAAGAGCAACTTTTCGCCAAATTCTCCAAGTGTGAATTTTGGCTTAAAGAAGTTCAATTCTTGGGACATATTGTCAACAAACAAGGTATTCATGTAGATCCCTCCAAGATCAGTGCGATTAAGGATTGGGATACGCCTACTACTCCTACTAAGGTTCGTTCTTTTCTTGGTCTTGCGGGTTATTACCACCGCTTCATAGAGAACTTCTCGAAGATTTCAGTTCCTCTAACTGCTCTAACTCAGAAGAACAAACCCTTTGAATGGGGTTCTAAACAAGAAGTAGCATTTCAGACCTTGAAGCAGAAGCTTTGTGACGCACCTATTCTGACTTTGCCTGAAGGCAACGATGATTTTGTCGTGTACTGCGATGCATCCAAATTGGGTCTTGGCTGTGTTCTAATGCAAAGGAACAAAGTCATAGCATATGCATCGAGGCAGTTGAAGGTGCATGAGAAAAACTACACCACTCATGATCTTGAGTTGGGTGCAGTAGTCTTTGTCACACCCCTTTCTACGGCGGAAGCACGAGGTGTGATCATGAAAGGTTCTCATTGCATACGAAGAGTAAACATGCTATATGCTCGTAAAATAACATCAAATACCATGATTTGAAAACATAAGTTTAGCGTTTACATCGCTAGACAGCTTAAAACATTGTCTTAAAAGTTTACAACTTTATTTAAAGTTAAACACAAGCGACATCCACGAGCATAGGCAAGACCACGCGCACATCCATCCTAGTTACCTGAAATACATGTGAGTTTTTGGAAAAACGTCAACATAAAGTTGGTGTGAATTCATGCAGTTTTGTATTTCATGTTTGTATACTTTGTATGAAAACATAGTTTGTGAGTAAATCAAGTTTTCATAAATTCAGTTTCATGGGTACACCACGTACATCTGTATAATTCAATTTCTTCTTGAGTACCCCACGTACTCAAGTTTAATTCTCATTCTCTTGAGTACCCCACGTACTTCAAGTTATTTATCACTTTTTGTATGGTATGAATTTTATGTAAATACAGTATTTCTGTACTTATCAGATTGTTAATGGGTTGCAAAGCCATTAACCTGTGACACGTCATAGGAAGTCACCAAACCTAAGGCATTCAATTGGTATATTCTGAGACACAAAAGCACCACTCGATTCTCGCCCCGACCGAGTGTGAGGCTGCCAGGCACCTGTTAGATCTAACCTTTTGTTCTGCGGTCTGAATGTATACGTTGATTAATGGTGCTTCTGTACCCTATTCGTGACACTATTTCTCATAACGCCTCCTACTTGGTTCTCGTTCTCACCAAGCGCGTTTCTTGTTATCATTTCTCATAGCGCCTTATACTTGGTTCTCGTCTCACCAAATGCGCTTCTCATTTTCATATATTTCGTCACACTTGGTTCTCGTTCTCACCAAGTGTACTTCTTGTATTTATATCATACCATTTATAAATATTGTACTTTTGTACATGTATTTCACCCCCGAAGTTATAAAAACTGAAAACAGTTAAAGAGAAAAGGGGGAGCATGAACTCACAACTTTGCGTTCCTAGCGTCGTAAACTCCACCGGATTTGCTTAATTAACGTCGTAACCTATACGCGTTTTCTTAACGTTAGTCACTAGACTTGCGTCGCACAAGTACAGTCACTCTCTTTTGTATATATTCTTGTGTTAAAAATATTCTATATTTTTAACTACGAATCTTACTTATATTATTTTCTCCAAAAATAAATATAAGTCTTTTGTGTTTTGCACTTTGCACCCGAATTATGTATCTTGTATTTTGTATGTGCATTTTTATGTTTATACTCCTCATGAGTATTTAGTGTATTTTTAAGTCTTAATACACTAGCACGTATAACACATACTATATACACTTAGCACAAAAATTGGTGATAAAATAATATATATTTTTCTCTCAAAAATATATATACATAATGTCCATTTTTTATTTTTGAAGAAATCCTCATTTCTTATCACCAAAAATTAGGGAAACCTTAGTAATACTTTTAAACACATTTTTAGGGAATAAGTTTCTCAAAACTTATATTTTTCTAAGTGTCGAAATTTATAAAAATTTTGACAGAGTTTCCCCTAAAAATGGACGTTTCCCATGTTTTCAAAACATGTGTTTATTTTCTTTTAAATCATCATCAATCATCAATAATCATCAACAACAATATTCAAACCTGTCAAAAGTATACATAAATCGCAAACACACGAACTTGCAAGTTGTGTAAAAATACGTAGTAACTTTCCAATATTTTTAGTAGATCTCGTTATCTTTAAAAATAACTTTGTTTTCTCAAAAACTTTACTTTTAAGGAATTTGAAGTTTTACAACTTCTAGTCGAAACCTACGAAAATATTTCTTTGTTAAATCCTTTCGTTACACAAGTGTCTACACACTTTTTGGTTCTAAAAAAAATGTCTTTATATTTTTTTTTTAGAAAGATTCGGCTTTTTAAACATGATTTCATCATACACTTGGTTCTTCAAAACTACCAGTTGTAGATCCGTAGATCTACTAGTTTAGAACTCCATTTCATAAGAAAAATCGTTTTTACACAAGTTCATGTTTGTGAGTGAAAGGGTTCGTCATCTAGTTATTTTTACACTAAACATAGTGCTAGTTCATGTTCCATGAACATGACCTAGCGGGGTTAGATGACGATCCGTTCCCCTACTAGCATCCAACAATAATAAATAATTATAATAAAACAAGTTCCATAAGTTTTACACTAATATTCATTCATTAACCACCAAGTTTATTATTTTTAGTAGACTTTCAGTTTTGGTCTCTAGTGTTCATAATTTTTATCCGACAAATCTCTTATTAACCACTTTAGACAAGATCAATAGGGTGTTTAGAGTCACTTACTACTAGCTCGGGGCTAGGGAAGAAACTAGACGAAAATTGAGTGGTTAATAGCGTTGTGGTGAGGTCCTTGGAAATCCGTAAGCACCGAGCCTCCTTATACGTGATCCTTCACCTTTGTATGTTAATAATATGCCTTAATCTAAACTTGAAAATGGATATGGGGGTGGGTATATGTTTGGCCGTAGGTAATGGCAAGGGGAAAGAAGTCAATTTTGTTTGAAGTGTGGAAGTGAGTGAGAAGTGTGATCATGTAGGTAAATATATTATCCAACCTCCACTATTACCCATTAGTTTTTATGTAAACTAGATATTAGGCATTAGACCAATAAAATATTCAAGTTGTAAGAAAGTTGTCCCCAAAGAGGGTGACCGATTTTGTTGGGGGGTTTGGGTATGGTTTGGGTCTAACTAGTTAGTTAAAGAATTTAGTTAGTTAGTTTAGGTGTTTAACTAACTATTATTGTGTAGTAAATTATAATGGGTGTTAGGGTATTCGGGGACCCTAACTGGCTCAGAAAAAGAAAAGCAATGTCATTGACAATATTTTTGTGTTCCGGGTAAAGTCCGATGGTTCGGTTGGATATCGATCCGTTAAAGTGCTAAATTACACTTTTTAGTGTCTTTTAAGTACCCTTCTTGTACCCTTTCAATTCCCAACACTTAGGGAAATATTCTGGATGATAAAACGAAATTTCTACATAATATTTATATGTTTAAATGCTGAATTATTGCTGATTTGTATAAATTCTACACTTAAAGTGCGTTTCGGGTGCTTTTTAGTGCTTAATTTTTGCTTTCGGAGAGTATATGTATAAACCCTTGTATGTACTCTTGGGGTTTAATGCTCTTTTGTCGTCGGACCTACACCTAGGCCTCAATTTTATTGTCTGACTGCTTTCTGCAGTTCCGTTGACACATAGTGTCTTACCGGTGAGTTTACTATTGACGCAACGCTCTCGTTTATGCATAAAGCAATATTTTGTAGTATACAACATGCATGAATTCACTTGTTTAATCATGTGTTCAGACATTGCTGACACTTAAACTCATAATTGCAGTCATTAAGCAATAATTGTAGTGTACGGAAATTACCGGTTTGTGCCAGTTGTCACAGTCTCCCCCCGTTAAAAGAATTTCGTCCCGAAATTCAGACTGAACTAACTCTCGATGGAGTCTTCTTGAATAGGTGGGGATACTTTTTCTTGAACTGGTCTTCACGTTCCCATGTGTATTCGGGTCCGTGCTTAGAGCTCCAACGTACTTTGACAAGTTTCACACTGCTCCTCCTGGTCTTGTTGACTTTCCAGTCAGTAACCTCAACGGGTTGTTCTGTAAATCGGAGGGCTTCATCAATATGCACTTCATCCAACGGGATGGTCACGTTTTCTTGCGTTGGACTCTTCTTCAGGTTGGATACATGAAACGTATCATGTACTCCATTAAGTTCTGCCGGTAACTCCAACTTGTATGCCACGGTACCAATTCTTCTCAATATTCTGAATGGTCCGATATATCGTGGATTCAACTTTCCACGCTTTCCAAATCTGACTACGCCCTTCCATGGTGAGACTTTTAACAACACTTTGTCTCCCACTTTGAAATCTACCGATTTTCTATTTGGATCCGCGTAGCTCTTTTGTCGCTCTCGAGCTGCCTTAATGCGCTCTCGGATCTGCGCAATCTTGTCGGTTGTCTCTTGTACAAGTTCAGGACCAACCATACGTTTATCTCCGGCATCTGCCCAACATAAGGGCGATCGGCATTTGCGGCCATACAGAGCTTCGAACGGCGCGGCTTTTATGCTCGTATGATAACTGTTATTGTAGGAAAACTCAACTAAAGGTAGATGAGTATCCCAGCTGCCGCCTAGATCCATGACACATGCGCGAAGCATGTCTTCTAACGTTTGTATAGTCCGTTCGCTCTGGCCGTCTGT
The DNA here is from genome assembly GCA_030545235.1 of Helianthus tuberosus. Taxonomy (NCBI): domain Eukaryota; kingdom Viridiplantae; phylum Streptophyta; class Magnoliopsida; order Asterales; family Asteraceae; genus Helianthus; species Helianthus tuberosus. The sequence goes on along the minus strand of CM060452.1, from coordinate 114,450,715 downwards.
TTGCGGGTGGAATGCCGTGCTCAGATCTAACTGAGATCCAAAGGCTTCCTGAAATGATTGCCAGATTCTTGAGACAAAGCGTCCATCTCTGTCTGAAATGATTGAGATTGGCACTCCATGACGTGCCACAATTTCTCTTAAGTATATTTCTGCAAGCTTTCCAGTGCTATCCTTCTCTCGGATTGGTAGGAAATGCGCAGACTTCGTCAATCGATCAACTATTACCCATATCATATCGTGCCCTCTCGGGGTCCTGGGTAATTTCGTTATGAAGTCCATCGAGATTTGTTCCCACTTCCACACGGGAATCTCTGGTTGTTGTAGTAGGCCGGACGGTTTCTGATATTCGGCCTTAACCTTCGCACAGGTCAGGCATTTTCCAACATAAACAGCAACGTCGCTTTTGAGTCTCGGCCACCAATAGTACTCTTTCAAGTCTTGGTACATCTTGTCCGATCCTGGATGGATCGAATATCTCGATTTGTGGGCTTCATGAAGGATGACCTCACGTATGCCACCACAGAGTGGAACCCAGATACGCTTCTTGAAGTATAAGGCTCCCTCTTCATTTGGCACCATGTATTTCAATGCACCCCGGAGGTATTCAGCTTTACGGTTCTCTTCTTTAAGAGCTTCTTGTTGTGCATCCCGAATGCGTGCAGTGAGGTTCGTTCGAATCGTCATTTCCAATGCTCGAACCCTTAGGGTCTTAACCCTTTCCTTTCGGCTCAACGCGTCCGCTACAACGTTTGCCTTTCCAGGATGGTACTTAATCTCACAGTCATAATCATTCAGCAGCTCGACCCAACGTCGCTGGCGCATATTCAATTCCTTCTGATCAAATATGTGTTGTAAGCTTTTGTGATCTGTGAAGATTGTACATTGAGTACCATATAAATAATGTCGCCAAATCTTCAAGGCGAATACCACTGCGCCCAACTCTAGGTCGTGAGTGGTATAATTTCTTTCATGAACCTTCAGTTGTCTTGAAGCGTAAGCGATGACTTTTTGGCATTGCATGAGCACGCAACCCAAGCCTTGTCGTGAGGCGTCGCAGTATACCACGAAGTCTTCAGTGCCTTCGGGTAACGATAGTATCGGTGCATCGCAGAGCTTGTTCTTAAGTAGCTGAAAGGCTTCTTCTTGTTTGTGACCCCAGTCGTACTTCTTGTCTTTCTGAGTCAGGGTCGTTAGCGGTTGAGCTATCTTCGAGAAATTCTCAATGAATCGCCGATAGTAGCCTGCTAAGCCCAAAAATTGACGAACTTCGGTTGGGGTCTTGGGAGCTTCCCAATTCTTTATTGCTTCAATCTTGGACGGGTCTACATGAATGCCCTTCTCATTCACCACGTGACCAAGAAATTGTACTTCGCGAATCCAGAATTCGCATTTCAAGAACTTTGCATAAAGCTTCTCTTTCTTCAGTAGTTCCAAGATGGTTCTGAGATGTTGCTCGTGCTCTTCTTTCGTTCGCGAGTAAATTAGGATATCATCGATAAATACAATCACGAATTTATCGAGATATGGTTTGCACACGCGGTTCATTAGGTCCATAAAGACCGCTGGCGCGTTCGTTAATCCAAACGGCATCACAAGAAATTCGTAGTGCCCATATCGCGTTCTGAATGCAGTCTTTGGCACGCTTTCATCTTGGATTCTCAGCTGATGGTATCCAGATCGAAGGTCGATCTTGGAATAGTAGCTTGATCCTTGCAGTTGATCAAATAAGTCATCAATCCTCGGTAGTGGATACCGATTCTTGATAGTGAGCTTGTTCAGTTCCCTGTAATCGATACACATCCGTAGTGATCCATCCTTCTTTTTCACGAACAATACTGGAGCTCCCCAGGGTGAGAAGCTTGGCCTTATGAATCCTTTATCCAACAACTCCTGGAGCTGTGTAGATAATTCTTGCATTTCGGATGGTGCAAGTCGATAGGGTGCCTTGGCTACAGGAGCAGCTCCTGGAACCAAGTCTATACGGAATTCGACTTGTCGTTGCGGAGGTAGTCCTGGCAGATCTTCAGGGAACACATCAGGAAATTCCTTCACCACAGGAATGTCTTCGAGTTTCGGCTCCTCAGCCTTCTTGTCTATAACGTGTGCTAGGAAAGCAACACATCCTTTCCTTAAGCACTTCTGTGCCTTCATACAACTGATGATTCGAAGAGGCGCGTCTCGTTTTTCTCCATGCACGATAAGAGTTTCACCATTCGCTAAAGGGATGCGAATGATTTTCTCATGACAAATAACTTCAGCTTTGTTCTTGGACAACCAGTCCATTCCGACTACTACATCGAAGCTACCCAATTGAATAGGTAAGAGGTCGATGCTAAAATTTCGTTCGCCAAGTTCTAGTGTGCAGCCTCTAACAACTTCGCCCGATTCAACAAGTTTACCATTGGCTAGTTCTATGGAATAAGGAATTTCTAATCTACTAGATTCTATTCCGAGTATGCGTTTAAATTCCACAGACATGAAGCTATAATCGGCGCCAGTGTCAAATAATATGGATGCGAAGTGATTGTTAACGAGAAACGTACCGGTGACCACGTTAGGGTCCTCGCGTGCGTCTCTTGCTCCAATCACAAATGCTCGAGCCGGAGCGTTGTTTCTCTCTGGGCAGTTCTTCATGAAATGATCATTGCTTCCACACTTGAAGCATCCTTGCCCTTTCCCGTTACCATTCTTGTTACCAGCACCGTTCCCATTTTGGTTCTTTCCTTTTCCCCAACAGTCTTCTGTTTGATGACCCAATTTACCACATTTGTCGCATCTTGAAATGCGACAAGCTCCTTCATGATGAAACTTACATTTTTGGCATCTAGGCATGGAGCCTTGGTATGCCTTGGTTGCATGGGTCTTCGCCTCCTGAGGCGGGATAGCGTCACGCTTCTTGTTGTAACCCTTGTTGTTGCGAGTAGCTTGGTTCAAACTTGTATGCTTTCTCTTTCTGTCACCGGATGACTCAGCATGTGTCTTGGTCTTTTCTGTTGGGTTCAGTGATAGCTTCTTCATACGAACACAATCTTCAGTCAGGCTGACAGCCAGAGTTACAGCCTCGGTGATTGTTTGTGGTTTGGCCGACGTCACCATGCCACGAAACTCTGAGGCCAGTCCCCAAATGTAGCGTTCCACACGCTTAAATTCAGGAGTCACCATGTAGGGAAGTACTCTGGACAGATCGTGGAACCTTCGAGTGTAACCATTGATGTCAGCACCTTCCATAGTCAAGTGCCAGAACTCTGTTTCCAGCCTTTGGAGTTCCGCACGAGAGCAGTACTTCTCTCTCATCCTTTCCTTCAGTTCCTCCCAAGTGAGGCCATAAGCGGCGTCATCACCCAAAGTTTGGGCTTGCAGGTTCCACCAAGTCAGAGCTTCATCGACAAATAACCCAGTAGCAAAAGTGACCTGTTGATCCGCGGTACACTTGCTCATGCGGAAAGTAGCTTCAGTCTTCTCCGTCCAGCGCACAAATGCTACTGCTCCTCCTGTGCCGTCATAGTTCATCGGCTTGCAGTCGAGGAACTGCTTGAAAGTGCAGCCTGGAATTGATTCAACCAATTCACATGTGAGCAATCGAAGAAATAATGAAACAAAGACCGTTCATAAATTTCCTCATGCTTAGTACAGTGTCTAAAGGTTACCTTGAGCTGCATTGCCTCCAGACGAATCTCCATTCCCATTACGCCTAGCGTTGCTTGGTCCTCCACTGTCTTGAGTTCGGTTCGCCTCGTACTGGGCGATAGCAGCGGAGATCCTTTCCTCTAGCAAAGCGTTCAGCTCTTCAGCAGTTCTTGGCAGTGGGGGAGGAGGAGGTTGATCGTCATTGCGAGCATTCACAGCTTTCCTGGGTGCCATGTTCTGACAGAACATAACACAACAGGGTTAATCATTTGTTTGATATCGTCACACTGGACAGTAGTATCATATATATTCACAGGTATATATACCACATAAGTGACATCAAACAATTATTACTCTAGCAGAGTACTTGGTAGGCTTGCACTGGGGGAATCTATACGTGACAAGACTTGCTGTGATTTTTGTGCACTGAATTCCATAATTATGTATGCATCCATAATTACGTAACTCCTTGCACAGTCCGCACAGTTCGTTTCATCCTCGTATTTCTTCCTTCAGATGGGCCATCGCTTCCATGTAAAGTCACATATACTTGTGACATTCTACTTCTAGTACATGCTAATTATCACACATAATTGCAAGTAATTTCTAGTCAACGACAAGTGCTACTCAAGTGCACTCTAAGTCTCGTAGTGTCCTTTCTAGACTCATGTAGACAGTTTCAGGTAGTGGATGTCGCGGGACGTTTTATGCAATGAAAACTCTTTGAAAATTGTTTTCGTGAATGGATCCTAGAGATTGTAGACTAGACTCGAGAAGGAATCCTGGTTCACTACAATCGCAGCTCTGATACCAATCTGTCACACCCCTTTCTACGGCGGAAGCACGAGGTGTGATCATGAAAGGTTCTCATTGCATACGAAGAGTAAACATGCTATATGCTCGTAAAATAACATCAAATACCATGATTTGAAAACATAAGTTTAGCGTTTACATCGCTAGACAGCTTAAAACATTGTCTTAAAAGTTTACAACTTTATTTAAAGTTAAACACAAGCGACATCCACGAGCATAGGCAAGACCACGCGCACATCCATCCTAGTTACCTGAAATACATGTGAGTTTTTGGAAAAACGTCAACATAAAGTTGGTGTGAATTCATGCAGTTTTGTATTTCATGTTTGTATACTTTGTATGAAAACATAGTTTGTGAGTAAATCAAGTTTTCATAAATTCAGTTTCATGGGTACACCACGTACATCTGTATAATTCAATTTCTTCTTGAGTACCCCACGTACTCAAGTTTAATTCTCATTCTCTTGAGTACCCCACGTACTTCAAGTTATTTATCACTTTTTGTATGGTATGAATTTTATGTAAATACAGTATTTCTGTACTTATCAGATTGTTAATAGGTTGCAAAGCCATTAACCTGTGACACGTCATAGGAAGTCACCAAACCTAAGGCATTCAATTGGTATATTCTGAGACACAAAAGCACCACTCGATTCTCGCCCCGACCGAGTGTGAGGCTGCCAGGCACCTGTTAGATCTAACCTTTTGTTCTGCGGTCTGAATGTATACGTTGATTAATGGTGCTTCTGTACCCTATTCGTGACACTATTTCTCATAACGCCTCCTACTTGGTTCTCGTTCTCACCAAGCGCGTTTCTTGTTATCATTTCTCATAGCGCCTTATACTTGGTTCTCGTCTCACCAAATGCGCTTCTCATTTTCATATATTTCGTCACACTTGGTTCTCGTTCTCACCAAGTGTACTTCTTGTATTTATATCATACCATTTATAAATATTGTACTTTTGTACATGTATTTCACCCCCGAAGTTATAAAAACTGAAAACAGTTAAAGAGAAAAGGGGGAGCATGAACTCACAACTTTGCGTTCCTAGCGTCGTAAACTCCACCGGATTTGCTTAATTAACGTCGTAACCTATACGCGTTTTCTTAACGTTAGTCACTAGACTTGCGTCGCACAAGTACAGTCACTCTCTTTTGTATATATTCTTGTGTTAAAAATATTCTATATTTTTAACTACGAATCTTACTTATATTATTTTCTCCAAAAATAAATATAAGTCTTTTGTGTTTTGCACTTTGCACCCGAATTATGTATCTTGTATTTTGTATGTGCATTTTTATGTTTATACTCCTCATGAGTATTTAGTGTATTTTTAAGTCTTAATACACTAGCACGTATAACACATACTATATACACTTAGCACAAAAATTGGTGATAAAATAATATATATTTTTCTCTCAAAAATATATATACATAATGTCCATTTTTTATTTTTGAAGAAATCCTCATTTCTTATCACCAAAAATTAGGGAAACCTTAGTAATACTTTTAAACACATTTTTAGGGAATAAGTTTCTCAAAACTTATATTTTTCTAAGTGTCGAAATTTATAAAAATTTTGACAGAGTTTCCCCTAAAAATGGACGTTTCCCATGTTTTCAAAACATGTGTTTATTTTCTTTTAAATCATCATCAATCATCAATAATCATCAACAACAATATTCAAACCTGTCAAAAGTATACATAAATCGCAAACACACGAACTTGCAAGTTGTGTAAAAATACGTAGTAACTTTCCAATATTTTTAGTAGATCTCGTTATCTTTAAAAATAACTTTGTTTTCTCAAAAACTTTACTTTTAAGGAATTTGAAGTTTTACAACTTCTAGTCGAAACCTACGAAAATATTTCTTTGTTAAATCCTTTCGTTACACAAGTGTCTACACACTTTTTGGTTCTAAAAAAAATGTCTTTATATTTTTTTTTTAGAAAGATTCGGCTTTTTAAACATGATTTCATCATACACTTGGTTCTTCAAAACTACCAGTTGTAGATCCGTAGATCTACTAGTTTAGAACTCCATTTCATAAGAAAAATCGTTTTTACACAAGTTCATGTTTGTGAGTGAAAGGGTTCGTCATCTAGTTATTTTTACACTAAACATAGTGCTAGTTCATGTTCCATGAACATGACCTAGCGGGGTTAGATGACGATCCGTTCCCCTACTAGCATCCAACAATAATAAATAATTATAATAAAACAAGTTCCATAAGTTTTACACTAATATTCATTCATTAACCACCAAGTTTATTATTTTTAGTAGACTTTCAGTTTTGGTCTCTAGTGTTCATAATTTTTATCCGACAAATCTCTTATTAACCACTTTAGACAAGATCAATAGGGTGTTTAGAGTCACTTACTACTAGCTCGGGGCTAGGGAAGAAACTAGACGAAAATTGAGTGGTTAATAGCGTTGTGGTGAGGTCCTTGGAAATCCGTAAGCACCGAGCCTCCTTATACGTGATCCTTCACCTTTGTATGTTAATAATATGCCTTAATCTAAACTTGAAAATGGATATGGGGGTGGGTATATGTTTGGCCGTAGGTAATGGCAAGGGGAAAGAAGTCAATTTTGTTTGAAGTGTGGAAGTGAGTGAGAAGTGTGATCATGTAGGTAAATATATTATCCAACCTCCACTATTACCCATTAGTTTTTATGTAAACTAGATATTAGGCATTAGACCAATAAAATATTCAAGTTGTAAGAAAGTTGTCCCCAAAGAGGGTGACCGATTTTGTTGGGGGGTTTGGGTATGGTTTGGGTCTAACTAGTTAGTTAAAGAATTTAGTTAGTTAGTTTAGGTGTTTAACTAACTATTATTGTGTAGTAAATTATAATGGGTGTTAGGGTATTCGGGGACCCTAACTGGCTCAGAAAAAGAAAAGCAATGTCATTGACAATATTTTTGTGTTCCGGGTAAAGTCCGATGGTTCGGTTGGATATCGATCCGTTAAAGTGCTAAATTACACTTTTTAGTGTCTTTTAAGTACCCTTCTTGTACCCTTTCAATTCCCAACACTTAGGGAAATATTCTGGATGATAAAACGAAATTTCTACATAATATTTATATGTTTAAATGCTGAATTATTGCTGATTTGTATAAATTCTACACTTAAAGTGCGTTTCGGGTGCTTTTTAGTGCTTAATTTTTGCTTTCGGAGAGTATATGTATAAACCCTTGTATGTACTCTTGGGGTTTAATGCTCTTTTGTCGTCGGACCTACACCTAGGCCTCAATTTTATTGTCTGACTGCTTTCTGCAGTTCCGTTGACACATAGTGTCTTACCGGTGAGTTTACTATTGACGCAACGCTCTCGTTTATGCATAAAGCAATATTTTGTAGTATACAACATGCATGAATTCACTTGTTTAATCATGTGTTCAGACATTGCTGACACTTAAACTCATAATTGCAGTCATTAAGCAATAATTGTAGTGTACGGAAATTACCGGTTTGTGCCAGTTGTCACAGTCTTCGCTCTCAAAATCTGGAGACACTATTTGTACGGTACAAAATGTGTGGTTTTCACTGACCACAAAGGCCTTCAGCAGATCTTCAATCAGAAAGAAGTCAACATGAGGCAAAGACGTTGGGTAGAGCTTCTGAACGACTATGACTGCGAAATTCGCTACCATCCTGGTAAGGCGAATGTCGTAGCTGACGCTTTGAGTCGTAAGGAACATGTCAAGCTTCATTGTGTTCATGTTCAATCTGATATTCAAGCTCGAGCTGATATTCAAGCCCGTATTTCTCAGGCTCAACATGCTTGTGTTTCACAAGACTTGATGGGTAAGGAATTACCCTATCACATTAAGCCTGATCTTGTTTTGAAGGACAATGGATCATACTATTTCATGGACCGTTTGTGGGTCCCAAGCCAAGATGGTCTTCGCACTCTGCTTAGGGATGAAGCTCATAAGTCTCGTTATTCTATCCATCCTGGCTCAGACAAAATGTATAAGGATCTTCGTACCCAATATTGGTGGCCTGGTATGAAGAAGGATATTGCCTTGTACGTTTCAAAATGCCTTACTTGTCTTAAAGTCAAGGCTGAACACCAACATCCTTCTGGTCTTTTGGAGCAACCAGATATCCCAGTTTGGAAATGGGAAAACATCGCTATGGATCTCATTACCAAACTTCAGCGCACTAAGAAAGGTCATGATGCCATTTGGGTAGTTGTTGATCGCCTTACAAAGTCAGCGCATTTCTTGCCAATCCGTGAGGATTTTTCTGCTGACAAACTTGCTAAAATCTATGTGGATGAAATCGTATCTCGACATGGTGTTCCCTTAAACATCATTTCTGACAGAGATGCTCGTTTCACTTCTCAATTTTGGAGAACCATGCAATCTGCTATGGGGACCCAACTTAATCTGAGCACAGCTTATCATCCGCAAACGGATGGTCAATCTGAAAGAACAATCCAGACTCTGGAGGATATGCTTAGAGCTTGTGTGATCGATTTTGGTGGTAGTTGGGATTCACATCTTCCATTGATTGAATTCTCCTACAACAACAGTTATCACTCCAGCATCAACATGGCTCCTTTCGAGGCTCTCTATGGTCGAAAATGTCGTTCACCAGTCTGCTGGAATGAGATCGGCAAGGCTCAGCTTACTGGACCTGCCCTCATTTTAGAGACAACTGATAAGATTAAGAAAGTTCGTGATAACCTTCAGACAGCTAGAAGCCGTCAAAAGAGTTACGCGGACCCAAAACGCAAGCCCATGGAATTTCAAGTCGGTGATCGAGTATTACTTAAGGTCTCACCTTGGAAAGGTGTGATCAGATTTGGAAAGACTGGAAAACTTGCACCTAGATATGTTGGACCATTCAAGATCGTCGAAAGAATCGGTAAGGTAGCCTACAGACTTGAGTTACCTCCTAAACTTGGAAATGTTCATCCAACCTTCCATGTGTCCAATCTCAGGAAGTGTTTAGCTGATGAGAACCTCCACATACCACTTGACGAAATTCGTGTTGATAAGACACTACATTTTGTTGAGAAACCTGTGGAAATCATGGACCGTATAGTCAAATGGCTTAAACGCAAGCGCATTTCCTTTGGTCAAAGTTCGCTGGGAATCTAAACGTGGACCTGAGTTTACTTGGGAATGCGAAGAACAAATGAAGGCGAAGTCCCCACATCTTTTCCCACGAGTTTCCTCTAAACAAATTTCGGGACGAAATTTCCACAAGTAGGGGAGACTGTGACATCTGTGCTTGTAATCATTGTAAACAGTTCAGTTATCAATGAAATAAAGTTATTTGATCCCAATGTTTGTTTATTTATGTTTTACATTTTTCATGTTTTGACTTTTATTCAATTTCAAACTCTGTATCGCTTCCTGGAGAATTATACGCAAACTGGTGTGTAAACGTAATCAGTTTAACACGACAAATACTCCGGAACATCAATTTATGATTAACATACCTTAAATAACCTTTACATAACTTAGAAATAAGTTTTGAAGGCATTGGTATGGCAAAATCAAGTTAATTCGCTTACAAGGACTAAAATTGACAAACTGTGAAAGTATGCCAATTTGAACTGTAACGAATATTCCGGGACATGGCCATAAGTTAAACACACCCTAAATATCCTTTACATAGCTTAGAAATAGGCTTTGAGGGGTTTGGTGTGCTAAAATAAACTTTATGCTCATTCAGGGACTAAAAGCGTCAAAAAGTGCATAAGTTTGCATTTTCGCGCATAACTTACGTTCTGAATACATCCGGACATCCAAAAATTTATGTAATCATTAAAATATTATGTTTTTGTGATTGGCTTGTCAAAAATCCATTCGTCGCGCAATTTGGATCGTACACGCGTCCGTTACGACTTCCGTCGTAATTAATCGAACAACGCAACCGTACGGCCAAACGAACCGATATCCGGCATATTTTTGAGCACATTGTAAGTTCCCTATACTTTAACTTCATTTTAGAGCTTTGAAATGGGGTTAACGGGTCTTAAACGTGTCGGAAATGAGCTTATTACACAGCAGGGACCAAATCTGCCATTCTGCCAAACTAGGTCCTTGCGCACCTCAACACTATGAGTGTTACGGTGCGCAAGCATTCCCCAGAACAGCAGAATGTTGTAAACAGCCTGTTTTCAGCTGTTATACACTCCTTTCTCACTTGCAACTGGTTTCTAGCAATCCTATGGGCTCCCATGGGTTTTTAAATCAGTGGGTATGTGTTGTACGGCTGAGATTTAACGCTTGGGAAACAAGAAACGATCGTAACGGCTCTACATTTCCTATAAATACCCCCCATGTCTTGCTCATTTCCCTCACATTTGAATCTGATTCAAAACTCTCTAAGTGGAAGTTTAAATGCTTCCTACCTGAGAGTGAATCGGGTTCGAATCATGTGGGGACCTTCTGTAAGTATCCTTTCGCGTTTATCTTTCGTTTTAGTGTTAAAGTCAAACTGCGTTTGACTTTCTGCATTAACCAGTTTATGGTCAATGCGAAGTTCGTTTGAACTTCATAGCGTGAGCGTAATCACGATGGTTATAGTCCCTAGTGACTATACCTACTGATTACCACGTTATCTAGGCTCAGTGATGAGTCGTAGTTTCGGCCAAAATGCGTGTTCTCGCGTATTTTGTAACCAAACTACTCTAGGGTATCAAAACCGTTTGTTTTGATACCAAACCTGTTTTTTTAAAACCTTGTTAAACTTTTAGTTTTGTGCTTGTCTAGGGTCGTAAAGGTAAGCGATCTAATCAATCGCTTATACTTTCGAACCCGACCCATTTGGTCGATCATTAGGATCCGACCAAATACTTTAGGTGACCATAGTAGTATAGGGAATAACCTTCCGAGGTTATACCTTATGGTCACGTCGTTTAAGTAGTTGTATGATAAGTAATTCCTATGCCTTAGGTAAATTACCAAAATGCCCTTTTTGCGCCAAAATTCATTTTAAGCCTATGTAACATAACTTTTGCCATCTAAACTGATTTAACAACAATATTAAACATGTTAAGGCATATCTTACTGGTCATAGGGCTAGTTAGGCGGTCCGAACGCGTTTTACGCGAACGACGCGTTAAAGTAGCATAAGCTACCTAAACGGGTCATAACGGGTCAAAAGCACTTAGGATAAGTTTCATTTTAGTATGTAGGCTTTGTTAAACCATATTACATGAGTTCCTACACTCATTTGGTTTACAAACCCTCATGCTACCCAATCCTCCGATTAGGTCCGTTTGTTAATGTAGTTACCTATAATAGGTGACGTTTGAATCCGTGATCTTCTAACCTTGCTTGGTGGATTTCTAAAGTCTATTAAGCAATCTCAAGTGAGTACATAGACCCCTCTTTTACTGTTTTCCAAACATTTTGGGGTGAAACACATGTGCCTACTTGTTACTTTCGTGCTTTTCATGTTTTCTCATCATATACATGCTATGTTCATTAGTACATTATTAGTACATCGTTTTACATGACATTTTACGCTACGTATGTCCATTGTGTGCATACTTAGTGCATTGTTCTACATTACCTTTTCATGCTATGTATGTTCATCATACTTAGTACATTTTCATTTCATCACATGCTTACATTTTGATATGACATTTGGTTTGTTAAGTGGGACCATATACATTCATTAACTTTGATCACGCCGCTCGTTAGTAGGTAATGGTACCATAGGAATTGACAACTCCCATTCCTAACATCCTAGGTATGTTTGGATGAAAGGAATGACCGAATTCGATAAAACATAATACAGATAGACCTTTAATTTGTTTAAAGGCTCATCACCACAGTCACAAGGCTTGAATGTATGCATTTTTACTATACCGCATAAATGTCTGTATTCAGTATAGCATGCATTTCCACAAAACATAACGTTGATTTAAACCACGTTTACTTCAATACATTGTTTTGTGCATTTTTACCTATGGTTCCGAGGATATATATATATATATATATATATATATATATATATATATATATATATATATATATATATATATATATATATATATATATATATATATATACTTCATTTGCCATACATGACATTTTGTTTACTCATCACATAATTGACATTTGACATAGACATTTTTGATATTGATATACATATTTCATGGACCACATTTTGACATAAACGCCTTGACATGGTTTACACAAAGACATTTGACAAATGATTTGATATGGGCAAATTTACATTAGTGGTTTGTTTGGGTAAGTGATTTAAGTAACGAGGCATATGTAATATGATACAAGCATGGTGGATACGCCGCTGGTACTTCCTATATATAAGTGTTTGTATGGTATTACATATTGTAGCGTTATTTGAATCCTTTCAATTTAGACATATAACATTTTATACAAATAACATATTTTTCACAAGACATCGTTTTACAAACAACTCATTTTATACAAACTCATTTTACTTGGTTATTCATTTAACCTCACATCACTCTTTTACATATCATCTTCTTTAACATCGCTTTTCAAAATATAAAACAAAATGTTTTACAAGGATCATGACTGACTTTTGTTAAACAACCTTTTTCCAAACTTATAAGTCATGAGCCCTATTTTTCATAAAACCTATGTTACTCACAGGCATTTTTATGCTGACGTACCTATTTTCACATGTGTTTCAGGAGCTGACGCTTAGGATGATCGTGACACTAGGGCGGACCTGTGCCTTAGAGACTTAAAAATAAAGATAGACTTAGTTTAATTATATACTGTACTCTTTGGTTCTTGTTTTGAAACAATGTATTCCACTCTTTGGTTGATGAATAAAATAAATTTTAATTACCATGGTTGTGGAACAATAATTCTGTTACAACACTCCCCGACGTTTCCGCCACAATTTGATGTTTTACGTGGTCAGGGTGTGACACAATGGTGCAAGGGGTCGTGTATTCGTTATTGGTCAAGGTGAAGCGAGGAATGATCCCAATGTGGTGACGGGTAAGTTCCTTCTCGACGACTTTTATGTTACAGTCTTATTTGATTCGGGTGCCGATACTAGCTACGTGTCTTTAAAAGTTAGCTAAATGCTTAAGCGTACCCCAACACTTTTGAACACCAAGCACACTGTAGAGTTAGCTAATGGTAAAAATTTAGAGGTCACACACGTAGTCAAGGGTGGTAACCTTTTTCTTGCTGGTCATACTTTTTCAATCGACCTCCTTCCTATCACTCTGGGTAGTTTCGACGTTGTCATAGGGATGGACTGGTTATCCTAACACCAAGCAGAGATTCTTTGCAACGAGAAGATCGTTCGTATTCCTCGCCCAGGTGATGAACTTCTATTGATTTGTGGTGACAAGAGTGGTGCTGTTGTGAGCATCATCTCTTTCCTTAAGGCCCAGAAGTGTTTGCGTAAGGGCCACACTGCTATTCTGGCTCTCGTTACTGACACCTCGAAGAAAGAGAAGAAGATAGAAGATTTTCTGATTGTACGCGACTATCCTGAGGTATTCCCTGAAGAATTACCTGGGCTTCCGCCTCATCGCCAAGTCGAATTCCAAATCGAGCTAGCTCCTGGAGCAGCGCCCATAGCTCGTGCACCGTATCACTTAGCTCCATCAGAGTTGGAAGAACTTTCTACACAACTACAAGAACTCTTGGATAAGAGTTTTATTCGTCCTAGCTCTTCGCCCTGGGGAGCTCCAGTCTTGTTTGTGAAGAAGAAAGACGGTACTTTCAGAATGTGCATCGACTACCGTGAACTCAACAAGGTGACTGTGAAGAATCGCTATCCTCTTCCACGCATCGACGACCTATTCGACCAGCTGCAAAGGTCGAGCTACTATTCAAAGATTGATTTGAGATCAGGATATCACCAGCTGAGAGTCCGAGAAGAGGACGTCTCCAAAACAACCTTTAGAACTCGATATGGACACTATGAGTTTTTGGTCATGCCTTTTGGGCTGACAAACGCACCTGCGGTCTTCATGGATTTGATGAATAGAGTGTGCAAGCCTTACCTGGACAAGTTCGTCATAGTTTTCATCGACGACATCCTGATCTATTCGAAGAGTCAGGAGGAACACGAGCAGCATCTACGACTCATTTTGGAACTCCTTCGAACAGAACAGCTGTATGCCAAGTTTTCAAAATGCGACTTCTGGCTTCGTGAAGTCCATTTCTTAGGCCATGTGGTGAACACGGATGGGATTCATGTGGATCCATCTAAGGTAGACTCGATTAAGAACTGGCCTGCACCTCGTACACCAACGGAAATTCGCCAATTCTTGGGCTTGGCAGGTTACTACAGAAGGTTCATCAAGGACTTCTCCAAGATTGCACAGCCCCTCACCTCACTAACACAGAAAGGCGTTGTTTATCGATGGGGAAACGCACAGGAATTAGAATTTCAGCACTTAAAGGATAGACTTTGCAGTGCACCTATCCTTTCATTGCCAGAGGGCACAGACGACTTCGTGGTTTACTGCGACGCATCCATTCAGGGTCTTGGTTGTGTATTGATGCAGCGGGATAAAGTTATAGCCTACGCCTATCGCCAACTTAAAGTTCATGAAAGAAACTACACTACACACGATCTAGAGCTGGGAGCTATTGTTTTTGCACTTAAGATAGGGAGACATTACATGTACGGTACCAAGTGCGCCATTTACACCGATCACAGGAGTCTCGAGCACATCTTTAAACAGAAGGAGTTGAATATGCGACAATGACGATGGGTTGAGCTACTGAATGACTACGAATGCTCGATCAGGTACCACCCAGGAAAAGCCCGGCTGACGCCCTCAGTCGAAAGGACACTTCGCCTAAGCGCGTACGAGCTTTACAACTCACTATACAGTCTAGTCTTCCTTCTCAGATTCGAGATGCTCAGGTAGAAGCATTGAAACCAGAAAACATCAGGGCTGAAGCCCTACGCGGCTCAAGGCAACGATTAGAACAAAAGGAAGACGGTGCTTACTACGTAACAAGACGCATCTGGGTCCCACTCTATGGCAACCTACGAGAGCTTGTGATGGATGAGGCACACAAGTCTCGCTACTCAGTACATCCTGGTTTGGATAAGATGTACCACGATATCAAAACTACGTATTGGTGGCCTAGCATGAAAGCTCACATAGCAACTTACGTTAGCAAGTGCTTGACTTGTGCGAGAGTCAAGACGGAATATCAGAAACCCTCAGGCCTACTCCAACAACCAGAGATACCACAATGGAAATGGGAGTAAATTTCCATGGATTTTATTACTGGTCTGCCTAGATCTCAACGTGGTAACGATACTATTTGGGTGATCATGGATCGACTCACAAAGTCTGCTCACTTCTTGGCTATCAAGGAAACGGATAAGTTCTCCACTCTAGCAGACGTATATCTTAAGGAAGTTGTCTCGAGGCACGGGGTGCCCACCTCTATTATCTCGGATCGTGATGCACGTTTTACTTCAGAACTGTGGCAAACAATGCACAAGTCCTTTGGCTCACGTTTAGATATGAGCACAGCTTATCACCCGCAAACGGAAGGGCAGTCTGAACGCACCATCCAGACCCTTGAAGACATGCTTAGGGCATGTGTAATTAACTTTGGCAACGGCTGGGAAAAGTATCTGCCACTTGTGGAATTTTCGTACAAAACAGCTACCACACCAGCATTAAAGCTGCTCCGTTTGAGGCATTGTACGGGCGTAAATGCCGGTCACCTCTTTGTTGGGCAGAAGTGGGGGATAGTCAGATCACTGGCCCAGAACTTGTGGTAGACACAACAGAACGAATTGCTCAAATACGACAACGAATGGCGGCAGCTCGTGACCGTCAGAAAAGCTACGCCGATAAGGGCAGAAAACCACTCGAGCTCCAGGTTGGGGAGCGAGTGCTACTCAAAGTTTCACCATGGAAGGGTGTGGTTCGTTTTGGTAAACGAGGCAAATTTAACCCACGATACGTCGGACCTTTCGAAGTCATCGAGAAAATAGGCAAGGTGGCCTACAAACTGAACCTACCAGCAGAACTCAGTGCAGTTCACAACGTTTTCCACGTGTCGAATCTGAAGAGGTGTCTGTCAGATGAGACTCTCGTAGTTCCTTTGAAGGAGCTCACTATCGACGAACAGTTACAATTTGTCGAGGAACCAGTTGAAATCACGGACCGGGATGTTAAGGTCCTCAAGCGCACTAGGATACCTCTCGTTCGAGTTCGTTGGAACTCCCGTCGCGGCCCAGAGTTCACCTGGGAACGCGAAGATCAAATGAAACAAAAGTATCCCCAACTTTTCGCAAACAGTACAACCACTACTGAGGCTGAAGCTACGAAATTTCGGGACGAAATTCCAGATCAACGGGGGGAGGATGTGACACCCCAGGAAAACCATGCAACTCAACTAGCTTCCTCAGTGAGTACGTGCTAAATTTCGGGACGGAATTTCTTTCAACTTGGGGATAATGTGACAACTCGTATTTCGGAACCTATCTTTGCACTTTGATGTAACGAATGTGTACGTGATGTGATTATATGAAAGTGATTGATTAAATGAATGTTAGGTTTGATATGTGCTTTGTGTAATGTATGTATGTATATAAACAGCCCAAACGCACAACACGAACCGATCGCACAAGCCCACTCGGGCTACACTTTTGTATTCGGACTTAAGGGCAGCCCACTAGGAGAGTTCGGCCCACTCCATCAATCGCACAACACCTAGGGTGTTGGTATAAATTCCACACTTTACCTAATCACACAAGTTTACAAACCCTACACTCTCTTTCTTCCCTCTCAAACTCGACGGCAAACACACCTCACTTCCCATCGAAGATTTCTTGGGTTCGGATCACCCTTTCTGTTTGATCCTCCTAATCGGTTAGTGCTTTAATTATTAATTGTATGATGTTGTGATTCATATGTTCCTTCGTGATGCTTTACGGATGAGATACGATTGATTTATGTTATGAATAGATGATAGGCGGCTCACATGTATGATGCTATTGATCGATATAGGGTTGTCAAAACATATGATGTAACTAATGATCTAGATTTAGAATCAGATATATATATATATATATATATATATATATAATCGGCTGTTGTGATATGATATTCGAAGTGGTTGTATGATGATTAGTATTGCATGTTGATATAAAAGTTGCTAGCCTAATGATCCGGATTGAATGTTTGATTATTGCTCATAACTATGATTATTTAGGGTTCATGAGAATTGATTAGAATATGCTCAGTTTGATCGATTGTATGTTAAATGGATAGTTGGAAATTTGTTAATTGATAAAGTGTAAAGAAGGAAACTGTTGAATGATTGTAACCGAATAGCATAATATCCGGCTATTAAAACAGATCGCACAAGATCAGGTCACACAAGACCTGATCTGATCGCACAAGTGCATCGCACAAGACAGGGTGGGTACAAACACATAAGGCACCTAGTACTGTTTATTCATGCATGATCGCACAAGGTTTGGTGGATCGCACAAGATGGTGCCGATCGCACAAGATCTTGGGCCTCACACACACTGTTTGAACTTGACATGTTATTGGACCGAATGGCCCAAAACCCAGTCGCACAAGTTATCTGATCGCACAAGTACAACTCAGTCGCACAAGCTCAAACGGATCGCACAAGACATGTTATCTGGGCCGTGTTTATGCTTATAGTTTTGTTGGGTTTCTTGATATTGGGTCGGGTATTGTTGGGCTCCAACGGATGACTCGCACAAGGCCATTAGACTTGTGCGAGCCCAATCTTTTAATCGCACAAGTTGAATACGTTATAACTGTTAAACGTGATGATGTGTGTTTGCCATGATCTGTATGTGTTCTTTATCTACTAGCTTATGTGAAACTTATGTGCACTACTCGAAAACAAAACCTGACTTGTATAGTAACCATGTTAGGACGTGGTTGACCACTAGCAGCTAGATTTGACCTTTCTGTGTATCTGCCGAGCAAACCAAGGTGAGTTCACACTCCTAAGGCATGGGATTCCCGGTGGGTTGGGAATGGGATTGAATAACTACTCATACAACCATTATTATTGAACTAGTTACTACTGTCCTCGGATTGAAGGGCACGTACGTAAAACCTACGTACACTCATACTTACTACTTTCCTCGGATTGAAGGGCACGTACATAAAACCTACGTACACGACCATAAGACCATCAACTCTATCACTTTAAGTCCCTCATTTATCGACTTAATCGCCGAGGCCTATGGCGAGCGGGTCATTAGTTAATAGCGCTATTAGGTTTAACAAACCTCACACCGTGCCAGTCGGACGGGGGTGTACTAATGGACTATGGGCAAAGGGTTAATGCTGATAGACATTAACTTAGGGCACCTCTTACATTTTCGTAGCAGTCGATACGCGTGGTCTAATTCCACATGGGAAGCCCCACTAATCTTCGCAAACATATCAGGATGACCGCGATACGAATTAATACTATACATGGTTTACAAAACGAACATACGATTTACGAAATGAATGCTATAACCAAACAGCCAACTGTGAACTCGCTCAACTTTGTTGTTGATTCGTTGCTACATCCCTTGCAGGTCATTAGGTACTCATGGAGCTTGCACAGGGAGGAACGATCGTTGTGGGATATGGCAGTGTGTGCCATGCTATAAACATTACTTTATTTCGTACTTAATACTTACAATGGGTTTTACAATTATGCTTCCGCTAAACACTTAACTATGCTTTGGTTTTGAACACCTTACATATTGTTTGGTTGAATTATGTTTACTTACATGCTTGTTCAATATGATTGGTGGCTTGATCCTGGTCAGTCACGCCTCTAAGCGGTGATACTCCGCGTGTGGATTTTGGGGGTGTGACAAAAAAATATGTTACATAGGCTTAAAATGAATTTTGGCATGAAAAGGGCATTTTGGTAATTTTCCTAAGGCATAAGAACTACTTATCATATAACTACTTAAACGACGTGACCATAAGGTATAAACTCGGAGGGTTATTCCCTATACAACTATGGTCACCTAAAGTGTTTGGTCGGACCCTAATGATCGACCAAATGGGTCGTGTTCGAAAGCATAAGCGATTGTTTAGATCGCTTATCTTTACGACCCTAGACAAGCACAATTCTAAAAGTGACGAGCTAAACATGTTGAAACATGTTTAACGAGGTTTAAAAACAGGTTTGATATCAAGACAAAAGGTCTTGATACCTACAAGTAGTTTGGTTACAAAATACGCAAGAATACGCATTTTGGCCGAAACTACGACTCGTCACTGAGCCTAGATAACGTGGTAATCACTAGGTATAGTCATTAGGGACTATAACCATCGTGATTACGCTCACGTTATGAAGTTCAAACGAACTTCGCATTGACCATAAACTGGTCAATGCAGAAAGTCAAACGCAGTTTGACTTTAACACTAAAACGAATGAAAAGAATGAAAGAATACTTACAGAAGGTCCCCGCAAGATTGATTTTCCAAGTATTTCTCGGGTATGAAGTGTTTTACACTTCAACTTAGAGAAAATCTCAGAAATCAAGTGGGTTTTGAGCAAGACATGGGGGGTATTTATAGATGTAGTAGAACCGTTAAGATCGTTCCTCGTTATCCGAGATTCAATCACAGCCGTACATCTCGAGCCCATAGTTTTATAAAACCATTGGAGCCCCTAGATTAAGCCCATTGTTTGCTGGAAACCATTTACAAGTGGGTTTTGTGAGTATAACAGCTGTAAACAGCTATTTAAACAGATTTTGCATATCTGGGAGGGCCTCGCGGCCCGCATAAGGGTCTACCATAAGTTACGCGGCCCGCCGGGGCTTCAGCTCAGCAAAACAAGTTTCAAACAATGGCAGTTTCAGTCCCTGTTGTGT
Organism: Helianthus tuberosus; assembly: GCA_030545235.1. NCBI lineage: Eukaryota > Viridiplantae > Streptophyta > Magnoliopsida > Asterales > Asteraceae > Helianthus > Helianthus tuberosus. The sequence goes on along the minus strand of CM060452.1, from coordinate 114,430,423 downwards.
TTTAAAGCCATTTCGACATGTTTAAGGCCCGTTAAGCCAAGCTTAAGGCCCTAAAATGATGCCTAAACATTTTGGACATGAAACATGCTCAAAAATATGCCGGATGTCGGTTCGTTTGGTCGTATGATCGCGATGTTCGCTTAATTACGACGGAATGCGCATAAGCGCGAAAAACGATCCAAATTGCGCGACGAATGGATTTTTCTGATGCCAAACACTAAAATAAAATATTTTAATGCTTACATAAATTTTTGGATGTCCGGATGTATTCAGAACGTAAGTTATGCGCGAAAATGCAAACTTATGCACTTTTTGACGCTTTTAGTCCCTGAATGAGCATAAAGTTTATTTTAGCACACCGAACCCATCAAAGCTATTTCTAAGCTATGTAAAGGATATTTAGGGTGTGTTTAACTTATGATCATGTTCCGGAGGGTCTGTTATAGTACAAGTTGACATACTTTCGCAGTTTGTCGAATTTAGTCCCTGTAAGCGAATAAACTTGATTTCGGCATACCAAACCATCCAAAACTTATTTCTAAGTTATGTAAAGGTTATTTAAGGTATGTTAAGCTTATATTACTGTTCCAGAGTGTTGGTTGCATTAAACTGGTTATATTTACGCATCAGTGCGCGTATAACCTTCCAGAAAGCGATTTAAAGCCCGAAATCGAACAAGAATTGATATGTGCAAATGATACACATATTTATACAAATCCCAAGTATGAAATACAATATTTCATTGGTTTGGTATTTGTTTGATGGTTGAAGTGACACAGGTGTCACAAGTGCTAGAAGTAAGCTTCTAAAAATCCCTTTTTTCATACTTATTTATGTATTATTTGTTTAAAGAACATGTAATATGATCGATATTACATGCAGAAGTAAGCTCCTTTAATACTTATTTATGTATTATATGCAGATATGATCGAGATTCTCGTGATCATTTGTTCTTCCAATGTGCTTTTGCGTCGCAAGTGTGGAATAACGTCAAAAAGATGGTGAATATGGATAGTGTAGATGACTCTTGGCAAGCCATTGTTGCATGGATGGAGCGTAATGATGGAACTAAGAATAGTGACACTATTATTTGTAAGCTCGTGATTGCGGCAGCATCGTACTTTATATGGAAGGAAAGAAATAACAGGCTGTTTTCTAATAATCATAACACGGTTGCTACGGTTACGGAGTGGATCAAGAGCACGGTTCGGTTGAAGCTCATGGGGTTCAAGTTTCGTGATGACATTTGCCGTCGAACAACCTTCAAGGCTTGGAAGATCTATACTAGCGAGGAGGAGGAAGACCCAGGCTAGATGTGATTCAGTTTTTCGGTTTTTGTTGCTTTATGCTTGGTTGTTTTGTTTTGTGGGATTTTGGTGTCGTGTTTGTGTGTGCAAACTGGTTGTGTTTTCTTTTTCTCCTAGACTTGGTATGTCAAGTCTAGTTGGTGTGTCACTTTAGGCACGCCCGTGTACTGATTTGGTTGATTTATAATATTCACCGGGGTAAAACCCTTTACCCAAAAAAAAAAACATGTAATAAACTAAATAATCATGCAAAATAATATGAAAATACAAAGAAGCAAAATAATAATCATGATATAAAAGTGTGTTTATGTTGTGATTTAAAGATGATTACTTGCATATTTGATCTAGTTTTGATGATTAGCATACAAATAACTTGTTAGATGATGTTTAAAAACATAATCTAACAAGTGTACATGAAAATGTTTAAGGGTTTTGTTAAAAATAAATGTTTAGATGGATGATCATAATCTTTGATTTTGTTAAAGTATATAAGGTTTTTCACTAAAAATAATATTTTTACAAAGTTATAAAAAGAAACGTACAAGATGGGTTTTTATAAAAAGTTTGTTAAAACTAGAAGTAAAGCATGGATTTTGAACTAGTTAACTTATGTTATGATCATACCAAAACCCTACATGTTATTGATTTCATCTTGTTGAGATTTTGATATAAATCTCATATGTTTTTATTAAGAAAAATATGAGAAGATTAGTGGTGATTTTATAAGAAAAAGATATGTTTTATATAAACATGGCAAAGTATATATATTTCAAAGGAAATATGGCCATTTTTTCTTAAAAATCATAAGTTATAAAAACTATTATTTTTGAAAAAATCTTTATTAGATTAAAAAGATTTTAAAGAATAGTTTTTATAAAAGCAAAGTTTGATATAAATATATAGAGTTAATTACATAGTTAGTCCCTGTGGTTTGCACAAAATAACATACTTAGGTACTAATAGTTTAAAATCACCTTCTAGGGTATTAACTTTTCATTTTGTAACGTTTGGGGGTATTAACTTCTAAGGTAGTAACATAGGTAGTCCCTATGGTTTGCACAAAATAACATACTTAGGTACTAACAGAATGTGATTTTAAACCTACAAATAAGCTTAATACCCCCAAACGTTACAAAATGAAAAGTTAATACCCTAGAATGTTATTTTAAACTATTAGTACCTAAGTATGTTACTTTGTGCAAACCACAGGGACTAACTATGTAATTAACTCAAATATATATTTTTGAGAAAATATATATTTGGTTAACTTAACAACTTATGTACTATGTGTTATTTGTTTGTATTAGTTATATGTATCATAACTAGGAACTTGAATACAATGGTACAAATAAACACAATGTACATTTCGACTAAAGTCTTACAAGACTACATGTAAATACGCCTTAAAAACAACTTACGGACATTCCGAGCATTCGGACATAACTTATGGTCAAAACGGACGACGGGCGAATCTATAAACATATCGCCATTCCGAGAGTTACTACGACGCTTAGGCGATCTTTCGACGCGGATACATATATATATTACCGTTAACAAAAGTCGAAATTTTAGAAACTTATAAAAACTTATGTCTTCTATTTAACTAAAAACTCCATGTATGGTGATTTTTATAAAATGAAAGATGTTTTATAAATGTGCTTATAATTACAAATGGGCTTATTTTTATAAATGAGCTTATACTTACAAATGGGCTTATTTTTATAAATGGGCTTATACTTACAAATGGGCTTATTTGTATAAATGGGCTTATATTTACAATTGGGCTTATCTTCATAAATGGGCTTATCAAAATACTTGGGCTAAGCCCAATAACATGAATACATGGGCTAAGCCCAATGTCAAAACATATGGGCTAAGGCCCAATAACATTAAGCCCAATAACATGAATACATGGGCTAAGCCCAATGTCAAAACATATGGGCTAAGGCCCAATAACATTTAGGCCCAATAATATTTAGGCCCAATAATATTATGGCCCAATAACATAAATTCATGGGCTAGGCCCAATAACATTAAGACATGGGCTCGGCCCAATGACATATAATTGATGAAAATACAATTATACAATTTATTCATACAAGACATGAAATCAAGAGGACAAGACCCGATGATACAACGCACAAGATACAAGATTATATATATATATATATATAGAGGCCGGTTATCATACAAATGCGCTTATCGTACATTACGTACGGTACAATCTCAGCAGTCAGATCATCTTCCGGCATTGAAATCGCATGTTGTTTTTTTATTACAATTTCGCATGTTGTTTTTTTAACATGCGATTTCATCAAAATTACCACATGCGAAATTGTTACAAAAAAACAACATGCTATTTCATCAAAATTATCACATGCGAAATTGTTACAAAAAACAACATGCGATTTCATAAAAAATTATCACATGCGAAATTGTTACAAAAAAACCAACATGCGAATTCAATGCGCGATAAAAGATCCGACGGCTGAGATTGGCGCGTACGTAATGTACGATAAGCGCATTTGTACAGTACTCTTTACCTATATATATAACAGTTTAACAAATCATACATCTAATACACAGTTCAACGAAAAACAAAGACATACAAGTCTTACACACATTCAAGACACAAGACTTGTACTCAAGTCATTTATAAAGACCGAAGTGTCTAACAAATATAAGAACATTTGTAGGTCGCAACACTATTCAGGACGACCGCACGTGAGTTCATGTCCCCTATTCATTTTAAATGCTTTACAACTTTACAACTATCGGGGAAAATACATGTTCAATCGTATGTTAAGTAATGGAATGAAACACCTTAGATCATGTGCGATTAGGGCCATACATCTAAGCACCATTAATCGAGTTTGGACCTAGGTACAGAGGGTTAGATCTAATGGGTTTTGGCGAGCCCCACTCTTGGTCGTGGACCCATACAGAAGAGTGCGTTTGTGTCCCAGTCGATGGTAGTCGACACGAAATCGTCTAGGTTTGGATTGCTTCCTAATTCGTCACACATATTAATGTCCTCGCGAAACATTAATGATCAACGATTTCATTGACACTTTACATACTACATCATTACATACAGATACATCTTATACAACTCACATTTTACGGATACAGTTTATACAACTCACATTTTATGGATACATTTTATACAACTCACATTTTACAGATACATTTTATACAACTCACATTTTACAGATACATCTCATACAACTAAACTGCATGAACTCGCCAACTTTTGTTGATGTTTTCAAACTTAACATGTATTTCAGGAAATAAGTGGACCATGCGGACATTTCAGTTAAGGAAAGCAAGTATCAAGACTCCATGCCACCATTTGAAGGGCTTGCCCGTTATATACCGCCTCTTTGCAGTGATATAGTGGTCAAAGCCTTGACATTTTAAGACTTACATTTTGATGTATAAAACAATGACAACTTATTTTCATTTGATGGTATGTAACCAATACATTTAACTTATGTTGGGTTCTTTTGAAACGATTATGACAATGGCATTGGAGCTTGTTTTTATTCATTTAGTATGTTCACTTATATTGTTATACAATGAGAACCGATCAGATCACACATCGCGCTTCCGCTATGAGCGGGTGTGACATCGAGATATGGCTTACATACCCGATTCATCAAATCCATGAATACGGCGTGAGCGTTTGTTAGGCCGAAAGGCATAACAAGGAACTCGTAATGCCCATAGCGAGTCCTGAACGCTGTCATAGGAATGCTTTCCTCTTGGATCCTCAGCTGATGGTGTCTGGATCTTAGATCAATTTTGGAATAGAAGCTAGAAGCTTGTAACTGATCGAACAAGTCGTCAATACTTGGTAAAGGATGCCGGTTCTTTATGGTTAACTTGTTCAGTTCTCGGTAATCTATACACATCCGAAAGGTTCAGTCTTTCTTCTTGACAAATAGCACCGGAGCTCCCCAAGGTGAGAAACTCGGTCTATTGAATCCTTTGTCAAACAATTCCTGAAGCTGAGTAGATAATTCCTGCATCTCCGAGGGTGCGAGTCTATATGAACCTTTCGCCACCGGTGCAGCTCCCGGTACAAGATCGATACTGAATTCGACTTGTCGCTGCAGAGATAGTCCCGGCAAGTCTTCTGGAAAGACTTCAGGGTATTCCCTTACCACAGAGATGTCCTCCACCTTGCGCTACTCGCACTTCTTGTCGACCACATGGACAAGAAAGGCAATGCATCCTGTTCTCAGACTCTTCCGAGCCTTCATACAGTTGTTGGTCAGCAGCCGTGTGTCGTATTTCTCTCCGTACACCAAAAGATCTTCTCTCGTCAGACAGGGGGAAAAAGAATAATAGTTTTCGCAGCACAACTAGGTCTGCTCGGTTGTCGGCCAACCAGTCTATGCCAGAAGTTAAGTCGTAACAACCTAATTGAATTAGTGAAAAGTCGTTACGGAATTTTCGTGCTCCAAGTTCGAGTGTGCATCCTTTGATGTCTTTCCTGACTTGACTAATTTACCATTGGTCAATCCTATTGAATGGGAGGACGTCTTGTTTACTTGACTCGGCCAAGCATACTTTGAATTTTATGAGGATGAAGCTAATACTGACACCGGTGTTAAACAACACGGATGCAACAGGTCGGTTGATAGGAACGTATCGGTGACCCTTAATGACTTCACATGACTTCGCTAATTCCTCATTAGCTAACTTGATGGAGCAAGACATGTTTAACCTACATGACTATAATTCGTGTATATGGTTAGTGTCTAAAGACACTAAGTTAAGCCCACGTTGGTATCCAAAGAATTGATACATGATGGTTGTAGAGTAGAGCATACCCCTAGACTTGCTTACTCACTAGCTTGATTCATCCTTAACCATCCATGCTCGTAGTGACCTCCTTTCCACAGTAAAAACCACCTCGTTCATTCTTAAATATAGCTAACTCATTAGTTTCTGTTTTGTGCCAAGTCCCACCACACTGCTACTCTTGTCACTTTTGCAAGTGCCCTCATGATGAAAGTTTCACCTATCTCATTCCGAATTTTGACAAGTTATTAGCATACTTCTTAATGCGAGCATCGATTATGGCAGTAATCGCCTTCGCTTTACTTGTCACGGGATTTCTCTTTCTCTTAACACCCTCCTTGGGCAGTCCCCCATCCTCACCACATCCTTGGTGAGACTAAATGAGAGAGTTACTTGAAAATAAATCTAGGTAGGGTGACATGATGTGATCATGATTCGGATCTCAGGGCTAAACCCCAAATGTAGCGCTCAGTGCGTTTGGATTTGAGTGTTATCCAATATGCAATCAATCCTTGACAGATTGTAGAGGCGTCGGGTGTCACACCCCCAAAATCCACACGCGGAGTACTACCGCTTTGAGGCGTGACATGACCAGGATCAAGCCACCAATCATATTGAACATAAGTATGTATATCAAAAGTCATTCATCAATACGATAGGTGTTTACAAAACCAAATATAAACAAGTGTGTAGCGGAAGCATTAATGTAAAAACCCAACATCAGTTTAAGTACAAAAAGTCATAATGTTTAACAACACATTCACGATCCATATCCACAACGACTGTGCCTCCCGTGCAAGCTCCAAAAGTACCTATGGTCCTGCAAGGCATGTAACAGAGAGTCAACAACTAGTTGAGCGAGTTCACAGTAGGTTATTTAGTTATAATGTTCATTTCGTAAATCGTATGCTCGATTAGTAATCATGTATCGTATGTAATAGCATCGCGGCCCTCAAGGCATGTTTGCGAAGTTTAGTGGGGGTTTCCCATGTTTTCTAGACTAGTTATATTTGTATCGCGGCCCTCCAGGCATGTTTGCGAAGATTAAAGTATAGTTCGCGGCCATTCCAGGCATGTTTGCGAAGATTGTTCTAGTATCGCGGCCGATCCCGGCATGTTTGCGAAGAGAAGTTTATGTATCACTAGTCTAGTAGTATCTACCATTGACCTTCATCTCCCGAGGCCAATGGTATGTAATTCCGATAACTCTTAAGCTTAAATAATCAATCAATCAACCCATTCCCAACCCCGGGAATCCCATGCCTTGGTAGAAGTGTGAACTCACCTTGTTTGCTCGGTACGCTAAGCTAAGTGCTCACAATAAATCAGTCAAGTCCTATAGTGCACGTATGTTCAGTCAGTTTACGTTCGTAATATTTCACATGTAACTATTATCACGAATATATCACAGAGTGTTTGACAGTTCATATCGTGCAACACATAACAGATAATTGCATCTATTCATGTAACAGAGTTGGCATCTCGCAAATCTAGCAATTTAACTGAGTGAATAAAGTTAACAGATTTCAGGAAATAATAGAATTAATCCACATCATTTGAAATAATAAACAAACAGAGTAAGTTAGTTAACCCAGTTAACAACTTAACAGAATTGTCATCTAACAGAGTTACTCAAACAATGAGGTTCTCAAAATACATATTTAACAAAGTTAAATAACTGACTGAGTTATTCAAGTGATTAGTTTAAGCTAAATAACATAATTAATAACATTACTTATTAACAGTAGCTTGTTGCCAGACAAACCAAAAGTGGCGAAATCACTTATGGATCGAAATCCAACTTGGGCCGAAATCACATATATGGGCCGAAAACACATTAGGCCGAAATCCCCCTTATGGCCGAAAACCCTTCTGTCCGAAATCCCACACATGGCCGAAAACCCCTATGAGCCGAAATCCAAATAGTGCCGAAAACATACATGTGGGCCGAAAACCTCTTTGGGCTTGGAACTGTTTGGGCCGAAATCACTTTAAGTGATTTCGTCCACATTATAAGGTGGGGGTGTTTTCGTGAAACATCATCATCTTCACCAGAACTCACTGTAAGTTATTAAAACCCAGAAACTCTAATCCCATTTCTAATCAGATTCAACCCTTTTGTACAAACCATCAATCAACCAAAATCTAAAACATTTGATTAGATATCTACTCATCTGTATACTCAGAATTAACATCCAAAAACAATCATAGTGTTTATCATTCATTAACATATACCCACTGTAACTTCCAAACATCCAATATTCAAACAGTTCATAGATAATAATTATCTAACAATCATACCATGATCAAATCACATAATCACACACATAAATGTATACAAACATCATGATTAAACATCCAAAATCATACAATATGAAATCAAGGAAACAACTATATCATGAAATCACTAACCAAATATTAAACAGAGGTTTTGCTTCAACTGAGGAATTCTTCTTGTGGGTTTTTAGAGATAGAGAGAGAAGCAATTGTGATAAGATATGGGTTTGGTAATTGTGAGACTTCCCAGAGAAGATTGCTTATAAATATCTCAATACCCCACTGGGCAAAGCCCATCACTGATTTCGTCTGGGCCCATGCTAGACGAAAACACTCAATGTGTTTTCATGAGTGGGTGATTTTATAATTACTTGTTTTCAGTAAGAGATCAATCCATTATTTAACATGTTAATTAAAACACCCTTAATAACACAAACTCACATATAATAAACATGGATTTCCAAGTACAAAATATTAATCGAAATACGATACAACGTATTACAAAAGTAAGCGTTGTGAAACAACGAGTCGTATTAACAAACAACTAAATAATAATAAAAAAAAATTAACGTGCACTAAATGCGAAGATAGAATCTTGGAAACTCGAGTTGTCACATTATCCCCAACTTGAAAGAAATTTCGTCCCGAAATTTAGCATGCGGTTACTGAGGAAGCTAGGTAGGTTATCGTTTACTGGTTTTCCTGGGGTGTCACATCATCCCCCCGTTGATTTGGAATTTCTTCCCGAAATTCTGTAGTAGCTTCAGCCTCAGTAGTGGTTGCATTGTTTTCGAACAACTGGGGATATTTGAGTTCCATTTGGTCTTCGCGTTCCCAGGTGAACTCTGGGCCACGACGGGAGTTCCAACGAACTCGAACAAGAGGTATTCTGGTGTTCTTGAGGACCTTAACATCTCGGTCCGTGATTTCAACTGGTTCCTCGACGAAATGCAATTGTTCGTCGATAGTGAGCTCCTTCAGAGGAACTACGTGGGTCTCATCTGACAGAAACTTCTTCAGATTTGACACGTGAAAGACGTTGTGAACTGCACTGAGTTCAGCTGGTAAGTTCAGTCTGTAGGCCACTTTGCCTATCTTTTCTATGACTTCAAATGGTCCAACATATCGTGGATTGAGTTTGCCTCGTTTGCCAAAACGAACAACACCCTTCCAGGGTGAAACTTTGAGTAGTGCTCGATCCCCAACTTGGAATTCGAGTATTTTCCTGTCTTTATCAGCGTATACTTTCTGACGGTCACGTGCTGCCGCCATGCGTTGTCGTATTTGAGCAATCTTTTCAGTAGTATCAACTACCATTTCTGGACCTGTGATCTGACTGTCACCCACCTCTGCCCAACAAAGAGGTGATCGGCATTTACGCCCGTACAATGCCTCAAATGGAGCAGCTTTAATGCTGGTGTGGTAACTGTTGTTGTACGAAAATTCCACAAGTGGCAGATGTTTTTCCCAGCCTTTACCAAAGTCAATTACGCACGCCCGAAGCATGTCTTCTAGAGTTTGAATAGTGCGCTCAGACTGCCCATCTGTCTGAGGATGATAAGCTGTGCTCATGTCTAATCGAGAGCCAAAAGATTTGTGCATTGCTTGCCACAGTTCTGAAGTAAAACGTGCATCACGATCAGAGATAATAGAGGTGGGCACCCCGTGCCTCGAGACAACTTCTTTAAGGTATACGTCTGCTAGAGTGGAGAACTTATCCGTTTCCTTGATAGCCAAGAAGTGAGCAGACTTTGTGAGTCGATCCACGATCACCCAAATAGTATCATTTCCGCGCTGAGATCTAGGTAAGCCAGTAACAAAATCCATGGAAATTTGCTCCCATTTCCATTGTGGTATCTCAGGTTGCTGGAGTGGGCCTGATGGTTTCTGATATTCCGCTTTGACTCTCGCACAAGTCAAACACTTGCTAACGTAAGTTGCTATGTGGGCCTTCATGCTAGGCCACCAATATGTAGTTCTGAGGTCGTAGTACATCTTATATGAACCAGGATGTACTGAGTAGCGAGACTTATGAGCTTCATCCATTACAAGCTCGCGTAAATTACCATAGAGTGGGACCCAGATGCGTCCTGTTACATAGTAGGTGCCGTCTGCCCTTTGTTCTAACCTTTTCCTTGAGCCGCGCAGGGCTTCAGCCCTGACGTTTTCCGGTTTCAATGCTTCTACCTGAGCATCTCGTATCTGTGAAGGAAGACTAGACTGAATAGTGAGTTGCAACGCTCGTACACGCCTAGGTGTAGTATCCTTTCGACTGAGGGCGTCGGCCACCACATTGGCTTTGCCCGGATGGTACTTTATAGCACATTCGTAATCGTTCAGTAACTCGACCCATCGACGTTGTCGCATGTTCAAGTCTTTCTGCTTGAAGATATGCTCAAGACTCCTGTGATCGGTGTAGATGGTGCACTTGGTGCCATACAGATAATGTCTCCATATCTTGAGTGCAAAGACAACAGCTCCAAGTTCTAAATCGTGCGTAGTGTAATTCCGTTCGTGAATCTTAAGTTGGCGTGAAGCATAAGCAATAACTTTATCCCGTTGCATCAACACACATCCAAGACCTTGGATAGATGCATCGCAGTAGACTACAAAATCGTCCGTGCCTTCAGGCAATGAGAGGATAGGTGCGCTACAGAGTCTATCCTTTAAGTGCTGAAACGCTGTTTCCTGTGTATCACTCCAACGGTAAGCAATACCTTTCTGTGTCAATAATGTAAGCGGCTGTGCAATCTTTGAGAAGTCTTTGATGAACCGTCTGTAATAACCCGCCAAACCCAAGAATTGGCGTATTTCTGTCGGTGTACTAGGTGCAGGCCAGTTCTTGATCGAATCTACTTTGGATGGATCGACATGAATCCCATCCTTGTTTACCACGTGGCCTAGAAAGTGGACTTCACGAAGCCAGAAGTCGCATTTTGAAAACTTAGCATACAGTTGTTCCGTTCGAAGGAGTTCCAGAATAAGTCGTAAATGCTGCTCATGTTCCTCCCGATTCTTCGAATAGATCAGGATGTCGTCAATGAAAACAATAACAAACTTGTCAAGATAAGGTTTGCACACCCTGTTCATAAGATCCATAAAAACCGCAGGCGCGTTCGTTAGCCCGAATGGCATGACCAAAAACTCGTAATGGCCGTAGCGAGTTCTGAATGCTGTTTTGGAGACGTCCTCATCCCGGACTCTCAGTTGATGGTAACCTGACCTCAGATCAATCTTTGAGTAATAGCTCGACCCTTGTAACTGGTCGAATAAGTCGTCGATGCGTGGAAGTGGATAACGATTCTTCACCGTCACCCTGTTCAGTTCGCGGTAATCTATGCACATACGAAAAGTACCGTCTTTCTTCTTTACAAATAATACTGGAGCTCCCCATGGCGAAGAGCTAGGACGTATGAAACCCTTTTCCAGGAGTTCTTGCAATTGCTTAGACAGTTCTTCCAGTTCAGTTGGAGCTAAGCGGTAAGGCGCTCGAGCTATAGGTGCTGCTCCTGGAGCTAGCTCGATCTGAAATTCGACCTGGCGATGGGGCGGTAACCCAGGTAACTCTTCTGGAAACACTTGAGGAAAGTCGCGTACTACAGGAATATCCCCAATCTTTTTCTCTGTCGTCAATGTATCAGTAACGAGTGCTAAAATAGCTATGTGGCCCTTTCGCAGACACTTCTGAGCCTTCAAAAAGGAGATGATGCCACTCACGACACCACTCTTGTCGCCTTGAACTTCGAGAGGTTCTTTGCCAGAACGAGGAATACGAATGATCTTCTCCTTGCATAGGATCTCTGCTTGCTGTTGGGATAACCAATCCATACCGATGACAATGTCGAAACTACTCAGAGTTATAGGAATGAGATCGATAGAGAAAGTCTGACCAGCGAGGATAAGATTACAATCCTGAACTATGTGTGTGGCCTCTAGACTTTTACCGTTAGCTAACTCTACGACATGTTTGGTGTTCAAAAGTGTTGGTGCGCGTTTAAGCATTTGACTAACGTTCAGAGACATATAACTGGTATCCGCACCCGAATCAAATAATACGGTAACATAAAAGTCGTCGAGAAGAAACTTACCCGTAACCACATTAGGATCGTTCCTTGCGTCACTCTGACCAATCACAAACATACGACCCTTTGCACCATTGTTGTTGTTGTTGTTTCCCCCATTGTTGTTCCCACTGCCCTGATTATTGTTGTTGTTGTTCTGATTCTGGTTTAACTGGGGGCAGTTCCGCTTGAAGTGACCTTCAGCCCCACACTGAAAGCATACCTTATTTCCTTGCTGTTGTTGCTGTGACTGGTTTCGTGGAACGGGTGGCTGTTGTTGCTGGTTCTGATTCGCAGGCCTTGAGCTCCTGCAATCTTTAGCGTCATGACCTACCCTTAGACATCTTTGACAGCGGCCTTTACGACACTGACCACTGTGGTGTTTGTTGCACCTGTTACATAGTGGATGATTTCCCCGATATCCACTCTGCCCCTGACTACCAGACGATTGCTGACTCTGGCTCTGGTAATCACTAGTCTTGCGCTGCTGTTGTGCTTGAGACTGTACAATAGCTGAACCCCTGCTGGAATCCCCTTCCCATTTCCGCTTGTTGTCACTGGGAATAGCAGGAGTAACTGGAGTGGTAATGGTAGTAGCGCTGATACGTTTAGGCAGCCTGTTCTGTTCCACCGCCTGATCGGTGAGGCGATGAGCTAGCTTGACGATCTGTTGAATAGTGCCAAGATTCGCTGAGGTTACGTGGCTTTGAATCTCCGGCACCAGACCATTGAGATACAGTTCGATACGCTTAATGGGAGGGTCCACCATAGTAGGACACAGAATAGCCAACTCGTTCGATCTCCTGGTGTACGCTTCAATTTCTGACCCAGTCATTTTCAAGTGATAAAACTCTACCTCCAGCTTATGAATATCATCACGGCTACAATATTCCTCTTTAATCAATTCCTTGAAACCGTTCCAAGGTGTGGCATTAGCAACAGCCAACCCTAACATCTGTACTTGCGCATTCCACCAAGTCAGTGCAATGCCTTCTAGAGTACCAGTGGCGTATTTCACCCTGCGAGCCTCAGGGCATTCGCACATTTCGAATACGGACTCGAGCTTTTCAAACCAATGGAGGAGTCCAACCGCTCCTTCCGTGCCACTAAAGGTAGTAGGACGACAGTCCATGAAAGTTTTGAAGGTACAAACAGGTGGCTGAGCGTGCTGACCTCCTGCTTGTGCGGCTGTAAGTGCCTCAGCAATTCGTTCGTTAATGAGAGCCGTCAGTTGGGCTTGCGTCATGTTGATACGTCCAGACATGATCTTCATAGTAAATATGACATAAGTGAGAGAGGTTCGCGAGTAGTGTGATAACAAAAGGGAATAATCACACAAGTGTTCTCATGCAATAGTGTTAAGTTAACCTAAGCATACCCGGAGCAAAGTTCTATGCAATTCTAGCAAGTAGGCAATAAGACATGTACCATATTACCTAGAGTGATGAGTCTTGCACGTGGAGCGAGGCGTCGTTGTGGATCGTTGAGCACTGTTCTGGTTATAGTCTGGTTTTAATAAAAACGTTTTCCCCTTATTAAATCCGAGTTCTCTATAACCAATGGCTCTGATACCAATCTGTCACACCCCCAAAATCCACACGCGGAGTACTACCGCTTTGAGGCGTGACATGACCAGGATCAAGCCACCAATCATATTGAACATAAGTATGTATATCAAAAGTCATTCATCAATACGATAGGTGTTTACAAAACCAAATATAAACAAGTGTGTAGCGGAAGCATTAATGTAAAAACCCAACATCAGTTTAAGTACAAAAAGTCATAATGTTTAACAACACATTCACGATCCATATCCACAACGACTGTGCCTCCCGTGCAAGCTCCAAAAGTACCTATGGTCCTGCAAGGCATGTAACAGAGGGTCAACAACTAGTTGAGCGAGTTCACAGTAGGTTATTTAGTTATAATGTTCATTTCGTAAATCGTATGCTCGATTAGTAATCATGTATCGTATGTAATAGCATCGCGGCCCTCAAGGCATGTTTGCGAAGTTTAGTGGGGGTTTCCCATGTTTTCTAGACTAGTTATATTTGTATCGCGGCCCTCCAGGCATGTTTGCGAAGATTAAAGTATAGTTCGCGGCCATTCCAGGCATGTTTGCGAAGATTGTTCTAGTATCGCGGCCGATCCCGGCATGTTTGCGAAGAGAAGTTTATGTATCACTAGTCTAGTAGTATCTACCATTGACCTTCATCTCCCGAGGCCAATGGTATGTAATTCCGATAACTCTTAAGCTTAAATAATCAATCAATCAACCCATTCCCAACCCCGGGAATCCCATGCCTTGGTAGAAGTGTGAACTCACCTTGTTTGCTCGGTACGCTAAGCTAAGTGCTCACAATAAATCAGTCAAGTCCTATAGTGCACGTATGTTCAGTCAGTTTACGTTCGTAATATTTCACATGTAACTATTATCACGAATATATCACAGAGTGTTTGACAGTTCATATCGTGCAACACATAACAGATAATTGCATCTATTCATGTAACAGAGTTGGCATCTCGCAAATCTAGCAATTTAACTGAGTGAATAAAGTTAACAGATTTCAGGAAATAATAGAATTAATCCACATCATTTGAAATAATAAACAAACAGAGTAAGTTAGTTAACCCAGTTAACAACTTAACAGAATTGTCATCTAACAGAGTTACTCAAACAATGAGGTTCTCAAAATACATATTTAACAAAGTTAAATAACTGACTGAGTTATTCAAGTGATTAGTTTAAGCTAAATAACATAATTAATAACATTACTTATTAACAGTAGCTTGTTGCCAGACAAACCAAAAGTGGCGAAATCACTTATGGATCGAAATCCAACTTGGGCCGAAATCACATATATGGGCCGAAAACACATTAGGCCGAAATCCCCCTTATGGCCGAAAACCCTTCTGTCCGAAATCCCACACATGGCCGAAAACCCCTATGAGCCGAAATCCAAATAGTGCCGAAAACATACATGTGGGCCGAAAACCTCTTTGGGCTTGGAACTGTTTGGGCCGAAATCACTTTAAGTGATTTCGTCCACATTATAAGGTGGGGGTGTTTTCGTGAAACATCATCATCTTCACCAGAACTCACTGTAAGTTATTAAAACCCAGAAACTCTAATCCCATTTCTAATCAGATTCAACCCTTTTGTACAAACCATCAATCAACCAAAATCTAAAACATTTGATTAGATATCTACTCATCTGTATACTCAGAATTAACATCCAACAACAATCATAGTGTTTATCATTCATTAACATATACCCACTGTAACTTCCAAACATCCAATATTCAAACAGTTCATAGATAATAATTATCTAACAATCATACCATGATCAAATCACATAATCACACACATAAATGTATACAAACATCATGATTAAACATCCAAAATCATACAATATGAAATCAAGGAAACAACTATATCATGAAATCACTAACCAAATATTAAACAGAGGTTTTGCTTCAACTGAGGAATTCTTCTTGTGGGTTTTTAGAGATAGAGAGAGAAGCAATTGTGATAAGATATGGGTTTGGTAATTGTGAGACTTCCCAGAGAAGATTGCTTATAAATATCTCAATACCCCACTGGGCAAAGCCCATCACTGATTTCGTCTGGGCCCATGCTAGACGAAAACACTCAATGTGTTTTCATGAGTGGGTGATTTTATAATTACTTGTTTTCAGTAAGAGATCAATCCATTATTTAACATGTTAATTAAAACACCCTTAATAACACAAACTCACATATAATAAACATGGATTTCCAAGTACAAAATATTAATCGAAATACGATACAACGTATTACAAAAGTAAGCGTTGTGAAACAACGAGTCGTATTAACAAACAACTAAATAATAATAATAAAAAATTAACGTGCACTAAATGCGAAGATAGAATCTTGGAAACTCGAGTTGTCACATCGGGGTAACTAACAACATTAGCTCTAATCATGATCGAGTTCTAGAGCTCGGTTCCCAAACTTGGAATTTTTCCACTAGCGAGAAATACTCTTCTCGCTTAAGATTCTTGATTTCTTCCCACAATAACCTCTTTGTTGTATTACTCCCTATAGTTTGCACTTGGAGATTCCACCAAGTTAACGCCTCATTCAACAGAAGGCTATTCATTTACCAAAACTTTTACTTAGGAGTACATTTATTAGCAAGGTTAACTGACTTCCTTGTTTTTATCTAGCGGATAGAACTCACCGCACCTTCCGTATCAATGAGGTCTCGCGGCTTATAATCCGGAAAAGCCTTAGGATTAAAATCTGGTGTGATTGCATCTCCAAGTGTGGCATTGCCACTCATTCTCGTCCCATCGGGATTTGAACCACTTGAACTACCGGTACCATCAGTACCATCACTAGTGTCGACTCGACAACCTCATGTTGTTCCATATGACCTCTAGTTCAACTTTAATAGTAGGGCGCTGATTAACTAACCCTCTTCTAGGCGTAGATTTTCTTGTCGACGCCACGTTGTTTCCGATATATAGTATCATTGGGTCTAGGCTTTTATTTGGACATATATAGCCTATCATGCGCCTAAGAATTAAGAATGTGATTGGTCATGGAAACCTCAAGACAGCGTTGCTCCGGTATGTTTAAACAATGATATTCATGAATAAATGCATTCCAAAATGCATAGTACCTCTTGAGTGTATTATCCATGTGCCTAAATGGGAAAAGAAGTAATTCGTTGAGGAGGAGAAACCAAACGGTCGTCTCCAATTTTTACAACGTGTATCCCATACTTCCTGGATCTCGATCGCCCAAAGTAGGAAAAATCCTTCGCCGCACTAGCCCGTGTAACGAATACGTTGATACTCCTTGAGCTCCACGAGCTTCGACAAAATTGTTATAATTTCCATAGATGTCGAATAATACAATGAAGGGGTTGTAGCTTGGCTCATGCCATAGTATCTCTTGGAATAAGACAAATATCAAACGACAGAGTTTAATGTAATCATCTCCGATAACTAAGATAAGGTAAGGTGTCATAGACACCAAAGAACCAACCCATGTACAAGAATTTCGAGAATGTTGAGGAAAAATCCTCCATGAGTGGCTAACGAGTTTTGTTTGCTTTCGATGACTAGTCTCAGACGACTCGTGTTATAGATCGAATGTTAAGTGCAAACAATACGTGTAGTCTTCCTGTATCGTAGAGTGTTATAGTAACCATTCCGGTTAGTGTTCTACTAGATTGAAATTTGAACAACATAAGAACTTCGAATGGATAGTGATCTCTTGGTTTGACCCGCAGAGCCCACCAGGATTCCCATGCACTACAAGTTGTTATTACGTGGCCCCTTAATAATAAATTGTCTTGCATGGTCACCCCAGTGTCTCTCGTTCAAAGCAGACGATCAGTCAGAGAGAGGAGTCTATTGTCTACATACCTTCAACATAGAAGGGACCTTCGTACTGGTCCACGTGCCAATGCCCCTTGTCATTATTCGTGAAAGGGCACAACGTTAGTCTAAAAAGAATTCGTAATAATAACCACTGGAGGGGCACCTTCAAGATGAATACCTCATCTTCCTTGCCTTAAGAAGAATGTAATCAACCATGACCTTTATGAATCTCAGGGACCTCTTCCCACTAGTAGAGTTGTTGTCCAAGGTTGCCACCTCCGCCTCGTCGTCACAACCGAAGCTAGACATATACTACCCGAGGGAAGCAACCATCTTCCACGGAATCAATGCTTTAGGGTCTCGATTAGGGACCACTTCCGCCAAAAGCTTCGTAATAGACGCGAGGTCGTCATTCTCATCGAGTAAGTTAAGTGTAATAATAGAATTCATAGTCGAAGGTATTTTCATTCATGGCAAATATTCCATACAACACATATATAAATATATTACATATATATAATTAATCACTAAATCTCATGCTGTTTTTGTTCTCATGTTTCACATGTAAGCCTTAGTGTTTTCAAGTCTATTCCTTATAGACTAAACATGTACTGAACCATATCAGTTACTTATGATTGAGCCCGCGTGATAGATCCTCATGTTATAGTGACACAATGAAAACCTTTTGTCATTTTGTCATACTTTTTGAAATCATCTTTGTAATGTTATCAACTTTGTTTTCATGCGAGAGCCCTTGGTGATTGTAGACCAAACTTTATAAAAGTTTGTCCCCGGTTCACTACAATCGGAGCTCTGATACCAATCTGTCACACCCTGCTAGTTGCGGAAGCATGTTGCGTGTGACGTAAGAAAGGTAATCATTGCATCCAATCATGTATCACCGGCTCCAGACTTGTTTCCTGAAATACATGTAGTTTTAAAAAGTCAACAAAAGTTTAGCGAGTTCATGCAGTTTTTGTTATCATATGTAATCGTAGTATTCATGAAAATGAAATCTTGTAATCATAGTATTCATGAAAATGAGATCTTGTAATCATAGTTGTCACACCCCGACCACGTAAAGCAACTAGACGTGGCGGAAACGTCGGGGAGTGTTGTAACAGAATTATTGTTTCATAACCATGGCATAAATAATTTCGTTTTATTGAATAAATGAACTCATTGTTTTAATACAATCAAATAAGTACAACTATGATCTTCCAAGTTTTAAAGTCGCTAAGGCACGAGTCCATCCTAAATGTAGCATGTATCAACAATCGCCTTAAAACAGCACCTGAAACATGTGTAAAAATAGGTACGTCAGCATAAAAATGCCTGTGAGATACATAGGTTTTGTGAATATAGGATTCATGACTTATAAGTTTAGAAAATGTTGTTTAACAAAAGTCAGTCATGATCCTTGTAAAATGTTTTGTTTTATAAATCATTCGAAAAGTGATGATAAAGTAGATGATACGTAAAAGAGTAATGTAAAGTTAAATGAATAACCAAGTAAAAATGAGTTTGTATAAGATAAGTTGTTTGTAAAACAATGTCTTGTGAAAAGTATGTTATTTGTATAAAATGTTATATGTTCTAAACTGAAATGATTCAAATAACGCTACGATATGTAATACCATACAAACACTTATATATAGGAAGTACCAGCGGCGTATCCACCATGCTTGTATCATATTACACATGCCTCGTTACTTAAGTCACTTACTCAAACCAAAACACCAATATAGAATGTTTATGTTTAAACCAATAGTCCAATGTTATTGTATAACCCAAGTTAAATGTAAACCATGTAATGTGTAAACAAAAGTTATGTATGGTAAGTAAAATGAGACTACTTAAACCACAAGCAAAAATGTACAAAACAAAGTGTTTGAATAAATCAGAAGTTATGCTTTGTAAAATAATGTAAGGTTAAACGAATAACCTTATAGTAGCATATTAAGAGTATACTTTGGATTTGTAAATAACATATTAAACTATGTTTTGGTTTCATATATAACATATCAAAATATGCTTTGGATGATTAACAAAATATTTGTTGGTTTTGTACAATACCACACATGAGAGTATATCAAACTATACTTTTGGGAGTATATCAAAATATACATTAAAGGTGTGATTTAAGAATTCATTCAGACCTAGTGCATCAAACTACACCTTTGAGACTATAAGGATACCACAAAGGCAATCCCTATTTGGATGGAGAAACAAATTGGTTTCAGACATTCCATGACAACAGGAATGGGGTGTCTAATCCTCTAGCGCTATATCATACTAACAATCGGTCTGGTGAACATAAAATAAGCACAATTCAACATTTTTATTTTATGTTCTTTGAGAAATCAGTGTTTAAACCATAGATAGTCATTTAGTTTGTCAAAAGATAAGTAATAACATGTATAATCAATTATACTTTGAAATCATGAAAATAACACATAGGTACACATGCTTCACCCCAAAACAGTTGAAAGTTGTAAAATAGGGGAACTATGTACTCACTTGAGATTGCTCAGGAGTCCTAAGATAACCACCAAGCAATGCTAGAGATCACGGAATCAAACGGCACCTAATATAGGTAACTATGTTAATAAACCGGACCTATATCGGAGGATCTGATAGAAAGAGGGTTCGTAAACCAAATGAGTATGGGAACTCATGTAGTATGGTTTAACAAAGCCTACATACTAAATGAAACCTAGCCTAAGTGCTTACGACCCATTTCGACCCGTTTAGGTAGCTTATGCTACTTTAACGCGTCGATCGCGTAAAACGCGTTCGGACCGCTTAACTAGTCCTATGACAAGTAACATATGCCTTAACATGTCTAATATTGTTGTCAAATCAGTTTAGATGTCAAAAGTTATGTTACATATGTTTAAAATGAATTTCGGCATCAAAGGGGTATTTTGGTAATTTACCTAAGGCATATAAACTACCTGTCATACAACTACTTAAACGAAGCGACCATAAGGTATAACCTCAGAAGGTTATTCCCTATATACTATGGTCACCTATTGTGTTTGGTCGGATCCTAATGATCGACCAAATGGGTCGGGTTCGAAGGTATAAGCGATTTATTAGATCGCTTACCCTTACGACCCTAGACAACGTGGTAATCAGTAGGCATAGTCACAAGGGACTATAACCATCGTGATTACAATCACGTTGCGAAGTTCAACCGAACTTCGCATTGACCATAAACAGGTCAATGCAGAAAGTCAAACAAACGGACTTGAAAAGCAATAAAAGAACGAAGGAATACTTACGAATGGTCCCCAAATGCTAATCTTGATTCAAGTAGCTCAGGTATGAAACAAAGGTTTCAACTTAGAGCTTCTCAAATCAGATTCTAGTGGGTTTTTGCAAGGCATGGGGTTGGGTATTTATAGATTTCGGTTCACCGTTAGGATCGTTTCTTGGATAACGTGCCTTGATCTCGCCCGTACACTTGTCGGAATGTTGTGGTAACTCATATTGCTCCCACCACAAGAGTTGGACACATGGCATTGGCCTTTGGAGGGGTTAAGGGCTGTTAACAGCTGTTTAAAAACAAGTTGCTGCATCTGGCCCCTGCTTGCGCACCGTAACGTTTTTAGTGTTGAGGTGCGCAAGCACCTTGCAGACCAGACACTTTCAAAAATGGCAGAACAGGCCCCTGAAGCTCCAAACTTGCTATTTGATGCATTTTTGACACGTTTAAGCCCCGTTAACCCCATTTCAAAGCTCTAAAATGAAGTTAAAGTATAGGGAACTTAAAATGTGCTCAAAAATATCTCAGATGTCGGTTCGTTTGGCCGTACGATCGTGATGTTCGGTTAATTACGATGGAATGCGCATAAGCGCGAAAAACGATCCAAATGGCGTGACGAATGGATTTTTCTTATGCCAAACACTAAAATAAAATATTTTAGTGCTTACATAAATTTTTGGATGTCCGAATGTATTCAGAACGTAAGTTATGCGCGAAAATGCAAACTTATGCACTTTTTGACACTTTTAGTCCCTGAATGACCCAAAAGTTTATTTTAGCACACCAAACCCCTCAAAGCCTATTTCTATGCTATATAAAGGATATTTAAGGTGTGTTTAACTTATGGTCATGTTCCGGAATGTTCGTTATAGTTCAAATTGGCATACTTTCGCGGTTTGTCAAGTTTAGTCCCTGTAAGCGAATTAACTTGTTTTTGCCATACCAAAGCCTTCAAAACTTATTTCTAAGTTATGTAAAGGTTATTTAAGGTATGTTAAGCCTATTTCACTATTCCGGAGTGTTTGTTGGATTAAACTGGTTATATTTACGCATCAAAGCGCGTATAACTCTCCAGAAAGCGATTTAAAGCTTAAAATCGAACAAGAGTTGATATGTGCAAATGGTACACATATTTTTACAAATCCCAAGTATGAAATACAATATTTCATTGGTTTGGCATTTGTTTGATGGTTGAACTGACACAGGTGTCACAGCCTCCCTTACTTTAGGAAATTTCGTCCCGAAATTTAATTCTAGAGGAAACTTGTGAAGATAGCTGTGACGGTTTCGCCTTCTAATAGATCCTTTAAATCCTTAAGTAAAACTCTGGGCCATGTTAGGACTCTTAGCGAATTTGTTAACCCTCAAAGTGAATTCCTTGTAGTAGTAAAACATGGAATTTTGAACTGTGGACAGAAGAACGTTTCTTATGAAGACTTATCATAGGAAACTTGTGTGTGCTTGAAATCAGAATTGGGGAGTGTAAGTTAAAATGACATCGGTCAAGGTCCAAGACTTCTCCTGTATCATTATTCTTGTCACTATAGGTCTTAACACATGACAAAGCTTCCTGTGGTTTCTGTGCACTGAATTCCATAATTATGTAGGCCTCCATAATTACGTAATCCCTTGCACAGTCCGCATAGTTCATTTCATAATGCGTAGAGGAAAAAAAATCAATTGAATAAACATGAAGCGACTTGACTAGACCACCCAAGGATCTTTTCAACTAGATCAGCGAACGATCTTTTTAACTAGATCAACACATGATATTTCTAATCAGATTTTCAAATCAATCTGTTTATCTAGACCACTCAAGGGGTCCAATTTTAGAATAGTACTTTAAAACCCAAGGGACTTGACTACAACGTAGAAGTCCATTAAGGATTTAAGATAGTAACTTTGGATATCCTACTATGAAGTCCTCATATGAGATATGAAAGATTCTACGAGGATTTGGATGGATCACATACAACCACAAAACATGTAAGAAAACACATAAGCACAGAATTAGTTAACTTGATTCTTTAATTTGTTATCTTTAGGTATGGACATTTAAAGCACACTAGGAATCCAATCCATGGATTTCATTTGGCACTTTAATCATTTTCAAGGATCTATCTATAAAGATAGAAGGATTCTCAATAAGAGTTTGGCCTTGTTTCTTAAAAGAAATGAGTGTTTAAGGTTCTTGGGGAGATCACAAGTGATCATAAGATAACTGAACCACACGAGTAGTTTATCTTTGGGTTGACATCATAAGGTTGCATCAAACATTCACACAATCGCATAAATTTTGCAGAAATAAAAATAACAAATCTTTATTTATGCAACAACCGAATTGTCTTGAAGTGTCAAAAGATAACAACCAAGGAAATACAAAACACTAATTGTTCACTGCTGCGTCATTGTTCATGTTTGCCTCATTGAAGTTAAACACTCGTCCACGCGCTGGAGGTATGTTAACAAGTCTTGGGCAATTGTTCCTGTAGTGGGTAAGGTCACCACAGTTATAACATGACCCCGGAGGGAACCGTGCTCAAACAGCAGCAGGGTTTGCAGCAGCTTGATTTGCATAACGACAAACATTGATCAAATGTCCCAACCGCCCACAGTGGGTACATTTGTGACACTGCTCTTGCTCTAGATGATGACGGTTGCACTTGTTGCACAAAGGTGCGGTACCAACATAGTTTTGCCTTTTGCGAGGTCGTGCTGGTTGGTTTGGTGCAACCTGTTTGTCTTGAGCAGTTACATCATAGTTTTGAGAGGCTTTGCGCTTCTTCTTCTTGGACACCTCAGCATTTTCTTCCTTTGGTTCCACTTGAGCAGTCTTGTCAGATGGTCTTGAGTCGCCCTTTCGAAACAGCTTGCGCTTCTTGATATGGGATTCAGTCAGAGTGGCAGACAATTCAATGGCTTGTCTGACAGTAGTAGGGTTGCTGCCAGTAACAATATCCTGAACTACGTCAGGAAGACCATCAATGTATTTCTCAATCGCCTTATCCAAAGGCGTAACCATAGTAGGGCATAACAAGCTCAATTCCTCAAAGCGGTCAGTATAGGCTCGATGTTCCCCACTGTCTTGCTTCAAATCATCAAATTCCCTTTCTAGAGCCCTTAGCTCATGACGAGGACCGAATTCCTTCATCATAAGAGCCCTAAGCTCAGCCCAAGTCTGTGCTAATGCAACCTCAGCACCGCGGTCTCTCATAACCCCGTTCCACCACGTAAGAGCCTTCTTCTGAAACACACTCGAAGAAAACTCGACCTTGCGATTTTCAGGACACTGAACGTGACGGAAAGTATTCTCAATGCTCTCGAACCATTGAAGAAGCCCAGTTGCTCCCTCAGAACCACTAAACTTGAGCGGTTTAGCCGAGTTAAAATTCTTGAAATTGCATGGAGCATTGTTGTTATTGATGGCTTGAATCATTTGAGCATAAAGATTTGGAAAGGCAGCAGCCATTTGCTGCACGATGATTTCCGCCAGTTCGGCATTCGCTATCTGATTGTCGCGTCGAGGAGGCATTCTAAAAGAGGAAACATGGAAGGAAACGAGTGAGAGAATTAGACGAAAAGAATGAGATGAAACAAATCTGATGAAAGCAAGGATAGTGGTCATTTGTTTGTTACTACAAAACAACAAACGACCCCGGTGATTAATCAAAGTAAATAGGTTAAAAATAATGTATCGCGAAGACATGCTCGCCTATAAGTGGACACTCACCCCAAGAGTTCCCAGGTAAGAGTGACTGGTCCGATTATGTGGATTTGTACGAACACTCTAGCCTTAGACAGAAAACTCAGGGTACAGGCACCCACCCTTCCAATTTGCACGTGTTCACATTATTTAGACCAACTTTGACGGGATTTTGAAAACTTAGAGGGTTCAAAACCATATAATAAATCATCCTAGAACAGATGATTAGTTTTCAAAGAGGGATAGAAATTTGTGTTCTTATTGTGGTTGTCACCTAAGAATAAGTGACGGTATTGTTTTAAAACTAAACACAAGAAAACTTGTGTTAGGGTCCTAGGAAGGTTATAGTCTAGGTCAAAGCATTACTAATAACCTAATTCCCTATAACCATTGGCTCTGATACCAACTTTTCTGTCACACCCCGACCACGTAAAGCAACTAGACGTGGCGGAAACGTCGGGGAGTGTTGTAACAGAATTATTGTTTCATAACCATGGCATAAATAATTTTGTTTTATCAAATAAGTACAACTATGATCTTCCAAGTTTTAAAGTCGCTAAGGCACGAGTCCATCCTAAATGTAGCATGTATCAACAATCGCCTTAAAACAGCACCTGAAACATGT
The DNA here is from genome assembly GCA_030545235.1 of Helianthus tuberosus. Taxonomy (NCBI): domain Eukaryota; kingdom Viridiplantae; phylum Streptophyta; class Magnoliopsida; order Asterales; family Asteraceae; genus Helianthus; species Helianthus tuberosus. The sequence goes on along the minus strand of CM060452.1, from coordinate 114,404,997 downwards.
GTAAAAATAGGTACGTCAGCATAAAAATGCCTGTGAGATACATAGGTTTTGTGAATATAGGATTCATGACTTATAAGTTTAGAAAATGTTGTTTAACAAAAGTCAGTCATGATCCTTGTAAAATGTTTTGTTTTATAAATCATTCGAAAAGTGATGATAAAGTAGATGATACGTAAAAGAGTAATGTAAAGTTAAATGAATAACCAAGTAAAAATGAGTTTGTATAAGATAAGTTGTTTGTAAAACAATGTCTTGTGAAAAGTATGTTATTTGTATAAAATGTTATATGTTCTAAACTGAAATGATTCAAATAACGCTACGATATGTAATACCATACAAACACTTATATATAGGAAGTACCAGCGGCGTATCCACCATGCTTGTATCATATTACACACGCCTCGTTACTTAAGTCACTTACTCAAACCAAAACACCAATATAGAATGTTTATGTTTAAACCAATAGTCCAATGTTATTGTATAACCCAAGTTAAATGTAAACCATGTAATGTGTAAACAAAAGTTATGTATGGTAAGTAAAATGAGACTACTTAAATCACAAGCAAAAATGTACAAAACAAAGTGTTTGAATAAATCAGAAGTTATGCTTTGTAAAATAATGTAAGGTTAAACGAATAACCTTATAGTAGCATATTAAGAGTATACTTTGGATTTGTAAATAACATATTAAACTATGTTTTGGTTTCATATATAACATATCAAAATCTGCTTTGGATGATTAACAAAATATTTGTTGGTTTTGTACAATACCACACATGAGAGTATATCAAACTATACTTTTGGGAGTATATCAAAATATACTTTAAAGGTGTGATTTAAGAATTCATTCAGACCTAGTGCATCAAACTACACCTTTGAGACTATAAGGATACCACAAAGGCAATCCCTATTTGGATGGAGAAACAAATTGGTTTCAGACATTCCATGACAACAGGAATGGGGTGTCTAATCCTCTAGCGCTATATCATACTAACAATCGGTCTGGTGAACATAAAAATAAGCACAATTCAACTATGTTAATAAACCGGACCTATATCGGAGGATCTGATAGAATGAGGGTTCGTAAACCAAATGAGTATGGGAACTCATGTAGTATGGTTTAACAAAGCCTACATACTAAATGAAACCTAGCCTAAGTGCTTACGACCCATTTCGACCCGTTTAGGTAGCTTATGCTACTTTAACGCGTCGATCGCGTAAAACGCGTTCGGACCGCTTAACTAGTCCTATGACAAGTAACATATGCCTTAACATGTCTAATATTGTTGTCAAATCAGTTTAGATGTCAAAAGTTATGTTACATATGTTTAAAATGAATTTCGGCATCAAAGGGGTATTTTGGTAATTTACCTAAGGCATATAAACTACCTATCATACAACTACTTAAACGAAGCGACCATAAGGTATAACCTCGGAAGGTTATTCCCTATATACTATGGTCACTTAATGTGTTTGGTCGTATCCTAATGATCGACCAAATGGGTCGGGTTCGAAGGTATAAGCGATTTATTAGATCGCTTACCCTTACGACCCTAGACAACGTGGTAATCAGTAGGCATAGTCACAAGGGACTATAACCATCGTGATTACAATCACGTTGCGAAGTTCAACCGAACTTCGCATTGACCATAAACTGGTCAATGCAGAAAGTCAAACAAAGTTTGACTTTCGGACTCGAAAAGCAATAAAAGAACGAAGGAATACTTACGAAGGGTCCCCGAATGCTAATCTTGATTCAAGTAGCTCAGGTATGAAACAAAGGTTTCAACTTAGAGCTTCTTAAATCAGATTCTAGTGGGTTTTTGCAAGGCATGGGGTTGGGTATTTATAGATTTCGGTTCACCGTTAGGATCGTTTCTTGGATAACGTGCCTTGATCTCGCACGTACACTTGTCGGAATGTTGTGGTAACTCATATTGCTCCCACCACAAGAGTTGGACACATGGCATTGGCCTTTGGAGGGGTTAAGGGCTGTTAACAGCTGTTTAAAAACAAGTTGCTGCATCTGGCCCCTGCTTGCACACCGTAACGTTTTTAGTGTTGAGGTGCGCAAGCACCTTGCAGACCAGACACTTTCAAAAATGGCAGAACAGGCCCCTGAAGCTCCAAACTTGCTATTTGATGCATTTTTGACACGTTTAAGCCCCGTTAACCCCATTTCAAAGCTCTAAAATGAATTTAAAGTATAGGGAACTTAAAATGTGCTCAAAAATATCTCGGATGTCGGTTCGTTTGGCCGTACGATCGCGATGTTCGGTTAATTACGACGGAATGCGCATAAGCGCGAAAAACGATCCAAATGGCGTGACGAATGGATTTTTCTTATGCTAAACACTAAAATAAAATATTTTAGTGCTTACATAATTTTTTAGATGTCCGGATGTATTCAGAACGTAAGTTATGCGTGAAAATGCAAACTTATGCACTTTTTGACACTTTTAGTCCCTGAATGACCCAAAAGTTTATTTTAGCACACCAAACCCCTCAAAGCCTATTTCTAATCTATATAAAGGATATTTAAGGTGTGTTTAACTTATGGTAATGTTCCGGAATGTTCGTTATAGTTCAAATTGGCATACTTTCGTAGTTTGTCAAGTTTAGTCCCTGTAAGCGAATTAACTTGTTTTTGCCATACCAAAGCCTTCAAAACTTATTTCTAAGTTATGTAAAGGTTATTTAAGGTATGTTAAGACTATTTCACTATTCCGGAGTGTTTGTTGGATTAAACTGGTTATATTTACGCATCAAAGCGCGTATAACCCTCCAGAAAGCGATTTAAAGCTTAAAATCGAACAAGAGTTGATATGTGCAAACGATACACATATTTTTACAAATCCCAAGTATGAAATACAATATTTCATTTGTTTGGCATTTGTTTGATGGTTGAAGTGACACAGGTGTCACAATAGTATTCATGAAAATGAGATCTTGTAATCGTAGTATTCATGAAAATGAAATCTTGTAATCGTAGTATATGACAACCCTCGAATTTACATGTAACCGTACAGTTTATTAATAATAATTAATGTGCTTGACGACTGTGTGGAATTACTTAACTGCTTTCTGATATCTGGGTTATGCTTACACGTATTTGTTAATATACTAATAGTGTACAGATAGGTCACTAAATAGTCCGTTATATTTTCCTAAGTGTTAGAAAGTAAAAACGTTACAAAATATATAAATAGGACACTTTACGGATTAATTAAGCACTTTAACGGAACAACACCGAACCGAACAACCGGACTTTACCCGGAACCTAAAAATATTGTCTATGACATTGTTTTCTTTTTCTGAGCCAGTTAGGGTCCCCGAATACCCTAACACCCGTTATAATTCACCACACACTAATATCTAGTCTTAACCTCCTAACTTAACAACTAATGCTTAATCATCTAGTTCAAAACAAACCGAATACCCCCCCCCCCCCAAACGAGTTCGGTTCCCCATAGGGGACACCATCTTACAAACCTTGAATATTTTAATCCTTGTGCCTCATATCAAGAGAACATAAGATCCAATGGGTATTAGTGGAATTGGACTATAAGTTGGACCATAAGGCTTTGTATTCATTCATTCACTTAGCAAAAAACTTCACTCTTTCTCTCCCTCTTGCCCATATCCTCGGCTGAACCCACACACCCACATCCATCCATTTTCGAGCTTTGCTCTTGCCATTCCAAGCATATACAAGTGTGAAGGATCGCGTACGAGGAAGCCCGGTGCTTGCGGATTGTCAAGGACCTCCCCACGTTGCTTTTAACCACTCGTTTTTCGCCTAGTTTCTTCCCTAGCCTCGAGATAGTAGTAAGTGACTCTAAACATCTTCTTGATCTATTCTAAAGTGGTTAATAAGAGTTTCGTCGGTTGAAAATCACTAACATATAAGATCACCAACTAAAAGTCTACTAAAGTGATGAACAAGATGGTTAATGGATGAATATTAGTGTAAATCATGTATATCTTGGGTGATTATGATTATTGGTTGATTATCTGATGTTTTACTGATTAATATTAATGTGTGATGTTGTTGTGGTCACTAAACGTGAACTGTCGGATCATTGCCCTTGTATTCTCTCGTTCCCGAATGCTACTAAACAGAAGCCAAGGTCTTTCAAATTTGCAAACTTTCTGGTTTTTAAACCGGAGTTCCTGGAGATTGTTAATACCAACTGGAGTGTTAATGTTAATGGTGTTTATCAGTTCAAAGTGATGAAAAAGCTTCGTTTGCTTAAACATCCGTTGCGTTCTTTGTTATTTAAACAAGGTAACTTACACAAAAGAGTTGAGAAACTTCGATCGGATCTTGATTTAATTCAGCAAAATATAGATCGGGATAACTCTAATGCTGATCTTCGTGCTGCCGAGTGCGAGATTAGACGGGACCTTCAAGAGGCTTCGCTAGATGAAGAGCGATTTTTAAAACAGAAATCGAAAGTTGATTGGTTAAGTGCGGGTGATATGAATTCTGCGTTTTTTCACTCCTCCCTGAAGATGAAAAATCATTGTAGTCGTATTGAGGTGATAAAAGATTCGGAAGGGAAAACTTATGAGGGTGATATGGTGTTCCAGCCGTTTGTTAAGCACTATGAAAGATTTTTTGGAACTCAAGGTGATACGTCTCTTACTCCAGCTCCGGATTTATTCTCTAATAGGCTGTCTCCTCAGGTTGCTCAACATATGATCCGGCAAGTCTCAACAGAAGAAGTTAAAAGGGCGATGTTTGATATTGGTGTTGATAAAGCGCCGGGCCCTGATGGTTATACTTCGGCGTTTTTCAGAAGTGCTTGGCCGATTGTAGGGAATGATGTTACTTGTGCTATCATTGATTTTTTTGAGACAGGAAAGCTTCTTCGAGAATTAAATCATACAAATATCGTGCTTATCCCGAAAAGTCCTACCCCTTCGGCAGTCAGTGACTATAGACCGATTGCTTGCTGTAATGTGATATACAAATGTATCAGTAAAATTATTGCGGATAGAATCAAGGGGGCGCTGAATGAAATTGTTAGTATTAATCAATCGGCCTTTGTTCCAGGGAGGCGAAATTCTGATAACATTCTGTTGACACAAGAATTATTGCATAATTATCATAGGAATGTGGGTCCTCCAAGGTGTGCCTTTAAAGTGGATATTCAAAAAGCTTATGACACTGTTGATTGGAGTTTTCTGAAAAGTGCTATGCTTGGTTTTGGGTTTAAAGACAAGATGATTGATTGGATAATGGTTTGTGTCTCCACTGCATCTTTTTCTATGTGTGTAAATGGTTCTGTGCATGGTTTTTTTCAGGGTAAACGGGGTTTAAGGCAAGGAGATCCAATCTCCCCTTATCTGTTTACCTTAGTTATGGAGGTTCTGACGTCTATTCTTAAGCATGCGGTTCGCATTGATTCATCATTTAAATTTCATAATAAATGCGAGAAACAACAGCTTATCAATCTTTGTTTTGCGGACGATTTGTTCCTGTTCGCTAGAGGAGAAGTGAATTCGGCTAGGTGCATAATGAAATCTCTTTCTAATTTCACTAAGATGTCGGGTTTACAGCCGAGCAACCAGAAGAGTACGATATTCTTTTGTAATGTCAATGGCCATGTCAAAAATGCTATTTTGGATCTTATGCCTTTTGTCGAAGGCAAGTTGCCAGTTAAATATTTGGGGGTGCCTTTGATCTCTTCTAGACTTGGTTATAGTGATTGTCGAGTGCTTGTGGATAGGCTTCAAAATCGTATAACACACTGGAGGAACAAGTTGCTATCGTTTGCTGGTAGACTACAACTTATAACTTCGGTTCTCTCAGCTATGCACATTTACTGGTCTTCTGTGTTCATGTTACCGATTCGTATTGTTCTCGAACTTGAAGCATGTATGCGTAACTTCCTATGGTCTCAAGAGAGTTCGTATTCTAAAGGTAAATCTAAAGTTTCTTGGAAAACTGTTTGCACTCCGAAGTATGAAGGAGGGTTGGGTATTAGACGGATAGGGGATATGAATAAGGCGCTTATGTCTTATCATATCTGGAGCATCGTTTCTAAAAGGGAGTCTTTATGGGTGGATTGGGTGCACAGATACAGGTTAAAAGGCAAGAGTTTCTGGATGTGCAAAACCCCTGCTAATTGTTGTTGGTCTTGGAGAAAACTAGTGCAAATGCGGCCTATTATTAGAAACCATTTATGGTCGGAGTTAGGTAATGGTGCTAACACTTCGGCATGGTTTGATTACTGGAGTGATATAGGGCCGCTTGGTGATTTTATCTCGCCTAGAACCATTAAAGATGCAGATTTTAAACTGGATGATTCTGTGGCTAACATTTACTCGAATGGCTCTTGGGCGTGGCCGTTGGCTTGGAGAGATATTTTTCCGGTTCTCATTCAGTTAGATCAGGTTCAGTTAACTACATCGAAACAAGATAGATTGTTATGGAGAGAAGGTAGTGATACTATGGAGTTCTCCACTTCTTGCGTGTGGCATTCGGTTCGATACACGGCTCCAGAAGTGAATTGGTGTAGGATTGTTTGGTTTGCGCAGTCTATCCCTCGTCATGCTTTCTTGATGTGGCTGGTCCTTAAAGGTAAACTTTTGACTCAAGATAAAATTCTAGAGTGGGATCTATCGAGGAGGAAGAACATGAATATGATGTGTTGCATGTTATGTTATCAGAATTATGACTCTCACCCGCATTTATTTTTTGAATGCAATTACTCGGCTCAAGTTTGGTATAATATTCGAAACAAGGTAAACATGGGAGATGTAAGTCCGAATTGGAATGAGATTTTGGATTGGTTGATGGTTCGTGTTCGGTCTAAAACGGCTAGAAATTACACTGCCAAAGTTCTAGTTGCGGCTGCCGTATACTTCATTTGGCAAGAACGAAATGCCAGAACTTTTAAAAATCAGTTGAGACCTCCGGAGAAAATTAGTGAGATTATATTAAATACGGTCCGTTACAAGCTGATGGGAGCTAAACTTAAGAACACTTCAAGTGTGAGGAGACTTTTTGAAGAGTGGGAGATTCGTGGAAACCATGTGGAAGATGATGGTGGCTGATTAGTTTTTTGGTTTCTTTCGCATTTGTCTAGATAGTAGTCTAGTTGTGTCTATTTGTTTTTCTTTTGGTTGTTTGCTGGTTTCTTTGGTTTACGTTCATGGGGCATGTCTCATGAATGAACTAGTGTAGGCAGTCTACACTACTTGTGTTTTTTGATTTGTGAATATATAGAATCACCGGGGTAACCCTTTACCCAAAAAAAAAACGTGATTAACGGAATCAACCGAACACAAGTTAGTAAGTTAGAATGTGAAAACAGAATCTGTCCCGGTTTTACAGCCAACTTCAGTTGGCTGTAAACAGGTCTTAAACTCAACGAAAAACCGATATTTTGAATCTAAAATATGTTATTATGAAATACGGTTCTAATGGCACCGGAATCGTAATTTTTGGACTCGGTTTACTATTTTTAAAGTGTTAATTTGTAACAGCAACTTAAGCTGAATTTTGACAGCAATAAATGGGTGTCATACTTTCAGCCATAACCTGAGTTTTGTGATGAATCGGACCATGAAATTTGTATAGTAGATGAAAACCGATGCATTTGTAATTACCCCACTGGAATTTCGTAAATCGGACACTCGATGAATTTTTAATAAACTGTTCCGTGGACTGTGGTCAGAAATACATAAACCTGAGTTCAGTCCGGAATATGAATTTTTATAAAATATTGGTAATGAACCGGACCCCAATATTTTTACACAATAAAATATGGAACGTTTAAGACATCCTGTAAAAATTTGGGAATTTTTGGAATAGTTTAACTATTTTATTAAAATGTCCGAAAACAGCCGGTTTTGAATATTAATGCTGAATTGACATAAGTTGTGACTTGCGTGTCTAAATGTCGAGTATGCTATCGGTGAATGATCTAACGTGTTATATGTGTTACGTGCAATATCGTATGTTTGTTTATGAGTGGGGAATGGATGGGAAGTTTATATGGGCATAAATCGTTAAAGTGTGTACCTGTTATGTGGTAGAAGTAATGTGCAAATAAACCATACGTAGGATACGTGTTATGGATGAGAAACTGATTGTTATCCGTACCTTATTAGGACGTGATTGACCGACCTTGACTGTTAACTATATTTGAGAATCTAACCGAGCAAACCGAGGTGAGTTCACACTTTTCTACAAAGCATGGTAAATTCCTGGTGGGAATGGGAATGGGTACAGGAATAGGGATTCCTCGTCCTTTGGGACGTGTTCAGGAATGTGGATTCCTCGTCCTTGTGACGTGTTCAGGAATGTAAATTCCTCGTCCTATTGGGACGTATTAGACTTACTGGACTAGAACTCTATCAACGAAGTCCCTCCCTTTTTGTATCGACTTAATCGCCGAGGCTATGGCGAGCGGGTCATTAGTTAATAGCGCTATTAGGTTTAACAAACCTCACACCGTGCCAGTCGGACGGGCGTGTACTAATGGACTATGGCACGTCGGTGGTGATAGAACACCGACGCTAGGGCACAATTGATTTCTTTTGTTAGTAGTAGATATGATAAACGAGTCTGGTAGTTTAAAATACTGGGGCAGCTCCCCACGGCCAAAGTGCCGGGCTGGATAGCCAGGGAAGGTGGACATGGGATGGTTAACAATAAACGTTTTCGAACTATGGGGTAACCCCCACGGCTGGAAAGCCGAATGAGATTAAACTATGTTTTTGGAAACAACTCTAAAATGGACAACCAACCGTGAACTCACTCAACTTTGTTGTTGACTCGTTATTACATGCTTTGCAGGTCATTAGATGCTATGGAGCTTGCAAATGGAGGTGGTCGTTGTGGGATGCGAACTGATATGTCCCGTACTTAATGAATAAACTTTATGAACTTATTTAACCTACGTTTTGGACTTGAAACTTATGAACTATGGACTTATGTTTTGAACTTATGTTTTATGCTTCCGCTGTTAACCTAAAATCGGTTTACTTCCTTTTGGTCACCAATCGTATTGTGTTTGGTTTTATTTACTTAATTATGTTGTTCAATATGATTGGTGGCTCGATCCTGGTCATGTCACGCCTCCAAGCGGCGATACTCCGCATGGTGGATTTTGGGGGTGTGACAGATTGGTATCAGAGCCTTTGGTTATAGTGAACTTGGTTTTTAAAAGGGGAAAAGTTTTTGATAAAAACCAGACTATAACCACTACAGTGCTCAACGATCCACAACGACGCTTCGCTCCACGTGCAAGACTCGACACCATAAGTGGTATGATTTATGTTATATTGTCGGTTAGATAGTTCTCACTGTGCATTAGATAATGTGATAATTGCTAATTGAACCTTGTGTGCTTACTCTCTAATGTCGTCCCACACTTACGCACTTTCGCGACACTTTTCTCACTTACGTTGCTTCGTTATGAAGATCATGAGCGGACGCGAAGGACGTATCAACCTCACTCAAGCCCAGTTGACGGCTTTGATCAACGAACGAGTTGCTGAGGCACTCGCAGCTGTTCCTGCAGGAGGTATAACCTACTATATCAACCCATCTTAGGACGTTTAGATCCTACCTTCGCAAACCAACCCTCGTGCTTAACCTTGTCCTTTATTCTCGCGTAACAGGCCAACATGCTCAACCTCCTGTGTGCACGTTCAAGACGTTCATGGACTGCCGACCTACCACTTTCAGGGGCACCGAAGGAGCAGTGGGCCTTCTTCACTGGTTTGAAAAGCTTGAGTCGGTTTTCGAGATGTGCGAATGCCCCGAAGACCGTAGGGTGAAATATGCTACCGGAACACTTGAAGGGGTAGCGCTCACATGGTGGAACGCTCAGGTTCAGCTGCTGGGGTTAGTTGCTGCTAATGCCACCCCAAGGAACGATTTCAAGGAACTGATCAAAGAGGAATACTGTAGTCGGGATGACATCCACAAGCTGGAGGTGGAATTTTTCAATCTGAAGATGACGGGGTCTGAGATTGAAGCGTATACCAAGAGGTCGAATGAACTGGCCATCCTGTGCCCAACTATGGTGGACCCTCCCATCAAACGTATTGAGCTTTACCTCAAGGGCCTTGTACCCGAGATTCAGAGTCACGTGACTTCGGCTAACCTGGGTACCATTCAGCAGATCATTAAGTTAGCCCATCATCTCACCGATCAAGCTGTGGAACAAAACAAACTGCCCAAGCGTATTGGTGCTGCTACTGCTGACGCACCCAATGATAACAAGCGAAAATGGGATGGGAATTCAGGAAAAGGTTCTACTTCAGCTCAGTCCCAGCAGCGAAAGACAGATGAGTAAAGGAGCCCCAGTCAGCGGTCTTCTGGAAATCAAGGTCAGGGTGGATACAAGGGAAATCACCCCAAATGTAATCGCTGTAACTTGCACCACAGTGGGCCATGTGGTAAAGGCAACTGTCATCGATGCAACAAGCCTGGTCACATGGCAAGGGACTGCAGGAGTCAGCATCCGGCGAATCAGAACCGGCAGCAACAGCAAGCCCCACCCAATCAACGCCAGCAGCGGCAACAACAAGGTAACAACAAAGGGTGCTTTCAATGTGGTGTTGAGGGCCATTTCAAGAAAGACTGCCCCCAGTTAAATCAGAACCAGAACAACAACAATAATGGAGGAAACAATGGAGGCAACAATGGGGGTAACAATAATGGCAATGGCGCCCGAGGTCGTGCCTTTGTGATTGGTCAGGGTGATGCAAGGAACGATCCCAACGTTGTGAGGGGTAAGTTTCTTCTGGACGACTTCTTCGTTACTGTTTTATTCGATTCAGGTGCCGATACTAGTTATGTGTCCGTAAAAGTTAGCCAAATGCTTAAGTGCACTCCAACACTCCTGAACACCAAACACACGGTAGAACTAGCTAACGGTAAAAGTCTTGAAGCCACACACATAGTTAAAGGTTGTAACCTCGTCTTAGCTGGTCAGACTTTCTCTATCGATCTTATTCCTATCACACTGGGTAGTTTCGACGTTGTTATTGGGATGGATTGGCTATCTCATCATCAAGCGGAGATTGTTTGCAAGGAGAAAATCGTCCGCATTCCTCGTTCTGGTGAAGAACCTCTCATGATTCGTGGCGACAAGAGTGGTGCTGTCGAAGGCATCATCTCTTTCCTTAAGGCCCAGAAGTGTTTGCGAAAGGGTCACACTGCCATTTTAGCACTCGTTACTGACACATCAGCGGAAGAGAAGAGAATTGAGGACATTCCTATTGTACGCAACTTTCCCGAGGTATTTCCTGAGGAATTACCTGGTCTTCCGCCTCATCGCCAAGTCGAGTTTCAAATCGAGCTAGCTCCTGGGGCAGCACCAGTGGCTCGAGCACCATATCGTCTAGCCCCATCAGAACTCGAAGAACTGTCTACACAACTACAAGAACTCTTGGAAAAGGGTTTCATACGTCCTAGCTCTTCGCCCTGGGGAGCTCCAGTACTATTCATGAAGAAGAAAGACGGTACCTTCAGAATGTGTATTGACTACCGCGAACTTAACAAGGTGACCGTGAAGAATCGTTATCCTCTTCCACGTATTGACGACTTGTTCGACCAGTTGCAAGGGTCGAGCTATTACTCCAAGATTGACTTGAGATCGAGATACCATCAACTGAGAGTCCGAGATGAGGACGTCTCCAAAACAGCATTCAGAACTCGTTACGGCCATTACGAGTTTCTGGTTATGCCATTCGGGCTGACGAATGCACCAGCGGTCTTCATGGATCTCATGAACCGAGTGTGCAAGCCTTACCTGGATAAGTTCGTTATTGTGTTCATCGACGATATCCTGATCTATTCTAAGAGTCAGGAGGAACACGAGCAGCATCTACGACTTATGCTGGAACTTCTTCGAAAAGAGCAGTTGTATGCCAAGTTTTCGAAATGTGACTTCTGGCTTCGCGAAGTCCACTTTCTAGGCCATGTGGTAAACAAGGATGGAATTCATGTGGATCCATCTAAGGTTGAATCGATCAAGAACTGGCCTGCACCCCGCACACCAACAGAAATCCGCCAATTCTTGGGTTTGGCAGGATATTATAGAAGGTTTATCAAGGATTTCTCCAAGATTGCGCAACCTCTCACTTCACTGACTCAGAAGGGTGTCACCTATCACTGGGGTGATGCACAGGAATCTGCGTTTCAACACCTAAAGGATAGACTTTGTAGCGCGCCTATCCTCTCATTGCCTGAAGGCACAGATGATTTTGTAGTTTACTGCGATGCTTCCATCCAAGGACTTGGTTGCGTGTTGATGCAACGTGACAAGGTCATTGCCTACGCATCACGCCAACTCAAGGTTCACGAAAGAAATTACACTACTCACGATCTGGAGCTGGGAGCAGTTGTTTTCGCGCTTAAGATATGGAGACATTACCTGTACGGTACTAAGTGCACCATTTACACCGATCACAGGAGTCTCGAGCATATCTTCAAGCAAAAGGAGTTAAACATGCGTCAACGCCGATGGGTTGAGCTCTTGAACGATTATGAATGCGCTATCAAGTATCATCCGGGCAAGGCCAATGTTGTGGCCGACGCCCTCAGTCGAAAGGATACTATACCTAAGCGTGTACGTGCTTTACAGCTTACCATCCAATCCAACCTTCCCGCTCAAATTCGAGATGCCCAGGTCGAAGCATTGAAAGCAGAGAACATCAAGGCTGAGTCCCTACGAGGATCGAGGCAACGGCTAGAACAAAAGGAAGACGGCGCCTACTATGTAACAGGGCGTATTTGGGTTCCACTCTATGGCAACTTACGAGAGCTTGTGATGGATGAAGCACATAAGTCTCGTTATTCAGTACATCCTGGTTCGGATAAGATGTACCACGACTTAAAGACCACATACTGGTGGCCTGGCATGAGAGCCCACATAGCAACCTACGTCAGCAAGTGCTTGACTTGAGCGAGAGTCAACTCTGAATATCAGAAACCATCAGGCCTACTTCAACAACCGGAGATCCCGAAATGGAAATGGGAGCAAATTTCCATGGATTTCGTTACCGGCCTGCCCAGATCTCAACGCGGAAACGATACCATTTGGGTGATCGTAGATCGATTAACCAAGTCTGCACATTTTCTGGCTATCAAAGAAACGGATAAGTTTTCTACTCTTGCAGACATTTACCTAAAGGAGGTGGTATCAAGGCATGGAGTGCCAACCTCTATTATATCTGATCGTGACGCACGTTTTACTTCTGAACTGTGGCAAGCAATGCACAAGTCCTTTGGCTCACGTTTAGATATGAGCACCGCTTATCACCCGCAGACGGATGGGCAATCTGAACGCACCATCCAAACCCTTGAAGACATGCTTAGGGCATGTGTAATCGATTTTGGTAATGGCTGGGAAAGGCACCTCCCGCTGGTGGAGTTTTCGTACAACAACAGCTACCACACCAGCATCCAAGCCGCTCCGTTTGAGGCATTGTACGGACGCAAATGCCGATCACCTCTCTGTTGGGCAGAAGTTGGTGACAGCCAAATCACTGGCCCAGAACTTGTGGTAGATACCACCGAGAAAATTGCTCAGATACGACAGCGAATGGCGGCAGTTCGTGACCGTCAGAAAAGCTATGCTGATAAGGGAAGAAAACCACTCGAGCTCCAGGTTGGGGATCGAGTGTTACTCAAAGTCTCACCTTGGAAAGGTGTAGTCCGCTTTGGTAAACGAGGCAAACTCAACCCGCGATATGTCGGACCATTTGAAGTCACCGAGAAAATTGGCAAAGTCGCCTACAGGTTGAATCTACCTGAAGAACTCAGCGGAGTTCACAATGTTTTCCATGTATCGAATTTGAAGAAGTGTCTGTCAGATGAGACCCTCATAGTTCCTCTTAAGGAACTCACAATCGACGACCAGCTGCGATTCGTCGAGGAACCAGTAGAGATTACGGATCGAGATGTTAAGATCCTCAAGCATACTAGGATACCTCTGGTCCGAGTTCGTTGGAATGCTCATCGTGGCCCAGAGTATACCTGGGAACGAGAAGACCAAATAAAACTCAAGTATCCCCAGTTGTTTAAGAAAAACGCAAACACTACTGAGGCTGAAGCTACTGCAGAATTTCGGGACGGAATTCCAAATCAACGGGGGGATGATGTGACACCCCAGGAAAATCTGGAAAACAACGCAACTTAACTAGCTTCCTCAGTAACCACGCGCTAAATTTCGGGACGAAATTCTCTTAACAGGGGGAGAATGTGACAACCCTCGAATTTACATGTAACCGTACAGTTTATTAATAATAATTAATGTGCTTGACGACTGTGTGGAATTACTTAATTGCTTTCTGATATCTGAGTTATGCTTACACGTATTTGTTAATATACTAATAGTGTACAGATAGGTCACTAAATAGTCCGTTATATTTTCCTAAGTGTTAGAAAGTAAAAACGTTACAAAATATATAAATAGGACACTTTACGGATTAATTAAGCACTTTAACGGAACAACACCGAACCGAACAACCGGACTTTACCCGGAACCTAAAAATATTGTCTATGACATTGTTTTCTTTTTCTGAGCCAGTTAGGGTCCCCGAATACCCTAACACCCGTTATAATTCACCACACACTAATATCTAGTCTTAACCTCCTAACTTAACAACTAATGCTTAATCATCTAGTTCAAAACAAACCGAATACCCCCCCCCCCCCAAACGAGTTCGGTTCCCCATAGGGGACACCATCTTACAAACCTTGAATATTTTAATCCTTGTGCCTCATATCAAGAGAACATAAGATCCAATGGGTATTAGTGGAATTGGACTATAAGTTGGACCATAAGGCTTTGTATTCATTCATTCACTTAGCAAAAAACTTCACTCTTTCTCTCCCTCTTGCCCATATCCTCGGCTGAACCCACACACCCACATCCATCCATTTTCGAGCTTTGCTCTTGCCATTCCAAGCATATACAAGTGTGAAGGATCGCGTACGAGGAAGCCCGGTGCTTGCGGATTGTCAAGGACCTCCCCACGTTGCTTTTAACCACTCGTTTTTCGCCTAGTTTCTTCCCTAGCCTCGAGATAGTAGTAAGTGACTCTAAACATCTTCTTGATCTATTCTAAAGTGGTTAATAAGAGTTTCGTCGGTTGAAAATCACTAACATATAAGATCACCAACTAAAAGTCTACTAAAGTGATGAACAAGATGGTTAATGGATGAATATTAGTGTAAATCATGTATATCTTGGGTGATTATGATTATTGGTTGATTATCTGATGTTTTACTGATTAATATTAATGTGTGATGTTGTTGTGGTCACTAAACGTGATTAACGGAATCAACCGAACACAAGTTAGTAAGTTAGAATGTGAAAACAGAATCTGTCCCGGTTTTACAGCCAACTGCAGTTGGCTGTAAACAGGTCTTAAACTCAACGAAAAACTGATATTTTGAATCTAAAATATGTTATTATGAAATACGGTTCTAATGGCACCGGAATCGTAATTTTTGGACTCGGTTTACTATTTTTAAAGTGTTAATTTGTAACAGCAACTTAAGCTGAATTTTGACAGCAATAAATGGGTGTCATACTTTCAGCCATAACCTGAGTTTTGTGATGAATCGGACCATGAAATTTGTACAGTAGATGAAAACCGATGCATTTGTAATTACCCCACTGGAATTTCGTAAATCGGACACTCGATGAATTTTTAATAAACTGTTCCGTGGACTGTGGTCAGAAATACATAAATCTGAGTTCAGTCCGGAATATGAATTTTTATAAAATATTGGTAATGAACCGGACCCCAATATTTTTACAGAATAAAATATGGAACGTTTAAGACATCCTGTAAAAATTTGGGAATTTTTGGAATAGTTTAACTATTTTATTAAAATGTCCGAAAACAGCCGGTTTTGAATATTAATGCTGAATTGACATAAGTTGTGACTTGCGTGTCTAAATGTCGAGTATGCTATCGGTGAATGATCTAACGTGTTATATGTGTTACGTGCAATATCGTATGTTTGTTTATGAGTGGGGAATGGATGGGAAGTTTATATGGGCATAAATCGTTAAAGTGTGTACCTGTTATGTGGTAGAAGTAATGTGCAAATAAACCATACGTAGGATACGTGTTATGGATGAGAAACTGATTGTTATCCGTACCTTATTAGGACGTGATTGACCGACCTTGACTGTTAACTATATTTGAGAATCTAACCGAGCAAACCGAGGTGAGTTCACACTTTTCTACAAAGCATGGTAAATTCCTGGTGGGAATGGGAATGGGTACAGGAATAGGGATTCCTCGTCCTTTGGGACGTGTTCAGGAATGTGGATTCCTCGTCCTTGTGACGTGTTCAGGAATGTAAATTCCTCGTCCTATTGGGACGTATTAGACTTACTGGACTAGAACTCTATCAACGAAGTCCCTCCCTTTTTGTATCGACTTAATAGCCGAGGCTATGGCGAGCGGGTCATTAGTTAATAGCGCTATTAGGTTTAACAAACCTCACACCGTGCCAGTCGGACGGGCGTGTACTAATGGACTATGGCACGTCGGTGGTGATAGAACACCGACGCTAGGGCACAATTGATTTCTTTTGTTAGTAGTCGATATGATAAACGAGTCTGGTAGTTTAAAATACTGGGGCAGCTCCCCACGGCCAAAGTGCCGGGCTGGATAGCCAGGGAAGGTGGACATGGGATGGTTAACAATAAACGTTTTCGAACTATGGGGTAACCCCCACGGCTGGATAGCCGAATGAGATTAAACTATGTTTTTGGAAACAACTCTAAAATGGACAACCAACCGTGAACTCACTCAACTTTGTTGTTGACTCGTTATTACATGCTTTGCAGGTCATTAGATGCTATGGAGCTTGCAAATGGAGGTGGTCGTTGTGGGATGCGAACTGATATGTCCGTACTTAATGAATAAACTTTATGAACTTATTTAACCTACGTTTTGGACTTGAAACTTATGAACTATGGACTTATGTTTTGAACTTATGTTTTATGCTTCCGCTGTTAACCTAAAATCGGTTTACTTCCTTTTGGTCACCAATCGTATTGTGTTTGGTTTTATTTACTTAATTATGTTGTTCAATATGATTGGTGGCTCGATCCTGGTCATGTCACGCCTCCAAGCGGCGATACTCCGCATGGTGGATTTTGGGGGTGTGACATAGTATTCATGAAAATGAAATCCTCTAATCGTAGTATTCATGAAAATGAAATCATGTAATCGTAGTATTCATGAAAATGAAATCTTGTAATCATGGTATGTTCTGATTCATTCATGGAGTCTGTTAAGGATCTATCAGTGGGTAGCGAGCCCCTAACATAATGTACCATAAGTAAATAACCAAACCGAGAACACTTTGTTATCATTTGGGATCACAAAAGCACTCCACGGTTAACAACTAGGAGTGGGGTGTGCCTCAAGCCCAATAGATCTACACCTTTTGCACCTTGGTCACTAAGTGATTAATGGTTACTAATGTTATCATCCTACTTATGCACATTGATCATGTTATCTACTACTCCGTAACTAACATAACAATAGTTTTAGCAAGTATTTCCCCTCGATGTTTTTGAAAACAAAACATTGAAATCAGTGAAAGGAGGGACATGAACTCACAAGTTTGTGTTCCGTGTATTATGATATCGAAGTGAGCGTCCGTACATGTCAATAACCTACATGTGTACTAATCTCGTTAGACACTAGGTCTTTCGGACCTCGTACAAGTTGTTCATCTTGAAGTCTTTATTATGTTCTCGTTTCTCATCTTTGGAACAACTTTGTATTTTAGAGCGTTGATAGTTTACTCGCTCGATTGTTATGTATATACATATATTCTATACGTATTGAATTCATAAGCGTATTCATGTATTTTATGTGTATTGACTTATGTGTGAACGGGCTTCATTCTTCACATCTCCTCGTGCAGTGCACGCATGTCATTGAGCCTTTGCTCATGTCATTGGGCCGAGCCCATGTCATTGGGCCGAGCCCATGTCATCTATGTTATCATATTTAAACCATGTTTTAATGTTATTGGGTCGAGCCCATGTCATTTGGCCGAGCCCATGGCTAACCCATGTTTTATTGTTATTGGGCCTAACCCATGTTTTATTGTTATTGGGCTGAGCCCATGTTATATTGTTATTGGGCCTAACCCATGTTTTATTGTTATTAGGCCTAACCCATGTTTTATTGTTATTGGGCCGAGCCCATGTTATATTGTCACACCCCGACCGCGTAAAACAACAAAACGCGGCGGAAACGTCGGGGAGTGATGCGACAGAATTATTGTTTCAACAACCATGGTAATTAAAGTTATGTATTATTGAAATTAAAGTTTACATTGTCTTTGAGTTCAAACCAAACATAACATAATTAACAGTCTTTTAAGTCACTAAGGCCCGAGTCCGCCTAAGTGAAGTACAAACATCATCATGCATTAGCACCTGAAACACATGTAAAAATAGGTACGTCAGCATAAAAATGCCTGTGAGATACATAGGTTTTGTTTGTGCAGGGTTCATGACTTGTAGTTTAAAAGAAGTGTTTAACAAAAATGTAGTCATGAACCTTGTAAAATGTTCTCCTTTATGAAATCATATGAAAATTGATTTGAAAATCAAATGATAATGAAAGGACAATGCATGGTTAAATGAATAACCAAGTAAAAGTGAATTTGTATAGAATAGGTAATTTGTAAAACAATGTCATGTTCTTGTATAAAATGTTTCATGCCTTGCCCAAGTGGTTTAGATAACGCAACAATGTATAATACAATAAAAGCACTTATATATAGGAAGTACCAGCGGCGTATCCACCATGATTTTATCATATAACACATAGCCACCTTACATAAGTCAATTATCAATAACCAACCAAAATGTATTGTTTAATGTCAAAAATGTTTATGTATAAACCATGTTCAAGGTCATGTGTAACATGTATCATGTATAACCAAATGAAATGCATAGCAAGTAGCAAGTACCTACTTAAACTATGTGATGATGTCAATGTGAAACAAATGTCATGTATGGTGAATAACTAGAAATCACTCAACCCCATAGGAGAAATGTACAAAACAAGGTTTTTGAATAAACCTAAGTTTAAATCAAATGTTATGTTTTGCAGAAAACAATGCTTTATGATTACAAACATTTATGCAGTAATGTTAATCGCATACATTCAAGCCTTGCGAGTGTGGCGACAAACCCTTAAACAAATTAAAGGTTTATCTAAGTTATGTATATCGGATTCTGTCATTCCCAACTTCCAAACAAACCTAGGAAGTCGGAAACGGGAGTTGTCAAGTCCTATGGTACCATTACATACTACTGAGCGGCGTGATCAATGTTAATGAATGTATTATTGTCCCGATTAAACACACCAAATGTCATAACCAATGTAAGCATGCTATAAAAACCATGTACTAGGTATGCTAAGTAAACATGCCTAGTAGAAATGTTCATGTAAAACAATGTGCTAGCATGCTCAGTAAACATACATAGCGGAAATGTCATGTAAAACAATGTGTACATATGCTAAGTAAACATATGCAATGTGCTAGCATGCTTAATATACATAGCAAAACATAATTGAAAGCATGTACTAGATATGTACTAGGTGAAACTAGCATGTTTATGTCATAAAAGCAATGAAATGTACGAAAGTAACACGTATGTACATGTGTATCACCCCAAAGTATTTGAAAACGGTAAAAGAGGGGAACTATGTACTCACTTGGGATTGCCTAATAGTCTTGAGAATAAGACCAAATAAGGCTTCAAGGATCACGAATCAACCGGCACCTAGTATAGGTAACTATGTTAATAATCGGATCCTAAATCGGGAGATAGGATAGAATGAGGTTCTATAAATCAAATGAGTATTTGAACTCATATGGTATGATTTAATAGACCCTACATTCTGATTTGAAAGTCAACCTATGTGCTTTTGACCCGTTTTGACCCATTATGTGTGACAACCCGTGATTTACGGCTCTTAATTACGTAATTAACGAGTGATTAACGTGATAATAAATAGTGTTTACAACGCAAATTAACTTAATTAGGCCTTTGGAGTGCCTAGGAACGTCTATACGACTTTACAGTGCGCGAACGGTGACTTACAGAGAAACCTGCTGGATGATAAGCAACAACGGATTGAAACCGAACAGAATACTGACAACGTCGACAAATATTAAATTTTTACGATATATTAGCTTTGTAATGAAATTTTAGTGACTACAGTCGAAACCAGATCGAAAAACAGATTAGAACGACCAACGTCGGATTTTACGCGATTTTTATCGATAACGACGCACGAGCACGGCTACGACAAAAAAAACGACATTATTTTACAGGTTTTAAAATCTAAAATTTTGATTTACGACGTTTCGCGGAGCTCGGGTTTGGAAAACGGGTTCGTAGGAACGAGCAGGGCACTTTACACGCAACATTGGGCTTGTGGGCCTTGGGCCCAAGCCCAAAGCCCATCAACTAGTATATAAAAAGGCCAAGGTGGTCCATTTGTTCTCATTTCTCACATAAACAACACACTTACACCCACACAATGCTCTCTCTCTCTCTCTAGAACAGTTCCGGTAACCGGTCCGGCGAACAACTCCGGCGACCGGCGACAAGGCCGGCGACCGGCGACGAGGGTGAGGTGGCGGCGCCGCCGCTTGCGGCGGCGGTGACGGTGATTCCGGCGACCTTTTTCTTCTACAAGACACCCTACCCCACTAAACCGAGCCTTCCCGTCGCAATGGTGATGTCCGTTTTCGAAGAAACCCAGCCGTTTGGGCTCACGCGCAACTCCGGCGAAGCTCCGATCGAGGTTCCGGCGAACTCATTTTTAACTTTTTCTTCCGTGCATGCATAGATCGGGACACTAGGAGTATTTCTGCAAAGTTTTAAGGAATTTTATCTTCCGGCGAAATTCCGGTGAGTATCCCGACCGGTTCTTGTTACGTTTTCCTTATTTTCTTTTCGGTTGTTCGACTCGGTTCAGTCTTGGCTCGAAATAGATGAACTTTGGTGGCGGTTGCGTTCGTTGCAGGTGGTGGCGTCGGGTTTGGTGGGATCCGGTGACCGCAGGGAGCCGTCGGCGGCGGTGGTGGCCGGCCGGCCGACGGCGGTGGTGATGGTTCGGGTCAAGCGGCTCGGGTTATAGGTGGGATAACTCGGGTTTACTCGGTTCAGTCAAGTGGCAGGTTCGGGTTATGGTTCTTCGAGTCAACTCAGTCAACAGTGGTTTCGGGTCAGTTGGTGTGCGGTTCAGATTGCGAAAGATTCGAGTCAGATATCTTCAAGTATTTCGGTCTCGGCTCGGGTTCAGACAACAGATTCGGGTTTAGTTGACTCGGTCAAACCGAGTCAACTCGGTCAAGTTCAGTCAACGACCCGGTCAACTCGGTCAAGTTCAGTCAACGACCCGGTTAACTCAGTCAAACTGTCCGACATTTCGACACGAAGATTCGATAAAAGATTTAGAAAGAATATTATTTTTGCGTTAACTTTAAGTTTATAATAACTTCGTGAACGAGCTCGAACCAAATTAATTTAGTGTTTATACCTTTGTCGTTTTTATGAAATCTTATATATTGATTATTGGTTGAATTTTGATGAAATAACGACAACCTGTGTTGTCGGGGCCGTCCAAAAACAGAGGAAACTCTGCCCGTTTTTCGAGAAAACCCGTAAAATAAAACGAACGAAAGTATCAATTAAATACATATACAAATGTGTTTCACTTTCGACAACACTTTACAACTTTCGAAAGCAACGATTCGGATCCTTTTAATTAAAACAAATATAGTTTACATACTTACTTTGTACATCAAAACGCCGGACATTTCTTTTTTATGTTTAGTCAAAACATTGAAAGCTCGAAAAGTCTTTTATAAAATAAATATAACTAATATATTTATTTCAAACATCACGACTCGAAAACGTTATAAACATAACGATATTATCTATTTTCAAACATTAAAAGATCGACGATTCTTTTACTAAAATAAATATAGTTTATATATTTATTCGAAGTATCAAACGACACGAATTCATTTTACAAAAGTAAGTATACTCTATATATTTATTTCACGTATCGTACAACACGAATTCTTTTATAAAAACAAATATAGTTGTATATTTATTTTCAAACACGACAACTCGATGATTCCTTTATAAAACAAATATAACCTTTATATTTATTTTAAACGCCTAAACGGCATATACGTATATTTTTGGCAAGTATACACAAGACGTGATATGTATAATACAAGTTATTATATATTATTTTCATACGAATACTCGATACATACGCATACGACTACTCGAGACGGCTAATGCAAATTACAACGAAGTATTTATATATCTTATATATAAATATTTATTTATTTTTAAACTTCTCGAGAACTAAGTCTTTCTAAGACTTACTTATAATCGACGATAAACGATACTTATCAATTATGACCTAATCATTTCCGATAAGTTAACTACTTACCGTTAAATCGTTCGATTAACGATTCGGTAGAGCTCGGTGACACGTAGTTTAGTTATTGTGTTTATTTAGGAACTTATAAGATATTCCGTTTTAGGAATATTGTAGAATGCACGCTAGCAAGTCAAGTCTTGGAAACGACATCACGACATCACGAAGTCGTATATAGCTAGCTTTGCACAGGAATATTCAGGTGAGTTCATAACCCCACCTTTTTACGGTTTTACATTTTTGTGAATGTTTTCGGGGTGGAAAGACATGCACGTTTTTCAGAAACATACAAAGCTTTCGATAAACAAAGATTGCATATTTTAGACAAAGCACGTTTTGCAAGAACATACAAAGTTTTCGAATGAATGAAAACTCACATTTCTAAATCATGTACGAACGAATTTCAAGGAACTCAAACGGTTTACGAATGAACTTTATACTAAATATACTGGTTTTTGCCAAACAAATGCGTATTATCGAAAAGTGATTGATTTTTATGACTAGGGGAAGTTAGCCTTAGAGGCTGGGGAGGTTCAGCCTTAGAGGCTGGGGTAAAATACATGTCACGATTATTACAGACATTTAAAGACATTTACAGACATTTACAGACATTTACAGACTTATACAGACATTTACAGACATTTATTATGGTATGGTTAGCTTAAGGAGGGTTTTTACTACGCGATCATGTGAGTGGTGGGTACAACGCTTAAGGCCATTAATCCTCATTATAGGACCACGGGACATGAGTGATAGATCTATTTGGGTGTAGCGAGCCCACACCCATGAGGCCGGGGCGGCCCATAGTGGTGACTATGTCTTCATACCGGAGACAAATTTGCTATGTTTGAGTCTTCCTGCATCATTTCACACATACTATTGGTTTTGCAACCCAATGGTGATCAGGTTTTTCCTTAATTGCTGCATACCAGGGACTTTTATTTATACATGAAAGGTTTATACATACTCACAGAAATACTTGATTTATACAAATTAAATGTCATGTTTTTATACAAATTCAAAAAGCATAGGATTATGCGGGCATGAAGTCAAAGTCAGGGTGGGCATTGACGGGTATACGAACATTACAAATACAAGACTTTACAAATACATGGTTACAAATACAACGTTTCCATATAACTTGGCAAGAAAATGATTTCTAAATTCGTTTTCTCAATTTTATTTCACAAACCGGTTATTCAAAAGATTTATTTCAAATCTTTTACAAACAAACTATGAACTCGCTCAACTTTATGTTGATTTTTCGCATGTTTCTTCCTCAGGTTACTCTTCAGAATTTATGGCACGGTTGGAATAGGAGAACCATTGGAGATTCGAGTACTTAGTGGGCGTTCAATTCCTAAAAGACTTAGAATAATTGCTTCCGCTGTGCAATGAAGATACCAGTCCAGTCACGCCAGCTCTGATAATTTCGGGGTGTGACATTATGGTAGTATAAGCTACTATAAGGCGTCGTTAGCGTAAAACTATGTTCGGATGTTTAACTATGTGCTATGCCAAGTCTTACATGCCCAGTTATCCCTAAACATGTTACTAAATCAGATTATATGTCAAAAATATGTTCACATAGGCAAAATACGGATTTATGCTTCAAAAGGGCGTTTTGGTCATTTCCTATGGGCATACAAGCTACTTAACAAATAACTAACCAATCCTACGTGATCATAAGGTATAACCTCAGAGGTTATTCCCTATGCAACTATGATCACTAAACAAGCTTGGTCGGATCCTAATGATCGACCAAATGGGTCGGGTTCGAAAGTCTAAGCGGTTGTTTAGACCGCTTAACTTACGACCCTAAACAAGCACTAAACTAATAGTGACGAGTTAAACATGTCAAAACATGTTTAACCTACTTAGAAAAATGATTTGGTATCAAAACAAAATGTTTTGATACCTAAAAGTAGTTTCGTGGCAAAATGCGTGCTAAAACACATTTTGACCGAAACTTTGACTCGTCACTACACCTACTTAATGTCACACCCCGACCACGTAGAACATACAAAACGTGGCGGAAACGTCGGGGAGTGTTGTAACAGAAACTTTGACTCCTCAGCCTTTAGTTGATGCGGCTGATCGTTGTCGTTGGAAAGATCTTGATGGGAACCTTCTTCATTTTCGGTCTTGGGAAGCTTGGAATACTATTCGTCATAGGGGTGATAGGGTCGATTGGGCTGACTCGGTTTGGTTCAGCCAATGCATTCCTCGGCATTCTTTTCATCTGTGGTTAGTGATAAATAACAAGCTTAAGACGCAAGATAGGATGGCTACTTGGGAAGCGGGCAGTGCGACAAATCTTATTCTTATGTGTTGTCCTCTTTGTAACTATGATCGTGACTCTAGAGACCACCTTTTCTTTCAATGCTCCTTTGCTTCGAAAGTTTGGGATTTAGTTATGAAAATGGTCAACATGGCTAACGTCAACAACACATGGTCCTCGGTTAGGCAGTGGATGATTCAAAATGCTGATTCTCGTCACCTTGACCGGATTATTTGTAAAATCCTCATTGCGGCTGCTACATACTATGTATGGCAAGAGAGGAATAACCGGTTATTCTCTAATATCCATCGTTCTCCTGAAGTGCTTTCCCATGTTATTATCAATACGGTTCGTCTGAAGATCATGGAATTTAAGGTTGGCAGGGACTTGAAAAATCGCAAGATTTTGGATACTTGGCAGATCTCGATGAAGAATTTGGAGTGTGATCCGGGCTAGAGTCGTTTTTGTGTCTATGTTCATTTGTTTGGTGCTAGGGGTTGTTTAGCGGGGTCTTGTTTTGTTTCTAGTTGTATGTTTTGTCGTTGGTTGTGTTGTTGGATTGTTCTAGTCTTGGTTTGTCTTGACTAGTAGTGTGTGTCGATGTCTTGGCACACCCTGTTTTCTCTTGGTTGGTGATTTATAAAATTTACAGGGGTAACCCTTTACCCAAAAAAAAAGTTTCGTTTTATTAATCAAACATGAAAGTTTACTTTGTTTTAAACAAGAAACAAAGAGTATATAACAAAAATTAACTAGTTCTTGTCTCGTTTAAGTCACTAAGGCACATGTCCGCCTAAGTATGTCTTGATAAGTCCTATGCATCATCTCCTGAAAACACGTGAAAATAGGTACGTCAGCATAAAAATGACTGTGAGATACATAGGTTTTGTGAAAACAGAATTCATGACTTATGTTTGAGAAAATGTTTAGTCATAAACCTTGTAATTTGCTTTGTCTTGTAAATCATTTGAAAAACGATAAGATCAGGTGATATGTATAAATAAGAGAATAATGTATGGTTAAATGAATAACCATGTAAAATGAGTTTGTATAAGATAAGTTGTTTGTAAAACAATGTCTTGTGAAAAGTATGTTATTTGTATAAAATGTTATATGTCTCAAACTAAAATGATTCAAATAACGCTACGATATGTAATACCATACAAACACTTATATATAGGAAGTACCAGCGGCATATCCACCATGCTTGTATCATATTACTCACGCCTCGTTACTTAAATCACTTACTCAAACCAAACCATCGAGATGTAATGTTTAACAATTCTAGAAATGTTTATGTATAGTCCAATGTCTATTGTCAAATGTAAATCATGTCAACATATACAAATGGTTCACACGGTTCAACAGTTACAAACGGTTCACACGGTTCAACAGTTACAAACGGTTCATATAATCAAATGGTTACGACGGTTTACATAGTCAAATGGTTACAACGGTTCAAAATGTAGTATAATGTGTTCATATGCTGGATGAGCATATGCAACAAAATGCAATGTAGAACAATGTACTAAGTATGCACGTAATGGACATACATAGCATAAAATGTATTGTAAAGAGATGTACTAAGTATGCACACAATGGGCATACATAACCTAAAATGTATTGTAAAGTGATGTACTAAGTATGCACACAATGGGCATATATAGCATAAAATGTGTTGAAATCATGTACTATAAATGTACTAATAAACATAGCAAGTATATGATGTGAAAACATGGAAAGCATGAAAGTAACAAGTAGGCACATGTGTTTCACCCCAAAATAGTTTGGAAAACAGTAAAAGAGGGGTCTATGTACTCACTTGAGATTGCTTAGTAGTCCTTGAGTAACAACCAAACAATGCTAGAGATCACGGATATCAAACGGCACCTAATATAGGTAACTATGTTAATAACCCGGACCTAAATCGGAGGATTGGATAGAATGAGGGATCGTAAACCAAATGAGTATGGGAACTCATGTAGTATGGTTTAACAAAGCCCACATACTAAACTGAAACCTAACCTAAGTGCTTACGACCCATTACGACCCGTTTAGGTTGCTTATGCTACTTTAACGCGTCGTTCGCGTGAAGCGCGTTCGGACCGCCTAACTAGTCCTGTGACAAGTAGAATATGCCTTAACATGTTTAATATTGTCGCCAAATCAGTTTAGATGTCAAAAGTTATGTCACATATGTTTATAATGAATTTTGGCATCAAAGGGGTATTTTGGTAATTTACCTAAGGCATATAAACTACCTATCATACAACTACTTAAATGTCGTGACCATAAGGTATAACCTCGGAAGGTTATTCCCTACCTATTATGGTCACCTAATGTATTTGGTCGGATCCTAATGATCGACCAAATGGGTCGGGTTCGAAGGTATAAGCGATTTATTAGATCGCTTACCCTTACGACCCTAGACAACGTGGTAATCAGTAGGCATAGTCACAAGGGACTATAACCATCGTGATTACAATCACGTTGCGAAGTTCAAACGAACTTCGCATTGACCATAAACTGGTCAATGTAGAAAGTCAAACAAAGTTTGACTTTCGGACTCGAAAAGCAATAAAAGAACGAAGGAACACTTACAAAGGGTCCCCGAATGCTAATCTTGATTCAAGTAGCTCAGGTATGAAACAAAGGTTTCAACTTAGAGCTTCTCAAATCAGATTCTTGTGAGGAATGAGTGAAAATGTGATGGGTATTTATAGATTTCGGTTCACCGTTAGGATCGTTTCTTGGAGAAGAAGGAATGATCTCGCCCGTACACTTGTCGGAATGTTGTGGTAGGTTAATTGGCCACTCACCATAAGAGTTAGACACATGGCATTGGCCTTGGGGGGGGGTTAAGAGCTGGAAACAGGCTGTTAAAAACGATTTGCTGCATCTGACCCTTTCTTACAGACCTCAACACTCCCAATGTTGAGGTCCGTAAGGACCTAGTTTGGCAGATTTACAGTTTCAGTCCCTGCAGCCTCAAAACTTGGTTTTCGATGCGTTTTTGACACGTTTAAGCCCCGTTAACCCCATTTCAAAGCTCTAAAATGAAGTTAAAGTATAGGGAACTTGAAATGTGCTCAAAAATATCTCGGATGTCGGTTCGTTTGGCCATACTATTGCGATGTTCGGTTAACTACGACGGGAGTCGTAACGAACGCAAAAACGATCCAAATTAAGCGACGAATGGATTTTTCTCATGCCAAACACTAAAATAAAATATTTTAGTGCTTACATAAATTTTTGGAAGTCTGGATGTATTCAGAACGTAAGTTATGCGCGAAAATGCAAACTTGTGCACTTTTTGACACTTTTAGTCCCTGAATGAGCCAAAAGTTTATTTTAGCACACCGAACCCCTCAAAGCCTATTTCTAAGCTATATAAAGGATATTTAAGGTGTGTTTAACTTATGGTCATGTTCCAGAATGTCTGTTACAGTTCAAATTGGCATACTTTCGCAGTTTGTCAAATTTAGTCCCTGTAAGCGAATTAAACTTGATTTTGCCATACCAAAGCCTTCAAAAACTTATTTCTAAGTTATGTAAAGGTTATTTAAGGTATGTTAAGCCTATTTAACTATTCCGGAGTGTTCGTTGCATTAAACTGGTTATATCTACGCATCAGAGCGCGTATAACCCCCCCAGAAAGCGATTTAAAGCTTGAAATCGAACAAGAGTTGATATGTGCAAACGATACACATATTTTTACAAATCCCAAGTATTAAATACAATATTTCATTGGTTTGGAATTTGTTTGATGGTTGAAGTGACACAGGTGTCACAGTCTCCCCTACTTTAGGAAATTTCGTCCCGAAATTTATTTGTAGGAGCATGTCTGTGACTTTGTGTTAAATAACCATCAAGGATAAGGCATATCCTGATATTCCTCTTTATCGAACATTTTCAGAAATGGAAATGAAGGAAGAATCAGGGATATTCATTTTCCTTCGATGGAAAATTTTCAGGAACGAAAAATACAAGGAATGAGTTATTTTCCTTAATGGGTATCCTTCAGAAACGAAATGAACGGAACAAGTCATTTTCCACAATTCCTCCAGAAACGAAAATGAACGGAATGAGTCATTTTCCACAATTTCTTCAGGAATGAAAATGAACGGAATGAGTCATTTTCCATGATTTCTTCTGAAATGAAAATGAACGGAATGAGTCATTTTCCACGATTTCTTCAGGAATGAAAATGAATGGAATGAGTCATTTTCCATGATTTCTTCAGGAATGAAAATGAACGGAATGAGTCATTTTCCACGATTTCTTCAGAAATGAAAATGAACGGAATGAGTCATTTTCCACAATTTCTTCAGAAATGCGAATGAACCGAGTCAACTCTAGACACATGACAAAACTCGTTGTGGTTTCTGTGCACTGAATTTCATAATTATGTATGCATCCATAATTACGCAATTCCTTGCACAGTCCGCACAATTTGTTTGTAATGTGAAGGGGAGGAAAAATCAAACCTGTGATGAGTGTGACTAGACTACCATAAGGTCCCTTTTAATTAGATCGACAATTGATCCTTTTAATTAGGCCACCAAGGAGTCCTTTCAGCTATCTCATCACATGATATTCCTAACCAGATTTTTGGATCAATCTGTTTAACTAGACCACTCAAGGGGTCTAATTATGGAATAGTACAATATAATCCAAGGGTCTTTACTATTACGTAAAAGCCCATTGAGGATATAATATAGTACCTTTGGATATCCTACTAAGAATTCCTTATACAAAGATATGGAAGATTCTACGAGGATTTGGATAACAAAACTTGGATTACACAAAAACATAAAAGGAAACACATAAGCACATAATCACATAGTTGTTTAACTTGATTATTAATTTGTTATTAACTTGTTATCGATTGAGAATGGATATGGAAACCAGTCGATGGACTTCAATGTCCTCTGGGATCTATCTGAAAAGATAGGAAGATCTCCCAAAAATTCAATTTTTGTTCTCAAAGAAACGTAATATTCGAATTAAGGAACATAACAATTTTAGGATTTACAGAAATACCCTTAGGTACCCTATTAAGGATTTATAGTGGTACTTTGGGTATTAGTCCAGTGTTGTAACTTGCGCCTTGTACTTCGTTTCCTTGGAAGAAACGGGTACTTAGGAATTTCGTGGAAAACGCAAGAGATCATAAAATAGAAAAATTATTTGGGGGTAGTTTGTTTTCCAAGGAATACGATTCCTTGATTGTCGGTATTGTAGGGGATATGTTGTTTATACATATAACCACATAAATACATTGCAATGTAAATAAAAGATTTATTTATAAACAATGATAACAACTGTTTCATGGACCTTGACAACAAAAGAAAATAATACATAAGACGTAGATATTTCTAAAGGGTGTTGTCTTTTAGTCGGTCAGATGCTCATCCCTGTGCTGGATTTGCATTAACAATCTTCGGGCAGTTGTTCCTGAAATGGCTCGTCTCGCCACAGTTGTAGCAAGTACCAGACGGAAAACGAGCTTGAGTAGGGTTAACTTGGAGTTGGGTAGCAGCAAGATTTATAGCAGCTTTGTTTTGGATAGCAAAGCGGCATATGTTAAC
The DNA here is from genome assembly GCA_030545235.1 of Helianthus tuberosus. NCBI lineage: Eukaryota > Viridiplantae > Streptophyta > Magnoliopsida > Asterales > Asteraceae > Helianthus > Helianthus tuberosus. Next base: position 114,374,625 of record CM060452.1, on the reverse strand, counting down.
CAAATGTCCCCGCCGTCCACAGTAGGTACATTTGGAGCAGGGCATGAGGTTTGAATGATGACGGTTGCATCGCCTGCACCATGGGGCAGCTCCTATGTATGGCTTCCTAGCCGGTGGCCTTGCCACTTGGCTAGGTCCCGCTTGATTAGGTGTAACTGCTGCGGGTTTCCTTGAAGCTTTACATTTCTTTGGTTTTGGTGAAGACTTGGCTTCCGTCTCCTTTGGTGATTCTTGAGTGGCTTCATCCTGGAGACGATACATGGCAGTAGCTAATTCGACAGTCTTCAGGACTACTTCGCCTATTCGCTGGGCAAATTTGGCTGTCTGCTCGGATATCTGGACGTCACCGCGATGAAGTGACATTCTAGAAGAAAATGAAAGACATAGGAAGAAACAGGTGAAAGGTTATCGGATAATCAAAACAAAATGGTAACGCATGAAAATTGCGATCATTTGTTTGTTACCTAAGGCAAACAAATGAGACGGTGACTAATCAAAGTAAGCGGATCATATTAATGTATCACTGAAGACATGCTCGCCTATAAGTGAACACTCACCCCAAGAGTTCCCAGGTAAGAGTGACTGGTCCGATACTGCGGATTTGTACGAACACTCTAGCCTTCGAAAGAAAACTCAGGGTACAGGCATTCACTCTTCCAGTTTGCACGTGTTCACATTATAAGACCCAAACTTTGACGAGATTTTGAAAATTCAAAGGGGTTCAAAACCTTATAACAGAGGGTTCAAAACCTTACAATAGAGGGTTCAAAACCTAGTAATCAATCATCCTAGAACAGATGATTAGTTTTCAAAGCGGTTTTGAAATTTATGTTCTTGTTGTGGTCGTCGCCTAAGGATAGGTGACGGTATTCTTTTATGACTAAACGCAAGTAAACTCGCGTTAGGGTCCTAGAAAGGTTATAGACTAGGTCAAAGTATTACTAATAACCTAATTCCCTATAACCATTGGCTCTGATACCAACTTTTCTATCACACCCCGACCACGTAGAACATACAAAACGTGGCGGAAACGTCGGGGAGTGTTGTAACAGAATTAATTGTTTCAAATCTATGGCAATTGAAGTTTCGTTTTATTAATCAAACATGAAAGTTTACATTGTTTTAAACAAGAAACAAAGAGTATATAACAAAAATTAACTAGTTCTTGTCTCGTTTAAGTCACTAAGGCACAGGTCCGCCTAAGTATGTCTTGATAAGTCCTATGCATCATCTCCTGAAAACACATGTGAAAATAGTTACGTCAGCATAAAAATGCCTGTGAGATACATAGGTTTTGTGAAAACAAAATTCATGACTTATGTTTGAGAAAATGTTTAGTCATGAACCTTGTAATTTGCTTTGTCTTGTAAATCATTTGAAAAACGATAAGATCAGGTGATATGTATAAATAAGAGAATAATGTATGGTTAAATGAATAACCATGTAAAATGAGTTTGTATAAGATAAGTTGTTTGTAAAACAATGTCTTGTGAAAAGTATGTTATTTGTATAAAATGTTATATGTCTCAAACTGAAATGATTCAAATAACGCTACGATATGTAATACCATACAAACACTTATATATAGGAAGTACCAGCGGCGTATCCACCATGCTTGTATCATATTACTCACGCCTCGTTACTTAAATCACTTACTCAAACCAAACCATCGAGATGTAATGTTTAACAATTGTAGAAATGTTTATGTATAGTCCAATGTCTATTGTCAAATGTAAATCATGTCAACAGATACAAATGGTTCACACGGTTCAACAGTTACAAACGGTTCACACGGTTCAATAGTTACAAACGGTTCATATAATCAAATGGTTACGACGGTTTACATAGTTAAATGGTTACAATGGTTCAAAATGTAGTATAATGTGTTCATATGCTGGATGAGCATATGCAACAAAATGCAGTGTAGAACAATGTACTAAGTATGCACGTAATGGACATACATAGCATAAAATGTATTGTAAAGAGATGTACTAAGTATGCACACAATGGGCATACATAGCATAAAATGTATTGTAAAGTGATGTACTAAGTATGCACACAATGGGCATACATAGCATAAAATGTGTTGAAATCATGTACTATAAATGTACTAATAAACATAGCAAGTATATGATGTGAAAACATGGAAAGCATGAAAGTAACAAGTAGGCACATGTGTTTCACCCCAAAACAGTTTGGAAAACAGTAAAAGAGGGGTCTATGTACTCACTTGAGATTGCTTAGTAGTCCTTGAGTAACAACCAAACAATGCTAGAGATCACGGATATCAAACGGCACCTAATATTGGTAACTATGTTAATAACCCGGACCTAAATCGGAGGATTGGATAGAATGAGGGATCGTAAACCAAATGAGTATGGGAATTCATGTAGTATGGTTTAACAAAGCCCACATACTAAACTGAAACCTAACATAAGTGCTTACGACCCATTACGACCCGTTTAGGTAGCTTATGCTACTTTAACGCGTCATTCGCGTGAAGCGCGTTCGGACCGCCTAACTAGTCCTATGACAAGTAGAATATGCCTTAACATGTTTAATATTATCGCCAAATCAGTTTAGATGTCAAAAGTTGTGTCACATATGTTTATAATGAATTTTGGCATCAAAGGGGTATTTTGGTAATTTACCTAAGGCATATAAACTACCTATCATACAACTACTTAAACGTCATGACCATAAGGTATAACCTCGGAAGGTTATTCCCTACCTATTATGGTCACCTAATGTATTTGGTCGGATCCTAATGATCGACCAAATGGGTCGGGTTCGAAGGTATAAGCGATTTATTAGATCGCTTACCCTTACGACCCTAGACAACGTGGTAATCAGTAGGCATAGTCACAAGGGACTATAACCATCGTGATTACAATCACGTTGCGAAGTTCAAATGAACTTCGCATTGACCATAAACTGGTCAATGTAGAAAGTCAAACAAAGTTTGACTTTCGGGCTCGAAAAGCAATAAAAGAACGAAGGAACACTTACAAAGGGTCCCCGAATGCTAATCTTGATTCAAGTAGCTCAGGTATGAAACAAAGGTTTCAACTTAGAGCTTCTCAAATCAGATTCTTGTGAGGAATGAGTGAAAATGTGATGGGTATTTATAGATTTCGGTTCACCGTTAGGATCTTTTCTTTGAGAAGAGGGAATGATCTCGCCCGTACACTTGTCGGAATGTTGTGGTAGGTTAATTGGCCACTCACCATAAGAGTTAGACACATGGCATTGGCCTTTGGGGGGGTTAAGAGCTGGAAACAGGCTGTTAAAAATGATTTGCTGAATCTGAACCTTGCTTACGGACCTCAACACTCCCAATGTTGAGGTCCGTAAGGACCTAGTTTGGCAGATTTACAGTTTCAGTCCCTGCAGCCTCAAAACTTGGTTTTCGATGCGATTTTGACACGTTTAAGCCCCGTTAACCCCATTTCAAAGCTCTAAAATGAAGTTAAAGTATAGGGAACTTGAAATGTGCTCAAAAATATCTCGGATGTCGGTTCGTTTGGCCGTACGATCGCGATGTTCGTTAACTACGACGGGAGTCGTAACGAACGCAAAAACGATCCACATTAAGCGACGAATGGATTTTTCTCATGCCAAACACTAAAATAAAATATTTTAGTGCTTACATAAATTTTTGGAAGTCCGGATGTATTCAGAACGTAAGTTATGCGCGAAAATGCAAACTTGTGCACTTTTTGACACTTTTAGTCCCTGAATGAGCCAAAAGTTTATTTTAGCACACCGAACCCCTCAAAGCCTATTTCTAAGCTATATAAAGGATATTTAAGGTGTGTTTAACTTATGGTCATGTTCCGGAATGTCTGTTACAGTTCAAATTGGCATACTTTCGCAGGTTGTCAAATTTAGTCCCTGTAAGCGAATTAAACTTGATTTTGCCATACCAAAGCCTTCAAAAACTTATTTCTAAGTTATGTAAAGGTTATTTAAGGTATGTTAAGCCTATTTCACTATTCCGGAGTGTTCGTTGCATTAAACTGGTTATATCTACGCATCAGAGCGCGTATAACCCCCAGAAAGCGATTTAAAGCTGGAAATCGAACAAGAGTTAATATGTGCAAACGATACACATATTTTTACAAATCCAAAGTATTAAATACAATATTTCATTGGTTTGGCATTTGTTTGATGGTTGAAGTGACACAGGTGTCACACTATCCATCGTGATTAAAATCACGTTGCAAAGTTCAATTGAACTTTGACTTGACCAATTGATGGCAAAACCGAAAGTCAAACTGTTGGCCAAACTGTTTGACTTTCTGCACTAACATAAAGAACAAGAATGAAAGAATACTCACAAGAGTCCAATGCTTGAAGAAAGAAGACAAGAAAACCAAAGAGGAAGTTCCAAATAACTTGTGGAAGCTCCAAATCAGATTAGAGAAGATATTGAGAGGAAATGAGCAAAGAAACAAGTTGATGGACCTTGCTATTTATACTTGAGGGGAGTTCATAGGATCAAAACAAGTGTTTATGTAGTCCCCAATGTGACACCTGTGTCACTTCAACCATCAAACAAATGCCAAACCAATGAAGTATTGTATTTCATACTTGGGATTTGTAAACATATGTGTATCGTTTACACATATCAATTCTTGTTCGATTTCAAGCTCTAAATCGCTTTTCTGGAAGGTTATACGCGCACTGATGCGTAAATATAACCAGTTTAATGCAACGAACACTCCGGAATAGTGAAATAGGCTTAACATACCTTAAATAACCTTTACATAACTTAGTTATAAGTTTTGGAAGGTTTGGTGTGGTGAAATCAAGTTAAATCGCTTACAGGGACTAAATTTGACAAACTGCGAAAGTATGCCAATTTGAACTGTAACAGACATTCCGGAACATGACCACAAGTTAAACATACCATAAATATCCTTTACATAGCTTAGAAATAGGCTTTGAGGTGTTCGGTATGCTAAAATAAACTTTTGTGTCATTCAGGGACTAAAAGCGTCAAAAAGTGCACAAGTTTGCATTTTCGCGCATAACTTACGTTCTGAATACATCCGGACATCCAAAAATTTATGTAAGCACTAAAATATTTTATTTTAGTGTTTGGCATAACAAAAATCCATTCGTTTCGTCATTTGGATCGTTTTTCGCGCTTATGCGCATTCCGTCGTAATTAAGCGAACATCGCGTTCGTACGACCAAACGAACCAACCTCCGACATATTCTTGAGCATGTTTCATGTCCACAATGTTTAGGCATCATTTTAGGGCCTTAAAGTTGGCTTTACGGGCCTTAGAAGTGTCGGAAATGGCCTTAAACACGTGCAGGGGCAGAAACTGTCATTTTTGAAAGATATATGCTGATCAGAAGGGCCATGCGGCCCGCATTAGATTTGTCTGATCCTGAAGCGGGCCGCCTCAGCCTCCCAGAACAGATAATATCGAACAGTCAGCAGATTCCAGCTGTTTGATCCTCACCCACACATTCTCAACTGCACATTCAGCTCATTTAGACCCATTTTTAGCCACCACAACTTTGCAACACTTGTACGGATGCGATTAAGGCACGATATTCGACAAACGATCCTAACGGTTCGGGTATTCCTATAAATACCCAACCCATTTAACTTCAAAAATCACAAGAATCTGATCTAAGTGACTCTAAGTTGGAACCATTGTTTCATACCTGAGTTATTTTGATCTAGATTAGCATTCGGGGACCCTTCGTAAGTATTCTTTCGTTCTTTTATTGCTTTTCGAGTCCGAAAGTCAAACTTTGTTTGACTTTCAGCGTTGACCAGCTTATGGTCAATGCGAAGTTCGTTTGAACTTCGCAACGTGAGTGTAATCACGTTGGTTATAGTCCCTTGGGACTATGCCTACTGATTACCACGTTGTCTAGGGTCGTAGGGTAAGCGATCTAATAAATCGCTTATACCTTCGAACCCGACCCAGTTTCGTCGATCATTAGGATCCGACCAAACACATTAGGTGACCATAGTAGGTAGGGAATAACCTTCCGAGGTTATACCCTATGGTCGCTTCGTTTGAATAGTTGTATGATAGGTAGTTTATATGCCTTAGGTAAATTACCAGAATACCCTTTTCATGTATAATTGGTAATTAAGCATATGTAACCTAAACTTTTGTCACATAACTGATTATGTAACATGTTTAGGCATATAACACTTGTCATAGGGCTAGTTAGACGGTCCGAACGCGTTTCACGCGAACGACGCGTTAAAGTAGCATAAGCTACCTAAACGGGTCGTAATGGGTCGTAAGCACTTAGATTAAGGTTTCATTTAGTATGTAGGCTTTGTTAAACCATATGACACGAGTCTCTATACTCGTTTGGTTTACGAACCCTCATTCTATCAGATCTTCCGATTTAGGTCCGGTTATTAACATAGTTACCTATAATTAGGTGCCGTTTGATATCCGCGATCTCTAGCTTGCTTGGTGGTTATCTTAGGACTTCTGAGCAATCTCAAGTGAGTACATAGACCCCTCTTTTACTGTTTTCCAAACGTTTTGGGGTGGAACACATGTGCCTACTTGTTACTTTCATGCTTTCCTGTTTTCACATCATATACCTGCTATGTTCGTTAGTACATTATAGTACATGATTTTATTACATCTTATGCTAGGTATGCCCATTGTGTGCATTACTTAGTACATCGTTTTACATTACATTACATGCTACGTATGTCTATTGTTGTATACGTAGTACAGGTCATATGCTACATATGTCTATTGTTGTATACGTAGTACAGGTCATATGCTACGTATGTCTATTGTTGTATACGTAGTACAGGTCACATGCTACGTATGTCTATTGTTGCATACTTAGTACAGGTCACATGCTACGTATGTCTATTGTTGTATACGTAGTACAGGTCACATGCTACGTATGTCTATTGTTGTATACGTAGTACAGGTCACATGCTACGTATGTCTATTGTTGCATACTTAGTACAGGTCACATGCTACGTATGTCTATTGTTGTATACGTAGTACAGGTCACATGCTTCGTATGTCTATTGTTGCATACTTAGTACAGGTTACATGCTACGTATGTCTATTGTCGTATACGTAGTACAGGTCATATGCTACGTATGTCTATTGTTGCATACTTAGTACAGGTCACATGCTACGTATGTCTATTGTTGTATACGTAGTACAGGTCACATGCTTCGTATGTCTATTGTTGCATACTTAGTACAGGTCACATGCTACGTATGTCTATTGTTGTATACGTAGTACAGGTCACATGCTTCGTATGTCTATTGTTGCATACTTAGTACAGGTTACATGCTACGTATGTCTATTGTCGTATACGTAGTTCAGGTCATATGCTACGTATGTCTATTGTTGCATACTTAGTACAGGTCACATGCTACGTATGTCTATTGTTGTATACGTAGTACAGGTCACATGCTTCGTATGTCTATTGTTGCATACTTAGTACAGGTCACATGCTACGTATGTCTATTGTCGCGTACTTAGCACATTTGTTATTCATCACATGATTACATTTTGGATACATATTACATGATTTACATTAGACATGAACATTTTACTTTAGTAGTTTGGTTTGATTAAGTGATTAAGTAACGATGCGTGTGTAATATGATACAAGCATGGTGGATACGCCGCTGGTACTTCCTATATATAAGTGTTTGTATGGTATTACATATCGTAGCGTTATTTGAATCATTTCAGTTTGAGACATATAACATTTTATACAAATAACATATTTTTCACAAGACATTGTTTTACAAACAACTTATCTTATACAAACTCATTTTACATGGTTATTCATTTAACCTTACATTTATTTATACATATCATCTGATCTTATCGTTTTTCAAATGATTTACAAAACAAAGCAAATTACAAGGTTCATGACTAAACATTTTCTCAAACATAAGTCATGAATCCTATTTTCAGAAAACCTATGTATCTCACAGGCATTTTTATGCTGACGTACCTATTTTCACATGTGTTTTTCAGGAGCTGTTGCATAAGATGATCAAGATACACATAGGCAGACTTGGGCTTTAGTGACAATAAAAGATGCAAGATTAGTTAATTATGTTGTATTTCCTTGTTTGTTAAGACATTGTAACACTTTTAATCAATAAAACGAAACTTCAATTGCCATGGATTTGAAACAATTAATTCTGTTACAACACTCCCCGACATTTCTGCCACGTTTTGTATGTTCTACGTGGTCGGGGTGTGACACCCAAGCATCAAATCCCAGCCATACAATTGTTGTAAGCAGATTCAAAGCCTTGGAGAGGTGATAACTTGGTTAACACACCAAGAACTTACATAACAGCCCCTAAAATAACAAACATTTGCTGAAAAATGATTTTCTGTTGATGGGCATGTTCACACGACCCGCGTAAGGATAAGGGGGAGGCTACGCGGCCCGCCTGGCCCTCACAGATCAGCAACAGTTTCCAATAATTACACTTCAGGTCGCTGCACTTGTATAAGCCCATTTTCAAGGCTCTACAAGGTCAATAAAGTTTAGAGGACTCAAAATGTGCTCGAAAAACTCTAGGATGTCGGCTCGTTTGGTCATACGGTCGCGTTATTTGTTAAATTACGACGAAACTCAAACGGACGCGAAAACGAACCAAATTAAGCGACGAATGGTATTTTTGCATGCCGATCACTAAAATAAAAATAGTTTAGTGTGTACAAAAATTTTGGATGTCCAGATACGGTCAGAACGTAAGATATGCGCGAAAAAGCAAACTTACGCCGTTTTTGACACTTTTAGCCCCTGTAAGATCATATAAGCATGTTTTCGCACACCGAACCTATCAAAGCTTATTTCTAAGCCATGTTTAGGTTATATATGGTATGTTTAGCTTATGATCAAGTTCTGGACTGTACGTTTTCTTACGAAACGGCAGACTTTTGCAGTTTGACGCAAATTGTCCCTGCGAGCGAATAAACTTGTTTTTGCCATACCAAACCTTTAAAATCTTATTTCTAAGTTATGTAAAGGTTATTTAAGTTAAGTTAAGCTTATGTTGCTGTTCCGGAGTGTTTGTCGTGTTAAACTGATCGCGTTTACGCATTAGTTTGCGTATAACTTCCCAGAAAGCGATATAGAGTTCAAAATCAACCAAAAATCAAAACGCACAAAATGTCAAACATAAATTGTAACACCCCGACCCGGAAGAGATAGGCCGGCGTGTCACAATAACGGTAGTCAGATCAAAAATATAATTCCATTAATACTTAAATGTATTACAAGGCTTTACAACTTAAATGGAAATCGGATATCTAATCCAGTACATTTATTTCTACTGTCTTTTCCAAACACTCGAGCACTCTTCCAGATCCCGTCCCAGATTGTCTTGATAACCTGACGTAAAGAAGAAAACAACAACAACAAAAACGTACGTCTGAGCAAAATTTTGAAAAGTTTTGCCCAGTGTGCGGATAGAGGAAAACAAAAGCTTATTTTATTTTAATAACCGGATGGAACTTGACGATGGAAATAACTTAATTTCATAATTATATCTTACGGATGTACCCATGAGCAAACTGAAAACGTGACAATACACAGGTAGCTACTCCTGCATACTTATCACATGAAATGGCAAGTTGGCATACCTGTTATCCATTTCCTGAAAACTGAAATCCTAGGATCGATCCATACGCCCCCTAATATCTTATATGTACCACACTTGTACTTAAGAGACGCCGTGAACTAATCTCTCCGTCACGGATGGAGCACATGATGTCGATGCCACAACAACATGCTCGTGGGACACTCCACGAGAAGCGATACTCAGGGTATCAGAGTACAAATGGTCTTATTCACATAACTTATAAAACTTATTTTCAGAACAGAACGGAACATATATTGGAACATGCGATAATGAGTACAACTTAACAGAAAAACTATCGCATGACATGAAACTATATCAAATGATTAGAATAGGAATCGAACGGACTGTCAAATGAATCGATAATCAAAGACGTGAGGAGTTTTAAAACCAGACATAGTAATTTAAAACAATTTGACTTGAGTAACATAATACTTATATATCATATTAAACTTGTAACTTATTTACTTATAACTTATAAGTCTTAAGATATTTAACTTGTAACTTGTAAAATACGAATCTTTGGCGAGATTAAAAATATAAGAATGGAACCAGTCATCAAGGTATGGTTATCAATCCTATCTTGACAATTTCGTCCCCAAAATGTGGTTTATTAAACGAAACAAGATAAAACCTTGACTTGTTAATAAGGAACCACTAGAGTAGGAAATGAAACTTGTATAAAATAAACCATTTTCTAAATAACTGATGTAAAACAAAACCTTTTCAAAACGTTTGTAACTTTCAACACATGTTTCATAACTTAATCTTAATACGGAATCTATAACTTATTTCATAACTTAGTCTTAATACGGAATCTATAACTTATTTCATAACTTAATCTTAATACGGAATCTATAACTTATTTCATAACTTAATCTTAATACGAAATCTAAAATCAGGAATAATATACTTGGATCAAAACGACATAAATCGAAATAAAGGATTCTATCCGTACGGAATTTATAACTTATTTCATAACTTAATCTTAATACGGAATCTATAACTTATTTCATAACTTAATCTTAATACGGAATCTATAACTTATAATCTTAATACGGAATCTATAATCAGGAATGATATACCTGTATCAAAACGATCTAAATCGAAAGAAAGGATTCTATCCGTACCCAACGGACATAAATCGACAGAAAGGGTTCTTATAAAAACGACATAAATCGAAAGAAAGGATTCTTATAAAAACGACATAAATCGAAAGAAAGGATTCTACCCGTACGATATATCAGAATTGACAGAAATCGAAAGAAAGGAATCTACCCGTACGATATATCAGAATTGACAGAAATCGAAAGAAAGGAATCTACCCGTACGATATATCAGAATTGACAGAAATCGAAAGAAAGGAATCTACCCGTACAGAATTCATAACTTAATCTTAATACGGAAATCTAAAATCAAGACTGATATACTTATATCCAAATGACGTAAATCGAAAGAAAGGAAATCTATTCGTACTGAACTTATAACTTATAACTTAAATCTTAATACGGACTTTAAAATCAGAAATGTCCAAACGAAAGGAATCTATCCGTACGATATATCAGAATTGACAGAAATCGAAAGAAAGGAATCTACCCGTACAGAATTCATAACTTAATCTTAATACGGAAATCTAAAATCAAGACTGATATACTTATATCCAAATGACGTAAATCGAAAGAAAGGAAATCTATTCGTACTGAACTTATAACTTATAACTTAAATCTTAATACGGACTTTAAAATCAGAAATGTCCAAACGAAAGGAATCTATCCGTACGGAATTCATAACTTAATCCTAATACGGAACTTAAAATCATGACTTAATCTTAATACGGAATTCTTATACTCAAATGACATAAATCGAAATAAGGGATCTTTTATAAAAACAACATAGATCGAAAGGAAGGAACCTATCCGTACCTTAAAATCTCCAGGTGATGATATCTTGTTTTCAATTGTAGGTTTATACGGGCAGAGTTTAGCCTACTGATTATCTTCTTAACCTAATTTGCTCACAAACTAGGTATTTAACTTAATACAGCATTTACGATAACTCACGAGATCAAATTCTCACAATGAATGACAAAATGCAATACTTTGCCCATCGAATTAACGATGATCCGTTGAATTAACAACGAACGACAAGGTATAATACTTTACCTATCGAATTAACGACAATCCGTCAAATTAATGACGAACGACAAAGTATAACCCTAAAGTGGGCGGCACTTAAACATTCATTAGATATTTGAATCAATCGGACAATGAATCGTAGCAGCGATTGAGTCTGCAGCACCCCGCTATGCTTAATTTGTGATTAGTGTGTGTTAATTGAGTAATCGGACAATATCTCAGCCTAATTTTGGAGTTTCTTCGTCGATTTTGTGCCCAGAATCGAATGCCAAGGTCCTGTATTTATAGCTGAAATTTGGTCACCCATACGCATCGTAGGCCTAACATACCCTACGCATCGTATGGTAAGCATACGCACCGTAGGCCTTACTTCTCTACGCATCGTATGAGTTTCAACTAGCCTGCGCATCGTAGGCCATACTTTGATACGATGCGTAAGAGGTTGAAAGTCGGTTATAGAGTAGCCACGTGTGGGACTAGGCCTGATGACTTGACAAACTCGAATTCTCATATATTGACAGCAATTTAAGTGGATAATCATCCACTGGGGTTTACCCCCCCTGAGTTTTAGGGGTCCTAATCCTGATTCTGAAAATTCTGAAGATCTTAGGGTTTGTACAGAATTACTTGGGTGTCTTAATTAAGGTTTCCTATTGGACTATAATTCATAAGGATTGTTACATTTTATGTTTTAAAATTTTCGGGTGTTACAAATCTACCCCTCTTAAAAAAATTTCGTCCTCGAAATTATGACATGCATATATATATGATAATAATCATACTTAAACGCGACCCACTATGATCAATAGTTATACTTGAAATAAAGCCAGAGTAAAAACAAGGAAGATGACGAAATACTTATGTTCGAGACTATCATGAAGTGAAAAGAAAAGTTACTAACCTATGTATCGACTGATTGGACATCGAAATCCTAACCCAATGTCTACCCATTACCTCACAGGTCTTATCTTATGTTTAAGTTTTCTACAGGAAAGAGCCTTTGCTCTGATACCATAGCTGTAACACCCCGACCCGGAAGAGATAGGCCGGCGTGTCACAATAACGGTAGTCAGATCAAAAACATAATTCCATTAATACTTAAATGTATTACAAGGCTTTACAACTTAAATGGAAATCGGATATCTAATCCAGTACATTTATTTCTACTGTCTTTTCCAAACACTCGAGCACTCTTCCAGATCCCGTCCCAGATTGTCTTGATAACCTGACGTAAAGAAGAAAACAACAACAACAAAAACGTACGTCTGAGCAAAATTTTGAAAAGTTTTGCCCAGTGTGCGGATAGAGGAAAACAAAAGCTTATTTTATTTTAATAACCGGATGGAACTTGACGATGGAAATAACTTAATTTCATAATTATATCTTACGGATGTACCCATGAGCAAACTGAAAACGTGACAATACACAGGTAGCTACTCCTGCATACTTATCACATGAAATGGCAAGTTGGCATACCTGTTATCCATTTCCTGAAAACTGAAATCCTAGGATCGATCCATACGCCCCCTAATATCTTATATGTACCACACTTGTACTTAAGAGACGCCGTGAACTAATCTCTCCGTCACGGATGGAGCACATGATGTCGATGCCACAACAACATGCTCGTGGGACACTCCACGAGAAGCGATACTCAGGGTATCAGAGTACAAATGGTCTTATTCACATAACTTATAAAACTTATTTTCAGAACAGAACGGAACATATATTGGAACATGCGATAATGAGTACAACTTAACAGAAAAACTATCGCATGACATGAAACTATATCAAATGATTAGAATAGGAATCGAACGGACTGTCAAATGAATCGATAATCAAAGACGTGAGGAGTTTTAAAACCAGACATAGTAATTTAAAACAATTTGACTTGAGTAACATAATACTTATATATCATATTAAACTTGTAACTTATTTACTTATAACTTATAAGTCTTAAGATATTTAACTTGTAACTTGTAAAATACGAATCTTTGGCGAGATTAAAAATATAAGAATGGAACCAGTCATCAAGGTATGGTTATCAATCCTATCTTGACAATTTCGTCCCCAAAATGTGGTTTATTAAACGAAACAAGATAAAACCTTGACTTGTTAATAAGGAACCACTAGAGTAGGAAATGAAACTTGTATAAAATAAACCATTTTCTAAATAACTGATGTAAAACAAAACCTTTTCAAAACGTTTGTAACTTTCAACACATGTTTCATAACTTAATCTTAATACGGAATCTATAACTTATTTCATAACTTAGTCTTAATACGGAATCTATAACTTATTTCATAACTTAATCTTAATACGGAATCTATAACTTATTTCATAACTTAATCTTAATACGAAATCTAAAATCAGGAATAATATACTTGGATCAAAACGACATAAATCGAAATAAAGGATTCTATCCGTACGGAATTTATAACTTATTTCATAACTTAATCTTAATACGGAATCTATAACTTATTTCATAACTTAATCTTAATACGGAATCTATAACTTATAATCTTAATACGGAATCTATAATCAGGAATGATATACCTGTATCAAAACGATCTAAATCGAAAGAAAGGATTCTATCCGTACCCAACGGACATAAATCGACAGAAAGGGTTCTTATAAAAACGACATAAATCGAAAGAAAGGATTCTTATAAAAACGACATAAATCGAAAGAAAGGATTCTACCCGTACGATATATCAGAATTGACAGAAATCGAAAGAAAGGAATCTACCCGTACGATATATCAGAATTGACAGAAATCGAAAGAAAGGAATCTACCCGTACGATATATCAGAATTGACAGAAATCGAAAGAAAGGAATCTACCCGTACAGAATTCATAACTTAATCTTAATACGGAAATCTAAAATCAAGACTGATATACTTATATCCAAATGACGTAAATCGAAAGAAAGGAAATCTATTCGTACTGAACTTATAACTTATAACTTAAATCTTAATACGGACTTTAAAATCAGAAATGTCCAAACGAAAGGAATCTATCCGTACGATATATCAGAATTGACAGAAATCGAAAGAAAGGAATCTACCCGTACAGAATTCATAACTTAATCTTAATACGGAAATCTAAAATCAAGACTGATATACTTATATCCAAATGACGTAAATCGAAAGAAAGGAAATCTATTCGTACTGAACTTATAACTTATAACTTAAATCTTAATACGGACTTTAAAATCAGAAATGTCCAAACGAAAGGAATCTATCCGTACGGAATTCATAACTTAATCCTAATACGGAACTTAAAATCATGACTTAATCTTAATACGGAATTCTTATACTCAAATGACATAAATCGAAATAAGGGATCTTTTATAAAAACAACATAGATCGAAAGGAAGGAACCTATCCGTACCTTAAAATCTCCAGGTGATGATATCTTGTTTTCAATTGTAGGTTTATACGGGCAGAGTTTAGCCTACTGATTATCTTCTTAACCTAATTTGCTCACAAACTAGGTATTTAACTTAATACAGCATTTACGATAACTCACGAGATCAAATTCTCACAATGAATGACAAAATGCAATACTTTGCCCATCGAATTAACGATGATCCGTTGAATTAACAACGAACGACAAGGTATAATACTTTACCTATCGAATTAACGACAATCCGTCAAATTAATGACGAACGATAAAGTATAACCCTAAAGTGGGCGGCACTTAAACATTCATTAGATATTTGAATCAATCGGACAATGAATCGTAGCAGCGATTGAGTTAATACCCTGTTCTGCAGCACCCCGCTATGCTTAATTTGTGATTAGTGTGTGTTAATTGAGTAATCGGACAATATCTCAGCCTAATTTTGGAGTTTCTTCGTCGATTTTGTGCCCAGAATCGAATGCCAAGGTCCTGTATTTATAGCTGAAATTTGGTCACCCATACGCATCGTAGGCCTAACATACCCTACGCATCGTATGGTAAGCATACGCACCGTAGGCCTTACTTCTCTACGCATCGTATGAGTTTCAACTAGCCTGCGCATCGTAGGCCATACTTTGATACGATGCGTAAGAGGTTGAAAGTCGGTTATAGAGTAGCCACGTGTGGGACTAGGCCTGATGACTTGACAAACTCGAATTCTCATATATTGACAGCAATTTAAGTGGATAATCATCCACTGGGGTTTACCCCCCCTGAGTTTTAGGGGTCCTAATCCTGATTCTGAAAATTCTGAAGATCTTAGGGTTTGTACAGAATTACTTGGGTGTCTTAATTAAGGTTTCCTATTGGACTATAATTCATAAGGATTGTTACATTTTATGTTTTAAAATTTTCGGGTGTTACAAATCTACCCCTCTTAAAAAAATTTCGTCCTCGAAATTATGACATGCATATATATATGATAATAATCATACTTAAACGCGACCCACTATGATCAATAGTTATACTTGAAATAAAGCCAGAGTAAAAACAAGGAAGATGACGAAATACTTATGTTCGAGACTATCATGAAGTGAAAAGAAAAGTTACTAACCTATGTATCGACTGATTGGACATCGAAATCCTAACCCAATGTCTACCCATTACCTCACAGGTCTTATCTTATGTTTAAGTTTTCTACAGGAAAGAGCCTTTGCTCTGATACCATAGCTGTAACACCCCGACCCGGAAGAGATAGGCCGGCGTGTCACAATAACGGTAGTCAGATCAAAAACATAATTCCATTAATACTTAAATGTATTACAAGGCTTTACAACTTAAATGGAAATCGGATATCTAATCCAGTACATTTATTTCTACTGTCTTTTCCAAACACTCGAGCACTCTTCCAGATCCCGTCCCAGATTGTCTTGATAACCTGACGTAAAGAAGAAAACAACAACAACAAAAACGTACGTCTGAGCAAAATTTTGAAAAGTTTTGCCCAGTGTGCGGATAGAGGAAAACAAAAGCTTATTTTATTTTAATAACCGGATGGAACTTGACGATGGAAATAACTTAATTTCATAATTATATCTTACGGATGTACCCATGAGCAAACTGAAAACGTGACAATACACAGGTAGCTACTCCTGCATACTTATCACATGAAATGGCAAGTTGGCATACCTGTTATCCATTTCCTGAAAACTGAAATCCTAGGATCGATCCATACGCCCCCTAATATCTTATATGTACCACACTTGTACTTAAGAGACGCCGTGAACTAATCTCTCCGTCACGGATGGAGCACATGATGTCGATGCCACAACAACATGCTCGTGGGACACTCCACGAGAAGCGATACTCAGGGTATCAGAGTACAAATGGTCTTATTCACATAACTTATAAAACTTATTTTCAGAACAGAACGGAACATATATTGGAACATGCGATAATGAGTACAACTTAACAGAAAAACTATCGCATGACATGAAACTATATCAAATGATTAGAATAGGAATCGAACGGACTGTCAAATGAATCGATAATCAAAGACGTGAGGAGTTTTAAAACCAGACATAGTAATTTAAAACAATTTGACTTGAGTAACATAATACTTATATATCATATTAAACTTGTAACTTATTTACTTATAACTTATAAGTCTTAAGATATTTAACTTGTAACTTGTAAAATACGAATCTTTGGCGAGATTAAAAATATAAGAATGGAACCAGTCATCAAGGTATGGTTATCAATCCTATCTTGACAATTTCGTCCCCAAAATGTGGTTTATTAAACGAAACAAGATAAAACCTTGACTTGTTAATAAGGAACCACTAGAGTAGGAAATGAAACTTGTATAAAATAAACCATTTTCTAAATAACTGATGTAAAACAAAACCTTTTCAAAACGTTTGTAACTTTCAACACATGTTTCATAACTTAATCTTAATACGGAATCTATAACTTATTTCATAACTTAGTCTTAATACGGAATCTATAACTTATTTCATAACTTAATCTTAATACGGAATCTATAACTTATTTCATAACTTAATCTTAATACGAAATCTAAAATCAGGAATAATATACTTGGATCAAAACGACATAAATCGAAATAAAGGATTCTATCCGTACGGAATTTATAACTTATTTCATAACTTAATCTTAATACGGAATCTATAACTTATTTCATAACTTAATCTTAATACGGAATCTATAACTTATAATCTTAATACGGAATCTATAATCAGGAATGATATACCTGTATCAAAACGATCTAAATCGAAAGAAAGGATTCTATCCGTACCCAACGGACATAAATCGACAGAAAGGGTTCTTATAAAAACGACATAAATCGAAAGAAAGGATTCTTATAAAAACGACATAAATCGAAAGAAAGGATTCTACCCGTACGATATATCAGAATTGACAGAAATCGAAAGAAAGGAATCTACCCGTACGATATATCAGAATTGACAGAAATCGAAAGAAAGGAATCTACCCGTACGATATATCAGAATTGACAGAAATCGAAAGAAAGGAATCTACCCGTACAGAATTCATAACTTAATCTTAATACGGAAATCTAAAATCAAGACTGATATACTTATATCCAAATGACGTAAATCGAAAGAAAGGAAATCTATTCGTACTGAACTTATAACTTATAACTTAAATCTTAATACGGACTTTAAAATCAGAAATGTCCAAACGAAAGGAATCTATCCGTACGATATATCAGAATTGACAGAAATCGAAAGAAAGGAATCTACCCGTACAGAATTCATAACTTAATCTTAATACGGAAATCTAAAATCAAGACTGATATACTTATATCCAAATGACGTAAATCGAAAGAAAGGAAATCTATTCGTACTGAACTTATAACTTATAACTTAAATCTTAATACGGACTTTAAAATCAGAAATGTCCAAACGAAAGGAATCTATCCGTACGGAATTCATAACTTAATCCTAATACGGAACTTAAAATCATGACTTAATCTTAATACGGAATTCTTATACTCAAATGACATAAATCGAAATAAGGGATCTTTTATAAAAACAACATAGATCGAAAGGAAGGAACCTATCCGTACCTTAAAATCTCCAGGTGATGATATCTTGTTTTCAATTGTAGGTTTATACGGGCAGAGTTTAGCCTACTGATTATCTTCTTAACCTAATTTGCTCACAAACTAGGTATTTAACTTAATACAGCATTTACGATAACTCACGAGATCAAATTCTCACAATGAATGACAAAATGCAATACTTTGCCCATCGAATTAACGATGATCCGTTGAATTAACAACGAACGACAAGGTATAATACTTTACCTATCGAATTAACGACAATCCGTCAAATTAATGACGAACGACAAAGTATAACCCTAAAGTGGGCGGCACTTAAACATTCATTAGATATTTGAATCAATCGGACAATGAATCGTAGCAGCGATTGAGTCTGCAGCACCCCGCTATGCTTAATTTGTGATTAGTGTGTGTTAATTGAGTAATCGGACAATATCTCAGCCTAATTTTGGAGTTTCTTCGTCGATTTTGTGCCCAGAATCGAATGCCAAGGTCCTGTATTTATAGCTGAAATTTGGTCACCCATACGCATCGTAGGCCTAACATACCCTACGCATCGTATGGTAAGCATACGCACCGTAGGCCTTACTTCTCTACGCATCGTATGAGTTTCAACTAGCCTGCGCATCGTAGGCCATACTTTGATACGATGCGTAAGAGGTTGAAAGTCGGTTATAGAGTAGCCACGTGTGGGACTAGGCCTGATGACTTGACAAACTCGAATTCTCATATATTGACAGCAATTTAAGTGGATAATCATCCACTGGGGTTTACCCCCCCTGAGTTTTAGGGGTCCTAATCCTGATTCTGAAAATTCTGAAGATCTTAGGGTTTGTACAGAATTACTTGGGTGTCTTAATTAAGGTTTCCTATTGGACTATAATTCATAAGGATTGTTACATTTTATGTTTTAAAATTTTCGGGTGTTACAAATCTACCCCTCTTAAAAAAATTTCGTCCTCGAAATTATGACATGCATATATATATGATAATAATCATACTTAAACGCGACCCACTATGATCAATAGTTATACTTGAAATAAAGCCAGAGTAAAAACAAGGAAGATGACGAAATACTTATGTTCGAGACTATCATGAAGTGAAAAGAAAAGTTACTAACCTATGTATCGACTGATTGGACATCGAAATCCTAACCCAATGTCTACCCATTACCTCACAGGTCTTATCTTATGTTTAAGTTTTCTACAGGAAAGAGCCTTTGCTCTGATACCATAGCTGTAACACCCCGACCCGGAAGAGATAGGCCGGCGTGTCACAATAACGGTAGTCAGATCAAAAACATAATTCCATTAATACTTAAATGTATTACAAGGCTTTACAACTTAAATGGAAATCGGATATCTAATCCAGTACATTTATTTCTACTGTCTTTTCCAAACACTCGAGCACTCTTCCAGATCCCGTCCCAGATTGTCTTGATAACCTGACGTAAAGAAGAAAACAACAACAACAAAAACGTACGTCTGAGCAAAATTTTGAAAAGTTTTGCCCAGTGTGCGGATAGAGGAAAACAAAAGCTTATTTTATTTTAATAACCGGATGGAACTTGACGATGGAAATAACTTAATTTCATAATTATATCTTACGGATGTACCCATGAGCAAACTGAAAACGTGACAATACACAGGTAGCTACTCCTGCATACTTATCACATGAAATGGCAAGTTGGCATACCTGTTATCCATTTCCTGAAAACTGAAATCCTAGGATCGATCCATACGCCCCCTAATATCTTATATGTACCACACTTGTACTTAAGAGACGCCGTGAACTAATCTCTCCGTCACGGATGGAGCACATGATGTCGATGCCACAACAACATGCTCGTGGGACACTCCACGAGAAGCGATACTCAGGGTATCAGAGTACAAATGGTCTTATTCACATAACTTATAAAACTTATTTTCAGAACAGAACGGAACATATATTGGAACATGCGATAATGAGTACAACTTAACAGAAAAACTATCGCATGACATGAAACTATATCAAATGATTAGAATAGGAATCGAACGGACTGTCAAATGAATCGATAATCAAAGACGTGAGGAGTTTTAAAACCAGACATAGTAATTTAAAACAATTTGACTTGAGTAACATAATACTTATATATCATATTAAACTTGTAACTTATTTACTTATAACTTATAAGTCTTAAGATATTTAACTTGTAACTTGTAAAATACGAATCTTTGGCGAGATTAAAAATATAAGAATGGAACCAGTCATCAAGGTATGGTTATCAATCCTATCTTGACAATTTCGTCCCCAAAATGTGGTTTATTAAACGAAACAAGATAAAACCTTGACTTGTTAATAAGGAACCACTAGAGTAGGAAATGAAACTTGTATAAAATAAACCATTTTCTAAATAACTGATGTAAAACAAAACCTTTTCAAAACGTTTGTAACTTTCAACACATGTTTCATAACTTAATCTTAATACGGAATCTATAACTTATTTCATAACTTAGTCTTAATACGGAATCTATAACTTATTTCATAACTTAATCTTAATACGAAATCTAAAATCAGGAATAATATACTTGGATCAAAACGACATAAATCGAAATAAAGGATTCTATCCGTACGGAATTTATAACTTATTTCATAACTTAATCTTAATACGGAATCTATAACTTATTTCATAACTTAATCTTAATACGGAATCTATAACTTATAATCTTAATACGGAATCTATAATCAGGAATGATATACCTGTATCAAAACGATCTAAATCGAAAGAAAGGATTCTATCCGTACCCAACGGACATAAATCGACAGAAAGGGTTCTTATAAAAACGACATAAATCGAAAGAAAGGATTCTTATAAAAACGACATAAATCGAAAGAAAGGATTCTACCCGTACGATATATCAGAATTGACAGAAATCGAAAGAAAGGAATCTACCCGTACGATATATCAGAATTGACAGAAATCGAAAGAAAGGAATCTACCCGTACGATATATCAGAATTGACAGAAATCGAAAGAAAGGAATCTACCCGTACAGAATTCATAACTTAATCTTAATACGGAAATCTAAAATCAAGACTGATATACTTATATCCAAATGACGTAAATCGAAAGAAAGGAAATCTATTCGTACTGAACTTATAACTTATAACTTAAATCTTAATACGGACTTTAAAATCAGAAATGTCCAAACGAAAGGAATCTATCCGTACGATATATCAGAATTGACAGAAATCGAAAGAAAGGAATCTACCCGTACAGAATTCATAACTTAATCTTAATACGGAAATCTAAAATCAAGACTGATATACTTATATCCAAATGACGTAAATCGAAAGAAAGGAAATCTATTCGTACTGAACTTATAACTTATAACTTAAATCTTAATACGGACTTTAAAATCAGAAATGTCCAAACGAAAGGAATCTATCCGTACGGAATTCATAACTTAATCCTAATACGGAACTTAAAATCATGACTTAATCTTAATACGGAATTCTTATACTCAAATGACATAAATCGAAATAAGGGATCTTTTATAAAAACAACATAGATCGAAAGGAAGGAACCTATCCGTACCTTAAAATCTCCAGGTGATGATATCTTGTTTTCAATTGTAGGTTTATACGGGCAGAGTTTAGCCTACTGATTATCTTCTTAACCTAATTTGCTCACAAACTAGGTATTTAACTTAATACAGCATTTACGATAACTCACGAGATCAAATTCTCACAATGAATGACAAAATGCAATACTTTGCCCATCGAATTAACGATGATCCGTTGAATTAACAACGAACGACAAGGTATAATACTTTACCTATCGAATTAACGACAATCCGTCAAATTAATGACGAACGACAAAGTATAACCCTAAAGTGGGCGGCACTTAAACATTCATTAGATATTTGAATCAATCGGACAATGAATCGTAGCAGCGATTGAGTCTGCAGCACCCCGCTATGCTTAATTTGTGATTAGTGTGTGTTAATTGAGTAATCGGACAATATCTCAGCCTAATTTTGGAGTTTCTTCGTCGATTTTGTGCCCAGAATCGAATGCCAAGGTCCTGTATTTATAGCTGAAATTTGGTCACCCATACGCATCGTAGGCCTAACATACCCTACGCATCGTATGGTAAGCATACGCACCGTAGGCCTTACTTCTCTACGCATCGTATGAGTTTCAACTAGCCTGCGCATCGTAGGCCATACTTTGATACGATGCGTAAGAGGTTGAAAGTCGGTTATAGAGTAGCCACGTGTGGGACTAGGCCTGATGACTTGACAAACTCGAATTCTCATATATTGACAGCAATTTAAGTGGATAATCATCCACTGGGGTTTACCCCCCCTGAGTTTTAGGGGTCCTAATCCTGATTCTGAAAATTCTGAAGATCTTAGGGTTTGTACAGAATTACTTGGGTGTCTTAATTAAGGTTTCCTATTGGACTATAATTCATAAGGATTGTTACATTTTATGTTTTAAAATTTTCGGGTGTTACAAATCTACCCCTCTTAAAAAAATTTCGTCCTCGAAATTATGACATGCATATATATATGATAATAATCATACTTAAACGCGACCCACTATGATCAATAGTTATACTTGAAATAAAGCCAGAGTAAAAACAAGGAAGATGACGAAATACTTATGTTCGAGACTATCATGAAGTGAAAAGAAAAGTTACTAACCTATGTATCGACTGATTGGACATCGAAATCCTAACCCAATGTCTACCCATTACCTCACAGGTCTTATCTTATGTTTAAGTTTTCTACAGGAAAGAGCCTTTGCTCTGATACCATAGCTGTAACACCCCGACCCGGAAGAGATAGGCCGGCGTGTCACAATAACGGTAGTCAGATCAAAAACATAATTCCATTAATACTTAAATGTATTACAAGGCTTTACAACTTAAATGGAAATCGGATATCTAATCCAGTACATTTATTTCTACTGTCTTTTCCAAACACTCGAGCACTCTTCCAGATCCCGTCCCAGATTGTCTTGATAACCTGACGTAAAGAAGAAAACAACAACAACAAAAACGTACGTCTGAGCAAAATTTTGAAAAGTTTTGCCCAGTGTGCGGATAGAGGAAAACAAAAGCTTATTTTATTTTAATAACCGGATGGAACTTGACGATGGAAATAACTTAATTTCATAATTATATCTTACGGATGTACCCATGAGCAAACTGAAAACGTGACAATACACAGGTAGCTACTCCTGCATACTTATCACATGAAATGGCAAGTTGGCATACCTGTTATCCATTTCCTGAAAACTGAAATCCTAGGATCGATCCATACGCCCCCTAATATCTTATATGTACCACACTTGTACTTAAGAGACGCCGTGAACTAATCTCTCCGTCACGGATGGAGCACATGATGTCGATGCCACAACAACATGCTCGTGGGACACTCCACGAGAAGCGATACTCAGGGTATCAGAGTACAAATGGTCTTATTCACATAACTTATAAAACTTATTTTCAGAACAGAACGGAACATATATTGGAACATGCGATAATGAGTACAACTTAACAGAAAAACTATCGCATGACATGAAACTATATCAAATGATTAGAATAGGAATCGAACGGACTGTCAAATGAATCGATAATCAAAGACGTGAGGAGTTTTAAAACCAGACATAGTAATTTAAAACAATTTGACTTGAGTAACATAATACTTATATATCATATTAAACTTGTAACTTATTTACTTATAACTTATAAGTCTTAAGATATTTAACTTGTAACTTGTAAAATACGAATCTTTGGCGAGATTAAAAATATAAGAATGGAACCAGTCATCAAGGTATGGTTATCAATCCTATCTTGACAATTTCGTCCCCAAAATGTGGTTTATTAAACGAAACAAGATAAAACCTTGACTTGTTAATAAGGAACCACTAGAGTAGGAAATGAAACTTGTATAAAATAAACCATTTTCTAAATAACTGATGTAAAACAAAACCTTTTCAAAACGTTTGTAACTTTCAACACATGTTTCATAACTTAATCTTAATACGGAATCTATAACTTATTTCATAACTTAGTCTTAATACGGAATCTATAACTTATTTCATAACTTAATCTTAATACGGAATCTATAACTTATTTCATAACTTAATCTTAATACGAAATCTAAAATCAGGAATAATATACTTGGATCAAAACGACATAAATCGAAATAAAGGATTCTATCCGTACGGAATTTATAACTTATTTCATAACTTAATCTTAATACGGAATCTATAACTTATTTCATAACTTAATCTTAATACGGAATCTATAACTTATAATCTTAATACGGAATCTATAATCAGGAATGATATACCTGTATCAAAACGATCTAAATCGAAAGAAAGGATTCTATCCGTACCCAACGGACATAAATCGACAGAAAGGGTTCTTATAAAAACGACATAAATCGAAAGAAAGGATTCTTATAAAAACGACATAAATCGAAAGAAAGGATTCTACCCGTACGATATATCAGAATTGACAGAAATCGAAAGAAAGGAATCTACCCGTACGATATATCAGAATTGACAGAAATCGAAAGAAAGGAATCTACCCGTACGATATATCAGAATTGACAGAAATCGAAAGAAAGGAATCTACCCGTACAGAATTCATAACTTAATCTTAATACGGAAATCTAAAATCAAGACTGATATACTTATATCCAAATGACGTAAATCGAAAGAAAGGAAATCTATTCGTACTGAACTTATAACTTATAACTTAAATCTTAATACGGACTTTAAAATCAGAAATGTCCAAACGAAAGGAATCTATCCGTACGATATATCAGAATTGACAGAAATCGAAAGAAAGGAATCTACCCGTACAGAATTCATAACTTAATCTTAATACGGAAATCTAAAATCAAGACTGATATACTTATATCCAAATGACGTAAATCGAAAGAAAGGAAATCTATTCGTACTGAACTTATAACTTATAACTTAAATCTTAATACGGACTTTAAAATCAGAAATGTCCAAACGAAAGGAATCTATCCGTACGGAATTCATAACTTAATCCTAATACGGAACTTAAAATCATGACTTAATCTTAATACGGAATTCTTATACTCAAATGACATAAATCGAAATAAGGGATCTTTTATAAAAACAACATAGATCGAAAGGAAGGAACCTATCCGTACCTTAAAATCTCCAGGTGATGATATCTTGTTTTCAATTGTAGGTTTATACGGGCAGAGTTTAGCCTACTGATTATCTTCTTAACCTAATTTGCTCACAAACTAGGTATTTAACTTAATACAGCATTTACGATAACTCACGAGATCAAATTCTCACAATGAATGACAAAATGCAATACTTTGCCCATCGAATTAACGATGATCCGTTGAATTAACAACGAACGACAAGGTATAATACTTTACCTATCGAATTAACGACAATCCGTCAAATTAATGACGAACGATAAAGTATAACCCTAAAGTGGGCGGCACTTAAACATTCATTAGATATTTGAATCAATCGGACAATGAATCGTAGCAGCGATTGAGTTAATACCCTGTTCTGCAGCACCCCGCTATGCTTAATTTGTGATTAGTGTGTGTTAATTGAGTAATCGGACAATATCTCAGCCTAATTTTGGAGTTTCTTCGTCGATTTTGTGCCCAGAATCGAATGCCAAGGTCCTGTATTTATAGCTGAAATTTGGTCACCCATACGCATCGTAGGCCTAACATACCCTACGCATCGTATGGTAAGCATACGCACCGTAGGCCTTACTTCTCTACGCATCGTATGAGTTTCAACTAGCCTGCGCATCGTAGGCCATACTTTGATACGATGCGTAAGAGGTTGAAAGTCGGTTATAGAGTAGCCACGTGTGGGACTAGGCCTGATGACTTGACAAACTCGAATTCTCATATATTGACAGCAATTTAAGTGGATAATCATCCACTGGGGTTTACCCCCCCTGAGTTTTAGGGGTCCTAATCCTGATTCTGAAAATTCTGAAGATCTTAGGGTTTGTACAGAATTACTTGGGTGTCTTAATTAAGGTTTCCTATTGGACTATAATTCATAAGGATTGTTACATTTTATGTTTTAAAATTTTCGGGTGTTACAAATCTACCCCTCTTAAAAAAATTTCGTCCTCGAAATTATGACATGCATATATATATGATAATAATCATACTTAAACGCGACCCACTATGATCAATAGTTATACTTGAAATAAAGCCAGAGTAAAAACAAGGAAGATGACGAAATACTTATGTTCGAGACTATCATGAAGTGAAAAGAAAAGTTACTAACCTATGTATCGACTGATTGGACATCGAAATCCTAACCCAATGTCTACCCATTACCTCACAGGTCTTATCTTATGTTTAAGTTTTCTACAGGAAAGAGCCTTTGCTCTGATACCATAGCTGTAACACCCCGACCCGGAAGAGATAGGCCGGCGTGTCACAATAACGGTAGTCAGATCAAAAACATAATTCCATTAATACTTAAATGTATTACAAGGCTTTACAACTTAAATGGAAATCGGATATCTAATCCAGTACATTTATTTCTACTGTCTTTTCCAAACACTCGAGCACTCTTCCAGATCCCGTCCCAGATTGTCTTGATAACCTGACGTAAAGAAGAAAACAACAACAACAAAAACGTACGTCTGAGCAAAATTTTGAAAAGTTTTGCCCAGTGTGCGGATAGAGGAAAACAAAAGCTTATTTTATTTTAATAACCGGATGGAACTTGACGATGGAAATAACTTAATTTCATAATTATATCTTACGGATGTACCCATGAGCAAACTGAAAACGTGACAATACACAGGTAGCTACTCCTGCATACTTATCACATGAAATGGCAAGTTGGCATACCTGTTATCCATTTCCTGAAAACTGAAATCCTAGGATCGATCCATACGCCCCCTAATATCTTATATGTACCACACTTGTACTTAAGAGACGCCGTGAACTAATCTCTCCGTCACGGATGGAGCACATGATGTCGATGCCACAACAACATGCTCGTGGGACACTCCACGAGAAGCGATACTCAGGGTATCAGAGTACAAATGGTCTTATTCACATAACTTATAAAACTTATTTTCAGAACAGAACGGAACATATATTGGAACATGCGATAATGAGTACAACTTAACAGAAAAACTATCGCATGACATGAAACTATATCAAATGATTAGAATAGGAATCGAACGGACTGTCAAATGAATCGATAATCAAAGACGTGAGGAGTTTTAAAACCAGACATAGTAATTTAAAACAATTTGACTTGAGTAACATAATACTTATATATCATATTAAACTTGTAACTTATTTACTTATAACTTATAAGTCTTAAGATATTTAACTTGTAACTTGTAAAATACGAATCTTTGGCGAGATTAAAAATATAAGAATGGAACCAGTCATCAAGGTATGGTTATCAATCCTATCTTGACAATTTCGTCCCCAAAATGTGGTTTATTAAACGAAACAAGATAAAACCTTGACTTGTTAATAAGGAACCACTAGAGTAGGAAATGAAACTTGTATAAAATAAACCATTTTCTAAATAACTGATGTAAAACAAAACCTTTTCAAAACGTTTGTAACTTTCAACACATGTTTCATAACTTAATCTTAATACGGAATCTATAACTTATTTCATAACTTAGTCTTAATACGGAATCTATAACTTATTTCATAACTTAATCTTAATACGGAATCTATAACTTATTTCATAACTTAATCTTAATACGAAATCTAAAATCAGGAATAATATACTTGGATCAAAACGACATAAATCGAAATAAAGGATTCTATCCGTACGGAATTTATAACTTATTTCATAACTTAATCTTAATACGGAATCTATAACTTATTTCATAACTTAATCTTAATACGGAATCTATAACTTATAATCTTAATACGGAATCTATAATCAGGAATGATATACCTGTATCAAAACGATCTAAATCGAAAGAAAGGATTCTATCCGTACCCAACGGACATAAATCGACAGAAAGGGTTCTTATAAAAACGACATAAATCGAAAGAAAGGATTCTTATAAAAACGACATAAATCGAAAGAAAGGATTCTACCCGTACGATATATCAGAATTGACAGAAATCGAAAGAAAGGAATCTACCCGTACGATATATCAGAATTGACAGAAATCGAAAGAAAGGAATCTACCCGTACGATATATCAGAATTGACAGAAATCGAAAGAAAGGAATCTACCCGTACAGAATTCATAACTTAATCTTAATACGGAAATCTAAAATCAAGACTGATATACTTATATCCAAATGACGTAAATCGAAAGAAAGGAAATCTATTCGTACTGAACTTATAACTTATAACTTAAATCTTAATACGGACTTTAAAATCAGAAATGTCCAAACGAAAGGAATCTATCCGTACGATATATCAGAATTGACAGAAATCGAAAGAAAGGAATCTACCCGTACAGAATTCATAACTTAATCTTAATACGGAAATCTAAAATCAAGACTGATATACTTATATCCAAATGACGTAAATCGAAAGAAAGGAAATCTATTCGTACTGAACTTATAACTTATAACTTAAATCTTAATACGGACTTTAAAATCAGAAATGTCCAAACGAAAGGAATCTATCCGTACGGAATTCATAACTTAATCCTAATACGGAACTTAAAATCATGACTTAATCTTAATACGGAATTCTTATACTCAAATGACATAAATCGAAATAAGGGATCTTTTATAAAAACAACATAGATCGAAAGGAAGGAACCTATCCGTACCTTAAAATCTCCAGGTGATGATATCTTGTTTTCAATTGTAGGTTTATACGGGCAGAGTTTAGCCTACTGATTATCTTCTTAACCTAATTTGCTCACAAACTAGGTATTTAACTTAATACAGCATTTACGATAACTCACGAGATCAAATTCTCACAATGAATGACAAAATGCAATACTTTGCCCATCGAATTAACGATGATCCGTTGAATTAACAACGAACGACAAGGTATAATACTTTACCTATCGAATTAACGACAATCCGTCAAATTAATGACGAACGACAAAGTATAACCCTAAAGTGGGCGGCACTTAAACATTCATTAGATATTTGAATCAATCGGACAATGAATCGTAGCAGCGATTGAGTCTGCAGCACCCCGCTATGCTTAATTTGTGATTAGTGTGTGTTAATTGAGTAATCGGACAATATCTCAGCCTAATTTTGGAGTTTCTTCGTCGATTTTGTGCCCAGAATCGAATGCCAAGGTCCTGTATTTATAGCTGAAATTTGGTCACCCATACGCATCGTAGGCCTAACATACCCTACGCATCGTATGGTAAGCATACGCACCGTAGGCCTTACTTCTCTACGCATCGTATGAGTTTCAACTAGCCTGCGCATCGTAGGCCATACTTTGATACGATGCGTAAGAGGTTGAAAGTCGGTTATAGAGTAGCCACGTGTGGGACTAGGCCTGATGACTTGACAAACTCGAATTCTCATATATTGACAGCAATTTAAGTGGATAATCATCCACTGGGGTTTACCCCCCCTGAGTTTTAGGGGTCCTAATCCTGATTCTGAAAATTCTGAAGATCTTAGGGTTTGTACAGAATTACTTGGGTGTCTTAATTAAGGTTTCCTATTGGACTATAATTCATAAGGATTGTTACATTTTATGTTTTAAAATTTTCGGGTGTTACAAATCTACCCCTCTTAAAAAAATTTCGTCCTCGAAATTATGACATGCATATATATATGATAATAATCATACTTAAACGCGACCCACTATGATCAATAGTTATACTTGAAATAAAGCCAGAGTAAAAACAAGGAAGATGACGAAATACTTATGTTCGAGACTATCATGAAGTGAAAAGAAAAGTTACTAACCTATGTATCGACTGATTGGACATCGAAATCCTAACCCAATGTCTACCCATTACCTCACAGGTCTTATCTTATGTTTAAGTTTTCTACAGGAAAGAGCCTTTGCTCTGATACCATAGCTGTAACACCCCGACCCGGAAGAGATAGGCCGGCGTGTCACAATAACGGTAGTCAGATCAAAAACATAATTCCATTAATACTTAAATGTATTACAAGGCTTTACAACTTAAATGGAAATCGGATATCTAATCCAGTACATTTATTTCTACTGTCTTTTCCAAACACTCGAGCACTCTTCCAGATCCCGTCCCAGATTGTCTTGATAACCTGACGTAAAGAAGAAAACAACAACAACAAAAACGTACGTCTGAGCAAAATTTTGAAAAGTTTTGCCCAGTGTGCGGATAGAGGAAAACAAAAGCTTATTTTATTTTAATAACCGGATGGAACTTGACGATGGAAATAACTTAATTTCATAATTATATCTTACGGATGTACCCATGAGCAAACTGAAAACGTGACAATACACAGGTAGCTACTCCTGCATACTTATCACATGAAATGGCAAGTTGGCATACCTGTTATCCATTTCCTGAAAACTGAAATCCTAGGATCGATCCATACGCCCCCTAATATCTTATATGTACCACACTTGTACTTAAGAGACGCCGTGAACTAATCTCTCCGTCACGGATGGAGCACATGATGTCGATGCCACAACAACATGCTCGTGGGACACTCCACGAGAAGCGATACTCAGGGTATCAGAGTACAAATGGTCTTATTCACATAACTTATAAAACTTATTTTCAGAACAGAACGGAACATATATTGGAACATGCGATAATGAGTACAACTTAACAGAAAAACTATCGCATGACATGAAACTATATCAAATGATTAGAATAGGAATCGAACGGACTGTCAAATGAATCGATAATCAAAGACGTGAGGAGTTTTAAAACCAGACATAGTAATTTAAAACAATTTGACTTGAGTAACATAATACTTATATATCATATTAAACTTGTAACTTATTTACTTATAACTTATAAGTCTTAAGATATTTAACTTGTAACTTGTAAAATACGAATCTTTGGCGAGATTAAAAATATAAGAATGGAACCAGTCATCAAGGTATGGTTATCAATCCTATCTTGACAATTTCGTCCCCAAAATGTGGTTTATTAAACGAAACAAGATAAAACCTTGACTTGTTAATAAGGAACCACTAGAGTAGGAAATGAAACTTGTATAAAATAAACCATTTTCTAAATAACTGATGTAAAACAAAACCTTTTCAAAACGTTTGTAACTTTCAACACATGTTTCATAACTTAATCTTAATACGGAATCTATAACTTATTTCATAACTTAGTCTTAATACGGAATCTATAACTTATTTCATAACTTAATCTTAATACGGAATCTATAACTTATTTCATAACTTAATCTTAATACGAAATCTAAAATCAGGAATAATATACTTGGATCAAAACGACATAAATCGAAATAAAGGATTCTATCCGTACGGAATTTATAACTTATTTCATAACTTAATCTTAATACGGAATCTATAACTTATTTCATAACTTAATCTTAATACGGAATCTATAACTTATAATCTTAATACGGAATCTATAATCAGGAATGATATACCTGTATCAAAACGATCTAAATCGAAAGAAAGGATTCTATCCGTACCCAACGGACATAAATCGACAGAAAGGGTTCTTATAAAAACGACATAAATCGAAAGAAAGGATTCTTATAAAAACGACATAAATCGAAAGAAAGGATTCTACCCGTACGATATATCAGAATTGACAGAAATCGAAAGAAAGGAATCTACCCGTACGATATATCAGAATTGACAGAAATCGAAAGAAAGGAATCTACCCGTACGATATATCAGAATTGACAGAAATCGAAAGAAAGGAATCTACCCGTACAGAATTCATAACTTAATCTTAATACGGAAATCTAAAATCAAGACTGATATACTTATATCCAAATGACGTAAATCGAAAGAAAGGAAATCTATTCGTACTGAACTTATAACTTATAACTTAAATCTTAATACGGACTTTAAAATCAGAAATGTCCAAACGAAAGGAATCTATCCGTACGATATATCAGAATTGACAGAAATCGAAAGAAAGGAATCTACCCGTACAGAATTCATAACTTAATCTTAATACGGAAATCTAAAATCAAGACTGATATACTTATATCCAAATGACGTAAATCGAAAGAAAGGAAATCTATTCGTACTGAACTTATAACTTATAACTTAAATCTTAATACGGACTTTAAAATCAGAAATGTCCAAACGAAAGGAATCTATCCGTACGGAATTCATAACTTAATCCTAATACGGAACTTAAAATCATGACTTAATCTTAATACGGAATTCTTATACTCAAATGACATAAATCGAAATAAGGGATCTTTTATAAAAACAACATAGATCGAAAGGAAGGAACCTATCCGTACCTTAAAATCTCCAGGTGATGATATCTTGTTTTCAATTGTAGGTTTATACGGGCAGAGTTTAGCCTACTGATTATCTTCTTAACCTAATTTGCTCACAAACTAGGTATTTAACTTAATACAGCATTTACGATAACTCACGAGATCAAATTCTCACAATGAATGACAAAATGCAATACTTTGCCCATCGAATTAACGATGATCCGTTGAATTAACAACGAACGACAAGGTATAATACTTTACCTATCGAATTAACGACAATCCGTCAAATTAATGACGAACGACAAAGTATAACCCTAAAGTGGGCGGCACTTAAACATTCATTAGATATTTGAATCAATCGGACAATGAATCGTAGCAGCGATTGAGTCTGCAGCACCCCGCTATGCTTAATTTGTGATTAGTGTGTGTTAATTGAGTAATCGGACAATATCTCAGCCTAATTTTGGAGTTTCTTCGTCGATTTTGTGCCCAGAATCGAATGCCAAGGTCCTGTATTTATAGCTGAAATTTGGTCACCCATACGCATCGTAGGCCTAACATACCCTACGCATCGTATGGTAAGCATACGCACCGTAGGCCTTACTTCTCTACGCATCGTATGAGTTTCAACTAGCCTGCGCATCGTAGGCCATACTTTGATACGATGCGTAAGAGGTTGAAAGTCGGTTATAGAGTAGCCACGTGTGGGACTAGGCCTGATGACTTGACAAACTCGAATTCTCATATATTGACAGCAATTTAAGTGGATAATCATCCACTGGGGTTTACCCCCCCTGAGTTTTAGGGGTCCTAATCCTGATTCTGAAAATTCTGAAGATCTTAGGGTTTGTACAGAATTACTTGGGTGTCTTAATTAAGGTTTCCTATTGGACTATAATTCATAAGGATTGTTACATTTTATGTTTTAAAATTTTCGGGTGTTACATAAATAACAAACATTGGGGTCAAAATACATTGTTTTATTAATATTGAATTGTTCAGAGTCTATACAATGATTACACAAGCACAGATGTCACAGTCTCCCCTACTTTAGGAAATTTCGTCCCGAAATTTATTTAGAGGAAACTTGTGAGAATAGATGCGGATATTTTGCTTTCATCTGATCTTCATGTTCCCAAGTAAATTCTGGGCCACGTTTAGATTCCCAGCGAACTTTGACAATAGGTATGCGCTTACGTTTGAGTTTTCTGACTTCACGGTCCATGATTTCCACAGGTTTCTCAACGAAGTGCATCGTGTCATCAACACGAATTTCATCAAGTGGTATGTGGAGGTTCTCATCAGCTAAACACTTTTTGAGATTGGACACGTGGAAAGTTGGATGAACATTTCCAAGTCAGGAGGTAGCTCAAGTCTGTAGGCTACTTTTCCAATTCTTTCTACGATCTTGAATGGTCCAACATAGCGTGGTGCAAGTTTTCCTTTCTTTCCAAATCTAATCACACCTTTCCAAGGGGATACCTTGAGTAGGACGTGATCACCAACTTGAAATTCTAAGGGCTTGCGTAGTCGATCCGCGTAACTCTTTTGACGGCTTCTAGCTGTCTGAAGGTTATCGCGAATCTTCTTGACCTTATCTGTAGTCTCTAGAATGAGATTGGGTCCAGTAAGGTGAGCTTCACCTATCTCATTCCAGCAGACCGGTGAACGGCATTTTCGACCGTATAAAGCTTCGAAAGGAGCCATATTGATGCTAGAGTGATAACTATTGTTGTAGGAGAATTCGATCAATGGTAGATGCGAATCCCAACTACCACCAAAGTCAATCACACACGCTCTAAGGATATCCTCCAGTGTCTGGATTGTTCTCTCGGATTGACCATCCGTCTGCGGATGATATGCTGTACTCAAATGAAGTTGGATTCCCATGGCAGATTGCATGGTTCTCCAAAAGCGAGATGAGAATCGAGCATCTCTGTCAGATATAATGTTCAAAGGAACACCATGTCGAGATACAATCTCATCAACATATATCTTGGCCAACTTGTCAGCAGATAGATCCTCACGGATCGGCAGGAAATGTGCTGACTTTGTAAGATGATCAACAACTACCCAAATGGCGTCATGACCCTTTTTAGTGCGTGGGA
The DNA here is from genome assembly GCA_030545235.1 of Helianthus tuberosus. Lineage (NCBI taxonomy): Eukaryota > Viridiplantae > Streptophyta > Magnoliopsida > Asterales > Asteraceae > Helianthus > Helianthus tuberosus. The sequence goes on along the minus strand of CM060452.1, from coordinate 114,339,350 downwards.
GCTTGGTAATGAGATCCATAGAAATGTTTTCCCATTTCCAAACCGGAATCTGTAGGACCGGTTTTGACTCCGAAACGATTGCGAAACGAACGTATGACGTGCGGAAACCGTACACGAACGTGACCTAACACACACGATGTAAAATAAACGTGATTCTATTAGAAATTTGACAAAAACAAGCACCTTGAACCACTTTCTCTCTCTAGATCTAGAGCTCTTTAAACTTCAAATGTGCAAAAATCCCTAAACTATGCCATAACATCCTATTTATAGGCCTTGACTTTTAATGAGATTTCTCATTATTACAATTATGCCACCTTGCCTTTTTGTCTAGCTATCACTAATATAACAACTCGTTTTCTTCTGTTTCTCGCTACGGCTCAGATTGACGAAGACGATAGACATAAATGCACTAACAGACTCCCCCTTGGATATTGCCGCAGTCAATCTCGTAGCGTCTTGTCTTTCTCTTTCTCTTTGAGTCTTTTTGAAGCTTTAACACGTTTTCAGCAACGTAGACTCCTTCTTTCTTGAACAGAATCCCCGTGGATCTGTCTTCAGCTTCAGCTCCCCCTTTCTGTAGACAGGCTCCCCCTTTCATCAAGCTTCCGTGCTTTGGGATCGACACCTTGCTTTCCGTATACAAGCTCTTCTGGAATAGTTACATGGCTTCTTGAATCCACGCTTCCTCTTGCGTTGAGCTCGTCTTCAGACTCCCCCTTAGACTCGACTATCGGGATCGTAGTCTGGTATCTGCAATTCTCAAACATTTATAAGTAAAACATTTTGAACATTCGATTATCCAGGAATTGTGACCTGGCTCTTTTAAACTTTCTAAATCAAGATCCTGGTTTTAAGATATAATAATATGAATATATCCAGAAATACTTGATACTCTCCTTCTATCAACAATCTTCATTGATTTGGCAGTTTTTAAGAATCCAACATCAAAAACTAGCTGTTTTACAGATTTTAACAATCTAAGAATCCAAATCCCTCACAGTTAATCATCCAAGTCCAAATTAATGACCTTGGAGATATCACAAACTATTTTTTATTTTTGATTTTAAAATTTCAAGTTTCAAATTAATGAACTTGTTTTATTTTCAGAAACACGATCAGCATACTTAGATTTTGACACTCAGCATTTCAGACATCGGTTGTCGAAAATAAAGCAGAATCAAAAATCTTTTTGTATTTTCTGAAACATAAAGCAGTAAAGAAATATTTACAAACATATTTACACACAATATTTTTTGTTTGAGTTTGCGTCAGAGGATCATATCAGTTTATGAAAAATCACTAGTACCGTTGAGCTTAGTTACACATTAAGAATTAAACAATTCACTTAGATTGTCGATATATTGATCCACTTAAATTTTCACACAAACTTCAACTGATTCAGGATACGAATTAGGTGTTTTAAGAACTTAAACTCATTCATGTGTCCCACCTCTTGAATATACTCCCGTATTCAGATCCCAATATTTAGTCTTACAGGTGAGTATACCTAGATGATATCTGTAAGGGGTTATAAATTATGAAGAACCGTGAGAGCTCAGGTCAGAACTTCCGTTCAGCAGAGAGATGACGGCTCGACTTTTGGTGTGTCCCCTTTAGAGGATCTTTTTTACAACAGCATTGATTAGCAATTTTATTGTCTCATCATTTTATGCTGAGGGCGGCGCTATATTTCAAGCAAGCAGTAAAGTATTCTCCTAGGACTAGGCCATTGCTTCCGCAAAATCAGAAGTCCCGGGATAATACCCCAAATATCACTAAGCATAAAGACCTAGTATCTCAGAAAAAGGGATCCTTCAAACGAGATTTCAGGGGTTACCTATATATCCAAGTAGTGTTCCCCATGAAATAAGCAAGTTTGAATTTAGGTTTATATCCCGAAAAAGTTTACTAAATGTATAAAAACCTATCGGCATATCATCAGTGAGACTGTTTAACGCTATATAATCATTACATTTTTTTAGCATACTGTAACTGTCTACTGATGTACTATCATTTCCTCTTTTTTACGCAAAAACTCATTTTTTGAATTTTATCATGTTTTTGACATTTTCAAATTTTCAAATGTTTTTGGATTTTCTAACAATAATACTCCCCCTAAAATTCAAAACCATTCTAAAGAAAATTTGACAACCCGATACTGATAGCTTCGTCTCGCCATCCATTTTCTACATCTCATGCTTTGTTTTGCAGAAAGTATAACATACCCCCATGATTTACAACACATTGATATTTTATAGTTTGAAAACCGTTTTTCAATCTTGTGAAATTAATCATGTTTGTTCAGCCGTGAGGGTTTCGGCATTCAATCAACATATTTTTTGAATTTTTAACAAATTTAAAACAAAATATTTTTGGTTTTTCAAAATTTTCAATTTTTTGGGTTTTTGAATTATTGTTTATTTATGTACAGAAAACAAACAAACTCCATGTTTCAACCAACACAGGATTCAGCAGCCTTCTCCTCTTGTTGTGCCAGGCTGCTCCGAAATCCATTTTCACAATCTTCAGTTTTCTTGAGCACCTGCACATTTAGACTACTTAATTACTTGAACAATTTAGCCCAGGTCTGTTGGACCTTAGGCATTTCAACACAATATGTATCATGCAGGTTCGGAAATCTTTGTCATCAAAGACTTTTTCAACTTTGACTTCAACTTTCTCATCTTTTACCGAAGTCACTTGTTTCTTAACACTCCATGTTTGACCTTTTGGAGTACCTCTTTTGTAAAAATTTAACTCTTTTTGAATATTTTGAATTTGAATAACAACTTTTGGTTTCCAAAATTCATTTGGTTCCGTTGTATCAACAGTTGTTTTCCAACTTTGTGTTGTTCTAAATCTGGGTGTGTGAGAATTCCAGGTCTGTCTAGAATCGAACCTATTCGGTTTTGAATTCCAAGTTTGGTTCGAAACAAACTTGTTTGTGTTGTACCTCCAAGTTTGTTTTGAATCAAATTTGGTTGACCTTTGTTTCACATCCTCAGATTTCTTTTTGTCAACATCATCAGACTTCTTTTTCTCAACATCATAAGACTTCTTTTTCTCAACATCCACAGGTGTGACCACCTTGGTTTTCACACTCGTATTTGTTTAACTTTCATTGTAACAAATACCGTATTTGGAATAAAACTTATTTGAACATACTTGCTTTGTGCTTATACATGCTTATACCAATACAAACACGTGAAACAATTGCAAATTTGTTGAGTTTTATGCTATTAAACAAGGTTACATAAACTATAAGGGCCTATTGTGACATTTTGTGAAACTACAATCTAAAGGACCTACTTGACATTCTTTGGAAACTTACTTTATAAAGAGATAAATATATAGTTTTGAAATAAAAGTCCAAGGTTCATTTGGTCATTTTCTGAAACTTAAACTCTAGGGACTAAAACTGACTTTTTGAAACTCATTTTAACTAAACATCCTAACCTGGTTAACTTTCATACAAAGGATTCCTTCATTAAACTTAACTCAGTTAGCATATTTAACTGAACTATTACAGGGACCATTAGTGTCAATTTTGAAACCTCAGGGACCAGATCTGCCAATTATCAAACTACAGGGACCAAAGTGTAAATATCCAAAATACGAATAAAAGGGGGTCCTTCTGTATCGGACCAGCCCCTGCCGGGTTTCGAACTCGCGACCTCTCGGTTGTAACACGAACGACTTAACCAGTTTATCCTCCTGTACAGGAGCTGATAGATATGGAATATTAATTCGTTTATACACAATTTAGAATTAATAAATTTAATTAAATAAATCAGGAAATCTAAAAAGGGATTAAATCCCAAAGAATCGGCCCGGAACGGGACTCGAACCCGCGCCCCTCCACCCACAAACACGCGCAACAACCAGCTGGACTACCAGCTCCCATGTGTTTTATTCTGAATCGTATTATATATATACTGACATTAAAACATATCTGAATTACATAATCAGATCCGCAGGTCGCGGATTTCGACCAAAACCCCACCAAAATCGATTTTTAATCCATTATTTCGACTTGTAAAGCTACCCACATGTTACCAACCACTTTGCCAACCCAATTGAGCACTTAATCGACACAAATTGGTGCCAAATTAGGTAAAAAAAAAAAGAAAAGACTTTTTATTTAAAAATTAAAAGTGGATCAAGAACACTACATTTTGTCGAATCTGAGGTCGAATTTGAGTGCTATTTAAACTCCCTGGTCTCCTACGAATCTCCTGCACCCTTCACATTTCTCTAAAAACCACTCTAATAAGCTTTCGGAGCTCGTCGGAAAACTCACCGGAATACTCACTTTTTCGCCGGAATTTTTCAATCCGATCATCCTTTCAATACTGGTTCGTTTTTATTGTTTCAATTAATTCTTTTATGCTTATACAATGTTTCTCCAAAGTTAATTTGAATATAACACAGTTTTCCCGTAGAATTGAAATAGTTAACTTTCTGTTTGACTCCAATTGGAGAAGATGACCAGTTCCTGTTTGGTTATAAATTTAGCAGTCCAAAACCAAACACAAACTAAAGCTTAGCCCAGTGGTTAAGACTCTGTTTGGTTACAATACAGACCCAGGTTCGAACCCAGGGGTCTGCACTTCTTTTTAATCAATTAATTTTTAATATTTTCAACATTCCAATATTTTTTATAAGATTATTAATCAATGTTGCTTTTATTAAAAATGTGAAATTAGTCAATTTATTTATAAAACTAATTTTTACAATATTAAAACAGTTTATTATTAAATAATTAATAATAAATCGATTTTTAGGAATTAAATTCTGAAATTTTCAGATTAATTATTTTAAGTGTTGATCTTTACAAAAATAATGTTGCTACTGATATTTTATATAATTTCAATATTTATATAATTAAATCAGTAATATTCAAGTTCAATAATTAAAAATGTTATTTTTAATTATTATGATATAAATTAATTATATCACTTGTACAATATTTTGCCAATAATCATTATATTTAATTATGATACTAGTTAAATATATTTGATTTATTATTACAAATGTTTATATTAAATCGATTGTACATTTTTTTTGCAATTTAATTATTTATGATAAATAAATATTTTTCATAAATAATTCCTCTATATCATGATCATTTTTCCGAGCCATCTAAACATATAATTCACAAGATCCTTCTGTTAATCTAAACACTATCAAATACAATAAATACTCAACAAATCCCGTCAACACTATACGACCTCAATATTGATACATTATTCTTGTACGATTCATTAGGACAACTTGAGTTTCCTTATTATCAGACACCTTAATCTTGACTTGCGTATTCGGAATCGCCTGCAAAATAAAGTGAGTACATAGATCGCCTCTTTTTACTGTTTTCGATTATTTTGGGGTGATTCATATGTTTCAAAACGATTGAGATGGTTTATACTAAACTAATAACAATTTCGATAATGTGAACGAACTTGTTGGTGGTAGTTACATAACGAATGACATTCATTAGCATTGATCAAGACGACCAGTATTAGGTTATGGTACCATAGGATCCGACAAATCCCGTTATCAGACCGGACCCATGGTTATGTGTGGGTTAGGTGGGTAACGACTAAATCTGATGATTGTTAACTTACCCTTTGGAGGTTTGTTAATGCAAGAACGAGTTGAACGATGAACGAGTCACAAAGGTTTGAATGTTATTAGCAAGTCGACCAAAAGTAGTTTTCACAATTAAAACGAGAACGATTTAAACGAGTGAATGAATTGAACGATTTGGAACGATTTAAACGAATGAACGATGTTCTATAATGAGAACGAGTTAAACAATATTACACAACGATGTTTACGAAACTATATAAACCATACGAGTTTTATTATAAGAACGATTTATGATTTGGTTTACATAAACAAATGTTTTGGGTTAAGATTCATGGCAAGGGTTATAAATTATGACCAATCTATTTTGACTTGGTTATTCATTTACAATACAAACATTTTACAAAATAAGGTTTTCTAATATAAATTAACGAAGTTGTACAAGTTGTTTCAACATACAAACGAGCCATGAATCTGATACTCACACAAAAACTATGTACTCGCCAGCATTTCTTTGCTGACTTTGTTTTTACATATGTTTCAGGTGATGTTGCTTAATGTTGATTGCGAATAGGATGCATGCTCACTTAGGACCGGACGAGGCCTTAGTGATTTAATAACGATGATAAACTATGTTTGAATTGCTTGTTTAACTTTAAGACATTGTTTAATATTCAATAAAACGAAACTCTTGTATCCATGGTTTGAAACAATAATTCTGTTACAACACTCCCCGACGTTTCCGCCACGATTTGTTGTTTTACGTGGTCGGGGTGTGACAGAAAAGTTGGTATCAGAGCCAATGGTTATAGAGAATTAGGTTATTAGTAAAATTTTGACCTAGACTATAACTTTCTAGGACCCCAACGCAAGTTGATTTGTGGTTAGAATTAAAAAAAACAAAATCCGAATCTGCTTCGAAAATTAGTCATCCGTTCTAGGATGATTGATTACTAGGTTTTGAACCCTCTATTATAAGGTTTTGAACCCTTCTAGTTTGACTCATTTTTGGCTTAGTGCCTTTTGAGTTTTCAAAATCTCGTCAGAGTTTGGGTCTAAATAATGTGATTACGTGCGAACTGGAAGAGTGAATGCATGTACCCTGAGTTTTCTGTCTAAGGCTAGAGTGTTCGTACAAATCCACATAATCGGACCAGTCACTCTTACCTGGGAACTCTTGGGGTGAGTGTTCACTTATAGGCGAGCATGTCTTCGTGATACATTATTTTGATTCATTACTTTGATTAGTCACTGCGTGTCGTTTGTTTGTTCGAGGTAACAAACAAATGATCGCCTTCCTTGTGTTTTGTCGATGCCTCTTTTGTTTTTCCTAATTTTCAATCTCACTCGATTCTCCTGTTTCCTTACTAGACAATGCCTCCTCGACGTGAAGCACAATCTTTTACTATTGAAGAAATCGCAGCCCTGGTCTCTCAGCAAGTGGCTGCTGTGCTTCCCGGTGTTGTGACCCAAGTCCACGAGATATACAACAACAACAATAATAACAACAACAATAATGCACCGTGTAATTTCAAGAATTTCAATTCTGCTAAGCCGCTAAAGTTTTCTGGGTCACAAGGAGCAACTACACTCCTTCAATGGTTCGAGAGTATCGAGAACACATTCAGACATGTGCAATGTCCGAATGGGCGTAAGGTTGAATTTGCTTCGAGTGTGTTTGAGAAGCGTGCTCTTACGTGGTGGAACGGAGTGATGCGCGACAGGGGTGCCGAAGTGGCGTTGGCACAAACATGGGAAGAGCTTCGAGCTCTCATGATGAGAAAGTTCTGTCCCCGTCACGAAATTCGAGCTTTGGAATGAGAGTTTGACGATCTGAAACAAGACGGGGGAGAACACCGTGCACGGATCGATTTGAGGAGCTCAGTCTTTTGTGTCTTACTATGGTTACCCCATTGGAGAAAGCGATAGAGAGGTATATCGATGGTCTACCCGATTCTATTCTGGATATAGTGGCCGGTATTAATCCTACCACCCTTCGCCAAGCAATCGAGTTGTCTGCTACCCTGACTGAGTCTCAAGTCAGGAAGGGTAAACTCACCCGCAATGGTGATAAAAAGAAGGCGACTGATTCTGGGAAGGACAAGAATAAAGGTAAGGGTAAAGAAGGTGAGTCATCGAAGAAGTCGAGAAAGCGAAAGGGTTCTCAGAATTTTGCAGTGACTACACAAACTGCTCAGAACCCTCAGAACCCACCAGCTCAACCTCCTGCGAAGAAAGCGTATGCTGGTACCGCACCTCATTGTGCTCGCTGCAATGGTCATCATGTTGCACAACAAGCTTGTAGGCAATGCACAACGTGTGGTAAGCTTGGGCATCTGGCCAACGTCTGTCGTTCGGGGCAGAATCAGATTGTTCGGAATCAAGCTCCAGTTCAGGGGAATGCTGCTAGATTCCCACCGGGTACATGTTTCAATTGTGGAGAGCTTGGTCACTACCACAACAACTGTCCGAGGTTGGCAAATGCAAATGTAAATCCAAACGTGAATGTCAATGTCAATGCATGTCACACCCCCAAAATCCACACGCGGAGTACTACCGCTTGGAGGCGTGACATGACCAGGATCAAGCCACCAATCATATTGAACATAAGTATATAGTGAAAGTCATTCATCAATACGATCAGTGTTTCCAAAACCAAATATAAACAAGTGTGTAGCGGAAGCATTAATGTAAAGCTCAACATAAGTTTAAGTACAAAATGTCATTTAAGTTTAACAACACGTTCACGATCCATGTCCACAACGACTGTGCCTCCCGTGCAAGCTCTAATAGTACCTATGGTCCTGCAAGGCATGTAACAGAGAGTCAACAACTAGTTGAGCGAGTTCACAGAAAGTAATGCGTAATAGTAAGTTTGTTTGTAACATGTGGCTCTACTGGGCCGGTAGTAAGTTCTATTGGTGGGGGCTTCCCGTGTTGTATAACCACTAGACTATTTGTAACCATATGTGTTCTTCACAACCGAGAACAGTAATACGTACAAGTGTTACGTAGGTTTTACGTAAGTATCCTTCCCAACCGAGGATAGGGGTACGCGGGGGTTTACGTAGGTTTTATGTAAGTGCCTGACACAACCGAGGCAGTAGTAAATATAGGTTCACGTAGGTTTTACGTGAGTATCCTTCACAACCGAGGATAGCGAATAGCATAAGTATACGTAGGTTTTACGTATGGGTCCTGCACAACCGAGGACGATGGTATGGTAGTCTAGTAATAATGTCCGCATGAATCTATTCAACCTTATTCCTTAAATCCCATTCCCAAGCCCTAGGAATCCCATGCCTTGGTAGAAGTGTGAACTCACCTTGTTTGCTCGGTATGCTAAGTTAAGTGCTCACAGTTAATCAGTCAAGTCCTATAGTGCACGTATGTTCAATCAGTTCACATTGTTTGTAAAGTTTCACATTGAACTAGTGTAACAGTAATATCACAAAGTGTTTGACAATTCATAACATGCAACACAAGCAGTTAATTGTATCCATACATGTAACAGAGTTGGCATCCAGTAAATCTAGCAAATTAACTAAGTGAATAAAGTTAACAGGTTTCATGAAATAACAGAATTTATCCACTTCATTGGAGTAATAAATAGACAGAGTAAGTTAGTTAACCCAGTTAACCACCTAACTGTAACACCTGTGCCTCCACGGCCATCAAACAAGTACCAAACCAATGAAATATTATATTTCATACTTGGGATTTGTAAAAATATGTGTATCATTTGCACATATCAATTCTTGTTCAATTTCAAACTCTAAATAGCTTTCTTGAAGGTTATACGCGCACCGATGCGTAAATATAACCAGTTTAATGCAACAAACACTTCGGAATAGTGAAATTGGCTTAACATACCTTAAATAACCTTTACATAACTTAGAAATAAGTTTTGAAGGCATTGGTATGGCAAAAATCAAGTTAAATCGCTTACAGGGACTAAAGTTGACAAACTGCGAAAGTATGCCAATTTGAACTGTAACAGACCTTCCGGAGCATGACCATAAGTTAAACATACCATAAATATCCTTCACATAGCTTAGAAATAGGCTTTGAGGGGTTCGGTGTGCTAAAATAAACTTTTGGGTCATTCAGGGACTAAAAGTGTCAAAAAGTGCACAAGTTTGCATTTTCGCGCATAACTTACGTTCTGAATACATCCGGACATCCAAAAATTTATATAAGCATGACTATATTATATTTTAGTGTTCGCCTTAAGAAAAATCCATTCGTCGCGTCTTTTGGTTCGTTTTTCGCGCTTATGCGCATTCCGTCGTAATTAACCGAACATCGCGTTCGTACGGCCAAACGAACCGACATCCGAGATATTTTTGAACATGTTTTAAGTTCCCTATACCTTAACTTCATTTTAGAGCTTTGAAATGGGGTTAACGGGCCTTAAACGTGTCGAAAATGGCCTAAATACAGTTCAGGGACCAAAAGTGTAATTCTGCCGAAATAGTGCCTAGCGGTGCGCTACACTTTAAGCGTAGCGGTGCGCTAGGGGTCTGCAGACCAGATTCAATGTTCAGAACAGCTGTTTGCACTTGTTTGATCCACAACCACATGTTCTAATTCGCCTAATCAGCAAGATAAGATCAAGATTTAGCCACCATAATATTTGGACAAGTGTACGGCCTTGATCGTTTCCCCTTTTCCAAGAAACGATCTCAACGGTGGACCGAAAACTATAAATAACCCAACACCCCCATTGCATTTCTCACTAGAATTCTGATTTTGAGAGCTCTAAGTTGAAACCATTGTTTCATACCTGAGTTCTTGAGTCGGGATTAGCATTCGGGGACCCTGGGTTAGTATTCTTTCGTTCTTTTCCTTATTTTACTGCTTTTCGAGTCAGAAAGTCAAACTTTGTTTGACTTTCAGCGTTGACCAGTAATGGTCAATGCGAAGTTCGGTTGAACTTCGCAACGTGAGTGTAATCACGTTGGTCGTAGTCCCTTGGGACTATGCCCACTGATTACCACGTTGTCTAGAGTTGTAGGGTAGGCGATCTAATAAATCGCCTATACCTTCGAACTCGACCCATTTGGTCGATCATTAGGATCCGACCAAATACTTTAGGTGACCATAGTAGGTAGGGAATAACCTTCCGAGGTTATACCCTATGGTCACATCGTTTAAGTAGTTGTATGATAGGTAGTTTATATGCCTTAGGTAAATTACCAGAATACCCTTTTCATGCATAATTGGTAATTTAGCATATGTAACCTAAACTTTTGCCACATAACTGATTATGTAACATGTTTAGGCATATAACACTTGTCATAGGGCTAGTTAGGCGTTCCGAACGCGTTTTACGCGAACGACGCGTTAAAGTAGCATAAGCTTCCTAAACGGGTCGTAATGGGTCGATAAGACTTAGGTTAAGTTTCATTTAGCATGTAGGCTTTGTTAAACCATATCATATGAGTTCCTACACTCATTTGGTTTACAAACCCTAATGCTACCCAATCTTCCGATTTAGGTCCGGTTAATTAACATAGTTACCTATATTAGGTGCCGTTTGATTTCCGTGATCTCTAGCATTGTTTGGTTGTTACTCAAGGACTACTGAGCAATCTCAAGTGAGTACATAGACCCCTCTTTTACTGTTTTCCAAACTGTTTTGGGGTGGAACACATGTGCCTACTTGTTACTTTCAAGCTTTCCTGTTTTCACATCATATACTGCTATGTTCGTTAGTACATTATAGTACATGATTTCATTACATTTTATGCTATTTATGTCCATTGCGTGCATACTTAGTACATTGTTTTTCATCACATGCTTACATTTTGGTATGACATTTGGTTTGTTTACATGGGACAATACATTCATTAACACCGATCATGCCGTTCGTTAGTAGGTAGTGGTACCATAGGAATTGACAACTCCCGTTCCGGACGTCCCAGGGAAAGGGGATGAAAGGAATGACCGAATTCGTTGTTATTAAGACAGATAGACCTTTAATTTGTTTAAAGGGTTTATCACCACAGTCGCCAGGCTTGGATGTATGCATTTTCACAATACCGCATAAATGTTCATTATCAGTATAGCATGCATTTAGACATTTTAACATGATTGACCTTGATCATGCATTTTCACAAGACATAATGTTGATTTAAACTACGTTTTACTTCAATACTATGTTCTTGTGCATATGGTTTAGTTGACACATTTCGCTAGCCATACAGGACATTTTGACATAGACATTAGACATAGACATTTTAACATGATTGACCTTGATCATGCATTTAGACATTTTAACATGATTGACCTTGATCATGCATATAGACATTTTAACATGATTGACCTTGATCATGCATTTAGACATTTTAACATGATTGACCTTGATCATGCATATAGACATTTTAACATGATTGACCTTGATCATGCATTTTCACAAGACATAATGTTGATTTAAACTACGTTTTACTTCAATACTATGTTCTTGTGCATATGGTTTAGTTGAGACATTTCGCTAGCCATACAGGACATTTTGACATAGACATTAGACATAGACATTTTAACATGATTGACATTGATCATGCATTTACACAAAACATAACGTTGATTTAAACACAGTTTTACTTCAATACTTTGTTTTTGTGCATTTCACCTATGGTTTAGTTGATGCGTTTTCACTAGCCATACATATCATTTAGGTTACACATTACATGATTTACATTGATCATTGCATTTTGACATATTATTCAATACATTTGACAAATTCATTTATACATGGACAATTTACATTGTTGGTTTGGTTTGATTAAGTGATTAAGTAATGATGCGTGTGTAATATGATACAAACATGGTGGATACGCCGCTGGTACTTCCTATATATAAGTGTTTGTATGGTATTACATATCGTAGCGTTATTTGAATCATTTCAGTTTGAGACATAGAACATTTTATACAAATAACATATTTTTCACAAGACATTGTTTTACAAGCAACCTATCTAATACAAACTCATTTTACATGGTTATTCATTTAACCATACATTATTTATACATATCATCTGATCTTATCGATTTTCAAATGATTTACAAAACAAAGCAAATAACAAGGTTCATGACTAAACATTTTCTCAAACATAAGTCATGAAACCTATTTTCACAAAACCTATGTATCTCACCGGCATTTTTATGCTGACGTACCATATTTTCACATGTGTTTTTCAGGAAATGAAGCATAGGATTGATCAAGATACACTTAGGCGGACATGGGCCTTAGTGACAATAAAAGATGCAGACTAGTTAATTGTTGTATTTCCATGTTTGTTTAGACATTGTAACACTTATATTGAATAAAACGAAACTTTAATTTCCATGGTTGTGAAACATTAATTCTGTTACAACACGCCCCGATGTTTCCGCCACGATTTGTATGTTCTACGTGGTCGGGGTGTGACAGAAAAGATGGTATCAGAGCCAATGGTTATAGGGAATTAGGTTATTAGTAATGCTTTGACCTAGTCTATAACTTTCTTAGGACCCTAACGCGAGTTTACTTGCGTTTAGTCATAAAACAATACCGTCACCTATCCTTAGGCGACGATCACAACAAGAACATAAAATTCAAAACCGCTTTGAAAACTAATCATCTGTTCTAGGATGATTGATTACTAGGTTTTGAACCCTCAGTTATAAGGTTTTGAACTCTCTGTTATATGGTTTTGAACCCCTTTGAATTTTCAAAATCTCGTCAAGGTATTGGGTTTTAAATAATGTGAACACATGCAAACTGGAAGGGTGAATGCCTGTATTCTGGGTTTTCTGTCTAGGCAAGCACTTCGTATACATCTCATCAGACGCGAGACCAGTTGTGCTTACCTGGGAATTCTCGGGATGAGTGTTCACTTATAGGCGAGCATGTCTTCAGTGATACATTAATAAGACCTGTTTACCTTGATTAGTCACCGTCTCATTTGTTTGCCTTAGGTAACAAACAAATGATCGCAATTTTCATGCGTTATCATTCTGTTTTGATTGTCCAAAAATCTTTCACCTGTTTCCCCCTATGCCTTTCTTTTTCTTCAAGAATGTCTCTTCATCACGATGACGCCCAGATATCTGAGCAAGCAGTCAAATTAGCTCAGCGAATAGGCGAAGTAGTCCTGAAGACTGTTGAATTAGCTACTGCCATGTATCATCTCCAGGATGAAGCCACTCAAGAGTCACCAAGACAGGCAGGACCTAGTCAGGCGACAACACCATCAGCCAATAAACCAATCGAGGAATCAAAGACCATGGATGAACGATCGCCTAAGAAGTCAAAGAAGCGAAAGGCTCCTCAAAACTTCGCCGTGGTCGCTCACAATGGTCGAGCCGTTCCCAACCAACCAGCTCAGCCACCTGCAAAGAAAGCATATGCCGGTACTGCACCTCATTGTGCACGCTGCAACGGTCATCACTCGTTACAACAAGTTTGCTGGCAATGCACGACGTGTGGTAAACTTGGGCATTTGGCCAAAGTTTGTCGTTTGGGACAAAATCAGGCTGCTCAGGTTCAAGCTCCGGTTCAAGGGAACGCTGCGAAATTCCCACTGGGTTCATGTTTCAACTGCGGAGAGATTGGTCACTTCCGCCACAACTGCCCAAAGCTTGCTAATGCAAATCCAACCCTTGGATGAGAATTCGGCTGAACAAAGGATATTGCTGTCTTATACCTTTGTTTCTTTTGTTCTCGTGTATTGTGAAACAATATGTCTTGTTCATAAATAAAAGTTGTTGTTCACAATTCTGATATACAAGTATAATTACATGCGTGTATGACTTTTCCTATGATACCTACATCAAGGAACTATGTTCCTTACAAACTACTCTTGTGATTCTCTCTTTCAAATGATCGCTCATGATTCCTGTGAAAATTTTAAGTACTCGTTTCACTCTAAGAAACAAAGTACAGAAAATTAAGTGACATTATGAGTAATCGTGCTTTTCGCACATCTGCGCCTTTAAATCCTTGGTTAGATAACTAAGGGTATTTTCAAATCTCATACCCATTACATTTTGATTTTTCAACATACACAGTACCAGTATTTCAAAACAATCTTCATGATCTCAATACATTTCATATAGTTTGAAAACAATTTTTCTAGATGCATTGTCTATGTTATTTCAAAAACATTGGCCATGTTATCAAAACCAACCTTTCAAATTTCAAAATATTTCATATAGTCTGAAGACAATATTAACACAATACATTTTCTGATCAAGTGCATGATTTCGAAAAGCATCATTCATGTCTTTCAAAAACCTTATACATAATTTCAAAATTCATCTCGCATGATTTTAAAACATTTTTGTAAATATATCTACCTAATACACCTACTTTATGATTTCAAAATATTATATATAAGGTTTCAAAAACATTTTTTTTTCCCATGCATAGTCTTCCAAATATATTTTTTTTTCCTCACACATTTACTTAACCTTCAAATTCTGCTTCATATGTCGCCTTGACATATCTAGCATCTTAACTTCATAAGCATTTTACATCATGTTTTGACCTAAGCACATACAGTGCAAGGTTTCAAAACATCTTCAACTTCTAAAATTCATATGGGATCTTTTTATCTTCACAATTAGATCCTCGTGGATGATAATCATTCAAATCAGAGTCCTTAATTGGATTCCTTATGTACCTTAATTCGAACATTTCGGTTCTTTATAATCGAAATCGAATTTTCTCTTCAAAAATCTTTCTATCTTTATAGTTAGATTCTTGATAACGTTTAAAGTACCAAATAAAATCCGTTGAATGGATTTCTAGTGTGCTTTAAATGCATGTACGCAAGTAACAAGACAAATTAACAAACAATCCTTGTGGTTATATGATTATGTGTTTATGCATCTTGAGTTTTCATTTAAGTATTTTGTGTTTTTATACTCTGGATAATTCGTTATCCAAATCCTCAGGATCTTTCATATCTTCATATGAGGGATTCGTAACAGGATAGTCAAAAGGTACTATCTTAATTCCTTAATGGGCTTCTATGTAATAGTTAAGACCCTTGGATTTTATAGTACTACTCCATGATTCATAAGAGACCCTTTTTAGTGGTCTAGTCAAAAGATTGATTCGCAACCTGGTTAAAAAAAAATGACATCTAGTGATGTAGCTGGACAGACTCCTTGATAGTCTATTTAGATCATTTAATGATTTAAGTAAAAGGGACTCTACGGCGGTCTAGTCACACTCATCACAGGATTGTTCATTTGGTTTTACCCTACGCATTATAAAATAGACTGTGTGAACTGTGCAAGGAATTGTCTAATTATGGAGGCCTACATAATTATGAAATTTAGTGCATAGAAACCCAGTAAGGTTTATTATGTGTAAGAGCCAATAGTGACAACAATAACAAAATGAGGACGATGTAATAGAGGTACGGTGGACGCACCAATGACGCTTCATATACTTATATATAAGTATCCCTCTTACGTTGCAATCATGATGATTATTAAAGTTACTAGAAGTTCAGAAACCTAGCCAATGTTGTTCGATCTTTTCAACTTCATATTTTCAAGCTCTCACAAGTTTCCTCTAAATAAATTTCGGGACGAAATTTCCTAAAGTAGGGGAGACTGTAACACCTGTGCCTCCACGGCCATCAAACAAGTACCAAACCAATGAAATATTATATTTCATACTTGGGATTTGTAAAAATATGTGTATCATTTGCACATATCAATTCTTGTTCAATTTCAAACTCTAAATAGCTTTCTGGAAGGTTATACGCGCACCGATGCGTAAATATAACCAGTTTAATGCAACAAACACTTCGGAATAGTGAAATTGGCTTAACATACCTTAAATAACCTTTACATAACTTAGAAATAAGTTTTGAAGGCATTGGTATGGCAAAAATCAAGTTAAATCGCTTACAGGGACTAAAGTTGACAAACTGCGAAAGTATGCCAATTTGAACTGTAACAGACCTTCCGGAGCATGACCATAAGTTAAACATACCATAAATATCCTTCACATAGCTTAGAAATAGGCTTTGAGGGGTTCGGTGTGCTAAAATAAACTTTTGGGTCATTCAGGGACTAAAAGTGTCAAAAAGTGCACAAGTTTGCATTTTCGCGCATAACTTACGTTCTGAATACATCCGGACATCCAAAAATTTATATAAGCATGACTATATTATATTTTAGTGTTCGCCTTAAGAAAAATCCATTCGTCGCGTCTTTTGGTTCGTTTTTCGCGCTTATGCGCATTCCGTCGTAATTAACCGAACATCGCGTTCGTACGGCCAAACGAACCGACATCCGAGATATTTTTGAACATGTTTTAAGTTCCCTATACCTTAACTTCATTTTAGAGCTTTGAAATGGGGTTAACGGGCCTTAAACGTGTCGAAAATGGCCTAAATACAGTTCAGGGACCAAAAGTGTAATTCTGCCGAAATAGTGCCTAGCGGTGCGCTACACTTTAAGCGTAGCGGTGCGCTAGGGGTCTGCAGACCAGATTCAATGTTCAGAACAGCTGTTTGCACTTGTTTGATCCACAACCACATGTTCTAATTCGCCTAATCAGCAAGATAAGATCAAGATTTAGCCACCATAATATTTGGACAAGTGTACGGCCTTGATCGTTTCCCCTTTTCCAAGAAACGATCTCAACGGTGGACCGAAAACTATAAATAACCCAACACCCCCATTGCATTTCTCACTAGAATTCTGATTTTGAGAGCTCTAAGTTGAAACCATTGTTTCATACCTGAGTTCTTGAGTCGGGATTAGCATTCGGGGACCCTGGGTTAGTATTCTTTCGTTCTTTTCCTTATTTTACTGCTTTTCGAGTCAGAAAGTCAAACTTTGTTTGACTTTCAGCGTTGACCAGTAATGGTCAATGCGAAGTTCGGTTGAACTTCGCAACGTGAGTGTAATCACGTTGGTCGTAGTCCCTTGGGACTATGCCCACTGATTACCACGTTGTCTAGAGTTGTAGGGTAGGCGATCTAATAAATCGCCTATACCTTCGAACTCGACCCATTTGGTCGATCATTAGGATCCGACCAAATACTTTAGGTGACCATAGTAGGTAGGGAATAACCTTCCGAGGTTATACCCTATGGTCACATCGTTTAAGTAGTTGTATGATAGGTAGTTTATATGCCTTAGGTAAATTACCAGAATACCCTTTTCATGCATAATTGGTAATTTAGCATATGTAACCTAAACTTTTGCCACATAACTGATTATGTAACATGTTTAGGCATATAACACTTGTCATAGGGCTAGTTAGGCGTTCCGAACGCGTTTTACGCGAACGACGCGTTAAAGTAGCATAAGCTTCCTAAACGGGTCGTAATGGGTCGATAAGACTTAGGTTAAGTTTCATTTAGCATGTAGGCTTTGTTAAACCATATCATATGAGTTCCTACACTCATTTGGTTTACAAACCCTAATGCTACCCAATCTTCCGATTTAGGTCCGGTTAATTAACATAGTTACCTATATTAGGTGCCGTTTGATTTCCGTGATCTCTAGCATTGTTTGGTTGTTACTCAAGGACTACTGAGCAATCTCAAGTGAGTACATAGACCCCTCTTTTACTGTTTTCCAAACTGTTTTGGGGTGGAACACATGTGCCTACTTGTTACTTTCAAGCTTTCCTGTTTTCACATCATATACTGCTATGTTCGTTAGTACATTATAGTACATGATTTCATTACATTTTATGCTATTTATGTCCATTGCGTGCATACTTAGTACATTGTTTTTCATCACATGCTTACATTTTGGTATGACATTTGGTTTGTTTACATGGGACAATACATTCATTAACACCGATCATGCCGTTCGTTAGTAGGTAGTGGTACCATAGGAATTGACAACTCCCGTTCCGGACGTCCCAGGGAAAGGGGATGAAAGGAATGACCGAATTCGTTGTTATTAAGACAGATAGACCTTTAATTTGTTTAAAGGGTTTATCACCACAGTCGCCAGGCTTGGATGTATGCATTTTCACAATACCGCATAAATGTTCATTATCAGTATAGCATGCATTTAGACATTTTAACATGATTGACCTTGATCATGCATTTTCACAAGACATAATGTTGATTTAAACTACGTTTTACTTCAATACTATGTTCTTGTGCATATGGTTTAGTTGACACATTTCGCTAGCCATACAGGACATTTTGACATAGACATTAGACATAGACATTTTAACATGATTGACCTTGATCATGCATTTAGACATTTTAACATGATTGACCTTGATCATGCATATAGACATTTTAACATGATTGACCTTGATCATGCATTTAGACATTTTAACATGATTGACCTTGATCATGCATATAGACATTTTAACATGATTGACCTTGATCATGCATTTTCACAAGACATAATGTTGATTTAAACTACGTTTTACTTCAATACTATGTTCTTGTGCATATGGTTTAGTTGAGACATTTCGCTAGCCATACAGGACATTTTGACATAGACATTAGACATAGACATTTTAACATGATTGACATTGATCATGCATTTACACAAAACATAACGTTGATTTAAACACAGTTTTACTTCAATACTTTGTTTTTGTGCATTTCACCTATGGTTTAGTTGATGCGTTTTCACTAGCCATACATATCATTTAGGTTACACATTACATGATTTACATTGATCATTGCATTTTGACATATTATTCAATACATTTGACAAATTCATTTATACATGGACAATTTACATTGTTGGTTTGGTTTGATTAAGTGATTAAGTAATGATGCGTGTGTAATATGATACAAACATGGTGGATACGCCGCTGGTACTTCCTATATATAAGTGTTTGTATGGTATTACATATCGTAGCGTTATTTGAATCATTTCAGTTTGAGACATAGAACATTTTATACAAATAACATATTTTTCACAAGACATTGTTTTACAAGCAACCTATCTAATACAAACTCATTTTACATGGTTATTCATTTAACCATACATTATTTATACATATCATCTGATCTTATCGATTTTCAAATGATTTACAAAACAAAGCAAATAACAAGGTTCATGACTAAACATTTTCTCAAACATAAGTCATGAAACCTATTTTCACAAAACCTATGTATCTCACCGGCATTTTTATGCTGACGTACCATATTTTCACATGTGTTTTTCAGGAAATGAAGCATAGGATTGATCAAGATACACTTAGGCGGACATGGGCCTTAGTGACAATAAAAGATGCAGACTAGTTAATTGTTGTATTTCCATGTTTGTTTAGACATTGTAACACTTATATTGAATAAAACGAAACTTTAATTTCCATGGTTGTGAAACATTAATTCTGTTACAACACGCCCCGATGTTTCCGCCACGATTTGTATGTTCTACGTGGTCGGGGTGTGACACTAACAGAATTTGTTCACTAACAGAGTTACTCAAACAATAAAGTTATCAACTTACATATTTAACATAGTTAAATAAACTAACTAAGTTATCCAAGTGATTAGTTTAATTGATTAACATATTTAATGGCATTAATTATTAACAGTATACATGTTGCAGAACACACCCTAGTGCCGAAAACACCTTATGTCCGAAATCCATATGGCCGAAAACCCCTTAGCCGAAAACACATAAGGTTGCCGAAAACCCCATTAGAGCCGAAAACACCCTTATGTTCGAAAACCCTTTTATAGCCGAAATCAATTAAGTGGGCCGAAATCCCTTATATATGCCGAAAACCCTTATGGGCCGGGCCGAAAACACATGTGGGCCGAAATCACTTAAGTGATTTCGTCCACTTTAAAATGTTGTAGGTGATTTCGTACAGTATCATCTTCTCCAAAACTTTCTGTAAGTTAAACCCAGTAATCTAAATCTCATTACAGTTACAGTTTATTCATCTACAAGCCATTAATCAACCATTGATATGAAATAAACATTCTACCAAAACTTTGTGAGATCTAGAGCATAATTCCATCAGTTTATCATTCATAACTTATACCCACTGTTGATCCAAACATCCAATATTCATACATTTCATAGATAATAATCATCTTATCAAGCACACAATAACCAATCACATAATCACATATATACATACAACATGATTAATCATCCAATAACCATACGATAAGCATTTTAAACAATGAACATGAAGATCACTAACCAAGGATTTTAAACAGAGGTTATGCTTCAAGATGAGGAACTCTTGGTGGGTTTTTCCAGAGATAGAGAGAGAAACAATTTTGACAAGATATGGTTTGGAAAATGTGAAACTTCTCTGAGAAGTTTGTTCTATAAAATATCTAAAATACTCCACTGGGCCAAGCCCATTGTGATTTCGTTGGTCATAGTGGACGAAAACACATTAAAGTGTTTTCACCACTTAGGTGATTTCATGATACACGTTTTCATTTACAGTAAGGGCTCCAACTTTAATTGACATGTTAATTAATACAAACCTTATTAACATGCAATCACACATAATAAATATTATGGATTTCCAAGTATAACATATCAGTCGAAATACGATACAACGTATTACAAAAGTAAGCGTTGTGAAACAACGAGTCGTATTAACAAACAACTAAAAAAAATTAACGTGCACTAAATGCGAAGATAGAATCTTGGAAACTCGAGTTGTCACATTATCCCCAACTTGAAAGAAATTTCGTCCCGAAATTTAGCATGCGGTTACTGAGGAAGCTAGGTAAGTCATCGTTTACTGGTTTTCCTGGGGTGTCACCTCATCCCCCTGTTGAGTTGGGATTTCATCCCGAACTTCTGTAGTAGCTTCAGCCTCAGTAATAGTGGCATTGTTTTCGAACAACTGGGGATATTTGAGTTCCATTTGGTCTTCGCGTTCCCAGGTGAACTCTGGGCCACGACGGGAGTTCCAACGAACTCGAACAAGAGGTATTCTGGTGTTCTTGAGGACCTTAACATCCCGGTCCGTGATTTCAACTGGTTCCTCGACGAAATGCAATTGTTCGTCGATAGTGAGCTCCTTTAGAGGAACTATGAAGGTCTCATCTGACTGCCACTTCTTCAGATTCGACACATGAAAGACGTTGTGAACTGCACTGAGTTCAGCTGGTAAGTTCAGTCTGTAGGCCACTTTGCCTATCTTTTCTATGACTTCAAATGGTCCAACGTATCGTGGATTGAGCTTGCCTCGTTTGCCAAAACGAACAACACCCTTCCAGGGTGAAACCTTGAGTAGTGCTCGATCCCCAACCTGGAGCTCGAGCAGTTTCCTGTCTTTATCGGCGTATGTTTTCTGACGGTCACGAGCTGCCGCCATGCGTTGTCGTATTTGAGCAATCTTTTCAGTAGTATCAACTACCATTTCTGGACCTGTGATCTGACTGTCTCCCACCTCTGCCCAACAAAGAGGTGATCGGCATTTACGCCCGTACAATGCCTCAAATGGAGCAGCTTTAATGCTGGTGTGGTAACTGTTGTTGTACGAAAATTCCACAAGTGGCAGATGCTTTTCCCAGCCCTTGCCAAAGTCAATTACGCACGCCCGAAGCATGTCTTCTAGAGTTTGAATAGTTCGCTCAGACTGCCCGTCTGTCTGAGGATGATAAGCTGTGCTCATGTCTAAACGAGAGCCAAAAGATTTGTGCATTGCTTGCCACAGTTCTGAAGTAAAACGTGCATCACGATCAGAGATAATAGATGTGGGCACCCCGTGCCTCGAGACAACTTCCTTAAGGTATACGTCTGCTAGAGTGGAGAACTTATCCGTTTCCTTGATAGCCAAGAAGTGAGCAGACTTTGTGAGTCGATCAACGATCACCCAAATAGTATCATTCCCACGCTGAGATCTAGGCAGGCCAGTAACAAAATCCATGGAAATTTGCTCCCATTTTCATTGTGGTATCTCAGGTTGCTGGAGTGGGCCTGATGGTTTCTGATACTCCGCTTTGACTCTCGCACAAGTCAAACACTTGCTAACGTAAGTTGCTATGTGGGCCTTCATGCTAGGCCACCAATATGTAGTTCTGAGGTCGTGGTACATCTTATCTGAACCAGGATGTACTGAGTAGCGAGACTTATGAGCTTCATCCATTACAAGCTCGCGTAGGTTGCCATAGAGTGGGACCCAGATGCGTCCGGTTACATAATAGGCGCCGTCTGCCCTTCGTTCTAACCGTTGTCTTGAGCCGCGTAGGGCTTCAGCCCTGACGTTTTCCGGTTTCAATGCTTCTACCTGAGCATCTCGTATCTGTGAAGGAAGACTAGACTGAATAGTGAGTTGCAACGCTCATACACGCCTAGGTATAGTATCCTTTCGACTGAGGGCGTCGGCCACCACATTGGCTTTGCCCGGATGATACTTTATAGCACATTCGTAATCGTTCAGTAACTCGACCCATCGACGTTGTCGCATGTTCAAGTCTTTCTGCTTGAAGATATGCTCAAGACTTCTGTGATCGGTGTAGATGGTGCACTTGGTGCCATACAGATAATGTCTCCATATCTTGAGTGCAAAGACAACAGCTCCAAGCTCTAAATCGTGCGTAGTGTAATTCCGTTCGTGAATCTTAAGTTGGCGCGAAGCATAAGCAATAACTTTATCCCGCTGCATCAACACACATCCAAGACCTTGGATAGATGCATCGCAGTAGACTACAAAATCGTCCGTGCCTTCAGGCAATGAGAGGATAGGTGCGCTACAGAGTCTATCCTTTAAGTGCTGAAACGCTGTTTCCTGTGTATCACTCCAACGGTAAGCAATACCTTTCTGTGTCAGTAATGTAAGCGGCTGTGCAATCTTTGAGAAGTCTTTGATAAACCGTCTGTAATAACCCGCCAAACCCAAGAATTGGCGTATTTCTGTTGGTGTGCGAGGTGCAGGCCAGTTCTTGATCGAATCTACCTTGGATGGATCAACATGAATCCCATCCTTGTTACCACGTGGCCTAGAAAGTGAACTTCACGAAGCCAGAAGTCGCATTTTGAAAACTTAGCGTACAGCTGTTCCGTTCGAAGGAGTTCCAGAATAAGTCGTAAATGCTGTTCGTGTTCCTTCCGATTCTTCGAATAAATCAGGATGTCGTCAATGAAAACAATAACAAACTTGTCAAGATAAGGTTTGCACACCCTGTTCATAAGATCCATGAAAACCGCAGGCGCGTTCGTTAGCCCGAATGGCATGACCAGAAACTCGTAATGGCCGTAGCGAGTTCTGAATGCTGTTTTGGAGACGTCCTCATCCCGGACTCTCAGTTGATGGTAACCTGACCTTAGATCAATCTTTGAGTAATAGCTCGACCCTTGCAACTGGTCGAATAAGTCGTCGATACGTGGAAGAGGATAACGATTCTTCACCGTCACCTTGTTCAGTTCGCGGTAATCTATGCACATACGAAAGGTACCGTCTTTCTTCTTTACAAATAATACTGGAGCTCCCCAGGGCGAAGAGCTAGGACGTATGAAACCCTTTTCCAAAAGTTCCTGTAATTGCTTAGACAGTTCTTCCAGTTCAGTTGGAGCTAAACGGTAAGGCGCTCGAGCTATAGGTGCTGCTCCTGGAGCTAGCTCGATCTGAAATTCGACCTGGCGATGAGGCGGTAATCCAGGTAACTCTTCAGGAAACACTTGAGGAAAGTCGCGTACTACAGGAATATCCCCAATCTTTTTCTCTGTCGCCGATGTATCAGTAACGAGTGCTAAAATAGCTATGTGGCCCTTTCGTAAACACTTCTGTGCCTTTAATAAGGAGATGATGCCACTCACGACACCACTCTTGTCGCCTTGAACTTCGAGAGGTTCCTTGCCAGAACGAGGAATACGAATGATCTTCTCCTTGCATAGGATCTCTGCTTGCTGTTGGGATAACCAATCCATACCGATGACAATGTCGAAACTACTCAGAGTTATGGGAATGAGATCGATAGAGAAAGTCTGACCAGCGAGGATAAGATTACAACCCTGAACTATGTGTGTGGCCTCTAGACTTTTACCGTTAGCTAACTCTACGACATGTTTGGTGTTCAAAAGTGTTGGTGCGCGTTTAAGCATTTGACTAACGTTCAGAGACATATAACTGGTATCCGCACCCGAATCAAATAATACGGTAACATAAAAGTCGTCGAGAAGAAACTTACCCGTAACCACATTAGGATCGTTCCTTGCGTCACTCTGACCAATCACAAACATACGACCCTTTGCACCATTGTTGTTGTTGTTTCCCCCATTGTTGTTCCCAGTGCCCTGATTATTGTTGTTGTTGTTCCCATTGCCCTGGTTGTTGTTGTTGTTCTGGTTTCGGTTTAACTGAGGGCAGTGTCTTTTGAAGTGACCTTCAGCACCACAATGAAAACATCCCTTGTTACCCTGTTGTTGGTTCTGCTGCGTTTGATGCTGCTGTTGATTCTGAGTTACAGGCCGTGGGCTCCTACAATCCTTGGCCTCATGGCCCATCCTGAGGCACCTCCGACAACGACCCTTGTTGCACTGGCCACTGTGATGCCTGTTACAGTTGTTACACTTTGGGAGGTTCCCTTGATACACACCCTGCCTGTGACTGCCCGAGGATTGCTGACTAGGGCTCTGATAGTTGTCAGTCTTTCGCTGCTGAACTTGAGACTGTACTAAAGCTGAACCTTTGCTGGAATCCCCCTCCCATTTTCTCTTGTTATCACTGGGGGTAGCAGGAGTAGTTGCTGAAACAGTAGCAGTAGTAGTAGCGCTGATTCGTTTAGGCAGCTTGTTCTGTTCCACTGCCTGATCGGTGAGGCGATGAGCTAGCTTGACGATCTGTTGAATAGTGCCAAGATTCGCTGAGGTTACGTGGCTTTGAATCTCCGGCACCAGACCATTGAGATACAGTTCGATACGCTTAATAGGAGGGTCCACCATAGTAGGACACAGAATAGCCAACTCATTCGATCTTCTAGTGTACGCTTCAATTTCTGACCCCGTCATTTTCAAGTGGTAAAACTCTACCTCCAACTTATGAATATCGTCACGGCTACAGTATTCCTCTTTGATCAACTCCTTGAAATCATTCCAGGGTGTGGCGTTAGCAACATCCAACCCTAACATCTGAATTTGCGCATTCCACCAAGTCAGCGCGATGCCTTCTAGAGTACCAATGGTGTACTTCACCCTGCGAGCCTCAGGGCATTCACACATTTCAAATACGGACTCGAGCTTTTCAAACCAATGGAGGAGTCCAACCGCTCCTTCCGTGCCACTAAAAGTAGTAGGACGACAGTCCATGAAAGTTTTGAAGGTACAAACAGGTGGCTGAGCATGCTGACCTGTTGTGTATAAGAATCCAGTACAAGATTAAAACACAAGAGTTGGTTTAGGAGTGTAGGATCTAAAGATCCTAGTGTGAGTTACAACTGCAGGGTATACCTCCTGCTTGTGCGGCTGTAAGTGCCTCAGCAATTCGTTCGTTAATGAGAGCCGTCAGTTGGGCTTGCGTCATGTTGATACGTCCAGACATGATCTTCATAGTAAATATGACATAAGTGAGAGAGGTTCGCGGGTAGTGTGATAACAAAAGGGAATAATCACACAAGTGTTCTCATGCAATAGTGTTAAGTTAACCTAAGCATACCCGGAGCAAAGTTCTATGCAATTCTAGCAAGTAGGCAATAAGACATGTACCATATTACCTAGAGTGATGAGTCTTGCACGTGGACAGAGGCGTCGTTGTGGATCGTTGAGCACTGTTTCGGTTATAGTCTGGTTTTAATAAAAACGTTTTCCCCTTATTAAAACCGAGTTCCCTATAACCAATGGCTCTGATACCAATCTGTCACACCCCCAAAATCCACACGCGGAGTACTACCGCTTGGAGGCGTGACATGACCAGGATCAAGCCACCAATCATATTGAACATAAGTATATAGTGAAAGTCATTCATCAATACGATCAGTGTTTCCAAAACCAAATATAAACAAGTGTGTAGCGGAAGCATTAATGTAAAGCCCAACATAAGTTTAAGTACAAAATGTCATTTAAGTTTAACAACACGTTCACGATCCATGTCCACAACGACTGTGCCTCCCGTGCAAGCTCCAATAGTACCTATGGTCCTGCAAGGCATGTAACAGAGAGTCAACAACTAGTTGAGCGAGTTCACAGAAAGTAATGCGTAATAGTAAGTTTGTTTGTAACATGTGGCTCTACTGGGCCGGTAGTAAGTTCTATTGGTGGGGGCTTCCCGTGTTGTATAACCACTAGACTATTTGTAACCATATGTGTTCTTCACAACCGAGAACAGTAATACGTACAAGTGTTACGTAGGTTTTACGTAAGTATCCTTCCCAACCGAGGATAGGGGTACGCGGGGGTTTACGTAGGTTTTACGTAAGTGCCTGACACAACCGAGGCAGTAGTAAATATAGGTTCACGTAGGTTTTACGTGAGTATCCTTCACAACCGAGGATAGCGAATAGCATAAGTATACGTAGGTTTTACGTATGGGTCCTGCACAACCGAGGACGATGGTATGGTAGTCTAGTAATAATGTCCGCACGAATCTATTCAACCTTATTCCTTAAATCCCATTCCCAAGCCCTGGGAATCCCATGCCTTGGTAGAAGTGTGAACTCACCTTGTTTGCTCGGTATGCTAAGTTAAGTGCTCACAGTTAATCAGTCAAGTCCTATAGTGCACGTATGTTCAATCAGTTCACATTGTTTGTAAAGTTTCACATTGAACTAGTGTAACAGTAATATCACAAAGTGTTTGACAATTCATAACATGCAACACAAGCAGTTAATTGTATCCATACATGTAACAGAGTTGGCATCCAGTAAATCTAGCAAATTAACTAAGTGAATAAAGTTAACAGGTTTCATGAAATAACAGAATTTATCCACTTCATTGGAGTAATAAATAGACAGAGTAAGTTAGTTAACCCAGTTAACCACCTAACAGAATTTGTTCACTAACAGAGTTACTCAAACAATAAAGTTATCAACTTACATATTTAACATAGTTAAATAAACTAACTAAGTTATCCAAGTGATTAGTTTAATTGATTAACATATTTAATGGCATTAATTATTAACAGTATACATGTTGCAGAACACACCCTAGTGCCGAAAACACCTTATGTCCGAAATCCATATGGCCGAAAACCCCTTAGCCGAAAACACATAAGGTTGCCGAAAACCCCATTAGAGCCGAAAACACCCTTATGTTCGAAAACCCTTTTATAGCCGAAATCAATTAAGTGGGCCGAAATCCCTTATATATGCCGAAAACCCTTATGGGCCGGGCCGAAAACACATGTGGGCCGAAATCACTTAAGTGATTTCGTCCACTTTAAAATGTTGTAGGTGATTTCGTACAGTATCATCTTCTCCAAAACTTTCTGTAAGTTAAACCCAGTAATCTAAATCTCATTACAGTTACAGTTTATTCATCTACAAGCCATTAATCAACCATTGATATGAAATAAACATTCTACCAAAACTTTGTGAGATCTAGAGCATAATTCCATCAGTTTATCATTCATAACTTATACCCACTGTTGATCCAAACATCCAATATTCATACATTTCATAGATAATAATCATCTTATCAAGCACACAATAACCAATCACATAATCACATATATACATACAACATGATTAATCATCCAATAACCATACGATAAGCATTTTAAACAATGAACATGAAGATCACTAACCAAGGATTTTAAACAGAGGTTATGCTTCAAGATGAGGAACTCTTGGTGGGTTTTTCCAGAGATAGAGAGAGAAACAATTTTGACAAGATATGGTTTGGAAAATGTGAAACTTCTCTGAGAAGTTTGTTCTATAAAATATCTAAAATACTCCACTGGGCCAAGCCCATTGTGATTTCGTTGGTCATAGTGGACGAAAACACATTAAAGTGTTTTCACCACTTAGGTGATTTCATGATACACGTTTTCATTTACAGTAAGGGCTCCAACTTTAATTGACATGTTAATTAATACAAACCTTATTAACATGCAATCACACATAATAAATATTATGGATTTCCAAGTATAACATATCAGTCGAAATACGATACAACGTATTACAAAAGTAAGCGTTGTGAAACAACGAGTCGTATTAACAAACAACTAAAAAAAAATTAACGTGCACTAAATGCGAAGATAGAA
The DNA here is from genome assembly GCA_030545235.1 of Helianthus tuberosus. Classification (NCBI taxonomy): domain Eukaryota; kingdom Viridiplantae; phylum Streptophyta; class Magnoliopsida; order Asterales; family Asteraceae; genus Helianthus; species Helianthus tuberosus. Next base: position 114,310,643 of record CM060452.1, on the reverse strand, counting down.
TCTTGGAAACTCGAGTTGTCACAATGCAAATGCGAATCCCGCTCGTGGGCGAGCGTACAATCTGAATGCTAACGAAGCGAGGGCTGACAACGAGGTGGTTAATGGTACGTTTCTTGTTAACAATCGACCTGCATATATTCTTTTTGATTCTGGCGCCGATAGAAGTTTTGTTTCATTATCTTTTGAACCTTTGCTTGCAATACCTAGAACTAAACTGAGGAAACCCTTATCTGTCGAAGTTGCTACTGGTAAACCTCTCGTTCTCGATTCTGTTATTCGTGATTGTCGGTTAAACCTTGATAACCATTTTTTCCCATTGACCTCACACCGATGCAACTTGGGAGTTTCGATATTATCGTGGGGATGGATTGGTTAACCAAACATCATGCTGAGGTGGTTTGTTTTGATAAGATTGTTCGTATTCCTCTTCCGTCTGGCGATGTTCTGGAAGTTCGTGGCAAAAAACCATCTGGTGGATTGAAGCTTATGTCGTGTACAAAGGCCCAAAGATATTTACGAAAAGGATATGTTGCTTTCCTGGCACATGTCACCGAGGAGAAAGGCAAGAGTAAGAGTATTCAGGATATTCTGATTGTTCGGGATTATCCAGAGGTGTTTCCCGATGAACTGCCTGGTTTGCCTCCAGTTCGTAAAGTCAAGTTTCATATTGACCTTGTACCCAATGCCAACCCGATTGCGAAAGCACCTTATCGTCTTGCACCGTCAGAGATGCAAGAGTTATCGAAACAGCTTCAAGAGTTGTCTGATAAAGGATTCATCCGTCCGAGCTATTCGCCTTGGGGAGCACCTGTCCTCTTTGTGAAGAAGAAAGATGGATCTTTTCGAATGTGTATCGATTATCGTGAGCTTAATAAGCTTACCATCAAGAATCGATATCCCCTACCTAGAATTGATGATCTCTTCGACCAGCTGCAAGGTGCTTCATGTTTTTCCAAGATCGATCTGCGATCTGGGTACCATCAACTTCGTGTTCTCGAGGAAGATATTCCCAAAATTGCTTTCCGTACAAGATATGGGCATTATGAGTTCACTGTCATGCCTTTTGGTTTGACAAATGCCCCAGCTATCTTCATGGACTTAATGAATAGGGTTTGTAAACCTTATTTAGATAAGTTCATCATTGTGTTCATCGACGATATTCTCATTTATTCAAAGTCTCGAGCCGATCACGAGCAACACCTTCGTTTGACCTTGGAACTTCTGAAGAAGGAACAACTTTTTGCTAAATTCTCCAAGTGTGAATTCTAGCTTAAAGAAGTTCAGTTCTTGGGTCATATTGTCAATGAGCAAGGTATTCATGTAGATCCATCCAAGATTGTTGCAATTAAGGATTGGAATACTCCGACGACACCTACAGAAGTTCGTTCTTTTCTTGGTCTTGCTGGTTATTATCGACGGTTTATTTCAAACTTTTCAAAGATCGCGGTTCCACTCACTACTTTGACTCAGAAGAATAAGCCTTTTGAGTGGGGACCTAAGCAAGAAGAAGCGTTCCAAACGCTGAAACGGAAGCTCTGTGACGCTCCTGTTTTATCTCTACCTGAGGGAAACGATGATTTTGTTGTCTATTGTGACGCGTCGAATCTAGGACGTGGTTGCGTTCTTATGCAACGAGGTAAAGTCATAGCTTATGCGTCTAGACAGCTGAAAATTCACGAGAAGAACTATACGACTCACGATCTTGAATTAGGAGCTGTGGTTTTCGCACTTAAAATCTGGAGACACTATCTCTATGGAACGAAGTGTGTGGTTTTCACAGACCACAAAAGTCTCTAGCATATTCTCAATCAGAAGGAGCTGAACATGAGGCAACAACATTGGGTTGAACTCTTAAACGATTATGATTGCGATATCCGCTACCATCCTGGTAAGGCGAATGTCGTAGCAGATGCGCTTAGTCGAAAGGAACGAGTCAAGCTTCATTCTGTTCGAACTCTATCTAATATTCAATCTCGTGTTCTTCAAACTCAACGATCTTGTGTGATCAATGATTTATTGAAATATGAGCTACCACTTCAACTTGAGCTTAAACTCGAAAGGAAAGACGATGGTTTACTCTATTTTGAGAATCGTTTGTGGATTCCGAATCAGGACGATCTTCGCACCTTAGTAATGGACGAATCTCACAAGTCTCGATATTCTATCCATCCTGGTGCTGATAAAATGTACAAGGATCTTCGTACTAAGTTCTGGTGGCCTGGTATGAAGAAGGATGTTGCCTTGTATGTATCAAAATGCCTAACTTGTCTCAAAGTCAAGGCTGAACATCAACGACCTTCTGGTTTGCTTGTACAACCAGAGATACCGGTTTGGAAGTGGGAGAACATTGCAATGGATCTCATCACTAAGTTACCACGTACGTCTAAAGGTCACGATGCTATTTGGGTTGTAGTTGATCGTTTGACAAAATCTTCTCACTTCTTACCAATCCGTGAGGATTTCTCTGCTGAAAAGCTTGCCAAGATCTATGTAGACGAGATCGTATCACGACATGGTGTTCCTTTAGATATCATTTCCGATCGTGATGCTCGGTTTTCGTCTCATTTTTGGAAGACCATGCAATCTGCTTTGGGGACCCAACTAAATCTAAGCACTGCTTATCATCCCGAAACAGATGGTCAATCTGAGAGAACGATTCAAACTTTGGAGGATATGCTTAGAGCATGCGTGATAGACTTTGGTGGTAATTGGGATTCTCATCTTCCACTGATCGAGTTCTCTTACAACAAAGTTATCATACTAGTATTAATATGGCACCATTCGAAGCTCTCTACGGTTGAAAATGTCGTTCACCTGTATGTTGGAATGAGATCGGTGAAGCTCAGCTTACTGGACCTGAGCTCATTCTGGAAACAACAGAAAAAATCAAGAAAATCCGCGATAATCATGTGACCGCTAGAAGCCCTCAAAAGAGTTATGCAGATTTGGGATGCAAGCCTATGGAATTTCAAATTGGAGACCGTGTCCTACTCAAGGTTTCACCTTGGAAGGGAGTGGTGAGATTTGGAAAGAAAGGAAAACTTGCACCACGATATGTTGGACCATTTAAGATTGTTGAAAGAATTGGAAAGGTTGCCTATCGACTAGAACTACCTCCAGAGCTTGGAAATGTTCATCCGACTTTTCACGTGTCCAATTTGAGAAAATGTTTAGCTGATGCTGATCTTCACATTCCTCTCGAAGAGATTCAAATCGACGAAACGATGCACTTTGTCGAGAAACCTGTGGAGATAGTGGAACGTACATACAAACAGTTGAAGAACAAACAGATTCATTTGGTCAAAGTTCGCTGGGAATCCAAACGTGGCCCCGAGTTTACTTGGGAACGTAAGGACCAGATGAAGGCGAAATATCCGCATTTGTTTTCACAAGATTCCTCTAAATAAAAATTTCGGGACGAAATTTCCTAAAGTAGGGGAGATTGTGACCACCTTGGTTTTCACACTCGTATTTGTTTAACTTTCATTGTAACAAATACCGTATTTGGAATAAAACTTATTTAAACATACTTGCTTTGTGCTTATACATGCTTATACCAATACAAACACGTGAAACAATTGCAAATTTGTTGAGTTTTATGCTATTAAACAAGGTTACATAAACTATAAGGGCCTATTGTGACATTTTGTGAAACTACAATCTAAATCCCAAAGAATCGGCCTGGAACGGGACTCGAACCCGCACCCCTCCACCCACAAACACGCGCAACAACCAGCTGGACTACCAGCTCCCATGTGTTTTATTCTGAATCGTATTATATATATACTGACATTAAAACAGATCTGAATTACATAATCAGATCCGCAGGTCGCGGATTTCGACCAAAACCCCACCAAAATCGATTTTTAATCAATTATTTCGACCTGTAAAGCTACCCACATGTCACACCCCGACCACGTAGAACATACAAAACGTGGCGGAAACATCGGGGAGTGTTGTAACAGAATTAATTGTTTCAAATCCATGGCAATTGAAGTTTCGTTTTATTGATTAAAGGTGTTACAATGTCTTAACAAACAAAGAAATACAACATAATCAACTAGTCTTGCATCTTTTATTGTCACTAAAGCCCAAGTCTGCCTATGTGTATCTTGATCATCTTATGCAACAGCTCCTGAAAAACACATGTGAAAATAGGTACGTCAGCATAAAAATGCCTGTGAGATACATAGGTTTTGTGAAAATAGGTTCCATGACTTATGTTTGAGAAAATGTTTAGTCATGAACCTTGTAATTTGCTTTGTTTTGTAAATCATTTGAAAAACAATGAGTTCAGATGATATGTATAAATAAGTGAATAATGTATGGTTAAATGAATAACCATAGTAAAATGGGTTTGTATAAGATAAGTTGTTTGTAAAACAATGTCTTGTGAAAAGTATGTTATTTGTATAAAATGTTATATGTCTCAAACTGAAATGATTCAAATAACACTACGATATGTAATACCATACAAACACTTATATATAGGAAGTACCAGCGGCGTATCCACCATGCTTGTATCATATTACACACGCCTCGTTACTTAATCACTTACTCAAACCAAACTATCAAGATGAAATGTTTAACAAGTATAGAAATGTTCATGTATAGTCAAATACGGTTCACACGGTTCACAGATACAAACGGTTCACAGATACAAATGGTTCACAGATACAAATGGTTCACAGATACAAACGGTTCACAGATACAAACGGTTCACAGATATCAACGGATCACATAGTCAAATGATTACAACGGTTCACATAGTCAAATGTTTACAACGGTTCAATATGTAGTATAATGTGTTCATATGCTAGATAAGCATATGCAACAGAAAAGCAATGTAAAACAATGTACTAAGTATGCACATAATGGACATACATAGCATAAAATGTATTGAAATCATGTACTATAATGTACTAACGAACATAGCAGGTATATGATGTGAAAACGGGAAAGCATGAATGTAACAAGTAGGCACATGTGTTCCACCCCAAAACAGTTTGGAAAACAGTAAAAGAGGGGTCTATGTACTCACTTGAGATTGCTCAGTAGTCCTTGAGTAACAACTAAACAATGCTAGAGATCGCGGATATCAAACGGCACCTAGTATAGGTAACTACATTAATAAACCGGACCTAAATCGGAAGACTGGGTAGCATGAGGGTTTGTAAACCAAATGAGTGTAGGAACTCATATGATATGGTTAATCAAAGCCTACATACTAAATGAAACTTAACCTAAGTGTCTACGACCCATTACGACCCGTTTAGGTAGCTTATGCTACTTTAACGCGTCGTTCGCGTGAAACGCGTTCGGACCGTCTAACTAGTCCTATGACAAGTGTTATATGCCTAAACATGTTACATAATCAGTTATGTGACAAAAGTTTAGGTTACATATGCTTAATTACCAATTATACATGAAAAGGGTATTCTGGTAATTTACCTAAGGCATATAAACTACTTATCATACAACTACTTAAACGAAGCGACCATAAGGTATAACCTCGGAAGGTTATTCCCTATATACTATGGTCACCTAATGTATTTGGTCGGATCCTAATGATCGACCAAACTGGGTCGGGTTCGAAGGTATAGGCGATTTATTAGATCGCTTACCCTACGACCCTAGACAACGTGGTAATCAGTAGGCATAGTCCCAAGGGACTATGACCATCGTGATTACAATCACGTTGCGAAGTTCAAACGAACTTCGCATTGACCATTACTGGTCAACGCTGAAAGTCAAACAAAGTTTGACTTTCTGACTCGAAAAGCAGTAAAATAAGGAAAAGAACGAAAGAATACTTACGAAGGGTCCCCGAATGCTAATCCCGATCCAAGAATCTCAGGTATGAAACAATGGTTTCAACTTAGAGGTTCTCAAATCAGAATTCTAGTGATTTTAGCAATGGGGGGTATGGGGTATATATAGTTTTCGGTCCACCGTTAGGATCGTTTCATGGAAAACGTGCCATGATCCAACCCGTACACTTGTCGGAAACTCATGGTAGCTAAAAATGGTTCTTATCCGCTGACTAGACATGTGAGAATGTGTGGTGGAGGATCAATCAGCTGCAACTTGTTGTTAAAACATTGAATCTGGTCAGATCATGCACTCGCGTAGCGCGACGGGTAGGCCCTTAGGGCTCGCGCTACGCTACTGCCTCCCAGTTTCAGAATTGTTTCCAAATTGGCAGAAATGGTCCCTGTTGTGTTTTAAGGCCTTTTTCGATGCGTTTGAACCCCGTTAACCTCATTTTAAGGCTCTAAAATGAAGTTAAAGTATAGGGAACTCAAAACATGCTCAAAAATATCTCGGATGTTGGTTCGTTTGGTCGTACGAACGCGATGTTCGCTTAATTACGACGGAATGCGCACAAGCGCGAAAAACGATCCAAATGACGTGACGAATGGATTTTTCTTATGGCGAACACAAAAATAAAATATTTTAGTGCTTACATAAATTTTTGGATGTCCGGATGTATTCAGAACGTAAGTTATGCGCGAAAATGCAAACTTGTGCACTTTTTGACACTTTTAGTCCCTGAATGACCCAAAAGTTTATTTTAGCACACCGAACCCATTAAAGCCTATTTCTAAGCTATGTAAAGGATATTTATGGTGTGTTTAACTTATGGTCATGTTCCGGAATGTCTGTTACAGTTCAAATTGGCATACTTTCGCAGTTTGTCAACTTTAGTCCCTGTAAGCGATTAAACTTGATTTCACCACACCAAACCTTCCAAAACTTATATATAAGTTATGTAAAGGTTATTTAAGGTATGTTAAGCCTATTTCACTATTCCGGAGTGTTCGTTGCATTAAACTGGTTATATTTACGCATCAGTGCGTGTATAACCTTCCAGAAAGCGATTTAGAGCTTGAAATCGAAACAAGAGTTGATATGTGCAATCGATACACATATTTTTACAAATCCCAAGTATGAAATACAATATTTCATTGGTTTGGCATTTGTTTGATGGTCGCAGTGACACAGGTGTCACGCCACATGTTACCAACCACTTTGCCAACCCAATTGAGCACTTAATCGACATAAATTGGTGCCAAATTAGGTAAAAAAAAAAAAAGGCTTTTTGTTTAAAAATTAAAAGTGGATCAAGAACACTACATTTTTTCGAATCTGAAGTCGAATTTGAGTGCTATTTAAACTCCCTGGTCTCCTACGAATCTCCTGCACCCTTCACATTTCTCTAAAAACCACTCTAATAAGCTTTCGGAGCTCGTCGGAAAACTCACCGGAATACTCACTTTTTCGCCGGAATTTTTCAATCCGATCATCCTTTCAATACTGGTTCGTTTTTATTGTTTCAATTAATTCTTTTATGCTTATACAATGTTTCTCCAAAGTTAATTTGAATATAACACAGTTTTCCCGTAGAATTGAAATAGTTAACTTTCTGTTTGACTCCAATTGGAGAAGATGACCAGTTCCTGTTTGGTTATAAATTTAGCAGTCCAAAACCAAACACAAACTGAAGCTTAGCCCAGTGGTTAAGACTCTGTTTGGTTACAATACAGACCCAGGTTCGAACCCAGGGGTCTGCACTTCTTTTTAATCAATTAATTTTTAATATTTTCAACATTCCAATAATTTTTATAAGATTATTAATCAATGTTGCTTTTATTAAAAATGTGAAATTAGTCAATTTATTTATAAAACTAATTTTTACAATATTAAAACAGTTTATTATTAAATAATTAATAATAAATCGATTTTTAGGAATTAAATTCTGAAATTTTCAGATTAATTATTTTAAGTGTTGATCTTGACAAAAATAATGTTGCTACTGATATTTTATATAATTTCAATATTTATATAATTAAATCAGTAATATTCAAGTTCAATAATTAAAAATGTTATTTTTAATTATTATGATATAAATTAATTATATCACTTGTACAATATTTTGCCAATAATCATTATATTTAATTATGATACTAGTTAAATATATTTGATTTATTATTACAAATGTTTATATTAAATCGATTGTACATTTTTTTGCAATTTAATTATTTATGATAAATAAATATTTTTCATAAATAATTCCTCTATATCATGATCAATTTTCCGAGCCATCTAAACATATAATTCACAAGATCCTTCTATTAATCTAAACACTATCAAATACAATAAATACTCAACAAATCCCGTCACTATACGACCTCAATATTGATACATTATTCTTGTACGATTCATTAGGACAACTTGAGTTTCCTTATTATCAGACACCTTAATCTTGACTTGCGTATTCGGAATTGCCTGCAAAATAAAGTGAGTACATAGATCCCCTCTTTTTACTGTTTTCGATTATTTTGGGGTGATTCATATGTTTCAAAACGATTGAGATGGTTTATACTAAACGAATAACGATTTCGATAATGTGAACGAACTTGTTGATGGTAGTTACATAACGAATGACATTCATTAGCATTGATCAAGCCGACTAGTATTAGGTTATGGTACCATAGGATCTGACAAATCCCGTTATCAGACCGGACCCATGGTTATGTGTGGGTTAGGTGGGTAACGACTGAATCTGATGATTGTTAACTTACCCTTTGGAGGTTTGTTAATGCAAGAACGAGTTGAACGATGAACGAGTCACAAAGGTTTGAATGTTATTAGCAAGACGACCAAAAGTAGTTTTCACAATTAAAACGAGAACGATTTAAACGAGTGAATGAATTGAACGATTTGGAACGATTTAAACGAATGAACGATGTTCTATAATGAGAATGAGTTAAACAATATTACACAACGATGTTTACGAAACTATATAAACCATACGAGTTTTATTATAAGAACGATTTATGATTTGGTTTACATAAACAAATGTTTTGGGTTAAGATTCATGGCAAGGGTTATAAATTATGACCAATCTATTTTGACTTGGTTATTCATTTACAATACAAACATTTTACAAAATAAGGTTTTCTAATATAAATTAACGAAGTTGTACAAGTTGTTTCAACATACAAACGAGCCATGAATCTGATACTCACACAAAAACTATGTACTCTCCAGCATTTCTTTGCTGACTTTGTTTTTACATATGTTTCAGGTGATGTTGCTTAATGTTGATTGCGAATAGGATGCATGCTCACTTAGGACCGGACGAGGCCTTAGTGATTTAATAACGATGATAAACTATGTTTGAATTGCTTGTTTAACTTTAAGACAATGTTTAATATTCAATAAAACGAAACTCTTGTATCCATCGTTTGAAACAATAATTCTGTTACAACACTCCCCGACGTTTCCGCCACGATTTGTTGTTTTACGTGGTCGGGGTGTGACAACAGGTTTCAGATTTGGACACTTTCGTGCAAGATGTCCAATTTGATCACATTTAAAACATGTTCTTTTTGAAACATCTTTGACCTGTGGTTGTTGCCTTTTCTTTTTCGCGTAAAACTCTTCATTAGACTGTCGTCTAAATTTGAGTTCTTTCTCTTCCTCTGAACTTGTTCCATGAACAAAATTCATCTTTGCCTGAAAATTCGAAGTTTCATTTTTATTTCGACTTTGTTTCTTTTTATAACCCAACCCAGCCTTCATGTTTTTCTTCTTGTAACCAGGTTTGTTATAAAAAGTTTTGTGACCTTTTCCAGCAAACTTTGAAATTTCAGATTTTTCAATCTCAACCATCTTGAAAACTTTATCAACTTTTTCTGAAATCACATTCTGAATCGGGAATACAACATCTAAGAATAATTTGTCCGATCCAATCATGGTATAAACCAATCCTTTTGAATCATCATTCAAATTTTTCTCGGATTTTGAGTTTTTCAGATATCCATCATGAAAATTACCTTCATTTTCATCTTGTGATTCAGATTTACCTGTATCAACTGACTCTTCTTTCAGCACACTTTCAACGACCTTACCTACCACATCTGAATCACTAGAATCATCAGATTTGGAATAGGTTACGTCAATGTTATCTGGCAATTGATCTACCATGTTGAAAGCTTTTTCGACTTTTTCATCATCATAAAATGCAAACTTTTCCGGTGGAGGAACTTGATGAAACTCTGAGCCAATGCCTTTCTTGTTTTGCTCAGAATCTTTCCCATCCGGTTTTATGTTGAAAATACGTTCAAGCACATATGACGACGCATGATAACTTTTTAACTTGTTGTTATCCTGTTCTAAATCAGCAATCTGACACTTTAGCTTAGCAAGATCCTCAATGTAAGAATTTACAACATGTTGCTTTATTTCATACTGTCGCTTAAGCTCATTAGTTGTTTCAGAACAGTAATTCAATCTTGATTGAACAAATTTCATTTCACTTTTTCATAAGACTCTTTTGTAATATGATAAGCCAATTTTATTGAATCATATTCTTTTTTCATTTCTTGACAAACATTTTCCTTTTGAGAACATTCTTCCGTTATTTTCAAAACTTTTTCTTTCAAATTTTCATTTTCTTTTTCTAATTTTTTACATTTTTCTAAAAGTTTTTCATCATTTTCTTTCAAAACCTTTTCCTTTTCAAGCATTTCTTTATATTTAATTTTGAAAACTTCTTCTATTTTGGTGAATTCAAGATCTCTTGTTCTGAATTTTTCGTCTTTTTCAGTACAAGCACTGCACGTTTTCATGCATTTCTTGCACTGTTCAACAGTTTCATTTAAGACTTCAGAATCAAAATTTACCTCAGTGATTGACACCTCGGTGTTTGCTGCAACTTCTGTTTGATCAGCATCTGTCTTTTTCTCATCACCAGCACCATCATCACTCTTCACTTCTTCCAAACATTCTAGATTCTCCTCAGCTTCTTCAACATGATGTTCTTCAGTAACAGCTTCTTTTTCAACAACTTTTTCTTCTACCTTCTCTTCCTCAGCAATCTTCTCATTTTCAACAACTTTCACTTCTTCAACTTTAACTTCCTCAGCGACTTTCTTCAAATCGTTCACCATCTCATCAACACTCTTCTTCATTCTTTCTTCATCCCTCTTCCTCAAACTTGAAATCATAACATCTCTAAGGTGTTTTTCAAATCTTTTTACATATGTTTTGTCTTTCCCAATATTTGTATAGTACTCAACGGATCGAGGAATTTCCAAATGAACATCTTCAAAGATTATGTCTTTCTTGGGAACAACAGGTTCACCATTTCTGTTGACATAGCATTCTCGCTTCTTGTCCCATCTCTTGTTGACTACAGCACTCTCATACTCTTCTTGCATTTCATCCATTCTGTTCCAAGCAATGTTTCTTTCTCGGTATATTTTCTCTCTCAGAATCTCCTCTCTGGTTTTCTCTTTGATTTCAGCAACAAAAGCATATTGTTTGCCTTGTGATATTTTTCTACCATGAGCTGTAACTGTTTCATCAATATAATCTTCTTCATTTCTTTTCTCAATCTCAGCAGCCAATCCTGAATCAGATGGAATGTATTTGTCCCAACTGAATCCTTCTGCTACTTTTTCATCATCTTGATGGATAAGTAAAGCTTTCTTCTTGCTTTCAATCATTTTCGGCTCTTCTTTGCTTCGGTGGTAAATTGCCTTTCTATAATAATCATCATTAAAAGGATTTTCATTTCCATCAACTGCAGAGTTATGACATTCTCTCTTGAAATGACCTCTTTGCTTGCATTTGAAACAAGTCACTTTGGATTTATCAAATCCCAGCTTAGTTGATGGACCACCGATTGACTGCTTTCCAGTAATCTCCATATATCTCTGAGCCCTTCTGATGCAACTTGCTAAACACCAGCGAATATCAATGAGTTCCATTTCTTCCGGATCAATCGGGTCATAGTCTTCTTGGGTCAATTCAGAATTTCCAATTTTGCCAGCTACTAGACCTTCATATGATTCCAGAACAGATGCAAGAAAACTCATTTGTTGCTTGGCTTCAGTGATGCTCATAGACGGAGAATTCTTCAATTTGAGAGCAATGTTGCAGAGAACTTCTTCAGATTCTTCAGCACTTGCTTTTGATGAAGACGAATGATATCCCGGATTGTAGTTTGATGACCTTGTCTCAGGTTCTTTTGTCTTCACACCACTAAATGCTGTTTTTGGTGATTCACTAAATGCTGTTTTTGATGAGCTTGATGAAGGTATTACACCTTTATAATAAAGACCCACATTCTGTTGATATGAAGAACTGCTCATCTTGTTTTGCTTTTGTAGCTCAAGCTCATGACTTTCAATTTTTTCTATCAAGACATCAAGAGAAATTGTATCATATAAAGCATCATTTTTCAATATGAATACAAACGTTTGCCACTGATCAGCTCGTGGTAACGCTTCTATGATCTTATCAATTATTTCTTCTCGAGTTTTAACAATGCCAAAATGATCAAGTTCAATTTTTAGATGACCAAATCTCTCTATCATTTGTCTCACAGTCTCTCCTTTCAAACTATCGAACAAATCAAATTCCTTTTTTAATAATGAAATTTTGTTTTTCTTGATTTGTTTACCCCCTCAGCTTTAACCCGTAAAGCTTCCCAAATAGATTTCGATGATCCATCATGTTGTAGTAAAGCAAACAAATCATGTCTAATTGATGATTGAATTAAAGCAATCATCCTTTGTTCAGCTGCGAATTCAGATTTGTCTTCTTTGGGTAAGCTTTTGAGTGGGAGTTCTTCTCCTTTATCATTGACTGGCCTACTATAACCAAACTCCAAACAGAACCAGCTTTCATGCGTGTAGGCTTCTGCCCAGCCGATGAACCGTTCTTTCCACCAAGTGTAATCTTCAATACTTTCAAGAGTTGGTGGTTTTGAATTTGTTCCGTAGAAATTATCATGTTTGATATTTTCATTGATCGCTTTAGTTATAGCTTTTGGAGTAACAATTGAGGTTTCGGAAGTCTCGGATGTAAACGCATTGTAGAACGTGTTGTAAAATTCTTCAGCCATGATGCGAACTTCTCGAATATCAGCACCTTTTAATCACCTTGAATCAAACAAACAAACAAACAAACACTTATCAGTTTAAACACTATCAAACAACTTAATCAAACTGATACTTGGACTGGTGAATATTTTATGCGGACTGAGTTTGATGCAAACTGAGATTGATGCGAACTGAGATTTAAGTTGTCAAACCGTGCGAACTGCTATGACCCTGATCAAACTCAAACGACCTGATTCACAAAGACACGACCTGAACTGTTTCAGGCAATTTGACTGGACTGCTTTGAACCGTATGACTTTGATGCGATGAATCTTGACTTTCAATCCATGCAAACTGACATATCTCATGCACACACTAATCAATGCCTACAATTCACAAAACAACTTTGATTGGACCTAGATGATCACATGAGCTGATGATATAATGAGCCGACAATCTGACACTTAGAATCAATGAATTTTACTTTTGATATTTATGCACATGGGCCGAAAACAAATGCTTTTTAAAGTCAATCTAATTGGGCCGCTTATTAACACATTAATTTCTTTAATGGACCTGACAATCAATACATGCAACTGAACATTTCTTGATTAATGGGTCGACAACTTCAATGTTTTGATCAGATCAACATTTAAATGTCAGACAACTTTAAAGCATATCACAATTCTAATTGGACCTCAAATTTTAATATGGTCGACAACAGTTCAAACCATTCAATACACATTCACTTCTTCAATGAATTTTAATTGGACCTTCATTCTTATTATTTTAATACACATTCAATTCTTTTATTAAGTGGGATGATGGCACATTTATCAAATTAATATGTCACAAAGCTGATGCCACGAATTAATGTCTGATTATATAATCAAAGTATGGCCGACAATCTATTAAACTACTCTATTTATAATTGGACCGATGATCTGTCTCGTGACTTTTGTTGTAGTTATTAATGACACCTGTACTTGTTGACTGACATGTTCAAACGAAATTACAATTTCACACGGAATAGCAAATTCTAATTTCAAACGGAATAACAACTTTCAAGCGAAATAGCTCTGATTTGAAGCGAAATTAGGACTTTTCAAGCGGAATAAGGTGCTTTCAAACGGAATAAGGAGTTTTCAAGTGAAATAAGGTGAACTTTCAAGCGGAATCAAGCTGTTGACGCGAAATCGGAACTAAAAACTCAGATTTCTCCTAAACGGCTTTGAATTAGGATTTGAAACTTGGTAGGGTTTTAGATCAGGTGTTTTCGCACAACATATGAAAAACTCATGAATTTTGGACCGTAAAAACCCGTTCAATTTGACGATTTTCAGTGAAAAACGTGAAAAAAATGAAAAAAATGAAGAAATAGATGAAATTCGGATCTGAATCTGATGATTTTCTGTGTGTAATCGTGTGAAAGATCAGTGCAATCGAGCTCCTGCTCTGATACCACTTGTAGGACCGGTTTTGACTCCGAAACGATTGCAAAACGAACGTATGACGTGCGGAAACCGTACACGAACGTGACCTAACACACAGGATGTAAAATAAACGTGATTCTATTAGAAATTTGACAAAAACAAGCACCTTGAACCACTTTCTCTCTCTAGATTCTCTCTCTAGATCTAGAGCTCTCTAAACTTCAAATGTGCAAAAGTCCCTAAACTATGACATAACATCCTATTTATAGGCCTTGACTTTTAATGAGATTTCTCATTATTGCAATTATGCCACCTTGCCTTTTTGTCTAGCTATCACTAATATAACAACTCGTTTTCTTCTGTTTCTCGCTACGGCTCGGATTGACGAAGACGATAGACATAAATGCACTAACAGAATCTCTGGTTGCTCCAATAATCCAGAGGGATGTTGATGTTCTGCCTTAACCTTAAGACAAGTAAGGCATTTGGAAACATATAAGGCAATGTCTTTCTTCATACCCGGCCACCAATACTGGGTATGAAGATCCTTATACATTTTTTCTGCACCAGGATGAATAGAATAACGAGATTTATGAGCTTCATCCATAAGCAAGGTGCGAAGATCGTCTATAATTGGGACCCACAAATGGCCCATGAAATAGAATATCCCAAAGTCTTTCAGTTCAAGCTCAGGCTTAATGTGACACGGTAATTCTTTACCCATCAAACCTTGTGTAACACAAGTATGTTGAGCCTGAATTATGCGAGTTTGAATGTCAGATCGGACTTGAACACAGTGAAGCTTGACACATTCCTTACGACTCAATGCGTCAGCCACGACATTCGCCTTACCAGGATGGTAGCGAATTTCGCAATCGTAGTCATTTAGAAGTTCAACCCAACGTCGTTGCCTCATGTTTAGTTCTTTCTGATTGAAGATATGCGGGAGACTCTTGTGGTCAGTAAACACTACACACTTTGTACCATACAGGTAGTGTCTCCAGATTTTGAGAGCAAAAACTACTGCACCTAACTCAAGATCATGAGTAGTGTAGTTTTTCTCGTGTACCTTCACCTGTCTTGATGCATAAGCTATAACTTTGTTTCTTTGCATAAGAACGCAGCCAAGGCCTAAATTGGATGCATCACAGTATACGACAAAATCGTCATTGCCCTCAGGTAAAGATAGAATAGGTGCATCACAGAGTTTTTGTTTCAAGGCCTGGAAAGCTTCTTCCTATTTGGATCCCCACTCAAAAGGTTTATTCTTCTGAGTTAAAGCAGTGAGAGGAACCGCAATCTTGGAGAAGTTTTCAATGAAACGGCGGTAATAACCCGCGAGACCAAGAAATGAATGAACCTCGGTAGGAGTAGTAGGAGTATCCCAATCCTTAATCGCACTGATTTTGGCGGGATCTACATGTATACCTTGTTCGTTGACGATGTGCCCTAGAAATCGAACTTCCTTAAGCCAGAATTTGCACTTGGAGAATTTGGCGAAAAGCTGTTCTTTCTTTAGAAGCTCCACTGTAAGACGGAGATGTTGCTCATGATCAGCTCGAGTCTTAGAATAGATCAAAATATCATCAATGAAAACGATGATGAACTTGTCCAAATAAGGCTTACAAACCCTATTCATCAAGTCCATGAAAACAACAGGAGCATTTGTTAGACCAAACGGCATAACAGTAAACTCATAATGACCATATCGAGTACGAAAAGCTGTCTTGGGAATATCTTCTTCAAGCAATCGAAGTTGATGATACCCAGAACGTAGATCAATCTTTGAAAAGCACGTAGCACCCTGTAGCTGATCAAAGAGATCATCAATGCGAGGTAGGGGATATCGATTCTTGATGGTAAGCTTGTTAAGCTCACGGTAATCGATACACATCCTAAAAGATCCATCTTTCTTTTTCACAAATAGGACAGGAGCACCCCAAGGTGAAAAGCTCGGACGGATGAATCCTTTGTCAGATAGCTCCTGAAGCTGCTTAGACAACTCTTGCATCTCAGACGGTGCAAGGCGATACAGTGATTTAGCAATAGGATTTGCACCAGGTACAAGATCGATGTGGAACTCAACTTGGCGTACAGGGGGTAAACCAGGTAATTCTTCAGGAAATACCTCAGGATAATCCCGAACAACAGGGATATCTTGGATAGTCTTACCCTTGCCTTTCTCCTCTACAACATGTGCTAAGAAAGCAACATATTTCTTTCATAGGTATTTGTGGGCTTGGGTACAAGACACGAGTTTAAGACCACTGACGGGTTTCTCCCCACGAACTTCTAAGATCTCACCAGTCGAAAGAGGAATACGAATAATCTTCTCAAAACAGACCACTTCCGCATGGTACTTGGCTAACCAATCCATTCCAACTATATCATCGAAGCTCCCAAGTTGCATCAGTGTGAGGTCAATAGGGAAAAGATGGTTATTAAGGTTCAACTGGCAATTTCGAAGGACGGAGTCAAGTACAACAGGTTCACCACTAGCTACTTCTACTGTCAAGGGCTTTCCTAGTTTTGTTCTAGTCATCGCAAGCAAGGGCTCAAATGCTAAGGACACAAAACTCTTATCGACACCCGAATCAAATAGAATAGAAGCAGTATGGTTGTTAACAAGGAACGTACCGTTCACAACTTCGTTATCCGCACGCGCCTCATTTGCATTAAGGTTAAAATCTCTACCACGAGCCGGTGCCTGATTTGCGTTTACCAACCTAGGGCAGTTGTTCCTATAGTGGGTCAGATCCCCACAGTTAAAACATGAACCAGGCGGATAGTGAGGTCGTGCAGGATTATGGGCAGGGTTTTGTATAGCTTGGTTTTGAACTGCCTGATTTTGATTAGGAGTAAAACGGCAAGTATTCGCAAGATGACCAGACTTGCCACAATTCGTGCAGATGCGACATTGCAACTGTGGCTGGTGGTGACTATTACATCTGTTACACAGAGGTGCGTTACCAGCATACTGCCTCTTGGCAGTAGGTTGTGCAGCCTGAATAGGAGCAGCCTGGTTAGTCTGAGTAGTAACAGCGAAATTCTTGGAAGCCTTACGCTTCCTCAATTTCTTTGAAGACTCAGCAGCCTTCTTGCCCTTTTTCTCCTGGGTCCTAACAGACTGATTCTGCTTCTTATCACCTTTTTGTGGAGTTTACCCTTTTTGACCTGCGATTCAGTAAGGGTTGCAGCTAGCTCAATGGCCTGACGGACGGTAGTAGGGTTGCTGCCAGTGACAATATCCTGAACAGGATCTGGCAAACCGTCTATGTATTTTTCAATAGCCTTATCCAAAGGCGTGACCATAGTTGGACAGAGCAAGCTTAACTCCTCGTATCTGTCTGTATAAGCCCGGTGTTCACCACTGTCTTGTTTCAGGTCATAGAACTCATTTTCAAGTGCCCTCTGCTCGTGACGAGGACAAAACTCCCTCATCATGAGAGCTCTAAGTTCCTCCCAAGTCTGACCCAAAGCAACATCAGCACCTCGGTCTCTCATTACCCCATTCCACCAGGTAAGAGCCCTCTTTTGAAATACACTCGAAGCAAACTCGACCTTACGATTGTTCGGACACTGAACATGGCGAAAGGTGCTCTCAAGACTCTCAAACCACTGTAGGAGCCCAGTTGCTCCTTCAGAACCACTAAACTTGAGTGGTTTAGCCGAGTTAAAACTTTTGAAGTTGCATGGAGCAGGTGCATTATTGTTATTGTTATTGTTGGCTTGGTTTATTTGAGTTATGAGATTCGGTAGCATAGCAGCCATGTGCTGTGCTATAATAGCTGCCAGTTCGGCATCAGGTTGCTGAACGTTACGTCGAGGAGGCATTCTAAAAGAGGAAACATGAGAGAAAACGAGTGAGATGGTGTGATAAAAAATGAGATATCATAAATATCAACAAAAAGAAAGGATGGTGGTCATTTGTTTGTTACCACAAAGCAAACAAACAACACACGGTGACAAATCAAAGTAAATAGGTCATAATAATGTATCACTGAAGACATGCTCGCCTATAAGTGAACACTCACCCCAAGAGTTCCCAAGTAAGAGTGACTGGTCCGATACTGTGGATTTGTACGAACACTCTAGCCTTAGACAGAAAACTCAGGGTACAGGCATTCACTCTTCCAGTTTACACGTGTTCACATTATTTAGACCCAAACTTTGACGAGATTTTGAAAATTTGGAAGGCATTAAGCCAAAAATGAATCAAACTGGAAGGGTTCAAAACCTTATAATCAATCATCCAAGAATAGATGATTAATTTTTGAAGCGGATTTGAAATTTGTGTTTTCGTTGTGGTTATCACCTAAGGATAGGTGACGGTATTACTTTAAGATCTAAACACAAGTAAACTTGTGTTAGGGTCCTAGAAAGTTATAGTCTAGGTCAAAACATTTCTAATAACCTAATTCCCTATAACCATTGGCTCTGATACCAACTCTTCTGTCACACCCCGACCGCGTAAAATAACAAACCGCGGCGGAAACGTCGGGGAGTGATGCGACAGAATTATTGTTTCAACAACCATAGTAATTAAAGTTATGTATTATTGAAATTAAAGTTTACATTGTCTTTGAGTTCAAACCAAACATAACATAATTAACAGTCTTTTAAGTCACTAAGGCCCGAGTCCGCCTAAGTGAAGTACAAACATCATCATGCATTAGCACCTGAAACACATGTAAAAATAGGTACGTAAGCATAAAAATGCATGTGAGATACATAGGTTTTGTTTGTGCAGGGTTCATGACTTGTAGTTTAAAAGAAGTGTTTAACAAAAATGTAGTCATGAACCTTGTAAAATGTTTTCCTTTATGAAATCATATGAAAATTGATATGAAAATCAAATGATAATGAAAGGACAATGCATGGTTAAATGAATAACCAAGTAAAAGTGAATTTGTATAGAATATGTAAATTGTAAAACAGTGTCATGTTCTTGTATAAAATGTTTCATGCCTTGCGCAAGTGGTTTAGATAACGCAACAATGTATAATACAATAAAAGCACTTATATATAGGAAGTACCAGCGGCGTATCCACCATGCTTTTATCATATAACACATAGCCCCGTTACATAAGTCACTTATCAATAAACAACCAAAATGTCTTGTTTAATGTCAAAAATGTTTATGTATAAACCATGTTCAAGGTCTTGTGTAACATGTATCATGTATAACCAAATGAAATGCATAGCAAGTAGCAAGTACCTACTTAAACTATGTGATGATGTCAATGTGAAACAAATGTCATGTATGGTGAATAACTAGAAATCACTCAACCCCATAGGAGAAATGTACAAAACAAGGTTTTTGAATAAACCTAAGTTTAAATCAAATGTTATGTTTTGCATAAAACAATGCTTTATGATTACAAACATTTATGCAGTAATGTTAATCACATACATTCAAGCCTTGCGACTGTGGCGACAAACCCTTAAACAAATTAAAGATTTATCTAAGTTATGTATATTGGATTCTGTCATTCCCAACTTCCAAACAAACCTAGGAAGTGGGAAACGGGAGTTGTCAAGTCCTATGGTACCATTACATACTACTGAGTGGCGTGATCAATGTTAATGAATGTATTATTGTCCCGATTAAATACACCAATTGTCATAACCAATGCAAGCATGCTATAAAAACCATGTACTAGGTATGCTAAGTAAACATGCCTAATAGAAATGTTAATGTAAAACAATGTGCTAGCATGCTCAGTAATCATACATAGCGGAAATGTCATGTAAAACAATGTGTACATATGCTAAGTAAACATATGCAACAAATGTGAAATAAATCAATGTGCTAGCATGCTTAACATACATAGCAAAACATAATTGAAAGCATGTACTAGATATGTACTAGGTGAAACTAGCATGTTTATGTCATAAAAGCAATGAAATGTACGAAAGTAACACGTATGTACATGTGTATCACCCCAAAGTATTTGAAAACGGTAAAAGAGGGGAACTATGTACTCACTTGGGATTGCCTAATAGTCTTGAGAATAAGACCAAATAAGGCTTCAAGGATCACGAATTAACCGGCACCTAGTATAGGTAACTATGTTAATAATCGGATCCTAAATCGGGAGATATGATAGAATGTGGTTCTATAAATCAAATGAGTATTTAAACTCATATGGTATGATTTAATAGACCCTACATTCTGATTTGAAAGTCTACCTATGTGATTTTGAGCTGTTTCGACCCATTATGGTAGTATAAGCTACTATAAGGCGTCGTTAGCGTAAAACTATGTTCGGATGGTTAACTATGTGCTATGCCAAGTCTTTTGACCCGTTTCGACCCATTCCAGGCACTTTTGACACCCGTTAAGCCATTTTCAAGGCTCTACAAGGTCAATAAAGTTTAGAGGACTCAAAATGTGCTCGGAAAACTCTCGGATGTTGGCCCGTTTGGTCATACGGTCGCGTTATTCGTTAAATTACGGCGAAACTCAAACAGACGCGAAAACGAACCAAATTAAGCGACGAATGGTATTTTTGCATGCCGATCACTAAAATAAAAATATTTTAGTGTGTACAAAAATTTTGGATGTTCAGATGCGGTCAGAACGTAAGATATGCACGAAAATGCAAACTTACGCCGTTTTTGACACTTTTA
This sequence comes from Helianthus tuberosus, assembly GCA_030545235.1. NCBI lineage: Eukaryota > Viridiplantae > Streptophyta > Magnoliopsida > Asterales > Asteraceae > Helianthus > Helianthus tuberosus. The sequence continues at coordinate 114,289,681 of CM060452.1, read as the reverse complement.
GCCCCTGTAAGATCATATAAGCATGTTTTCGCACACCGAACCTATCAAAGCTTATTTCTAAGCCATGTTTAGGTTATATATGGTATGTTTAGCTTATGATCAAGTTCCGGACTGTACGTTTCCTTACGAAACGGTAGACTTTTGCAGTTTGACGCAAATAGTCCCTGCGAGCGAATAAACTTGTTTTTGCCATACCAAACCTTTCAAATCTTATTTCTAAGTTATGTAAAGGTTATTTAAGGTATGTTAAGCTTATGTTGCTGTTCCGGAGTGTTTGTCACGTTAAACTGATCGCGTTTACGCATCAGTTTGCGTATAACTTCCCAGAAAGCGATATAGAGTTCAAAATCAACCAAAAATCAAAACGCACAAAATGTTAAACATAAATAACAAACATTGGGGTCAAAATACATTGTTTTATTAATATTTAATTGTTCAGAGTCTATACAATGATTACACAAGCACAGATGTTACATATATTGCCATTGGGCCCTAGCCCAAGTATTAAGGAATTTGGGCCTAGCCCATTACTAGCTTTGATAGGCCCAATTCTAACTTTAGGAGTCCATTAACATAATCTTGCAATTTTTACCAAAATGTTACCAAGGAGTAAACTTTAAATAAGTTCATTTTTCCTATGAAAAATACTTGGTAATTTTTATAGTTTTCGACTTTCCGGATTATTGTTATCGGTCACTTATATATGTGCTCGTTTTAACGTCTAAAATATGTTATTTTAGACTCGACTTTGTTGTAACTTGTTCACGATGTCGATACGCCCAATTTGTCGTCATCAAGTGTTATGTATTTTCGTTTCGGCCATTTTATTTTATTGTCCTATTTACTAACATTTCTTGGACCATGTAGGAACATGTATGAGTATTTATTTTGATCACCCTATAGGTATCTAATACATACACATATATAGCACATATACATATACTTGATATGTCTCCAAAATATATAATTTTTCTTACCAAAAATTATACTTATACATTGTTATATTTTTACCCATTTATTTTTGTAAAAATATAAGTTTAAGTTCATAAGAACTTCTTGAATATTTAAAACTTAAATATTCCCATCAAAGTTTCCATAATGACGTTAAAGACCACTAATCGCGTTTAACCTTGTTAATCACCCTTTAATCCCCTCTTTAATCGCGATTAGATTTTTAGAAAAATTCGCCATAGTTTCCCCTAAAACTATGACGTTTCCCACGTTACAAAATGTAACAACTGTGCTTGTAATCACTATGAACAGTTCTGTTATCAATAAAACAATGTTATTTGATCCCAATGTTTGTTTTGTTATGTTATACATTTTTCATGTTTTGACTTTTATGTAATTTCAAACTCTATATCACTTTCTGGAGAGTTATACGCAAACTAGTGCGTAAACGTACTCAGTTTAATGCGAGAAATACTCTGGAACATCAACATATACTCAACATACCTTAAATAACCTTTACATAACTTAGAAATAAGTTTTGAAGGCTTTTGTGACAACCCTCAAATTTACATGTATTCCGTACAATTTATTTTTAATAATAAAAGTGTTTGACGACTGTGTGGAATTACTTAACTGCTTTCTGATATCTGTGATATGCTTACATGTGCTTATCAACATACTAGTAGTATGCAGAAAGGTCACTAAATAGTCCGTTATAATTTCCTAGGTGTCAGAAATTAAAAGTGTTACGAAAATATACATAAAAGACACTTTAAATGCTTATTAAGCAGTTTAACGAAACAGTATCGAACCGAACAACCGGACTTAACCCGGAACATAAAAATATTGCCAATGATATTATTTATACCTTTCTGAGCTAGTTAGGGTCCTCGAATACCCTAACACCCGTTATATTAAATAACACACTAGTAAATTATTTTTTTATTTCCTAACTAAGCACTAATTTTTTTTGTTGAAATCCAACCAAATGAACCACCCCTTGAACGATCGGTTTCCCCATAGGGGACACCACCCACCCATTTTGATTATCTTAATTCAACTTGTCTCATATCTAGTGTACATAATATTTGTTGGGCAATACACTAAGAGTGGGTTATAGATATAACCACTAGAACCATACTTGCTTTCACAAACCACCACTCAAAATTGATCACTCCCTTCCACTCCTCTTGAACTTACAGCCGAGAACCAAGACCCACCCACCATCTTTTTTTTATTTCCATCTTGCAATTTAATATACAACCAAGGGTGAAGGATCACATACAAGGAGACCCGGTGCTTACGGATTGCCAAGGACCTCACCACAACGCTATTAACCACCCATTTTTCCGTCTAGTTTCTCCCCTAGCCTCGAGCTAGTAGTAAGTGACTCTAAACGCCTTCTTGATCTTGTCTAGAGTGGTTAATAAGAGATTTGTCGGTTAAAAATTATGAACATATAAGATCAAAGTCTAAAAGTCTACTAAAGTGATGAACAAGGTGGTTAATGGATGAATATGTGTGTAAATCATGTAGATCTTGTGTGGTTATGATGATTGGGTGATTATCTGATGCTTTACTGAATGATATTAGTATATGATGTTGTTGTGGTCACTGAACTCGTTAACGGAATCGATCGAACATGATTTAGATGGTTAAACACTTGAAATCAGAATCTGTTCAACTTTTACAGCCCACTTCGGTTGGCTGTAAACAGGTCTTAACCTCAACGAAAAATCGATATTTTGAATCTAAAATATGTTATTATGAAATACGGTTCTAATGGCACCGGAATCGTAATTTTTGGACTCCGTTTACTATTTTTAAAGTGTTAATTTGTAACAGCTACTTAAGCTGAATTTTGACAGCAATAAATGGGTGTCGTACTTTCAGTCATAACCTGAGTTTTGTGATGAATCGGACCATGAAAATTCTACTGTAGATGATAACTGAAGTATTTGTAATTACCCCACTGGAATTTCGCAAATCGGACTTACGACGAATTTTTAATAAATTGTTTCGTGGACTGTGGTCAGAAATACATAAATCTGAGTTCAGTCCCGAATATAAATTTTTATAAAATATTGGTGATGAACCGGACCCCGATATTTTTACACAATAAAATATGGAACGTTTAAGACATTCTGTAAAAATTTGGGAATTTTTGGAACATGTTAACTATTTTATTAAAATCCCCGAAAACAGCCCAGTTTCGAGTATAAAAGCTGAAACGACATAAGTAGCGATTTGCGTGTCTAAATGCCGAGTATGCTATCTGTGAATGATCTAACATGTTATATGTGTTATATGCATTATTGTATGTTTGCTTATGAGTGGGGAATGGATGGGAAGTATATATGGGCGTAAATCGTTAAAGTGTGTGCCTGTTATGTGGTAGAAGTAATGTGCAAATAAACCGTACGTAGGATACGTGTTATGCATGAGAAACTGATTGTTATCCGTACCTTATTAGGACGCGATTGACCGACCTTGACTGTTAACTATATTGAGAATCTAACCGAGCAAACCGAGGTGAGTTCACACACTTTCTAAGGCATGGGATTCCCGGTGGTTTGGGAATGGGTTAAAGAATTTAAAACTAAATCTACATATCCTCCTTGGGTAGGATATGTACGGCCATCCTCCATAGAATGGATGCCATTATTAATCCTACGAATTCTCCTGGTGCAGAATACGTACGTTCGTCCTCCTGGTGCAGGACAACAACCTTAAAACTAGCTAGACAAAACTCTATCATGAAGTCCCTCAATTTATATCGACTTAATCGCCGAGGCCAATGGCGAGCGGGTCATTAGTTAATAGCGCTATTAGGTTTAACAAACCTCACACCGTGCCAGTCGGACGGGCGTGTACTAATGGACTATGGCAGATTGTCAGTGATGATAGACACTGATATAGGGCACAACTTATTTGCGTAGCAGTCGATATCATTCCGTCTAGTAGTTCAAACGGGGAAAACCCCCACTGATCATGGTTATGGATTGGGTAAAGAAAAAAAAAAGGAATTGGTTAAACATACTTTCAACTACGGGGTAACCCCCACGGCAAATAAGCCAACGAAAGTCAAACCACGTTTTCAGAAACACTTAAAACTAAACAACCAAACGTGAACTCACTCAACTTTGTTGTTGACTAGTTGTTACATGCCTTACAGGTCGCTAAATGCTTGGAGCTTGCACGGGGAAGGAGTCGTTGTGGTGTACGGACTGTTATGTTCCGTGCTTAATATTTAAATCCTTATGAACTTACTAAACTTGCGTTTTGAAACTTTAACTTATGAACTATGGACTTATGCTTTTGAACTCACGTTTATGCTTCCGCTGTTTAAACTAAACAAGGTTAACTAGCTTTGGTCACCAATCGTATTATGTTTGGTTTTATTTACTTAATTGAGTTGTTCAATATGATTGGTGGCTCGATCCTGGTCATGTCACGCCTCCAAGCGGTGATACTCCGCATGGTGGATTTTGGGGGTGTGACAGATTGGTATCAGAGCCATTGGTTATAGTGAACTTGGTTTTTAAAAAGGGAAAAGTTTTTGATAAAAACCAGACTATAACCAGTACAGTGCTCAACGATCCACAACGACACTTCGCTCCACGTGCAAGACTCGACACCATAAGTGGTATGATTTATGTTATATTGTCGGTTAGATAGTTCTCACTGTGCATTAGATAATGTAGTAATTGCTATTTGAACCTTGTGTGCTTACGCTCTACTATCGTCCCACACTTACGCACTTTCGCGACACTTTCCTCACTTACGTTGCTTCATTATGAAGATCATGAGCGGACGCGGAGGACATATCAACCTCACTCAAGCCCAGTTGACGGCTTTGATCAACGAACGAGTCGCTGAGGCACTCGCAGCTAATCCTGCAGGAGGTATAACCTGCTATATCAACTCACCCTAGGACGTTTAGAACCTACATTCACAAACCAGCCCTCGTGCTTAACCTTGTCTTTTATTCTCGCGCAACAGGCCAACATGCTCAACCTCCTGTGTGCACGTTTAAGACGTTCATGGACTGTCGACCTACCACTTTCAGTGGCACCGAAGGAGCAGTGGGCCTTCTTCACTGGTTTGAAAAGCTTGAGACAGTTTTCGAGATGTGCGAATGCCCCGAAGACCGTAGGGTGAAATATGCTACCGGAACACTTGAAGGAGCTGCGTTAACCTGGTGGAAGGCACAGGTTCAACTACTAGGGCTGGCAGTTGCTAATGCCACGCCCTGGAATGGTTTCAAAGAGCTGATCAAAGAGGAGTACTGTAGTCGGGATGACATCCACAAGCTAGAAGTGGAATTTTACAATCTGAAGATGACAGGATCTGAGATCGAGGCGTATACCAAGAGGTCGAACGAACTGGCCATCCTGTGCCCAACTATGGTGGACCCTCCCATCAAATGTATTGAGCTTTACCTCAAGGGCCTTGCACCAGCGATTCAAAGTCACGTAACTTCAGCCAACCTGGGTACCATTCAGCAAATTATCAAGTTGGCTCATCGTCTCACCGACCAGGCGGTGGAACAAAACAGGCTACCCAAACGTATCAGTGCCACAGCTACTTCTGATGCACCTACCGACAACAAGCGAAAATGGGATGGGAACTCTGGAAGGGGGTCTACTTCAGTTCAGTCTCAACAGCGAAAGAATGATGACTACCAGAGTCCCGGTCAGCAATCTTCTGGTAATCAAGGACAGGGTGGATACCGAGGAAACCACCCCAAGTGCAACCGGTGCAACAAGCATCACAGCGGGCAGTGCAACAAAGGTCGATGTCAGAGATGTCACAGGCTGGGCCATGAAGCCAAAGATTGCAGGAGCCCACGTCCTGCGAATCAGAATCGCCAACAACAACAACAAGCCCCACAGAACCACCAGCAACAGCATCAGCAGGGAAATAAAGGATGCTTTCAGTGTGGCGCTGAAGGCCACTTTAAGAGGAACTGCCCCCAGCTAAACCAAAACCAGAACAATAACCAAGGAAATGGGAACCACAATGGGAACAACAATGGAGGCGGAAATGGGGGAGACAACAATGGCAACGGGGCAAGGGGTCGTGTGTTCGTGATTGGTCAGGGAGAAGCAAGGAACGATCCCAACGTTGTGATGGGTAAGTTTCTTCTTGACGACTTCTTCGTTACTGTTTTATTCGATTCGGGTGCCGATACTAGTTATGTGTCCGTAAAAGTTAGCCAAATTCTTAAGCGCACCCCAACACTCCTGAACACCAAACACACGGTAGAACTAGCTAACGGTAAAAGTCTTGAAGCCACACACATAGTTAAAGGTTGTAACCTCGTCTTAGCTGGTCAGACTTTCCCTATCGATCTTGTTCCTATCACACTTGGTAGTTTCGACGTCGTTATTGGGATGGATTGGTTATCTCATCATCAAGCGGAGATTGTTTGCAAGGAGAAAATCATCCGCATTCCTCGTTCTGATAAAGAACCCCTCGTGATTCGTGGCGACAAGAGTGGTGCTGTCGAAGGCATCATCTCTTTCCTTAAGGCCCAGAAGTGTTTGCGAAAGGGCCACACTGCCATTTTAGCACTCGTTACTGACACATCCACGGAAGAGAAGAGAATTGAAGACATCCCTATTGTGCGCGATTTTCCTGAGGTATTTCCCGAGGAATTACCTGGTCTTCCTCCTCATCGCCAAGTTGAGTTTCAAATCGAGCTAGCTCCTGGAGCAGCGCCAGTAGCTCGAGCACCATATCGTCTAGCCCTATCAGAACTCGAAGAACTGTCCACACAACTACAAGAACTCTTGGAAAAGGGTTTTATACGTCCTAGCTCTTCGCCCTGGGGAGCTCCAGTACTATTCGTGAAGAAGAAAGATGGTACCTTCAGGATGTGTATTGACTATCGCGAGCTCAACAAGGTGACTGTGAGGAATCGTTATCCTCTTCCACGTATTGACGATTTATTCGACCAGTTGCAAGGGTCGAGCTATTACTCCAAGATTGATTTGAGATCGGGATACCATCAGCTGAGAGTCCGAGATGAGGACGTCTCCAAAACAGCATTCAGAACTCGTTACGGCCATTACGAGTTTCTGGTTATGCCATTCGGGCTGACGAATGCACCAGCGGTCTTTATGGATCTCATGAACCGAGTGTGCAAGCCTTACCTGGATAAGTTCGTTATTGTGTTCATCGACGATATCCTGATCTATTCCAAGAGTCAGGAGGAACACGAGCAGCATCTACGACTTATGCTGGAACTTCTTCGAAAAGAACAGTTGTATGCCAAGTTTTCGAAATGTGATTTCTGGCTTCGCGAAGTCCACTTTCTAGGCCACGTGGTAAACAAGGATGGAATTCATGTGGATCCATCTAAGGTTGAATCGATCAAGAACTGGCCCGCACCCCGCACACCAACAGAAATCCGCCAATTCTTGGGTTTGGCCGGATATTACAGAAGGTTTATAAAAGATTTCTCCAAGATTGCGCAACCTCTCACTTCACTGACTCAGAAGGGCGTCATCTATCGTTGGGGTGATGCACAGGAGTCCGCGTTTCAACATCTAAAGGATAGACTTTGTAGCGCGCCTATCCTCTCATTGCCAGAAGGCACCGATGATTTCGTGGTTTATTGCGACGCTTCCATCCAAGGACTTGGTTGCGTATTGATGCAACGTGACAAGGTCATTGCCTACGCATCGCGCCAACTTAAAGTTCACGAAAGAAACTACACTACTCACGATCTGGAGCTGGGAGCTGTTGTATTCGCACTTAAGATATGGAGACATTACCTGTACGGTACAAAGTGCACCATTTACACCGACCACAGGAGTCTCGAGCATATCTTCAAGCAAAAAGAGTTAAACATGCGACAACGCCGATGGGTCGAACTCTTGAATGATTACGAATGCGCCATCAAGTATCATCCGGGCAAAGCCAATGTTGTGGCTGACGCCCTCAGTCGAAAGGATACTTTACCTAAGCGTGTACGAGCATTACAGCTTACCATCCAGTCTAACCTTCCGGCTCAGATTCGAGATGCCCAGGTCGAAGCATTGAAAGCAGAGAACATCAGGGCTGAGTCCCTACGAGGATCGAGGCAGCGGCTAGAACAAAAGGGAGACGATGCCTACTATGTTAACGAACGCATCTGGGTTCCATTATATGGCAACTTACGCGAGCTTGTGATGGATGAAGCACATAAGTCTCGTTATTCTGTACACCCTGGTTCAGACAAGATGTACCACGACCTCAAGACTACGTATTGGTGGCCTGGCATGAAAGCCCACATAGCAACCTACGTTAGTAAGTGCTTGACTTGTGCGAGAGTCAAGTCTGAATATCAGAAACCATCAGGCCTACTTCAACAACCGGAGATCCCGAAATGGAAATGGGAGCAAATCTCCATGGATTTTGTTACTGGCCTGCCCAGATCTCAACGCGGAAACGATACCATTTGGGTGATCGTAGATCGACTAACCAAGTCTGCACATTTTCTGGCTATCAAAGAAACGGACAAGTTCTCTACTCTTGCAGACATTTACCTAAAGGAAGTGGTATCAAGGCACGGAGTGCCAATCTCTATTATATCTGATCGTGACGCACGTTTTACTTCTGAACTGTGGCAAGCAATGCACAAGTCCTTTGGCTCACGTTTAGATATGAGCACCGCTTATCACCCGCAGACGGATGGGCAATCTGAACGCACCATCCAAACCCTTGAAGACATGCTTAGGGCATGTGTAATCGATTTTGGTAACGGCTGGGAAAAGCATCTCCCGCTAGTGGAGTTCTCATATAACAACAGCTACCACACCAGCATCCAAGCCGCTCCGTTTGAGGCATTGTACGGACGCAAATGCCGATCGCCTCTCTGTTGGGCAGAAGTTGGTGACAGCCAAATCACTGGCCCAGAACATGTGGTAGATACCACCGAGAAAATTGCTCAGATACGACAGCGAATGGCGGCAGCTCGTGACCGTCAGAAACGCTATGCTGATGAGGGAAGAAAACCACTCGAGCTCCAGGTTGGGGATCGAGCGCTACTCAAAGTCTCACCTTGGAAAGGTGTAGTCCGCTTCGGCAAACGAGGCAAACTCAATCCGCGTTATGTCGGACCATTCGAAGTCATTGAGAAAATTGGCAAAGTCGCCTACAGGTTGGATCTACCTGAAAAACTCAGCGGAGTTCACAACGTATTCCACGTGTCAAATCTGAAGAAGCGTCTGTCAGACGAGACCCTCATAGTTCCTCTCAAGGAACTCACAATCGACGACCAGCTGCGATTCGTCGAGGAACCAGTAGAGATTACTGATCGAGATGTTAAGATTCTCAAGCACACAAGAATACCTCTCGTTCGAGTTCGTTGGAATGCTCGTCGTGGCCCAGAGTATACCTGGGAACGAGAAGACCAAATGAAACTCAAGTATCCCCAACTGTTTAAGAAAAACGCAACCACTACTGAGGCTGAAGCTACTGCAGAATTTCGGGACGAAATTCCAAATCAACGGGGGGATGATGTGACACCCCAGGAAAATCAGGAAAACAACGCAACTTAACTAGCTTCCTCAGTAACCACGCGCTAAATTTCAGGACGAAATTCTCTTAACAGGGGGAGAATGTGACAACCCTCAAATTTACATGTATTCCGTACAATTTATTTTTAATAATAAAAGTGTTTGACGACTGTGTGGAATTACTTAACTGCTTTCTGATATCTGTGATATGCTTACATGTGCTTATCAACATACTAGTAGTATGCAGAAAGGTCACTAAATAGTCCGTTATAATTTCCTAGGTGTCAGAAATTAAAAGTGTTACGAAAATATACATAAAAGACACTTTAAATGCTTATTAAGCAGTTTAACGAAACAGTATCGAACCGAACAACCGGACTTAACCCGGAACATAAAAATATTGCCAATGATATTATTTATACCTTTCTGAGCTAGTTAGGGTCCTCGAATACCCTAACACCCGTTATATTAAATAACACACTAGTAAATTATTTTTTTATTTCCTAACTAAGCACTAATTTTTTTTGTTGAAATCCAACCAAATGAACCACCCCTTGAACGATCGGTTTCCCCATAGGGGACACCACCCACCCATTTTGATTATCTTAATTCAACTTGTCTCATATCTAGTGTACATAATATTTGTTGGGCAATACACTAAGAGTGGGTTATAGATATAACCACTAGAACCATACTTGCTTTCACAAACCACCACTCAAAATTGATCACTCCCTTCCACTCCTCTTGAACTTACAGCCGAGAACCAAGACCCACCCACCATCTTTTTTTTATTTCCATCTTGCAATTTAATATACAACCAAGGGTGAAGGATCACATACAAGGAGACCCGGTGCTTACGGATTGCCAAGGACCTCACCACGACGCTATTAACCACCCATTTTTCCGTCTAGTTTCTCCCCTAGCCTCGAGCTAGTAGTAAGTGACTCTAAACGCCTTCTTGATCTTGTCTAGAGTGGTTAATAAGAGATTTGTCGGTTAAAAATTATGAACATATAAGATCAAAGTCTAAAAGTCTACTAAAGTGATGAACAAGGTGGTTAATGGATGAATATGTGTGTAAATCATGTAGATCTTGTGTGGTTATGATGATTGGGTGATTATCTGATGCTTTACTGAATGATATTAGTATATGATGTTGTTGTGGTCACTGAACTCGTTAACGGAATCGATCGAACATGATTTAGATGGTTAAACACTTGAAATCAGAATCTGTTCAACTTTTACAGCCCACTTCGGTTGGCTGTAAACAGGTCTTAACCTCAACGAAAAATCGATATTTTGAATCTAAAATATGTTATTATGAAATACGGTTCTAATGGCACCGGAATCGTAATTTTTGGACTCCGTTTACTATTTTTAAAGTGTTAATTTGTAACAGCTACTTAAGCTGAATTTTGACAGCAATAAATGGGTGTCGTACTTTCAGTCATAACCTGAGTTTTGTGATGAATCGGACCATGAAAATTCTACTGTAGATGATAACTGAAGTATTTGTAATTACCCCACTGGAATTTCGCAAATCGGACTTACGACGAATTTTTAATAAATTGTTTCGTGGACTGTGGTCAGAAATACATAAATCTGAGTTCAGTCCCGAATATAAATTTTTATAAAATATTGGTGATGAACCGGACCCCGATATTTTTACACAATAAAATATGGAACGTTTAAGACATTCTGTAAAAATTTGGGAATTTTTGGAACATGTTAACTATTTTATTAAAATCCCCGAAAACAGCCCAGTTTCGAGTATAAAAGCTGAAACGACATAAGTAGCGATTTGCGTGTCTAAATGCCGAGTATGCTATCTGTGAATGATCTAACATGTTATATGTGTTATATGCATTATTGTATGTTTGCTTATGAGTGGGGAATGGATGGGAAGTATATATGGGCGTAAATCGTTAAAGTGTGTGCCTGTTATGTGGTAGAAGTAATGTGCAAATAAACCGTACGTAGGATACGTGTTATGCATGAGAAACTGATTGTTATCCGTACCTTATTAGGACGCGATTGACCGACCTTGACTGTTAACTATATTGAGAATCTAACCGAGCAAACCGAGGTGAGTTCACACACTTTCTAAGGCATGGGATTCCCGGTGGTTTGGGAATGGGTTAAAGAATTTAAAACTAAATCTACATATCCTCCTTGGGTAGGATATGTACGGCCATCCTCCATAGAATGGATGCCATTATTAATCCTACGAATTCTCCTGGTGCAGAATACGTACGTTCGTCCTCCTGGTGCAGGACAACAACCTTAAAACTAGCTAGACAAAACTCTATCATGAAGTCCCTCAATTTATATCGACTTAATCGCCGAGGCCAATGGCGAGCAGGTCATTAGTTAATAGCGCTATTAGGTTTAACAAACCTCACACCGTGCCAGTCGGACGGGCGTGTACTAATGGACTATGGCAGATTGTCAGTGATGATAGACACTGATATAGGGCACAACTTATTTGCGTAGCAGTCGATATCATTCCGTCTAGTAGTTCAAACGGGGAAAACCCCCACTGATCATGGTTATGGATTGGGTAAAGAAAAAAAAAAGGAATTGGTTAAACATACTTTCAACTACGGGGTAACCCCCACGGCAAATAAGCCAACGAAAGTCAAACCACGTTTTCAGAAACACTTAAAACTAAACAACCAAACGTGAACTCACTCAACTTTGTTGTTGACTAGTTGTTACATGCCTTACAGGTCGCTAAATGCTTGGAGCTTGCACGGGGAAGGAGTCGTTGTGGTGTACGGACTGTTATGTTCCGTGCTTAATATTTAAATCCTTATGAACTTACTAAACTTGCGTTTTGAAACTTTAACTTATGAACTATGGACTTATGCTTTTGAACTCACGTTTATGCTTCCGCTGTTTAAACTAAACAAGGTTAACTAGCTTTGGTCACCAATCGTATTATGTTTGGTTTTATTTACTTAATTGAGTTGTTCAATATGATTGGTGGCTCGATCCTGGTCATGTCACGCCTCCAAGCGGTGATACTCCGCTTGGTGGATTTTGGGGGTGTGACAGCTTTGGTATGGCAAAAACAAGTTAATTCGCTTACAGGGACTAAATATGACAAACTGCGAAAGTATGTTAATTCGAACTGTAACGAACATTCCGGAACATGACCATAAGTTAAACACACCTTAAATATCCTTTACATAGCTTAGAAATAGGCTTTGAGGGGTTTGGTGTGCTAAAATAAACTTTTGGGACATTCAGGGACTAAAAGTGTCAAAAAGTGCACAAGTTTGCATTTTCGCGCATAACTTACGTTCTGAATACATCTGGACATCCAAAAATTTATGAAAGCATGACTACATTATATTTTAGTGTTCGCCTTAAGAAAAATCCACTCGTCGCGTCATTTGGATCGTTTTTCGCGCTTATGCGCATTCCGTCGTAATTAAGCGAACATCGCGTTCGTACGACCAAACGAACCATCATCCGGCATATTTTTGAGTATGTTTTGAGTTCCCTATACTTTAACTTCATTTTAGAGCCTTGAAATGAGGTTAACGGGGTTCAAACGCATCGAAAAAGGCCTTAAACACGTGCAGGGACCATTGCTGCCAATTTTGAAACTTTCTGATTCAGGGGGAGTGCTAGCGTAGCGCGACGCCTATGGGGCTACCTGTCGCGCTACGCGACTGACTATCTGATCAGATTCAATGTTTCTAAACACAAGTTGCAGCTGATTGATCCTTAACCACATGTTTTAAGTTGCTTAGTCACTAAGATAAGGAGCATATGTAGCTTCCATAACCTTTCAACAAGTGTACGGATGTGATCGAATCACGGTTTCCATGAAACGATCTCAACGGTTCACCGAAAACTATATATACCCCATGCCTTTCATTGTTTTAAAGCACTAGAATCTGATTGATTGTGTTCTAAGTTGAAACCTTGTTTCATACCTGAACTATATTGATCTAGATTAGCATTCGGGGACCCTTCGTAAGTATTCTTTCGTTCTTTTCCTTATTTTTACTGCTTTTCGAGTCAGAAAGTCAAACTTTGTTTGACTTTCAGCGTTGACCAGTAATGGTCAATGCGAAGTTCGTATGAACTTCGCAACGTGAGTGTAATCACGTTGGTTATAGTCCCTTGGGACTATGCCTACTGATTACCACGTTGTCTAGGGTCGTAGGGTAGGCGATCTAATAAATCGCCTATACCTTCGAACCCGACCCAGTTTGGTCGATCATTAGGATCCGACCAAATACATTAGGTGACCATAGTAGGTAGGGAATAACCTTCCGAGGTTATACCTTATGGTCACGACGTTTAAGTAGTTGTATGATAGGTAGTTTATATGCCTTAGGTAAATTACCAGAATACCCTTTTCATACATAATTGGTAATTTAGCATATGTAACCTAAACTTTTGTCACGTAACTGATTATGTAACATGTTTAGGCATATAATACTTGTCATAGGACTAGTTAGGCGGTCCGAACGCGTTTCACGCGCACGATGCGTTAAAGTAGCATAAGCTACCTAAATGGATCATAATGGGTCAATAAGACTTAGGTTAAGTTTCATTTAGCATGTAGGCTTTGTTAAACCATATCAAGTGAGTTCCTACACTCATTTGGTTTACAAACCCTAATGCTACCCAATCTTCCGAGATAGGTCCGGTTTATTAACATAGTTACCTATACTAGGTGCCGTTTGATTCCGAGATCTCTAGCATTACTTGGTGATTATCTTTATACAACTGAGCAATCTCAAGTGAGTACATAGACCCCTCTTTTACTGTTTTCCAAACTGTTTTGGGGTGGAACACATGTGCCTACTTGTTACTTTCATGCTTTCCTGTTTTCACATCATATACATGCTATGTTCGTTAGTACATTATAGTACATGATTTCATTTCATCTTATGCTAGGTGTGCCCATTGTGTGCATTACTTAGTACATTGTTTTACATGACATTTCCTGCTAGGTGTGCCCATTGTGTGCATTACTTAGTACATTGTTTTACATGACATTTCCTGCTAGGTGTGCCCATTATGTGCATTACTTAGTACATCGTTTTACATGACATTTCACGCTATGTATGTTCATTTGATTACATACTTAGTGCATTGTTTTCACATGTTTACATTTTGGTATGACATTTGGTTTGTTTACATGGGACAATACATTCATTAACATTAGCTACGCCGTTCGTTAGTAGGTAGTGGTACCATAGGAATTGACAACTCCCGTTCCGGACATCCCAGGGAAAGGGGACAGAAAGGAATGACCGAATTCGTTGACATAAGACAGATAGACCTTTAATTTGTTTAAAGGGTTTATCACCACAGTCGCAAGGCTTGGATGTATGCATTTTCACAATACCGCATAAATGTTCATATTAAATAGTTGCATGCATTTACACAAAACATAGCTTTGATTTAAACCAAGTTTTACTTCAATACTTTGTCTTTGTGCATATGGTTTAGTTGAGACATTTCACTTGCCATACATGACATTTTGACATAGACATTTGACATGGATATTTGACATAGACATTTGACATGGATATTTGACATAGACATTTGACATGGATATATGACATAGACATTTGACATGATTTACATCTTGACATAAACACTTTGACATATTATTCAATACATTTGACAATTTGGTTAAACAGAGACTTCTTACATTGATTGGTTCGGTTTGATTAAGTGATTAAGTTAACGATGCGTGTGTAATATGATACAAGCATGGTGGATACGCCGCTGGTACTTCCTATATATAAGTGTTTGTATGGTATTACATGGCGTAACGTTATTTGAATCATTTTCAGTTTGAGACATAGAACATTTTATACAAATAACATGCTTTTCACAAGACATTGATTTACAAACAACTTATCTTATACAAACACATTTTTACATGGTTATTTATTTAACCGGACATTACTTATACATATCATCTGACCTTATTGTTTTCAAATGATTTACAAGACAAAGCAAAGTACGGGGTTCATGATTAAACATTTTCTTAAACTCAAGTCATGAATCCTATTTTTACAAAACCTATGTATCTCACAGGCATTTTTATGCTGACGTACCTATTTTCACATGTGTTTTCAGGTGCTTTTCCATAGGATGTTGATCATGATACTAGGGCGGACCTGTGCCTTAGAGACTTTAAAAGAAAATAGACTATGTTTAATTATGTTCTGAACTCGTAAATTTCCTGTTTGAAACAATGTAACACCCTTGTTTAATAAATAAAATACAACTTTGTATGCCATGGTTATGAAACAATTAATTCTGTTGCAACACGCCCCGACGTTTCCGCCGCGATTTGTTGTTTTACGCGGTCGGGGTGTGACAGAAGAGTTGGTATCAGAGCCAATGGTTATAGGGAATTAGGTTATTAGTAATGCTTTGACCTAGACTATAACTTTTCTAGGAACCTAACACAAGTTATCTTGTGTTTAGATCTTAAAACATGTACGTCACCTATCCTTAGGTGATTAACAAAGCAAGGAACCAAAATTTTTCCGAATCGATTTTTGAAAAACAATCATCTGTTTTTGAATGATTTATTACAAGGTTTTGAACCCTCAATTGTAAGGTTTTGAACCCTCTGTTATATGGTTTTGAACCCTTTTCAAGTTTGGTTTTTGGCCTTGTGCCTTCTAATTTTCAAAAATCCCGTCAAACGTTTTGGGTTTTAAATAATGTGAACATGTGCAAACTGGAAGGGTGAATGCCTGTATTCTGAGTTTTCTGTCTAGGCAAGCACTTCGTATACATCTCAACCAGACGCGAGACCAGTTGTGCTTACCTGGGAATTCTCGGGATGAGTGTTCACTTATAGGCGAGCATGTCTTCATTATACATTATTTTTGACCCATTTACTTTGATTAGTCACAGTGAGTCGTTTGTTTGCTTTGTGATACGGACGAATGACCACCATCTTTGCTTTTGTTGATTTTGTTTCATCTCATTCTCTTCATCCAATCATCTCACTCGTTTCCTTTCATGTTTTCCTCTTTTAGAATGCCTCCTCGACGCGAAAATCAGATAGCAACTGCCGAGCTGGCAGAAATTATTGCGCAGCAGATGGCTGCTCAGTTTCCAAATCTCTTTGCTCAATGGAATCAAGCCAACAACAACAACAATGTTCCATGCAAATACAAGGATTTTAACCAGGCTAAACCACTCAAGTTTAGTGGTTCTGAGGGAGCGACTGGGCTTCTTCAGTGGTTCGAGAGTATAGAGAATACTTTTCGCCATGTGCAGTGTCCGGATAATCGCAAGGTCGAGTTCTCCTCGAGCGTATTTCAGAAGAGGGCTTTGACATGGTGGAACGGGGTTATGAGAGACCGGGGTGCAGAAGTTGCTCTCGCACAGACATGGGCTGAACTTAGAGCCCTTATGATGAGGGAATTCTGTCCTCGCCATGAACAGCGAGCGTTGGAGAAAGAGTTTGATGTTTTGAAGCAAGATAGTGGTGAGCACAGGGCTTATACTGATCGGTTTGAAGAATTGAGTCTGCTTTGCCCAACAATGGTCACCCCACTCGACAAGGCTATCGAGAGATACATCGATGGCCTACCTGACTCGGTACAAGACATTCTTACTGGTAGTGAACCTGCCACACTCCGTCAGGCGATCGAGTTATCAGCGACATTGACTGAGTCGCAGATTAGAAAGGGAAAGCTACACAGGAAGGGTGACAAGGGCAAGAAGCAGTCGGCTGACAAGGAAGATAGCAAGAAAGGTCAAAACTTGAATGGAAAGAACTCTGGTTCTTCGAAAAGGTCAAGGAAGCGTAAGGCTTCCCAAAATTTTGCTATCACTGCCCAAGCTAATCAGGCAGCTCTCAACCAACCCGCACAGCTGCCAGCAAAGAAACCCTATACAGGGAATGCACCTTTGTGCAATAGATGCAACAGTCACCACCAGCCACAACTTCCATGCCGTTTCTGTACTAACTGTGGGAAATCAGGCCATCTCGCCAATGTTTGTCGATCTGCTCAGAATCCCGCGGTTCAGAACCCGGCTCAACAAGTTGCTCAGCCTCCTGCTCCGCAACAGGGTCAAGCTGCACGACCACAATACCCACCAGGTGCTTGTTACAATTGTGGGGATCTGACCCACTATAGAAATCGGTGCCCAAGACTGGCGAACCAGAACCAGAACCAGAACCAGAACCAGAATCAGGCTCCGGCTCGAGGCCGAGTTTTTAACATGAATGCCCAAGAGGCACAGGCTGACGATAATGTGGTGAACGGTACGTTCTTTATTAATAATCAGCCTGCATCTGTTCTTTTCGATTCTGGTACCGATAAGAGTTTCGTGTCATTATCTTTTGAGCAAATGCTTCGCGTGTCTAGAACGAAACTAGGCAAATCTTTGACAGTAGAGGTTGCTAATGGTGAACCCATTATTCTTGATTCTGTTCTTCACAACTGCCAGTTGAATCTTAACGACCATCTTTTTCCTATTGACCTCGCGCCTATGCAACTTGGAAGCTTCGACGTTATTGTGGGAATGGATTGGTTATCCAAGCATCACGCAGAGATAGTTTGTTCTAAGAAGATTGTTCGTGTGCCACTTTCGACAGGCGAGATCCTGCAAGTTCAAGGTGAGAAGCCTACCGGTGGTCTCAAACTCATGTCTTGTTTTAAAGCTCTGAGGTATCTGCAGAAGAACTATGTGGCTTTCTTGGCACATGTTACAGAAGATAAAGGCAAGGGTAAGTCTATTTCAGATATTCCTGTCGTTCGGGATTATTCCGAAGTATTCCCTGAAGACTTACCTGGTCTACCTCCAGCACGCCAAGTCGAGTTCCGCATTGATCTCGTACCTGGTGCAAATCCCATTGCCAGAGCTCCATATCGTCTTGCACCGTCTGAGATGCAAGAGTTGTCTAAGCAGCTTCAGGAGCTCACTGACAAAGGTTTTATACGTCGTAGTTTTTCACCTTGGGGTGCTCCCGTTCTTTTTGTCAAGAAGAAGGATGGATCCTTTAGGATGTGTATCGATTACCGTGAGCTTAACAAGCTTACCATCAAGAATCGATATCCCCTACCTCGCATCGACGACCTCTTTGATCAGTTACAAGGCGCCTCTTATTTTTCGAAGATTGATCTGCGATCCGGATATCATCAACTTCGGGTGCATGAAGAAGATATTCCGAAGACAGCATTCCGTACTCGTTATGGACATTACGAGTTCACAGTCATGCCATTCGGTTTGACTAATGCTCCGGCTGTTTTCATGGACTTAATGAATAGGGTCTGCAAACCTTATTTGGATCAGTTCGTCATTGTTTTTATTGATGACATCTTGATTTACTCTAAGACGCGAGCTGATCACGAGCAGCATCTTCGTCTTACTCTGGAACTCCTAAAGAAAGAGCAACTTTTCGCCAAATTCTCCAAGTGCGAATTTTGGCTTAAAGAAGTTCAATTTTTGGGACACATTATCAACGAACGAGGTGTTCATGTAGATCCCTCCAAGATCAGTGCGATTAAGGATTGGGATACGCCTACTACTCCTACTGAAGTTCGTTCTTTTCTTGGTCTAGCGGGTTATTATCGCCGCTTCATAGAAAACTTCTCGAAGATTGCAGTTCCTCTAACTGCTCTAACTCAGAAGAAAATGCCCTTTTATTGGGGAATCAAACAAGAGGAAGCTTTTCAACACCTGAAGCAGAAGCTTTGCGATGCGCCTGTTCTATCATTGCCTGAGGGTGATGATGATTTTGTTGTGTATTGTGATGCATCGAAATTGGGTCTTGGCTGTGTTCTTATGCAAAGGAACAAAGTCATAGCCTATGCATCGAGGCAGTTGAAGATACATGAGAAGAACTACACCACTCATGATCTTGAGTTGGGTGCAGTTGTCTTTGCTCTCAAGATCTGGAGACACTATTTGTACGGTACAAAATGTGTGGTTTTCACAGACCACAAAAGTCTTCAGCATATCTTTAACCAGAAAGAACTCAACATGAGACAGCGACGTTGGGTTGAGCTTTTAAACGACTATGACTGCGAAATTCGCTACCATCCTGGTAAGGCGAATGTCGTAGCTGACGCATTGAGTCGTAAGGAACGTACTAAACTTCATTGTGTACGTGTTCAATCTGTTATTCAAGCTCGATCTGATATTCAAGCACGCATTTCTCAAGCTCAGCAATCTTGTGTTTCACAAGGTTTGATGGATAAGGAATTTCCCTATCACATAACACCTGCTCTTGAACTGAAGGACAATGGGTCATATTACTTCATGGACCGTTTGTGGGTCCCAAGCCAGGATGATATTCGTACCTTGCTTATGGATGAAGCCCATAAGTCTCGTTATTCCATTCATCCGGGCTCAGATAAAATGTATAAGGATCTTCGTGTTCACTATTGGTGGCCTGGTATGAAGAAAGACATTGCCTTATACGTATCCAAATGCCTTACTTGTCTAAAGGTTAAGGCTGAACATCAGCGTCCTTCGGGTTTATTGGAGCAACCAGAGATCCCAGTTTGGAAATGGGAAAACATTACTATGGATCTCGTTACCAAACTCCCGCGCACAAAGAAAGGTCATGATGCCATCTGGGTAGTCGTTGATCGTCTTACAAAGTCAGCACATTTCTTGCCAATCCGCGAGGATTTTCCTACTGACAGACTTGCTCAAATCTATGTAGATGAAATTGTGGCTCGACATGGTGTTCCTTTGAACATCATTTCTGACAGAGATGCTCGTTTCACTTCTCATTTTTGGAGAACCATGCAATCTGCCATGGGGACCCAACTTAATCTGAGCACAGCTTATCATCCGCAAACGGATGGTCAATCTGAGAGAACAATCCAGACTCTGGAGGATATGCTTAGAGCTTGTGTGATCGATTTTGGTGGTAGCTGGGATTCACATCTTAAATTGATTGAATTCTCCTACAACAACAGTTATCACACTAGCATCAAAATGGCTCCTTTCGAAGCTCTCTATGGTCGAAAATGTCGTTCACCAGTCTGCTGGAATGAGATTGGCGAGGCTCAACTTACTGGACCTGCCCTCATTTTAGAGACAACTGACAAGGTCAAGAAAGTTCGTGATAACCTTCAGGCAGCTAGAAACCGTCAGAAGATTTACACGGACCCAAAACGCAAAGCCTTGGAATTTCAAGTCGGTGATCGAGTATTACTTAAGGTCTCACCTTGGAAAGGTGTGATCAGATTTGGAAAGAAAGGAAAACTTGCACCTAGATACGTTGGACCATTCAAGATCGTCGAAAGAATCGGAAAGGTAGCCTACAGACTCGAGTTACCTCCTGAACTTGGAAATGTTCATCCAACTTTTCACGTGTCCAATCTCAAGAAGTGTTCAGCTGATGAGAACTTCTCCATACCGCTTGACGAAATTCGTGTTGGCAAAACACTGAAATTTGTTGAGAAACCAGTGGAAATCATGGAACGTGAAGTCAAGTGGCTTAAACGCAAGCGCATTCCTTTGGTCAAAGTTCGCTGGGAAGCTAAACGTGGACCTGAGTTTACTTGGGAACGCGAAGATCAAATGAAGGCGAAATATCCACATCTTTTTCCACGAGTTTCCTCTAAATAAATTTCGGGACGAAATTTCCACAAGTAGGGGAGACTGTAACAACTGTGCTTGTAATCACTATGAACAGTTCTGTTATCAATAAAACAATGTTATTTGATCCCAATGTTTGTTTTGTTATGTTATACATTTTTCATGTTTTGACTTTTATGTAATTTCAAACTCTATATCACTTTCTGGAGAGTTATACGCAAACTAGTGCGTAAACGTACTCAGTTTAATGCGAGAAATACTCTGGAACATCAACATATACTCAACATACCTTAAATAACCTTTACATAACTTAGAAATAAGTTTTGAAGGCTTTGGTATGGCAAAAACAAGTTAATTCGCTTACAGGGACTAAATATGACAAACTACGAAAGTATGTTAATTCGAACTGTAACGAACATTCCGGAACATGACCATAAGTTAAACACACCTTAAATATCCTTTACATAGCTTAGAAATAGGCTTTGAGGGGTTTGGTGTGCTAAAATAAACTTTTGGGACATTCAGGGACTAAAAGTGTCAAAAAGTGCACAAGTTTGCATTTTCGCGCATAACTTACGTTCTGAATACATCTGGACATCCAAAAATTTATGAAAGCATGACTACATTATATTTTAGTGTTCGCCTTAAGAAAAATCCATTCGTCGCGTCATTTGGATCGTTTTTCGCGCTTATGCGCATTCCGTCGTAATTAAGCGAACATCGCGTTCGTACGACCAAACGAACCATCATCCGGCATATTTTTGAGTATGTTTTGAGTTCCCTATACTTTAACTTCATTTTAGAGCCTTGAAATGAGGTTAACGGGGTTCAAACGCATCGAAAAAGGCCTTAAACACGTGCAGGGACCATTGCTGCCAATTTTGAAACTTTCTGATTCAGGGGGAGTGCTAGCGTAGCGCGACGCCTATGGGGCTACCTGTCGCGCTACGCGACTGACTATCTGATCAGATTCAATGTTTCTAAACACAAGTTGCAGCTGATTGATCCTTAACCACATGTTTTAAGTTGCTTAGTCACTAAGATAAGGAGCATATGTAGCTTCCATAACCTTTCAACAAGTGTACGGATGTGATCGAATCACGGTTTCCATGAAACGATCTCAACGGTTCACCGAAAACTATATATACCCCATGCCTTTCATTGTTTTAAAGCACTAGAATCTGATTGATTGTGTTCTAAGTTGAAACCTTGTTTCATACCTGAACTATATTGATCTAGATTAGCATTCGGGGACCCTTCGTAAGTATTCTTTCGTTCTTTTCCTTATTTTTACTGCTTTTCGAGTCAGAAAGTCAAACTTTGTTTGACTTTCAGCGTTGACCAGTAATGGTCAATGCGAAGTTCGTATGAACTTCGCAACGTGAGTGTAATCACGTTGGTTATAGTCCCTTGGGACTATGCCTACTGATTACCACGTTGTCTAGGGTCGTAGGGTAGGCGATCTAATAAATCACCTATACCTTCGAACCCGACCCAGTTTGGTCGATCATTAGGATCCGACCAAATACATTAGGTGACCATAGTAGGTAGGGAATAACCTTCCGAGGTTATACCTTATGGTCACGACGTTTAAGTAGTTGTATGATAGGTAGTTTATATGCCTTAGGTAAATTACCAGAATACCCTTTTCATACATAATTGGTAATTTAGCATATGTAACCTAAACTTTTGTCACGTAACTGATTATGTAACATGTTTAGGCATATAATACTTGTCATAGGACTAGTTAGGCGGTCCGAACGCGTTTCACGCGCACGATGCGTTAAAGTAGCATAAGCTACCTAAACGGATCATAATGGGTCAATAAGACTTAGGTTAAGTTTCATTTAGCATGTAGGCTTTGTTAAACCATATCAAGTGAGTTCCTACACTCATTTGGTTTACAAACCCTAATGCTACCCAATCTTCCGAGATAGGTCCGGTTTATTAACATAGTTACCTATACTAGGTGTCGTTTGATTCCGAGATCTCTAGCATTACTTGGTGATTATCTTTATACAACTGAGCAATCTCAAGTGAGTACATAGACCCCTCTTTTACTGTTTTCCAAACTGTTTTGGGGTGGAACACATGTGCCTACTTGTTACTTTCATGCTTTCCTGTTTTCACATCATATACATGCTATGTTCGTTAGTACATTATAGTACATGATTTCATTTCATCTTATGCTAGGTGTGCCCATTGTGTGCATTACTTAGTACATTGTTTTACATGACATTTCCTGCTAGGTGTGCCCATTGTGTGCATTACTTAGTACATTGTTTTACATGACATTTCCTGCTAGGTGTGCCCATTATGTGCATTACTTAGTACATCGTTTTACATGACATTTCACGCTATGTATGTTCATTTGATTACATACTTAGTGCATTGTTTTCACATGTTTACATTTTGGTATGACATTTGGTTTGTTTACATGGGACAATACATTCATTAACATTAGCTACGCCGTTCGTTAGTAGGTAGTGGTACCATAGGAATTGACAACTCCCGTTCCGGACATCCCAGGGAAAGGGGACAGAAAGGAATGACCGAATTCGTTGACATAAGACAGATAGACCTTTAATTTGTTTAAAGGGTTTATCACCACAGTCGCAAGGCTTGGATGTATGCATTTTCACAATACCGCATAAATGTTCATATTAAATAGTTGCATGCATTTACACAAAACATAGCTTTGATTTAAACCAAGTTTTACTTCAATACTTTGTCTTTGTGCATATGGTTTAGTTGAGACATTTCACTTGCCATACATGACATTTTGACATAGACATTTGACATGGATATTTGACATAGACATTTGACATGGATATTTGACATAGACATTTGACATGGATATATGACATAGACATTTGACATGATTTACATCTTGACATAAACACTTTGACATATTATTCAATACATTTGACAATTTGGTTAAACAGAGACTTCTTACATTGATTGGTTCGGTTTGATTAAGTGATTAAGTTAACGATGCGTGTGTAATATGATACAAGCATGGTGGATACGCCGCTGGTACTTCCTATATATAAGTGTTTGTATGGTATTACATGGCGTAACGTTATTTGAATCATTTTCAGTTTGAGACATAGAACATTTTATACAAATAACATGCTTTTCACAAGACATTGATTTACAAACAACTTATCTTATACAAACACATTTTTACATGGTTATTTATTTAACCGGACATTACTTATACATATCATCTGACCTTATTGTTTTCAAATGATTTACAAGACAAAGCAAAGTACGGGGTTCATGATTAAACATTTTCTTAAACTCAAGTCATGAATCCTATTTTTACAAAACCTATGTATCTCACAGGCATTTTTATGCTGACGTACCTATTTTCACATGTGTTTTCAGGTGCTTTTCCATAGGATGTTGATCATGATACTAGGGCGGACCTGTGCCTTAGAGACTTTAAAAGAAAATAGACTATGTTTAATTATGTTCTGAACTCGTAAATTTCCTGTTTGAAACAATGTAACACCCTTGTTTAATAAATAAAATACAACTTTGTATGCCATGGTTATGAAACAATTAATTATGTTGCAACACGCCCCGACGTTTCCGCCGCGATTTGTTGTTTTACGCGGTCGGGGTGTGACACAAAAACACCTTTAAATCAATAATCAATTTCCAAACATCACTAAACTTATGTTTACATCACTAATCATACTTATTCCTTCAAAGATTCTCATGAGCATTATTTTGCTTAAACTTCCAAGTCTTCAAAGTTAACCATTTATTAAGTTAATTACTTACATAAACTTGATTATAATTGTTTTTCACTTTTAAAGATTCACACATCTTTATGTAAAAATTTCCAAGACTTTTACATAACACTTTTGATAATTAATATTACATAAACTTATTTTATGTCAAAAAATCAAGTTCATTAGTGTTGTTAAAAGCCTTGTCCCATGATTATTCTTGGTTTAATATTTCAAGAGTTACTTAATCAAGTTTATATACAAATGCTCATAATCTTTGAAGTTGATGATCTTGTGTGATTTAAACATACACATGTTTAAATCACATTTTTAAGTGTAACATGGCTAGATTAACACTAATCTAAAATACTACATGAAACTAATCACAAGATCATCATAAATATAAACTTTAAACCACTAATCTTAACAAAATCAACATAATAATCAAGATTACACTAACTAGATACACTAATCAACATAAATAATCACATAATAAGTCATGATTAGTAGATTATTAAGTTTGAGATTAGGGTATTTGATTATATTTTTCTTAATCTTCAAGATAATCAACTTGTACTTCTTAAATCTACACATAATAAAAGCGTAAAAATGGTAAAAAAATTATCTTACAACTTTGCACAAGCTTAGAAGAAGATTAAGCCTCCAAGAACTCCCCTAATTAAGTTCCATGCTTGAAATGCTTCTAGGCCATCTTTAGGGGTTTAATTACACCATTAAGAGGTAATTAGTGTTTCGGAACCAAAATTATTATTAACTAGATCCCTAAACTAGTAAAAATCATGTTTTGATACCTTGGATGCCTTTCGTTCGGTCGTCGGTGGATTTACGGCACTTTTGTGGCGTACCGACGGATTTTGTCGCGAGTTGTTATTTCACATCCGAACGATGTAGGAAGTGGTTCCGAGTTCCAAATTAGGCTTAGCTAGTTCACTAGAGTTTTCATTTGGTTGTTACGATGACAGAAATACTGCTTACTAGCTCGTCGGTTCGCTAACGGACTAGTTTAATGCATAGCGATATAATATCCGAAGCTTATGATTTTGGTCATCTCATTGATATCCTTAAAATGTTTTAGTGTGTTTTTCATCAAGTGACATAATTCCGAAGTCCCGGAAATGCTTTGTTATAGGTTCGGACAAGTTAAAAGTGCTATATTTTTAGCCGAAATAGACATTTTGAGATTAGGGCGTTATACCGGAAAGTCTTGTTTCTTTGCAAGATGTGTTTTCATAAAAATGTCTTCTTATATAAATGGACTCAGTTATGTTATCCGAGTGTCGTTTTTCAGTGTTTCGGTCTGATTTCACGGTTTGCTGGCATGAATAGTGTAACCGTGAATAGTGCATGTGGCACTTTCTACCAACACTTTTAGGACATTGTTTGCCTGATTTCGGAATGTGGCGAAAACCAACATATGTTTTAGCATTGTTTCCTTGTCCTAACCTTGTTATCCAATTAACGACACTGTTACGTAATTAAATTACGCTAAATGCATGAGATTATGTAAATAAAATAGTGATTAGTTAGTACGGAATTGTGACAACTGTACTCTGTAATCGATGTACGATGTAAAACAATGATGATTATTAATAAAACAACGTGATTTGGTGTTACTATATGTGTTTTGATGTTATTATGTGTGTATTTGTGTTTGGTGATTTTTCAATTAGATTCGACTCCAATTTCAAGCTTTAAATCGCTTTCTGGAATGTTATACGCAAACTGGTGCGTAAACGCAGTCAGTATAATGCGACAAACACTCCGGAATAGTGACATAGGCTTAACATACCTTAAATAACCTCCACATAACTTAGAAATAAGTTTTGAATGGTTTGGTGTGTTGAAATCAACTTTGTTCAATCGTAGGGACTATTTGTGTCAAACTGCGAAACTATACCGATTTGTGTAGTAACGAACATTCTGGAACTTGATCATAAGTTAAACATACCCTAAATATCCTTTACATAGCATAGAAATAGGCTTTGAGGGGTTCGGTATGCTAAAATAAACTTTATTGATCAATAGGGACTAAAAGCGTCAAAAAGTGCACAAGTTTGCATTTTCGCGCATATCTTACGTTCTGAATATATCCGGACATCTAAAAATTTATGTAATCATTAAAATATTTTATTTTAGTGTTTGGCATAAGAAAATTCCATTCATCGCTTAATTTGGATCGTTTTTGCGTTCATTACGACTTCCGTCGTAATTAACCGAACAACACAACCATACGGTCAAACGAACCGACACCCGAGATGTTTTCAAGCATATTTCATGTTCCCTATGTTTTAACATCATTGTGGAGCTTGAAAATGGGTTTGACGGGTGTTAGAAGTGCCGATACGCAACGAAACAAGGTGCAATGGCTAAACTGTAAATAAGTGAAAGTGTCTGGTCTGCAGGTCCCTTACGGACCGTATGGACCATAGCCTTATGGTCCGTAAGCTTGTGCCAGCACCACAGAATTCAGAAACTTCCATTCCAGCTGTTGCAACTGGTTTTAGACATGGTTTTTGCAATCTATGGACTTGTTTGCCTGTTTTGCTAGTTGCCCAACCTTAGATTAACAAGTGTATGGCCAAGATTTGAGCTTCACAACACTTGGATTGATCCTAGAACTCCTAAATTACTATAAATAACAAGGCCCTCTTGCACATTTCTCACACTTGAATCTGAAATCAGCTCTAAGTTGGGGTGTTTGCACTTCATACCTGAGCTATTTCAGATCAAACATCCTTCTTGGACCCTTTATAAGTCCTCTTCTTGCTTGTTCTTGAGTTTCAAACATGAAAGTCAAACAAGTTTGACTTTCAGCTTTGACCAGTCAATGGTCAAAACAAAGTTCCGTTGAACTTTGCAACGTGAGCGTAATCACGATGGTTATAGTCCCTTGTGACTATACCTACTGATTACCACGTTGACTAGGCGTAGTGACGAGTCGTAGTTTCGGCCAAAATGCGTGTTTATGCGTATTTTGTAACCAAACTACTCTAGGGTATCAAAACCGTTTGTTTTGATATCAAAACCTGTTTTCTAACTTAACTAAACATGTTCTAGCATGTTTAGCTCCTCACTTTTAGTTTAGTGCTTGTGTAGAGTCGTAAGTTAAGCGGACTAAACACCCGCTTAGACTTTCGAACACGACCCGTTTGGTCGATCATTAGGATCCGACCAAACATGTTTAGTGACCATAGTTGCATAGGGAATAACCTTCCGAGGTTATACCTTATGGTCACTTAGATTTAATTAGTTGTATGATAAGTAGTCTATATGCCTTAGGTAAATGACCAAAATGCCCTTTTCATGCATAATTGGTAATTAAGCATATGTAACATAAACTTTTGTCACGTAACTGATTATGCAACATATTTAAACATGTTTAGGCATATAACACTTGTCATAGGACTAGTTAGACGTCTCGAATGCGCTTTTGCGCGCACGACACGTTAAAGTAGCGTAAGCTACCTTAATGGGTCGCAACGGGTCGAAAGCACTTATGATAGGTTCGGATTTAGGATGTAGGCTTTGTTAAACCATATCACATGAGTTCCAACACTCATTTGGTTTACAAGACCTCATTCTATCCGATCTTCCGATTTAGGTGTCTATTGTTTGACTAGTGATTCGATTACTAGGTGCTGTTTGATTTCTCTGGTTTGCTCAAGTTTGTTGAAGTCCTATTGATTGAGGATACTTCGCACTCCATGTGAGTACATAGTTCCCCTATTTTACTGTTTTCAATTGTTTTGGGGTGATTCATATGTGCTAAATGTTTTTAAGGTTTCAACGATGGTTTTCAAAATGATTTTCGATATTATAACGATGATTTCAAAAACGATTAAGATGGTTTATATTAAACTAATAACAATTTCAATAAAGTGAATGAACTAGTTGGTTGTAATTACATAACGAATGGCATTCATTAGCATTGATCAAGCCGACCAGTATTAGGTTATGGTACCATAGGATCTGACAAATCCCATTATCGTACTGCACCCATGGTTATGTGTGGGTTAGGTGGGTAATGACTGAATCTAAATGTTAATTTACCCTTTGGTGGTTTATTAATACGAGAAGCGAGGTAGTCGAGTCACGAAGGTTTGAATGTTATTAGCGAGGCGACCATAAATAGTTTTCACACTTAAAACGAGGATGATTTAAACGAATTATCGATTTGGGAACGATTCATACGAGATCAAACGAGTTGGATAAACGATTGGTTTTTGGTTAAGTGTTTAGATAACGGGACGAGGGTAATGTGGTGAAAACATGGTAGATACGCCGCTGGTACTTCTTATATATAAGTGTTTTCATCGTATTACATACCGTGGCGTTATTTAGTTCATTTGGGTAAACGATTTTGAAACGTTGTCACACAAACGAGGTTTTCAAAATGATATAAACCATACAAGTTTTATTAACGAGAATTATTAACGAGTTTTATTAACGAGATTTATTAATGAGTTTTATTAACGATTTAATACGAGATGTTTTACAAATTGCTTTACTAAAACAAATGTTTTGGGTTAGGAATCATGGCTACGAGGTTTTATAAACTATAGCCCGCTTGATTTGAGTTGGTTAATTAAGTTGCAATATTATACTCTTTTCAAAACAAGGTTTTTAATAAAGTATTGCAACATTTAAACTAGCCAGGAATCCGACACTCCGATAAAACCTATGTAC
Organism: Helianthus tuberosus; assembly: GCA_030545235.1. Lineage (NCBI taxonomy): Eukaryota > Viridiplantae > Streptophyta > Magnoliopsida > Asterales > Asteraceae > Helianthus > Helianthus tuberosus. Next base: position 114,260,211 of record CM060452.1, on the reverse strand, counting down.
TCGCCAGCATTTCTTTGCTGACTTTCTTTTTACATATGTTTCAGGTGTTGATGCTTGATGATGATTACTAGGATGCATGAGTCACATAGGATCTGGACGAGGCCTTAGTGACATAATAACAATATTAGTCGATATGTAACTTGTTTGTTTTGTGTTAAGACAATGTTAATGTTTAATATAATCAATAAAACGAAACACTTTTTGTATCCATGGTTATGAAACGATAATTCTGCCACGACACTCCCCGACGTTTCCGCCGCGGTTTTGTTGTTTTAATGCGGTCGGGGTGCGACAGAAGAGTTGGTATCAGAGCCAATGGTTATAGGGAATTAGGTTATTAGTAATGCTTTGACCTAGACTATAACTTTTAGGACCCTAACGCAAGTTTCTTTGCGTTTAGATTTTTAAAACAAAACTGTCACCTACCCTTAGGTGATAACCACAACGAGAACACAATTTTCGAATCCGTTTTGAAAACTAATCATCTGTTCTAGGATGATTGATTACTAGGTTTTGAACCCTTTGTTATAAGGTTTTGAACCCTTTAAGTTTTCAAAATCTCGTCAAAGTTTGGGTGTAAATAAAGTGAACACGTGCAAACTGGAAGAGTGAATGCCTGTACCCTGAGTTTTCTGTCTAAGGCTAGAGTGTTCGTACAAATCCACATAATCGGACCAGTCACTCTTACCTGGGAACTCTTGGGGTGAGTGTTCACTTATAGGCGAGTATGTCTTCGGCGATACATTATATTGACCCATTTACTTTGATTAGTCACTGCGTGTCGTTTGTTTGTTCGAGGTAACGAACAAATGATCGCCTTCCTTGTGTTTTGTCGATACCTCTTTTGCTTTTCCTAATTATCAACCTCACTCGTTTCTCATATCTCCTTGTTAGACCATGCCTCCTCGACGTGAAGCACAGTCTTTTACTATTGAAGAAATCGCAGCCCTGGTCTCTCACCAAGTGGCTGCTGTGCTTCCCGGTGTTGTGACCCAAGTCCACGAGATATACAACAACAACAATAATAACAACAATAATGCACAGTGTAATTTCAAGAATTTCAATTCTGCTAAGCCTCTAAAGTTTTCTGGGTCGCAAGGAGCAACTGCGCTCCTTCAGTGGTTCGAGAGTATTGAGAGCACATTCAGGCATGTGCAGTGTCCGAATGCACGTATGGTTGAATTTGCTTCGAGCGTGTTTGAGAAGCGAGCGCTTACCTGGTGGAATGGTATTATGCACAATAGGGGTGCCGAAGTGGCGTTGGCACAAACATGGGAAGAGCTTCGGGCTCTCATGATGAAGGAGTTTTGTCCCCGTCACGAAATTCAGGCTTTGGAGCGAGAGTTTGACGATTTAAAGCAAGATGGGGCTGAGCACCGTGCGTACACGGATCGTTTTGAGGAACTCAGTCTATTGTGTCCCACCATGGTTACCCCACCAGAGAAAGCAATCGAGAGATATATCGATGGTCTGCCCGATTCTATACTGGATATTGTGACCGGTGTTAATCCTACTACCCTTCGTCAAGCGATCGAGTTGTCTCCTACCCTGACTGAGACTCAAGTCAGGAAGGGTAAACTCACCTGCAAGGGTGATAAAAAGAAGGCGACTGATTCTGGGAAGGATACGAAAAAGGGTAAGGGTAAAGAAGGTGAGTCGTCGAAGAAGTCGAGGAAGCGAAAGGGTGCCCAGAATTTTGCTGTTACAGCACAGACTAATCAGAACCCACCGGCTCAACCTCCTGCAAAGAAGGCGTATGCTGGTACCGCACCTCATTGTGCTCGCTGCAACGGTCATCATGTTGCACAGCAAGCTTGTAAGCAGTGCACGACGTGTGGTAAACTTGGGCATCTGGCCAACGTTTGTCGTTTAGGACAAAATCAGGTTGCCCAGGTTCAAGCTCCGGTACAAGGGAATGCTGCTAGATTCCCACCAGGTTCATGTTTCAATTGGTGAGAGTTTGGTCACTTCCGCAACAACTGTCCGAGGCTGGTGAATGAAAACGCGAATGCTAATGCGAACCCGAATGCGAACGTCAACGCCAATGTGAATCCTGCTCGAGGGCGAGCATACAATTTGAATGCAAACGAAGCGAGGGCTGACAACGAGGTGGTGAATGGTACGTTTCTTGTTAATAATTGACCTGCATCTATTCTCTTTGATTCTGGTGCCGATAGAAGTTTTGTTTCGTTATCTTTTGAACCTTTGCTTGCGATACCTAGAACTAAATTGAGGAAACCCTTATCTGTCGAAGTTGCTACTGGTAAACCTCTTGTTCTCGATTCTGTTATTCTTGGTTGTCAGTTAAACCTTGATAACCATCTTTTTCCTATTGACCTCACGCCGATGCAACTTGGGAGCTTCGACGTTATCATTGGAATGGATTGGTTAACCAAACACCACGCTGAGGTGGTTTGCTTCGATAAGATTGTTCGTATCCCTTTGTCTTCTGGCGAAATTCTAGAAGTTTGTGGCGAAAAACCTTCAGGTGGACTGAAGCTTATGTCGTGTATGGAAGCCCAGAGGTATTTGATAAAAGGATATGTTGCTTTTCTAGCACATGTCACCGAGGAGAGAGGCAAGAGCAAGAGTATTCAGGATATTCTGATTGTTTGGGATTATCCAGAGATGTTTCCTGATGAACTGCCTGGTTTGCCTCCAGTTCGTCAAGTCGAATTTCATATTGACCTTGTACCCAATGCCAACCCGATTGCAAAAGCACCTTATCGTCTTGCACCGTCGGAGATGCAAGAGTTATTGAAACAGCTTCAAGAGTTATCTGATAAAGGATTCATCCGTCTGAGTTATTCACCTTGGGGAGCTCCTGTCCTCTTCGTGAAAAAGAAAGATGGGTCTTTTCGAATGTGTATCGATTATCGTGAGCTTAATAAGCTTACCATCAAGAATCGATATCCCCTACCTCGAATTGATGATCTCAAAGACCAGCTGCAAGGTGCTTCGTGTTTTTCTAAGATCGATCTGCGTTCTGGGTATCATTAACTTCGTGTTCTCGAAGAAGATATTCCCAAAACTGCTTTCCGCACGAGATATGGGCATTACGAGTTCACTATCATGCCTTTTGGTTTGACAAATGCCCCAGCTATCTTTATGGACTTAATGAATAGGGTCTGTAAACCTTATTTTGACAAGTTCATTATTGTGTTCATCGACGATATTCTCATTTATTCGAAGACTCGAGCCGATCACGAGCAACACCTTCGCTTAACGTTGGAACTCCTTAAGAAGGAACACCTTTTCGCTAAATTCTCCAAGTGTGAATTCTGGCTTAAAGAAGTTTAGTTTCTGGGTCATATAGTCAACGAGCAGGGTATTCATGTGGATCCATCCAAGATTGTTGCTATTAAGGATTGGAGTACGCCGACGACACCTACAAAGATTCGATCTTTTCTTGGTCTTGCTGGTTATTATCGTCGATTCATTTCTAATTTCTCAAAGATTGCGGTTCCACTCACTGTTTTGACTCAGAAGAATAAGCCTTTTGAGTGGGGACCCAAGCAAGAAGAAGCATTCCAAACGCTGAAGCAGAAGTTATGTAATGCTCCTGTTCTATCTCTGCCCGAGGGAAGCGATGATTTCGTTGTCTATTGCGATGCGTCCAACTTAGGCCTTGGTTGCGTCCTCATGCAACGAGGTAAGGTTATAGCATATGCATCTAGACAATTGAAAGTTCACGAGAAGAACTATACGACTCATGATCTTGAGTTAGGTGCTGTGGTTTTCGCGCTTAAAATCTGGAGACACTACCTCTATGGAACGAAGTGTGTGGTTTTCACAGACCACAAAAGTCTCCAGCATATTCTTAATCAGAAGGAGCTGAACATGAGGCAACGACGTTGGGTTGAACTCTTGAACGATTACGATTGCGAGATTCGCTACCATCCTGGTAAGGCGAATGTCGTAGCCGATGCGCTTAGTCGAATAGAGTGAGTCAAGCTTCACTCTGTCCGAGCTCTATCCGACATCCAATCTCGTGTCCTTCAAGCTCAACGATCCTGTGTGATCAAAGGTTTATTGAAAGATGAGCTGCCGCTTCAACTTGAGCTCAAGCTTGAAAGGAAAGATGATGGTTTACTCTACTTCAAGGATCGTTTGTGGGTTCCGAAACAAGACGATCTTCGCACCCTAGTGATGGACGAATCTCACAAGTCTCGATATTCTATCCATCCTGGTGCTGATAAAATGTACAAGGATCTTCGTACTCAGTACTGGTGGCCTGGTATGAAGAAGGATGTTGCCTTGTATGTATCGAAATGCCTAACTTGTCTCAAAGTCAAGGCTGAACATCAACGACCTTCTGGTTTGCTTGTACAACCAGAGATACCGGTTTGGAAGTGGGAGAACATTGTGATGGATCTCATCACTAAGTTACCGCGTACGTCTAAAGGTCATGATGCTATTTGGGTTGTTATCGATCGATTAACGAAATCAGCTCATTTTATTCTGATTCGCGAGGATCTATCTGCTGATAAACTTGCAAAGATTTATGTTGATGAGATAGTATCTCGACATGGTGTTCCTTTGGATATCATTTCTGATCGTGATGCTCGATTTTCATCTCATTTCTGGAAGACCATGCAATCTGCTGTGACAACTGTACTCTGTAATCGATGTACGATGTAAAACAATGATGATTATTAATAAAACAATGTGATTTGGTGTTATTATATGTGTTTTGATGTTATTATGTGTGTATTTGTGTTTGGTGATTTTTCAATTAGATTCGACTCCAATTTCAAGCTTTAAATCGCTTTCTGGAAGGTTATACGCAAACTAGTGCGTAAACGCAGTCAGTATAACGCGACAAACACTCCGGAATCAACTTTGTTCAATCGCAGGGACTATTTATGTCAAACTGCGAAACTATACCGATTTGTGTAGTAACGAACACTCCGGAACTTGATCATAAGTTAAACATACCCTAAATATCCTTTACATAGCTTAGAAATAGGCTTTGAGGGGTTCGGTATGCTAAAATTGTCACACCCCCAAAATCCACCATGCGGAGTACCACCGCTTGGAGGCGTGACGTGACCAGGATCGAGCCACCAATCATATTGAACAACGTAATCTTAGTAAGTAAAACCAATCACAATACAATTGGTGACCATAAGACAGTAACCAGTCTTAATTTAACAGCGGAAGCATAAAACGGAAGTTCAAAACATAAGTTCATAGTTCATAAGTTTAATGTCCAAAACATAGTTTATAAAGTTCAATTATTAAGTGCGGGACATAGCAGTCCGTGCACCACAACGACTCCTTCCTCGTGCAAGCTCCAAGCGTTTAGCGACCTGTAAGGCATGTAACAACGAGTCAACAACAAAGTTGAGTGAATTCAAAGTTGGTTGTTTAGTTATAGCATTCGCTTCGTAAATCATTTGTTCTTTTTGTAAACCATGTATCGTATAATTCGTATCGCGGTCTTCCTGACATGTTTGCGAAGATTAGTGGGGGCTTCCCATGTGTTACTAGACCACGCGTATCGACTGCTACGAAAATGTAAGAGGTGCCCGAAGTCAATGTCTATCAGCATTGACCCTTTGCCCATAGTCCATTAGTACACGCCCGTCCGACTGGCACGGTGTGAGGTTTGTTAAACCTAATAGCGCTATTAACTAATGACCTGCTCGCCATAGGCCTCGGTGATTAAGTCGATAAATGAGGGACTTCATTTGATAGAGTTGATGGTCTTATGGTCGTGTACGTAGGCTTTACGTACGTGCCCTTCAATCCGAGGACAGTAGTAAGTAGTTTAATAGTAATGATAGTTCGAGTAGCCATTCAATCCCATTCCCAACCCACCAGGAATCCCATGCCTTAGAAAGAGTGTGAACTCACCTCGGTTGCTCGGTTTGACTCTCAAATACAGCTAATAGTCGAGGTCGGTCAATCACGTCCTACTATGATTACCACTTAGTTTATTAGTGATTTCAAACAGAACACAAAGTTCCTACACGTATCTATCACATAACATGCATCACTTTAACGGTTCATGCTCATATAACCTTCCCATCTATTCCCCACTCATAGACAAACATACAACATGGCACATAACACTTTTATTGACATATAACATGTTATATCATTCTCGGATAACCTACTCGACATTTAGACACGCAAATCACTCCTTATGTCGTTTCAGCTTTATTAATCAAAACTGGACTGTTTTCGAGCATTTTAATAAAATAGTTAACCTTCTCCAAAAATTCTAAAATTTTTACAGAATGTCATAAACGTTTCCAAATTTTATTGTGTAAAAATATCGGAGCTTAGTTCATTACCAATTTTATATAAAAATTCTTTTACCCGACTGAAATCAGATTTGCTACTTTCTGATTGCAGTTTTACGGAAAAATTCACTAAAAATCAATCGTAAGTCCGATCGACGAAATTCTAGTTGGAGGGTCACGGAAACAACAGTGACCATCTACAGTAAAAATCTCATGAGCTGATTCTACTCAGGTTTCGAGTTACGACTCTGAATACGACACACTTTTTCAGCTGGAAAATTTCAGCTTGAGCTGCTGTCTTAAAAAAATTCTTTAAAAATAGTAAATGACCTCGAAAAATTACGATTCCAGTACCATTTGTTTGGTTATTCAAAAATACATAACTTAGACTCCATAAATTCAGTTTTTCGGTTTAAAATGACCCAGTTACAGCCTGTTGAAATTGACTGGAAATTTCAATCAGCATGTTTATTTTTAGTGTTTTAGCTTTTGTGTGTCATGAACATTATACATATCATAACAAAGAACAATATGGAACAAGGGTGTGAAGGGACTTACTACTAGCACAAGGCTAGGGTAGAAATCTAGAACAAAAATGAAGAGAAAAAGATGGTGAGAAGGACTTGAACAAAGCTTCCTTGTAAGCTCTTCCACTTGCAACTTCTAGGAATCAACTTTGGAGCTTGGAATGGCACTTGAATGTGTTGAAGGAGAAGATATGAGGGAGATGGTGGTGGTTTCGGTTTTGGGGGGCCGAAAATAAGGGAAAGGAGTGAGTGAGAGAGTGTGGTTTAGTAATGATGGGTGATCTCAATGACCAATGCATGTAGAGATGCTCTTACACCATGAGCCACCCTATCCCTATGGTCATGATTACCTATCTCTTGGCCAACCACAATCAAGATTACAAGAATATTATCTCAACAAAATATTTGGTAAAGATTTGGCTGAAAAATCGGTTGGGGGGGGGGGGTAATTTGTAAAAGTTGTGACTAAAAGGTAACTAAGTAGTTAAATTGTAAGTATGGACTTGTATGTGAGTGAAATGATTTTTAATGGGTGTTATGGTATACGGGGATCATGACTAGCCAAAAATAATTAAATAATGTGTTTGACAATTATTTGGTGGCCCGGGTAATGTCCGGTTGTTCGGTCGGATACTGTTCCGTTAAGTTGCTTAATTGTTCCGTAAGGCGTCTTATACATATATTTTTGTAACGAAATTTATTCCTAACACATAGGAAAACATACCGGACTATTTAGTAACTTTTCTGTATGCTACTAGTATGCTAACACGCACATGTAAGTATAACACAGTAATCAGAGAGCAGTTAAATGATTCAGCACAGTCATCAAGTACTTTTATTATCATTAATAAACTGTACGGTTACATGCAAATTTGAGGGTTGTCACATTCTCCCCCTGTTAAGAGAATTTCGTCCCGAAATTTAGTGCGTAGTTACTGAGGAAGCTAGTTAAGTTGCGGTGTTTACTGGTTTTCCTGGGGTGTCACATCATCCCCCCGTTGATTTGGAATTTCGTCCCGAAATTCTGCAGTAGCTTCAGCCTCAGTAGTGGTTGCACTGTTTCCGAACAACTGGGGAAATCTGAGTTTCATTTAGTCTTCTCGTTCCCAGGTATACTCTAGGCCACGACGAGCATTCCAACGAACTCGGACCAGAGGTATCCTGGTATGCTTGAGGATCTTAACATCTCGATCCGTAATCTCTACTGGTTCCTCGATGAATCGCAGCTGGTCGTCGATTGTGAGTTCCTTGAGTGGAACTATGAGGGTCTCATCTGACAGGCACTTCTTCAGAGTTGACACGTGGAATACGTTGTGAACTGCACTGAGTTCTGTTGGTAGATCCAGTTTGTAGGCCACCTTGCCTATTTTCTCTATGATTTCGAACGGTCCGACATATCGCGGATTGAGTTTGCCCCTTTTGCCAAAACGGACTACACCTTTCCAAGGTGAGACTTTGAGTAGCACCCGGTCCCCAACTTGGAGCTCGAGTGGCTTTCTTCCCTTATCAACATAGCTTTTCTGACGGTCACGTGCTGCCGCCATTCGTTGTCGTATCTGAGCAATTCTCTCGGTTGTATCTACTACTAGTTCTGGGCCAGTGATTTGGCTGTCACCAACTTCTGCCCAACAGAGAGGTGATCGGCATTTGCGTCCGTACAATGCCTCGAACGGAGCGGCTTGGATGCTGGTGTGGTAGCTGTTGTTATACGAAAACTCCACTAACGGGAGGTGCTTTTCCCAGCCGTTACCAAAATCGATTACACGCATAAGCATGTCTTCAAGGGTCTGGATGGTACGTTCAGATTGCCCATCCGTCTGTGGATGATAAGCGGTGCTCATATCTAAACGTGAGCCAAAGGACTTGTGCATTGCTTGCCACAGTTCAGAAGTAAAACGCGCGTCACGATCAGAAATGATGGAGGTTGGCACTCCGTGCCTCGATACCACTTCCTTTAGGTAGATGTCTGCTAGAGTAGAAAACTTATCTGTTTCCTTGATGGCCAAGAAGTGTGCAGACTTAGTCAATCGATCCACTATCACCCAAATAGTGTCATTTCCGCGTTGAGATCTTGGCAGGCCAGTAACGAAATCCATGGAAATTTGCTCCCATTTCCATGTCGGGATCTTTGGTTGTTGGAGTAGGCCTGATGGTTTCTGATATTCAGTCTTGACTCTCGCACAAGTCAAACATTTGCTAACGTAGGTTGCTATGTGAGATTTCATGCCAGGCCACCAATACGTAGTCTTGAGATCGTGGTACATCTTATCCGAACCAGGGTGTACCGAATAACGAGACTTGTGTGCTTCATCCATCACAAGCTCGCGTAAGTTTCCATAAAGTGGAACCCAGATGTGCCCTGTTACATAGTAGGCGCCGTCTTCCTTTTGTTCTAGCCGCTGCCTTGATCCTGGTAAGGACTCAGCCCTGATGTTTTCTGTTTTCAATGCTTCAACCTGAGCATTGCGAATCTGAGCGGGAAGATTGGATTGAATGGTAAGCTGTAAAGCACGTACACGCTTAGGTATAGTATCCTTTCAACTGAGGGCGTCGGCCACAACATTGGCTTTGCCCGGATGGTATTTGATAGCGCATTCATAATCGTTCAAGAGTTCGACCCATCGGCGTTGACGCATGTTTAACTCCTTTTGCTTGAAGATATGCTCGAGACTCCTGTGATCGGTGTAGATGGTGCACTTGGTACCGTACAGGTAATGTCTCCATATCTTAAGCGCGAAAACAACTGCTCCCAATTCCAAGTCGTGCGTAGTGTAGTTTCTTTCGTGAACCTTAAGTTGGCGCGATGCGTAGGCAATGACCTTGTCTCGTTGCATCAATACGCAACCAAGTCCTTGGATGGAAGCGTCGCAATAAACCACGAAATCGTCTGTGCCTTCAGGCAATGAGAGGATAGGCGCGCTACAAAGTCTGTCTTTTAAGTGCTGAAATGCAGATTCTTGTGCATCACCCCAACGGTAGGTTACACCCTTCTGAGTCAGTGAAGTGAGAGGTTGTGCAATCCTTGAGAAATCCTTGATAAACCTTCTATAATATCCTGCCAAACCCAAAAATTGGCGGATTTTTGTTGGTGTGCGGGGTGCAGGCCAGTTCTTGATCGAGTCAACCTTGGATGGATCAACATGAATCCCATCCTTATTTACTACGTGGCCTAGAAAGTGGACTTCGCGAAGCCAAAAGTCACATTTCGAAAACTTGGCATACAACTGCTCTTTTCGAAGAAGTTCCAGAATAAGCCTCAGATGTTGCTCGTGTTCCTCCTGACTCTTAGAATAGATCAGGATGTCATCGATGAATACTATGACAAACTTATCCAGGTACGGCTTGCACACTCGGTTCATGAGATCCATGAAGACTGCAGGTGCATTCGTTAGTCCGAAAGGCATAACCAGAAACTCGTAATGGCCGTAACGAGTTCTGAATGCTGTTTTAGAGACGTCCTCATCTCGGACTCTCAGCTGATGGTATCCCGATCTCAAATCAATCTTGGAGTAATAGCTCGACCCTTGCAGCTGGTCGAATAGGTCATCAATACGTGGGAGAGGATAACGGTTCTTCACGGTCACCTTGTTGAGTTCGCGGTAATCTATGCACATACGGAAGGTACCGTCCTTCTTCTTCACGAATAGTACTGGAGCTCCCCAGGGCGAAGAGCTAGGACGGATAAAACCTTTTTCCAAAAGTTCTTGTAATTGCTTGGATAGTTCTTCCAGTTCGGTTGGGGCTAAGCGATAAGGTGCTCGAGCTATTGGCGCTGCTCCAGGGGCTAGCTCGATTTGAAATTCAACTTGGCGATGAGGCGGAAGACCAGGTAATTCCTCAGGAAATACCTCAGGAAAATCACGCACAATAGGAATGTCTTCAATTCTCTTCTCTTCCGTTGACGTGTCAGTAACGAGTGCTAAAATGGCAGTGTGGCCTTTTCGCAAACACTTCTGGGCTTTTAGGAAAGAGATGATGCCTACGACTGCACCACTCTTGTCGCCTTGAATCACGAGGGGTTCTTCACCAGAACGAGGAATGCGGACGATTTTCTCTTTGCAAAGAATTTCCGCTTGTTGATGAGATAACCAGTCCATCCCAATAACAACGTCAAAACTACCCAGAACGATAGGAATAAGATCGATAGAGAAGGTTTGACCTGCTAAGACAAGGTCACAACCCTTAACTATGTGCGTGGCCTCGAGACTTTTACCGTTCGCTAGCTCTACCGTGTGTTTGGTGTTCAAAAGTGTTGGAGTGCGCTTAAGCATTTGGCTAACTTTTAAGGACACATAACTAGTATCGGCACCCGAATCGAATAAAACAATAACAAAGAAATCATCCAGAAGAAACTTACCCATCACTACGTTAGGATCATTCCTTGCTTCACCCTGACCAATCACGAACACTCGACCCCTGGCACTGTTGCCATCATTGTTTCCCCCATTGTTGCCCCCATTATTGTTCTTGTTTCCCTGGTTGTTGTTGTTGTTCTAATTCTGGTTAAGCTGGGGACAGTTCTTCTTAAAGTGGCCTTCAGCGCCACACTGAAAGCATCCCCTGTTGCCCTGTTGCTGTTGTTGATTCTGCGGGGCCTGCTGTTGCTGCTGACGATACTGATTTGCAGGCCGTGAGCTCCTGCAATCCTTGGCTTCATGACCCATCTTGAGACACCTCTGACAACGTCTCTTGTTGCACTGACCACTATGGTGCCTGTTGCATTTGTTGCACTTTGGGTGGTTTCCTCGTTACCCACCCTGTCCTTGATTACCGGAGGATTGCTGACCAGGACTCTGGTAGTCATCAGTCTTTCGCTGCTGAGACTGACCCGAAGCAGAACCCTTACTGGAGTTTCCATCCCATTTTCGCTTGTTGTCGGTAAGTGCATCAGAAGTAGCTGTGGCACTGATTCGTTTGGGCAGCCTGTTTTGCTCCACCGCCTGGTCAGTGAGTCGATGGGCCAACTTGATGATTTGCTGTATGGTACCCAGATTGGCTGAAGTCACGTGACTTTGAATCTCTGGTACAAGGCCCTTGAGATACAGCTCAATTCGTTTGATGGGAGGGTCCACCATAGTTGGACACAGGATGGCCAGCTCGTTTGACCTTTTAGTATATGCCTCAATCTCCGACCCCGTTATTTTCAGATTGAAAAATTCCACTTCTAGCTTGTGGATGTCATCCCGACTACAGTATTCTTCTTTGATTAGTTCCTTGAAACCATTCCAGGGTGTGGCATTAGCAACTGCCAGTCCTAGTAGTTGAACCTGTGCCTTCCACCAGGTTAACGCAGCTCCTTCAAGTGTTCCGGTGGCATATTTCACCCTACGGTCTTCGGGGCATTCGCACATCTCGAAAACTGACTCAAGCTTTTCAAACCAGTGAAGAAGGCCCACTGCTCCTTCGGTGCCACTGAAAGTAGTAGGTCGGCAGTCCATGAACGTTTTGAACGTGCACACAGGAGTTTGAGCATGTTGACCTCCTGCAGGATTAGCTGCGAGTGCCTCGGCGACTCGTTCGTTGATCAAAGCCGTCAACTGGGCTTGAGTGAGGTTGATACGTCCTCCGCGTCCGCTCATGATCTTCATAATGAAGCAACGTAAGTGAGAAAGGTGTCGCGAAAGTGCGTAAGTGTGGGACGACAATAGAGGGTAAGCACACAAGGTCCAAGAAGCAATTATCACATTCTCTAATGCACAGTGAGAACTATCTAACCAACAATATAACATAAATCATACCACTTATGGTGTCGAGTCTTGCACGTGGAGCGAAGCGTCGTTGTGGATCGTTGAACACTGTACAGGTTATAGTCTGGTTTTATCAAAAAGCTTTTTCCTTTTTAAAACCAAGTTCACTATAACCAATGGCTCTGATACCAATCTGTCACACCCCCAAAATCCACCATGCGGAGTACCACCGCTTGGAGGCGTGACGTGACCAGGATCGAGCCACCAATCATATTGAACAACGTAATCTTAGTAAGTAAAACCAATCACAAAACAATTGGTGACCATAAGACAGTAACCAGTCTTAAGTTAACTGCGGAAGCATAAAACGGAAGTTCAAAACATAAGTTCATAGTTCATAAGTTTAATGTCCAAAACATAGTTTATAAAGTTCAATTATTAAGTGTGGGACATAGTTGTCCGTGCACCACAACGACTCCTTCCTCGTGCATGCTCCAAGCGTTTAGCGACCAGTAAGGCATGTAACAACGAGTCAACAACAAAGTTGAGTGAATTCACAGTTGGTTGTTTAGTTATAGCATTCGCTTCGTAAATCATTTGTTCGTTTTGTAAACCATGTATCGTATAATTCGTATCGCGGTCTTCCTGACATGTTTGCGAAGATTAGTGGGGGCTTCCCATGTGTTACTAGACCACGCGTATCGACTGCTACAAAAATGTAAGAGGTGCCCTAAGTCAATGTCTATCAGCATTGACCCTTTGCCCATAGTCCATTAGTACACGCCCGTCCGACTGGCACGGTGTGAGGTTTGTTAAACCTAATAGCGCTATTAACTAATGACCCGCTCGCCATAGGCCTCGGCGATTAAGTCGATAAATGAGGGACTTCATTTGATAGAGTTGATGGTCTTATGGTCGTGTACGTAGGCTTTACGTACGTGCCCTTCAATCCGAGGGCAGTAGTAAGTAGTTTAATAGTAATGATAGTTCGAGTAGCCATTCAATCCCATTCCCAACCCACCGGGAATCCCATTCCTTAGAAAGAGTGTGAACTCACCTCGGTTGCTCGGTTTGACTCTCAAATACAGCTAATAGTCGAGGTCGGTCAATCACGTCCTAGTATGATTACCACTTAGTTTATTAGTGATTTCAAACATAACACAAAGTTCCTACACGTATCTATCACATAACATGCATCACTTTAACGGTTCATGCCCATATAACCTTCCCATCTATTCCCCACTCATAGACAAACATACAACATGGCACATAACACTTTTATTGACATATAACATGTTATATCATTCTCGGATAACCTACTCGACATTTAGACACGCAAATCACTCCTTATGTCGTTTCAGCTTTATTAATCAAAACTGGACTGTTTTCGAGCATTTTAATAAAATAGTTAACCTTCTCCAAAAATTCTCAAATTTTTACAGAATGTCATAAACGTTTCCAAATTTTATTGTGTAAAAATATCGGAGCTTAGTTCATTACCAATTTTATATAAAAATTCTTTTACCCGACTGAAATCAGATTTGCTACTTTCTGATTGCAGTTTTACGGAAAAATTCACTAAAAATCAATCGTAAGTCCGATCGACGAAATTCCAGTTGGAGGGTCACGGAAACAACAGTGACCATCTACAGTAAAAATCTCATGAGCTGATTCTACTTAGGTTTCGAGTTACGACTCTGAACACGACACACTTTTTCAGCAGGAAAATTTCAGCTTGAGCTGCTGTCTTAAAAAAATTCTTTAAAAATAGTAAACGACCTCGAAAAATTACGATTCCAGTGCCATTTGTTTGGTTATTCAAAAATACATAACTTAGACTCCAGAAATTCAGTTTTTCGGTTTAAAATGACCCAGTTACAGCCTGTTGAAGTTGGCTGGAAATTTCAATCAGCATGTTTATTTTTAGTGTTTTAGCTTTTGTGTGTCATGAACATTATACATATCATAACAAAGAACAATATGGAACAAGGGTGTGAAGGGACTTACTACTAGCACAAGGCTAGGGTAGAAATCTAGAACAAAAATGAAGAGAAAAAGATGGTGAGAAGGACTTGAACAAAGCTTCCTTGTAAGCTCTTCCACTTGCAACTTCTAGGAATTAACTTTGGAGCATGGAATGGCACTTGAATGTGTTGAAGGAGAAGATATGAGGGAGATGGTGGTGGTTTCGGTTATGGGGGGCCGAAAATAAGGGAAAGGAGTGAGTAAGAGAGTGTGGTTTAGTAATGATGGGTGATCTCAATGACCAATGCATGTAGAGATGCTCTTACACCATGAGCCACCCTATCCCTATGGTCATGATTACCTATCTCTTGGCCAACCACAATCAAGATTACAAGAATATTATCTCAACAAAATATTTGGTAAAGATTTGGCTGAAAAATCGGTTGGGGGGGGGGGTAATTTGTAAAAGTTGTGACTAAAAGGTAACTAAGTAGTTAAATTGTAAGTATGGACTTGTATGTGTAGTGAAATGATTTTTAATGGGTGTTATGGTATACGGGGATCATGACTAGCCAAAAATAATTAAATAATGTATTTGACAATTATTTGGTGTCCGGGTAATGTCCGGTTGTTCGGTCGGATACTGTTCCGTTAAGTTGCTTAATTGTTCCGTAAGGCGTCTTATACATATATTTTTGTAACGAAATTTATTCCTAACACATAGGAAAACATACCGGACTATTTAGTAACTTTTCTGTATGCTACTAGTATGCTAACACGCACATGTTAGTATAACACAGTAATCAGAGAACAGTTAAATGATTCAGCACAGTCATCAAGTACTTTTATTATCATTAATAAACTGTACGGTTACATGCAAATTTGAGGGTTGTCACAAAAATAAACTTTATTGATCAATAGGGACTAAAAGCGTCAAAAAGTGCACAAGTTTGTATTTTCGCGCATATCTTACGTTCTGAATATATCCGGACATCTAAAACTTTATGTAATCATTAAAATATTTTATTTTAGTGTTTGGCATAAGAAAATTCCATTCATCGCTTAATTTGGATCGTTTTTGCGTTCATTACGACTTCCGTCGTAATTAACCGAACAACACAACCATACGGTCAAACGAACCGACACCCGAGATGTTTTCAAGCATATTTCATGTTCCCTATGTTTTAACATCATTGTGGAGCTTGAAAATGGGTTTGACGGGTGTTAGAAGTGCCGATACGCAACGAAACAAGGTGCAATGGCTAAACTGTAAATAAGTGAAAGTGTCTGGTCTGCAGGTCCCTTACGGACCGTATGGACCATAGCCTTATGGTCCGTAAGCTTGTGCCAGCACCACAGAATTCAGAAACTTCCATTCCAGCTGTTGCAACTGGTTTTAGACATGGTTTTTGCAATCTATGGACTTGTTTGCCTGTTTTGCTAGTTGCCCAACCTTAGATTAACAAGTGTATGGCCAAGATTTGAGCTTCACAACACTTGGATTGATCCTAGAACTCCTAAATTACTATAAATAACAAGGCCCTCTTGCACATTTCTCACACTTGAATCTGAAATCAGCTCTAAGTTGGGGTGTTTGCACTTCATACCTGAGCTATTTCAGATCAAACATCCTTCTTGGACCCTTTATAAGTCCTCTTCTTGCTTGTTCTTGAGTTTCAAACATGAAAGTCAAACAAGTTTGACTTTCAGCTTTGACCAGTCAATGGTCAAAACAAAGTTCCGTTGAACTTTGCAACGTGAGCGTAATCACGATGGTTATAGTCCCTTGTGACTATACCTACTGATTACCACGTTGACTAGGCGTAGTGACGAGTCGTAGTTTCGGCCAAAATGCGTGTTTATGCGTATTTTGTAACCAAACTACTCTAGGGTATCAAAACCGTTTGTTTTGATATCAAAACCTGTTTTCTAACTTAACTGAACATGTTCTAGCATGTTTAGCTCGTCACTTTTAGTTTAGTGCTTGTGTAGAGTCGTAAGTCAAGCGGACTAAACACCCGCTTAGACTTTCGAACACGACCCGTTTGGTCGATCATCAGGATCCGACCAAACATGTTTAGTGACCATAGTTGCATAGGGAATAACCTTCCGAGGTTATACCTTATGGTCACTTAGGTTTAATTAGTTGTATGATAAGTAGTCTATATGCCTTAGGTAAATGACCAAAATGCCCTTTTCATGCATATTTGCTAATTAAGCATATGTAACATAAACTTTTGTCACGTAACTGATTATGCAACATATTTAAACATGTTTAGGCATATAACACTTGTCATAGGACTAGTTAGACGTCTCGAATGCGCTTTTGCGCGCACGACACGTTAAAGTAGCGTAAGCTACCTTAATGGGTCGCAACGGGTCGAAAGCACTTAGGATAGGTTCCGATTTAGGATGTAGGCTTTGTTAAACCATATCACATGAGTTCCAACACTCATTTGGTTTACAAGACCTCATTCTATCCGATCTTCCGATTTAGGTGTCTATTGTTTGACTAGTGATTCGATTACTAGGTGCTGTTTGATTTCTCTGGTTTGCTCGAGTTTGTTGAAGTCCTATTGATTGAGGATACTTTGCACTCCATGTGAGTACATAGTTCCCCTATTTTACTGTTTTCAATTGTTTTGGGGTGATTCATATGTGCTAAATGTTTTCAAGGTTTCAACGATGGTTTTCAAAACGATTTTCGATATTATAACGATGATTTCAAAAACGATTAAGCTGGTTTATATTAAGCTAATAACGATTTCAATAAAGTGAATGAACTAGTTGGTTGTAATTACATAACGAATGGCATTCATTAGCATTGATCAAGCCGACCAGTATTAGGTTATGGTACCATAGGATCTGACAAATCCCATTATCGTACTGCACCCATGGTTATGTGTGGGTTAGGTGGGTAATGACTGAATCTGAATGTTAATTTACCCTTTGGTGGTTTATTAATACAAGAAGCGAGGTAGTCGAGTCACGAAGGTTTGAATGTTATTAGCGAGGCGACCACAAATAGTTTTCACACTTAAAACGAGGATGATTTAAACGATTTAAACGAATTATCAATTTGGGAACGATTCATATGAGATTAAACGAGTTGGATAAACGATTGGTTTTTGGTGAAGTGTTTAGATAACGGGACAGGGGTAATGTGGTGAAAACATGGTAGATACGCCGCTGGTACTTCTTATATATAAGTGTTTTCATCGTATTACATACCGTGGAGTTATTTAGTTCACTTGGGTAAACGATTTTGAAACGATGTCACACAAACGAGGTTTTCAAAATGATATAAACCATACGAGTTTTATTAACGAGAATTATTAATGAGTTTTATTAACGAGTTTTATTAACGATTTAATACGAGATGTTTTACAAATTGCTTTACTAAAACAAATGTTTTGGGTTAGGAATCATGGCTACGAGGTTTTATAAACTATAGCCCGCTTGATTTGAGTTGGTTAATTAAGTTGCAATTTTATACTCTTTTCAAAACAAGGTTTTTAATAAAGTATTGCAACATTTAAACTAGCCATGAATCCGACACTCCTATAAAACCTATGTACTCGCCAGCATTTCTTTGTTGACTTTGTTTTCACATATGTTTCAGGTGTTGATGCTTGATGATGATTACTAGGATGCATGAGTCACAAGGATCTGGACGAGGCCTTAGTGACATAATAACAATATTAGTCGATATGTAACTTGTTTGTTTTGTGTTAAGACAATGTTAATGTTTAATATAATCAATAAAACGAAACACTTTTTGTATCCATGGTTATGAAACGATAATTCTGCCATGACACTTGTAACACCTGTGCCTTCGCGGCCATCAAACAAATACCGAACCAATGAAATATTATATTTCATACTTGGGATTGGTAAAAATATGTGTATCATTTGCACATATCAAATTTTGTTCAATTCCAAACTCTAAATCGCTTTCTGGAAGGTTATACGCGCACCAATGCGTAAATATAACCAGTTTAATGCAACAAACACTCCGGAATAGTGACATAGGCTTAACATACCTTAAATAACCTTTACATAACTTAGAAATAAGTTTTGAAGGCTTTGGTATGGCAAAAACAAGTTAATTCGCTTACAGGGACTAAACTTGACAAACTGCGAAAGTATGCCAATTTGAACTGTAACAGACATTCCGGAACATGGCCATAAGTTAAACATACCATAAATATCCTTTACATAGCTTAGAAATAGGCTTTGAGGGGTTCGGTGTGCTAAAATAAACTTTTGGGTCATTCAGGGACTAAAAGTGTCAAAAAGTGCACAAGTTTGCACTTTTGCGCATAACTTACGTTCTGAATACATCCGGACATCCATAAATGTATGTAAGCATGACTATATTATGCTTTAGTGTTTGGCTTGTCAAAAATCCATTCGTTGCGTCTTTTGGATCGTTTTTCGCGCTTGTGCGCATTCCGTCGTAATTAAGCGAACATCGCGTTCGTACGACCAAACGAACCAACATCCGACATATTTCTGAGCATGTTTCATGTCCACAATGTTTAGGCAACATTTTAGGGCCTTAAAGTTGGCTCTACGGGCCTTAGAAGTGTCGGAAATGGCCTTAAACACGTGCAGGGACTGAAACTGTCATTTCTGAAACTTTGTTCTGATCTGTGACTGCTAGGCGGCCCGCCTCAAGATCTTAACATCCTCAGGCGGCCCGCGTCAGTCCTTCTGACCAGGTTAACTGCATTTAACAGCAGATTGCAGCTGTTTTAACCACACCCACACATTCTAAATTGTCTAGTCAGCTGATAAGGATCATCTTTTAGTCACCATAAGGTTCCAACACTTGTACGCATGGGATTAAAGCACGGATTCCATGAAACGATCTTAACGGTGGACCGAAAACTATATATACCCCATGCCCCCCATTGCTCAAATCACTAGAATTCTGATCCTAGAAGCTCTAAGTTGAAACCATTGTTTCATACCTGAGTTACTTGGATCGGGATTAGCATTCGAGGACCCTTCGTAAGTATTCTTTCGTTCTTTTCTTTCTTTTATTGCTTTTTGAGTCAGAAAGTCAAACTTTGTTTGACTTTCAGCGTTGACCAGCTTACGGTCAATGCGAAGTTCGTTGAACTTCGCAACGTGAGTGTAATCACGTTGGTTATAGTCCCTTGGGACTATGCCTACTGATTACCACGTTGTCTAGGGTCGTAGGGTAAGCGATCTAATAAATCGCTTATACCTCGAACCCGACCCATTTGGTCGATCATTAGGATCCGACCAAACACATTAGGTGACCATAGTAGGTAGGGAATAACCTTCCGAGGTGATACCCTATGGTCACATCGTTTGAGTAGTTGTATGATAGGTAGTTTATATGCCTTAGGTGAATTACCAGAATACCCTTTTCATGTATAATTGGTAATTAAGCATATGTAACCTAAACCTTTGTCACATAACTGATTATGAAACATGTTTAGGCATATTCTACTTGTCATAGGACTAGTTAGGCGGTTCGAACGCGTTTCACGCGAACGACGCGTTAAAGAAGCATAAGCTACCTAAACGGGTCGTAATGGGTCGTAAACAATTAGATTAAGGTTTCAATTAGTATGTAGGCTTTGTTAAACCATATGACACGAGTCTCTATACTCGTTTGGTTTACGAACCCTCATTCTATCTAAATCCTCCGATTTAGGTCCGGTTTATTAACATAGTTACCTATATTAGGTGCCGTTTGATATCCGCGATCTCAAGCATTGTTTGGTTGTTACTCAAGGACTACTAAGCAATCTCAAGTGAGTACATAGACCCCTCTTTTACTGTTTTCCAAACATTTTGGGGTGGAACACATGTGCCTACTTGTTACTTTCATGCTTTCATGCTTTCCTGTTTTCATATCATATGCTTATTATGTTCAATAGTACACTTATAGTACATGATTTCATTGTGTTCATGCTAGGTGTGCCCATTGTGTGCATTACTTAGTACATCGTTTTACATCACATCACATCACATGCTACGTATGTCTATTGTTGCATACTTAGTACAGGTCACATGCTACGTATGTCTATTGTTGCATACTTAGTACATTTTCATTTCTTCACATGCTTACATTTTGGTATGACATTTGGTTTGTTTACAATGGAACAATACATTCATTAACATTAGCTACGCCGTTCGTTAGTAGGTAGTGGTACCATAGGAATTGACAACTCCCGTTCCTGAAATCCCAGGGAAAGGGGATTGGAAGGAATGACCGAATTCGATATACATGAAGCACAGATAATCCTTTAAGTCGTTTAAGGGTTTATCGCCACAGTCTCAAGGCTTGGATGTATGCATTATAACGATACCGCATAAATGTTCATATTCAGTATAGCATGCATATCCACAATACATAACATTTTAACATGATTTACATTGATCATGCATTTCCACAGAACATAACTTTGATTTAAACCAAGTTTTACTTCAATACTATGTTCTTGTGCATATGGTTTAGTTGATACATTTCGCTAGCCATACATATCATTTTAGTTACACAATACATAACATTTTAACATGATTTACATTGATCATGCATTTCCACAGAACATAACTTTGATTTAAACCAAGTTTTACTTCAATACTATGTTCTTGTGCATATGGTTTAGTTGATACATTTCGCTAGCCATACATATCATTTTAGTTACACAATACATAACATTTTAACATGATTTACATTGATCATGCATTTCCACAGAACATAACTTTGATTTAAACCAAGTTTTACTTCAATACTATGTTCTTGTGCATATGGTTTAGTTGATACATTTCGCTAGCCATACATATCATTTTAGTTACACAATACATGATTTACATCTTGACATAAACATTTTGGTATATTTTCAATACATTTGACAATTGGTTTAAACATAGACATCTTACATTGTTTGGTTTGGTTTGATTAAGTGATTAAGTAACGATGCGTGTGTAATATGATACAAGCATGGTGGATACGCCGCTGGTACTTCCTATATATAAGTGTTTGTATGGTATTACATATCGTAGCGTTATTTGAATCATTTCAATTTAGACATATAACATTTTATACAAATAACATACTTTTCACAATACATTGTTTTACAAACAACTTAACTCATACAAACTCATTTTACATGGCTATTCATTTAACCATGCATTATTCTCTTAGTTATACGTATCATCTGAACTTATTGTTTTTCAAATGATTTACAAAGACAAATCAAATTACAAGGTTCATGACTAAACATTTTCTTAAACAGAAGTCATGAATCTTATTTTCACAAAACCTATGTACTCGCCGGCATTTTTATGCTGACGTACCTATTTTCACATGTGTTTCAGGAAATGAAGCATAGGATTGATCAAGATACACTTAGGCGGACATGGGCCTTAGTGACAATAAAAGATGCAGACTAGTTAATTATGTTATGTTTCTTTGATTTTCAAGACATTGTAACTCGTGTATTCAATAAAACAGTATTTAAATTTCCATGTGTTATGAAACAATAATTCTGTTACAACACTCCCCGATGTTTCCGCCACGTTTTGTATGTTCTACGTGGTCGGGGTGTGACAGAAAAGTTGGTATCAGAGCTAATGGTTATAGGGAATTAGGTTATTAGTAATGCTTTGACCTAGTCTATAACCTTCTTAGGACCCTAACGCGAGTTTACTTGCGTTTAGTCATAAAACAATACTGTCACCTATCCTTAGGCGACAACCACAACAAGAACATAAATTTCGAAACCGCTTTGATAACTAATCATCTGTTCTAGGATGATTAATTACTAGGTTTTGAACCCTCTATTGTAAGGTTTTGAACTCTCTATTATATGGTTTTGAACCCCTTTGAGTTTTCAAAATCTCGTCAAGGTTTTGGGTTTTAAATAATGTGAACACGTGCAAACTGGAAGGGTGAATGCCTGTATTCTGGGTTTTCTGTCTAGGCAAGCACTTCGTATACATCTCATCAGATGCGAGACCAGTTGTGCTTACCTGGGAATTCTTGGGATGAGTGTTCACTTATAGGCGAGCATGTCTTCGCGATACATTATTTTGACCCATTTACTTTGATTTGTCACCATCTCATTTGTTTGCCTTATGTAACAAATAAATGATCACAATTTTCATTCGTTACCATTCTGTATTGATTATCCGATAAACTTTCACTCGTTTCTTCCTATGTCTTTCATTTTCTTCTAGAATGTCTATTCCTCTCAGCACTAGTCAAATGCCCGAGCGAACAGCCAAATTTGTCCAGCAAATTGGCGAAGTGATTCAGAGGACTGTGGATTTAGGCATTGCCATGGCTCGTCTCAACAATGAAGCCTCTCGTCTCGACAATGAAGCCACTAAAGAGCCACCAAAGGAAGCAGAAATCAAGCCAGCACCAAAATCAAGGAAGCGTAAGGCTTCAAGGAAACCCGTAGCGGTTACACCTAATTAAGCGGGACCTAGCCATGTGGCAAGGCCACCAGCAAGGAAGCCATACAACGGAACTGCACCCTTGTGCAACCAATGTAGCCTTCATCATCAGGCTAGTGTGAAGTGCCGCAAATGCCATATTTGTGGACTTATAGGTCATACGGCAAGGGTTTGCCCAACTACAGCTGTACCAAATCAAGCTGGCGACACTCCTGCTCAAGCTCGTTTCTCACCAGGGTCTTGCTACAACTGTGGCGAGATGGGCCATTTCCTAAGGGATTGCCCAAAGCTTGCTAATGCAAATCCAACCCACGGATGAGCAGTTGGCTGACTAGAAGATGTTGCTGTCTTATGCTTTTGTTCTTTTGTTTCCTTGTAATGTGAAACAATCTGTTTTGTTTATAAATAAATCGTTGTTCACAAATTCTGATATACAAGTATAGTTACATGTATGTATGGAATTTCCCTATAATACCTGCATTAAGGAACTATGTTCCTTACGAACTACTCTTGTGATTCTCTCTTTCAAATGATCGCTCATGAGTCCCTCGAAAATTTTAAGTACTCGTTTCATTCTAAGATACGAAGTACAGAAAATAAAGTGACATTATGAGTAATCATGCTTCAGCACATCTTTACCTTTAAATCCTTGGTTAGATAACTAAGGGTATTTTTCAGATCTCATACCCATTACGTTTTGATTTTTCAACATACACAGTACAAGTATTTCAAAACAATCTTCATGATCTCAAAACATTTCATATAGTTTGAAAACAATTTTTCTAGAAACATTGTCTATGTTATTTCAAAAACATTGGCCATGTTATCAAAACCAACCTTTCAAATTTCAAAATATTTCATATAGTCTGAAGACAATATTAACACAATACATTTTCTTATCAAGTGCATGATTTCAAAAAGCATCATTCATGTTTTTCAAAAACCTTATACATAATTTCAAAATTCATCTCGCATGATTTTAAAACATTTTTTTTTGTAAATATATCTATCTAATACACCTACTTTATGATTTCAAAAGTATTATATATAAGGTTTCAAAAACGTTAAACACATTTTTCTTAAAAGAACCCCATGCACAGTTTTTCAAAAAAATATTTTTCCTCGTACATTGACTTAACCTTCAAATTCTGCTTCATATGTCGCCTTGACATATCTAGCATCACAACTTCATAAGCATTTTTACTTCATGTTTTGACTTAAGCACATCCAGTGCAAGATTTCAGAACATCTTCAACTTCTAAAAAAATCCATACGGGATCTTTTTATCTTCACATTTAGATCCTTGTGGATGATTATCATTCAAATCAGAATCCTTAATTGGATTCCTTTTGTACCTTAATTCGAACATTTCGGTTCCTTAAAATCGAAATCGAATTTTCTTTTTAAAATCTTTCTATCTTTATAGTTAGATTCTTGATAATGTTTAAAGTACCAAATGAAATCCAAGGAATGGATTTCTAGTGTGCTTTAAATACATGTGCTCTGTTAGCAGAACGAACTTCTAGTTAAACAATTTTTGTGGTTATGTGACTATGTGTTTATGCATCTTATGTTTTCTTTTATGCATTTTTGTGTTTTTATACTCCGGATATTCGTTATCCAAATCCTCGCAGGATCTTTCATATCTCCATATGAGGGATTCGTAGTAGGATATTCAAAAAGGTACTACCTTAAATCCTGAATGGGCTTCTATGTAATAGTTAAGACCCTTGGATTATATAGTACTATTCCATGATTCATAAGAGACCCTTAAGTGGTCTAGTCAAAAAGATTGATTCACAATTTGGTTAAAGAACGACATCTAGTGATGTAGCTGAACAGACTCCTTGATAGTCTATTTAGATCATTTATTGATTTAATAAAAAGGACTCTATGGCGGTCTAGTCACACTCGTCACAGGATTGTTCATTTGGTTTTCCCCTACACATTTTAAAATAGACTGTGTGAACTGTGCAAGGAATTGTCTGATTATGAACGCGTACATAATTATGAAATTTAGTGCACAGAAACACAGTAAGATTTATTATGTGTAAGAACCGATAGTGACAACAATAACGAAATGAGAACGATGTAATGGAGGTACGGTGGACGCACCAATGACGCTTCATATACTTGTATATAAGTATCCCTCTTACATTGCAATCATGATGTTATTAAAGGTTACTATAAGTTCAGAACCCTAATCAATATTGTTCGATCTTTTCAACTTCATGTTTTCAAGCTCTCACAAGTTTCCTCTAAATAAATTTCGGGACGAAATTTCCTAAAGTAGGGGAGACTGTAACACCTGTGCCTTCGCGGCCATCAAACAAATACCGAACCAATGAAATATTATATTTCATACTTGGGATTGGTAAAAATATGTGTATCATTTGCACATATCAAATTTTGTTCAATTCCAAACTCTAAATCGCTTTCTGGAAGGTTATACGCGCACCAATGCGTAAATATAACCAGTTTAATGCAACAAACACTCCGGAATAGTGACATAGGCTTAACATACCTTAAATAACCTTTACATAACTTAGAAATAAGTTTTGAAGGCTTTGGTATGGCAAAAACAAGTTAATTCGCTTACAGGGACTAAACTTGACAAACTGCGAAAGTATGCCAATTTGAACTGTAACAGACATTCCGAAACATGGCCATAAGTTAAACATACCATAAATATCCTTTACATAGCTTAGAAATAGGCTTTGAGGGGTTCGGTGTGCTAAAATAAACTTTTGGGTCATTCAGGGACTAAAAGTGTCAAAAAGTGCACAAGTTTGCACTTTTGCGCATAACTTACGTTCTGAATACATCCGGACATCCAAAAATGTATGTAAGCATGACTATATTATGCTTTAGTGTTTGGCTTGTCAAAAATCCATTCGTTGCGTCTTTTGGATCGTTTTTCGCGCTTGTGCGCATTCCGTCGTAATTAAGCGAACATCGCGTTCGTACGACCAAACGAACCAACATCCGACATATTTCTGAGCATGTTTCATGTCCACAATGTTTAGGCAACATTTTAGGGCCTTAAAGTTGGCTCTACGGGCCTTAGAAGTGTCGGAAATGGCCTTAAACACGTGCAGGGACTGAAACTGTCATTTCTGAAACTTTGTTCTGATCTGTGACTGCTAGGCGGCCCGCCTCAAGATCTTAACATCCTCAGGCGGCCCGCGTCAGTCCTTCTGACCAGGTTAACTGCATTTAACAGCAGATTGCAGCTGTTTTAACCACACCCACACATTCTAAATTGTCTAGTCAGCTGATAAGGATCATCTTTTAGTCACCATAAGGTTCCAACACTTGTACGCATGGGATTAAAGCACGGATTCCATGAAACGATCTTAACGGTGGACCGAAAACTATATATACCCCATGCCCCCCATTGCTCAAATCACTAGAATTCTGATCCTAGAAGCTCTAAGTTGAAACCATTGTTTCATACCTGAGTTACTTGGATCGGGATTAGCATTCGGGGACCCTTCGTAAGTATTCTTTCGTTCTTTTCTTTCTTTTATTGCTTTTCGAGTCAGAAAGTCAAACTTTGTTTGACTTTCAGCATTGACCAGCTTATGGTCAATGCGAAGTTCGTTTGAACTTCGCAACGTGAGTGTAATCACGTTGGTTATAGTCCCTTGGGACTATGCCTACTGATTACCACGTTGTCTAGGGTCGTAGGGTAAGCGATCTAATAAATCGCTTATACCTCGAACCCGACCCATTTGGTCGATCATTAGGATCCGACCAAACACATTAGGTGACCATAGTAGGTAGGGAATAACCTTCCGAGGTGATACCCTATGGTCACATCGTTTGAGTAGTTGTATGATAGGTAGTTTATATGCCTTAGGTGAATTACCAGAATACCCTTTTCATGTATAATTGGTAATTAAGCATATGTAACCTAAACCTTTGTCACATAACTGATTATGAAACATGTTTAGGCATATTCTACTTGTCATAGGACTAGTTAGGCGGTTCGAACGCGTTTCACGCGAACGACGCGTTAAAGAAGCATAAGCTACCTAAACGGGTCGTAATGGGTCGTAAACAATTAGATTAAGGTTTCAATTAGTATGTAGGCTTTGTTAAACCATATGACACGAGTCTCTATACTCGTTTGGTTTACGAACCCTCATTCTATCTAAATCCTCCGATTTAGGTCCGGTTTATTAACATAGTTACCTATATTAGGTGCCGTTTGATATCCGCGATCTCAAGCATTGTTTGGTTGTTACTCAAGGACTACTAAGCAATCTTAAGTGAGTACATAGACCCCTCTTTTACTGTTTTCCAAACATTTTGGGGTGGAACACATGTGCCTACTTGTTACTTTCATGCTTTCCTGTTTTCATATCATATGCTTATTATGTTCAATAGTACACTTATAGTACATGATTTCATTGTGTTCATGCTAGGTGTGCCCATTGTGTGCATTACTTAGTACATCGTTTTACATCACATCACATCACATGCTACGTATGTCTATTGTTGCATACTTAGTACAGGTCACATGCTACGTATGTCTATTGTTGCATACTTAGTACAGGTCACATGCTACGTATGTCTATTGTTGCATACTTAGTACATTTTCATTTCTTCACATGCTTACATTTTGGTATGACATTTGGTTTGTTTACAATGGAACAATACATTCATTAACATTAGCTACGCCGTTCGTTAGTAGGTAGTGGTACCATAGGAATTGACAACTCCCGTTCCTGAAATCCCAGGGAAAGGGGATTGGAAGGAATGACCGAATTCGATATACATGAAGCACAGATAATCCTTTAAGTCGTTTAAGGGTTTATCGCCATAGTCTCAAGGCTTGGATGTATGCATTATAACGATACCGCATAAATGTTCATATTCAGTATAGCATGCATATCCACAATACATAACATTTTAACATGATTTACATTGATCATGCATTTCCACAGAACATAACTTTGATTTAAACCAAGTTTTACTTCAATACTATGTTCTTGTGCATATGGTTTAGTTGATACATTTCGCTAGCCATACATATCATTTTAGTTGCACAATACATAACATTTTAACATGATTTACATTGATCATGCATTTCCACAGAACATAACTTTGATTTAAACCAAGTTTTACTTCAATACTATGTTCTTGTGCATATGGTTTAGTTGATACATTTCGCTAGCCATACATATCATTTTAGTTACACAATACATAACATTTTAACATGATTTACATTGATCATGCATTTCCACAGAACATAACTTTGATTTAAACCAAGTTTTACTTCAATACTATGTTCTTGTGCATATGGTTTAGTTGATACATTTCGCTAGCCATACATATCATTTTAGTTACACAATACATGATTTACATCTTGACATAAACATTTTGGTATATTTTCAATACATTTGACAATTGGTTTAAACATAGACATCTTACATTGTTTGGTTTGGTTTGATTAAGTGATTAAGTAACGATGCGTGTGTAATATGATACAAGCATGGTGGATACGCCGCTGGTACTTCCTATATATAAGTGTTTGTATGGTATTACATATCGTAGCGTTATTTGAATCATTTCAATTTAGACATATAACATTTTATACAAATAACATACTTTTCACAATACATTGTTTTACAAACAACTTAACTCATACAAACTCATTTTACATGGTTATTCATTTAACCATGCATTATTCTCTTAGTTATACGTATCATCTGAACTTATTGTTTTTCAAATGATTTACAAAGACAAATCAAATTACAAGGTTCATGACTAAACATTTTCTTAAACAGAAGTCATGAATCTTATTTTCACAAAACCTATGTACTCGCCGGCATTTTTATGCTGACGTACCTATTTTCACATGTGTTTCAGGAAATGAAGCATAGGATTGATCAAGATACACTTAGGCGGACATGGGCCTTAGTGACAATAAAAGATGCAGACTAGTTAATTATGTTATGTTTCTTTGATTTTCAAGACATTGTAACTCGTGTATTCAATAAAACAGTATTTAAATTTCCATGTGTTATGAAACAATAATTCTGTTACAACACTCCCCGACGTTTCCGCCACGTTTTGTATGTTCTACGTGGTCGGGGTGTGACAACACTCCCCGACGTTTCCGCCGCGGTTTTATTGTTTTAACGCGGTCGGGGTGTGACAGGAATTGCCAGTTTATTACCATTTGTCACATCGTTACTTAAATCACTTACCCAAACAAACCACCAATGTAAAATGTCTATGTTTAAACCAATTGTCAAAATGATTATACCAAAATGTAAACCATGTAATGTATAATCAATATCAAAATGTTCATGTGTCAAATGTAAATCATGTAATGTGTATCCAAAATATCATGTATGGCATGTGAAATACATCAACTAAACCATAGGTGTAAATCATGTAATGTGTATCCAAAATATCATGTATGGCATGTGAAATACATCAACTAAACCATAGGTGAAAATGCACAAAACAAGTTATTGAAGTAAAACGTAGTTTAAATCAAAGCTAAGTTTTGTCGAAATGCATGTTATACTGATACAAACATCTATGCGGTATTGTGAAAATGCATACATTCAAGCCTTGTGACTGTGGCGATAAACCTTTAAACAAATTAAAGTTTTATCTGAGTTATGTTTATCGAATTCGGTCATTCCTTCCATCCAAACATACCTAGGATGTCTGGAACGGGAGTTGTCAATTCCTATGGTACCACTACCTACTAACGAACGACATAGCTAATGTTAATGAATGTATTTTGGTCCCATTTAAACAAACCAATTGTCATACCAAAATGTAAGCATGTGATGAAAAAAAATGTACTAAGTATGCAACAAATGGACATATATAGCATGTGATGTAAAACAAATGTACTAAGTATGATGAACATACATAGCATGAAATATCATGTACAACGATGTACTAAGTATGCACTAAATGGATATACATAGCATAAAATGTCATGTAAAACGATGTACTAAGTATGCACTAAATGGACATACATAGCAACAAATGTCATGTAAAACGATGTACTAAGTATGCACTAAATGGACATACATAGCATAAAATGTCATGTAAAACGATGTACTAAGTATGCAACAAAGGACATACATAGTAAAAACACAATGAAATCATGTACTATAAGTGTACTAATGAACATAACAAGCATATGATGTGAAAACATGGAAAGCACGAAAGTAACAAGTAGGCACATGTGTTTCACCCCAAAATGTTTAAATACAGTAAAAGAGGGGACTATGTACTCACTTGAGATTGCTCAATAGTCCTAGGATAACCACCAAGCAATGCTAGAAGATCACAGAATCAAACGGCACCTAATATAGGTATCTATGTTAATAAACGGACCTAAACGGAGGATTGCATAGAATGAGGGTTCATAAACCAAATGAGTATGGGAACTCCTGTAATATGGTTCAACAAAGCCTACATTCTAAAACGGAACCTATCCTAAGTGCTTTTGACCCATTACGACCCGTTTAGGTAGCTTACGCTACTTTAACGCGTCGTTCGCGTAAAACGCGTTCGGACCGCCTAACTAGTCCTATGATAAGTAAAATATGCCTTAACATGTGTAATAATGTTGCCTAATTAGTATAGATGTAAAAAATTATGTTACATACGCTTAAAATAAATTTTGGCGCAAAAAGGGCATTTTGGTAATTTTCCTAAGGCATATAAACTACCTATCATACAACTAACTAAACGACGTGACCATAAGGTATAACCTCGGAAGGTTATTCCCTATACAACTATGGTCACCTAATATGTTTGGTCGGATCCTAATGTGTCACACCCTGGCTTTGCGGAAGCGTGGGTTTATTTGGTGTGACTTCTTAATACCATAGCAACAATCATAACAATGCTATATGATAAAAACATGAGATATTCATCCATTAATAAAGTTTAGAAAAATCCCATTTTCAACAATCTCAAAATAAGTTACAAACCTTAACTTGATTTAATTGAGTTCATAAAGACTTAGCAAAAGACTTTAAACAATACTAGGTTTAGGGATATGTAACCCGTCCAGGAAGAGGTTACACCTTCTAAACCCTGGATGACTTCTTTGTTCAAACGCAGCTTGAAAATACGTGCATACCGTGCCAGATCCGTTAGTTTCCAGAAATACATGTAGTTTGAAAAGTCAACATAAAGTTGAGCGAGTTCATGTGTAAGTGAGTAGGTATAAACCTTTGTAAAAATGTCTGTATGTATGAAAATCCCTGGTATGTAGCAATTAAGGAAAAAGAGATCACCATTGGGTTGCAAAGCCAATGATATGTGTGAAGTGCTGTAGGAAGACTCAAACCTAGTGGATTTATGCGTCGGGAAACTCATAGTCACCACCTGGCCCATTCAGCGGACTCAGGAGTGAGGGCTCGCTACACCCAAATAGATCTATCACCAATGTCCCTCGGTCCTACAATGAGGATTAATGACCTCCAATTTCCGCCTACCCACTCACATAATCTAAGTAGTAAACCCTCCTTAAGCTAACCATACCATGTACAAAAGTATCCGTAATCATTGTAACATGTATTTCACCCCCGAAGTATAAAAACTGAAAACAGTTAAGAGAAAGGGGGGACATGAACTCACTGTATTGCGTCTTCAGTATGTGTAACCCAAATCTCCGCGGCAAACACGACTACCTACAATGGTCTAACGTCTATTAGACGAACGGGTAGTGCCTTGTCTTAGTATGTATGTTTTTGAGTTACGATTCTGGTATTATTCCAAGTTATAATAATTGTTTTTAGTTTTGGAATAATTGTTTATGCAGTGATTCTGTATTAATATTTCTCAAGCATTTTAGCTTTGTATTTCCTTCCCAAGGATGGGGGTAATCTATACTTGTATACTCGTATTCTTAAAATAACATATGTACCTGTATATCCTGCCAAGTAATGGCGTCGTATTTCTATGTTATTGTTCCAAATAAAATATGTTAATATATTCCCAACAATAACATATTTCTGTTTCTACAGTTTCCAACATAATATTTTACCAAAATATACGTATACGTTATAATTCCGAAAAATATATTAAAGTCTCACTTGTCTAAAATGTTCTGATTCCAAAATATACATATTTTTCCCAAAAATATTATATTTTACTTCATACAATTTCCCAAAATAATACTTTTCCAAAATACACACTTAAGAGTATTTTCCGAAACTATGCGCGTTATGTTTTAGAGTTTGCGTTGTAAAAACAATACCGACGTAACTTAAATATTTATTTGTGAGGGCGTTGGTATCGTTTTGGAGTCGTATTTGATGATATATCAAGTAATATTATTTTTACCCTAAAAATAATATATCTTTAGTTCACAAAATAATCACGTAAGCACACAAACGTTTTATTATGAAATATATATTCTCAATATATATTTAACAAGTTTCCTTTACAAAAATCCACCTCCGACACTTGGTCATTTTGTAACAAAAATCATGACGAAATTTATATTTTGAAAACAAGTTAAAAATATATTTATAACACTTGTCACAAAAATATTTCTAAGTGTTATATTTCTGGAAAAATTTCGCCAGAGTTTCCTCTGTAACTGGAGGTGGCCACGCTTACTAGCGTATCATTTTTTTTCATATAACACGTTAGATCGTTCTCAATAATGAACCCGACATTTAGACATGCAAAATACTACTTATATCCTTTCAGTTTTAATATACGAAATTGGGCTGTTTTCGGTTATTTTATTAAAATAGTTATCTTATTCCAAAAATTCCCAAATTTTTACAGAATGTCTGCTATGACCCAAATATTATTGTGTAAAATATCGTGGTCCAAATCATCACCAATATTTTGTAGAAATTCATTTTCCGGACTGCATTCAGATTTACCTTTTTCTGACTGCAGTTAACGGAATATTTTATTTAAAATTCATCGAGAGTCCGATTTACGAAATTCCAGTTGAAGGATCACGGCGACAACATTGACCATCTACGGTATAAATTTTATGATCTAACTCTACACATAATTTAAGTTATGACTGAAAATATGACTCTCATTTACTGCTGTAAAAATGCAGCTTTAGCTGCTGTTACAAATCGACGCTTTAAAAATAGTAAACGAAGTCCAAAAATTATGATTCCGGTGCCATTAGAACCGTATTTCATAGTACATAAACCTAGACTTCAGAAAATACATTTTTCGTTAAGTTATGACCTGTTTACAGCCTGTTAAAGTCGGCTGGAAATGCAAATCAGCAAGCTGTTTATAGTATAAGTTTCATTAAAAGTACACATACGATTACCATTCATTCTAATACGATTAACATCAGACCCTAAGTCATTTACAGCAGATTTTTGTTCATTTAATCCAGATTTATCATGTATTATCACCTTTCATCTCGTGACCTTTGTGTAAAGCTTTTATGTTCATGCTTTAAGTTATGATCTTTAGAGTTCTCAAGTTTAACATCATGAATCATACTTTAACCACCTTCATAGCATGTAAAATGAATGGATCTAAGAGACTTACCACTAGCACAAAGCTAGGAGAGTTCGAGTGAAGAAATGTGGTGGTTAAAAGAAAACGAGTGAGGTCCTTGAGCTTCCGAACACACCAAGCTTGCTTGTATGATCTCTAGCACCATTGTGTACTCTTGGAATGTTTGAAGGAGGTTGAATGATGATGGTTGTATGGTGGTTAGGGGTGGGCCGAAAATGGAGGAGGAGGGAGAGAGCTTGGGGTGTTGTTGATGGTGAAGTGAGAGATAATGGATGTCTAACATGTTTACTTATAGACCAATATTCACCAAGATCCATTGTATAATGTGTTGGTTAGATATTAGACCACACTAAATAAAATAATCAAAAGTGGTGGGGTGTGTCCCCTCATCCACAACCGTTTGAACAAGGGGGGGGGGGGGGGTTATGGTTGGATTCCAATGGATAGTTAAGTGATTAGTTAGGTTTAGTTAGAACTTTAAATAGGTTATTAGTGTGTAGTGTATTATAGAGGGTGTTAGGGTGTTCGGGGACCCTAACTAGCTCAGAAAAGTGTAAACAATGTTATTGACAATATTTTTATGTTCCGGGTAAAGTCCGGTTGTTCAGTTGGATACTGATCCATTAAAGTGCTGAATAAGCATTTAAAGTGTCTTTTGTAGTGTTTTTAGTGACACAATAAATTACCAACACTTTGGAAAGTGTCTAGAATTATTTTACCAAGTTTTTGCACCTTACTAGCATTGTTTAATGCTGAATTTTGTTTATTAAGTGCAGAATTCTGCATTTAAGGTGTGTTTTAGGCACTTCCCAGCACTATAACTATCCCCTAGTGACGCAGTTTAATGATTCTCACTTCCCTACACTCCCTACCAGTGTAGTAATCTATTCCCGGCTCTTACTGGCCTCAGAGACAGTGTCTGTCTAGTGCTGGCAATGTCAGCATGTTTACTGGGTTATCCGCTCACTGTGCTAACTGTGCTTTGTGCATCAAGTTTGTCACTAAACTTTGTATAAATGGAGTGACAGTATGAATGTGATGCATATGTAAGTATATAATACAAATCAGAAAGCAGTTAGCTCAGCAGGTTGTAATCAAGCACAGTCATTAAGCACAAATTAAATATCAATTAATTGTACGGATACCTGTAATTTTTAGGATTGTCACATTCTCCCCCCGTTAAAGAAATTTCGTCCTCGAAATTTGTATTACCTTAACTCCGTATGGTTACGTCCCACGTGTATGTATATGAATAATATCAAGGTAGATAACCTTCAAACCAAATCAAACCTTACTCACATTTGGTGAATCCAAGAATATATATCAACCCGAATCCTAGGGTTAAAAGGTGTGTGCTCATAGCAGTTGATGTCAAGGGTACAAGACGTACTTGACGTATAACCTAGTGTAATCCAGCCAGCAGGGGGTCCACAAAAGAGGAGCCTTGACTAATAAGACTCTTCAAACGATCGATCGCAATATGCAAGCGAGTTTTCACGAAACATAGCGCCCGCTATATAAATTCAAAAATCAACAACTCAAATGAAATAGTAAATTGATCTGTCAACTCCCGAGTAGACGAATGGTAAGGTTCAGTGTGTTGAACATTTTGAATCGCAAGAATACGCCGAGTGAACACAAGCGAATCTGGTGTATCCTTGCTTTGATTTGTAGTTGCATCAGGAATGTTTAAATGACAAGTCAACAAAAGTTTATGTATCTTTGCGTGAAACGGTTGACCATGATTAGCACAAGCTACAAGTTTGTAATGACACCACAAGGTGTCGCAATGACATAATTCCATAATAGCGGTGATTGAACAAGTTCACCGTGTTTGAGACCAGATGAAAGTGTACCGTAACAAGCCTGGAGAATTGATTTTCACAATGTCATAAAGTTTTTCGGTTGAATATGGAACATCAAAGCGCCACTGTTTTGATCAAAGATGAAAAAGTTTTAAGTACTGTAAGGCATTTGATTGACAACGAAAGAATCGTTAGGAGGTACATGGTGCTTATGAAATGAATATATGTACCATTGTCTTAACACACGATTGTGTTGAGACTGCTTCGATCGTGGGTATCAAAGTGGGCTGTTAACAAATAAATAGGCAATTAAATCCGTGTATGAAATGAGTAACCCAATTAGCGCAAGCTTCAATTCTGTGAAAGTATCACTGCGAGGTATCGAAATCAATCATTGATTTAGTGGAGTCATAGACCAACCGAACCTGCTACGACTTGAAATGAAAGAATCTTTGCAAAACTATTTGAATATGATGCTCCCAATACATCATATGACGTCTGAAACTGAATATGCGAAGTGGATAAGTTCAAGCAATTGAACTTAATCTCAGTGTAGCCCTGCAATAGACGTACATATCAACAAGGGAATCTTGGCATGATAGCAAACAAGTAACTTGAAAGAAAGCGGTTTCAAGAAAGCGTGTTGACTTGATAATAAAAGAGTCATCAATAACAATAATGTAGGCCATTCGAATCACGAATCAGTAATTAGATTTAGCAACGTAACATTTGTACTTTAGTGAAGCGTTTATTCGAAATGAAACTGCATGCGTAGTAAAAGGTGCATGTATAACATATGGGTTTTCAAGAAATGAAGCAATGTGTTTCTACCAACAGGGAGAAGTGACCAAGTATACGAAGCAAACGTGTGTTCGCTCTCAGCGAAGGAAATCAACGTGATGCAACTACTTTGAGGGGAGTAGAGATGCAAATATCTACTCGCTAGAAGTAAAAGTGAAGCCTTCAATGAAAGAAAATTTAAGTATTTCCTGTTTTGTTAACCGAAATGACATGTTTGTCAGGTTATTGATGTTTGATTGAGTTGACAGATATGGTTTCTAAGTAAAAACCCTTACGAGTTTTGGTCCTGGGTTCCCAAAGATTCCTAATATATGTTTCCTAGATCCCCCAGATTTCGTATCCCGTGTAGATCTGGTTTGTGCATTATGTAGGAAACACTATTTTTGTGTACGTCTAAGAACAAGTCATTGTCCCACAATCTTCCTAGTATACTTTCTCCCCGAATTCACAGCTACTCGACCATCGATCAGTCGGGAAATACTTGTGGGATCCTCGCAGTTAATCAACTAAGTAAGTCGTCAGTTCTTAGCAAGAGTCGCTGACTCTTGTTGGCTAGCTCGTTCGGCTCCCGGTCATTTGAAAGTCATCGTCCTTTCATTTGGCGAGCATAACTGAGATTATCCAAAACAAAAGTTTTGGTCTGTTATCTTCCTTCTCTATCTACTACTGAAACTACACTGTCAATCCTTGCATCTCCGAAGATGTAAGTCGCTAAGATACATCGACTATAGGCGCGACGCCTGGAATCAAATAGACGCGCAACTCGACTAATCGTTGAGGAGTTAATCCTGGCAAGTCTTCAAGGAAGACCTTAGGATATTTCCTTATCATAGGAATATCTTCACGCTTTGATTCTTCGGCTCATCCTGTCCCCGACCTGAGCCAAGAATGCAACACATCCTTTATGCAATATTCTTCGTGCCTTCAACCAATTTTGTAATTTGCAAGGGTGTATCCCGCTTCATGAGTCAAGATCGCTTCTTCGTCACCATCGCGGTGTGGATATCAATCTCCTATTGGTCATTTGTCAACCAATCCCTCCAACTACCATGTTGAAGTCTCCCAATTCACTGGCAGTAGATCAAGCGTAAACTTACGCTCTTCGGTTTTTATTTAGTCGCCTCCAGTTACTGCGTTGGCTTCAACTAGCTTCCCCTTAGCTAGTTCTAATGGGTACTGGAACATCTACTTACTCGCTACTTAAACCAATTATACTCTTGAACTCTAGCGGTGCGAATCGTAAAATTTGCAACAGTATCTAGCAGCACAGATGCATAATGTTGAGTAATATGGGACGTACCGATATCCAAACTTGGTTTCTTGGTGTGCTCCCCTAGCTCTGCTATGGAGCTTTTATCCTTGTGCCCGGTTCTTCTTAGGGCAGTATTTTCTGAAATGCTTCTTGCTTCCATAGTTAAAACAAACTTCAGGACGTTTTTGTTTGTCACTCGTCCTGCCTTCGTTGTTGTCGTTGTTTCCTTCGTGATTCTTGCTATCATCTTGACCTTTATTTCCACTTTCAATACTTTGTCTACAAGTCTCCTTGGGATGTCCCCTCTTACCACAGTTATCACATTTTCCATATTTACATCGCCCGACGTGATAGCGTAGACAATTGTCACATTTAGGTAGGATACCCATGTAGTCTTTTCCCTTCTTGGCTTTCTTCTCGTTACTCCCCCGAGTAACCACCTTGAGATTTGCGAGCTTTCTCTTGTTATCCCCAGGTGACTCTACAGGAGTCTCCTCTCTCTCTTTCGCAGTGGAAAATTCTCCTCGTCTAACTGCTTCTTCCGTGAGCGCCACGCTTATGTCGATAGCCTCGGTGATCGTTGAAGGTTTAGTTGTTGTTACCAGGCTTAGAATCTGAGGTGCCAATCCCCTTATGAACTGTTCAACTCTCCTAAACTCTGGTCCCCCCAAGAGTAAAGCAACTTGTGATAATTCGTTAAATCTCTGCACATACTCCGCTATCTTTGGTCCTTCCATTTTCAAGTTCCACAGTTCTGTTTCCCATTTCTGGACTTCTGCCCTCAAGCAATATCTCTTACGCATCAGATCTTTCAGTTCGTCCCACGTCATAGCATTCGCAGCGGTCTCGCCCATTGTCCGAACTTGATGGTTCCACCATGACAGAGCCTCATCCACCAGTAGTCCAGCTATATACGTGACGTGATGTTCGGGGTCACATTTGCTCAATCGTAAAACATAATCCGTCTTTTCAACCCAGCGCACGAAGGCTAAGGCACCCCCAGTGCCGTCGAACTCTTGAGGTTTGTGGTCCAAGAACTGCTTGTAGGTGCAGCCCTTGCTGTGTTCAGAGTGAAGGGCCTCGAGTTGTGCGATGACTTGCGAGATGCGTTCTGGTAGTCGTGCCGTCGATGTGGGCGGAGGGTTGTTGGTATCAACGTTCCCCCGCATTGACATCTTCTGAAAAGAAGATTGGTTAGGTCAGGTTTTATTTGCTTAGTGAGTGCATTTGGTCGTTTAGTGGTCATAAGTACTAACACATAACAGGTTATTATACCAACCAATCGAGTAATAGTATAATCACAGTATAACTAAGTAATTTGGTAATTAAGTTTAATGAGAGCATAGCAAGTAAGCACGTAGTATTATAATTATAGCACCCACACATAGGTTAATAACGTGCTTAGCAAGACCTAGCGACTGAGTTTTCATTGGTTATTGGCCACAAAGTGTTGTCGCATGTTTGATGATTGGCTCTCATTATCCT
This sequence comes from Helianthus tuberosus, assembly GCA_030545235.1. Lineage (NCBI taxonomy): Eukaryota > Viridiplantae > Streptophyta > Magnoliopsida > Asterales > Asteraceae > Helianthus > Helianthus tuberosus. The sequence goes on along the minus strand of CM060452.1, from coordinate 114,221,493 downwards.
TCGACCGCAATTGCATTGTCTTACGGAGTGTATTATATCAAAAGGGACACAGGGTCACCCTACCCTTGCCCAACAAACATATCAAAATTACGTAGTCAGATGTGGCCTTCAAAAGTCTCCACAATCTCGGCTTATCATAGATGTCCTTACCCAAACGCAATCCGCATAATTCGGAAATCAACTATACTGGTGACTAAGGTGGAGGACGAAAGAAAAATGACTGCTAGCATGCGTAAACTCCTCTTCGAGCTTGTATATATATCAAAGTAGTTAACTAATATGCCGCTCGATAGTAAAGAAATAATATCAGAATCCTGGGAGCGGTGTAATAGCAACGGTCGAGAGCGCAAAAGGAACCTTGATGTATGTGGCGAATCAAAGTATGCTGGCAATAGACAGGGTGGAGGACGTGGTGTCTTACATAAACTTTTCTGACAAAATGCTGTCTTGTGATGTAGACACTTACATCATGTTTTCGGTTATGTAACGTTTTGCATTTGAAGTTACCAATTGTGGTGTCAGCTTAATCTCCAACATTCTGCGACTCATATCCTCAAACTGCAGCTGATGTGACAGGTGTACCCATTTGTACCTATTCCGTGTGTGGCCTCCATAAAGCGTGGGATGGTAAGGGTCTAAAATTTAGCATAGTGCATTATAGGAACCATCGAAACGGTTCGTCCAGCGATGTAGAGATGAATGCATCAGACGGTGCAGCCTGTGAGGTCGTAGAAAATGCTGTGGTGGCAAAGGAATCGTCACGCGAGTGCTGACCTGTAGTACCTTCCTGGGGTGCAGGTATGTTTTGAAAGGAAGCGACAGGCTCGTTGGCGCAATGGACGTCGGTCTTCATAAGGGAAGAGGAGCTACATTAGTGGCTGCGGGTGCAAAAACAACCGTCTCAACGAATGAGGAGATTGCCAGATGCAGGTAGATATAAGGGGTGCAAGATCGGGAGGACCTAAAAGAAACAGGATCATGATCACGTAAAGGTGTAGGTTCAGCAGGTGCAACATCGAGCTGACCCAAAAGGTGCTGAAGCTAGCTCAAAAGCAGGCTCTGGGTCGTGTAACGGTGCGATGCCTCGAGCAGGTGATAGAGCAGCAGCCATGTTGTCGTTGTCTGCGTCAGTAGTAGAAAGCTGTAATCCAGCTATTGGTAAGGTTGCAGATACCACAGACTTAAAGGAGTCCGAATGCATGCTAGAATCAGAGGGTAGCTTGTTAACAAGGGTATTAAGAAGTGAAATTAGTAACACAGTGTTCTCGTCAAATTTTCTATCGTCATAGGTGTCGGCAGTAGGACCATCGATAAGCATGTCAACGTCATCATAAATTGTTTGTCGAGTAGCCAACCTTCAGTAGAATGTCCGCAGGAGGCGCATCATCGAGGATCGGAGCCATGGTGTGTCCATCATCGGGATGACCAGTGATAGAGTGGTCATGGATTGAAACAAGAGTGACAGAAAGATTCTTGTCAGAGAAACCATCAGCAGATATGAAGTATCACCAAAGTCTGGTAGCACGGACTGTTAGAAGTCGTCCTCGTCATTAGCATATCAGGATCACTCTCAGTATCTGACGTAATTGTCTCTGGCGCGGATGTAGTCTCATTATCTGTGGCGGTGGTCGTAGGGTTATCAATGTCTGATAGCTCGTTCTCTAATTAGAGTGACATGTGTGCCGGTGCGTAGCATGTATATTCAGAGTAATTACTAACAATTAGTGTATTCGAACAACTACCACATATGCACGTACATCAACCTTAAATCAAATAAGCACGTAAATCTCAATTAATGTAAGCAAGTAATCATCCTAGTCTTCCCCAGACTATCCTCCCAGCCTCTCAGACTGAACCTCCTAGTCTCTCAGACTATCCTCCCAGCCTCTCAGACTGATCCTCCTAGTCTCTCAGACTATCCTTCCAGCCTCTCAGACTGATCCTCCTAGTCTCTCAGACTATCCTCCCAGCCTCTCAGACTGATCCATCTAGTCTCACTAGACTAACCTCCCAGCCTCTCAGACTGAACCTCCTAGTCCCACTAGACTAACCTCCCAGCCTCTCAGACTGAACTTTCTAGTCCCACTAGACTAACCTCCCAGCCTCTCAGACTGAACTTTCTAGTCTCTCAGACTACTCCCTCAGTCTCTCAGACTGAATTATAAATTTAAATTTGGAAATGTGTATTTGTGCCTTTTTGTTTGTAAAAAGGTTTGTTCCCTGGATCTGGACGTATAGTGTATGCAATGTAAAAGTGTTTAAAAACGTTTTCGTGAGAGCCCTGATGATCATAGTCTAGACTCGAGAAAGAATCCTAGTTCGCTATGATCGAGGCTCTGATACCAAGCTGTCACACCCTGGCTTTGCGGAAGCGTGGGTTTATTTGGTGTGACTTCTTAATACCATAGCAACAATCATAACAATGCTATATGATAAAAACATGAGATATTCATCCATTAATAAAGTTTAGAAAAAAATCCCATTTTCAACAATCTCAAAATAAGTTACAAACCTTAACTTGATTTAATTGAGTTCATAAAGACTTAGCAAAAGACTTTAAACAATACTAGGTTTAGGGATATGTAACCCGTCCAGGAAGAGGTTACACCTTCTAAACCCTGGATGACTTCTTTTTATTGGGTAAAGGGTTACCCCGGTGATTCTATATATCAACAAAATCAATACAAAACAAGTAGTATGGAGAGACCATACTAGTTCAAACATGAGGCATACCCCATGAAAGTAAACCAACAAACACATGACATCCAAATAAAACAACTAGACTACTAATCTAGACAGGGATCAACAAAAACACTATAGAAAATCAGCCGCCATCTAACAATCGAGTATCACAGATCTCCCATGCACGAAGCAGCTCTCTCACCTTGATAGTGTCCTTAAGCTTCACTCCCATAAGTTTATAACGAACCGTATGAAGAATTGTATCACATAAAACATCTGGAGGTCTTGTCTGGTTCTTTAAAAGACGAGCATTTCTCTCTTGCCAGATAAAATAAGTAGTAGCTGCAAGGATCAACCTACTAACATAGTTGGAAGCCGATTTAGATCGAGACCTAGCCAGCATCCAGTCCACAACAGAACTCCAATCAGAACCAACATTAGACATACCACCTTTGCTGCGAACCGAATTCCAAACTAGCTTCGAGTAATTACAATCAAAGAAAAGATGAGCATGAGAATCCGTATTAGCATAACACAAGAGACAACACATCATGTTCATATTTTTTCTTCTTGAAATATCCCACTGTAGGATTTTGTCTTGCGTCAAGAGTTTACGACAAATAACCAACCACATAAAAAACGCATGCTTCGGGATACACTGGGGAAATCAGATAAAATTCATCCAATCCACCTCTTGATCTCGTTGCCGAACTGAATGCCAAACCTGAGAAGATGAGTGCTCAAACAAATCATTACCATCTTTCCACATAAGCTTATCTCGCTGATTAGGAACCAAATGAATGTGATCAATCTGATTAAGAACTGGGAAAAGATCTCTCCACGCAACCGGCCATTTCCAAACACCATTAAGTTGAACATCTTGAACCGTAGCACTGAGCCTGAAACCTGCTGAAGTGATAACTCTCGGCGAGAGAAAATCACCTAACGGCCCCAATTGACACCAAGAATCATACCAAGCCGAAGTACTACTACCATCCCCTAGCTTGGACCAAACAAAATCTCTAATGAAAGGCCTAAGCTGAAGGATTTTTCGCCAACTCCAGCAACAATTAGAAACAGATTTGCAAACCCAAAAACTCTTACCTCTTAATCTATATGAATGAATCCAATCAACCCATAAGGACTGACGTTTAACCAAAATACTCCAGATATGAGAGGTCATAAGAGCTTTATTAACTTCGCCAATGCGACGAACCCCCAAGCCTCCTTCAAACTTAGGGATACAAACCGACTTCCAAGAAACTTTTGCCTTCCCCTTTTGAAACGAACCAGCTGAAGACCATAAAAAAATCCTCATTTTCGCTTCAAGGTCTAAAATAACCCGAGTAGGAAGAATAAACGCAGAAGACCAATACACATGCATAGCCGATAGAACCGAATTAATCAGTTGCAACCTGCCAGCAAATGAAAGGAATTTATTTCTCCAACTCATAATACGTTGATCCATTCGTTCAACTAAGGTGCTACAATCTTTATATAAAAGCCTAGATGTAATAAGCGGAACTCCCTGATATCGAACTGGCAACGATCCCTCCTCAAAAGGCATAAAATCCAGAATCTGGGATTTAACATTAGTAGGCACATTACAGAAGAAACCCGTACTTTTCTGAATACTAGGCACCAAACCAGACATTTTTGTGAAGTTTGTAAGGGAAGACATAATGCATTTGACTGAATTAATATCTCCTCTCGCAAACAAAAATAAATCATCTGCAAAACAAAGATTAATATTCCGTTGTCTTTCACATTTATTGTGGAATCTGAAAGAAGCATCAATCCGCGTAGTATGCTGAAGGATACACGTCAACATCTCCATAACAAGAGTGAATAAATAAGGGGATAAAGGATCTCCTTGTCGAAGGCCCCGTTTCCCCTTGAAATACCCGTAAATGTTACCATTGACACATATAGAATAAGAAACCGTCGAGACGCATATCATAATCCACTCCACCATTTTAGAATCAAAGCCAAAACCAAGCAGCACATTCCTTAAGAATTTCCAATCAACCGTGTCATAAGCTTTCTGAATGTCCACCTTAAAAGCACATCTAGGAGGACCTGCACTTCTATGATAATTATGTAAAAGCTCCCGAGTCAGCAAAATGTTGTCCGAGATCTTCCTCCCAGGGACAAATGCAGATTGGTTTATGCTAACAACTTGATGTAAAACACCTTTTAAGCGGTCAGCAATGATCTTAGTAATACACTTGAAAAAACGTTACAACAAGCAATAGGCCGGTAATCCGTGACCAGCATCGAAGTGGATTTCTTTGGCACAAGAGCAATAAGAGTATGATTTAATTCCTGAAGTAATTTACCTGTAACGAAAAAATCCATAACCGCCTTAGAAACATCATCCCCAATAATCGGCCAAGCTGCTTTAAAGAAAGCAGCCGTGTATCCATCCGGACCTGGAGCCTTGTCATTACCTATCGCAAACATAGCTTTTTTAACCTCATCCATCGTGACTGGCCAAACCATATTAGAAGCATCCCTCGGACTCACATGTTTAGTAAATAAATCAGGAGAAGGTTGTAAAGAAAGATCATCACTACAACCCAAGAAACTCTCATAATGTTGCACTAAAATAGAGTTAACATCCTCCCCTTCATGCATGACCCCGCTAGCATCCGTAATAACCTGAATCCGGTTCCAATGATTCCTACTTTTTACAGCTGCATGGAAAAAAGCAGTATTCGAGTCACCCGCCCTAAGCCATTCCATTTTCGACTTTTGTTTTAGGAACCTTTCCTCATCTAAACAGGCCTCCTGATAATCAGAAGTTAGCTTAGTTTCTTGAGTTCTTAACACCACATTCGACGGGTCATTATCGATCTCATGCTGAATGTCATCCAATTTACCACGAATCTCTATGACTTTCTTGTGAAGATTACCCTGACTAAATAATAAAGCTCGCATCAGAGACATTAATTGATGAAGCTTCTTCACAACCTGAAACTGAATCACACCATTAATATTCACCTCCCAAGACTTCTTGACAATACTCATAAATTCCATCTTATGCACCAAAAAGTTAGCAAACTTAAATGGTTTATGTTTCCTTTTCAGCTGATGTTGGACTTTAAGAATACAAGGAGCATGATCAGACAACCGATAAGGATGAAAAATAGCAACCGAATTCGGAAATTCAGCAATAAATTGAGAATTACCCATAACCCGATCAATCTTCTTTAGCAAACCAACACCTTTCTTCGGCTTTTGATTCCATGTGAAATGGAGACCCGATCTGTTTATATCCATCATTCAATATCTAACACACAATTCTGAAAATCACGCATACCTGCAGAGAAAGAGGACGCTCCTATAGACTTATCCTCCAGGTGTAAAGCCGTGTTGAAATCACCCATAATTATCCAAGGCTTGTCGGCTACCACATGCTTATGCAAAGATAACTGAGCCCATAATGCACGTCGAGTAATATAGTAGTTAGCCGCATAAACAATAGAACAAAACAAAACTCTGATGTCTTCTTTACACACAATTTGAATATGCATGAGCTGGTCCGATTGAAATAAAACCATAACGTCAAAAGCCTCCGGGTTCCACCCGATGATAATGCGAGTACCTTTATCACAACAACCTCCATTAGAAGTCCAATCCCAACGATGAAAAACTGACGAACAAACCTTACTTAGATTCGCCACATCCACACGAGACTCGAGAATAGCACACAAACTAAGATTACTATCTTTTAGAACTTGACGAACCTCTTTCTGTTTAAGAGGACGGTTCAATCCTCTTATATTCCACATTGCTAGACTAACCATCAGAAACTATCGGTGGAGGAGTGCTTGCCCCTTTTTTTATTATTGTTAGTAGTGCCTTCCATGATGAATTCATCAGTTTCATTATAACCGTCAAGAAACTCATCTTCATCCGAATCCTCCTGTCCACCACCAGCATCCTTACTACTTTGCCCTTGATCCCCACCTTCATTCCTCAAAACATCAAACGGATTGCTAGAGAAAATATTGTCAACCGGCGCCACATTTTCCACCACATTCTTCGGTTTAGAGGCAACAGGACGATACTCAAATTTCTGTTTTGGTTTGTTCACTTGAAATCCTGTTCTCCTAGCCACTTTCTTAGCATGAACACCCATATACCCCTCCTCATCAACCACCGGTTTCTTATCAGGCCTACGACCTTGTTCCGGCCGTCTCACTTTATCCACAAACTTTCGGTTCCTATCATCATTCACACGGTTACCATGGATCGTTTGGTGCTTCGGACATTGATCATCCGAGTGGCCAAACACATAGTAATGAGAACACCGAAGAGGACTCCATTCGTACTCAACATACATAGTTTCTTTAACATACCCCTCACCCTCCAAAACCGGGATAGCCATCGTGATTTCCTCTTTTAGATCCTTTTCAGCCGATACTTCAATCAACGCTCTAGCATAACTACTACGTCCCCATGAATCCGTGCACATCGTGGTGGTGTACGAGTCAAGGTGTTTCAGCGGGTTGAGATCTGATTCTAGGGTTTAAAGGATTAGGGTTTCTGTTTCTTGGCTTTTGGATTTCTGGTTTTTGTTTGGTTTTCTTTGCATGGTGCTTTGTTTTTCTTGCTGATGGAGGGAGGTGTCAATAACAATCAGAATGTTCGTAAAAAACCTGGGGAAAATATGTTCTTTGATCGTGGGAAGCCGATGGGTATTGCGTCTAGAGTTGTCAACATTGAAGGTACCACTTTATTGCCGCGTAGGGGTGTTGTTGCTGCTGCTCGGTCTGAAGGTAATTTTAATGTTATTGATGAGCTTACTAAAGTCACGGTTGCTGTACCTCTGGCTAATAATCAGTCGGATCCGAAGGTGTATGCTCCTATGCATGTTTCGGATAATAGTCAGAATGATAATTGTGCTGAACCGAATATGGTAGACTCTTTACCTGGATCGGGGGTTGATCAGAATGATGGACGAAAGGGTCCTATGACGGTATCTTATGCTGATTTAGTGGCTAGGCCTAATGGTAAGACTCTAAACTTTCGATCACTTGCAAGTTCTGAGAAACATGAGGATTGTGATGTTGTTCTCCCTAGGGAATCGATTAGGGTGGTTCAGGATAAACTAGCAAACACACTATATGGGTATTTTTTGGGAGATCGTATAGCATATCCAGTAGTGGAGTATTTTGTGAAAAAACAATGGAAGTAGTTTGGATTACAAAGAACGATGTTGAATGCTAACGGATTCTTTTTCTTCAAGTTTGCGGATAAGGAGGGTATGAGGGCTGTTCTTAAGGAGGGTCCTTGGATCATCCGATCACAGCCTGGATGACTTCTTTGTTCAAACGCAGCTTGAAAATACGTGCATACCGTGCCAGATCCGTTAGTTTCCTGAAATACATGTAGTTTGAAAAGTCAACATAAAGTTGAGCGAGTTGATGTGTAAGTGAGTAGGTATAAACCTTTGTAAAAATGTCTGTATGTATGAAAATCCCTGGTATGTAGCAATTAAGGAAAAAGAGATCACCATTGGGTTGCAAAGCCAATGATATGTGTGAAGTGCTGTAGGAAGACTCAAACCTAGCGGATTTATGCGTCGGGAAACTCATAGTCACCACCTGGCCCATTCAGCGGACTCAGGAGTGAGGGCTCACTACACCTAAATAGATCTATCACCAATGTCCCTCGGTCCTACAATGAGGATTAATGGCCTCCAGTTTCCGCCTACCCACTCACATGATCTAAGTAGTAAACCCTCCTTAAGCTAACCATACCATGTACAAAAGTATCCGTAATCATTGTAACATGTATTTCACCCTCGAAGTATAAAAACTTAAAACAGTTAAGAGAAAGGGGGACATGAACTCACTGTATTGCGTCTTCAGTATGTGTAACCCAAATCTCCGCGGCAAACACGACTACCTACAATGGTCTAACGTCTATTAGACGAACGGGTAGTGCCTTGTCTTAGTATGTATGTTTTTGAGTTACGATTCTGGTATTATTCCAAGTTATAATAATTTTTTTAGTTTTGGAATAATTGTTTATGCAGTGATTCTGTATTAATATTTCTCAAGCATTTTAGCTTTGTATTTCCTTCCTAAGGATGGGGGTAATCTATACTTGTATACTCGTATTCTTAAAATAACATATGTACCTGTATATCCTGCCAAGTAATGGCATCGTATTTCGATGTTATTGTTCCAAATAAAATATGTTAATATATTCCCAACAATAACATATTTCTGTTTCTATAGTTTCCAACATAATATTTTACCAAAATATACGTATACGTTATAATTCCGAAAAATATATTTTTAAGTCTCACTTGTCTAAAATGTTCTGATTCCAAAATATACATATTTTTTCCAAAAATATTATATTTTACTTCATACAATTTCCCAAAATAATACTTTGCCAAAATACACCCTTAAGAGTATTTTCCGAAAATACGCGCGTTACGTTTTAGAGTTTGCGTTGTAAAAACAATACCGACGTAACTTAAATATTTATTTGTGAGGGCGTTGGTATCGTTTTGGAGTCGTATTTTCATGATATATCAAGTAATATTATTTTTACCCTAAAAATAATATATCTTTAGTTCACAAAATAATCACGTAAGCACACAAACGTTTTATTATGAAATATATATTCTCAATATATATTTAACAAGTTTCCTTTACAAAAATCCACCTCCGACACTTGGTCATTTTGTAACAAAAATCATGGTGAAATTTATATTTTGAAAACAAGTTAAAAATATATTTATAACACTTGTCACAAAAATATTTCTAAGTGTTATATTTCTAGAAAAATTTCGCCAGAGTTTCCTCTGTAACTGGAGGTGACCACGCTTACTAGCGTATCATTTTCTTTTCATATAACACGTTAGATCGTTCTCAATAACCAACCCGACATTTAGACATGCAAAATACTACTTATATCCTTTCAGTTTTAATATACGAAACTGGGCTGTTTTCGGTTATTTTATTAAAATAGTTATCTTATTCCAAAAATTCCCAAATGTTTACAGAATATCTGCTATGACCCAAATATTATTGTGTAAAAATATCGTGGTCCAAATCATCACCAATATTTTGTAGAAATTCATTTTCCGGACTGCATTCAGATTTACCTTTTTCTGACTGCAGTTCACGGAATATTTTATTTAAAATTCATCGAGAGTCCGATTTACGAAATTCCAGTTGGAGGATCACGGCGACAATAGTGACCATCTACAGTATAAATTTTATGATCTAACTCTACACAGAATTTAAGTTATGACTGAAAATATGACTCTCATTTAATGCTGTAAAAATGCAACTTTAGTTGCTGTTACAAATCATACTTTAACCACCTTCATAGCATGTAAAATGAATGGATCTAAGAGACTTACCACTAGCACAAAGCTAGGAGAGTTCGAGTGAAGAAATGTGGTGGTTAAAAGAAAACGAGTGAGGTCCTTGAGCTTCCGAACACACCAAGCTTGCTTGTATGATCTCTAGCACCATTGTGTATGCTTGGAATGTTTGAAGGAGGTTGAATGATGATGGTTGTATGGTGGTTAGGGGTGGGCCGAAAATGGAGGAGGAGGGAGAGAGCTTGGGGTGTTGTTGATGGTGAAGTGAGAGATAATGGATGTCTAACATTTTTACTTATAGACCAATATTCACCAAGATCCATTGTATAATGTGTTGGTTAGATATTAGACCACACTAAATAAAATAATCAAAAGTGGTGCGGTGTGTCCCCTCATCCACAACCGTTTGAACAAGGGGGGGGGGGTTATGGTTGGATTCCAATGGATAGTTAAGTGATTAGTTAGGTTTAGTTAGAACTTTAAATAGGTTATTAGTGTGTAGTGTATTATAGAGGGTGTTAGGGTGTTCGGGGACCCAAACTAGCTCAGAAAAGTGTAAACAATGTCATTGACAATATTTTTATGTTCCGGGTAAAGTCCGGTTGTTCGGTTGGATACTGATCCGTTAAAGTGCTGAATAAGCATTTAAAGTGTCTTTTGTAGTGTCTTTAGTGACACAATAAATTACCAACACTTTGGAAAGTGTCTAGAATTATTTTACCAAGTTTTTGCACCTTACTAGCATTGTTTAATGCTGAATTTTGTTTATTAAGTGCAGAATTCTGCATTTAAGGTGTGTTTTAGGCACTTCCCGGCACTATAACTATCCCCTATGTGACACCCCAGGAAAACCAGGAAACCAACACAACTTAACTAGCTTCCTCAGTAACCATGCGCTAAATTTCGGGACGAAATTCTCTTAACAGGGGGAGAATGTGACAACCCTCGTAATTCCATGTATTCCGTACAATCTATTAATGTTAATTAAAGTGCTTAATGACTGTGCTGAATCATTTAACTGCTTTCTGATATCTGTGTTATACTTACATGTATTTGTTAACATACTAGTAATGTACAGAAAAGTCACCAAATAGTCCGTTATGATTTCCTAAGTGTTAGAAATTAAAAGTGTTATAAAAATATATATAAAAGACACCTTACGGATTAATTAAGCAGTTTAACGAAACAGTATCGAACCGAACAACCGGACTTTACCCGGAACATAAAAATAATGTCAATGACATTGTTTACACCTTTCTGAGCTAGTTAGGGTACCCGAACACCCTAACACCCGTTATATTGCATAACACACTAATAACCAATCTAAATACCTAACTAAACTAACTAATCACTAACTATACATTTGAAAACAAACCATAACCCCCCCCCCTTAGTCCGATCGGTTCCCCATGAGGGGCACACTCCACAATTTTGATTATTTTATTTCATGTGTCTAGTATCTAGATGACATAATACTTAATGGGCAAAGCATGAGATTGGTCTATAAGAATGCATGTTAGATAACCTTTCTCTTTCATAAACACATCAACAACCAACTCATTTCCTCTCCTCCTTCCCTCACCTACGGCTCCACCACCCTCCACCATACATCCACCATTCAAGTCTTGTCTAGCCATTTTACATACATACAAAGGTGCAAGGAGTCCTACAACCAAGCCCGGTGCTTTCGGAAGTGCAAGAACCGCTCTAGATTTCTTTTATCCACCACATTTACACCTTGTTTCTTCCCTAGCCTTGTGCTAGTAGTAAGTGCTTCTAATCACCATCTTGTTCTTGATTTTAGTGGTTAATAGATGTTAGAATGATAAAAAGTTAAGAAACTTTAAAGCTCATGAACAAGTCTTGAACATAATGTGTTAAAGAGTGGATAAAGAGAAGTTATGTGTGTAAATCATGTAGATCTTGTGTTATTATGATTCTTGGCTGATTATTTGATGTTTTGCTGGTTAATATTGATGTTTGATATTGTTGTGATCACTAAACATGTTAACGGAATCAATCGAACACAAGTTAAAAAGATAAAAGCTGAAACAGTAGGCTGTTTGGTTTTTACAGCCAACTTCAGTTGGCTGTAACAGGACCGTAACTTAATGAAAAATGTATTTTCTTAAGTCTAGGTTTATGTATTATGAAATACAGTTCTAATGGCACCAGAATCATAATTTTTGGACTTCGTTTACTATTTTTAAAGTGCCATTTTGTAACAGCAGCTAGAGCTGCATTTTTGCTGCTGAAAATATACATTCTGTTTTCTGTCATAACTTGAGTTCTGTGTAGAGTTAGATCATGAAACTTGTACTGTAGATGACCACCGATGTATTTGTAATTCTCTCACTGGAATTTCATAAATCAGACTCTCGATGAATTTTAAATAAATTATTCCGTGGACTGTGGTCAGAAAAAGATAAATCTGAGTTCAGTCCGGAAAATGAATTTTTATAAAATATTAGTAATGAACTGGATCCCGATATTGTTACACAATAAAATTTGGAACGTTTAAGACATTCTGTAAAAATTTGGGAATTTTTGGAATAAGTTAACTATTTTATTAAAATATCCGAAAACAACCGGTTTTGAATATTAATGCTGAAATGACATAAGTGTAATTTGCATGTCTAAATGTCGGGTAGGTTATCTGTGAATGATATAACATGTTATATGTGTTATGTGCATTATCGTATGTTTGTTTATGAGTGGGGAATGGATGGGAAACTTATATGGGCATAAACTGTTAAAGTGATGCATGTTATGTGATAGATACGCGTAGGAACTTTGTGCTCTATTTGAAACCACTAAATGACTAACTGGTAATCATACTAGGATGTGATTGACCAACCTTGATTGTTAGCTATTTGTAAGAGTCAAACCGAGCAACCGAGGTGAGTTCACACTTTTCTACAAAGCATGGTATATTCCCGGTGGGAATGGGAATGGGTACAGGAATAGGGATTCCTCGTCCTTTGAGACGTGTTCAGGAATGTAAATTCCTCGTCCTGTTGGGACGTATTAGACTTACTGGACTAGAACTCTATCAGCGAAGTCCCTCCCTTTTTGTATCGACTTAATCGCCGAGGCTATGGCGAGCGGGTCATTAGTTAATAGCGCTATTAGGTTTAACAAACCTCACACCGTGCCAGTTGGACGGGTGTGTACTAATGGACTATGGCACGTCGGTGGTGATAGAACACCGACGCTAGGGCACAATTGATTTTTGTTAGTAGTCGATATGATAAACGAGTCTGGTAGTTTAAAATACTGGGGTAGCTCCCCACGGCCGGAGTGCCGGGCTGGATAGCCAGGGAAGGTGAACATGGGATGGTTAACTAATAAACGTTTTCGAACTATGGGGTGACCCCCACGGCTAGATAGCTGACTAAGATTAAACTACGTTTTTGGAAACAACTCTAAAATGGACAACCAACCGTGAACTCACTCAACTTTGTTGTTGACTCGTTACTACATGCTTTGCAGGTCGTTAGATGCTTTTGGAGCTTGCACATGGAGGTGGTCGTTGTGGGATGCGAACTGATATGTCCCGTACTTAATTAATAAACTTTATGAACTTATTAGACCTACGTTTGGACTTTAAACTTATGAACTATGGGACTTATGTTTTGAACTTATGTTTTATGCTTCCGCTGTCAACCTAAAATCGGTTTACTTCCTTTTGGTCACCAATCGTATTGTGGTTGGTTTTTATTTACTAAATTGTGTGGTTCAATATGATTGGTGGCTCGATCCTGGTCATGTCACGTCTCCAAGCGATGATGCTCCGCATGGTGGATTTTGGGGGTGTGACAGATTGGTATCAGAGCCATTGGTTATAGTGAACTTGGTTTTAAAAAGGGAAAAGTTTTTGATAAAACCAGACTATAACCTGTACAGTGCTCAACAATCCACAACGACGCTCGCTCCACGTGCAAGACTAGACACAATAGATGGTATGATTTATGTTATACTGTCAGTTAGATAATTCACATTGTGTATTAGTTAACGTGATAATTGCTATTTGAACCCTGTGTGCTTACTCTCTACTGTCGTCCCACACTTACGCACTTTCGCGACACTTTTCTCATTTACGTTGCTTCGTTATGAAGATCATGAGCTGTCACACCCCGACCACGTATAACATACAAAACGTGGCGGAAAACGTCGGGGAGTGTTGTAACAGAATTAATTGTTTCATAACCATGGCATCCAAAGTTGTATTTTATTTATCAACACAAGAGTTACATTGTCTTAAACAAAAACAAGAGTACAAAACATAATTAAACTAAGTCTATCTTCGTTTTATGTCTCTAAGGCACAGGCCCGCCCTAGTGTCACGATCATCATCCTATGGAAAAGCTCCTGAAAACACATGTGAAAATAGGTACGTCAGCATAAAATGCCTGTGAGATACATAGGTTTTGTAAAAATATGATTCATGACTTGTGTTTAAGAAAATGTTTAGTCATGAACCTTGTAATTTGCTTTGTTTTGTAAATCGTTTGAAAAACAATAAGTTCAGATGATATGTATAAATAAATGTAAGGTTAAATGAATAACCATGTAAAAATGGGTTTGTGTAAGATAAGTTGTTTGTAAACAGTGTCTTGTAAAAAGTATGTTATTTGTATAAAATGTCATGTGTCATAAATTGAAATGATTTAAATAACGCTACGATATGTAATACCATACAAACACTTATATATAGGAAGTACCAGTGGCGTATCCACCATGCTTGTATCATATTACACATGCCTCGTTACTTAAATCACTTACTCAAACCAAACCACCAATGTAAATTGTTTATGTATAATCAAATGTCAAAATGTTATTGTGTAAACCATATCAAATGTCTGTGTTTAATGTAAATCATGAATTGTGTATATCAATGTCAAAATGTTTATGTCTAATGTAAATCATGTAATGTGTATCCAAAAATGTCATGTATGGTATGTGAAATATATCAACTAAACCATATGTAAAATGCACAAAAACAAGGTATTGAAGTAAAACATGGTTTAAATCAAAGTTATGTTTTGTGGAACAAATGCATGCTATACTGCGATTTTTCTTCTTCATGCAACCTTTGATTTTTCTTCATGATCTTTGTATAACAGTCTGATTATTGGAGTTTTGATTTATCAAGACTTACAATTCGAACTAGTTAGCAAAAGGATTGAGTTAAATTTAGGGTTTTTTTTCTTGTTTCTCAAATCGCCGCCCTTCTTTCTTTGTGTCGATCTGGTTGTATAGTGGTGTGAGTTTGGAAACATCTTTTCTTACTGATTCCTCTATATGATTTCGAAAAACACATGGGGTAGGGTTTTGCTTGTTTAGGGTTTTTCTGTTTCAGTTCGTGTGTGGGTTTTTCGGGTTTTGCTGTTTTGTTTTCGTGCATGGTTAGCTGCGTTTTCTTGATCAAAGAGAGTAGTACTTTTAAACATGGATGATCGTTTTCAGTCTGGGAATCTCCAGGCTGCCGGCGGTCAAAACCCAAGTTTGTCGTTCAAGGGTTTTTCTGGCAGGAGCATTAATATTGATGGTAATCCTTTAGCTCCAAGACGTGGGGTTATCAGAAACGATAATAAGGAGCCGATACCAATTAACGTTATTGATGAGCTTGAGAAAATTACTGTTCCAATACAGCTACAAAGTAGTATTGATCAGATTCTTGAGGATAAGCCGGAGAATAGCACTAAAGCAGGTTCGTATGCTGATATGGTTAAGCAAAAGGCATCTCTGAAACGGGAAGTAAACTTCAGGAAGCTAGATACGTCGGAGACGCTTCAAGATGCTGATGTAGTTATCCCTCGTGAGGTAATTCGGAAAGCTCAGGAAAAACTTGAAAATGTTTTGTTTGGTTATTTCTTGGGGAATAGGCTTCCTTTTCCAGTAGTTGAGTATTATGCGAAAAATGCCTGGTCAAAATTTGGATTTGCTAAAGCGATGATGAACTCAACTGGATTCTTTTTCTTTAAGTTTGACTCTAAGGAGGGTATGGCTAAGGTACTTGAGGGGGGGCCGTGGCTGATTAGGAAGGTTCCATTGTTTCTAAATGTCTGGTCTCCATCTGTAAGCCTTAAAAAAGAGGGTATTAAATCTGTTCCGGTTTGGGTTAAACTACATAATGTTCCGATAGCTGTTTACACGGATGATGGGCTCAGTTTACTAGCGTCCAAGATAGGTGTTCCAAAAAGATTAGATAGTTATACTGCGGACATGTGTGCTGAGAATTGGGGGAGGAGCAGCTTTGCTCGGGCGTTAATTGAAATTAATGCGGAGAATGAGATAAAAGATCATATCAATGTGGCTATTCCGAAACTAGATGAAGAGGGCTATTTAATGGAGAGAGTGGATGTGGAATATGAATGGAAACCTTTACGGTGTTCTCTGTGTTGTGTTTTCGGACATAATGACCAAAATTGTAGTAAGAATGCTCAGAGTAAGAAGAAACAGGTGGTTGTTGATGATGAGGGTTTTATTTCAGATAAGAGGAAGACGATTAGATTGGGACCAGTGCAGAAAAAACAAAAGGCGAAATTTATCTACAAGCCGAAGATAAACAAACCAGGGCCGAGTACTTCAGGTACAAAGGATGAGAAGCTGAAAAATGATAAAGCTGGTGATGTTCATTTAAAGAATTCTTTTGAGGCACTTACCAAGAATGATGAATATACGGATGCGGATGTGTTTGATTTCGAAGATGGGTATGAGGAAAGACCGGTAGTAAACAATGTAAGCAAGGGCCAAGTGAACATTGTAGATGGGGTGGTGAATATTGATGATGAGGTTGTGGATTCGGTTCCTACGGAAATGGCCAACTTTATGAGGAATGATAAAAGAAAAGATAATTCTGAGGGGGCAAGCACTCCCGTTTTGGTGGGTTTAAATGGATAGCATCGCCGCTTGGAACATAAGGGGTTTGAACCGACCCCTGAAACAAAGTGAGGTTCGGATTCTTTTGTCTGAAAATAAATTAGCGGTTTGTGCCATCCTTGAGTCGCATGTTGATATCATGAAGCTTGATAAAGTTTGTAAAGGTGTCTTCAGAAATTGGAGTTGGACGTCTAATGGTAACTTGTGTGATCGGGGCACTAGAATAATTTTGGGGTGGAATTCGGATGATGTTGATGTCATGGTTTTGTCTCAAACGGACCAGGTTATTCATGTCCAACTTCGATACAAGTCATGCATGAAAGTTATTTTCTGTTCGTTTGTGTATGCGAAGAATAAATATCAGGAAAGACGAGAGCTTTGGGATAATCTTTGTAAGCATAAGGCCTTATGTCATGATAAACCATGGGTAGTCATGGGAGATTTTAATTCAGCTTTGCACCATGAAGATTCTATTTGCGGATCATCCACTCAAACTATTGGCATGAGAGAATTTTATGATTGTGTTCAGGTTACGGAATTGCTTGACATTATGGGCCATGGGTTGCATTATACTTGGAATCAGAAGCCGAAAGAGAGAATTGGGTTGCTAAAAAAGATTGATCGGGTGATGGGTAATATGAAGTTCTTAGAGACATGTCCGGATGCCTTTGTTCTTTATCATCCTTTCCGTGTGTCAGATCACACTCCTTGTATTCTTAAGATGGGAGACTCGACTAAGGCTAAGCCTAAACCTTTTAAATTTGCAAACTTTATCACTTCTAAACCAGAGTTTAGGTCTTCGGTGGAGCAGGAGTGGAGAAAAACGATTAACGGGGTGGCTATGTACTCGGTTACTAAGAAGCTCAAGAACTTGAAGCCGTTTTTGCGGAGAATTCTTTTTAGACAAGGTAATTTGCATGATAAAGTATCTGAGCTGAGAAGTAAATTGGATGATATTCAAAAAAAGATTGATGCTAATCCGCTTAATAGAGAGCTGAGAAACATGGAAGCTGAATTCTTAAAAGAGTTCAAGTCAGCGGCTTATGATGAGGAATGCTTTTTAAAGCAGAAGTCTAAAGTAGAATGGTTATGTGCGGGGGATTCTAATACAGTTTTCTTCCATAACAGTGTGAAATGCAGGAATGCGAGATCAAAAATTCAATCTATTAAGGATGTTGCTGGGAACCGATTTGAGGGTGAAGATGTGTCGATTGCTTTAGTCAACCATTATGCAAATTTTCTGGGCAAGGAGGATCAAGTTATTCAACTTAATCAGGAAGATATTTTTGTTAATGTGCTTAGTCCTGCTGTTGCGGATAATATGGTTAGACAGGTTACGCGCGAAGAGATCAAGAATGCTATGTTTTCTATTGGCGAGAATAAAGCACCGGGTCCTGATGGTTATACGTCGGCGTTTTTTAAACATACATGGGACATTGTGGGTGATGAAATCACAAAGGCCATATTAGAGTTTTTTGATAATGGTAAGATCCTGAAACAACTTAATCATACTATTCTGGCTCTTATTCCAAAAGTGGAGACTCCGGATTCGGTTCTTGATTATCGGCCTATCTCTTGCTGTAATGTCTTGTACAAATGTATTAGCAAGATCATCACTGATAGATTGAAGGGGAGTCTGGGTGATTTGGTGAGTATTAATCAGTCTGCCTTTGTTCCGGGTAGGAAAATATCAGATAACATCCTTCTTACTCAAGAATTGATGCACAATTATCATTTGAATCGGGGGCCGGCTAGATGTGCGTTCAAAATAGATATCCAAAAAGCTTATGATACAGTTAGTTGGGCGTTTTTGGAGGATGTTTTGCATGGATTTGGGTTTCATCAAAAGATGGTTGCATGGATTATGGCTTGTGTAACCACAACCACTTATTCCCTTAGCATTAATGGTAATTTGCATGGTTTCTTCGGGGGTAAGAGGGGCCTGCGGCAAGGGGATCCTATGTCGCCATACTTATTCACATTGATTATGGAGGTTCTCTCAATGCTTCTTCAACAAGCTGCTCATTCTAGCACTATGTTTAAGTTTCACGCAAACTGTGTTAAGCAGAAGATTATAAACGTTTCATTTGCTGATGATTTATTCATATTTGTGCATGGGGATATTGTTTCGGTGAAAAAGGTTAGAGATGCTCTTGAGAAGTTTACAAATCTTTCTGTATTAGTGCCGAGTTCAGCTAAGAGCACGGCTTATTTCTGTAATGTGCCGAATAATGTCAAGCAAGATATACTTCGGATCATGCCTTTCCAGGAAGGTTCGTTGCCGGTGAGGTATCTGGGGGTGCCGTTAATTTCCACTAAGTTGGGATTTAAGGATTGCAAACCTCTTCTAGATCGGATGGAAAAGAGAATTAATAGCTGGCTGAATAAGTCTCTTTCTTTTGCTGGTAGACTACAACTTATTAACTCTGTTTTATCGGCCATGCATATCTATTGGGCTTCCGTGTTTATTATTCCTTCTCGGGTCATCAATGATCTTGAGAAGCAGATGCGAAGGTTCTTGTGGAATGGCAATAATCTGAGTAGAGTTAAGGCGAAAGTTCCTTGGGCCGATGTTTGCCTGCCGAAGAGTGAGGGTGGTTTAGGCATAAAATGTATTTCGGATGTGAATAAGGCACTTATGACTAATCATATTTGGAGCATTTTGGTTAATAGGAAATCTCTTTGGGTCCAATGGATATATACACACAAATTGAAGGGTAGGAGTTTTTGGGATGTTAACAGCAAAGGTAGTATGAGTTGGGGATGGAGGAAGCTCTTGTCTCTTCGCAGTGTTGTTAGGCCTTTTATATGGAAGGTTGTTCGAAGTGGGGCTCAAACGAATGCCTGGTGGGATAATTGGTGTCATTTAAGTCCTCTAAGTTCATTCATTACGCCTAGGAGAATAACTAATGCGGGATTTAACTTTTCTTCTTCTATTTCGGATCTTGTGGATAAAAACGGAAACTGGAGGTGGCCTCAAGCTTGGTATGATTTATATCCGGTTTTGATTGGGTTAAATGTTCCTCAGTTGACGCAAAATATGCTGGACCGTACGGTTTGGAAAGATTTGGATGGGAACTCTTGCTCGTTTCGGTCTTCTGAAGTGTGGCATACCATTCGGTGTAGGCAGAGTACAGTCTCGTGGGTTGATGGGGTATGGTTTTCTCAATGTATTCCAAGGCATTCGTTTCACTTATGGTTAGTCATAAAGAATAAACTTAAAACCCAAGACCGGCTTGCTGCTTGGGAGGTGGGAAGTGTAACGAATTTAAACCTCATGTGTTGTCCGCTTTGTAGAAGGAATCGGGATTCTAGAGATCATTTATTTTTTCAGTGTTCGTTTGCTTCCAAAGTGTGGAATGAAATTAAGAGTTTGGTTCAAATGGGTAATGTTGATAGCACGTGGCAATCGATTATGATCTGGATGGAACAAAATTCAAGCTCGAAGAAGACGGAGCATATTATATGTAAGCTGGTTATTGCGGCTTCGACGTATTTCATATGGCAGGAGAGAAATAACTGTCTATTTTCAAATACTTTGGCTGATCAGAATGCGGTGATTCAGAGGATCAAGGAAGTTGTCCGGTTACGTTTAATGGGGTTCAAGTTTAGAAGACAATCGGGTATCGAGAGTCTTCTGAGGACGTGGAAGATATGTTCGGAAGATGAGCCTAATGATCCGGGCTAACTGATGTTAGTTGTTTTCTCGGTTTTTGTTTAGAGCTGGTCGTTTTGTTATAGTTTGTTTTTGAATGGTTGTGTTTGTGGGTTGTGTTGTCTTGTGTTCCTAGGCGTTGGTATGTCAAGCCTAGTTGGTGTGTCCGAGTTGGGCATGCCCTTGTTCTTATTTTCATTTATAAAATTTACCTGGGGTAAACCCTTTACCCAAAAAAACAAATGCATGCTATACTGATACAAACATTTATGCGGTATTGTGAAAATGCATACATCCAAGCCTTGAGACTGTGGCGATAAACCCTTAAACAAATTAAAGGTTTATCTAAGTTATGTATATCGAATTCGGTCATTCATTCCAATCCAAACAAACCCAGGATTTCAGGAACGGGAGTTGTCAATTCCTATGGTACCACTACCTACTAACGAACGGCGTAGCTAATGTTAATGAATGTATTGTTCCATGTTAAACAAACCAAATGTCATACCAAAATGAAAGCATGTGATGTAAATAATTGTACTAAGTATGCACACAATGGGCATACATAGCATGAGATGTAATGTGAAACAATGTACTAAGTATGCACACAATGGGCATATATAGCATGAAATGTAATGTAAAACAATGTACTAAGTATGCACACAATGGGCATATATAGCATGAAATGTAATGTAAAACAATGTACTAAGTACGCACACAATGGGCATACATAGCATGAAATGTAATGAAATCATGTACTATAATGTACTAACGAACATAGCAGGTATATGATGTGAAAACATGGAAAGCATGAAAGTAACAAGTAGGCACATGTGTTTCACCCCAAAATGTTTGGAAAACAGTAAAAGAGGGGTCTATGTACTCACTTGAGATTGCTCAGAAGTCCTAAGATAACCACCAAGCAATGCTAGAGATCACGGAATCAAACGACACCTAATATAGGTAACTATGTTAATAAACCGGACCTAATATCGGAGGATCGGATAGAATGAGGGTTCGTAAACCAAACGAGTATGGAGACTCGTGTAATATGGTTTAACAAAGCCCACATACTAAAACGAAACTTAACCTAAGTGTTTGTGACCCATTACGACCCGTTTAGGTAGCTTATGCTACTTTAACGCGTCGTTCGCGTAAAACGCGTTCGAAACGCCTAACTAGTCCTATGACAAGTAACATATGCCTTAGCATGTCTAATATTGTTGTCAAATCAGTTTAGATGTCAAAAGTTATGTTACATATGTTTAAAATGAATTTTGGCATCAAAGGGGTATTTTGGTAATTTACCTAAGGCATATAAACTACCTATCATACAACTACTCAAACGAAGCGACCATAAGGTATAACCTCGGAAGGTTATTCCCTATATGCTATGGTCACCTAATGTATTTGGTCGGATCCTAATGATCGACCAAATGGGTCGGGTTCGAAGGTATAAGCGATTTATTAGATCGCTTACCCTTACGACCCTAGACAACGTGGTAATCAGTAGGCATAGTCCCAAGGGACTATAACCATCGTGATTACAATCACGTTGCGAAGTTCAAACGAACTTCGCATTGACCATAAACTGGTCAACGCAGAAAGTTAAACAAAGTTTGACTTTCAGACTCGAAAAGCAATAAAAGAACGAAGGAATACTTATGAAGGGTCCCCGAATGCTAATCTAGATCAAAATAACTCAGGTATGAAACAATGGTTCCAACTTAGAGTCTTTTTGATCAGATTCTTGTGAGGAATGAGTGAAAATGTGATGGGTATTTATAGGATTTCCCAAACCGTTAGGATCGTTTCTTGGAAAATGTGATCGAATCTCGTGCGTACATTTGTTGGAAAGTTGTGGTAACTAAAAATGGCCTCTCATGAGCTGAAAGGGAAAGTGTGAGTGTGTGGATGAGGTTTAATCAGCTGAAATCTGCTGACTAATCAGTCTTATCTGTTCTGGGAGCCTGATGCGGGCCGCGTAAAGATGCACATAAAACTTACGCGGGCCGCATGGCCATGTCTGATCAGAACTAACTTTCAGAAATGACAGTTTTGGTCCCTGCACGTGTTTAAGGCCATTTCCGACACTTCTAAGGCCCGTAAAGCCAACTTTAAGGCCCTAAAATGATGCCTAAACATTGTGGACATGAAACATGCTCAAAAATATGTCAGATGTTGGTTCGTTTGGTCGTACGAACGCGATGTTCGCTTAATTACGACGGAATGCGCACAAGCGCGAAAAACGATCCAAATGACGCGACGAATGGATTTTTCTTATGCCAAACACTAAAATAAAATATTTTAGTGCTTACATAAATTTTTGGATGTCCGGATGTATTCAGAACGTAAGTTATGCGCGAAAGTGCAAACTTGTGCACTTTTTGACGCTTTTAGTCCCTGAATGACCCAAAAGTTTATTTTAGCACACCGAACACCTCAAAGCCTATTTCTAAGCTGTGTAGAGGATATTTATGGTATGTTTAACTTATGGTCATGTTTCAAAATGTTCGTTACAGTTCAAATTGGCATACTTTCGCAGTTTGTCAAGTTTAGTCCCTGTAAGCGAATTAACTTGTTTTGGCCATACCAAAGCTTTTAAAACTTATTTCTAAGTTATGTAGAGGTTATTTAAGGTATGTTAAGTATGTGTTGAAGTTCTGGAGTATTTGTCGCATTAAACTGATTACGTTTACGCACCAGTTTGCGTATAAATCTCCAGAAAGCGATGTAGAGTTTGAAATTACATAAAAGTCAAAACATGAAAAATGTAAAATACAACCAAACAAACATTGGGATCAAATAACATTGTTTTATTGATAATTGAACTGTTCACAATGATAATAAGCACAGATGTTACAGTCTCCCCTACTTGTGGAAATTTCGTCCCGAAATTTATTTAGAGGAAACTTGTGGAAAAAGATGCGGATACTTCGCCTTCATTTGATCCTCGCGTTCCCAAGTAAACTCGGGTCCACGTTTAGCTTCCCAGCGAACTTTGACCAAAGGAATGCGTTTGCGTTTGAGCCACTTGACTTCACGTTCCATGATTTCCACAGGTTTCTCAACAAATTTCAGTGTTTTACCAACACGAATTTCGTCAAGTGGTATGTGGAGGTTCTCATCAGCTAAACACCTCTTGAGATTGGACACGTGAAAGGTTGGATGAACATTTCCAAGTTCAGGAGGTAACTCAAGTCTGTAGGCTACCTTTCCGATTCTTTCGACGATCTTGAATGGTCCAACGTATCTAGGTGCAAGTTTTCCTTTCTTTCCAAATCTGATCACACCTTTCCAAGGTGAGACCTTAAGTAATACTCGATCACCGACTTGAAATTCCAAGGGTTTGCGTTTTGGATCCGCGTAACTCTTTTGACGGCTTCTAGCTGTCTGAAGGTTATCACGAACTTTCTTGACCTTGTCAGTTGTCTCTAAAATGAGGGCAGGTCTAGTAAGTTGAGCCTCGCCGATCTCATTCCAGCAGACTGGTGAACGACATTTTCGACCACAGAGAGCTTCGAAAGGAGCCATTTTGATGCTGGTGTGATAACTGTTGTTGTAGGAGAATTCAATTAACGGAAGATGTGAATCCCAACTACCACCAAAGTCGATCACACAAGCTCTAAGCATATCCTCCAGAGTCTGGATTGTTCTTTCAGATTGACCATCCGTTTGCGGATGATAAGCTGTGCTCAGATTAAGTTGGGTCCCCATAGCAGATTGCATGGTTCTCCAAAAATGAGAAGTGAAACGAGCATCTCTGTCAGAAATGATGTTCAAAGGAACACCATGTCGAGCTACAATTTCATCCACATAGATTTTTGCAAGTCTGTCAGCAGGAAAGTCCTCACGGATTGGCAAGAAATGTGCTGACTTAGTAAGACGATCAACGACTACCCAGATGGCATCATGACCTTTCTTTGTGCGCGGAAGTTTAGTAATGAGATCCATAGTAATGTTTTCCCATTTCCAAACTGGGATCTCTGGTTGCACCAATAAACCAGAAGGACGTTGATGTTCAGCCTTAACCTTAAGACATGTAAGGCATTTTGATACATATAAGGCAATGTCTTTCTTCATACCAGGCCACCAATAGTGAATACGAAGACCCTTATACATCTTATCTGAGCCCGGATGAATAGAATAACGAGACTTATGGGCTTCATCCATAAGCAAGGTACGAAGATCATCCTGGCTTGGGACCCACAAACGGTCCATGAAGTAATATGATCCATTGTCCTTCAGTTCAAGAGCAGGTGTTATGTGATAGGGAAATTCCTTATCCATCAAACCTTGTGAAACACAAGATTGTTGAGCCTGAGAAATGCGTGTCTGGATATCGGATCGAGCTTGAATAACAGATTGAACACGTACACAATGAAGTTTAGTACGTTCCTTACGACTCAATGCATCGGCTACGACATTCGCCTTGACAGGATGGTAGCGAATTTCGCAGTCATAGTCGTTTAAAAGCTCAACCCAACGTCGTTGCCTCATGTTGAGTTCTTTCTGATTGAAGATACGCTGAAGACTTTTGTGGTCGATGAAAACCACACATTTTGTACCGTACAAATAGTGTCTCCAGATCTTAAGAGCGAAGACAACTGCACCCAACTCAAGATCATGAGTGGTGTAGTTTTTCTCATGTATCTTCAACTGCCTCGATGCATAGGCTATGACTTTGTTCCTTTGCATCAGAACACAGCCAAGACCCAATTTCAATGCATCGTAATAAACGACGAAATCATCATTGCCCTCAGGCAGAGTCAGAACAGGCGCGTCGCAAAGTTTTTGTTTCAAGTGTTGAAAAGCTTCCTCTTGCTTGAATCCCCACTCAAAGGGCTTGTTCTTCTGAGTTAGAGCAGTTAGAGGAACTGCAATCTTTGAGAAGTTTTCTATGAAGCGGCGATAATAACCCGCTAGACCAAGAAAAGAACGAACTTCAGTAGGAGTAGTAGGCGTATCCCAATCCTTAATCGCACTGATCTTGGAGGGATCTACATGAATACCTTGTTCGTTGATAATGTGCCCCAAAAAATTAACTTCTTTAAGCCAAAATTCGCACTTGGAGAAATTGGCGAAAAGTTGCTCTTTCTTTAGGAGTTCCAAAGTAAGACGAAGATGTTGCTCGTGATCAGCTCGCGTCTTAGAGTAAATCAAGATGTTGTCAATAAAAACAATGACAAACTGATCCAAATAAGGTTTGCAGACCCTATTCATTAAGTCCATGAAAACAGCAGGAGCATTAGTCAAACCGAATGGCATGACTGTGAATTCATAATGCCCATAACGAGTACGGAACGCTGTCTTGGGAATATCTTCTTCATGCACCCGAAGTTGATGATATCCAGATCGCACATCAATCTTCGAAAAATAAGAAGCGCCCTGTAGGGGATATCGATTCTTGATGGTAAGCTTGTTAAGCTCACGATAATCGATACACATCCTAAAGGATCCATCCTTCTTCTTGACAAAAAGAACGGGAGCACCCCAAGGTGAAAAGCTAGGACGGATAAAACCTTTGTCAGAGAGCTCCTGAAGCTGCTTAGACAACTCTTGCATCTCAGATGGTGCAAGACGATATGGAGCTCTGGCAATGGGATTTGCACCAGGCACGGGATCAATGCGGAACTCGACTTGGCGTGCTGGGGGTAGACCAGGTAACTCTTCAGGGAATACTTCAGAATAATCCCGAACGACAGGAATATCTGAAATAGACTTACCCTTGCCTTTATCTGCTGTAACATGTGCTAAGAAAGCCACATAGTTCTTCCGCAGATATTTCCGAGCTTTAAAACAAGACATGAGCTTGAGGCCACCAGACGGTTTCTCACCTTGAACCTGTAGGATCTCGCCTGTCGAAAGCGGCACACGAACAATCTTCTCAGAACAAACTATCTCTGCGCGATGCTTGGATAACCAATCCATACCCATAATAACGTCGAAGCTTCCAAGTTGCATTGGCGTGAAGTCGATAGGGAAAAGATGATCGTTAAGGTTCAACTGGCAGTTGCGAAGAACAGAATCAAGAATAATAGCAACCTCTACTGTCAAAGGTTTACCTAGTTTCATTCTAGACACGCGAAGCATTGGCTCAAAAGACAATGACACAAAACTCTTGTCGGCACCCGAATCAAAAAGAACAGATGCAGGCTGATTATTAATAAAGAACGTACCGTTCACCACATTATCGTCCGCTTGCGCCTCTTGGACGTTCATGTTGAAGACTCGACCTCGAGCCGGAGCTTGAGATGGATTCTGGTTTGGATTCTGATTCTGGTTGGCTAGCCTTGGGCACCGGTTCCTGTAGTGAGTCAGATCCCCACAATTGTAGCACGAACCAGGAGGAAAATGAGGTCGTGCAGCTTGACCTTGTTGCTGAGCAACCTGTTGGGCTTAGTTCTGAACTGCCTGGTTCTGGTTAACAGGAATGCGACAAGTAGCGGCAAGATGACCCGACTTCCCACAGTTATTACAGAAACGGCACGGATGTTGTCACACCCTGGCTTTGCGGAAGCGTGGTTAATTTGGTGTGACTTCTTAATACCATAGCTTAATCATAACCAAGCTATATGAATTAAAAACATGCAAGGTCATCCATTAAGTTTTGAAAACCAAGTACAGTACCATTGTTTTAACGGGAACATACCCTAACAACCATAACCTTGTTCAACAGACATTACAAACTTAAAACATAACATAAACATGGTTTAAGGATTGTGTCTTGTCCAGGAAAGAGACACATCCCCTAAACCCCGGATGACCTCGGAAACTAGTGCAGCGGAAAACATGCCATACCGTGCCAGATCTCGTTAATTTCCTGAAATACATGTAAGTTGAAAAATCAACAATAATGTTGAGCGAGTTCATGTGTAAGTGAGTATGTAAAACACTTGTGAGTATAAAAATAGTCGTGGTATGTAGCAAATAAGGGGACTTGTGATCACCAATGGTTTGCAAGGCCACTGATATATGTGAAGTGCAAATAGGGAGACTCAAACCTAGCAGATTTCTCCACGGCATTAGTATGTGGACAAAGTCACCCCAAGGTCCGTTTCTAGTTTGGCCTGGGGCTGGGCTCGCTACACCCAGATAGATCTACCGCTCCTGTCCCTCGGTCCCGACATGAGGACTAATGGCCTCATATTGCTCCTACCCACTCACATGATCTGAGTAATAAACCTCCTTACGCTAACCATACCGTGTATAAAGTATTTGTAATCATAGTAACATGTATTTCACCCCCGTAGTTTAGAAAACTGAAAACAGTTAAGAGAAAAGGGGGACATGAACTCACAGTGAAGCGTCTCTACCAAGTATCTCCTGCTCACGCAGCTGTGCGACGACCTACAGGTGCTAATTTCTATTAGATGGACGGCCGTGCCTTAGCTTTATAGTTTAAGCCTTTGAGAAATAGTTAGGCAACTATTTCGTGTTTACATTCTGTATATACTTGGTAGTTAATCTCCTTCCCAAGGATGGGGGATTCAATACATGTGCGTTCAAATTATATCATTAATTCTCACTTAATATATACATATTTCCAATTCCAAAATATAAGTATTTTTCTCAAAAATATTATATTTTCATTTCACATAATTTTTCTCCAATAATACGTTGTTAAGATACGCGTTCATAAATATTTTCGTAAGTGCGTAAGTTACGTTTTAACAGTCGAGTGGTAATATAATTACCGGTGTAACTTATATATTTATGGTGAAAGCGTTCGTATTATTTTGGAATCGTTAACGTTCGTAAATATTATTTTTACTCTCAAAATAATATTTATGTATTTCACAAAATAATCATAAACAGTGTGTGAAAAATATATATTCATCACGTTAAATTTTGTGAAAATCCCACCTCCGAATATTTAGTAAATAAAGTCACGGCGAAATTTATGTTTCGAAAACATGTCAAAAGTGATTCTAACACTTGTAGTGTAAATATTTCCAAGTGTAAGGTTTTTAGAAAAATTTCGCCAGAGTTTCCTCTGTAACTGGAGGTGGCCACGCTTTCAAGCGTATCATTTTCTTTTATAATTCAATTCAACAATCTTCTTATTCAATCAAAACAGTGTTCAGATCACAAACTAGCCAAAATATGTATATAAATCGCATATACTTCATGAACTTGGGATTTATCCAAACTGTGAAGTAAACCTCATTACTTTTAGTGGATCTTCATATAAAACAATCCGGTTTCGTAAAAGTCGTGTTTTTATGAAAGTTTCGTCTTTACAACTTCTTGTCATTTTTCCCAAAAATAGTTATTTTGTCGAAACTTGTGTTACACAAGTGTTTACACACTTGTGTGTTCTAAATATCATTCTTGTTATTGTAAGATCCGTCTTTTAGAAAACATGATTTCTTTAACGCTTGGTCCTTTGAAAATACCACTTGCAGATACGTAGATCTGCTAGTTTTAAACACTATTTTGCAAGTTAAAACACTTTTACACAAGTAAAACATTTTTACACAAGTTCATGTTTCATGTGTGGTAGAGTTTCACCTTTTAACCCTTGTTACTTCTAAAATAGCTTTGTGTCATGATTCAAGAACATGACTATACCGGGTTAAACGATGATTCGAGCTACCACAACATAGATCGGGTCTAAATAATCACACATTTCAAATACTACATCATTTACACAACATATAAGCTATTAACCACCATTTTTCATGTTTTTAGTAGACTTTTGTGCATCATCTTGCATGTTAACGAGTTTTATCCGATAAAAATCCTTTTAACCACTTTAGATTAGTTCAAATATGAGTTTTAAGCATTATACCTCTAGCTCAAGGCTAGGGAAGGATCTATGCGCAAATGAGGTGGATAAAAGCCAAAGAAAGAGGTCCTTCGCGTTCCGCTTGCTCCAAGCTCCCTAATACGTGACCCTTGATGTTTGTAGATGCTTGGAATGATGATGATCAAACTCGAAAATGGGTGGGTGGTTATAGGGGGGTTCGGCCGAGAGCTCTAGAGAAGAGAGGGAGAGTGTTTGTGTGAAGTTGTTAAGTGATAATGATCAAGTGTGTTAATCTCTTAACTTATAGACAAACTCAAGTGCTAATAACCAATGGTTCTTGTGTCTTTAGGATATTAGACAAGATTAGATTAGGAGATCTTGCAAGTACAAAGCATGTCCCCAAGGGGACGGTTTCGGTCAAGAGGGGGGGGGGGGTTATTTGGTTAGGTTGTGACTAATCACTAAGTATTAGTTAAGTTAAACTAAGTTAGGTTAAGTGTTAACTTAGTTACTAAAGTGTAGTGTGTTACAACGGGTGTTAGGGTAATCAGGGACCCTAACTAGCTCAGAAAAAGATAGATAGTGAAAATAACAATATTTTCATGTTCCGGGCATAGTCCGGTTGTTCGGTTGGATAGTAATCCGTTAAAGCGCTTAATAAAGCTTTAAAGTGTCGTTATTGTTACTTTTAGTGACACAACTTATTCCTGACACTTTGGAAAGTGTCTAGTGTTATTTTTCTCATGTTTTGGCACTTTATTAGTTAGCTAAAAGCTGAATTATTTTGTAAAGTGCTGAGTTTTGTACTTAGAGTACGTTTTAGGCACATCCAGTCATAGTGACTTATCCCTAGAGACGCAGTTCCACAACCCTTGTATCCCTACACTCACTACTAGTGTAGCCAAATATCTCAGGCTCTTATGGGCCTTGGAGGCAATGTTTGCCTGATGCTGGCTTTATCAGCATGTTCAATAGGTTATCCGTGTATTGTGCTACTGTGCTTTTTGTGCATCATGTTTGTCACTAAGGTTCAGCATGTAAATAATGTAGTGACAGCAAGCAAGTATGATGCAAGTAAGTACATGTATCAGTATTCAAGTAGCAGTTCATCAGCTAGTTCAAACAAGCACAGTAAATAAGCAGTAATTAATCATTAATTAAGTCGTACGGATACCTGGTTTAGTGCGGGTTGTCACATTCTCCCCCCGTTAAATAAATTTCGTCCCGAAATTTAAGTTCTGCTTGTAGATGCAGGGTTCTTAGGAAAAAGGTGGGGGTATTTCTCTTTCATCCGGTCCTCACGTTCCCAGGTGTATTCAGGACCCTGTCTGGCATTCCAATGAACTTTGACGAGCTTGACACTGCTCCGGCGGGTCTTGTTAACTTTCCAATCTGTGACCTCAACAGGTTCTTCGACGAAGTGGAGTGTGTCGTCAACATGAATCTCGTCGGTGGGAATGGCAACGTCAACTTGAGTTGGACTTTTCTTCAGGTTGGATACATGAAATGTATCGTGAACACCATTTAGTTCAGCAGGTAGGTCCAACTTGTATGCTACTAGTTCTATTCTTTCCAGAATTCTGAAAGGACCAATGTAGCGCGGATTTAACTTCCCACGCTTTCCGAAGCGTGCCACACCCTTCCAGGGTGAAACCTTCAATAACACCATTTCTCCAACTTGGAAATCCACATGTTTTCGGTTTGGATCCGCATAGGCCTTTTGTCTGTGGCGAGCTGCTTCGATGCGTTTAAGAATTTGCGCGATCTTGTCTGTCGTCTCTTGGACGATTTCGGGACCTGCAAGTTGCCTATCACCTGCGTCAGCCCAACATAAGGGTGATCGGCACTTGCGTCCGTAAAGGGCTTCAAATGGCGCGACACCAATACTGGTGTGGTAGCTGTTGTTGTACGAAAATTCGACCAAAGGCAAATGTTTATCCCAGCTACCGCCCAAATCCATAACACACGCTCTCAGCATGTCTTCCAAAGTTTGTATCGTTCGCTCGCTCTGGCCGTCAGTTTGCGGATGAAACGCAGTGCTCAGATTCAATTGGGATCCAAACGCTTCTTGGAAGGATTGCCATATCCTTGATACAAACCTTCCGTCTCTATCAGAGATGATCGAGAGAGGTACTCCATGGCGTGCGACGATCTCTCTCATATAAATTTCCGCAAGTTTACTAGTACTGTCTTTCTCTTTGATTGGCAGAAAGTGTGCGGACTTTGTTAGGCGGTCAACTATCACCCAAATCATATCATGGCCTCTTGGCGTTCTTGGCAATTTTGTAACAAAATCCATGGAGATTTATTCCCATTTCCACTTGGGAATCTCGGGTTGTTGCAGAAGTCCTGAAGGCTTCTGGTATTCGGCTTTAACCTTAGCGCATGTTAAACATTTGCTCACGTACACAGCAACATCGCCTTTCATCCTAGGCCACCAATAGTACTCTTTGAGGTCCTGGTACATCTTATCCGATCCAGGGTGGATAGAGTATCGCGACTTGTGAGCTTCATCAAAAATAACCTTCCTTAAATCACCAAACAGAGGAACCCAAATCCTTTTCTCAAAACATAACGTTCCTTCCTCGTTTGGTACCAGTAGCTTCTCCATCCCACGGAGATATTCTTCTTCAAGGTTTCCTTCTTTGAGGGCTTCTTTCTGCGCGGCACGAATGCGCAAGGAAAGATCGGTTCGAATAATCATTTCTAAAGCTCTAACCCTTATGGGCTTGATTCTCTCTTTACGACTTAGGGCATCGGCGACCACGTTCGCCTTCCCTGGATGGTACTTTATCTCGCAGTCATAGTCGTTCAACAACTCAACCCATCGTCTTTGCCTCATATTCAACTCCTTCTGGTTGAATATGTGTTGTAGGCTCTTGTGATCTGTAAAAATTGTACACTTCGTACCATAAAGGTAGTGTCTCCAGATCTTTAGTGCAAATACCACTGCGCCAAGTTCCAAATCATGTGTGGTATAGTTCTTTTCGTGCACTTTCAGTTGACGCGATGCGTAAGCAATAACCTTTTGGCGTTGCATCAACACGCAACCCAATCCTTGACGTGAAGCGTCACAGTATACCACGAAATCATCTGTACCTTCCGGTAGTGCTAAGATTGGCGCGTTGCAGAGCTTATCCTTCAGTATCTGGAATGCTTCCTCCTGTTTGACTTCCCAATCAAACTTCTTATCTTTCTGAGTGAGGAGCGTCAATGGTTGAGCGATCTTTGAAAAATCCTCAATGAACCTTCGATAGTAGCCAGCCAAACCCAAGAATTGTCGAATCTCGGTTGGCGTCTTTGGCGTTTCCCAATCCTTGATCGCTTCGATCTTGGTTGGATCCACGTGGATTCCATCTCTATTTACCACGTGTCCAAGGAATTGTACCTCACGTAGCCAAAACTCGCACTTGGAGAATTTGGCATACAGCTGTTCCTTCTTCAGCAGCTCTAGAATGGCTCTAAGATGCTGCTCGTGTTCAACCTTTGTCCTTGAATAAATCAAGATGTCGTCGATGAACACAATCACGAACTTGTCCAAGTACGGCTTGCAAACTCTATTCATCAAGTCCATAAAGACTGCAGGTGCGTTTGTCAAACCAAACGGCATAACAAGGAACTCGTAGTGTCCATAACGAGTTCTGAAGGCTGTCTTTGGGATACTTTCCTCTTGTATCCTTAACTGATGGTATCCAGATCGAAGATCGATCTTTGAATAAAAGCTTGAACCTTGAAGTTGGTCGAACAGATCATCGATTCTTGGCAGAGGGTATCTATTTTTGATCGTCAGCTTGTTCAGCTCCCGGTAGTCGATGCACATACGAAAACTACCGTCCTTCTTTTTGACAAACAGGACCGGAGCTCCCCAAGGTGAGAAGCTTGGTCGGATAAAACCCTTGTCTAACAGCTCTTGAAGCTGTGTCGACAGTTCCTGCATCTCAGACGGAGCAAGTCTATATGGTGCCTTAGCCACAGGCGCGGTGCCTGGAATTAAGTCAATGTGAAACTCTACTTGCCTCTGAGGTGGCAGTCCAGGTAAGTCTTCTGGGAAGACTTCTGGATACTCCCTTACGACAGGGATGTCTTCGATCCTTGGCTCAGCAGCCTTCTTATTCACAATGTGTGCCAGGAAGGCAACACATCCTCTCTGCAAATACTTCCTTGCTTTCAAGCAGCTGATAATCCTCAACGGCGTCTCACGCTTCTCTCCATGAACAACAATGGTCTCACCATCATCGGTTGGGATACGAACAATCTTTTCATGACAAACTATCTCTGCCTTGTTGCCTGATAACCAATCCATTCCTACCACCACGTCGAAACTTCCCAACTGGACTGGTAGTAGATCTAGAGCGAACTCACGTTCTCCCAATTCAATCACACAACCTCTGATAACTTCGTTGGCTTCTACTAACTTCCCATTAGCTAATTCGATTGAGTAGGGAATATCTAACTTATTAGCGGCTAAACCAAGCATACTCTTAAATTCTAACGACACGAAGCTATAATCGGCACCGGTATCAAACAAAACGGATGCATAGCGTTGGTTCACAGGGAACGTACCAGTAACGACATTGGGGTCCTGGCGCGCTTCCCTTGCTTCGAGTTGAAACACTCTTCCACGGGCTTGGTTTAAGTCTGGGCAGTTCTTCTTAAAATGCCCGATATCACCGCAGTTAAAGCACCCAAGTCTTTGCCCGTTTCCACCAGCTTGATCATTCCTCTGATTACGATTCACAGCGCCCGCTTGGTTAGCATTGTTGCCTCGATTTCCGTCTCCTCCATTGTTCCCCTGTGGGCGATTTCCAATACCACCACGGTTATTATTTCTATTTCCAAATCCTCCCTGGCCTCCCCGGCCAGCACTAGCCCAACAAGAATCTTTCGAGTGGCCCGGCTTTCCACATGCTTCACATATTTTCACATTACAATGGCCAGTATGGTGGCGTTGACAAGTATTACACTTGGGCTGGGTGCCCTGATATCCTTTTCCTTTCTTTCCATTTCCAGCTGGTCCTCCTTTCTTAACCGCCACACTGGCGCCCTGCTTGAAGTTTGAGAACTTCCGTTTGCTACCTCCTGATGACTCGACGTGAGTCTCTTTCTTCTTATGCTCAGCATCATCAAACTTGTTCAGGCGAATGGCCTCCTCTGTGAGAGCCACGCTCAAATCAATCGCCTTAGTAATGGTCGCAGGCTTGGATGAGGTTACCATGCTTATGATTTGAGGAGCTAATCCCCAAATGAAGCGTTCAATTCTCTTGAACTCAGGAGTGACCATGTAGGGTACCACATGCGATAAGTCATGGAACCTTTGAACGTATTCCGCTATCTTTGGACCGTCCATTTTCAAGTGCCAGAACTCGGTCTCCAATCGCTGGATTTCTGCGCGGGAACAGTACTTTTTGCGCATAAGTTCCTTCAGTTCGGTCCAGGTCAGCGCGTAGGCAGCAGCTTCGCCTAGTGTCTGTACTTGTAGATTCCACCAGGATAGGGCTCCATCTAGAAACAGCCCTGAGATATAGGTGACTTGCTGATCCAGCGTGCACTTGCTCATGCGAAGTACAGATTCGGTTTTCTCAGCCCAACGAACAAAGGCGACAGCACCTCCAGTGCCATCAAAGTTGACCGGTTTGCAGTCTAAAAACTGCTTGAAGGTGCACCCTGCACATACGTTATAACATATGAATGGCATTAGCATCCTTGCTAGAGATATCCAATTAGGTCACGGTATGTCTTAATGACGTGGTATTACCGTGAGGTGGATTGTTATTGCCTTGGTTAATACTTCCGCTCGTTCCGGGCTGGGATGCTGCATACTGTGCTATGGCAGCAGCAATGACTTGTTGTAGTTCTGCCTCATTAGTAGGCATGCGTGTCTCACGTCTTGGCGGCATCTTCTAAAAGATGGTGTAAGTTGGTCAGGTCATAGTAAGTAGAGTGTACATAAGT
Organism: Helianthus tuberosus; assembly: GCA_030545235.1. Taxonomy (NCBI): domain Eukaryota; kingdom Viridiplantae; phylum Streptophyta; class Magnoliopsida; order Asterales; family Asteraceae; genus Helianthus; species Helianthus tuberosus. Next base: position 114,186,213 of record CM060452.1, on the reverse strand, counting down.
ATACAACAATATCAACACATAACATCTCATGTTATCAATCACATAACATCTCATGTTATAAATAGATCACCCATATTGATAGCTTCTGCAATGGTTGAGGGCTTTGAGGTAGTAACCATACCCCTGATCTGGGGTGTAAGTGTCCAAATGAATCGTTCAATCCTTTTGAACTCCGGTTTGACTAAGTAGGGGGGCGACCCTAGATAAGTCGTGCGATCGCTGGACAAGTTCAGGAATTTCTGGTTCGTCCGTTTTCAAATTCCTGAACTCCACCTCAAGCTTCTAAATTCCAGTCCTAAAGCAACATTTCTTCTCAATCGTTTCCTTGAGCTCGTCCTAGCTCAGTGCATAAGTAGCGTCTGTGCCAAGGGTCTGAACCTGGAGGTTCCATTAAGAGAGTGTGCCATCTAGAAATATCCCCGAGATATAGGTAACACTCTGTTGGGGCGAACAGTTACTCATTCTTAGAATGGAGTCGGTCTTTTCGGACCAACGAACAAATGCAACGGCGCCTCCTGTTCCGTCAAAGTTCAAAGGCTTGCAGTTCAGGAACTGTTTATAGGTGCAGCCAGTTGGAGGGTTATTTCCAGTAATACCATCGTTGTACTTAGAGCGGAGGGCTTCATGTCGTGCATTTATCTGTGAGATGCGTTCTTGCAGCTCGGCTTCTGTCCTTGGCAACGTACTGGTGTTTGTGTCACGCCTGGGTGACATTCCCTTTTGTCGAAGTGGTGTGAACCGGGTTAGACAACGTTTCAGTTGTCTATGAGGTGTATATAGCAACATAAGCCATCATGTAATCACCCAATTTCACACGCAAATATACTCACTGTATGAGTGGGGAAGTAAATTTCTGAGCCTTCACATAGGCTTGCCAATTTGGCTTGTTGCTCGTAATAGAATGAACTCGAGGCTACATCGCCTTGGTCATTCGTGTTTAAGTTATTTCCTGCTGCATTGGTTATCATTAGCTTGACCCGCAGAGTCCACCAGGATTCCTGTGCACTACAAATCGTTATTACGTGGGCCCCCGTAATAATAAATTGTCTTGCACAGTTACCCCAAATCTTCTCTCGTCCAAGCAGATGATCAATCAAGGAGCAATAGTAGGTGCATTGGCATGAACAGGGTCATGCTCCAATACGAGGTCAGGAGCAGCGCCTGGCTCAGGGGCCACGGCCGGCTCCGGATCAAAACTCCATCTCAAGATCAGCTGGATCAACAAACACAGGAGGTTACAGGATCCTCCAAGGGCTGGTCTAAGTGCATGAACTCAATGTCATGGTCTGGATCAAAACCAGGTAGAAAAGCAGGATCAACCTCAATATCGTGGTCAAACTCAAAGCTGTGGGCGGGATCCGGTGCAGCTGATGATGCCATATCAGGGTCGGCGTCGTGTGAGTGGTGCTGCATTCCCTGTATGTGCGAAGACGCGGATGTCAGAAACTCAAATGAGTCTGGGATAGGGGAATGGACATGAGTTTCCCCTACAGGAGCGTCCGCATGCAGTAGTCTAATACCAGCAGCAATAGGGCCCTGCCCTCGAATGGGTCCTCCTCCAGTAGATCGTTATCGCCGTCAGAGGCCACGTCGGGGGGCATATCATCAACAGGATAAGCGGCAAGGGGGCAAATTCCCAACAAGATGGCCATCAGTAGGCTCTGCTACGACTTCAGGCAGCGCAAAAGGGCTGAAAGTCGTCATCGTCTGTGCCGGTAGTATCGGAAATGTACACCTCGTGCTTCGATGAAACTATGTCGTCTGACTCTATGGCCATGGGATTCGTAGTGTCCATCTTTCTAGTACTTGATGAAAGCATGACGTTTGTAACACAAACGCATATACGTATAATAATCAATCATATAATCATATAATCACATAAGTCACCAAGTAAGGTATCACATAATTCTCCTAGTCTCACTAGCCGATTTCTCCCAGTCTTTAAGACTGCTCTATCCTCCACCTCGACCACTTAGATCGAGCCTCGGTCCCCTTGACCGAGCCTCAGCCTTCATGACTGAGCCTACTCTTCCTAGCCAACTACCTTGGTCACCTAGACCAAGCCTCGATCCTCCAGACCGAGCCTCAGCCCTCCAGGCTGAGCCTATAATAAATCAACGTGCTCAACTACCTCGGTCACCTAGACCGAGCCTCGATCCTCCAGATCGAGCCTCAGCTCTCCAGGCTGAGCCTATAAATAATAAAATGTGCTCAACATTTGTTTGTAAAAAGTTTTGGATCTGGACTTAAGTGGTATGCAGAAAAATGTTTTCGTGAGAGCCCTAGTGATCATAGTCTAGACTCGAGAATGAATCCTAGTTCGCTATGATCAGAGCTCTGATACCAAGCTGTCACACCCTGGCTTTGCGGAAGCGTGGTTAATTTGGTGTGACTTCTTAGTACCATAGCTTAATCATAACCAAGCTATATGAATTAAAAACATGCAAGGTCATCCATTAAGTTTTGAAAACCAAGTACAGTACCATTGTTTTAACGGGAACATACCCTAACAACCATAACCTTGTTCAACAGACATTACAAACTTAAAACATAACATAAACATGGTTTAAGGATTGTGTCTTGTCCAGGAAAGAGACACATCCCCTAAACCCCGGATGACCTCGGAAACTAGTGCAGCGGAAAACATGCCATACCGTGCCAGATCTCGTTAATTTCCTGAAATACATGTAAGTTGAAAAATCAACAATAATGTTGAGCGAGTTCATGTGTAAGTGAGTATGTAAAACACTTGTGAGTATAAAAATAGTCGTGGTATGTAGCAAATAAGGGGACTTGTGATCACCAATGGTTTGCAAGGCCACTGATATATGTGAAGTGCAAATAGGGAGACTCAAACCTAGCAGATTTCGCCACGGCATTAGTATGTGGACAAAGTCACCCCAAGGTCCGTTTCTAGTTTGGCCTGGGGCTGGGCTCGCTACACCCAGATAGATCTACCGCTCCTGTCCCTCGGTCCCGACATGAGGACTAACGGCCTCATATTGCTCCTACCCACTCACATGATCTGAGTAATAAACCTCCTTACGCTAACCATACCGTGTATAAAGTACTTGTAATCATAGTAACATGTATTTCACCCCCGTAGTTTAGAAAACTGAAAACAGTTAAGAGAAAAGGGGGACATGAACTCACAGTGAAGCGTCTCTACCAAGTATCTCCTGCTCACGCAGCTGTGCGACGACCTACAGGTGCTAATTTCTATTAGACGGACGGCCGTGCCTTAGCTTTATAGTTTAAGCCTTTGAGAAATAGTTAGGCAACTATTTCGTGTTTACATTCTGTATATACTTGGTAGTTAATCTCCTTCCCAAGGATGGGGGATTCAATACATGTGCGTTCAAATTATATCATTAAGTCTCACTTAATATATACATATTTCCAATTCCAAAATATAAGTATTTTTCTCAAAAATATTATATTTTCATTTCACATAATTTTTCTCCAATAATACGTTGTTAAGATACGCGTTCATAAATATTTTCGTAAGTGCGTAAGTTACGTTTTAACAGTCGAGTGGTAATATAATTACCGGTGTAACTTATATATTTATGGTGAAAGCGTTCGTATTATTTTGGAATCGTTAACGTTCGTAAATATTATTTTTACTCTCAAAATAATATTTATGTATTTCACAAAATAATCATAAACAGTGTGTGAAAAATATATATTCATCACGTTAAATTTTGTGAAAATCCCACCTCCGAATATTTAGTAAATAAAGTCACGGCGAAATTTATGTTTCGAAAACATGTCAAAAGTGATTCTAACACTTGTAGTGTAAATATTTCCAAGTGTAAGGTTTTTAGAAAAATTTCGCCAGAGTTTCCTCTGTAACTGGAGGTGGCCAAGCTTTCAAGCGTATCATTTTCTTTTATAATTCAATTCAACAATCTTCTTATTCAATCAAAACAGTGTTCAGATCACAAACTAGCCAAAATATGTATATAAATCGCATATACTTCATGAACTTGGGATTTATCCAAACTGTGAAGTAAACCTCATTACTTTTAGTGGATCTTCATATAAAACAATCCGGTTTCGTAAAAGTCGTGTTTTTATGAAAGTTTCGTCTTTACAACTTCTTGTCATTTTTCCCAAAAATAGTTATTTTGTCGAAACTTGTGTTACACAAGTGTGTACACTTGTGTGTTCTAAATATCATTCTTGTTATTGTAAGATCCGTCTTTTAGAAAACATGATTTCTTTAACGCTTGGTCCTTTGAAAATACCACTTGCAGATACGTAGATCTGCTAGTTTTAAACGCTATTTTGCAAGTTAAAACACTTTTACACAAGTAAAACATTTTTACACAAGTTCATGTTTCATGTGTGGTAGAGTTTCACCTTTTAACCCTTGTTACTTCTAAAATAGCTTTGTGTCATGATTCAAGAACATGACTATACCGGGTTAAACGATGATTCGAGCTACCACAACATAGATCGGGTCTAAATAATCACACATTTCAAATACTACATCATTTACACAACATATAAGCTATTAACCACCATTTTTCATGTTTTTAGTAGACTTTTGTGCATCATCTTGCATGTTAACGAGTTTTATCCGATAAAAATCCTTTTAACCACTTCAGATTAGTTCAAATATGAGTTTTAAGCATTATACCTCTAGCTCAAGGCTAGGGAAGGATCTATGCGCAAATGAGGTGGATAAAAGCCAAAGAAAGAGGTCCTTCGCGTTCCGCTTGCTCCAAGCTCCCTAATACGTGACCCTTGATGTTTGTAGATGCTTGGAATGATGATGATCAAACTCGAAAATGGGTGGGTGGTTATAGGGGGGTTCGGTCGAGAGCTCTAGAGAAGAGAGGGAGAGTGTTTGTGTGAAGTTGTTAAGTGATAATGATCAAGTGTGTTAATCTCTTAACTTATAGACAAACTCAAGTGCTAATAACCAATGGTTCTTGTGTCTTTAGGATATTAGACAAGATTAGATTAGGAGATCTTGCAAGTACAAAGCATGTCCCCAAGGGGACGGTTTCGGTCAAGAGGGGGGGGGGGGTTATTTGGTTAGGTTGTGACTAATCACTAAGTATTAGTTAAGTTAAACTAAGTTAGGTTAAGTGTTAACTTAGTTACTAAAGTGTAGTGTGTTACAACGGGTGTTAGGGTAATCAGGGACCCTAACTAGCTCAGAAAAATATAGATAGTGAAAATAACAATATTTTCATGTTCCGGGCATAGTCCGGTTGTTCGGTTGGATAGTAATCCGTTAAAGCGCTTAATAAAGCTTTAAAGTGTCGTTATTGTTACTTTTAGTGACACAACTTATTCCTGACACTTTGGAAAGTGTCTAGTGTTATTTTTCTCATGTTTTGGCACTTTATTAGTTAGCTAAAAGCTGAATTATTTTGTAAAGTGCTGAGTTTTGTACTTAGAGTACGTTTTAGGCACATCCAGTCATAGTGACTTATCCCTAGAGACGCAGTTCCACAACCCTTGTATCCCTACACTCACTACTAGTGTAGCCAAATATCTCAGGCTCTTATGGGCCTTGGAGGCAATGTTTGCCTGATGCTGGCTTTATCAGCATGTTCAATAGGTTATCCGTGTATTGTGCTACTGTGCTTTTTGTGCATCATGTTTGTCACTAAGGTTCAGCATGTAAATAATGTAGTGACAGCAAGCAAGTATGATGCAAGTAAGTACATGTATCAGTATTCAAGTAGCAGTTCATCAGCTAGTTCAAACAAGCACAGTAATTAAGCAGTAATTAATCATTAATTAAGTCGTACGGATACCTGGTTTAGTGCGGGTTGTCACAGATGTTGCGGCTGATGGTGACTGTTGCATCTATTGCACAAAGGTGCATTCCCTGAATAGGGTTTCTTCGCTGGAGGCTGTGCGGGTTGGTTGGGAGCTGCCTGGTTAGCTTGGGCAGTGACAGCAAAATTTTGGGAAGCCTTACGCTTCCTTGACCCTTTTGAAGAACCAGAATTCTTTCCATTCTTGTTTTGACCTTTCTTGCTATCTTCCTTGTCAGACGACTGTTTCTTGCCCTTGTCACCCTTCCTGTGTAACTTATTCTTCCGAATCTGCGACTCAGTCAATGTCGCTGCTAACTCAATCGCCTGACGGAGTGTGGCAGGGTTACTACCAGTAATAATGTCTTGCACAGAGTCAGGTAGGCCGTCGATGTATCTTTCGATAGCCTTGTCGAGTGGGGTGACCATCGTTGGGCATAGCAAACTCAGCTCCTCAAACCTATCAGTATATGCCCTGTGCTCGCCACTGTCTTGTTTCAAGTCATCAAACTCTTTCTCCAACGCTCGCTGTTCATGACGAGGACAGAACTCCCTCATCATAAGGGCCCTGAGTTCAGCCCATGTCTGCGCTAGAGCAACTTCTGCACCACGGTCTCTCATTACCCCGTTCCACCATGTGAGAGCCCTCTTCTGAAACACACTCGAAGAAAACTCGACCTTGCGATTATCTGGACACTGAACATGACGGAAAGTATTCTCAATGCTCTCGAACCATTGAAGAAGCCCAGTTGCTCCCTCAGAACCACTAAACTTGAGTGGTTTAGCCGAGTTAAAAGTCTTGAAATTGCATGGACCATTGTTGTTGTTGGCTTGGTTCCATTGAGCAAAAAGGTTTGGGAATTGAGCAGCCATCTGCTGCGCAATGATTTCTGCCAGTTTGGCAGTCGCTATCTGGTTTTCACGTCGAGGAGGCATTCTAAAAGAGGAAAACATGAAAGGAAACGAGTGAGATGATTCGGTGAAAAGAATGAGATGAAACAAAAATTGACAACAGCAAAGATGGTGGTCATTTGTCCGCATTACCAAGCAAACAAACGACACACAGTGACTAATCAAAGTAAATGGATCAAAAATAATGTATCGCGAAGACATGCTCGCCTATAAGTGAACACTCATCCCAAGAATTCCCAGGTAAGCACAACTGGTCTCGCGTCTGATGAGATATATACGAAGTGCTTGCCTAGACAAAAAACCCATAATACAGGCATTCACCCTTCCAGTTTGCACGTGTTCACATTATTTAAAACCCAAAACCTTGACGAGATTTTGAAAACTCAAAGGGGTTCAAAACCTTACAATAGAGGGTTCAAAACCTTGTAATAAATCATCCAAAAACAGATGATTGTTTTTCAAAAATCGTTTCAGAAAATTTGGTTTTTTGTTTTGATAATCACCTAAGGATAGGTGATGTGCATGTTTTAAGATCTAAACACAAGATAACTTGTGTTAGGGTCCTAGAAAGGTTATAGTCTAGGTCAAAGAATTACTAATAACCTAATTCTCTATAACCATTGGCTCTGATACCAACTCTTCTGTCACACCCCGACCACGTATAACATACAAAACGTGGCGGAAAACGTCGGGGAGTGTTGTAACAGAATTAATTGTTTCATAACCATGGCATCCAAAGTTGTATTTTATTTATCAACACAAGAGTTACATTGTATTAAACAAAAACAAGAGTACAAAACATAATTAAACTAAGTCTATCTTCGTTTTATGTCTCTAAGGCACAGGTCCGCCCTAGTGTCACGATCATCATCCTATGGGAAAGCTCCTGAAAACACATGTGAAAATAGGTACGTCAGCATAAAATGCCTGTGAGATACATAGGTTTTGTAAAAATATGATTCATGACTTGTGTTTAAGAAAATGTTTAGTCATGAACCTTGTAATTTGCTTTGTTTTGTAAATCGTTTGAAAAACAATAAGTTCAGATGAGATGTATAAATAAATGTAAGGTTAAATGAATAACCATGTAAAAATGGGTTTGTGTAAGATAAGTTGTTTGTAAACAGTGTCTTGTAAAAAGTATGTTATTTGTATAAAATGTCATGTGTCATAAATTGAAATGATTTAAATAACGCTACGATATGTAATACCATACAAACACTTATATATAGGAAGTACCAGCGGCGTATCCACCATGCTTGTATTATATTACACATGCCTCGTTACTTAAATCACTTACTCAAACCAAACCACCAATGTAAATTGTTTATGTATAATCAAATGTCAAAATGTTATTGTGTAAACCATATCAAATGTCTGTGTTTAATGTAAATCATGAATTGTGTATATCAATGTCAAAATGTTTATGTCTAATGTAAATCATGTAATGTGTATCCAAAAATGTCATGTATGGTATGTGAAATATATCAACTAAACCATATGTAAAATGCACAAAAACAAGGTATTGAAGTAAAACATGGTTTAAATCAAAGTTATGTTTTGTGGAACAAATGCATGCTATACTGATACAAACATTTATGCGGTATTGTGAAAATGCATACATCCAAGCCTTGAGACTGTGGCGATAAACCCTTAAACAAATTAAAGGTTTATCTAAGTTATGTATATCGAATTCGGTCATTCCTTCCAATCCAAACAAACCCAGGATTTCAGGAACGGGAGTTGTCAATTCCTATGGTACCACTACCTACTAACGAACGGCGTAGCTAATGTTAATGAATGTATTGTTCCATGTTAAACAAACCAAATGTCATACCAAAATGAAAGCATGTGATGTAAACAATTGTACTAAGTATGCACACAATGGGCATACATAGCATGAGATGTAATGTGAAACAATGTACTAAGTATGCACACAATGGGCATATATAGAATGAAATGTAATGTAAAACAATGTACTAAGTATGCACACAATGGGCATAAATAGCATGAAATGTAATGTAAAACAATGTACTAAGTACGCATACAATGGGCATACATAGCATGAAATGTAATGAAATCATGTACTATAATGTACTAACGAACATAGCAGGTATATGATGTGAAAACATGGAAAGCATGAAAGTAACAAGTAGGCACATGTGTTTCACCCCAAAATGTTTGGAAAACAGTAAAAGAGGGGTCTATGTACTCACTTGAGATTGCTCAGAAGTCCTAAGATAACCACCAAGCAATGCTAGAGATCACGGAATCAAACGACACCTAATATAGGTAACTATGTTAATAAACCGGACCTAATATCGGAGGATCGGATAGTGTGACAACCCTCATAATCCCATGTATTCCATACAATTTATTTTTGATAATTAAAAGTGTTTGACGACTGTGTGGAATCATTTAACTGCTTCCTGATATCTGTGTTATACTTACATGTATTTGTTAACATACTAGTAATATGCAGAAAAGTCACTAAATAGTCCTGTGTGGTTTCCTAAGTGTTAGAAATTAAAAACGTTACAAAAATATACATATAGGACACGTTACGGAATAATTAAACACTTTAACAGAACAACACCGAACCGAACAACCGGACCTTACCCGGAATACTAAAATAATGCTAGAAGCATTATTTCTATTTTTCTAAGCTAGTTAGGGTCCCCGAACACCCTAACCCACTATATAATTAACCACACACCATAAACCACTAAATTAACACTAGATTCCTAACTAGATCACTAACTAGAAGTTGAAATGGAACTAGGACCCCCCCCCCCCCTAAGTGGACGGTTACCATAGGGGCTCCACACTTTGATTTTGTTTGAATATTATATTAGATATGCTAGGATGATATTAGACACATTAACCACCATGCAAACATATGTTGGAGATTAAGTTTATAAAAAAACCCAAAAGTCCTAAACACTTAACATTCTCCATCAACATCCAAAACCCACAAAATCACCTCCATCTCCTTCAAGGGCTACGGCCCAAACAACTCCCACCTCAAATCCTTTATGGATTCACTAAATCTCTTATTTAAATATTCCATAGATATGGTTAGATATTGTTGGTACTTATTGGAACACTATACCATTTGGTCCATAGAAATTATTATTATAAAGCACATCAACATCTTCATTTGCATTTCACCACTCCTTACCTCTCCTCTCAAAAAGCTCGGCCGAAACCTCCTATCACCACCATCATTGTTTTTGATCCAAGTTCATCCATTCTAAGTGTACATCAAGGTGATACAAGGTGCCTAACGAAGCTCGGTGCAAGCGGATCTTGAAGGACCTTCTCTATTTGCTATTAACCACCACATTTCCTCACTCGAACTTCCCTAGCCTTGAGCTAGTGGTAAGAACTTAGATCCGTTCATTCTTTATGTTATTTAAGTGGTTAATAGATGTTAGAATGATAAAAAGTTAAGAAACCTTAAAGCTCATGAACAAGTCTTGGACATAATGTGTTAAAGTATGGATAAAGAGAAGTTATGTGTGTAAATCATGTAGATCTTGTGTGGTTATGATTCTTGGTTGATTTTTTTGATGTTTTGCTGGTTAGTATTGATGTTTAATATTGTTGTGATCACTAAACATGTTAACGGAAATCAACCGAACACAAACTAGTAAGCTAGAAACTAATAACAGCAATCTGTCCATACTTTACAGCCAACTTCAGTTGGCTGTAAACAGGGCATAAATTCAACGAAAAACCGATATTTTGAATCTAAAATATTTTGTTATGAAATACGGTTCTAATGGCACCGGAATCGTAATTTTTGGACTTCGTTTACTATTTTTAATGTGTCGATTTGTAACAACAGCTTAAGCTGAATTTTTACAGCAATAAATGGGTGTCATACTTTCAGTCATAACCTGAGTTTTGTGATCAATCGGACCATGAAAATTTTACTGTAGATGACAACTGAAGTATTTGTAATTACCCCACTGGAATTTCGCAAATCGGACTTATGATGAATTTTTAATAAATTGTTTCGTGGACTGTGGTCAGAAATACATAAATCTGAGTTCAGTCCCGAATATGAATTTTTATAAAATATTGGTAATGAACCGGACCCCGATATTTTTACACAATAAAATATGGAATGTTTATGACATTCTATAAAAATTTGGGAATTTTTGGAATAATCTAACTATTTTATTTAAATGTCCGAAAACAGCCGGTTTTGAGTATTAATGCTGAATTGACATAAGTTGTGACTTGCGTGTCTAAATGTCGAGTATGTTATCTGTGAATGATTTAGCATGTTATATATGTTATGTGCATTATCGTATGTTTGATTTTGAGTGGGGAATGGATGGGAAACTTAGATGGGCATAAACCGTTACAGTGATGCATGTTGTGTGATAGATACGTGTAGGAACTTTGTGTTCTATTTGAAAGCCACTAAATGACTAACTGGTAAATCATACTAGGACGTGATTGACCGACCTTGACTGTTAGCTATATTGAGAATCTAACCGAGCAAACCGAGGTGAGTTCACACACTTTCTAAGGCATGGGATTCCCGGTGGTTTGGGAATGGGTTAAAGAATTAAAACTAAATCTACATATCCTCCTTGGGTAGGATATGTACGGCCATCCTCCATAGAGTGGATGCCATTATTAAACCTACGAATTCTCCTGGTGCAGAAAACGTACGTTCGTCCTCCTGGTGCAGGACAACAACCTTTAAACTAGCTAGACAAAACTCTATCATGAAGTCCCTCAATTTATATCGACTTAATCGCCGAGGCCAATGGCGAGCGGGTCATTAGTTAATAGCGCTATTAGGTTTAACAAACCTCACACCGTGCCGGTAGGACGGGCGTGTACTAATGGACTATGGCAGATTGTCAGTGATGATAGACACTGATATAGGGCACAACTTATTTGCGTAGCAGTCGATATCATACCGTCTAGTAGTTCAAACGGGGAAAGCCCCCACTGATTATGGATATGGTTTGGGTAAAGAAAAAGGAACTGGTTAAACATACTTTCAACTATGGGGTAACCCCCACGGCAAATAAGCCACCGAAAGTCAAACCACGTTTTCAGAAACAACTTAAAACTAAACAACCAAACGTGAACTCACTCAACTTTGTTGTTGACTCGTTGTTACATGCCTTACAGGTCGCTAAATGCTTGGAGCTTGCACGGGGAAGGAGTCGTTGTGGTGTACGGACTGTTATGTTCCGTGCTTAGTATTTAAATCCTTATGAACTTACTAAACTTGCGTTTTGAAACTTTAACCTATGAACTATGGACTTATGCTTTTGAACTCACGTTTATGCTTCCGCTGTTTAAACTAAACAAGGTTAACTAGCTTTGGTCACCAATCGTATTATGTTTGGTTTTATTTACTTAATTGAGTGGTTCAATATGATTGGTGGCTCGATCCTGGTCACGTCACGCCTCCAAGCGGTGATACCCCGCATGGTGGATTTTGGGGGTGTGACAGATTGGTATCAGAGCCATTGGTTATAGTGAACTTGGTTTTAAAAAGGGGAAAAGCTTTTTGATAAAACCAGACTATAACCTGTACAATGCTCAACGATCCACAACGACGCTTCGCTTCGCTCCACGTGCAAGGCTCAACACACTAGGTGGTATGATTTGAGTTTATATTATCTACTTGCTAGATTACTTTTGCATAGTGTGATGTGATAGTATGCTTAATTAGGAAAGCAGCATGTTGTCTATTAGCCCTATTGTGTTCTTTATGACACACAATTGTTTACTTGAAATTTGACAAACGGTGGTCAAATTCTTTCTTGATTTCTTGTCACCCAGCTACAACGACTGTTTATGCATTCTATCTACTCGCACGTTTACCTCGACATGACGTCGCCATCTGACCCTCCGTACAGCCGGTTCGTATGTCAACATCCGCGAAGACCAGACTTGGCTTGCATGAACTCAGGCTTAGGAGAACAAAACCCACGCATCCCGGTTGACGAACTTTATCACCTTCACCTGTCATCATCGCCAGAAGTGAAGCAGTCACAGTTACACGCGTTTGTCGTTATGCAACACGAAACCTTGCCCTGTTTTGGACGAGTGATACACTCGCGCGACCGCGATGCAACGAACTTCCCTTTTGTGCCATGCTGCCCCGCACCACTACTAGAGGTTACCTCTAGACAACAGATTAGCTGGTCAAATCCTTCGGTCATTGTTGGACCCTTGTCTTCACTCGATTCTTCGCATGAACCTCATTAATTCCCTATCGCTTCGATTGACAACCGATTTAATGAAACACCAACAACCATACCACGATTTTCGCCAATCACAAGACTACCTTATTACCCTGTTGAATGGTTTATTCTTATTCTACTTGATTAGCTCCCTCGTATACCCCACTTAACGAATGGATGCCTTTACTGATGGGATTGCCTTCAGGACATTCGAGGACGGAGTTACGGATCACATAACCTACAGGCGAACACGATGACCTATACGTCTACCCTACCCCTCCTACAATATAAGAGTCATATTTTAAATTCCATGATAGTCTTCTTTAATAGGCAGAATCCTTGCGCTAGCTTTTGCACCGACACATGATTGTTGATTAATGATATGTCCAGTTTCTACCATTGGCTTAGACCAAACCATCACTCTCTTACCACAGTAACATTACGTCCTTGCTTCTCCATGCTGAGGCACCGAAACGAACACCCTCTGGTTTAAGTTGGAAGGCTCGACTCCCGATCATTGGTGACCCCTCCTCGAAACCTTGAGAATGGTGATGTATTGTTGATACGATCATAATCTCTTGAACACGTTTTCGAGTCTTATCTTTGGAACCTTTTGACTACGCAGACGTATTTTGGATTCATTCGCACGACCTATGGAAACTCCTCTAAATTTGGTTGCTTACCGACTCGATAAACTGCAAACTCATCTAAGTTCATCGATCAAGGTGAATTATTTCCCCTTCGCATGTGGGGAGCCCGACAACTTTGATGGAATTTCAGTGAACCTTAACACTACAAACCTGTACGACGGTCATCCTTCTTCAGCTAGTTCTGGTTGTGCCAACCATATCGATGTAACACTCCTATCAGTGAACGACGTTGCGATTAGGATGGATTGGTCATCTCATCAGCAAGCGGAAATTCTTTGCAACGAAAAGATTGTCCGCATCCCTCATTCTGGTGAAGAACCTCCCGTGATTCAAGACGACAAGAGTGGTGCGGTCGTGGGCATCATCTCTTTCCTAAAGGCCCAGAAGTGTTTGCGAAAGGGCCACACTGCCATTTTAGCACTCGTTACTAACACATCAACAGAAGAGACTGAAGACATCCCTATTGTGCGCGATTTTCCTGAGGTATTTCCAGAGGAAATGCCTGGTCTTCCGCCTCATCGCCAAGTTGAGTTTCAAATCGAGCTAGGTCCTGGAGCAGCGCCAGTAGCTCGAGCGCCATATCGTCTAGCTCCATCAAAACTCAAAGAACTGTCCACGCAATTACAAGAACTCTTGGAAAAGGGTTTTATACGTCCTAGCTCTTCGCCCTGGGGAGTTCCAGTCTTGTTCGTAAAGAAGAAAGACGGTACTTTCAGAATGTGTATTGACTATCGCGAGCTTAACAAGGTGACTGTGAAGAATCGTTATCCTCTTCCACGTATTGACGACTTATTCGACCAGCTGCAAGGGTCGAGCTATTACTCCAAGATTGACTTGAGATCGGGATACCATCAGCTGAGAGTCCGAGATGAGGACGTCTCCAAAACAGCATTTAGAACTCGTTACGGCCATTACGAGTTTCTGGTTATGCCATTTGGGCTGACGAATGCACCAGCGGTCTTCATGGATCTCATGAACCGAGTGTGCAAGCCTTACCTGGATAAGTTCGTTATTGTGTTCATCGACGCTATCCTGATCTATTCCAAGAGTCAGGAGGAACACGAGCAGCACCTACGACTTATGCTGGGACTTCTTCGAAAAGAGCAGTTGTATGCCAAGTTTTCAAAATGTGACTTCTGGCTTCGCGAAGTCCACTTTCTAGGCCATGTGGTAAACAAGGATGGAATTCATGTGGATCCATCTAAGGTTGAATCGATCAAGAATTGGCCTGCACCCCGCACACCAATAGAAATCCGCCAATTCTTGGGTTTGGCAGGATATTACAGAAGGTTTATCAAAGACTTCTCCAAGATTGCGCAACCTCTCACTTCGCTGACTCAGAAGGGTGTCATCTATCGTTGGGGTCATGCACAAGAGTCCGCATTTCAACATCTAAAGGATAGACTTTGTAGCGCGCCTATCCTCTCATTGCCCGAAGGCACCGATGATTTCGTGGTTTATTGCGACGCTTCCATCCAAGGACTGGGTTGCGTATTGATGCAACGTGACAAGGTCATTGCCTACGCATCGCGCCAACTTAAGGTTCACGAAAGAAACTACACTACTCACGATCTGGAGCTGGGAGCAGTTGTATTCGCGCTTAAGATATGGAGACATTACCTGTACGGTACCAAGTGCACCATTTACACCGATCACAGGAGTCTCGAGCATATCTTCAAGCAAAAGGAGTTAAACATGCGTCAACGCCGATGGGTTGAGCTCTTGAATGACTATGAATGCGCAATCAAGTATCACCCGGGAAAAGCCAATGTTGTGGCCGACGCCCTAAGTCGAAAGGATACCATACCTAGGCGTGTGCGTGCTTTACAGCTTACCATCCAATCCAACCTCCCCTCTCAGATTCGTGATGCTCAGGTCGAAGCATTGAAGGTAGAGAACATCAGGGCTGAATCCCTACGAGGATCGAGGCAACGGCTAGAACAAAAGGAAGACGGCGCCTACTATGTAACAGGGCGTATTTGGGTTCCACTCTATGGCAACTAACGCGAGCTTGTGATGGATGAAGCACATAAGTCTCGTTATTCAGTACATCCTGGTTCGGATAAGATGTACCACGACTTAAAGACCACATACTGATGGCCTGGCATGAGAGCCCACATAGCAACCTACGTCAGCAAGTGCTTGACTTGTGCGAGAGTCAAGTCTGAATATCAGAAACCATCAGGCCTACTTCAACAACCGGAGACCCCGAAATGGAAATGGGAGCAAATTTCCATGGATTTCGTTACCGGCCTGCCCAGATCTCAACGCGGAAACGATACCATTTGGGTGATCGTTGATCGATTAACCAAGTCTGCACATTTTCTGGCTATCAAAGAAACGGAAAAGTTTTCTACTCTTGCAGACATTTACCTAAAGGAAGTGGTATCAAGGCACGGAGTGCCAACCTCTATTATATCTGATTGTGACGCACGTTTTACTTCTGAACTGTGGCAAGCAATGCACAAGTCCTTTGGCTCACGTTTATATATGAGCACCGCTTATCACCCGCAGACGGATGGGCAATCTGAACGTACCATCCAAACCCTTGAAGACATGCTTAGGGCATGTGTAATCGATTTTGGTAATGGCTGGGAAAGGCACCTCCCGCTAGTGGAGTTTTCATACAACAACAGCTACCACACCAGCATCCAAGCCGCTCCGTTTGAGGCATTGTACGGACGCAAATGCCGATCACCTCTCTGTTGGGCAGAAGTTGATGACAGCCAAATCACTGGCCCAGAACTTGTGGTAGATACCACCGAGAAAATTGCTCAGATACGACAGCGAATGGCGGCAGCTCGTGACCGTCAGAAAAGCTATGCTGATAAGGGAAGAAAACCACTCGAGCTCCAGGTTGGGGATCGAGTGCTACTCAAAGTCTCACCTTGGAAAGGTGTAGTCCGCTTTGGCAAACGAGGCAAACTCAATCCGCGTTATGTCGGACCATTCAAAGTCATTGAGAAAATTGGCCAAGTCGCCTACAGGTTGGATCTACCTGAAGAACTCAGCGGAGTTCACAATGTTTTCCATGTGTCGAATCTGAAGAAGTGTCGGTCAGATGAGACCCTCATAGTTCCTCTGAAGGAACTCACTATCGACGACCAGCTCCGATTCGTCGAGGAACCTGTAGAGATTACTGATCGAGATGTTAAGATCCTCAAGCATACCAGGATACCTCTGGTCCGAGTTCGTTGGAATGCTCGTCGTGGCCCAGAGTATACCTAGGAACGAGAAGACCAGATGAAACTCAAGTATCCCCAACTGTTTAAGAAAAATGCAACCACTACTTAGGCTGAAACTACTGCAGAATTTCGGGACGAAATTCCAAATCAACGGGGGGATGATGTGACACCCCAGGAAAATCATGAAAAACAACGCAACTTAACTAGCTTCCTCAGTAACCACGCGCTAAATTTCGGGACGAAATTCCCTTAACAGGGGGAGAATGTGACAACCCTCATAATCCCATGTATTCCGTACAATTTATTTTTGATAATTAAAAGTGTTTGACGACTGTGTGGAATCATTTAACTGCTTCCTGATATCTGTGTTATACTTACATGTATTTGTTAACATACTAGTAATATGCAGAAAAGTCACTAAATAGTCCTGTGTGGTTTCCTAAGTGTTAGAAATTAAAAACGTTACAAAAATATACATATAGGACACGTTACGGAATAATTAAACACTTTAACAGAACAACACCGAACCGAACAACCGGACCTTACCCGGAATACTAAAATAATGCTAGAAGCATTATTTCTATTTTTCTAAGCTAGTTAGGGTCCCCGAACACCCTAACCCACTATATAATTAACCACACACCATAAACCACTAAATTAACACTAGATTCCTAACTAGATCACTAACTAGAAGTTGAAATGGAACTAGGACCCCCCCCCCCCTAAGTGGACGGTTACCATAGGGGCTCCACACTTTGATTTTGTTTGAATATTATATTAGATATGCTAGGATGATATTAGACACATTAACCACCATGCAAACATATGTTGGAGATTAAGTTTATAAAAAAACCCAAAAGTCCTAAACACTTAACATTCTCCATCAACATCCAAAACCCACAAAATCACCTCCATCTCCTTCAAGGGCTACGGCCCAAACAACTCCCACCTCAAATCCTTTATGGATTCACTAAATCTCTTATTTAAATATTCCATAGATATGGTTAGATATTGTTGGTACTTATTGGAACACTATACCCTTTGGTCCATAGAAATTATTATTATAAAGCACATCAACATCTTCATTTGCATTTCACCACTCCTTACCTCTCCTCTCAAAAAGCTCGGCCGAAACCTCCTATCACCACCATCATTGTTTTTGATCCAAGTTCATCCATTCTAAGTGTACATCAAGGTGATACAAGGTGCCTAACGAAGCTCGGTGCAAGCGGATCTTGAAGGACCTTCTCTATTTGCTATTAACCACCACATTTCCTCACTCGAACTTCCCTAGCCTTGAGCTAGTGGTAAGAACTTAGATCCGTTCATTCTTTATGTTATTTAAGTGGTTAATAGATGTTAGAATGATAAAAAGTTAAGAAACCTTAAAGCTCATGAACAAGTCTTGGACATAATGTGTTAAAGTATGGATAAAGAGAAGTTATGTGTGTAAATCATGTAGATCTTGTATGGTTATGATTCTTGGTTGATTTTTTTGATGTTTTGCTGGTTAGTATTGATGTTTAATATTGTTGTGATCACTAAACATGTTAACGGAAATCAACCGAACACAAACTAGTAAGCTAGAAACTAATAACAGCAATCTGTCCATACTTTACAGCCAACTTCAGTTGGCTGTAAACAGGGCATAAATTCAACGAAAAACCGATATTTTGAATCTAAAATATTTTGTTATGAAATACGGTTCTAATGGCACCGGAATCGTAATTTTTGGACTTCGTTTACTATTTTTAATGTGTCGATTTGTAACAACAGCTTAAGCTGAATTTTTACAGCAATAAATGGGTGTCATACTTTCAGTCATAACCTGAGTTTTGTGATCAATCGGACCATGAAAATTTTACTGTAGATGACAACTGAAGTATTTGTAATTACCCCACTGGAATTTCGCAAATCGGACTTAAGATGAATTTTTAATAAATTGTTTCGTGGACTGTGGTCAGAAATACATAAATCTGAGTTCAGTCCCGAATATGAATTTTTATAAAATATTGGTAATGAACCGGACCCCGATATTTTTACACAATAAAATATGGAATGTTTATGACATTCTATAAAAATTTGGGAATTTTTGGAATAATCTAACTATTTTATTTAAATGTCCGAAAACAGCCGGTTTTGAGTATTAATGCTGAATTGACATAAGTTGTGACTTGCGTGTCTAAATGTCGAGTATGTTATCTGTGAATGATTTAGCATGTTATATATGTTATGTGCATTATCGTATGTTTGATTTTGAGTAGGGAATGGATGGGAAACTTAGATGGGCATAAACCGTTACAGTGATGCATGTTGTGTGATAGATACGTGTAGGAACTTTGTGTTCTATTTGAAAGCCACTAAATGACTAACTGGTAAATCATACTAGGACGTGATTGACCGACCTTGACTGTTAGTTATATTGAGAATCTAACCGAGCAAACTGAGGTGAGTTCACACACTTTCTAAGGCATGGGATTCCCGGTGGTTTGGGAATGGGTTAAAGAATTAAAACTAAATCTACATATCCTCCTTGGGTAGGATATGTACGGCCATCCTCCATAGAGTGGATGCCATTATTAAACCTACGAATTCTCCTGGTGCAGAATACGTACGTTCGTCCTCCTGGTGCAGGACAACAACCTTTAAACTAGCTAGACAAAACTCTATCATGAAGTCCCTCAATTTATATCGACTTAATCGCCGAGGCCAATGGCGAGCGGGTCATTAGTTAATAGCGCTATTAGGTTTAACAAACCTCACACCGTGCCGGTAGGACGGGCGTGTACTAATGGACTATGGCAGATTGTCAGTGATGATAGACACTGATATAGGGCACAACTTATTTGCGTAGGAGTCGAAATCATACCGTCTAGTAGTTCAAACGGGGAAAGCCCCCACTGATTATGGATATGGTTTGGGTAAAGAAAAAGGAACTGGTTAAACATACTTTCAACTATGGGGTAACCCCCACGGCAAATAAGCCAACGAAAGTCAAACCACGTTTTCAGAAACAACTTAAAACTAAACAACCAAACGTGAACTCACTCAACTTTGTTGTTGACTCGTTGTTACATGCCTTACAGGTCGCTAAATGCTTGGAGCTTGCACGGGGAAGGAGTCGTTGTGGTGTACGGACTGTTATGTTTCGTGCTTAGTATTTAAATCCTTATGAACTTACTAAACTTGCGTTTTGAAACTTTAACCTATGAACTATGGACTTATGCTTTTGAACTCACGTTTATGCTTCTGCTGTTTAAACTAAACAAGGTTAACTAGCTTTGGTCACCAATCATATTATGTTTGGTTTTATTTACTTAATTGAGTGGTTCAATATGATTGGTGGCTCGATCCTGGTCACGTCACGCCTCCAAGCGGTGATACCCCGCATGGTGGATTTTGGGGGTGTGACAGATAGAATGAGGGTTCGTAAACCAAACGAGTATGGAGACTCGTGTAATATGGTTTAACAAAGCCCACATACTAAAACGAAACTTAACCTAAGTGTTTGTGACCCATTACGACCCGTTTAGGTAGCTTATGCTACTTTAACGCGTCGTTCGCGTAAAACGCGTTCGGAACACCTAACTAGTCCTATGACAAGTAACATATGCCTTAACAAGTCTAATATTGTTGTCAAATCAGTTTAGATGTCAAAAGTTATGTTACATATGTTTAAAATGAATTTTGGCATCAAAGGGGTATTTTGGTAATTTACCTAAGGCATATAAACTACCTATCATACAACTACTCAAACGAAGCGACCATAAGGTATAACCTCGGAAGGTTATTCCCTATATGCTATGGTCACCTAATGTATTTGGTCGGATCCTAATGATCGACCAAATGGGTCGGGTTCGAAGGTATAAGCGATTTATTAGATCGCTTACCCTTACGACCCTAGACAACGTGGTAATCAGTAGGCATAGTCCCAAGGGACTATAACCATCGTGATTACAATCACGTTGCGAAGTTCAAACGAACTTCGCATTGACCATAAACTGGTCAACGCAGAAAGTCAAACAAAGTTTGACTTTCGGACTCGAAAAGCAATAAAAGAACGAAGGAATACTTACGAAGGGTCCCCGAATGCTAATCTAGATCAAAATAACTCAGGTATGAAACAATGGTTCCAACTTAGAGTCTTTTTTATCAGATTCTTGTGAGGAATGAGTGAAAATGTGATGGGTATTTATAGGATTTCCCGAACCGTTAGGATCGTTTCTTGGAAAATGTGATCGAATCTCGTGCGTACATTTGTTGGAAAGTTGTGGAAACTAAAGATGGCCTCTCATGAGCTGAAAGGGCAAGTGTGAGTGTGTGGATGAGGTTTAATCAGCTGAAATCTGCTGACTAATCAGTCTTATCTGTTCTGGGAGCCTGATGCGGGCCGCGTAAAGATGCACATAAAACTTACATGGGCCGCATGGCCATGTCTGATCAGAACTAACTTTCAGAAATGACAGTTTTGGTCCCTGCACGTGTTTAAGGCCATTTACGACACTTCTAAGGCCCGTAAAGCCAACTTTAAGGCCCTAAAATGATGCCTAAACATTGTGGACATGAAACATGCTCAAAAATATGTCGGATGTTGGTTCGTTTGGTCGTACGAACGCGATGTTCGCTTAATTACGACGGAATGCGCACAAGCGCGAAAAACGATCCAAATGACGCGACGAATGGATTTTTCTTATGCCAAACACTAAAATAAAATATTTTAGTGCTTACATAAATTTTTGGATGTCCGGATGTATTCAGAACGTAAGTTATGCGCGAAAGTGCAAACTTGTGCACTTTTTGACGCTTTTAGTCCCTGAATGACCCAAAAGTTTATTTTAGCACACCGAACACCTCAAAGCCTATTTCTAAGCTGTGTAGAGGATATTTATGGTATGTTTAACTTATGGTCATGTTTCGGAATGTTTGTTACAGTTCAAATTGGCATACTTTTGCAGTTTGTCAAGTTTAGTCCCTGTAAGCGAATTAACTTGTTTTTGCCATACCAAAGCCTTTAAAACTTATTTCTAAGTTATGTAGAGGTTATTTAAGGTATGTTAAGTATGTGTTGAAGTTCCGGAGTATTTGTCGCATTAAACTGATTACGTTTACGCACCAGTTTGCGTATAAATCTCCAGAAAGCGATGTAGAGTTTGAAATTACATAAAAGTCAAAACATGAAAAATGTAAAATACAACCAAACAAACATTGGGATCAAATAACATTGTTTTATTGATAATTGAACTGTTCACAATGATAATAAGCACAGATGTTAAATGAGCGGACGCGGAGGACGTATCAACCTCACTCAAGCCCAGTTGACGGCTTTGATCAATGAACGAGTTGCTGAGGCACTCGCAGCAAATCTAGCAGGAGGTATAACCTGCCATATCAACCTATCTTAGGACGTTTAGATCCTACCTTCGCAAACCAACCCTCGTGCTTAACCTTATCTTTTATTCTCGCGCAACAGGTCAACATGCTCAACCTCCTGTGTGCACATTCAAAACGTTCATGGACTGCTGACCCACTACCTTCAGTGGCATAGAAGGAGAAGTAGGCCTTCTACACTGGTTCGAGAAGCTTGAGTCTGTCTTCGAGATGTGTGAATGCCCTGAGGATCGTAGGGTGAAGTATGCTACTGGTACTCTTGAAGGGGTAGCGCTCACATGGTGGAACGCTCAGGTTCAGTTGCTGGGGTTGGTTGCTGCTAATGCCACCCCATGGAACGGTTTCAAGGAACTGATCAAGGAAGAGTACTGCAGTCATGATGACATCCACAAGCTAGAGGTGGAATTTTTCAACCTGAAGATGACGGGGTCTGAGATTGAGGCGTATACGAAGAGGTCGAATGAACTGGCCATCCTGTGCCCTACTATGGTGGACCCTCCCATCAAACGTATTGAGCTTTACCTCAAGGGCCTTGTACCCGAGATTCAGAGTCACGTCACTTCGGCTAACCTGGGTACCATTCAACAAATCATCAAGTTGGCTCACCGTCTCACCGACCAAGCAGTTGAACAAAACAGATTGCCCAAGCGTATTGGTACTGCTACTACTGATACCCCCTATGATCACAAGCGAAAATGGGATGGAAATTCGGGCAAAGGCTCTACCTCTGTTCAATCTCAGTCTCAGCAACGAAGGACTGAGGACTATAGGAGCCCCGGTCAGCAGTCTTCTGGGAATAAAGGTCAGGGTGGATACAAGGGAAATCACCCTAAGTGCAACCGATGTAATTTGCACCACAACGGGCCATGTGGTAAAGGCAACTGTCATCGATGCAACAAGCCTGGTCACATGGCAAGGGATTGCAGGAGTCAACATCCGGCAAATCAGAACCGGCAGCAACATCAAGCCCCACCCAATCAACGCCAGCAGCGGCAACAACAAGGTAACAACAAAGGGTGCTTTCAATGTGGTGTTGAGGGCCATTTCAAGAAAGACTGCCCCCAGCTAAATCAGAACCAGAACAACAACAATCAAGGAAACGAGAACAACAATGGAGGCAACAATGGAGGCAACAACGGGGGTAACAACAATGGTAATGGAGCAAGGGGTCGTGTGTTCGTGATTGGTCAAGGTGATGCAAGGAACGATCCCAACGTTGTGATGGGTAAGTTTCTTCTAGACGACTTCTTTGTTACTGTTTTATTCGATTCGGGTGCCGATACTAGTTATGTGTCCTTAAAAGTTAGTCAAATGCTTAAGCGCACTCCAACACCTATGAACACCAAACACACGGTAGAACTAGCCAACGGTAAAAGTCTTGAAGCCACACACATAGTTAAAGGTTGTAACCTCGTCTTAGCTGGTCAGACTTTCTCTATCGATCTTATTCCTATCACACTGGGCAGTTTCGACGTCGTTATTGGGATGGATTGGCTATCTCATCATCAAGCGGAGATTGTTTGCAAGGAGAAAATCGTCTGCATTCCTCTTTCTGGTAAAGAACCCCTCGAGATTCATGGCGACAAGAGTGGTGCTGTTGTGGGCATTATCTCTTTCCTTAAGGCCCAGAAGTGTTTGCGAAAGGGCCACACCGCTATTCTAGCCCTCGTTACTGACACATCAACGGAAGAGAAGAGAATTGAAGACATTCCTATCGTACGCGATTTTCCTGAGGTATTTCCTAAGGAATTACCTGGTCTTCCGCCTCATCGTCAAGTTGAGTTTCAAATCGAGCTAGCTCCTAGAGCAGCGCCCATAGCTCTAGCACCTTACCGTCTAGCTCCGTCAGAACTTGGAGAACTGTCCACGCAACTACAAGAACTCTTGGAAAAGGGTTTTATACGTCCTAGCTCTTCGCCCTGGGAAGCTCCAGTCTTGTTTGTGAAGAAGAAAGACGGTACCTTCAGAATGTGTATTGACTATCGCGAACTTAACAAGGTGACCGTGAAGAATCGTTATCCTCTTCCACGTATTGACGACTTGTTCGACCAGTTGCAAGGGTCGAGCTATTACTCTAAGATTGATTTGAGACCAGGATATCATCAGCTGAGAGTCCGAGAGGAGGACGTCTCCAAAACAGCATTCAGAACTCGTTACGGCCATTACGAGTTTCTAGTCATGCCTTTCGGGTTGACGAATGCACCAGCGGTGTTCATGGATCTCATGAACCGAGTATGCAAACCTTACCTGGATAAGTTCGTTATAGTGTTCATCGACGACATCCTGATCTATTCTAAGAGTCAAGAGGAACACGAGCAACATCTACGACTGATGCTAGAACTTCTTCGAGCAGAGCAGTTGTATGCCAAGTTTTCGAAATGTGACTTCTGGCTTCGCGAAGTCCACTTTCTAGGCCATGTGGTAAACAAGGATGGTATTCATGTTGATCCAACCAAGGTTGACTCAATCAAGAACTGGCCTGCACCCCGCACACCAACAGAAATCCGCCAATTCTTGGGTTTGGCAGGATATTACAGAAGGTTTATCAAGGATTTCTCAAAGATTGCGCAACCTCTCACTTCACTGACTCAGAAGGGTGTCACCTATCGTTGGGGTGATGCACAAGAATTTGCGTTTCAGCACTTAAAAGATAGACTTTGTAGCGCGCTGATCCTCTCATTGCCTGAAGGCACGGAAGATTTTGTGGTTTATTGCGACGCTTCCATCCAAGGACTTGGTTGCGTGTTGATGCAACGTGACAAGGTCATTGCCTACGCATCATGCCAACTTAAGGTTCACGAAAGGAACTACACTATGCACGACTTGGAATTGGGAGCAGTTGTCTTCGCGCTTAAGATATGGAGACATTACCTGTATGGTACCAAGTACACCATTTACACCGATCACAGGAGTCTCGAGCATATCTTCAAGCAAAAGGAGTTGAACATGTGACAACGCCATTGGGTCGAGCTATTGAATGATTATGAATGTGCTATCAAGTACCATCCGGGCAAAGCCAATGTTGTGGCCGACGCCCTCAGTCGAAAGGATACTATACCTAAGCGTGTACGTGCGTTACAGCTTACCATCCAATCCAACCTTCCCGCTCAGATTCGAGATGCTCAGGTTGAATTATTGAAAGCAGCGAACATCAGGGCTGAGTCCCTATGAGGATCAAGGCAGCGACTAGAACAAAAGGAAGACGGCGCCTACTATGTTAACGGACGCATCTGGGTTCCACTGTATGGAGACCTACGAGAGCTTGTGATGGATGAAGCACACAAGTCTCATTATTCGGTACATCCTGGTTCAGATAAAATGTACCACGACCTCAAGACTACATACTGGTGGCCTTGCATGAAAGCCCACATAGCAACCTACGTCAGTAAGTGCTTGACTTGTGCGAGAGTCAAGACTGAATATCAGAAACCATCAGGCCTACTTCAACAACCGGAGATCCCGAAATGGAAATGGGAGCAAATTTCCATGGACTTCGTTACTGGCCTGCCTAGATCCTAACGCGGAAACGATACCATTTGGGTGATCGTAGATCGACTGACCAAGTCTGCACATTTTCTCGCTATCAAAGAAACGGATAAGTTTTCTACTCTTGCAGACATTTACCTAAAGGAAGTGGTATCAGGGCACGGAGTGCCAACCTCCATCATTTCTGATCGTGACGCGCGTTTTACTTCGGAATTGTGGCAAGCTATGCACAAGTCTTTTGGCTCATGTTTAGATATGAGCACCGCTTATCATCCACAGACGGATGGGCAATCTGAACGCACCATCCAAACCCTTGAAGACATGCTTAGGGCATGTGTAATCGACTTCGGTAATGGCTGGGAAAAGCACCTCCCGCTAGTGGATTTTCGTACAACAACAGTTACCACACCAGCATCCAGGCTGCTCCGTTCGAGGCATTGTACGGACGGAAGTGTCGATCGCCTCTTTGTTGGGCAGAAGTTGGTGACAGCCAAATCACAGGCCCAGAACTCATGGTAGACACGACTGAGAAGATTGCCCAGATACGGCAACGAATGGCGGCAGCTCGTGACCGTCAGAAAAGCTATGCTGATAAGGGTTGAAAACCACTCGAGTTCCAGGTTGAGTAAATCAAAATAAGACTACTTAAACCATAAGTAAAAATGTACAAAACAAAGTATTTTGAGTAAATCAAAAAGTTATGTTTTGTAAAATATATGCATGCTATACTGAATATGAACATTTATGCGGTATTGTGAAAATTCATACATCCAAGCCTTGAGACAGTCGGATAACTATGTAAAAATGAGTTATCAAAAGAATATGTATTCGGATTCGGTCATTCCTTACGTCCAAACAAACCCGAGATTTCAGGAATGGGATTTGTCAAGTCCTGTGGTACCACTACTTACTACCGAGCGGCATGATCGGTGTTAATGAATGTATAGTATAGTTTAAACAACCCTAATGTCATACCAAAATGTAAGCATGTTTTATGAAAATAATGTACCTAGTATGCTAGAGTAAACATACAAGGTAGAGCTGTAAAACAATGTGTCCATATGTTATTGGAACATATGCAACAGAGCTGCAATGTAAAATAATGTACTAAGCATGTACTAAATGGACATACATAGCATGAAAACAATGAAATCATGTACTATAAGTGTACTATTGAACATAACAAGTATATGATGTGAAAACAGGAAAGCATGAAAGTAACAAGTAGGCACATGTGTTCCACCCCAAAATGTTTGGAAAACAGTAAAAGAGGGGTCTATGTACTCACTTGAGATTGCTTAGTAGTCCTTGTGTAACAACCAAACAATGCTAGAGATCGCGGATATCAAACGGCACCTAATATAGGTAACTATGTTAATAAACCGGACCTAAATCGGAAGATTTGATAAAATGAGGGTTTGTAAACCAAACGAGTATGGAAACTCGTGTAATATGGTTTAACAAAGCCTACATACTAAATGAAACCTAACATAAGTACTTACGACCCATTACGACCCGTTTAGGAAGCTTATGCTACTTTAACGCGTCGTGCGCGTGAAACGCGTTCGGACCGCCTAACTAGCCCTATGACAAGTAGAATATGCCTAAACATGTTACATAATCAGTTATGTGACAAAGGTTTAGGTTACATATGCTTAATTACCAATTACACATGAAAAGGGTATTCTGGTAATTTACCTAAGGCATATAAACTAACTATCATACAACTACTCAAACGATGTGACCATAAGGTATAACCTCGGAAGGTTATTCCCTACACTATGGTCACCTAATGTATTTGGTCGGATCCTAATGATCGACCAAACTGGGTCGGGTTCGAAGGTATAAGCGATTTATCAGATCGCTTACCCTTACGACCCTAGACAACGTGGTAATCAGTAGGCATAGTCCCAAGGGACTATAACCATCGTGATTACAATCACGTTGCGAAGTTCAAACGAACTTCGCATTGACCATAAGCTGGTCAACGCTGAAAATCAAACAAAGTTTGACTTTCTGACTCGAAAAGCAATAAAATAAAGAAAAGAACGAAAGAATACTTACGAAGGGTCCCCGAATGCTAATCTCTATTCAAGAATCTCAGGTATGAAACAATGGTTTCAACTTAGAGTTTCTCAAATAAAAATTCTAGTGGTTTAAGCAATGGGGGGCATGGGGTATTTATAGTGTTCGGTCCACCGTTAAGATCGTTTCATGGAAACCGTGCTTTAATCGCATCCGTACAAGTGTCGGAACCTTATGGTGGCTAAAATTGATCCCTATCAGCTGACTAAGCATGTGTGAATGGGTGGTGGAGGATTAAACAGCTGCAAACTGCTGTTAAATGCAGTTAATCTGGTCAGGAAGTCGGACGCGGCCCGCTTCAGGATGTATATAAACTCAGGCGGGCCGCCTGGGAGTTGCAGATCAGAAATAAGTTTCAGAAATTACAGTTTCAGTCCCTGCATGTGTTTAAGGCCATTCCCGACACTTCTAAGGCCCGTAAAGCCAACTTTAATGCCCTAAAATGTTGCCTAAACATTGTGGACATGAAACATGCTCAGAAATATGTCGGATGTTGGTTCGTTTGGTCGTACGAACGCGATGTTCGCTTAATTACGACGGAATGCGCACAAGTGCGAAAAACGATCCAATTGATGTGACGAATGGATTTTTCTTATTCTGAACACTAAAGCATAATATAGTCATTCTTACATAAATTTTTGGATGTCCGGATGTATTCAGAACGTAAGTTATGCGCGAAAATGCAAACTTGTGCACTTTTTGACACTTTTAGTCCCTGAATGAGCCAAAAGTTTATTTTAGCACACCGAACCCCTCAAAGCCTATTTCTAAGCTATATAAAGGATATTTAAGGTGTGTTTAACTTATGGTCATGTTCCAGAATGTTCGTTACAATTCAAATTGGCATACTTTCGCAGTTTGTCAAGTTTAGTCCTTGTAAGCGAATTAACTTATTTTTGCCATACCAAAAGCCTTCGAAACTTATTTCTAAGTTGTGTAAAGGTTATTTAAGGTATGTTAAGCCTATTTCACTATTCCGGAGTGTTTGTTGCATTAAACTAGTTATATTTACGTATCAGTGCGCGTATAACCTTCCAGAAAGTGATTTAGAGTTTGAAATTGAACAAAAATTGATATGTGCAAATGATACACATATTTTTACAAATCCCAAGTATGAAATATAATATTTCATTAGTTCGGTATTTGTTTGATAGCCGTGAAGGCACAGGTGTTACAGTCTCCTCTACTTTAGGAAATTTCGTCCCGAAATTTATTTAGAGGAAACTTGTGAGAGTTTAAAACATAAAGTTGAAAAAGATCGAACAACATTGGTTTGGGTTCTGAACTTCTAGTAACCTTAATAACATCATGCTTGCAATGTAAGAGGGATACTTATATACAAGTATATGAAGCGTCATTGGTGCGTCCACCGTACCTCCATTACATCGTTCTCATTTTGTTATTGTTGTCACTATTGGTTCTTACACATAATAAACCTTACTGGGTTTCTGTGCACTAAATTTCATAATTATGTACGCGTCCATAATCAGACAATTCCTTGCACAGTTCACACAGTCTATTTTATAATGTGTAGGGGAAAACCAAATGAACAATCCTGTGATGAGTGTGACTAGACCGCCAT
The DNA here is from genome assembly GCA_030545235.1 of Helianthus tuberosus. Classification (NCBI taxonomy): domain Eukaryota; kingdom Viridiplantae; phylum Streptophyta; class Magnoliopsida; order Asterales; family Asteraceae; genus Helianthus; species Helianthus tuberosus. The sequence continues at coordinate 114,156,921 of CM060452.1, read as the reverse complement.
AGAATCCTTTTAATTAAATCAATAAATGATCTAAATAGACTATCAAGGAGTCTGTTCAGCTACATCACTAGATGTCGTTCTTTAACCAAATTGTGAATCAATCTTTTTGACTAGACCACTAAAGGGACTCTTATGAATCATGGAGTGGTACTATATAATCCAAGGGTCTTAACTATTACATAGAAGCCCATTAAGGATTTAAGGTAGCGCCTTTTGAATATCCTGCTACGAATCCATCATATGAAGATATGAAAGATTCTACGAGGATTTGGATAACGAATATCCAGAGTATACAAAAACACAAAAAAATGCATAAAAGAAAACATAAGATGAATAAACACATAGTCGTATAACCACAAAGATTGTTTATTAATTTGTCTTGTTAATTGCGTACATGCATTTAAAGCACACTAGGAATCCATTCCGTGGATTTCATTTGGTACTTTAAACGTTATCAAGAATCTAACTATAAAGATAGAAAGATTTTTAAAAGAAAAATTCGTTTTCGATTATAAGGAACCGAAATGTTCGAATTTAGGTACATAAGGAATCCAATTAAGGACTCTGATTTGTATGACAATTATCCACAAGGATCTAATTGTGAGAATAAAAAGATCCCATATGGATTTAAAAGTTGAAGATGTTTTGAAACCTTGCACTGGATGTGCTTAGGTCAAAACATGATGTAAAAGGCTTATGAAGTTGAGATGCTTGATATGTCAAGGCGACATATGAAGCAGAATTTGAAGGTTAAGTCAATGTATGAGGAAAATATTTTTGAAAACTATGCATGGGGTTCCTTTAAGAAAAATGGGTTTAACGTTTTTGAAACCTTATATATAATACTTTTGAAATCATAAAGTAGGTGTATTAGATAGATATATTTACAAAAATGTTTTAAAATCATGCGAGATGAATTTTGAAATTATGTATAAGGTTTTTGAAAGACATGAATGATGCTTTTCGAAATCATGCACTTGATAAGAAAATGTATTGTGTTAATATTGTCTTCAGACTATATGAAATATTTTGAAATTAGAAAGGTTGGTTTTGATAACATGGCCAATGTTTTTGAAATAACATAGACAATGTATCTAGAAAAATTGTTTTCAAACTATATGAAATGTTTTGAGATCATGAAGATTGTGTTGAAATACTTGTACTGTGTATGTTGAAAAATCCAAACGTAATGGGTATGAGATTTGAAAATACCCTTAGTTATCTAACCAAGGATTTAAAGGTAAAGATGTGCTGAAGCATGATTACTCATAATGTCACTTTATTTTCTGTACTTCGTATCTTAGAATGAAACGAGTACTTAAAATTTTCGAGGGACTCATGAGCGATCATTTGAAAGAGAGAATCACAAGAGTAGTTTGTAAGGAACATAGTTCCTTAATGCAGGTATTATAGGGAAATGCCATAAACACTTGTTATTATACTTGTATATCAGAATTGTGATCAACAACTTTTATTTATGAACAAGACATATTGTTTCACAATACACGAAAACAAAAGAAACAAAGGCATAAGACAGCAACATCCTTTGTTCAGCCGAATGCTCATCCAAGGGTTGGATTTGCACTGACTATCTTCGGGCAGTTGTTCCTGAAATGGCTCGTCTCGCCACAGTTGTAGCAAGTACCAGGCGGAAAAACGAGCTTGAGTAGGGTTGACTTGGAGTTGGGTAGCAGCAAGATTTGCAACAGCTTTGTTTTGGATAGCAAAGCGGCATGTGTTAATCAAATGTCCCCTCCGTCCACAGTAGGTACATTTGAAGCAGGGTATGAGGTTTGAATGATGACCGTTGCATCGCTTGCACCTAGGAGCAGTTCCTAAGTACGGCTTCCTAGCTGGTGGCCTTGCCACTTGGCTAGGTCCCGCTTGATTAGGTGTAACCGCTGCGGGTTTCCTTGAAGCCTTACGCTTCCTTGATGTTGGTGCAAGCCTGACTTCTGCTTCCTTTGGTGGCTCTTGAGTGGCTTCATTGTCGAGACGAGAGGCTTCATTGTTGAGATGAGCCATGGCAATACCTAAATCCACAGTCTTCTGAATCACTTCGCCTATTTGCTGGACAAATTTGGCTGTTCGCTCGGGCATTTGACCAGTGCTGAAAGGAATAGACATTCTAGAAGGAAATGAAAGTCATAGGAAGAAACAAGTGAAAGGTTATTGGAAAATCAATACAGAATGGTAACGAATGAAAATTGTGATCATTTGTTTGTTACCTAAGGCAAACAAATGAGATGGTGACAAATCAAAGTAAATGGGTCAAAAATAATGTATCGCGAAGACATGCTCGCCTATAAGTGAACACTCATTCCAAGAATTCCCAGGTAAGCACAACTGGTCTCGCGTCTGATGAGATGTATACGAAGTGCTTGCCTAGACAGAAAACCCAGAATACAGGCATTCACCCTTCCAGTTTGCACGTGTTCACATTATTTAAAACCCAAAACCTTGACGAGATTTTGAAAACTCAAAGGGGTTCAAAACCATATAATAGAGAGTTCAAAACCTTACAACAGAGGGTTCAAAACCTAGTAATCAATCATCCTAGAACAGATGATTAGTTTTCAAAGCGGTTTTGAAATTTATGTTCTTGTTGTGGTTGTCGCCTAAGGATAGGTGACAGTATTGTTTTATGACTAAACGCAAGTAAACTCGCGTTAGGGTCCTAAGAAGGTTATAGACTAGGTCAAAGTATTACTAATAACCTAATTCCCTATAACCATGAGCTCTGATACCATCTTTTCTGTCACACCCCGACCACGTAGAACATACAAAACGTGGCGGAAACATCGGGGAGTGTTGTAACAGAATTAATGTTTCACAACCATGGATATTAAAGTTTCGTTTTATTCATCAACAAGCGAGTTACATTGTCTTTAAACAAGAAGTAAGAGTACATAACATAAATTAACTAGTTCTTGTCTCGTTTTAAGTCACTAAGGCACAGGTCCGCCTAAGTATGTCTTGATAAGTCCTATGCATCATCTCCTGAAAACACATGTGAAAATAGGTACGTCAGCATAAAAATGCCTGTGAGATACATAGGTTTTGTGAAAATGAGATTCATGACTTATGTTTAAGAAAATGTTTAGTCATGAACCTTTTAGTTTGCTTTGTTTTGTAAATCGTTTAAAAAGCAATAAGATCAGATGATATGTATAAGTAAGAGAATTATGTATGGTTAAATTAATAACCAAGTAAAATGAGTTTGTAAAAGATAAGTTGTTTTGTAAAACAATGTCTTGTGAAAAGTATGTTATTTGTATAAAATGTTATATATCTCAAATTGAAATGATTCAAATAACGCTACAATATGTGATATCATACAAGCACTTATATATAGGAAGTACCAGCGGCGTATCCACCATGCTTGTATCATATTACACACTCCTCGTTACTTAAATCACTTACTCAAACCAAACCCCCGAAGTAAAATGTTTATGTATAATCAAATGTCTAATGTCTATGTCGAATGTTTATGTCAAAAGTCCTTGTATAAACCATGTCAAATGTTGATAGTCCAAAAGTAGTCAAGTAATGTGTAACAAATGTTTATGTATGGTAAGTAAAATAAGACTACTTAAACCATAAGTAAAAATGTACAAAACAAAGTATTTTGAGTAAATCAAAAAGTTATGTTTTGTAAAATATATGCATGCTATACTGAATATGAACATTTATGCGGTATTGTGAAAATTCATACATCCAAGCCTTGAGACAGTCGGATAACTATGTAAAAATGAGTTATCAAAAGAATATGTATTCGGATTCGGTCATTCCTTACGTCCAAACAAACCCGAGATTTCAGGAATGGGATTTGTCAAGTCCTGTGGTACCACTACTTACTACCGAGCGGCATGATCGGTGTTAATGAATGTATAGTATAGTTTAAACAACCCAAATGTCATACCAAAATGTAAGCATGTTTATGAAGATAATGTACCTAGTATGCTAGAGTAAACATACAAGGTAGAGCTGTAAAACAATGTGTCCATATGTTACTGGAACATATGCAACAGAGCTGCAATGTAAAATAATGTACTAAGCATGTACTAAATAGACATACATAGCATGAAAACAATGAAATCATGTACTATAAGTGTACTATTGAACATAACAAGTATATGATGTGAAAACAGGAAAGCATGAAAGTAACAAGTAGGCACATGTGTTCCACCCCAAAATGTTTGGAAAACAGTAAAAGAGGGGTCTATGTACTCACTTGAGATTGCTTAGTAGTCCTTGAGTAACAACCAAACAATGCTAGAGATCGCGGATATCAAACGGCACCTAATATAGGTAACTATGTTAATAAACCGGACCTAAATCGGAAGATTTGATAAAATGAGGGTTTGTAAACCAAACGAGTATGGAAACTCGTGTAATATGGTTTAACAAAGCCTACATACTAAATGAAACCTAACATAAGTGCTTACGACCCATTACGACCCGTTTAGGAAGCTTATGCTACTTTAACGCGTCGTGCGCGTGAAACGCGTTCGGACCGCCTAACTAGCCCTATGACAAGTAGAATATGCCTAAACATGTTACATAATTAGTTATGTGACAAAGGTTTAGGTTACATATGCTTAATTACCAATTACACATGAAAAGGGTATTCTGGTAATTTACCTAAGGCATATAAACTACCTATCATACAACTACTCAAACGATGTGACCATAAGGCATAACCTCGGAAGGTTATTCCCTACACTATGGTCACCTAATGTATTTGGTCGGATCCTAATGATCGACCAAACTGGGTCGGGTTCGAAGGTATAAGCGATTTATCAGATCGCTTACCCTTACGACCCTAGACAACGTGGTAATCAGTAGGCATAGTCCCAAGGGACTATAACCATCGTGATTACAATCACGTTGCGAAGTTCAAACGAACTTCGCATTGACCATAAGCTGGTCAACGCTGAAAGTCAAACAAAGTTTGACTTTCTGACTCGAAAAGCAATAAAATAAAGAAAAGAACGAAAGAATACTTACGAAGGGTCCCCGAATGCTAATCTCGATTCAAGAATCTCAGGTATGAAACAATGGTTTCAACTTAGAGTTTCTCAAATCAAAATTCTAGTGGTTTAAGCAATGGGGGGCATGTGGTATTTATAGTGTTCGGTCCACCGTTAAGATCGTTTCATGGAAACCGTGCTTTAATCGCATCCGTACAAGTGTCGGAACCTTATGGTGGCTAAAATTGATCCCTATCACCTAACTAAGCATGTGTGAATGTGTGGTGGAGGATTAAACAGCTGCAAACTGCTGTTAAATGCAGTTAATCTGGTCAGGAAGTCGGACGTGGCCCGCTTCAGGATGTATATAAACTCAGGCAGGCCGCCTGGGAGTTGCAGATCAGAAATAAGTTTCAGAAATTACAGTTTCAGTCCCTGCATGTGTTTAAGGCCATTCCCGACACTTCTAAGGCCCGTAAAGCCAACTTTAATGCCCTAAAATGTTGCCTAAACATTGTGGACATGAAACATGCTCAGAAATATGTCGGATGTTGGTTCGTTTGGTCGTACGAACGCGATGTTCGCTTAATTACGACGGAATGCGCACAAGTGCGAAAAACGATCCAAATGACGTGACGAATGGATTTTTCTTATGCCGAACACTAAAGCATAATATAGTCATGCTTACATAAATTTTTGGATGTCCGGATGTATTCAGAACGTAAGTTATGCGCGAAAATGCAAACTTGTGCACTTTTTGACACTTTTAGTCCCTGAATGAGCCAAAAGTTTATTTTAGCACACCGAACCCCTCAAAGCCTATTTCTAAGCTATATAAAGGATATTTAAGGTGTGTTTAACTTATGGTCATGTTCCGGAATGTTCGTTACAGTTCAAATTGGCATACTTTCGCAGTTTGTCAAGTTTAGTCCCTGTAAGCGAATTAACTTATTTTTGCCATACCAAAAGCCTTCTAAACTTATTTCTAAGTTGTGTAAAGGTTATTTAAGGTATGTTAAGCCTATTTCACTATTCCGGAGTGTTTGTTGCATTAAACTGGTTATATTTACGCATCAGTGCGCGTATAACCTTCCTGAAAGTGATTTAGAGTTTGAAATTGAACAAAAATTGATATGTGCAAATGATACGCATATTTTTACAAATCCCAAGTATGAAATATAATATTTCATTAGTTCGGTATTTGTTTGATAGCCGTGAAGGCACAGGTGTTACAGGGGGGATGATGTGACACCCCAGGAAAACCAGGAAACCAACACAACTTAACTAGCTTCCTCAGTAACCACGCGCTAAATTTCGGGATGAAATTCTCTTAACAGGGGGAGAATGTGACAACCCTCGTAATTCCATGTATTCCGTACAATCTATTAATGTTAATTAAAGTGCTTAATGACTGTGCTGAATCATTTAACTGCTTTCTGATATCTGTGTTATACTTACATGTATTTGTTAACATACTAGTAATGTACAGAAAAGTCACCAAATAGTCCGTAATGATTTCCTAAGTGTTAGAAATTAAAAGTGTTATAAAAATATATATAAAAGACACCTTACGGATTAATTAAGCAATTTAACGGAACAGTATCGAACCGAACAACCGGACTTTACCCGGAACATAAAAATAATGTCAATGACATTGTTTACACCTTTCTGAGCTAGTTAGGGTACCCGAACACCCTAACACCCGTTATATTACATAACACACTAATAACCAATCTAAATACCTAACTAAACTAACTAATCACTAACTATACATTCGAAAACAAACCATACCCCCCCTTAGTCCGATCGGTTCCCCATGAGGGGACACACTCCACAATTTTGATTATTTTATTTCATGTGTCTAGTATCTAGATGACATAATACTTAATGGGCAAAGCATGAGATTGGTCTATAAGAATGCATGTTAGATAACCTTTCTCTTTCATAAACACATCAACAACCAACTCATTTCCTCTCCTCCTTCCCTCACCTACGGCTCCACCACCCTCCACCATACATCCACCATTCAAGTCTTGTCTAGCCATTTTACATACATACAAAGGTGCAAGGAGTCCTACAACCAAGCCCAGTGCTTTCGGAATTGCAAGAACCGCTCTAGATTTCTTTTATCCACCACATTTACACCTTGTTTCTTCCCTAGCCTTGTGCTAGTAGTAAGTGCTTCTAATCACCATCTTGTTCTTGATTTTAGTGGTTAATAGATGTTAGAATGATAAAAAGTTAAGAAACTTTAAAGCTCATGAACAAGTCTTGAACATAATGTGTTAAAGAGTGGATAAAGAGAAGTTATGTGTGTAAATCATGTAGATCTTGTGTTATTATGATTCTTGGCTGATTATCTGATGTTTTGCTGGTTAATATTGATGTTTGATGTTGTTGTGATCACTAAACATGTTAACGGAATCAATCGAACACAAGTTAAAAAGATAAAAGCTGAAACAGTAGGCTGTTTGGTTTTTACAGCCAACTTCAGTTGGCTGTAACAGGACCGTAACTTAATGAAAAATGTATTTTCTAAAGTCTAGGTTTATGTATTATGAAATACGGTTCTAATGGCACCGGAATCATAATTTTTGGACTTCGTTTACTATTTTTAAAGTGCCATTTCGTAACAGCAGCTAGAGCTACATTTTTGCTGCTGAAAATATACATTCTGTTTTCTATCATAACATGAGTTCTGTGTAGAGTTAGATCATGAAACTTGTACTGTAGATGACCACCGATGTATTTGTAATTCTCTCACTGGAATTTCATAAATCAGACTTTCAATGAATTTTAAATAAATTATTCCGTGGACTGTGGTCAGAAAAAGATAAATCTGAGTTCAGTCCGGAAAATGAATTTTTATAAAATATTAGTAATGAACTGGACCCCGATATTTTTACACAATAAAATTTGGAACGTTTAAGACATTCTGTAAAAATTTGGGAATTTTTGGAATAAGTTAACTATTTTATTAAAATATCCGAAAACAGCCGGTTTTGAATATTAATGCTGAAATGACATAAGTGTAATTTGCATATCTAAATGTCGGGTAGGTTATCTGTGAAAGATATAACATGTTATATGTGTTATGTGCATTATCGTATGTTTGTTTATGAGTGGGGAATGGATGGGAAACTTATATGGGCATAAACTGTTAAAGTGATGCATGTTATGTGATAGATACGCGTAGGAACTTTGTGCTCTATTTGAAACCACTAAATGACTAACTGGTAATCATACTAGGACGTGATTGACCAACCTTGATTGTTAGCTATTTGTGAGAGTCAAACCGAGCAACCGAGGTGAGTTCACACTTGTAACAACTGTGCTTGTAATCACTATGAACAGTTCTATTATCAATAAAACAATGTTATTTGATCCCAATGTCTGTTTTGTTATGTTATACATTTTTCATGTTTTGACTTTTATGTAATTTCAAACTCTACATCGCTTTCTGGAGAGTTATACGCAAACTAGTGCGTAAACGTACTCAGTTTAATGCGAGAAATACTCCGGAACATCAACCTATACTCAACATACCTTAAATAACCTTTACATAACTTAGAAATAAGTTTTGAAGGCTTTGGTATGGCAAAAACAAGTTAATTCGCTTACAGGGACTAAATATGACAAACTGCGAAAGTATGTCAATTTGAACTGTAAAGAACATACCGGAACATAACCATAAGTTAAACACACCTTAAATATCCTTGACATAACTTAGAAATAGGCTTTGAGGGGTTCGGTGTGCTAAAATAAACTTTTCGGACATTCAGGGACTAAAAGTGTCAAAAAGTGCACAAGTTTGCATTTTCGCGCATAACTTACGTTCTGAATACATCTGGACATCCAAAAATTTATGTAAGCATGACTACATTATATTTTAGTGTTCGCCTTAAGAAAAATCCATTCGTTTCGTCATTTGGATCGTTTTTCGCGCTTATGCGCATTCCGTCGTAATTAAGCGAACATCGCGTTCGTACGACCAAACGAACCATCATCCGGCATATTTTTGAGTATGTTTTGAGTTCCCTATACTTTAACTTCATTTTAGAGCCTTGAAATGAGGTTAACGGGGTTCAAACGCATCGAAAATCGCTTAAACACGTGCAGGGACCATTGCTGCCAAAAATGAAACTTTCTGATTCAGATGGGGTGCTCGCGTAGCGCGACGCCTATAGGGCTACCTGTCGCGCTACGCGACTGACTTGCTGATCAGATTCAATGCATTTAAACACAAGTTGCAACCAATTAATCCTTAACCACATGTTTTAAGTGATGTGTCACTAAGTTAAGGAGCATTTGTGGCACCATAACATTCCGACAAGTGTACGCACGAGATTCGATCACGTTATTCTAGAAACGATCCTAACGGTTACCCGAAAACTATATATACCCCATGCCTTTCATTGTTTTTAAGCACTAGAATCTTATTAGTTGTGTTCTAAGTTGAAACCTTGTTTCATACCTGAACTATACTGATCTAGATTAGCATTCGGGGACCCTTCGTAAGTATTCTTTCGTTCTTTTCCTTATTTTTACTGCTTTTCGAGTCAGAAAGTCAAACTTTGTTTGACTTTCAGCGTTGACCAGTGATGGTCAATGCGAAGTTCGTTAGAACTTCGCAACGTGATTGTAATCACGATGGTCATAGTCCCTTGGGACTATGCCTACTGATTTCCACGTTGTCTAGGGTCGTAGGGTAGGCGATCTAATAAATCGCCTATACCTTCGAACCCGACCCAGTTTGGTCGATCATTAGGATCCGACCAAATACATTAGGTGACCATAGTGTAGGGAATAACCTTCCGAGGTTATACCTTATGGTCACGACGTTTAAGTAGTTGTATGATAGGTAGTTTATATGCCTTAGGTAAATTACCAGAATACCCTTTTCATACATAATTGGTAATTTAGCATATGTAACCTAAACTTTTGTCACGTAACTGATTATGTAACATGTTTAGGCATATAATACTTGTCATAGGACTAGTTAGGCGGTCCGAACGCGTTTCACGCGCACGACACGTTAAAGTAGCATAAGCTTCCTAAACGGGTCATAATGGGTCGTAAACAATTATGTTAAGTTTCATTTAGCATGTAGGCTTTGTTAAACCATATCACGTGAGTTCCGACACTCACTTGGTTTACAAACCCTAATGCTACCCAGTCTTCCGAGATAGGTCCGGTTTATTAACATAGTTACCTATACTAGGTGCCGTTTGATTCCGAGATCTCTTGCATTGCTTGGTGGTTATCTTTATACAACTGAGCAATCTCAAGTGAGTACATAGACCCCTTTTTTACTGTTTTCCAAACTGTTTTGGGGTGGAACACATGTGCCTACTTGTTACTTTCATGCTTTCCTGTTTTCACATCATATACATGCTATGTTCGTTAGTACATTATAGTACATGATTTCATTTCATCTTATGCTAGGTGTGCCCATTGTGTGCATTACTTAGTACATTGTTTTACATGACATTTCATGCTAGGTGTGCCCATTGTGTGCATTACTTAGTACATTGTTTTACATGACATTTCATGCTAGGTGTGCCCATTGTGTGCATTACTTAGTACATTGTTTTACATGACATTTCCTGCTAGGTGTGCCCATTGTGTGCATTACTTAGTACATCGTTTTACATGACATTTCACGCTATGTATGTTCATTTGATTACATACTTAGTGCATTGTTTTTCACATGCTCACATTTTGTTATGACATTTGGTTTGTTTACATGGGACAATATATCCATTAACATTAGCTACGCCGTTCGTTAGTAGGTAGTGGTACCATAGGAATTGACAACTCCCGTTCCGGACATCCCAGGGTAAGGGGACAGAAAGGAATGACCGAATTCGTTGACATAAGACAGATAGACCTTTAATTTGTTTAAAGGGTTTATCACCACAGTCGCCAGGCTTGGATGTATGCATTTTCACAATACCGCATAAATGTTCATATTAAATAGTTGCATGCATTTACACAAGACATAGCTTTGATTTAAACCAAGTTTTACTTCAATACTTTGTTTTTGTGCATATGGTTTAGTTGAGACATTTCATTTGCCATACATGACATTTTGACATAGACATTTGACATGGATATTTTGACATAGACATTTGACATGGATATTTGACATAGACATTTGACATGGATATTTGACATAGACATTTGACATGATTTACATCTTGACATAAACACTTTGACATATTACCCAATACATTTGACAATTGATTTAAACATAGACTTCTTACATTGTTTGGTTTGGTTTGATTAAGTGATTAAGTAACGATGCGTGTGTAATATGATACAAGCATGGTGGATACGCCGCTGGTACTTCCTATATATAAGTGTTTGTATGGTATTACATGGCGTAACGTTATTTGAATCATTTCAGTTTGATACATATAACATTTTATACAAATAACATACTTTTCACAAGACATTGATTTACAAACAACTTACCTTATACAAACACATTTTTACATGGTTATTTATTTAACCTGACATTTACTTATACATATCATCTGATCTTATTGTTTTCAAATGATTTACAAGACAAAGCAAATAACAAGGTTCATGACTAAACATTTTCTCAAACATAAGTCATGAATCTTATTTTCGCAAAACCTATGTATCTCACAGGCATTTTTATGCTGACGTACCTATTTTCACATGTGTTTTCAGGTGCTTTTCCATAGGATGTTGATCATGATACTAGGGCGGACCTGTGCCTTAGAAACTTTAAAAGAAGATAGACTATGTTTAATTATGTTCTGAACTCTTTAATTTCCTGTTTGAAACAATGTAACACCCTTGTTGATAAATAAAATACAACTTTGTATGCCATGGTTATGAAACAATTAATTCTGTCGCGACACGCCCCGATGTTTCCGCCGCGATTTGTTGTTTTACGCGGTCGGGGTGTGACAGAAGAATTGGTATCAGAGCCAATGGTTATAGGGAATTAGGTTATTAGTAATGCTTTGACCTAGACTATAACTTTTCTAGGAACCTAACACAAGTTATCTTGTGTTTAGATCTTAAAACATGTACATCACCTATCCTTAGGTGATTAACAAAACAAGGAACCAAAATTTTTCCGAAACGATTTTTTTGCAAAACAATCATCTGTTTTTGAATAAATTTTTACAAGGTTTTGAACCCTCAATTGTAAGGTTTTGAACCCTCTGTTATATGGTTTTGAACCCTTTTTCAAGTTTGGTTTTTGGCCTTGTGCCTTCTAATTTTCAAAAATCCCGTCAAACGTTTTGGGTTTTAAATAATGTGAACATGTGCAAACTGGAAGGGTGAATGCCTGTATTCTGGGTTTTCTGTCTAGGCAAGCACTTCGTATACATCTCAACCAGACGCGAGACCAGTTGTGCTTACCTGGGAATTCTTGGAGTGAGTGTTCACTTATAGGCGAGCATGTCTTCATTATACATTATTTCTGATCCATTTACTTTGATTAGTCACTGTGTGTCGTTTGTTTGCTTTGTGATACGGACGAATGACCACCATCTATGCTGTTTCCAATTCTTGTTTTTATCATCTCATTCTTTTCATCCAATCATCTCACTCGTTTCCATTCATGTTTTTCCTCTTTTAGAATGCCTCCTCGACGCGAGAACCAAATAGCTACTGCCGAGCTGGCAGAAATTATTGCGCAGCAGATGGCTGCTCAGTTTCCAAATCTCTTTGCTCAATGGAACCAAGCCAACAACAACAACAATGTTCCATGCAAATACAAGGATTTTAACCAGGCTAAACCACTCAAGTTTAGTGGTTCTGAGGGAGCGACTGGGCTTCTTCAGTGGTTCGAGAGCATAGAGAATACTTTTCGCCATGTGCAGTGTCCGGATAATCGCAAGGTCGAGTTCTCCTCGAGCGTATTTCAGAAGAGGGCTTTGACATGGTGGAACGGGGTTATGAGAGACCGGGGTGTAGAAGTTGCTCTCGCACAGACATGGGCTGAACTTAGAGCCCTTATGATGAGGGAATTCTGTCCTCGTCATGAGCAGCGAGCGTTGGAGAAAGAGTTTGATGTTTTGAAGCAAGATAGTGGTGAGCACAGGGCTTATACTGATCGGTTTGAAGAATTGAGTCTGCTTTGCCCAACAATGGTTACCCCACTCGACAAGGCTATCGAGAGATACATCGATGGCCTACCTGACTCGGTACAAGACATTCTTACTGGTAGTAACCCTGCCACACTTCGTCAGGCGATCGAGTTATCTGCGACATTGACTGAGTCGCAGATCCGGAAGAACAAGTTACACCGGAAGGGTGACAAGGGCAAGAAGCAGTCGGCTGACAAGGAAGATAACAAGAAAGGTCAAAACTTGAATGGAAAGAACTCTGGTTCTTCGAAGAGGTCAAGGAAGCGTAAGGCTTCCCAAAATTTTGCTATCACTGCCCAAGCTAATCTGGCAGCTCCCAACCAACCTGCACAGCTTCCAGCAAAGAAACCCTATTCAGGGAATGCACCTTCGTGCAATAGATGCAACAGTCACCACCAGCCGCAACTTCCATGCCGTTTCTGTACTAACTGTGGGAAATCAGGCCATCTCGCCAATGTTTGTCGATCTGCTCAGAATCCCGCGGTTCAGAACCCGGCACAACAAGTTGCTCAGCCTCCTGCTCCGCAACAGGGTCAAGCTGCACGACCACAATACCCACCAGGTGCTTGTTACAATTGTGGGGATCTGACCCACTATAGGAATCGGTGCCCAAGACTAGTCAACCAGAACCAGAACCAGAATCAGAATCAGGCTCCGGCTCGAGGCCGAGTTTTTAACATGAATGCCCAAGAGGCACAAGCTGACGATAATGTGGTGAACGGTACGTTCTTTATTAATAATCAGCCTGCATCCGTTCTTTTCGATTCCGGTGCCGATAAGAGTTTCGTGTCTTTATCTTTTGAGAAAATGCTTCGCGTGTCTAGAACGAAACTAGGCAAATCTTTGACTGTAGAGGTTGCTAGTGGTGAACCCATTATTCTTGATTCTGTTCTTCACAACTGCCAGTTGAATCTTAACGACCATCTTTTTCCTATTGACCTCGCGCCTATGCAACTTGGAAGCTTCGACGTTATTGTGGGAATGGATTGGTTATCCAAGCATCACGCAGAGATAGTTTGTTCTAAGAAGATTGTTCGTGTGCCACTTTCGACAGGCGAGATCCTGCAGGTTCAAGGTGAGAAACTTACCGGTGGTCTCAAACTCATGTCTTGTTTTAAAGCTCGGAAGTATCTGCAGAAGAACTATGTGGCTTTCTTAGCACATGTTACAGAAGATAAAGGCAAGGATAAGTCTATTTCAGATATTCCTGTCGTTCGGGATTATTCTGAAGTGTTCCCTGAAGATTTACCTGGTCTACCTCCAGCACGCCAAGTCGAGTTCCGCATTGATCTCGTACCTGGTGCAAATCCCATTGCCAGAGCTCCATATCGTCTTGCACCGTCTGAGATGCAAGAGTTGTCTAAACAGCTTCAGGAGCTCTCTGACAAAGGTTTTATACGTCCTAGTTTTTCACCTTGGGGTGCTCCCGTTCTTTTTGTCAAGAAGAAGGATGGATCCTTTAGGATGTGTATCGATTATCGTGAGCTTAACAAGCTTACCATCAAAAATCGATATCCTCTACCTCGCATAGACGACCTCTTTGATCAGTTACAAGGCGCTTCTTATTTTTCGAAGATCGATCTGCGTTCCGGGTATCATCAACTTCGGGTGCAAGAAGAAGACATTCCGAAGACAGCATTCCGTACTCGTTATGGACATTACGAGTTCACAGTCATGCCATTCGGTTTGACTAATGCTCCTGCTGTTTTCATGGACTTAATGAATAGGGTCTGCAAACCTTATTTGGATCAGTTCGTCATTGTTTTTATTGACGATATCTTGATTTACTCTAAGACGCGAGCTGATCACGAGCAGCATCTTCGTCTTACTCTGGAACTCCTGAAGAAAGAGCAACTTTTCGCCAAATTCTCCAAGTGCGAATTTTGGCTTAAAGAAGTTCAATTTTTGGGACACATTATCAACGAACGAGGTGTTCATGTAGATCCCTCCAAGATCAGTGCGATTAAGGATTGGGATACGCCTACTACTCCTACTGAAGTTCGTTCATTTCTTGGTCTAGCGGGTTATTATCGCCGCTTCATTGAAAACTTCTCTAAGATTGCAGTTCCTCTAACTGCTCTAACTCAGAAGAAAATGCCCTTTTATTGGGGAATCAAACAAGAGGAAGCTTTTCAACACCTGAAGCAGAAGCTTTGCGATGCGCCTGTCCTATCATTGCCTGAGGGTGATGATGATTTTGTTGTGTATTGTGATGCATCTAAATTGGGTCTTGGCTGTGTTCTGATGCAAAGGAACAAAGTCATAGCCTATGCATCAAGACAATTGAAGATACATGAGAAGAACTACACCACTCATGATCTTGAGTTGGGTGCAGTTGTTTTTGCTCTCAAGATCTGGAGACACTATTTGTATGGTACAAAATGTGTGGTTTTCACTGACCACAAAAGTCTTCAGCATATCTTCAACCAGAAAGAACTCAACATGAGACAGCGACGTTGGGTTGAGCTTTTAAACGACTATGACTGCGAAATTCGCTACCATCCTGGTAAGGCGAATGTCGTAGCTGATGCATTGAGTCGTAAGGAACGTACTAAACTTCATTGTGTACGTGTTCAATCTGTTATTCAAGCTCGATCCGATATTCAAGCACGCATTTCTCAAGCTCAGCAATCTTGTGTTTCACAAGGTTTGATGGATAAGGAATTTCCCTATCACATAACACCTGCTCTGGAACTAAAGGACAATGGGTCATATTACTTCATGGACCGTTTGTGGGTCCCAAGCCAGGATGATATTCGTACCTTGCTTATGGATGAAGCCCATAAGTCTCGTTATTCCATTCATCCGGGCTCAGATAAAATGTATAAGGACCTTCGTACTCACTATTGGTGGCCTGGTATGAAGAAAGACATTGCCTTATACGTATCAAAATGCCTTACTTGTCTTAAGGTTAAGGCTGAACATCAGCGTCCTTCGGGTTTATTGGAGCAACCAGAGATCCCAGTTTGGAAATGGGAAAACATTACTATGGATCTTGTTACCAAACTCCCGCGCACAAAGAAAGGTCATGATGCCATCTGGGTAGTCGTTGATCGTCTTACAAAGTCAGCACATTTCTTGCCAATCCGCGAGGATTTTCCTACTGACAGACTTGCTCAAATCTATGTAGATGAAATTGTGGCTCGACATGGTGTTCCTTTGAACATCATTTCTGACAGAGATGCACGTTTCACTTCTCACTTTTGGAGAACCATGCAATCTGCTATGGGGACCCAACTTAATCTGAGCACAGCTTATCATCCGCAAACGGATGGTCAATCTGAGAGAACAATCCAGACTCTGGAGGATATGCTTAGAGCTTGTGTGATCGATTTTGGTGGTAGCTGGGATTCACATCTTAAATTGATTGAATTCTCCTACAACAACAGTTATCACACTAGCATCAAAATGGCTCCTTTCGAAGCTCTCTATGGTCGAAAATGTCGTTCACCAGTCTGCTGGAATGAGATTGGCGAGGCTCAACTTACTGGACCTGCCCTCATTTTAGAGACAACTGACAAGGTCAAGAAAGTTCGTGATAACCTTCAGGCAGCTAGAAACCATCAGAAGATTTACGCGGACCCAAAACGCAAAGCCTTTGAATTTCAAGTCGGTGATCGTGTATTACTTAAGGTCTCACCTTGGAAAGGTGTGATCAGATTTGGAAAGAAAGGAAAACTTGCACCTAGATACGTTGGACCATTCAAGATCGTCGAAAGAATCGGAAAGGTAGCCTACAGACTTGAGTTACCTCCTGAACTGGGAAATGTTCATCCAACTTTTCACGTGTCCAATCTCAAGAAGTGTACAGCTGATGAGAACTTCTCCATACCGCTTGACGAAATTCGTGTTGGCAAAACACTGAAATTTGTTGAGAAACCAGTGGAAATCATGGAACGTGAAGTCAAGTGGCTTAAACGCAAGCGCATTCCTTTGGTCAAAGTTCGCTGGGAAGCTAAACGTGGACCTGAGTTTACTTGGGAACGCGAAGATCAAATGAAGGCGAAATATCCACATCTTTTTCCACGAGTTTCCTCTAAATAAATTTCGGGACGAAATTTCCACAAGTAGGGGAGACTGTAACAACTGTGCTTGTAATCACTATGAACAGTTCTATTATCAATAAAACAATGTTATTTGATCCCAATGTCTGTTTTGTTATGTTATACATTTTTCATGTTTTGACTTTTATGTAATTTCAAACTCTACATCGCTTTCTGGAGAGTTATACGCAAACTAGTGCGTAAACGTACTCAGTTTAATGCGAGAAATACTCCGGAACATCAACCTATACTCAACATACCTTAAATAACCTTTACATAACTTAGAAATAAGTTTTGAAGGCTTTGGTATGGCAAAAACAAGTTAATTCGCTTACAGGGACTAAATATGACAAACTGCGAAAGTATGTCAATTTGAACTGTAAAGAACATACCGGAACATAACCATAAGTTAAACAAACCTTAAATATCCTTGACATAACTTAGAAATAGGCTTTGAGGGGTTCGGTGTGCTAAAATAAACTTTTCGGACATTCAGGGACTAAAAGTGTCAAAAAGTGCACAAGTTTGCATTTTCGCGCATAACTTACGTTCTGAATACATCTGGACATCCAAAAATTTATGTAAGCATGACTACATTATATTTTAGTGTTCGCCTTAAGAAAAATCCATTCGTTTCGTCATTTGGATCGTTTTTCGCGCTTATGCGCATTCCGTCGTAATTAAGCGAACATCGCGTTCGTACGACCAAACGAACCATCATCCGGCATATTTTTGAGTATGTTTTGAGTTCCCTATACTTTAACTTCATTTTAGAGCCTTGAAATGAGGTTAACGGGGTTCAAACGCATCGAAAATCGCTTAAACACGTGCAGGGACCATTGCTGCCAAAAATGAAACTTTCTGATTCAGATGGGGTGCTCGCGTAGCGCGACGCCTATAGGGCTACCTGTCGCGCTACGCGACTGACTTGCTGATCAGATTCAATGCATTTAAACACAAGTTGCAACCAATTAATCCTTAACCACATGTTTTAAGTGATGTGTCACTAAGTTAAGGAGCATTTGTGGCACCATAACATTCCGACAAGTGTACGCACGAGATTCGATCACGTTATTCTAGAAACGATCCTAACGGTTACCCGAAAACTATATATACCCCATGCCTTTCATTGTTTTTAAGCACTAGAATCTTATTAGTTGTGTTCTAAGTTGAAACCTTGTTTCATACCTGAACTATACTGATCTAAATTAGCATTCGGGGACCCTTCGTAAGTATTCTTTCGTTCTTTTCCTTATTTTTACTGCTTTTCGAGTCAGAAAGTCAAACTTTGTTTGACTTTCAGCGTTGACCAGTGATGGTCAATGCGAAGTTCGTTAGAACTTCGCAACGTGATTGTAATCACGATGGTCATAGTCCCTTGGGACTATGCCTACTGATTTCCACGTTGTCTAGGGTCGTAGGGTAGGCGATCTAATAAATCGCCTATACCTTCGAACCCGACCCAGTTTGGTCGATCATTAGGATCCGACCAAATACATTAGGTGACCATAGTGTAGGGAATAACCTTCCGAGGTTATACCTTATGGTCACGACGTTTAAGTAGTTGTATGATAGGTAGTTTATATGCCTTAGGTAAATTACCAGAATACCCTTTTCATACATAATTGGTAATTTAGCATATGTAACCTAAACTTTTGTCACGTAACTGATTATGTAACATGTTTAGGCATATAATACTTGTCATAGGACTAGTTAGGCGGTCCGAACGCGTTTCACGCGCACGACACGTTAAAGTAGCATAAGCTTCCTAAACGGGTCATAATGGGTCGTAAACAATTATGTTAAGTTTCATTTAGCATGTAGGCTTTGTTAAACCATATCACGTGAGTTCCGACACTCACTTGGTTTACAAACCCTAATGCTACCCAGTCTTCCGAGATAGGTCCGGTTTATTAACATAGTTACCTATACTAGGTGCCGTTTGATTCCGAGATCTCTTGCATTGCTTGGTGGTTATCTTTATACAACTGAGCAATCTCAAGTGAGTACATAGACCCCTCTTTTACTGTTTTCCAAACTGTTTTGGGGTGGAACACATGTGCCTACTTGTTACTTTCATGCTTTCCTGTTTTCACATCATATACATGCTATGTTCGTTAGTACATTATAGTACATGATTTCATTTCATCTTATGCTAGGTGTGCCCATTGTGTGCATTACTTAGTACATTGTTTTACATGACATTTCATGCTAGGTGTGCCCATTGTGTGCATTACTTAGTACATTGTTTTACATGACATTTCATGCTAGGTGTGCCCATTGTGTGCATTACTTAGTACATTGTTTTACATGACATTTCCTGCTAGGTGTGCCCATTGTGTGCATTACTTAGTACATCGTTTTACATGACATTTCACGCTATGTATGTTCATTTGATTACATACTTAGTGCATTGTTTTTCACATGCTCACATTTTGTTATGACATTTGGTTTGTTTACATGGGACAATATATCCATTAACATTAGCTACGCCGTTCGTTAGTAGGTAGTGGTACCATAGGAATTGACAACTCCCGTTCCGGACATCCCAGGGTAAGGGGACAGAAAGGAATGACCGAATTCGTTGACATAAGACAGATAGACCTTTAATTTGTTTAAAGGGTTTATCACCACAGTCGCCAGGCTTGGATGTATGCATTTTCACAATACCGCATAAATGTTCATATTAAATAGTTGCATGCATTTACACAAGACATAGCTTTGATTTAAACCAAGTTTTACTTCAATACTTTGTTTTTGTGCATATGGTTTAGTTGAGACATTTCACTTGCCATACATGACATTTTGACATAGACATTTGACATGGATATTTTGACATAGACATTTGACATGGATATTTGACATAGACATTTGACATGGATATTTGACATAGACATTTGACATGATTTACATCTTGACATAAACACTTTGACATATTACCCAATACATTTGACAATTGATTTAAACATAGACTTCTTACATTGTTTGGTTTGGTTTGATTAAGTGATTAAGTAACGATGCGTGTGTAATATGATACAAGCATGGTGGATACGCCGCTGGTACTTCCTATATATAAGTGTTTGTATGGTATTACATGGCGTAACGTTATTTGAATCATTTCAGTTTGATACATATAACATTTTATACAAATAACATACTTTTCACAAGACATTGATTTACAAACAACTTACCTTATACAAACACATTTTTACATGGTTATTTATTTAACCTGACATTTACTTATACATATCATCTGATCTTATTGTTTTCAAATGATTTACAAGACAAAGCAAATAACAAGGTTCATGACTAAACATTTTCTCAAACATAAGTCATGAATCTTATTTTCGCAAAACCTATGTATCTCACAGGCATTTTTATGCTGACGTACCTATTTTCACATGTGTTTTCAGGTGCTTTTCCATAGGATGTTGATCATGATACTAGGGCGGACCTGTGCCTTAGAAACTTTAAAAGAAGATAGACTATGTTTAATTATGTTCTGAACTCTTTAATTTCCTGTTTGAAACAATGTAACACCCTTGTTGATAAATAAAATACAACTTTGTATGCCATGGTTATGAAACAATTAATTCTGTCGCGACACGCCCCGATGTTTCCGCCGCGATTTGTTGTTTTACGCGGTCGGGGTGTGACAACACTTTTCTACAAAGCATGGTAAATTCCCGGTGGGAATGGGAATGGGTACAGGAATAGGGATTCCTCGTCCTTTGAGACGTGTTCAGGAATGTAAATTCCTCGTCCTGTTGGGACATATTAGACTTACTGGACTAGAACTCTATGAGCGAAGTCACTCCCTTTTTGTATCGACTTAATCGCCGAGGCTATGGCGAGCGGGTCATTAGTTAATAGCGCTATTAGGTTTAACAAACCTCACACCGTGCCAGTTGGACGGGTGTGTACTAATGGACTATGGCACGTCGGTGGTGATAGAACACCGACGCTAGGGCACAATTGATTTTTGTTAGTAGTCGATATGATAAACGAGTCTGGTAGTTTAAAATACTGGGGTAGCTCCCCACGGTCGGAGTGCCGGGCTGGATAGCCAGGGAAGGTGAACATGGGATGGTTAACTAATAAACGTTTTCGAACTATGGGGTGACCCCCACGGCTAGATAGCTGACTAAGATTAAACTACGTTTTTGGAAACAACTCTAAAATGGACAACCAACCGTGAACTCACTCAACTTTGTTGTTGACTCGTTACTACATGCTTTGCAGGTCGTTAGATGCTTTTGGAGCTTGCACATGGAGGTGGTTGTTGTGGGATGTGAACTGATATGTCCCGTACTTAATTAATAAACTTTATGAACTTATTAGACCTACGTTTGGACTTTAAACTTATGAACTATGGGACTTATGTTTTGAACTTATGTTTTATGCTTCCGCTGTCAACCTAAAATCGGTTTACTTCCTTTTGGTCACCAATCGTATTGTGGTTGGTTTTTATTTACTAAATTGTGTGGTTCAATATGATTGGTGGCTCGATCCTGGTCATGTCACGCCTCCAAGCGGTGATGCTCCGCATGGTGGATTTTGGGGGTGTGACACTGAGTGACGCAGTTTAATGATTCTCACTTCCCTACACTCCCTACCAGTGTAGTAATCTATTCCCGGCTCTTACTGGCCTCAGAGACAGTGTCTGTCTAGTGCTGGCAATGTCAGCATGTTTACTGGGTTATCCGCTCACTGTGCTAAATGTGCTTTGTGCATCAAGTTTGTCACTAAAGTTTGTATAAATGGAGTGACAGTATGAATGTGATGCATATGTGAGTATATAATACAGAAATCAGAAAGCAGTTAGCTCAGCAGGTTGTAATCAAGCACAGTCATTCACATAATGATCGACCAAACGGGTCAGGTTCGAAAGTATAAGCGATTGATTAGATCACTTACCTTACGACCCTTCATAAGCACTAAACCTAAAGTGACTAGCTAAACATGTTAAAACATGTTTAACGAATTTAGAAAACAGGTTTGGTATCAAAACAAACGGTTTTGATACCTAAAAGTAGTTTGGTTACAAAATACGCAAGAATACACATTTTGGCCGAAACTACGACTCGTCACTACACCTAAACAATGTGGTAATCATTAGGTATAGTCACTAGGGACTATAACCATCGTGATTACGCTCACGTTGTGAAGTTCAAACGAACTTCATGTTGACCATAAACTGGTCAATGCAGAAAGTCAAACAAAGTTTGACTTTCGTGTTAAAAACAAAATAAAAGAACGAAGGAAGGAAGACTTACAAAAGGTCCAAGAATGGAGGTTTTGATCCCAAATATCCTCAGGTATGAAGTGATAATCACCTCAACTTAGAGGAATTTCAGAATCAAAATGTGGGTTGCAACAATGAAAGGGTGGGGGTATTTATAGATTTGGTAGAGCCGTTAAGATCGTTCCTCGTAAATCGAGCTTCAATCACAGTCGTACACATCAAGCCCACTGATTTACAAAACCATGGGAGCCCCTAGAATTGCCCAAAACCATTTGCAAGAGTGGGATCAAGCTGGAAATAGCTGTAACACAGTTTCTGCTGGTTTGGGCATGGCTTACGGACCGTAAGCATGTCCATACGGTCCGGTCCGTAAGGACCTCTGGTGCTGGCAGAAAGTTTGGCTAATTGGCAGAACAGGCCCCTAAGTCTCCGAACTTGATTTTTGATGCGTTTTGACACGTTTAAGCCCCGTTAACCTTACTTTAAGGCTCAAATATGAAGTTAAAGTATAGGGAACTTAAAATATGCTCGAAATTATGTCAGATGTCAGTTCGTTTGGCCGTACGGTTGCGTTGTTCGGTTAATTACGACGGAAGTCGTAACGGACGCGAAAATGATCCAAATTGCGAAACGAAAGAAGTTTTGACATGCCAATCACTAAAATAAATTATTTTAATGATTACATAAATTTTTGGATGTCCGGATGTATTCAGAACGAAAGATATGCGCGAAAATGCAAACTTATGCACTTTTTGACGCTTTTAGTCCCTGAATGAGCATAAAGTTTATTTTAGCACACTGAACCCCTCAAAGCCTATTTCTAAGCTATGTAGAGGATATTTAGGGTGTGTTTAACTTATGATCAAGTTCCAGAATATTCGTTACAGTACGAATCATCATACTTTCGCAGTTTTTCGAAATTAGTCCTTGTAAGCGAATAAACTTGATTTTGCCATACCAAAGCCTTCAAAACTTATTTCTAAGTTATGTAAAGGTTATTTAAGGTATGTTAAGCATATAATGATGTTCCGGAGTGTTTTTCGCATTAAACTGATTAGGTTTACGCACCAGTTCGCGTATAACTTTCCAGAAAGCGATATAGGGTTTGAAATTGAACAAAAACCAAAACATGAAAAATATCAAACATAAACAAACAAATATTGGGGTCAAATAACTTTATTTCATTGATAATTGAACTGTTTACAATGATTACAAGCACAGGTGTCACAGGCTCGAAGCTGCTCAGGATTGTTAGACGAGGAACTTGCAACTCCTTCGCATAAGCCATTAGCCTGATAAACTTCTTTTGTTATAATGATCCGCCTGTGGATTATTACAAGCTTGTCTGTACTTAATACTTTTATATTTTCAGATTTTGCGTTTGTAATAATATTTTATATTCCAAAACTTCTGATGTGCTATTCTGTGTATGTTTGACTATGACGATACCAATCTTACGTCACGATACTCCCCACCGGGCCCACCAGGCTGAGATGTAAATATCGGGGTATGACAGGTTGGTATCAGAGCCAACGTTTGAGTGAATTAAACACTAGGCTTTAGTGTTTAATCTCAAATGACACAGTAGCATATTCCTTAGACCTCCCGAGTCTAGACTTAACTTAGGAATTCTCTCATCCCAATTAAGTAAACATTGTTTTCGATTTTATGTGTTTTGAATATGTCGCCAAGCAAAGAAGCCGTTGATGGAGATTCTTCCCGTCCGAAGCCAAGTATCACACCCCGACCGTGTAAAACAACAAATCGCGACGGAAACATCGGGGCGTGTTGCAACAGAATTAATGTTTCATAACCATGGATACCAAAAAGTGTTTCGTTTTATTAAACATTGAATAATTACATTGTCTGGAAATCTAAATACACAATTTAAACATAGTCTATCATTATTATTGAGTCACTAAGGCCTTGTCCAGTCCTATGTGAGCATGCATCCTATCAATCGATATCTTTCAACAATACCTGAAACATATGTGAAAACGAGGTCAGCAAAGAAATGCTGGCGAGTACATAGGTTTTGTGAAAAATAAGATTCATGACTTCTGTTTTAAGAAAATGTTTAGTCATGAACCTTGTAATTTGCTTTGTCTTTGTAAATCATTTGAAAAATAATAAGTTCAAGTGATATGTATAAATAAGAGAATAATGCATGATTAAATGAATAACCATGTAAAATGAGTTTGTATAAGATAAGTTGTTTGTAAATAATTGTCTTGTGAAAAGTATGTTACTTGTATAAAATGTTCTATGTCTCAAACTGAAATGATTCAAATAACGCTACAATATGTAATACCATACAAACACTTATATATAGGAAGTACCAGCGGCGTATCCACCATGTTTGTATCATATTACACACGCATCGTTACTTAATCACTTAATCAAACCAAACCACCAAAGTAATGTTCATGCCCAATGTAAATCATGTAATATGTATAACCAAAACCCAATCGTATATCGCTTTGAAGCCAATCGTTTACCCAATCGTTAAAACATCGTGTGAAAACCAATTGTTTACCCAATCGTTAAATTTGTTTTAGGTCGTGAAACTACTTATATGGTCGTCTCGCTAATAACATTCAAACCTTCTTGACTCGCATTAATAAACCCTTACCAAAGGATAGATTAACAATTCGCATTAATAAACCCTTACCAAAGGATAGATTAACAACTCGCATTAATAAACCCTTACTAAAGAGTAAATTAACAATTTCAGATTCAGTCGCTACCCGCAACACCCACACATAACTACGGGTGTAGTAAATAACGGGACTTGTCAGATCCTATGGTACCATAACCTAATACTGGTCGGCTTGATCATTGCTAATGAATGTCATTTGTTATGTAACCCAACCAACAAGTTTGTTCACTTTATTGAAATCGTTATTAGTTTTGTATAAATCCTCTTAATCGTTTTTGAAACCATCGTTATAACATCGAAAAATCGTTTTGTTATCATCGTTAAAGCCTTGAAAACATTTAGCACATATGAGTCACCCCAAAACAATTGAAAGCAGTAAAATAGGGGAATAATGTACTCGCCTGAGAATGCTTAGAGGTCTTGAACAACAACCAAACAAAGCTAGAGAGAGCACGGAATCAGTCGACAATCTAAAACTATATAAATAAACCGGACTTAAATCGGGAGATCGGATAGGATGAGGCTTGGTAAACCAAATGAGTATTGGAACTCATATGATATGGTTTAACAAGGCCTACATACTACAATGAAACCAAACCTAAGTGCTTTCGACCCATTAAGGTAGCTTATGCTACTTTAACGCGTCGTGTGCGTGAAACGCGTTCGGACCGCCTAACTAGTCCTATGACAAGTAGAATATGCCTAAACATGTTACATAATCAGTTATGTGACAAAGGTTTAGGTTACATATGCTTAATTACCAATTATACATGAAAAGGGTATTCTGGTAATTTACCTAAGGCATATAAACTACCTATCATACAACTACTCAAACGATGTGACCATAGGGTATAACCTCGGAAGGTTATTCCCTACCTACTATGGTCACCTAATGTATTTGGTCGGATCCTAATGATCGACCAAATGGGTCGGGTTCGAGGTATAAGCGATTTATTAGATCGCTTACCCTACGACCCTAGACAACGTGGTAATCAGTAGGCATAGTCCCAAGGGACTATAACCAACGTGATTACACTCACGTTGCGAAGTTCAAACGAACTTCGCATTGACCATAACTGGTCAATGTAGAAAGTCAAACAAAGTTTGACTTTCAGACTCGAAAGACTCGAAAAGCAATAAAAGAACGAAAGAATACTTACGAAGGGTCCCCGAATGCTAATTTCGATCCGAGAATCTCAGGTATGAAACAATGGTTTCAACTTAGAGTTTCTAAGATCAAAATTCTAGTGATTATGAAGCATGGGGGGTGGGGTATTTATAGTAAAAGGTCCACCGTTAAGATCGTTTCTTGGAAACCGTGCTTTGATCTTGGCCTTACACCTCAAGATAATGGTTTTACAAAACCATGTGAGCCCATGGTATTTCCCAAAACCATGTGCACATCAAAACAGCCCCTAGTATTGCCCAAAACCATGTGCAAAGGTGGTATAGACCAGATTCAATGTTTCTTCACAGAAAGTTTCAAAAATGGCAGATTTGGTCCCTGTAGTGTAATAAGGCCTTTTCCGACGCGTTTAAGGCCCGTTAACCCCATTTCAAAGCTCTAAAATGAAGTTAAAGTAAAGGGAACTTAAAATGTTCTCAAAAATATCTCGGATGTCGGTTCGTTTAGCCGTACAGTTGCGTTGTTCGGCTAATTACGACGGAATGCGCATAAGCGCGAAAAACGATCCAAATGCCGCGACGAATGGATTTTTCTTAAGCCAAAAACTAAAGCATAATATAGTCATGCTTACATAAATTTTTGGATGTCCGGATGTATTCAGAACGTAAGTTATGCGCGAAAGTGCAAACTTGTGCACTTTTTGACACTTTTAGTCCCTGAATGACCCAAAAGTTTATTTTAGCACACCGAACACCTCAAAGCTTATTTCTAAGCTATGTAAAGGATATTTATGGTATGTTTAACTTATGGTCATGTTCCGGAATGTCTGTTACAGTTCAAATTGGCATACTTTCGCAGTTTGTCAACTTTAGTCCCTGTAAGCGATTTAACTTGATTTTGCCATACCAAAGCCTTCAAAACTTATTTCTAAGTTATGTAAAGGTTATTTAAGGTATGTTAAGCCTATGTCACTATTCCGGAGTGTTTGTTGCATTAAACTGGTTATATTTACGCATCGGTGCGCGTATAACCTTCCAGAAAGCGATTTAGAGTTTGAAATTGAACAAGAATTGATATGTGCAAATGATACACATATTTTTACAAATCCCAAGTATGAAATATAATATTTCATTGGTTTGGTATTTGTTTGATGGCCGTGGAGGCACAGGTGTTACAGTCTCCCCTACTTTAGGAAATTTCGTCCCGAAATTTATTTAGAGGAAACTTGTGAGAGTTTAAAACATGAAGTTGAAAAGACCGAACAACATTGGTTAGGGTTCTGAACTTCTAGTAACTTTAATAACATCATGCTTGCAATGTAAGAGGGATACTTATATACAAGTATATGAAGCATCATTGGTGCGTCCATCGTGCCTCCATTACATTGTTATCATTTTATTATTGTTGTCACTATCGGTTCTTACACATAGTAAACCTTACTGGGTTTCTGTGCACTAAATTTCATAATTATGTACGCGTCCATAATTAGACAATTCCTTGCACAGTTTACACAGTCTATTTTATAATGTGTAGGGTAAAACCAAATGAACAATCCTGTGATGCGTGTAACTAGACCGCCATAGAGTCCTTTTAATTAAATCATAAATGATCTAAATAGACTATCAAGGAGTCTGTTCAGCTACATCACTAGATGTCGTTCTTTAACCAAATTGTGAATCAATCTTTTAGACTAGACCACTCAAGGGTCTATCATCGAATCCTGGAATGGTACTATATAACCCAAGGGTCTTAACTACCACGTAGAAGCCCATAAGGATTTAAGGTAGTACCTTTTTAATATCCTACTATGAATCCCTCATATGAAGATATAAAAGATTCTACGAGGATTTGAAAATCGTTTACCACACAAAAACATAGAGGAGAACACATAAACACATGTCACATAATCGCATAATCGTATACTCGCATAATTGTTTAAATTGACCTTTAAATTTGTTATCTTTGGACACGGGTATTTAATGCATACAAGGAATCAATTCTTAATTGCATCAATTTGGATGGATCCACATGAATACCCTGCTTGTTGACTACATGACCCAAAAACTGAACTCCTTTAAGCCAAAATTTCCTCTTGGAGGATTTAGTGAAAAGTTTGTTCCTTCTTTAAGGGTTCCAATGTCAACGAAGGTGTTGATCGGGATCGGCTCGTGATATGAATAGATCAAGATGTCATTAATAACAATGACGAACTGATCCAAATAAGGCTTGCAGACTCTATTTATTAAGTCTTTGAAGATGGCTGGAGCATTTGTCAACCCAAAAGGCATGACTGTAAACTCTTAATGGCCATACTTCGTGCAGAAAATCGTTTTGGGAATATCTTCTTCGAGAATACAAAGTTGATGATACCCAAAACGCAAATCGATCTCGGAAAATATGAAACGCTATTCAGTTGATCGGAGAAATCGTTGATTTAAGGTAGGGGATATCGATTCTTGATGATAAGCTTACTAGGCTTACGTTAATCGATATACATTCGAAAAGATCCATTTTTCTTTTCACAAGGAGGACAGGAGTTTCTCCAAGGTGAAAAGTTCGGACGGATGAATCCTTTATCAGACAACTCGTGAAGCTGTTTCGATAATTCTTGCATCTCGAACGGTGCAAGATGATAAGATACTTTAGATTTAAGAGAAACTAGTGTTTGAGGTTCTTAGGGAGATCACAAGTGATCATAAAAATGACAGAACCACACGAGTAGTTTCGTCTTTGTGATGACATCATAAGGTTGGATCAAACATTCATACAATTGCATTAGTTGAAAATAAAAACCACAAATTTTTATTTATATAACAACCGCATTGTCTTTAAATGTTACAAGATAACAACCAGAGAAATTTCAAAATTCTACTTGTTCTTCATCATTGATTGCCTCATTGATGTTATACACTCGTCCACGTGCTGGATTTACATTGACGTTGACGTTCGCATTCGGGTTTGCGTTAGCATTTGCATTCACCAGTCTTGGGCAGTTGTGGCGGAAATGACCAATCTCTCCGCAATTGAAACATGAACCCAGTGGGAATCTCGCAGCATTCCCTTGAACCTGAGCAGCCTGATTTTGTCCCAGACGACAAATATTGGCCAAATGCCCAAGTCTACCACACGTTGTGCATTTCTTGCAATCTTGTTGTGCAACGTGATGACCATTGCAACGGGCACAATGTGGTGCGGTACCAGCATATGCCTTCTTTGCAGCTGGCTGTGCCGGTGGGTTTTGCAAGTTCTGAGCAGTCTGTGCTGTAACAGCAAAATTTTTGGGCACCCTTCCGCTTCTTTGATTTCTTCAAAGTCTCAACTTCCTTATCCTTCTTGTTTTGACCTTTCTTGCTATCCTCCTTGTCAGACTCCTGCTTCTTACCCTTGTCACCCTTTCTGTGTAACTTATTCTTCCGAATCTGCGACTCGGTCAATGTCGCAGCTAACTCGATCGCCTGACGGAGTGTGGTAGGGCTACTACCATTAAGGATGTCTTGTACCGTGTCAGGTAGGCCATCAATGTACCTTTCGATAGCCTTGTCGAGTGGGGTAACCATTGTCGGGCAAAGCAGACTCAACTCCTCAAACCTATCAGTATACGCCCTGTGCTCACCACTATCTTGCTTCAACTCATCAAATTCCTTCTCCAAAGCTCGCTGCTCATGACGAGGACAGAATTCCCTCATCATAAGGGCCCTAAGTTCAGCCCACGTCTGTGCTAGAGCAACTTCTGCACCACGATCCCTCATAACCCCGTTCCACCATGTGAGAGCCCTCTTCTGAAACACACTCGAAGAAAACTCAACCCTGCGATTGTCAGGACACTGCACGTGGCGGAAAGTATTCTCAATGCTCTCGAACCATTGAAGAAGCCCAGTCGCTCCTTCAGAACCACTAAACTTGAGTGGTTTAGCCTGGTTAAAATCCTTGTATTTACACTGTGCGTTATTGTTGTTGTTATTATTGTCGTTGTTGTATATCTCGTGGACTTGGGTTACAACCCCGGGAAGCACAGCAGCCACCTGCTGAGAGATCAGGGCTGCGAGTTCTTCAATAGTGAAAGTCCGAGCATCGGTTTGAGCATCGCGTCGAGGAGGCATTGTCTAAAAGAGGAAACATGAAATGAACGAGTGAGAGAATTTGACGAAAAGAATGAGATGAATAAATCTGATGAAAGCAAGGATAGTGGTCATTTGTTTGTTACTACAAAGCAACAAACGACACACAGAACTAATCAAAGTAAATGGGTCAAAATAATGTATCGCGAAGACATGCTCGCCTATAAGTGAACACTCATCCCAAGAATTCCCAGGTAAGCACAACTGGTCTCGCGTCTGATGAGATGTATACGAAGTGCTTGCCTAGACAGAAAACCCAGAATACAGGCATTCACCCTTCCAGTTTGCACGTGTTCACATTATTTAAAACCCAAAACTTTGCCGAGATTTTGAAAATTCAAAGGGGTTCAAAACCTTACAATAGAGGGTTCAAAACCTTACAATAGAGGGTTCAAAACCTTGTAATCAATCATCCTAGAACAGATGATTAGTTTTCAAAGCGGTTTTGAAATTTATGTTCTTGTTGTGGTCGTCACCTAAGGATAGGTGACGATATTGTTTTATGACTAAACGCAAGTAAACTCGCGTTAGGGTCCTAGAAAGGTTATAGACTAGGTCAAAGCATTACTAATAACCTAATTCCCTATAACCATTGGCTCTGATACCATCTTTCTATCACACCCCGACCGTGTAAAACAACAAATCGCGGCGGAAACATCGGGGCGTGTTGCAACAGAATTAATGTTTCATAACCATGGATACCAAAAAGTGTTTCGTTTTATTAAACATTGAATAATTACATTGTCTGGAAATCTAAATACACAATTTAAACATAGTCTATCATTATTATTGAGTCACTAAGGCCTTGTCCAGTCCTATGTGAGCATGCATCCTATCAATCGATATCTTTCAACAATACCTGAAACATATGTGAAAACGAGGTCAGCAAAGAAATGCTGGCGAGTACATAGGTTTTGTGAAAAATAAGATTCATGACTTCTGTTTTAAGAAAATGTTTAGTCATGAACCTTGTAATTTGCTTTGTCTTTGTAAATCATTTGAAAAATAATAAGTTCAAGTGATATGTATAAATAAGAGAATAATGCATGATTAAATGAATAACCATGTAAAATGAGTTTGTATAAGATAAGTTGTTTGTAAATAATTGTCTTGTGAAAAGTATGTTACTTGTATAAAATGTTCTATGTCTCAAACTGAAATGATTCAAATAACGCTACAATATGTAATACCATACAAACACTTATATATAGGAAGTACCAGCGGCGTATCCACCATGTTTGTATCATATTACACACGCATCGTTACTTAATCACTTAATCAAACCAAACCACCAAAGTAATGTTCATGCCCAATGTAAATCATGTAATATGTATAACCAAAACCCAATCGTATATCTCTTTGAAGCCAATCGTTTACCCAATCGTTAAAACATCGTGTGAAAACCAATTGTTTACCCAATCGTTAAATTCGTTTTAGGTCGTGAAACTACTTATATGGTCGTCTCGCTAATAACATTCAAACCTTCTTGACTCGCATTAATAAACCCTTACCAAAGGATAGATTAACAATTCGCATTAATAAACCCTTACCAAAGGATAGATTAACAACTCGCATTAATAAACCCTTACCAAAGAGTAAATTAACAATTTCAGATTCAGTCGCTACCCACAACACCCACACATAACTACGGGTGTAGTAAATAACGGGACTTGTCAGATCCTATGGTACCATAACCTAATACTGGTCGGCTTGATCATTGCTAATGAATGTCATTTGTTATGTAACCCAACCAACAAGTTTGTTCACTTTATTGAAATCGTTATTAGTTTTGTATAAATCCTCTTAATCGTTTTTGAAACCATCGTTATAACATCGAAAAATCATTTTGTTATCATCGTTAAAGCCTTGAAAACATTTAGCACATATGAGTCACCCCAAAACAATTGAAAGCAGTAAAATAGGGGAATAATGTACTCGCCTGAGAATGCTTAGAGGTCTTGAACAACAACCAAACAAAGCTAGAGAGAGCACGAAATCAGTCGACAATCTAAAACTATATAAATAAACCGGACTTAAATCGGGAGATCGGATAGGATGAGGCTTGGTAAACCAAATTTGTATTGGAACTCATATGATATGGTTTAACAAGGCCTACATACTACAATGAAACCAAACCTAAGTGCTTTCGACCCATCGCGACCCATTAAGGTAGCTTATGCTACTTTAACGCGTCGTGTGCGTGAAACGCGTTCGGACCGCCTAACTAGTCCTATGACAAGTAGAATATGCCTAAACATGTTACATAATCAGTTATGTGACAAAGGTTTAGGTTACATATGCTTAATTACCAATTATACATGAAAAGGGTATTCTGGTAATTTACCTAAGGCATATAAACTACCTATCATACAACTACTCAAACGATGTGACCATAGGGTATAACCTCGGAAGGTTATTCCCTACCTACTATGGTCACCTAATGTATTTGGTCGGATCCTAATGATCGACCAAATGGGTCGGGTTCGAGGTATAAGCGATTTATTAGATCGCTTACCCTACGACCCTAGACAACGTGGTAATCAGTAGGCATAGTCCCAAGGGACTATAACCAACGTGATTACACTCACGTTGCGAAGTTCAAACGAACTTCGCATTGACCATAACTGGTCAATGTAGAAAGTCAAACAAAGTTTGACTTTCAGACTCGAAAGACTCGAAAAGCAATAAAAGAACGAAAGAATACTTACGAAGGGTCCCCGAATGCTAATTTCGATCCGAGAATCTCAGGTATGAAACAATGGTTTCAACTTAGAGTTTCTAAGATCAAAATTCTAGTGATTATGAAGCATGGGGGGTGGGGTATTTATAGTAAAAGGTCCACCGTTAAGATCGTTTATTGGAAACCGTGCTTTGATTTTGGCCTTACACCTCAAGATAATGGTTTTACAAAACCATGTGAGCCCATGGTATTTCCCAAAACCATGTGCACATCAAAACAGCCCCTAGTATTGCCCAAAACCATGTGCAAAGGTGGTATAGACCAGATTCAATGTTTCTTCACAGAAAGTTTCAAAAATGGCAGATTTGGTCCCTGTAGTGTAATAAGGCCTTTTCCGACGCGTTTAAGGCCCGTTAACCCCATTTCAAAGCTCTAAAATGAAGTTAAAGTAAAGGGAACTTAAAATGTTCTCAAAAATATCTCGGATGTCGGTTCGTTTAGCCGTACAGTTGCGTTGTTCGGCTAATTACGACGGAATGCGCATAAGCGCGAAAAACGATCCAAATGCCGCGACGAATGGATTTTTCTTAAGCCAAACACTAAAGCATAATATAGTCATGCTTACATAAATTTTTGGATGTCCGGATGTATTCAGAACGTAAGTTATGCGCGAAAGTGCAAACTTGTGCACTTTTTGACACTTTTAGTCCCTGAATGACCCAAAAGTTTATTTTAGCACACCGAACACCTCAAAGCTTATTTCTAAGCTATGTAAAGGATATTTATGGTATGTTTAACTTATGGTCATGTTCCGGAATGTCTGTTACAGTTCAAATTGGCATACTTTCGCAGTTTGTCAACTTTAGTCCCTGTAAGCGATTTAACTTGATTTTGCCATACCAAAGCCTTCAAAACTTATTTCTAAGTTATGTAAAGGTTATTTAAGGTATGTTAAGCCTATGTCACTATTCCGGAGTGTTTGTTGCATTAAACTGGTTATATTTACGCATCGGTGCGCGTATAACCTTCCAGAAAGCGATTTAGAGTTTGAAATTGAACAAGAATTGATATGTGCAAATGATACACATATTTTTACAAATCCCAAGTATGAAATATAATATTTCATTGGTTTGGTATTTGTTTGATGGCCGTGGAGGCACAGGTGTTACACCAAGAAATGCTAAGCTTCATTCCACGGCTAGGATAAGCGTGCGACCGGTTGAAGGAAAGACCTTTATGAACCTATTCCCTGAGGCTCAAATCTTGAAGTCTGTACCGGTGGAGTCCATAGCAGGAGATCCCTAAGGCTCCCATATTGAAGATGATACATGTGGATGCTATTAATCCCTATTTTCTATCTCCAAGTTTTGAAATTCGAAACTTGGACTATGCTTATTAAACTACAAATCCATGATCCAATTTAAAATTTTAAAATCATTAATCCTTGGATCCTACTCCGAGCCACAAATCCTGAACTGGAATGCTTATTTAATTCACTAAAATCTTTAGTGTCACTATAGCATACGGCATACAAAGAAGAGAAACAATCAGAATGAAGTAAGGAAGGCATTAGAAAATCGATCTTTCATTATATTTCGTTTTCTCTAAAACCCTGTATGGGCATTTAATTATTATAGTCCCTTCGAGGACATTATATTTCAATAAAGTCCCTTTGAGGACATTATGTTCCAAAATAATCTCTTCATGAGCATTATATTACAATATAGTCCCCTCATGGACGTTATATTTCCATATAGTCCTTTCGTGGACATCATACTCTGTTATAGTCTTTTCATGGACATGTCATTTCATTAAAAACATTTTGTAGACATGTTATTTCATTAAAATTCCCTGGCGAATATAATAATTCATCATAGTCCTTTCGAGGACATATCGTTTCACTATAGTCCCGATGTTGACATGTCTTATAGTCCCTAAACAGACTTATATTTTTCCCTTTCGTCCCTGCTTGGACAGGTATTGCTTCAAAGTCCCTATAAGGACCTATATCTTCTATATAGTCCCAGTAAGGGCATTTGTTTATTATAATCCTTATATGAACATATCTTTCGATTTGAGTCCCTGTGAGGACATCTGTTCAGCAAAGCCCTTTAATGCGCACGCTGTATCAATATAGTCCTTTTATGGACATGTTATTTTATTAAAATCCCTTTGGGGATATACCATTTCGAAATAGTCCCTTATGGACATGAGATTTCACTATAGTCCCTTAGAGGACATGACATTTCATTATAGACCCTTCGTGGGTAAACTGTTTCAATATAGTCCCCATACGGACTTATAATATTTTAATAGTCCCTATACGGACTTATAATATTTTAATAGTCCCCATAAGGACTTATAATATTTTAATAGTCCCCAAACGGACTTATAATTGTCTTTTAGTCCTCTGTGAACAAATAAGATACTAAAAGTCCTGATTAAGGCACTGTTGTAAATTTCCTAATGATTTATGGGAAGCTTTGAAAAATTATATAGGTATTCATTTCGTCCTTTATCAAACAATAGTATCAATTTTATTCGAACTTTATCAGTCTGCTAAATATTTTCAAAAGATCTTCTTAATGGTATAACATAGCCAATATGTCAATACAGACATGCTATGATGGTAAAACCCTCTTAAGAAAAACTAACCCTTGTTAACATCTAAGAACATGTTAACACTCCTGGCAGTGTGACTTGAGAAACCACACCACCCGTCAAGGTATTTGGACTATGTCCAAGCCTTAAAGCCTTAGATCATGGCAAGTACCATCAATGTGATGATCAAAATATAAAAATCCGTTAGTGATGAAGTGCCTACGGGCTAAACTTGTTGTTACTAACATATACTGCAACATCGCCCTTCATCCTAGGCCACCAGTAGAAATCCTTGAGATCTTGGTACATCTTATCCGCACCAGGATGAATCGAGTACCGAGATTTGTGAGCTTCATCAAAAACAACCTTTCTTTAACTACCAAACAAAGGAACCCAAATTCGTTTCATGAAGCATAAAGTCCCTTCCTCATTTGGTACCAACTGCTTCTCCATCCCACGGAGGTACTCGTCCTCAATACTCCTTTCTTTCAAAGCTTCTCTCTGCGCGGCACGAATGCGCAAAGAGAGGTCTGTCTGGACAATCATTTCCAAAGCCCTAACTCTTATGGGCTTGATCCTCTCTTTTCGACTCAGGGCATCAGCGACCATATTTGCTTTCCCTGGGTGGTATTTGATCTCGCAATCATAATCATTCAACAGTTCTACCCAGCATCTTTGCCTCATGTTAAGCTCTTTTTGATCGAATATGTGTTGTAAGCTCTTGTGATCAGTGAAGATTGTACATCGCGTACCATACAAATAATGTCGCCAAATCTTCAACGCAAATACCACCACGCCTAGCTCCAAGTCGTGCGTGGTATAGTTTTTCTCGTGAATCTTCAACTGGCATGACGCATATGCTATAACCTTCTGGCGCTGCATCAGCACGCAACCCAAACCTTGACGCGAGGCGTCACAATATACCACGAAGTCTTCTGTTCCTTCGGGTAGCGATAAGATCGGTGCGTCACAAAGTTTGTTTTTCAACAACTGAAACGCTTCTTCTTGCTTGTCACCCCAATCAAACTTTTTGTCTCTCTATGTGAGTGCGGTCAGAGGTTGAGCGATTTTAGAGAAATCCTCAATGAACCTTCGATAATAACCAGCCAAACCTAAGAACTGTCGAATCTCAGTTGGCATCTTTGGAGTCTCCTAATTCTTGATCGCCTCGATCTTTGTTGGATCCACATGGATTCCATTTCCATTAACCACATGTCCAAGAAATTGGACTTCACGCAACCAGAACTCGCACTTCGAGAACTTAGCGTACAATTTTTCCTTTTTAAGTAGCTCTAGAATAGCTCTTAAATGTTGTTCGTGCTCGTCCTTCGTCTTCAAGTAGACCAGAATGTCGTCAATAAACACGATCACAAACTTATCCAAGTACGGCTTGCAGACTCTGTTCATCAGATCCATAAAAACTGTCGGTGCGTTTGTCAACCCAAACAGCATGACCAGGAACTCGTAATGTCCATAACGAATCCTAAAGGCCGTTTTCGGGATACTTCCCTCTTGTATCCTTAGTTGATGATATCCTGATCGAAGGTCGATCTTTGAATAAAAGCTCGAACCTTGCAACTGATCGAACAGGTCATCAATCCTTGGCAAGGGATATCTGTTCTTGATAGTCAACTTATTAAGCTCGCGGTAGTCTATACACATACGAAAACTACCATCCTTCTTTTTAACGAACAGAACTGGAGCTCCCCAAGGTGAGAAGCTTGGCCTAATGAATCCTTTGTCTAACAGCTCCTGGAGTTGTGACGACAACTCCTGCATTTCCGAAGGCGCAAGTCTATAGGGTGCCTTTGCTACAGGCGCGGCGCCTAGAACCAAGTCAATGTGAAACTCGACTTGTCGCTGCGGTGGTAATCCTGGCAAGTCTTCTGGAAAGACTTCAGGATATTCTTTTACTACTGGAATGTCTTCAATCTTTGGTTCAGCAGCTTCTTTATCCATGATGTGTGCCAAGAAGGCAACACATCCCTTCTGTAAACACTTTCTAGCTTTCAGACAGCTAATGATTCTCAGAGGCGTATCGCACTTTTCTCCATGAACTACGATCGTCTCTCCATCTTCTATTGGGATACGGATGGTCTTTTCGTGGCAAACAATCTTGACTTTGTTGCTCGATAGCCAATCCATCCCTACCACCACGTCGAAACTTCCCAATTCAACTGGTAGTAGATCCAAAGTGAACTCGTGTTCTCCCAGCTCAATCACGCATCCTCTAGTGACTTCACCCGTTTCAACTAGTTTCCCATTCGCCAATTCAATCGAGTACGGAATGTCTAACTTACTAGGTGTCAACCCAAGTATATTCTTAAATTCTAACGATACGAAACTATAATTGGCACCAGTATCAAACAGAATAGATGCAAAGCGTTGGTTTACAGGGAATGTACCAGTGACTACGTTTGGATCCTGGCGTGCTTCCCTTGCGCCGATGTTAAAGACTCTTCCCCATGCTTGGTTCAGTTTTGGGCATTCCCTCTTAAAATGCCCGACATCTCCATAATTGAAACAACCGGGTCCACGACCATTTCCATTCCCATTTCCACCTTGAGCGTTGTTTTGGTTGCGATTTCCACTCCTAGCTTGGTTTGCAAAGTTTCCACGGGTTCCATTTCCGACATTACCTCCTTGTTGGCAGTTTCCATTACCATTCCCATAACCTCGATTACCACCACGCCTAGTACCAGTTCCGGCCCAACACATATCCTTCGAGTGGCCGTTCCTTCCACATGACTCACATTTTCTCAATCCGCATTGGCCAGAATGATGGCGCTGGCATGTATCACACTTGGGCAGAGTGCCCATATAACCTCTGCCTTTGCTTTCAACACCAGTTTTGGCCCTAGCCGGTGTGCTCGACTCACCTTTCTTGCTCACACTTGTGGTACCTTGTTTGAAGTTGGAAAATTTCCGTTTGATTTCACCAGACGACTCAACATGTGTTTCCTTTTTCTTCTGATCAGAAATTGAGAACTTGTTCAACCTAATGGCCTCCTCAGTAAGCGCCACACTTAGGTCGATGGCTTCCGTGATCGTTGCGGGTTTGGACGTGGTAACCATACTCATTATCTGGGGTGCCAATCCCCAGATGAATCTCTCAACACGTTTAAACTCGGGCGTGACCATATACGACACTACATGAGATAAATCATGAAACCTTTGAACATATTCCGCAATCTTGGGACCATCCATTCTCAGATGCCAGAACTCAGTCTCTAACTTCTGTATTTCAGCACGCGAGCAGTACTTCTTCCTCATTATCCTCATTAACTCTTTTAACTCAGCCCATGTTAACGCATAAGCAGCAGCTTCTCCTAAAGTTTGCACTTGCAGATTCCACCACGATAGGGCTCCATCCAGAAACAGTCCTGAGATGTAGGTCACTTGTTGCTTGGGAGCGCATTTGCTCATTCTTAGGACAGAGTTTGTCTTTTCAGCCCATCTAACAAACGCAACAGCACATCTAGTGCCGTCAAAATTCACGGGCTTACAGTCAAGGAACTGCTTGTAGGTGCACCCTGAACATACGTTGGAATTTACAAATGATATTAGCGGTCGTGCTATAAATATCCAAATGTATCGTAGTATATCTCAAACGACTTAACATTACCATGGGGTGGATTGTTATTGCCGTTGTTGTTGTTGTTATTCGAAGTGTTCCTGCTCGTTTCTGTTTAGGAGGCCGCATACTGTGCTATAGCTGCGGCAATGATCCCTTGGAGTTCCGCCTTGGTAGTAGGCATGC
Source organism: Helianthus tuberosus (assembly GCA_030545235.1). Taxonomy (NCBI): domain Eukaryota; kingdom Viridiplantae; phylum Streptophyta; class Magnoliopsida; order Asterales; family Asteraceae; genus Helianthus; species Helianthus tuberosus. Next base: position 114,117,581 of record CM060452.1, on the reverse strand, counting down.
GTACATCACGTCTTGGAGGCATCTTCTAAAAGATGATTATATAGGTCAGGTCATAGTAAGTAAATAATATGCGTACGTACTAACATTCATCAATCACATAACAGCACATGTTATAACATAAAACAAATAATCTCAACAAAGCATGTAGTGAGAATGTTGCCATTGAGCCTTCATTAATCACGACCACAATATTGTTTCACAAGTTTAGTAGTACATCATACATCCAAATGACATCAATGGGTCACATCACCCTCAAAAATACAAGTCAAACTACAACTATCATATACAAAAGTGTGATCTCTCAAAAGGCTTAGTAAGCTGGCTCAATAGCGACCTTCTCACCAAAAGATCGACCTGCATAAAACCAAAAATGCCTATGCTGATGGCGGTGGAGGAGGAGGAAAATGAGAGAAAAGCAAGTGACGCATGTGTAACCAGTCCTCCTCTAAGGCACGATAGGCGCGCAACAAATATGCTATCTGCTACTCAGAAGTCCAAAAGCGAGCGTCTGAATCGGGGGAAAGTGGACGAGGAGTGTGTGGTACTGCAAATGGGGTTTGACAATGACAAGATGGACGTGGAGCTCTCTCCAAATCCTGAATACGACGCGTCAATGCATCCTGCTGTATCATCAAGGAAGTGAGGATGTCCTCCGTAGAGTACCCAACATGGTACGGGTGGTACGGATCAGACAGTGGCATGATAGGGGGCGTAGTCCATAAAAATGGCTCGCTAAATGGAATGAAAGATGGTGCAGTAGGTGGCGCAACATGAGGAAACTGTGACATGACCGGATCAGACGTCGATACAGGTGGAAAAAAAATAGGATGAGAAATCTGTGGTATAAACTGGCCGCCTCCTGACATGAAAGGTACGTGACCAAAAGGCTGTCGCGATGAACCCTCCCCAGGACGTGGTAGAGGGATGTCCTGGAGAAAGGTAATCGGAAGATCGGTACGATGGACATCGGTCGTGTATGGGTGGGATAGTGGAATATCAGTGGGTGCAGAAACAGGTGCTACTGGAGGTGTAACAGGTAACACAAATGGTGGGTAATCGTCATCGTCATCGATCCACCCATTACGGGTGTCGGCGTAACATGGATCTATATGAGTAGCAAAAGGTGCACGGTCAAACAGTACCGGCACGGGATCGGGAAATGGTGCATCAATAACAGGATCATCTATCAAAGGTGGAGAAACAGCGGGAAGATCAGCAACGGGTATATCACCAACAAGAGGTGCAACGGCTGGTGCATCATCATGGACAGGGTCATGCTCTAATGCAGGGTTAGGAGCAACTACAGGCTTTGGGGCCACAGCAGGCTCCGGGTCAACAAGATTCATATCAAAATCAGCAGGGATGTCAAGCAACGGGTTAATAGGGTCTACGGGCGCCTCCAGGGGCTAATCCATGTGAATAAACTCAATATCGTGGTCAGGATCGAAATCAGGGGGGAAGACCGGCTCAAAAGCGTCATCGACCTCGTGGTCAAACTCGAACTCGTGCGATGGACCGGGTGCAGCTGACATCGCCATGTCAGGGTCAGAAGAGTGAGGCTGCACACCATAGTCGTGCAAAGATGCAGATGCCACAGACTCCAATGAGTCCAGGACAGGTGAACCAACAGGAAGCTCCTCTATAGGGGCCTCAGCAATGGGAAGAATAACGTCAGCATCAATAGGGGCCCCGCCCTCATAGTCAGCCTCAGGCGGATCCTCCTCAAACAGATCGATGTCGTCATCAGAAACGACATAGAGTGGCATATCTAGTACTGGGAAAGCAGCAAGCGGAATGGGAGCAGGGATCACCGCAAGAGCTAGATCCCCGGCAGGAATGCCATCAGCAGGCTCAACTCCGACTTCAGGCAGCGCGAACGGCTTGAAATCATCGTCGTCAGTGCTGGTGGTGTCTGATGTGTAGACCTCTCGCTCTGACGAAATCTCGTCATCTGACACGATCGCCATGGGATCTAGTGTGTCCGATACTCCTGTGTCTGACGATGAAACCATGACGTCTGTAACACAATCACGTATATGCACATATATCAGTCATAAAGTCAAATAAGCATGTAAGTCACAATAATGCAAGTAAGCAATCCTCCTAGTCTTCCCAGACTACCCTCCCAGCCTCTCAGACCGAACTCCCTAGCCTCTCAGACAACTCCCTGGTCTTTAAGACCAACCTCCCAGTCTCTAATACTAAATCCCTGGTCTCTAAGACCAACCTCCCAGTCTCTAAGACTAAATCCCTGGTCTCTAAGACCAACTCCCTTGTCTCTAAGACCAAAACCTCCCAGTCTCTAAGACTAAAACTCCCCAATCTCTAATATTGAACCCTTCAGTCTCTAAGACTGAACCTCCCTAGCCTTTAAGGCTAAACCTCCCTCAGCCTCTAAGACTGAACCTCCTCAGCCTCTAAGGCTGAACCTCCCTCAGCCTCTAAGGCTGAACTCCCTCAGCCTCTAAGACTGAACTCCCTCAGTCTCTAAGACTGAACTCCCTCAGTCTCTAAGACTGAACCTCCCCAGCCTCTAAGACTGAAATATATAAATTTTGAAAAAGTGTATTTGTGCCTTTTATTTGTAAAAATGTTTTGTACCCTGGATCTGGACGTTTAGTGTATGCAACGTAAAAATGTTTTCGTGAGAGCCCTAGTGATCATAGTCTAGACTCGAGAAAGAATCCTAGTTCGCTATGATCGATGCTCTGATACCAAGCTGTCACACCCTGGCTTTTGCGGAAGAGTGGGTTTATTTGGTGTGACTTCTTAATACCATAGCAAATATCATAACCATGCTATATGAAATAAAACACATGATGTTCATCCATTTAACAAGTTTTAAAAGTTACCAAGACAACATCGCTTTAAAAGTCGTTACATACAACCATGACATAATCAAAACATGTTCATACGACATGACCAAAAGACTTGACCAGAAATACGGTTTAAGACTTGTAACCCGTCCAGGCATGGGTCACATTTCCTAAACCAGGATGACATCATTATTCCTTACGCAGCTTGACATGAATGCATACCTTGCCAGATCCACTAATTTCCTGAAATACATGTAGTTTGAAAAATCAACAAAAGTTGAGCGAGTTCATGTAAAAGTGAGTATGTATAAACCTTTATAATATGTCTGTATGTATGAAAATCCCTGGTATGTAGCAATTAAGGAAAAAGAGATCACCACTGGGTTGCAAAGCCAATGATATGTGTGAAGTGATGCAGGAAGACTCAAACCTAGCAGATTTTTGCGTCGGGCTCAAAGTTACCCCATGGTCCGTACAGTGGACTCAGGAGTTGGGCTCGCTACACCCAAATAGATCTACCACTCATGACCCTCGGTCCTACAATGAGGATTAATGGCCCCAAGTACCACCTACCCACTCACATGATCTAAGTAGTATACCCTCCTTAAGCTAACCATACCATGTATAAAAGTGTCTGTAATTACTGTAACATGTATTCCACCCCCGAAGTATAAAAACTGAAAACAGTTAAGAGAAAAGGGGGACATGAACTCACAGAAGTGCGTATCCTGAAATGTAAGTCTCCAACTCAACCTGCTGCGTGACGACCTACACGTACTAATGCCTATTAGATGGATGGCCGTGCATTGGCTTAGGGTTTAACGTTTTTTTTTGGGTAAAGGGTTACCCCAGTGATTTTATATATTCACAAAAAATAAACACAAGTAGTGAGGAGACGTCCACACTAGTTCAAACATGAGACATGCCCCATGTAAGAAAACCAAACACCCAACAACCAAAAACAAAAACAACTAGACTCTCATCTAGAAATCACACAATCAACTATTAAACATGATAATTAGCCTCCATCATCATTCACTTTGTCTTCAGCAATCTCCCATTCTTCCAACAGCTTCCTCACATTAGCACACTGTCTGAACTTCACGCCCATTAGTTTGTATCTAATTATCTTGAGAATTGTATCTCTTATCGTATCCGGGGGTCTCGTTTGATTTCTGAATAATCTCGCATTACGCTCTTGCCAAATAACATAAGCCGTCGCCCCAACTAGGAGCCTACTAACAAAATCAACCGCCTTTTTCGATTTTCCTCGATCCTTTAGCCAACCGACAATCGAAGACCATTTTTGATCGACATTAGCCATACCCGCCTTATCTCGAATCATACACCAAACTTGAGTAGAGAAACTACACTCAAAGAAAAGGTGCTCATGGGAATCAACATTTTCGAAACACAAGAGACAACACATCATGTTCATATTTTTTCTTCTTGAGATATCCCACCTTAAAATAATATCTTGCGTGAGGAGCTTTCGACGCATAATAAGCCACATTAAGAACACGTGTCTAAGAATACATTGATTAAACCAAACAATATTACTCCAATCGATCTCTTGCTCCCTAGAACGAAGGGAATGCCAAACCCTAGCCGAAGAAAAGTCATGTAGATCGTCACCATCTTTCCAGCATAACCTATCAGCATTATTCGGTTGTAAGTGGATATTATCCAGCTGACCCAAAACACTAAACCGAGACCTCCAAACCTGCGGCCATGCCCATGTATAATCAGAATAAACATCCGCAACCTTGGCATGTAACACAAAACCTGCATTGTTTATCATTCTAGGGGATAAAAAATTTATGAGAGGCCCTAGATTATTCCAAGTATCAAACCAAGCTGAAGTTGTTTACCATCCCCCAATTTCGACCAAATATAACTTCTCAAAAGCGGCCTGATTTGCAGTAACTTCCTCCAAGACCAGCTACAGTTTGCAACTTCATTACATCTCCAAAAATTACATTGCTTTAACCTGTAAGAATAAATCCATGCAACCCATAACGAATTTCTCTTGACCAATATACTCCAAACATGAGACGCCATAAGTGCTTTGTTAACATCTCCAAGTCTCCTAATTCCCAACCCACCTTCATACTTTGGAACGCAGATAGCATTCCAAGAAACTTTTGCTTTTCCTCTATGGAAAGAAGCTTCTTGAGACCAAAGAAAATTCCGCATTTTCGCTTCCAAATCTTTTATGATACTAGCGGGTAAAATGAAAACGGAAGACCAGTAAACATGCATCGAAGCCAAAACCGAGGTAATAAGTTGAAGCTGACCAGCGAAAGAAAGAAGCTTATTCCTCCAATTAGCGATTCTCTTTTCCACTCTCTCCACCAAACCACTACAATCTTTAGCAAGAAGTCTCGTCGAAATAAGAGGAACACCCAAATACCTAACCGGCAATACGCCCTCCTCAAACGGTAAAACATCCAAAATAGCATCCTTGACATTATTAGAAACATTACAGAAAAACGCTGTGCTTTTTTGGATACTAGGGACCAAGCCCGACATGTTAGTGAAACGATTAAGAGCTTCCATAATAAACCGAGCTGAATAAACATCTCCACGAGCAAACAGAAACAAATCATCTGCAAAACAGAGGTTGATAATACGCTGCTTTTCACATTTATTATGAAACTTGAACGACCTATCCAGCCTAGAAGCCTGCTGAAGAATGCACGTTAGAATTTCCATGACAAGCGTGAAAAGATAAGGAGAGAGTGGATCTCCTTGACGTAACCCCCGACGACCTTTGAAATACCCATGCACTTCCCCATTGACACAAAGAGAATAGGTTGGAGAAGATACGCAAGTCATAATCCAATCCACCATCCTCGAGTTGAAACCAAACCCAAGCAGCACATCCTTGAGAAAGCTCCAATGAACCGTATCATAAGCTTTTTGAATATCCACCTTAAAAGCACACCGAGGAGGACCAAAATTCCTATGATAATTGTGCATCAGCTCCTGAGTAAGCAATATATTATCAGATATCTTCCTTCCCGGAACAAATGCCGATTGGTTAATACCAACAATTTGACTCAGATAATTCTTAATACGATCCGCTACAATCTTGCTAATACATTTATAAATAACATTACAGCAAGCTATAGGCCGATAATCCGTGACCATAGACGGAGTGGGCTTTTTAGGGATAAGAACAATAAGCGTATTATTCAGCTCTCGAAGCAGTTTGCCTGTATTAAAAAAATCTATAATAGCATTCGACACATCTTGCCCAATCACATTCCACGCACTTTTAAAAAACGCCGCCGTATACCCATCAGGGCCAGGAGCTTTTTCATTACCAATAGAAAACATTGCCAATTTAACCTCTTCACTTGTCACCGGACGAATCATATGAATAGAATCATCCTCATTCAACTTATTCAAAAATAGATCATATGAGGGACGAATCTGTAAATCATCTTCACTACCAAGGAATTTCTCATAGTGAGTAACAAGCGCCTTAGTAACACTTTCCCCTTCAAACAGCTCCCCTTCCGAATTCATAATAACCTCAATGCGATTTGAGTGATTTCTGCTTTTCAACGAAGCATGAAAAAAAGCTGTATTGGAATCCCCAGCTCGAAGCCATTCCACTTTAGATTTTTGTTTTAAAAAACGCTCTTCATCTAAGCAAGCCTCTTGAAAATCAGCCGTAATCCTCGATTCTTTATCACGAAGATTAAGATTAAAGGGGCTTCTATCTATCTCCCGTTGAATTGCATCCAAGTCTCCACGCAGTTTCTCTACTTTCTTATGTAAGTTACCTTGTTGGAATAATAAAGCTCGAAGAGGCCTTTTCAAAAGACGAAGTTTTTTCACTAACTGGAATTGCTGAACACCTTCAATATTAGTTTCCCACACCTTCTTGACCGCCTCAATAAAACCCGGCTTATACACTAAAAAATTAGCAAACTTGAACGACTTATGCTTCCTCTTCTCTGTAACTGGAATCTTTAACAAACAAGGACAATGATCGGATAACCGATACGGATGGAAGAAAGCAACCGAGTTGGGAAAAACATCAACAAAAGGGGTATTGCCCATAACTCTATCTATTTTCTTCAATAAACCAACACCCTTCTTAGGCTTTTGGTTCCACGTGAAATGCATACCCGAACTATTAATATCAAATACTTCAATATCCGAGACACACTCTTGAAATTCTCTCATACCAGGCGATATATTCGAAACACCCATAGACTTATCATCCAGATTAAGAGCTGAATTAAAATCGCCTAAGATAACCCATGGATTGTTACCAACAAGCACTTTGTGTTTGGATAAATGATGCCATAATTCCCTTCGAGTGATATAATAATTAGCCGCATAAACAACCGAACAAAATAAAAGTTTTTTATCTTGCTTAAAAATGATTTGGAAGTGCATAACCTGAGATGATTGATCTAATAAGATAACATCAAAAATACCCGGATCCCAACCAACAATGATTCTCGTACCCTTCTGACAGCTACTCCCATTCGAAGTCCATTCCCAACGGCGAAAAACAGAAGAACAAACCTTATTCAGATTATGAATATCCACATGGGATTCTAGAATAGCACAAAAAGACAAACTATTCTCCTTCACAATTTGTCGAACCTCCTGTTGTTTCAGAGGGCGGTTCAACCCCCTAATATTCCACGAAGCTAGACTAACCATTGGCAACAGCTGTAGAAGGAGTGCTTATAATTCCGAATAATATATTTTACACTTCTTATTCACACTTCTTATTTATTTTATATTTCTTTCCCAAGGATGGGGGTTTTTATACATGTACATGTTATAATTCCGAATAATATATTTTAAGTCCCACTTAGAAAATATATCTTTAACCACTTGTCTAAAATATTTTAATTCCAAAATATAGATATTTTTCCCAAAAATATTATATTTTACTTTATACTTTTTCCAAAATAATACTTATCATCATATACAAATAAGGGTATTTTCCAAAATATGCATAAGTTACATTTTAGAGTTCGTATTGCAATAACAATACTGGTGTAACTTAAATGTTTATTGGTGAGAGCGTTGGTATTATTTTGGAGTTGAAATTTCGTAATATTTTCAAGTTATATTATTTTGAGTAAAATGCATGGATAGTCCCTGTGGTTTGGTAAAATTTCACTCTTAGTCCCCACCTTTTCAAAATTACATGTATGCTCCTTGTGGTTTGCTCGTTTGTTACTCGAATAGTCCCTGAAGTGGATGATGGTTAATTTTCCCAGTTAAGTCTATGTGAAATGACAAAATTACCCTTGTCATTAAAAACAATTTTTTAAACATTATAACACCCACCCCACCCTCTACCTCTTCCCCTCTCCACTTCACCCCACCAGCATCACAACCTTCCTCCAATGTGACCGACACTTCTGCCCGCCTCCCACCCACCTACGACTGCAAATCAGATCAAAGGAGAACCATTGGAACGTAACACCATCACCTCTCGATCTCAACCAATCGCAAAATGTGACAACCCTCACTAAACCAGGTATCCGTACAACTTGATTAATAATTAATTATTGCTTAATTACTGTGCTTGCTTGAACTTGTGAATAAACTGCTACTTGAACACTGATACATGTACTTACTTGCATCATACTTTACTTGCTGTCACTACATTATTTACATGACTGAACCTTAGTGACAAACATGATGCACAAAAAGCACAGTAGCACTATAACGGATAACCTATTGAACATGCTGATAAAGCCAGCATCAGGCAAACACTGCCTCTAAGGCCTGTATGAGCCAGAAATATTTTGCTACACTAGTGGTGAGTGTATGGATATAAGGGTTGTAGAACTGCGTCTCTAGGAATAAGTCACAATGACTGGATGTGCCTAAAACGTACTCTAAGTACAAAACTCAGCACTTTACATAACAATTCAGCTTTTAGCTAGCTTATAAAGTGCCAAAACATGAGAAAAATATTACTAGACACCTTCCAAAGTGTCAGGAAATGAGTTGTGTCACTAAAAAGGGTATTAACGACACTTAAAGCTTTGTTAAGCACTTTAACGGATTACTATCCAACCGAACAACCGGACTATACCCGGAACATGAAAATATTGTTATTTTCATTATTTATCTTTTTCTGAGCCAGTTAGGGTCCCTGAACACCCTAACACCCACTGTAACGCGTGACACACTAATAACTGGGTTAAACACTTAACTAACTTGGTTTAACCTAACTAATACCTAACTAACTAGTTGGTTTTGGACTAGAAACCCCCCCCCCCTTACGATTTCGGTCACCATAGGGTGACACCTCATGTACTTGTAAGATTATCATAATCTTCCATGTCTAATATCAAGTAGACATAGTAACCATTGGATAAAAGTCTTGTTAATTGCCTATAAGTTCATAGATCAAGGGTTAACACACTTACACTTCACAAATCATCAACACAACTCTCTCTCCTTCTCTACCTAGCTTCGGCCGAACATCCCCTTATACATCCATCATATTTTCGATTTCCTTCATCACATTCCAAGATCATTCAAGCTTCAAGGATCACGTATTAGGAGGCTTGGTGCACTCGGAGTTTGAAGGACCTCTCTCTCTAGCTTTTATCCACCTCATTTGCGCGCAGATTCTTCCCTAGCCTCGAGCTAGTGGTATGTTACTTAAATCACCTTCTTGAACTATTCTAAAGTGGTTAATACGATTTGTAACGGTTAAAACTCGAAATCTTACAAGATGATACTTTAAAGTCTACTAAAAATGCTATAAGTGTTGGTTAAAAGCTCACTAGTTGTGTAAATGTTGTAGTAATTGAAATTTGTGATTATTGAGACCCGATCTATGTTGTGGTAGCTCGGATCGTCATTTAACCCGAGTTGGTCACGATCTTGGATCATGACATAAGGTTGTTTTGGAAGTAACAAGGGTTAAAGGGCGAAACTCTACCACACACATATCATGAACTTGTGTAAAAGTGTTTTAACTTGTACAATAGTGTTTAAAACTAGCAGATCTACGTATCTGCAAGTGGTATTTTCAAAGGACCGAGCGTCAAGAGAAATCATACTTTAAAAGACGGATCTTACACTAACAAGAATGGTTTTTAGAACACACAAGTGTGTAAACACTTGTGTAACACAAAGTTTCGACTAAATAACTATTTTTGTAAAAGTCAACGAGAAGTTGTAAAGACGGAACTTCCATAAAAACGAGGTTTTTACAAAATCGGATTGTTTTATATAAAGATCCACTAAAAGTAATGAGATTTACTTCACAATTTGGATAAATCACAAGTTCATGAAATTTATGCGATTTATATACATATTTTGACTAGTTTGTGATTTGAACATTGTTTTGGTCGAATGAGAAGATTGTTGGTTTGATTTATAAAAGAAAATGATACGTTTGAAAGCGTGGCCACCTCCAGTTACAGAGGAAACTCTGGCGAAATTTTTCCAAAAACCTAACACTTAGAAATATTTTCACTATAAGTGTTAGAAATACATTTTGACTTGTTTTCAAAATATAAGTTTCGCCACGACTATATTTACAAAACATCGGAGGTGGGATTTTCACAAAATAAAACGTGATACATATATATATTTAGTATATATTCTCCTTTCACAACATCACTTGTATAAGTGTTTATGATTATTTTGTGAACTACGTAAATATTATTTTTAGAGTAAAAATAATATTACTAAGTATTTTTGAGAAGAATATTTATATTTTGGAGTGGGAATAAAATATATTAAGTGAGACTTAATAGTGAAATCTGAATGTTACGAACACACATGTATCAAATCCCCCATCCTTGGGAAGGAAAATAACTACCAAGTATACAGAATGTAAGCACGAAATAGTTGCCTAACTATTTCCCAAAAACTTAAACCATAAAGCTAAGGCACGGCCGTTCGTCTAATAGAAATAGCACGTGAAGGTCGTCATACAACTGATTGATTTGGAGGCATACTTGGTAGAGACGCACCACTGTGAGTTCATGTCCCCCTTTTCTCTAACTGTTTTCAGTTTTCTTAACTGCGGGGGTGAAATACATGTTACTTTGATTACAAGTACTTTATACATGGTATGGTTAGCGTAAGGAGGTTTACTACTTAGATCATGTGAGTGGGTAGGCAGAAACTGGAGGCCATTAATCCTCATTGTAGGACCAAGGGACGTAAGCGGTAGATCTATCTGGGTGTAGCGAGCCCAACTCTAGGCCCAACAGAACGGACCTCTGAGAGGCCCAACAGAACGGACCTTGGAGTGACTTTGTACCCAACGCTAAATTTGCTAGGTTTGAGTCTTCCTACTTGCACTTCACACATATCAATGGCCTTGCAAACCGTTGGTGATCTCTTTTTCCTTATTTGCTACATACCAAGACTATTTTTATACTCACAAAGGTTTACTTACTCACTTACACATGAACTCGCTCAACATTATTGTTGATTTTTCAACTTACATGTATTTCAGGAAATTAAAGATCTGGCGCGGTATGTTATGTTTTTCCGCTGCATAAGGGTTCCAAGGTCATCCCAGTTTAGGAAATGTGACTCTTTCCTGGACAAGTCACAAATCTTAAACTGCGTTTATTTCAAGTTGATGTTTATGTTTTTCAAGACAATGTTTTATGTTATGATGTTGTAAGTCTCTAAGACAATGTTGTGTTACTCTGGTTTTAAAACTTAATCGAATGGATGATCTTGCATGATTTTATTTCATATAGCTTTGTTATGATTAAGCTATGGTATTAAGAAGTCACACCAAAATTAACCACGCTTCCGCAAAGCCAGGGTGTGACAGCTTGGTATCAGAGCTCTGATCATAGCGAACTAGGATTCTTTCTCGAGTCTAGACTATGATCACTAGGGCTCTCACGAAAACATTTTTACTGCATACCACTTAAGTCCAGATCCAAAACGTTTTTACAAACAAATGTTGAGCACATTTTATTTATTATTTATAGGCTCAGTCTAGAATGGCTGAGGCTCGGTCTGAGAGGCCGAGGCTCGGTCTGGGAGATCGAGGTAGTTGGCTAGTGGGACTAGGAGAAATGGCTAGTGGGACTAGGAGAATTGGCTAGTGGGACTAGGAAGAGCAGTCTGAGAGGCTGGGAGGCTAGTGGGACTAGGAGAACTATTTGAATGCTTACTTGGTAACTTATGTGATTATCTGATTGTATGATTGACTGTTTGTGCATGTTTGTGTTTATGTTACAGACACCATGGACACCTCTGGCACTGGTGATTCAGACACCACAGGACCTAGACCTATAGTATCGGACGACCTAGAGTCTTCTGAGCGCGAGGTTCACACATCCGACGTTACTAGCACGGACGAGGATGATTTCCAGCCCTTCGCTTTACCTGATGGTGCTGATGAGCTCGCTGATGGCCCTTTGGCCGGGGACCTACCGTTAGTGGAGATCCCTGCTCCCATACCGCTTGCTTCATATCCTGCTTACGATTTACTAATCGACGCCGACGCTGACGACGACGTCGATCTTCTTGATGACGAGCCCGTGGAGGATGAGGTTCAGGGCGAGGCCCTTCTTGCTGCTGGTGATCTTTTGATGATCGCAGATGCTCCCGCTGAGGAGTCACCTGCTCACTCTCCGGTCCCAGGCTCTTTCGAGTCTGTGGCCTCCGCACCTTCACACACTCAGAGTGCGCAGCACTTCTCACATGGATCAGATCCTGACCAGGCATCCTCTGTTGCCCCTATTCCTAGTTTTACTTTCGACCACGATGATGTGGAGGATTCCGATCCTGACTTTCCCCCAGGATTCGACCCGGATGAGGATATAGAGTTTATACCCATGGATCAGCCTATGGAGGATCCAGTCGACCCAGTTGACCCCATCGATCCCGAGTTTGATTATGAGATGGCCTTTGATGAGCCCGAGCAGCCACTAGACCCTGCTCCTGACCCAGTACTTGAGCATGACCCAGTTCATGCTGACGCACCTATTATTGAGCCTGTCTTTGCTGACCCACCTATGGATGATCACCCTATAGATGCTCCACTGTTGGAGGGCGATCATGTTATTGTTGCTGATCATGTTGATCCCCCACTTCTTGCTGATGCACCAGTTGATCCCCTTGTTGCACCTCATCTCGATCCTATGCCAGTTCAGTTTGATCGTGCGCTTTTTGAGGCACAGATGGACCCCCGAGATGAGCACGCCCAGTGTGGGTGGATTCCTGCTGATGACGAGGTTCCACCTATTCCCCCTCAGATCCCTGATACCCGTCACATTGATACTTCCTTTTCATTTCCTCGGTTTACACTTCCAGCACGAGCTGGAGAGGGCTCTTCGGCTCACCCTTTTGGACACATACCGGTATCTATCCCTACTATACCACCGTCTGCTACCTTTCCCCCTGTTTCTCCATTTCATGTGGCACCTTTTGATCCCACCAGTGAGCCGTTTCTCTGGGCGTCACCTTCTGCTATGCCACCGACTGACCCCTACCATTCTTTCCATATGGGGTATACTATTGAGGACGTTTTGATGTCTTTTGTCGCCCAGCACGAGGCACACACGCAGCGCATTCAGGAGCTTGAGAGAGCTCAGTCGCCGCCGTGTCCGTGCCAGGGTCAGACCCACTCTCCCTTGCAGCCCTCTCGACCTTTACCACCAGACTACGCTGCACGCCTTTTGGCACTTGAGCAGCAGGTTGCTTCTTGGTTGCGTACCCAGAGAGCCATGGAGGAGGACTGGCTCCATTTGCGTCGCTTGTTTTACACTCACTTTCCCCCTCCTCCACCGCCATCTGTGTAGAGCTCTTCAGTACCGTATAGGTAGACATTGGTGAGAAGACGGCGAATGCTTTTGACTGCACAGCATTTTTGGAGACTACATTTGATTCTGACTTTTGTTGACATGTATTTGATGTATTGACACTGATTCGATATAGTTTTTGGACTAGGGTGATGTAGCCCTTAGTCGACTGATGTTGTATGACACTGTGATGTACTTGTACGCTTACTATGTGGTCTCGATATATGGCAATCGCAGTATTCTCATCATATTTGATGCTTGATTTGGTTATTTGTATTTTAGGACATGGGATGTTGTGTGATTGATGTTTGTGACATGGGATGTTGTGTGATTGATATGATTATAACATGAGATGTTATGCACTATTACTATCGTTATATACATACGCTAAATTATGACCTGACTTATGTATTATAACTATGGCCTGACCGACGTAAACACATCTTTTAGAAGATGCCGCCGAGACGTGAGACACACATGCCTACCAATGAGGCAGAACTCCAGCAAATTATCGCTGCGGCCATTGCACAATACGCCGCCTCTCAAGGAGGGACTAGTGGAAGCAACTCTGGCAACACTGGCAACAACAATAATCCACCTCATGGTAATACTAAGTCATTTAGACATACCATGACCTAATTGGATATCTTTAGCAATAATGCTAATGCCCATCATATGTTATAACGTATGTGCAGGATGCACCTACAAGCAGTTTCTAGACTGCAAGCCGGTCAACTTTGATGGCACAGGAGGTGCTGTCGCCTTTGTTCGTTGGTCCGAGAAAACTGAATCTGTTCTACGCATGAGCAAATGCGCACTAGATCAGCAAGTCACCTATATCTCAGGGCTATTCTTGGATGGAGCCCTCTCTTGGTGGAATTTGCAAGTACAGACACTTGGTGAAGCTGCTGCCTACGCGCTAACCTGGATCGAACTGAAGGAACTTATGCGCAAAAAGTACTGCTCTCGCGCAGAAATCCAGAGATTGGAAACCGAGTTCTGGCACTTGAAAATGGACGGTCCAAAGATCGCAGAATACGTTCAAAGGTTCCATGACTTATCACATGTGGTACCCTACATGGTCACTCCGAAGTTCAAGCGGATTGAACGTTTCATTTGGGGATTAGCTCCTCAAATCATAAGCATGGTAACCTCATCCAAGCCTGCGACCATTACTGAGGCGATCGATTTGAGCGTAGCTCTCACTGAGGAGGCTATTCGTCTGAACAAGTTTGATGAGATCAAGACGAAGAAGGCAGAGACTCACGTCGAGTCATCAGGAGGTAACAAACGGAAGTTCTCGAACTTCAAGCAGGGCGCCAGTGTGGTGGTTAAGAAAGGAGGATCAGACACGCCAGCTCAGGTTACAGCTGGTAGAGGGAAGAAAGGAAAGGGATACATGGGCACCCAACCCAAGTGCAACGACTGCCAACACCACCATTCTGGTCGTTGCGGGCCAAAAATATGCGAAGCATGTGGAAAACGTGGCCACTTGAAGGACACTTGTTGGGCCACTGCTGGTCAGGGAGGCCAGGGAGGATTCGGAAACAGAAATTACAACCGGGGTGGGAATGGAAATCGCCCACAAGGAAACTATGGAGGTAACGAGAATCGAGGCAACAATGCTAACCAAGCGGGCGCCGTGAATCGTAATCAGAGGAATGATCAAGCTGGTGGAAACGGACAAAGACTTGGATGCTTTAACTGCGGGGATATCGGGCATTTTAAGAAGAACTGCCCAGAGTTAAACCAAGCCCGTGGAAGAGTGTTCCAAATCGAAGCAAGGGAAGCGCGCCAGGACCCCAATGTCGTTACTGGTACGTTCCCTGTAAATCAACGCTATGCATCCGTTTTATTTGATACTGGTGCCGATTATAGCTTCGTGTCGTTAGAGTTTAAGAATATGCTTGGTTTAGCCGCTAATAAGTTAGATATTCCCTACTCAATCGAATTGGCTAATGGGAAGTTAGTAGAAGCCAACGAAGTCATCAGAGGTTGTGTGATCGAATTAGGAGAGCGTGAGTTTGCTTTGGACCTACTACCAGTCCAGTTGGGAAGCTTCGACGTGGTAGTGGGAATGGATTGGTTATCAGGCAACAAGGCTGAGATAGTTTGTCACGAAAAGGTTGTTCGTATCACAACCGAAGATGGCGAAACAATTGTGGTTCACGGTGAGAAGCGTGATACGCCGTTAAGAATTATCAGCTGCCTGAAAGCGCGAAAGTGTTTACAGAAAGGATGTGTTGCCTTCCTGGCACACATTGTGGATAAGAAGGCTGCTGAGCCGAGAATCGAAGACATCCCTGTCGTGAGGGAATATCCAGAAGTCTTCCCAGAGGACTTACCTGGACTGCCACCTCAGAGACAAGTAGAGTTCCGCATTGACTTAGTTCCAGGCGCCGCGCCTGTGGCTAAGGCACCTTATAAACTTGCTCCATCTGAGATGCAGGAACTGTCGACACAGCTTCAAGAGCTGTTAGACAAGGGTTTTATCCGACCAAGCTTCTCGCCTTGGGGAGCTCCGGTTCTGTTTGTCAAGAAGAAGGACGGTAGTTTTCGTATGTGCATCGACTACCGGGAGCTGAACAAGCTGACGATCAAGAATAGATATCCTCTGCCAAGAATCGATGATCTATTCGATCAGTTGCAAGGTTCAAGCTTTTATTCAAAGATCGATATTCGATCTGGATACCATCAGCTAAGGATACAAGAGGAGAGTATCCCGAAGACAGCCTTCAGAACTCGTTATGGACACTACGAGTTCCTTGTTATGCCGTTTGGTTTGACAAACGCAGCTGCAGTCTTTATGGGCTTGATGAATAGAGTTTGCAAGCCGTACTTGGACAAGTTCGTGATTGTGTTTATCGACGACATCTTGATCTATTCAAGAACAAAGGCCGCCCACGAACAGCATCTAAGAGCTATTTTGGAGCTGCTGAAGAAGGAACAGTTGTATGCCAAATTCTCCAAGTGCGAATTTTGGCTACGTGAAGTCCAATTCCTTGGGCACGTGGTAAATGGAGATGGAATCCACGTGGATCCAACCAAGATCGAAGCGATCAAGAATTGGGAAACGCCAAAGACACCAACCGAGATTCGACAATTCTTGGGTTTGGCTGGCTATTATCGAAGGTTCATTGAGGACTTTTCGAAGATCGCTCAACCATTGACGCTCCTCACGCAGAAAGATAAGAA
Source organism: Helianthus tuberosus (assembly GCA_030545235.1). Lineage (NCBI taxonomy): Eukaryota > Viridiplantae > Streptophyta > Magnoliopsida > Asterales > Asteraceae > Helianthus > Helianthus tuberosus. The sequence continues at coordinate 114,100,783 of CM060452.1, read as the reverse complement.
GTTTGATTGGGGAATCAAACAGGAAGAAGCGTTCCAAATATTGAAGGATAAGCTCTGCAATGCGCCAATCTTAGCACTACCGGAAGGTACATATGATTTTGTGGTATACTGTGACGCCTCACGTCAAGGATTGGGTTGTGTGTTGATGCAACGCCAAAAGGTTATTGCTTACGCATCGCGTCAATTGAAAGTGCACGAAAAGAACTATACCACACATGATTTGGAACTTGGCGCAGTGGTATTTGCATTAAAGATCTGGAGACACTACCTTTATGGTACAAAGTGTACAATCTTTACAGATCACAAGAGCCTACAACACATATTCAATCAGAAGGAGCTGAATATGAGGCAAAGACGATGGGTTGAGTTGCTGAACGATCACGACTGCGAGATAAAGTATCATCCAGGGAAGGCGAATGTGGTCGCCGATGCCCTAAGTCGAAAGGAGAGGATCAAGCCCATAAGGGTTAGAGCTTTAGAAATGATTATCCGAACCGATCTTTCCTTGCGCATTCGTGCCGCGCAGAAAGAAGCCCTCAAGGAAGGAAACCTTGAAGAAGAATATCTCCGTGGGATGGAGAAGCTACTGGTACCAAACGAGGAAGGAACGTTATGCTTTGAGAAAAGGATTTGGGTTCCTTTGTTTGGAGATTTAAGGAAGGTTATTTTCGATGAGGCTCACAAGTCGCGGTACTCTATCCATCCTGGAGCGGATAAGATGTACCAGGATCTCAAAGATTATTATTGGTGGCCTAGGATGAAAGGCGATGTTGCTGTTTATGTGAGCAAATGTTTAACATGCGCTAAAGTTAAAGCGGAATACTAGAAACCTTCAGGACTTCTGCAACAACCAGAGATTCCCAAGTGGAAATGGGAACAAATCTCCATGGATTTTATTACGAAATTGCCAAGAACGCCAAGAGGCCATGACACTATTTGGGTAATAGTGGATCGATTAACGAAGTCAGCACACTTCTTACCTATCAGAGAGAAGGATAATACGAGCAAATTGGCTGAAATTTACATGAGAGAGATCGTCGCACGTCATGGAGTACCTCTCTCAATCATCTCTGATAGAGACGGAAGGTTTGTGTCAAGGATATGGCAATCCTTCCAAGAAGCCTTTGGCTCACAATTGAATCTGAGCACTGCGTTTCATCCGCAAACTGACGGTCAGAGCGAGCGAACGATACAGACTTTGGAAGACATGCTGAGAGCGTGTGTTATGGATTTGGGTGGTAGCTGGGACAAGCATTTGCCTTTGGTCGAATTTTCGTACAACAACAGCTACCACACCAGTATTGGTGTCGCGCCATTTGAAGCCATTTACGGACGCAAGTGCCGATCACCCTTATGTTGGGCTGACGCAGGTGATAGGCAGCTTGCTGGTCCCGAAATCGTCCAAGAGACGACAGACAAGATTGCGCAGATTCTTAAACGCATCGAAGCAGCTCGCCACAGACAGAAGGCCTATGCGGATCCAAACCGGAAACATGTGGAATTCCAAGTTGGAGAAATGGTGTTATTGAAAGTTTCACCCTGGAAGGGTGTGGCACGCTTCGGAAAGCGTGGGAAGTTAAATCCGCGCTACATTGGTCCTTTCAGAGTTTTGGAAAGAATAGGACTAGTAGCATACAAGTTGGACCTACCTGCTGAACTCCATTCAGTCCACGATACATTTCATGTATCCAACCTGAAGAAAAGTCCAACTCAAGATGACATTGCCATTCCCATCGACGAGATCCATGTTGACGACACGCTCCATTTCGTTGAAGAACAGGTGGAGGTTACGGATTGGAAAGTAAACAAGACCCGCCGGAGCAGTGTCAAGCTCGTCAAAGTTCGTTGGAATGCCAGACATGGTCCTGAATACACCTGGGAACGTGAGGACCGGATGAAAGAGAAATACCCCCACCTTTTTCCTAAGAACCCTGCATCTACAAGCAGAACTTAAAATTTCGGGACGAAATTTATTTAACGGGGGGAGAATGTGACAACCCTCACTAAACCAGGTATCCGTACAACTTGATTAATAATTAATTATTGCTTAATTACTGTGCTTGCTTGAACTTGTGAATAAACTGCTACTTGAACACTGATACATGTACTTACTTGCATCATACTTTACTTGCTGTCACTACATTATTTACATGACTGAACCTTAGTGACAAACATGATGCACAAAAAGCACAGTAGCACTATAACGGATAACCTATTGAACATGCTGATAAAGCCAGCATCAGGCAAACACTGCCTCTAAGGCCTGTATGAGCCAGAAATATTTTGCTACACTAGTGGTGAGTGTAGGGATATAAGGGTTGTAGAACTGCGTCTCTAGGAATAAGTCACAATGACTGGATGTGCCTAAAACGTACTCTAAGTACAAAACTCAGCACTTTACATAACAATTCAGCTTTTAGCTAGCTTATAAAGTGCCAAAACATGAGAAAAATATTACTAGACACCTTCCAAAGTGTCAGGAAATGAGTTGTGTCACTAAAAAGGGTATTAACGACACTTAAAGCTTTGTTAAGCACTTTAACGGATTACTATCCAACCAAACAACCGGACTATACCCGGAACATGAAAATATTGTTATTTTCATTATTTATCTTTTTCTGAGCCAGTTAGGGTCCCTGAACACCCTAACACCCACTGTAACGCGTGACACACTAATAACTGGGTTAAACACTTAACTAACTTGGTTTAACCTAACTAATACCTAACTAACTAGTTGGTTTTGGACTAGAAACCCCCCCCCCCCCCCCTTACGATTTCGGTCACCATAGGGTGACACCTCATGTACTTGTAAGATTATCATAATCTTCCATGTCTAATATCAAGTAGACATAGTAACCATTGGATAAAAGTCTTGTTAATTGCCTATAAGTTCATAGATCAAGGGTTAACACACTTACACTTCACAAATCATCAACACAACTCTCTCTCCTTCTCTACCTAGCTTCGGCCGAACATCCCCTTATACATCCATCATATTTTCGATTTCCTTCATCACATTCCAAGATCATTCAAGCTTCAAGGATCACGTATTAGGAGGCTTGGTGCACTCGGAGTTTGAAGGACCTCTCTCTCTAGCTTTTATCCACCTCATTTGCGCGCAGATTCTTCCCTAGCCTCGAGCTAGTGGTATGTTACTTAAATCACCTTCTTGAACTATTCTAAAGTGGTTAATACGATTTGTAACGGTTAAAACTCGAAATCTTACAAGATGTTGTAGTAATTGAAATTTGTGATTATTGAGACCCGATCTATGTTGTGGTAGCTCGGATCGTCATTTAACCCGAGTTGGTCACGATCTTGGATCATGACATAAGGTTGTTTTGGAAGTAACAAGGGTTAAAGGGCGAAACTCTACCACACACATATCATGAACTTGTGTAAAAGTGTTTTAACTTGTACAATAGTGTTTAAAACTAGCAGATCTACGTATCTGCAAGTGGTATTTTCAAAGGACCGAGCGTCAAGAGAAATCATACTTTAAAAGACGGATCTTACACTAACAAGAATGGTTTTTAGAACACACAAGTGTGTAAACACTTGTGTAACACAAAGTTTCGACCAAATAACTATTTTTGTAAAAGTCAACGAGAAGTTGTAAAGACGGAACTTCCATAAAAACGAGGTTTTTACAAAATCGGATTGTTTTATATAAAGATCCACTAAAAGTAATGAGATTTACTTCACAATTTGGATAAATCACAAGTTCATGAAATTTATGCGATTTATATACATATTTTGACTAGTTTGTGATTTGAACATTGTTTTGGTCGAATGAGAAGATTGTTGGTTTGATTTATAAAAGAAAATGATACGTTTGAAAGCGTGGCCACCTCCAGTAGGAAACTCTGGCGAAATTTTTCCAAAAACCTAACACTTAGAAATATTTTCATTATAAGTGTTAGAAATACATTTTGACTTGTTTTCAAAATATAAGTTTCGCCACGACTATATTTACAAAACATCGGAGGTGGGATTTTCACAAAATAAAACGTGATACATATATATATTTAGTATATATTCTCCTTTCACAACATCACTTGTATAAGTGTTTATGATTATTTTGTGAACTACGTAAATATTATTTTTAGAGTAAAAATAATATTACTAAGTATTTTTGAGAAGAATATTTATATTTTGGAGTGGAAATAAAATATATTAAGTGAGACTTAATAGTGAAATCTGAATGTTACGAACACACATGTATCAAATCCCCCATCCTTGGGAAGGAAAATAACTACCAAGTATACAGAATGTAAGCACGAAATAGTTGCCTAACTATTTCCCAAAAACTTAAACCATAAAGCTAAGGCACGGCCTTCCGTCTAATAGAAATAGCACGTGTAGGTCGTCATACAGCTGATTGATTTGGAGGCATACTTGGTAGAGACGCACTGTGAGTTCATGTCCCCCTTTTCTCTAACTGTTTTCAGTTTTCTTAACTGCGGGGGTGAAATACATGTTACTTTGATTACAAGTACTTTATACATGGTATGGTTAGCGTAAGGAGGTTTACTACTTAGATCATGTGAGTGGGTAGGCAGAAACTGGAGGCCATTAATCCTCATTGTAGGACCGAGGGACGTAAGCGGTAGATCTATCTGGGTGTAGCGAGCCCAACTCTAGGCCCAACAGAACAGACCTCTGAGAGGCCCAACAGAACGGACCTTGGAGTGACTTTGTACCCAACGCTAAATTTGCTAGGTTTGAGTCTTCCTACTTGCACTTCACACATATCAATGGCCTTGCAAACCGTTGGTGATCTCTTTTTCCTTATTTGCTACATACCAAGACTATTTTTATACTCACAAAGGTTTACTTACTCACTTACACATGAACTCGCTCAACATTATTGTTGATTTTTCAACTTACATGTATTTCAGGAAATTAAAGATCTGGCGCGGTATGTTATGTTTTTCCGCTGCATAAGGGTTCCAAGGTCATCCCAGTTTAGGAAATGTGACTCTTTCCTGGACAAGTCACAAATCTTAAACTGCGTTTATTTCAAGTTGATGTTTATGTTTTTCAAGACAATGTTTTATGTTATGATGTTGTAAGTCTCTAAGACAATGTTGTGTTACTCTGGTTTTAAAACTTAATCGAATGGATGATCTTGCATGATTTTATTTCATATAGCTTTGTTATGATTAAGCTATGGTATTAAGAAGTCACACCAAAATTAACCACGCTTCCGCAAAGCCAGGGTGTGACACAAAAGCACACACGCAGTAAGTTTTCTTCATCAAACACTCTCTATTGATTCATATCTTACTAATTACCTTCATCTCCAGCCTGTTGTTGCTTAATTTTTCTCGCTCTCGGCATCTTGTTCATATCTATCGATTCACCCACCGTCAGTTATTAATTATTCTTTTGTAATCATCTAGAAACCTAGGGTTTCCAAATAATTCCCAACTTTTTTTATGTATGTTCATCAATATATTATTTTATCAGTTATATTTTCTATTTGTTTCTTGTGTATGCTTGTATGGGGAAAATCGATTATGCAAATTTTACAAGGATTAACTTTATTAGAAAGTCGTGGATCATGTTGGTTTTTAAATTAACTAGTTTTTTACTATCACCGCGTTGCGGCAAACGTCTTTTGTTGTTTAGTCTATGTTTACATGTGTTTTGAAATCACTACGAGCGTGTTCCGTACGGAAACCGCTGAAAAAAAAAACACTAAAAGATAACCAAAAGAAAATCAACCAAAAAAATTGTATGGTAATAATGTTGTCTGTATGAAACCTGTGGTCAGAGATGAGCAAATGATATTGGGTACTGGTACCGAATTTTCCGAACCGAAAGATCTTAAGTACCAATTCGGTACGACTTTTGGCGTTCCCGGAACCGGTTCGCTACCGTTTTTTACCTTCATATACCGGTACGTATTTTCGGTACCAGTACCAATTCGGTATTGGTTGGCACTGAGCTCATCCCTACCCCTGAAACTAAAAAAAAGAAATCATTAAAAGTTGAAGAAAAAATCAACAAAAAAAGTTGCACGATACCATTGTTGTTCGTACGACATCCGTGATCAAGAATGAGAAAATGATACCGGGTAGCAGTACCGAATTTCCCTAACTAAAAGATTTTCAAAATCAATTCGATACCGACTTTTGATGTTTTCTGTATTAGGCTGGCGTCGGTTTTTACGTGCATATACCGATAACCGTACCGGTATTTTCGATACCAATACCGGTTGGCACAAGCTTATCTAACTTAAAAAGTAAAGAAGATAATAAAAATTATTAAAAAAAACTATAAATACACTGTTCAAAACTTTGGCTTTTTAATATATAGGAGAATAATAATCTGCAAAGTTAAAATTTTGTCTTCTTGTTCTTGATTGAATATGGAATCAAGTTCTTGGGTTTATAAAATATCAAATTTGTGGAATTAGGGGTTTCGAATATGTAACACCTGTGTCATTTCAACCATCAAACAAATTCCTAACCAATGAAATAATGTATTTCATACTTTGGACTTGTATAAATATGTGTATCTTTTGCACATATAAACTCATGTTCGATTTCAAGCTCTAAATCGCTTTCTGGAAGGTTATACACGCACTGATGCGTAAATATAACCAGTTTAATGCAACGAACACTCCGGAATAGTGAAATAGGCTTAACATACCTTAAATAACCTTTACATAACTTAGATATAAGTTTTGGAAGGTTTGGTGTGGTGAAATCAAAGTTAAATCGCTTACAGGGACTAAAGTTGACAAACTGCGAAAGTATGCCAATTTGAACTGTAACAGACCTTCCGGAACATGACCATAAGTTAAACATACCATAAATATCCTTTACATAGCTTAGAAATAGGCTTTGAGGGGTTCGGTGTGCTAAAATAAACTTTTGGGTCATTCAGGGACTAAAAGTGTCAAAAAGTGCACAAGTTTGCATTTTCGCGCATAACTTACGTTCTGAATACATCCGGACATCCAAAAATTTATGTAAGCATGACTACATTATATTTTAGTGTTCGCCTTAAGAAAAATCCATTCGTCGCGTCATTTAGATCGTTTTTCGCGCTTGTGCGCATTCCGTCGTAATTAAGCGAACATCGCGTTCGTACGACCAAACGAACCATCATCCGGCATATTTTTGAGTATGTTTTGAGTTCCCTATACTTTAACTTCATTTTAGAGCCTTGAAATGAGGTTAACGGGGTTCAAACGCATCGAAAATCGCTTAAACGGGCTGCAGGGACTAAACCTGTCACTTTTGAAACTTTTCTGAAACAGGGGGGTCAGTGGCGTAGCGCGACTGCCTAGGCCCTTACCGTCGCGCTACGCGACTGCCTATTCTGGGCAGAAAACATGTAGAATACTCATTTTTCGCATTTTCGGGACCAGATTCGATGTATCGACAGCTGTTTACAGCTGTTATCCACTCCTAAAACCCTTGCCACATGTTGATACCCTATGGTGAGTGGCAATTTAGTCACCATAACCTTCCGACAAGTGTACGGGTGAGATTAAGGCACGATTTTCGACAAACGATCTTAACGGTTCGGGTATTACTATAAATACCCCATCACCCCAACCTCATTTCTTACAAGAATTCTGATTTTGAGAGCTCTAAGTTGAAACCATTGTTTCATACCTGAGTTCTTGGATCGGGATTAGCATTCGGGGACCCTTCGTAAGTATTCTTTCGTTCTTTTCCTTATTTTATTGCTTTTCGAGTCAGAAAGTCAAACTTTGTTTGACTTTCAGCGTTGACCAGTAATGGTCAATGCGAAGTTCGTTTGAACTTCGCAACGTGAGTGTAATCACGTTGGTTATAGTCCCTTGGGACTATGCCCACTGATTACCACGTTGTCTAGGGTCGTAGGGTAGGCGATCTAATAAATCGCCTATACCTTCGAACCCGACCCAGTTTGGTCGATCATTAGGATCCGACCAAATACATTAGGTGACCATAGTAGGTAGGGAATAACCTTCCGAGGTTATACCCTATGGTCACATCGTTTAAGTAGTTGTATGATAGGTAGTTTATATGCCTTAGGTAAATTACCAGAATACCCTTTTCATGTATAATTGGTAATTTAAGCATATGTAACCTAAACCTTTGTCACATAACTGATTATGTAACATGTTTAGGCATATAATACTTGTCATAGGACTAGTTAGGCGGTCCGAACGCGTTTCACGCGAGCGACGCGTTAAAGTAGCATAAGCTACCTAAACGGGTCGTAATGGGTCGAAAACACTTAGGTTAAGTTTCATTTAGTATGTAGGCTTTGTTAAACCAAATGACACGAGTCTCTACACTCGTTTGGTTTACAAACCCTAATGCTACCCAATCTTCCGATTTAGGTCCGGTTTATTAATGTAGTTACCTATAGTAGGTGCCGTTTGATATCCGCGATCTCTAGCATTGTTTGGTTGTTACTCAAGGCCTACTGAGCAATCTCAAGTGAGTACATAGACCCCTTTTTTACTGTTTTCCAAACTGTTTTGGGGTGGAACACATGTGCCTACTTGTTACTTTCATGCTTTCCTGTTTTCACATCATATACCTACTATGTTCGTTAGTACATTATAGTACATGATTTCATTACATTTTATGCTAGGTGTGCCCATTGTGTGCATTACTTAGTACATCGTTCTACATTACATTTCATACTACGTATGCCTATTTTGTGCATACTTAGTACATTGTTTTACATTGCTTTTCTGTTGCATATGCTTATCCAGCATATGAACACATTATACTACATATTGAACCGTTGTAATCATTTGACTATGTGATCCGTTGATATCTGTGAACCGTTTGTATCCGTGAACCGTTTGTATCTGTGAACCGTTTGTATCTGTGAACCGTTTGTATCTATGAACCGTGTGAACCGTCTTTGACCATACATAAACATTTCTATAACTGTTAAACATTACTTTGGTGTTTTGGTTTGATTAAGTGATTAAGTAACGATGCGTGTGTAATATGATACAAGCATGGTGGATACGCCGCTGGTACTTCCTATATATAAGTGTTTGTATGGTATTACATATTGTAGCGTTATTTGAATCATTTCAGTTTGATACATATAACATTTTATACAAATAACATACTTTTCACAAGACATTGTTTTACAAACAACTTATCTTATACAAATCCATTTTACTATGGTTATTCATTTAACCATACATTATTCATTTATTTATACATATCATCTGAACTCATTGTTTTTCAAATGATTTACAAAACAAAGCAAATTACAAGGTTCATGACTAAACATTTTCTCAAACATAAGTCATGGAACCTATTTTCACAAAACCTATGTATCTCACAGGCATTTTTATGCTGACGTACCTATTTTCACATGTGTTTTTCAGGAACTGTTGCATAAGATGATCAAGATACACATAGGCAGTTTTGGGCTTTAGTGACAATAAAATATGCAAGACTAGTTAATTATGTTGTATTTCCTTGTTTGTTAAGACATTGTAACGCTTTTTATCAATAAAACGAAACTTCAATTGCCATGGATTTGAAACAATTAATTCTGTTACAACACTCCCCGATGTTTCCGCCACGTTTTGTATGTTCTACGTGGTCGGGGTGTGACAGAAAAGATGGTATCAGAGCCAATGGTTATAGGGAATTAGGTTATTAGTAATGCTTTGACCTAGTCTATAACTTTCTTAGGACCCTAACGCGAGTTTACTTGCGTTTAGTCATAAAACAATACCGTCACCTATCTTTAGGCGACTACCACAACAAGAACATAATTTTCGAAACCGCTTTGAAAACTAATCATCTGTTCTAGGATGATTAATTACTAGGTTTTAAACCCTCTGTTATAAGGTTTTGAACCCCTTTGAGTTTTCAAAATCTCGTCAAGGTTTTGGGTTTTAAATAATGTGAACACGTGCAAACTGGAAGGGTGAATGCCTGTATTCTGAGTTTTCTGTCTAGGCAAGCACTTCGTATACATCTCAACCAGACGCGAGACCAGTTGTGCTTACCTGGGAATTCTTGGGATGAGTGTTCACTTATAGGCGAGCATGTCTTCGCGATACATTATTTTTGACCTATTTACTTTGATTATTCACCGAGGTCGTTTGTTGCTTTGTAGTAACAAACAAATGACCACTATCCATTGCGTTCATCAAATTTGTTTCATCTCATTCTTTTCGTCTAATTCTCTCACTCGTTCCTTTCATGTTTCCTCTTTTAGAATGCCTCCTCGACGCGAAAACCAGATAGCGACTGCCGAGCTGGCAGAAATCATTGCGCATCAAATGGCTGCTCAATTCCCAAACCTCTTTGCTCAATGGAATCAAGCCAACAACAACAACAATGGTCCATGCAATTTCAAGAGTTTTAACTCGGCAAAACCACTCAAGTTTAGTGGTTCTGAGGGAGCGACTGGGCTTCTTCAATGGTTCGAGAGCATTGAGAATACTTTCCGCCACGTGCAGTGTCCTGACAATCGCAAGGTCGAGTTTGCTTCGAGTGTGTTCCAGAAGAGAGCCCTTACGTGGTGGAACGGTGTTATGAGAGATCGTGGTGCAGAAGTTGCACTAGCACAGACATGGGCGGAACTTAGGGCCCTTATGATGAAGGAATTCTGTCCTCGACACGAGATCAGGGCTTTGGAAAGGGAATTCGACAATCTGGAGCAAGACAGCGGTGAGCATAGAGCCTACACGGACCGTTATGAGGAGTTGAGTCTGTTATGCCCAAACATGGTCACGCCTTTGGATAAGGCAATCGAAAAGTACATTGATGGCCTCCCTGATTCAATACAAGACATTTTGACTGGTAGCAACCCTACTACAGTTAGACAGGCCATTGAGCTATCTGCAACCTTGACTGAATCAAAGATCAGGAAAGGTAAACTTTTCCGAAAAGGTAACAAGAAGCCGGTCGAAGAATCGAAACCAATCGAAGAATCAAAGATCATGGATGAACAGACTGGATCCCCTAAGAGGTCAAAGAAGCGAAAGGCTTCTCAGAACTACGCTGTGGTCGCTCACAATGATCAAGCCGTCCTCAATCAACCAGCTCAACCCCCTGCCAGGAAACCCTACAACGGAACTGCACCCTTGTGCAACCAATGTGGCCTACATCATCATGCTGGGGTGAAGTGCCGCACATGCCAAGTTTGCGGACTTATAGGTCATACAGCTAGGGTTTGCCCAACCGCAGTTGCACCAAATCAAGCTGGCAACAATCCTGCTCAAGCTCGTTTTCCACCGGGATCTTGCTACAACTGTGGCGAGATGGGCCATTTTCGTAGGAATTGCCCAAGGCTTGCTAATGCAAATCCAGCGCAGGGATGAGCATATGATCAACCAGAAGACAACATCGTTTAGAAATAATCACGTCTTATGTATTATTGTCTTTTGTTGTCAAGATCCAAGAAACAGTCGTTATCGTTGTTTATAAATAAATCTTTTATTTACATTGCAATGTATTTATGTGATTGTATGTATAAACAACATATCCCCTACAATACCGACAATCAAGGAACCGCATTCCTTGAAGAACAGACTACTTCCAAATTTCTTCCGTTGTATGATCTCTTGCGTTTCCACGAAAATCCTAAGTACCCGTTTCTTCCAAGAGAAACGAAGTACGAGGTGCCGAGTTAATAGCAATCAATAACAAGATAATAACAATTAAACAACTATATGATTATGTGCTTATGAACATTACAAGACAAACTGTGCGGACTATGCAAGGAATTACGTAATTATGGATGCATACATAATTATGGAATTTAGTGCACAGAAACCACAGCGAGCTTTGTCATGTACCTAGAAGTTAACCCTATTCATTTCCAATTCTGATGAAGTATCTGTTGATGAAAAATGAACTAGCTATTCATTTTTCACTTCTGAAGAATATCCGTTGAGGAAATGAATATCCGTTTATCCTTCATTTCCAATTCTGAAGAATAACCGTTGAGGAAAATGACTCCGTTTGTGCATTTTCGTTCTGAAGAGTATCCGTCGAGGGAAATGAATATCCGTTTATCCTTCATTTCCAATTCTGAAGAATACCCGTTGAGGAAAATGACTCCGTTTGTGCATTTTCGTTCTGAAGAGTATCCGTCGAGGGAAATGAATATCCGTTTATGTAATCCTTCATTTCCGAACCTGAGGAAACAACCGTTGAAAATGACTCCGTTAGTTCATTTTCGTTTCTGAAGATTATCCGTTGAGGAAATGAATATCCGTTGTTTAATCTTTCATTTCCGAAACCTGAGGAAACAACCGTTGAAAATGACTCCGTTAGTTCATTTTCGTTTCTGAAGATTTTCCGTTGAGGAAATGAATATCCGTTGTTTAATCTTTCATTTCCGAAACCTGAGGAAACAACCGTTGAAAATGACTCTGTTTGTTCATTTTCGTTTCTGAAGATTATCCGTTGAGGAAATGAACATCCGTTTGTCTATCATCTTCATTTCTGAACCTGAGGAAACAACCGTTGAAAATGACTCCGTTAGTTCATTTTCGTTTCTGAAGATTATCCGTTGAGGAAATGAACATCCGTTTGTCTATCATCTTCATTTCCGAACCTGAGGAAGCAACCGTTGAAAATGACTCCGTTTGTTCATTTTCGTTTCTGAAGATTATCCGTTGAGGAAATGAACATCCGTTTGTCTATCATTCTCATTTCCGTTTCTGAGGAAGCATCTGTTGAAAATGACTCTGTTTGTTCATTTTCGTTTCTCAGAATTGTCCGTTAAGGAAATGAATCCCCGTTTGTTTATTCCTTCATTTCCGCCTCTGAAGAATACTCGTTGAGAAAAATGACTCCGTTTGTTCATTTTCATTCTGAAGAATGTCCGTTAAGGAAATGACAGGATTATGCTTCACATATCTCTGGTGGTTATCTGACACAAAGTCACAAATAGACTCCTACGAATTAATTTCGGGACGAAATTTCCTAAAGTAGGGGAGACTGTAACACCTGTGTCATTTCAACCATCAAACAAATTCCTAACCAATGAAATAATGTATTTCATACTTTGGACTTGTATAAATATGTGTATCTTTTGCACATATAAACTCATGTTCGATTTCAAGCTCTAAATCGCTTTCTGGAAGGTTATACACTCACTGATGCGTAAATATAACCAGTTTAATGCAACGAACACTCCGGAATAGTGAAATAGGCTTAACATACCTTAAATAACCTTTACATAACTTAGATATAAGTTTTGGAAGGTTTGGTGTGGTGAAATCAAAGTTAAATCGCTTACAGGGACTAAAGTTGACAAACTGCGAAAGTATGCCAATTTGAACTGTAACAGACCTTCCGGAACATGACCATAAGTTAAACATACCATAAATATCCTATACATAGCTTAGAAATAGGCTTTGAGGGGTTCGGTGTGCTAAAATAAACTTTTGGGTCATTCAGGGACTAAAAGTGTCAAAAAGTGCACAAGTTTGCATTTTCGCGCATAACTTACGTTCTGAATACATCCGGACATCCAAAAATTTATGTAAGCATGACTACATTATATTTTAGTGTTCGCCTTAAGAAACATCCATTCGTCGCGTCATTTGGATCGTTTTTCGCGCTTGTGCGCATTCCGTCGTAATTAAGCGAACATCGCGTTCGTACGACCAAACGAACCATCATCCGGCATATTTTTGAGTATGTTTTGAGTTCCCTATACTTTAACTTCATTTTAGAGCCTTGAAATGAGGTTAACGGGGTTCAAACGCATCGAAAATCGCTTAAACGGGCTGCAGGGACTAAACCTGTCACTTTTGAAACTTTTCTGAAACAGGGGGGGTCAGTGGCGTAGCGCGACTGCCTAGGCCCTTACCGTCGTGCTACGCGACTGCCTATTCTGGGCAGAAAACATGCAGAATACTCATTTTTCGCATTTTCGGGACCAGATTCGATGTATCGACAGCTGTTTACAGCTGTTATCCACTCCTAAAACCCTTGCCACATGTTGATACCCTATGGTGAGTGGCAATTTAGTCACCATAACCTTCCGACAAGTGTACGGGTGAGATTAAGGCACGATTTTCGACAAACGATCTTAACGGTTCGGGTATTACTATAAATACCCCATCACCCCAACCTCATTTCTTACAAGAATTCTGATTTTGAGAGCTCTAAGTTGAAACCATTGTTTCATACCTGAGTTCTTGGATCGGGATTAGCATTCGGGGACCCTTCGTAAGTATTCTTTCGTTCTTTTCCTTATTTTATTGCTTTTCGAGTCAGAAAGTCAAACAAACTGACTTTCAGCGTTGACCAGTAATGGTCAATGCGAAGTTCGTTTGAACTTCGCAACGTGAGTGTAATCACGTTGGTTATAGTCCCTTGGGACTATGCCCACTGATTACCACGTTGTCTAGGGTCGTAGGGTAGGCGATCTAATAAATCGCCTATACCTTCGAACCCGACCCAGTTTGGTCGATCATTAGGATCCGACCAAATACATTAGGTGACCATAGTAGGTAGGGAATAACCTTCTGAGGTTATACCCTATGGTCACATCGTTTAAGTAGTTGTATGATAGGTAGTTTATATGCCTTAGGTAAATTACCAGAATACCCTTTTCATGTATAATTGGTAATTTAAGCATATGTAACCTAAACCTTTGTCACATAACTGATTATGTAACATGTTTAGGCATATAATACTTGTCATAGGACTAGTTAGGCGGTCCGAACGCGTTTCACGCGAGCGACGCGTTAAAGTAGCATAAGCTACCTAAACGGGTCGTAATGGGTCGAAAACACTTAGGTTAAGTTTCATTTAGTATGTAGGCTTTGTTAAACCAAATGACACGAGTCTCTACACTCGTTTGGTTTACAAACCCTAATGCTACCCAATCTTCCGATTTAGGTCCGGTTTATTAATGTAGTTACCTATAGTAGGTGCCGTTTGATATCCGCGATCTCTAGCATTGTTTGGTTGTTACTCAAGGCCTACTGAGCAATCTCAAGTGAGTACATAGACCCCTTTTTTACTGTTTTCCAAACTGTTTTGGGGTGGAACACATGTGCCTACTTGTTACTTTCATGCTTTCCTGTTTTCACATCATATACCTACTATGTTCGTTAGTACATTATAGTACATGATTTCATTACATTTTATGCTAGGTGTGCCCATTGTGTGCATTACTTAGTACATCGTTCTACATTACATTTCATACTACGTATGTCTATTTTGTGCATACTTAGTACATTGTTTTACATTGCTTTTCTGTTGCATATGCTTATCCAGCATATGAACACATTATACTACATATTGAACCGTTGTAATCATTTGACTATGTGATCCGTTGATATCTGTGAACCGTTTGTATCCGTGAACCGTTTGTATCTGTGAACCGTTTGTATCTGTGAACCGTTTGTATCTGTGAACCGTTTGTATCTGTGAACCGTTTGTATCTATGAACCGTGTGAACCGTCTTTGACCATACATAAACATTTCTATAACTGTTAAACATTACTTTGGTGTTTTGGTTTGATTAAGTGATTAAGTAACGATGCGTGTGTAATATGATACAAGCATGGTGGATACGCCGCTGGTACTTCCTATATATAAGTGTTTGTATGGTATTACATATTGTAGCGTTATTTGAATCATTTCAGTTTGATACATATAACATTTTATACAAATAACATACTTTACACAAGACATTGTTTTACAAACAACTTATCTTATACAAATCCATTTTACTATGGTTATTCATTTAACCATACATTATTCATTTATTTATACATATCATCTGAACTCATTGTTTTTCAAATGATTTACAAAACAAAGCAAATTACAAGGTTCATGACTAAACATTTTCTCAAACATAAGTCATGGAACCTATTTTCACAAAACCTATGTATCTCACAGGCATTTTTATGCTGACGTACCTATTTTCACATGTGTTTTTCAGGAACTGTTGCATAAGATGATCAAGATACACATAGGCAGTTTTGGGCTTTAGTGACAATAAAATATGCAAGACTAGTTAATTATGTTGTATTTCCTTGTTTGTTAAGACATTGTAACGCTTTTTATCAATAAAACGAAACTTCAATTGCCATGGATTTGAAACAATTAATTCTGTTACAACACTCCCCGATGTTTCCGCCACGTTTTGTATGTTCTACGTGGTCGGGGTGTGACAGAATATTGGCATGATTCGGTTGTTGAATTGGGTGTGGGTGGGAGGCGGGCATAATTGGCGGTGATATTAGAGGTGGGCGGTGGGCGGTGGTGGTGGTGGGGTAGAGCGGAGGAGAGGGAGGGTGTGGGCTAGGTGTTTTAATGTTTAAAATATTGTTTTTAATGACAAGGGTAATTTTTTCATTTCATATAGACTTAACTGGGAAAATTAACCATCATCCATTTCAGGGACTATCCGAGTAACAAACGAGCAAACCACAGGGAGCATACATGTAATTTTGAAAAGGTGGGGACTAAGGGTGAAATTTTACCAAACCACAGGGACTATCCGTGCATTTTACTCTATTATTTTTATCCTAAAAAGAATATATATCTAGTTCACAAAATAATCAAATAATCACACAAGCGTTTATTATAATATATATTCTAAATATATATTTATCAAGTTTTATTTACGAAAATCCACCTCCGGTACTTGGTAATTTTTGAAATAAAAATCATGGCGAAGTTTATTTTGAAACTCAAGTTAAAAATATTTTTGTAAACATTTGTCAGAAAAATATTTCTAAGTGTTGAAATTCTAGAAAAAATTCTCCAGAGTTTCCTTTGTAAATGGAGGTGTCCACGCTTACTAGCGTATCATTTTCTTTTGTAAAAATCGTTCAATCAATTCTCAATCAACAATATACAACCTTTAATCATCAAACTTGACCAGAAATAAACAT
Organism: Helianthus tuberosus; assembly: GCA_030545235.1. Taxonomy (NCBI): domain Eukaryota; kingdom Viridiplantae; phylum Streptophyta; class Magnoliopsida; order Asterales; family Asteraceae; genus Helianthus; species Helianthus tuberosus. The sequence continues at coordinate 114,083,913 of CM060452.1, read as the reverse complement.
GAACCCTAAACTTGTGAACTCGAAAGTTTGTAAAAATATGTAGTAAATTACTAACATATTTAGTAGGTCTTGTTATCTTTAAAAATATGATTAGTTTCTTAAAAAACTTTATTTTTAAAGAATGTGTATTTTCACAACTTCTAGTCATATTTTCCAAAAATATTTCTTTGTGGAATTTTCTTGTTTCACAAGTGTTCATACACTTGTTTACTTACTAAAAATGTGTTTATTTCATGTAATATCCAAGTTTTAACAAAATTAATATTTTTCACTTGGTTCTTTCTGTTAGTGCATACATCTGTCGTCTTCGTCTTATATCGAGTCTCGGGTTCGTTGCGGATCTAAACAAGCATGATGTCATCATTCTTGATGATGACATCACACAAGTGACATCATTCTTGCATCATGGAATTTCACTCACAACAAGACAAAACAGAATGTTTGAGATTGATTGAAAGTCATGTTCGCTTGAATCAAAGTTAGATGGTTCGCTTGAAAGTCAATTATGTTGGATTCGTTTGAAGACAAATTAGGTGTAGGTTCGCTTGAATTACTTTTAGGGGGTTTCGCTTGAACATGTATGTGGGAGTTCAAGCGAACTAGGAAGTAGTATAAATATGGTTCATGTCTTGTCATTTGTAGCAAACCAAAGAAGAATTCAGTTGTGATACCGAAGTGCTGCCGGTATATCTCGTGAATGTAATAGCTGTTAAATCAATATACAAGAGATTTAAAGTGATATTCAAGCTGTTTCAAAGTCAGTTTCTTATTTTCCGCATCTGAAACTGATAAAATCTCTTCTGAACGACTCGTTTGGGTCACAAACCAATCCTACAAGTGGTATCAGAGCTCAGGAGGAAGAGATCTTGCCAAAACAGCCTATTTTCATCACTTTTTCTGAATTCTACACCTTCTTTTCAAAACTTAAAAATATTTTCACGGTTAAAATTGGCTCAAATTCACACATATTATGCGCAATCATGTATTAACAAATCCTTGAAAGTTTTAGAACTAAAATTGGTTTAAATCTGGTTCAAATTGGATTCTCGCTTGAAAAGTTGTTTGAAATACTGATGTCATCGACCTTTCGCTTGAATTTACATGGTGTTCCGCTTGAAAACGACCTTTCGCTTGAATTTACATGGTGTTCCGCTTGAAAACAACGTTTCGCTTGAGTGTGTACATCGAGTTGTGTGAATAATTAAACGAGGTTGTCAGTTAGTTGGGACAAGAAATCACGAGTTTTTGTGTTAGTTAGCATGTGAAAAGTATTAAAGTGTGTTAGTTGGCTTCGTTCAAGAATTGCATGTGATTGTAGATAACTCATAATCTTTGATAACATCAATATTTCTAAAAGTTGTTAGCCATTAGATAGTTGCATGTGATGTAAGAGACCCAATGAACTGACAAGTCACATGATGCACTAGATTTGATAAAATTTTATTTTCAGTCCAATAGAATTTTTTCTTTAATTGATAATAGATTGACGGATCAATTAAATTCCATTTAATTCATCATGTGATCATGTGATTCTCAGCCCATTATTCAAGAGTTTTGTCAGCCTCATAAATTGAAGTGATCCACAGTCCACGTGTTTTTGTCATCTGTCCACTTTACTTCGGCCCAATGCATTTATAATATTAGCGGCCCAATAGAAATTCATTTGTGACAGATTACCACGTGAATTGAATAGGCAGCTCAGTGTGCATGTGAAGTTTTTTTATTATTATCGGTATTGATTGGTGTGTGCATGAGATCTGCCGTTTGCATGGATTGAAAGTCAAAGATTCATCGCATCAAAGTCATACGGTTCAAAGAAGTCCTGTAAAATCGCTTGAAACAGTTCAGGTCGTGTCTTTGTGAACCAGGTCAATTGAGAGTGAACTCAGTCTGCACGTAGTGGGTCAGGTTGTTTGAATTTGATCCGGGTCATAGCAGTTCGCACAGTGTGTCAATTTTTAGTCCGCACAGAATATTCACCAGTTCGAGTACCAGTCTTATTTTGTTAATTGATAAGTCTTTAAACTGATTGTGTTTTGTTTGTTTGTTTGTCAGGTATTTTTTTCAAGGTGATACAACTCGTGTGAGACCAGTATTTTTTGTGACACCTGTGTCACTTCAACCATCAAACAAATGCCAAACCAATGAAATATTGTATTTCATACTTGGGATTTGTAAAAATATGTGTATCGTTTGCACATATCAACTCTTGTTCGATATTAAGCTTTAAATCGCTTTCTGGAGGGTTATACGCGCTCTGATGCGTAAATATAACCAGTTTAATCCAACGAACACTCTGGAATAGTGAAATAGGCTTAACATACCTTAAATAACCTTTACATAACTTAGAAATAAGTTTTGAAGGCTTTGGTATGGCAAAAACAAGTTAATTCGCCTACAGGGACTAAACTTGACAAACTGTTAAAGTATGCCAATTTGAACAGTAACGAACATTCCGGAACATGAACATAAGTTAAACACACCTTAAATATCCTTTATATAGCTTAGAAATAGGCTTTGAGGGGTTCGGTGTGCTAAAATAAACTTTTGGGTCATTCAGGGACTAAAAGCGTCAAAAAGTGCACAAGTTTGCATTTTCGTGCATAACTCACGTTCTGAATACATCCGGACATCCAAAAATTTATGTAAGCACTGTAATATTTTATTTGAGTGTTTGGCATAAGAAAAATCCATTCGTCACGCCATTTGGATCGTTTTTCGCGCTTATGCGCATTCCATCGTAATTAAGCGAACATCGCGATCGTACGGCCAAACGAACCGACATCCTAGATATTTTTGAGCATGTTTTGAGTTCCGTATACTTTAACTTCATTTTAGAGCCTTGAAATGAGGTTAACGGGGTTCAAACGCATCGAAAATAGCTTAAACGGGCTGCAGGGACCATTTCTGCCATTTTTGAAACTTTGCTGAATCTGACACATGGTGGCGTAGCGCGAGCATCCCCTGCCTATGCCGTTGCGCTACGTGAGCGCCTCATCTGGGCAGAAACATTGCATCTGGTCCATTTTCACTTTCGCACACGGTTTTGGGCAATACCATGGGCTCAAATGGTTTTCTAAAACCAGGGTTTTGAGGTGGAGGGTTGAGATTGAAGCACGGTTAACGAGGAACGATCTTAACGGCTCTACGAATCCTATAAATACCCCTTGCCTTCACTTGCCAAACCCACAAGAATCTTGATTTGAGAAGCTCTAAGTTGAAACCATTGTTTCATATCTAAGCTACTTGGATCGAGATTAGCATTCGGGGACCCTTTGTAAGTATTCCTTCGTTCTTTTATTGCTTTTCGAGTCCGAAAGTCAAACTTTGTTTGACTTTCTGCATTGACCAGTTTATGGTCAATGCGAAGTTCGTTTGAACTTCGCAACGTGATTGTAATCACGATGGTTATAGTCCCTTGTGACTATGCCTACTGATTACCACGTTGTCTAGGGTCGTAAGGGTAAGCGATCTAATAAATCGCTTATACCTTCGAACCCGACCCATTTGGTCGATCTTTAGGATCCGACCAAATACCTTAGATGACCATAGTGTATAGGGAATAACCTTCCGAGGTTATACCTTATGGTCGCTTCGTTTAAGTAGTTGTATGAGAGGTAGTTTATATGCCCTAGGTAAATTACCAAAATACCCCTTTGATGCTAAAATTCATTTTAAACACAGGTAACATAAATGACGACCTCTAAACTGATTTATCAACAATATTAAACATGTTAAGGCATATTTTACTTGTCATAGGACTAGTTAGGCGGTCCGAACGCGTTTCACGCGAACGACGCGTTAAAGTAGCATAAGCTACCTAAACGGGTCGTAAGCACTTAGATTAGGTTTCATTTAGTATGTAGGCTTTGTTAAACCATATTACATGAGTTCCCATACTCATTTGGTTTACAAGCCCTCATTCTATCCGATCCTCCGATTTAGGTCCGGTTAAATAACATAGTTACCTATAATCTCTAGCATTGCTTGGTGGTTATCTTAGGACTTCTGAGCAATCTCAGGTGAGTACATAGACCCCTCTTTTACTGTTTTCAAACTATTTTGGGGTGAAGCATGTGTACCTATCTGTTATTTTCATGTTTTCCAAAAGTATAATTGATTATACATGTTAGTACTTATCTGTTGACAAACTGAATGACTATCTATGGTTTAAACACTGATTTTTCAAAGACTATAACATTGATTGTTGAATTCTACTTATTTTGTTCACCAGACCGGTTGTTAGTATGATATAGCGCTATAGGATTAGACACCCCATTCCTGTTGTCATGGAATGTCTGAAACCAATTTGTTTCTCCATCCAAATAAGGATTGCCTTTGTGGGTATCCTTATAGTCTCAAATGTGTAGTTTGATGCACTAGGTCTGAATGAATTCTTAAATCACATTATTTTTGTATATTTAGTTATACTCCCAAAAGTATAGTTTGATATGCTCCCATGTGTGATATTGTACAAAACCAACATATATTTTGTTAATCATCCAAAGCATATTTTGATATGTTATTTACAAAACCAAAACATAGTTTAATATGTTATTTATCACATCCAAGGCATATTTTGATATGTTATTTATGAAACCCAAAGCATATTTTGATATGTTATTTATGAAACCAAAACATAATTTAATATGTTATTTACAAATCCAAAGTATACTTTTAATATGCTATTATAAGGTTATTCGTTTAACCTTACATTATTTTACAAAGCATAACTTCTTATTTATTCAAACACTTTGTTTTGTACATTTTTGCTTATGGTTTAAGTAGTCTCATTTTACTTACCATACATAACTTTTGCTTACACATTACATGGTTTACTTTTAACTTGGGTTATACAAAAACATTTGACTATTGGTTTAAACATGAACATTCTATATTGGTGTTTTGGTTTGAGTAAGTGACTTAAGTAACGAGGCGCGTGTAATATGATACAAGCATGGTGGATACGCCGCTGGTACTTCCTATATATAAGTGGTTGTATGGTATTACATATCGTAGCGTTGTTTGAATCATTTCAGTTTAAGACATATAACATTTTATACAAATAACATACTTTTCACAAGACATTGTTTTACAAACAACTTATCTTATACAAACTTATTTTTACTTGGTTATTCATTTAAACTTACATTACTCTTTTACGTATCATCTACTTTATCATCACTTTTCGAATGATTTATAAAACAAAACATTTTACAAGGATCATGACTGACTTTTGTTAAACAACATTTTCTAAACTTATAAGTCATGAATCCTATATTCACAAAACCTATGTATCTCACAGGCATTTTTATGCTGACGTACCTATTTTTACACATGTTTCAGGTGCTGTTTTAAGGCGATTGTTGATACATGCTACATTTAGGATGGACTCGTGCCTTAGCGACTTTAAAACTTGGAAGATCATAGTTGTACTTATTTGATTATATTAAAACAATGAGTTCATTTATTCAATAAAACGAAATTTATTTATGTCATGGTTATGAAACAATAATTCTGTTACAACACTCCCCGACGTTTCCGCCACGTCTAGTTGCTTTACGTGGTCGGGGTGTGACAGAAAAGTTGGTATCAGAGCCAATGGTTATAGGGAATTAGGTTATTGTAATGCTTTGACCTAGTCTATAACCTTCCTAGGACCCTAACGCGAGTTTACTTGCGTTTAGTCATAAAACAAAACCGTCACTTATTCTTAGGTGACAACCACAATAAGAACACAAATTTCTATCCCGCTTTGAAAACTAATCATCTGTCCTAGGATGATTTATTATATGGTTTTGAACCCTTTAAGTTTTCAAAATCCCGTCAAAGTTGGTCTAAATAATGTGAACACGTGCAAACTGGAAGGGTGGGTGCCTGTACCCTGAGTTTTCTGTCTAAGGCTAGAGTGTTCATACAAATCCACATAATTGGACCAGTCACACTTACCTGGGAACTCTTGGGGTGAGTGTCCACTTATAGGCGAGCATGTCTTCGCGATACATTATTTTTGACCTATTTACTTTGATTAATCACCGGGGTCGTTTGTTGCTTTGTAGTAATAAACAAATGACCACTATCCTTGCTTTCATCAGATTTGTTTCATCTCATTCTTTTCGTCTAATTCTCTCACTCGTTTCCTCTCATGTTTCCTCTTTTAGAATGCCTCCTCGATGCGACAATCAGATGGCGAATGCCGAACTGGCGGAAATCATCGCGCAGCAAATGGCTGCTGCCTTCCCAAATCTTTATGCTCAAATGATTCAAGCCATCAACAACAACAATGCTCCATGCAATTTCAAGAATTTTAACTCGGCTAAACCGCTCAAGTTTAGTGGTTCTGAGGGAGCAACTGGGCTTCTTCAATGGTTCGAGAGCATTGAGAATACTTTTCGTCACGTTCAGTGTCCTGAAAATCGCAAGGTCGAGTTTTCTTCGAGTGTGTTTCAGAAGAGGGCTCTTACGTGGTGGAACGGTGTTATGAGAGACCGCGGTGCTGAGGTTGCATTAGCACAGACTTGGGCTGAGCTTAGGGATCTTATGATGAAGGAATTATGTCCTCGTCATGAGCTAAGGGCTCTAGAAAGGGAATTTGATGATTTGAAGCAAGACAGTGGGGAACATCGAGCCTATACTGACCGCTATGAGGAATTGAGCTTGTTATGCCCTACTATGGTTACGCCTTACTATGGTTACGCCTCTGGATAAGGCGATTGAGAAATACTGTGATAACCCGTATTTCCAAGGTTAGCATTTCTTAAATCCCACAACCTTTAACGCGTGTTCTTACGTTCGATCCATTATATGTTTGTGTGCGTGAGAATGATTATCCATGAAACCCCTTATGCATGAACTCACTAGAGGTGTGTTATTTAGTGTGTTGGATAATCATACTATGGTTTGATCATAAATCCGTTATTTGTATATTGGCTAATAGTTACAGTATTGGTTCATGAACCCTCTAATTACAATGTTTAGGTTATGGAAACCACTCATAACACTTGTAGCCCAACCCACTGAATGAAGTGATTAACTATTCGGCCCATATCACTTTAGATGCAATCCGAGCCCACACCTCCCCCTTGAGCCCACTTATCCCTTATGTATACGTAACATTCCATAATCCCCTAACCGTATGCAAGTTTGCAAACCCTAATCTCCTCCCCACCCCTCTCGAGCAACATGACATCAGCCCTCAAATCGAATTCCTTCCCTCCTCTTATATTCAGGTAATCACGATCTCATTGCACCGTTTATTGTTAATCGATCATGCGTGTGTGTATATATCCTTGTGTATGTGACTCGGTACGAAGTTGAATGAAACGATTATGTGATATTACATGTTGAGTTGTTTATGTGCGCATAGAGTAAAACAATAATATATACATAGCAGTTAACATGAAAGTAGGACAAGAATTTGATGACTGTCTGCTTGGATTAGGTGCATTATATGAATCAAGATAGGTTACAACCTAGACTATGTTATGGTAGGTTTATAGCAATAGCAATCTATCGATCAACCCTTTTGAAGTAATAGGTACATGTTTATATTAACTCTTTTGATTGTTGGTGGTGTTATGTGCATGAAGGGTTGTATGTGTGAGAGAATCATAATAGGTATAGCATGGTTATTAGATAATATAGGACTGATTGTAGGATGTATTTGTCAAAGCATGCATGATTAGTTAATATGCACATGTTAGGGGTTCATTGTGATGATGATTCACCCAATATGAAACTGTGTAATAAAGATTGAAGTCACAAATCCCAAACCAACACATGTGGCGCCGATTTTTGATGATGATGATCTATGTGGTTTTAAGAAAATGATGAATGATTCCTATGCTAAGATAATGACAAGTCCTCAATTAATGTGTGATGTGATGTTGCATGTGATGGGTCTTGACTATTCTTGGCTACCATGATGATAGTGTAGTTATAAGAGATATGGACATTTTGATTGTTTTGTAATGCTTGTCACTGTCAACATTAATTGGATGCATGGGTCACACACACACATAGGTATGACCGAATGGTCATGAGATAATTATGCAAATCTAATAATGCACATCACTTAGGATCAACAACTTACAATTTTCGTGTAAAGATGGCAGTGGACTACATGTTTGTGCTAACTGAATGTGTATTAGTGATCATATGTCTTTATAGTGGGCCTGACATAATAAGTGGACTGCTTATGATAACGGATCGAGTAACTGGGCCGCATAATCAAAACATGATAACTAAAGTGTGTTAATTTTATATTAACTAATTACTGGGACGGTGGTTTGGGATATTTTTAATTGGCCGCATGTTAATAGTGGATTGTGTTGCTAGACAGTGATGGTTGTGATACAAAACTTATGTGATCCGAATACGATTGGTATGCTATGTAAGCTTGCATTGTACATATACGACGCCCCGAATGCTTGAAAGACGTACGTGATGTTATATGTTTCATTGCTCACTGTTTGAACAAAACGTGTGATTAGATGCGTGAACTATGAATTCATGAAACTGACTATCTTTGGTAACTACGGTAGGGCTTGACTAATCAACTGTTAAACAAGATATTTAATCTAACCGAGCAAACCGAAGGTGAGTTCACTACATTCGAGCATGCGTCCCAGTGGTTGGGGACAGTCAGTGGTTTGGGTAAAAACGGGTATATTGGTTAATATTCTCACCTGTCATTTTTGTAAGTCCCTTATTCGGGTATTAGTTGGTAGCGCTACTTAGGTTTGGCACCCTCACACCGCTCCTGGATAGGACGGATGTGAACTAATGACCCAGTCGGGCCCAGTACTAGATAGGAGTACGTGGGATAGGGCAGTCATGTACATCAGGAGCCGTCTTGTTCGGAATTGAGATATTAACAATATTACTTGCATTGGTTATTGAACTGTTTTACATTCAACTGGTAACAAACGTTTTCTTAAACTGTGGACTCGCCAGCTTTGTCTGATACACTTGTTGCATGCTCGCAGGTCGTTAGGTACTTGGGAAAAGGAACTTGCTGGCTGGAGGGCGTGAGTGGTCATGGTTGCATTGATGGGTTTATTTATCGAACATTTATTTACTATGGTTGTTTGGAAAGTATTTATATTATGTTACGTTAACGCTTCCGCTGAACTTGATGGTTTTGAATTACTTATGTTTGGATTTTATTACTATTAAATGATGAAACTTTATTTTAAACTTATGGATTCAATGTAATTGGTGGCTCATTACTAGTGGTCACACGCCTAACAGGGACACTCCCTAGGTGGTAATTTAAGGGTGTGACAGTTTGGTATCAGAGCCACTGGTTATAGTGAACTTGGTTTTAAAACGAAATTTATAAAACCAGACTATAACCGAACTGATCCGAAACCGACCATGACACTCAGCTCCAGACTGCAAGGTTCGTCTCTCGTATACTCATTGTACTGCATAACTAGTGAACACTTAGATATGATATTGCATGTGATTACACGTTTAGCACAACAGTAAGAATTCATGTATTAATTGCATGTGTTATGTGACTGATAGGGTGGCATTTCCCTAAACATTCATGACTTACATTTCTTGATGCTCTTTGTTTGCTACTCGAGGTTGAGGAACCATTTGACATGAGTTAGGAGGAGCTGAGATGAGCATGCAAATCACAATATTATTGTGGGTGCACACATAATAATAATGTGGGGTGCATGCGAGTCCCAGTGAGGCTTAACAAGTGAAAAAGGGGTTCTGTTCCGTTAATTGATCCATGTGAAATACATCAGTCTATAGGAGTCGTGGTAGTGATTGCCTCTTACTTGAACGTGGTCTTTTCACTCCTCGCTGAACCCTTTCGAACCTCGATGCTATCGAGTAGTATATGAACACCCATCGGAACGCCTAGCGAACTGTGTAGAATGTTAGGTGCTTGTACGAACATCCTTGAGTTGGGTGTTGCAACGACAATGGTTGGTCTATACCTTTCTCACTTTCTTCGTTTGCTGGAACTTAACGTATTGACGTCTTAAATCCCGAAGTGCGATCACTTCTGCAACACTCCCGTGACATTCCGTGTAGTACTCAGTCAACTTGCAAGAACGATGGACAAGAGGGTAAACGTAGTACCTTACCAACTTCAGCATTTGAACGACCCTAGTTACCGGCAACAAACAACAGCGATTTGACTCCAATCGAATCTTTAACCCTGGTACGCGACTTATGGGAGTCGACTCTTACGAATCTATCGGGGCTTAAACGGTGACAACTGATTATATTGTGGAATATGTGACCACCAGCACAGTGATTAGCGCTCTAGGGCGTGGCACAGAAGGTGGAAAGATGGACTTGGTTGGTGAAAGGACGCAGGACACCGTTATAGGCAACAATATTAGAGGCAGCAGTCATGGCAACATCAAGGTACTCGTGATCGTAGCTTACAGTATGGAAACGAAGGTGACCTCAACAAGGATTGACTGTGTTAAGTCAAGGTGACAACAACCCAGGGAACGACGGCGGTACTGGAAATTCTCGTGACAAAAACAACACTGGAAATGAAGCTCATGGGAGGACATTTAGTATTGGCATAGGCTATACCAGGCATAATAGCAATACGTTAGCTTGGATGGGTAGCTATTCGCTTCGTCTCCGATCTGTTTGCCCTGATGATTCTTGAAACCGAACTTGTTGTGGCAGTAATGGATGGCACGTCAAATGAAATCTCATATGTTTGTTGGGATGCGAACTCGACCTTGTGGGACAAGTGTTCGGCATCGACTTTCCTCCTGCTATCTTTGACGGCATCGGTGCAGTTGTTGTGTAGATTGGTTAACTGGATATCGCGTAGATATACCCTGTGGGAAGGAAATATTGCGTCGCATTATATTTTGAAGTGTCAGAGTGGTGTAAAGGTTAGTATCATATCAGCAAAGAAGGCCCAGGAGTGACTACGGAAGGATTACCCCGCTATGTTAGCACACGCTACTGATGTTTAGACAAAGGAGGTGAGGATCGAGGATCCACCAATGATTCGTGATTCCTCTCGTCGTGCTACTCGAGGAACTTTCGGGTTTACTTCCACAACTGTTAGGCAGAATCTTCGTTTAATCTCATGCCAGAGGCAACCTTAATTCTTTGTACTTGTTACCATCTTGCGCCAGGAGGGATGCAGGAACTGTCAAATCAACTACAGAGACTGTGGGACAGAAGTTTTGTCGGACCTAGCTTTTCGCGTTGGGGAGCCCAAGTTATATCCGTGAAGATAAGCCTTTTCGTATGTGTACTGATTTTCAAGAACTCAATAAGGCGACAGTTGAGAACTGTTTGCTACGACCATATATTGACGGCCTGACGACCAGTTGCGGGGGTCGAGTTTCCATTCGAGGATTGAATAACAAACGAGCTATTGTCAGAGGGTAGTCTAAGGGGAGAATGTGCCTGCAACGGCATACCAAGCGCAGTACAGCCATTTCGACGTTGTATTCCAAGACCTTCGAGTTAATCATCACACCAGCAGCTGTACAGATCACATGAATCGACCATGCTTATTGACGACACGTTGAATCATTTTCAGGGAAAAAGGAAAATCATGGGCAGCCTTGTATCTTATTTGAGAGCTCCTGAAGGAGGAGCCACACCGCGCGAAGTCTTGATAAATGTAACTTCTGAATGCAGGGGATACCATTTTGGTCATATAATCAACGAAGTGGGGATACACGTGGATCTTGCTAAGACCCGTTTTGGTTAGAAAGTGATCAACACCAAAGAATCCTTCGGAGGTGCGACAATTTCTTGGTCTTGCAGGGTACTATCGTCGGTTTATTCAGGATTTCTCAAAAATCGCTCAACCTCTCACCTCCTTGACACAGAAGAACGTTGTTTATTCTTGAGGAACGAAACAGGAGGACGCTTTCCAGCTTTTGAAATAGAAATTATGCAGCGCGCCGATTTTATCTCTACCAGAGGGTACCGAGGATTTTGTGGTTTATTGTGATGCTTCGATTCAGGGTCTCGGTTGCGTGTTGATGCAACGCAAGAAAGTGATAGCTTATGCTTCTCGTCAGCTGAAGGTACACGAGAGGAACTATACGACTCATGCCTTGGAGTTAGGGGCTGTGGTTTTCGCGTTGAAGATCTGGAGGCATTACCTGTACGGTACCAAATGCACCATCTACACCGATCACAGAAGCCTTCAGCATATCTTCGACCAGAAAGACTTGAATATGCGGCAACGACATTGGATAGAGGTTTTGAACGATTATGAGTGTGCTATCAAGTATCATCCGGGTAAAGCTAACGTAGTAGCTGATGCACTTAGCCGAAAGGAGACGAAGCCTAAACGAGTTCGCGCATTGCAACTCACTATTCATTCGAACCTTCCTGACAAGATTCGTACGGCTCAGGCTGAGGCATTAAAGGAAGAAAACATTGAAGCTGAGGGTTTGCGAGGTATGAGAAAGCAGCTCGAGCAGCGATCTGATGGCATCTATTATATTATGGAAAGAGTATGGATTCCTCTGTTTGGTGATCTCAGGGAACTTGTGATGGATGAAGCGCACAAGTCACGATACTCTATTCATCCGGGATCGGATAAGATGTACCAGGATCTTAAAGTTTTATATTGGTGGCCGAATATGAAAGCTATCATCGCCACATACGTGAGTAAATGCTTGACTTGTACTAAAGTCAAAGCAGAGCATCAGAAGCCCTCGGGTCTATTTCAGCAGTCAGAGATACCCACATGGAAGTGGGAGCAGATCGCTATGGATTTCGTTACAGGATTACCGAGGACTCAGGCTGGAAACGATACTATTTGGGTGATTGTTGACCGTCTCACAAAGTCAGCGCATTTTCTGGCAATCAAGGAAACAGATAAGTTTTCACAGCTTGCAGCAGTTTATCTTAAGGAGGTGGTTTCTAGGCACGAGGTGCCAACTTCTATCATCTCAGATCGAGATCCATGTTTCACTTCTTAATTATGGCAGTCAATGCATAAATCGTTCGGTTCACAACTCAATATGAGTACTGCTTATCACCCACAGACGGATGGTCAGAGTGAGCGCACCATTCAGACGTTTAAAGACATGCGCGGGCATGTGTGATTGATTTTGGGAAAGGATGGGAGAAACACTTGCCGTTGATAGAGTTCTCCTACAACAACGGCTACCACACTAGTATTCAGGCAGATCCGTTCGAAGCATTGTATGGGCGAAAATGCCGTTCTCCTCTCTGTTGGGCTGAGGTGGGTGACAGCCAGATCACAGGTCCTGAGCTTGTACTTGAAACTTCAGAAATGATTGTTCAGATCAGAAACCGTATGGCAGCAGCACGTGATCGTCAGAAAAGCTACGCCGACAAGCGTAGGAAACCGTTAGAGTTTGCAGTGGGTGATCGTGTTATGTTGAAAGTTTCACCGTGGAAGGGTGTTGTACGCTTCGGGAAGCGAAGCGTGGCAAGCTTAACCCACGCTACGTTGGGCCATTTAGAATTCTAGAGCGGATCGGTAAAGTCGCTTACAAGCTTGAATTGCCAAGTGAGTGGGGCAATGTTCACGATGTCTTCCATGTCTCACAGTTGAAGAAATGTTTGTCTGATAAAACACTGGTCGTGCCGTTTCAAGAGCTAAAGATTGACGACAAGTTACAGTTTGTCGAAGAGCCTATTGAGATCATGGATCGGGAGGTCAAAGTGCGTAAACATAGTCGTATTCCGATTGTTAGAGTTCGTTGGAACTCAAGGCGTGGACCGGAGTTCACGTGGGAGCGTGAGGATCAGATGAAGCTTAAATGTCCTCAACTTTTCCCTAAAGACAGGTCTAAATCTAGTAAAGCTGGTGAATTTCGGGACGAAATTCCTCTTCAAGTTGGGGATGATGTGGCACCTGAGCGATGTGGCACCTGAGCAAAATCCGCAACAATCTTGACTTCTCACCTCACTCTTTTGTGCTTACTTGTCAAATTTCGGGACGAAATTTCTTTCAAGTTGGGGATGATGTGACAACCCGTATTTCCAAGGTTAGCATTTCTTAAATCCCACAACCTTTAACGCGTGTTCTTACGTTCGATCCATTATATGTTTGTGTGCGTGAGAATGATTATCCATGAAACCCCTTATGCATGAACTCACTAGATGTGTGTTATTTAGTGTGTTGGATAATCATACTATGGTTTGATCATAAATCCGTTATTTGTATATTGGCTAATAGTTACAGTATTGGTTCATGAACCCTCTAATTACATTGTTTAGGTTATGGAAACCACTCATAACACTTGTAGCCCAACCCACTGAATGAAGTGATTAACTATTCGACCCATATCACTTTAGATGCAATCCGAGCCCACACCTCCCCCTTGAGCCCACTTATCCCTTATGTATACGTAACATTCCATAATCCCCTAACCGTATGCAAGTTTGCAAACCCTAATCTCCTCCCCACCCCTCTCGAGCAACATGACATCAGCCCTCAAATCGAATTCCTTCCCTCCTCTTATATTCAGGTAATCACGATCTCATTGCACTGTTTATTGTTAATCGATCATGCGTGTGTATATATATCCTTGTGTATGTGACTCGGTACGAAGTTGAATGAAACGATTATGTGATATTACATGTTGAGTTGTTTATGTGCGCATAGAGTAAAACAATAATATATACATAGCAGTTAACATGAAAGTAGGACAAGAATTTGATGACTGTCTGCTTGGATTAGGTGCATTATATGAATCAAGATAGGTTACAACCTAGACTATGTTATGGTAGGTTTATAGCAATAGCAATCTATCGATCAACCCTTTTGAAGTAATAGGTACATGTTTATATTAACTCTTTTGATTGTTGGTGGTGTTATGTGCATGAAGGGTTGTATGTGTGAGAGAATCATAATAGGTATAGCATGGTTATTAGATAATATAGGACTGATTGTAGGATGTATTTGTCAAAGCATGCATGATTAGTTAATATGCACATGTTAGGGGTTCATTGTGATGATGATTCACCCAATATGAAACTGTGTAATAAAGATTGAAGTCACAAATCCCAAACCAACACATGTGGCGCCGATTTTTGATGATGATGATCTATGTGGTTTTAAGAAAATGATGAATGATTCCTATGCTAAGATAATGACAAGTCCTCAATTAATGTGTGATGTGATGTTGCATGTGATGGGTCTTGACTATTCTTGGCTACCATGATGATAGTGTAGTTATAAGAGATATGGACATTTTGATTGTTTTGTAATGCTTGTCACTGTCAACATTAATTGGATGCATGGGTCACACACACACATAGGTATGACCGAATGGTCATGAGATAATTATGCAAATCTAATAATGCACATCACTTAGGATCAACAACTTACAATTTTCGTGTAAAGATGGCAGTGGACTACATGTTTGTGCTAACTGAATGTGTATTAGTGATCATATGTCTTTATAGTGGGCCTGACATAATAAGTGGACTGCTTATGATAACGGATCGAGTAACTGGGCCGCATAATCAAAACATGATAACTAAAGTGTGTTAATTTTATATTAACTAATTACTGGGACGGTGGTTTGGGATATTTTTAATTGGCCGCATGTTAATAGTGGATTGTGTTGCTAGACAGTGATGGTTGTGATACAAAACTTATGTGATCCGAATACGATTGGTATGCTATGTAAGCTTGCATTGTACATATACGACGCCCCGAATGCTTGAAAGACGTACGTGATGTTATATGTTTCATTGCTCACTGTTTGAACAAAACGTGTGATTAGATGCGTGAACTATGAATTCATGAAACTGACTATCTTTGGTAACTACGGTAGGGCTTGACTAATCAACTGTTAAACAAGATATTTAATCTAACCGAGCAAACCGAAGGTGAGTTCACTACATTCGAGCATGCGTCCCAGTGGTTGGGGACAGTCAGTGGTTTGGGTAAAAACGGGTATATTGGTTAATATTCTCACCTATCATTTTTGTAAGTCCCTTATTCGGGTATTAGTTGGTAGCGCTACTTAGGTTTGGTACCCTCACACCGCTCCTGGATAGGACGGATGTGAACTAATGACCCAGTCGGGCCCAGTACTAGATAGGAGTATGTGGGATAGGGCAGTCATGTACATCAGGAGCCGTCTTGTTCGGAATTGAGATATTAACAATATTACTTGCATTGGTTATTGAACTGTTTTACATTCAACTGGTAACAAACGTTTTCTTAAACTGTGGACTCGCCAGCTTTGTCTGATACACTTGTTGCATGCTCGCAGGTCGTTAGGTACTTGGGAAAAGGAACTTGCTGGCTGGAGGGCGTGAGTGGTCATGGTTGCATTGATGGGTTTATTTATCGAACATTTATTTACTATGGTTGTTTGGAAAGTATTTATATTATGTTACGTTAACGCTTCCGCTGAACTTGATGGTTTTGAATTACTTATGTTTGGATTTTATTACTATTAAATGATGAAACTTTATTTTAAACTTATGGATTCAATGTAATTGGTGGCTCATTACTAGTGGTCACACGCCTAACAGGGACACTCCCTAGGTGGTAATTTGAGGGTGTGACAAATACATTGATGGTCTTCCTGACGTAGTTCAGGATATCATTACTGGCAGCAACCCTACTACTGTCAGACAAGCCATTGAATTGGCTGCCACTCTGACTGAATCCCATATCAGGAAGCGCAAGCAGTTTCGGAAGGGCGACTTAAGACCATCTGACAAGACTGCTCATGTGGAACCAAAGGAAGAAAATGCTGAGGTGTCCAAGAAGAAGAAGCGCAAAGCGTCTCAAAACTACGCTGTAACTGCTCAAGACAAACAGGTTGCACCAAACCAGCCAGCACAACCTCGAAAAAGGCAAAACTATGTTGGTACCGCACCTTTGTGCAACAAGTGCAACCGTCATCTTCTAGAGCAAGAGAAGTGTCACAAATGTACCCACTGTGGGCGGTTGGGACATTTGATCAATGTTTGTCGTTATGCAAATCAAGCTGCTGCAAACCCTGCTGCTGTTCAAGCACGGTTCCCTCCGGGGTCATGTTATAACTGCGGTGACCTTACTCACTACAGAAACAATTGCCCAAGACTTGTTAACGCACCTCCAGCGCGTGGATGAGTGTTTAACATCAATGAGGCAAACATGAACAATGATGCAGCAGTGAACAATTAGTGTTTTGTATTTCCTTGGTTGTTATCTTTTGACACTTCAAGACAATTCGGTTGTTGCATAAATAAAGATTTGTTGTTTTTTTTTATTTCTGCAAAATTGATGCGTTTGTGTGAATGCTTGATGCAACCTTATGATGTCAACCCAAAGACAAACTACTCGTGTGGTTCTGTCATTTTAAGATCACTTGTGATCTCCCTAAGAACCTTTAACACTCGTTTCTTTTAAGAAACAAAGCCAAACTCTTATTGAAAATCCTTCTATCTTTATAGATGGATCCTTGAAAATGCTTAAAGTGCCAAATGAAATCCATGGATTGGATTCCTGATGTGCTTTAATTATCCATGCTCAAAGACAACAAATTAAAGAATCAAGTTAACTAATTATGTGCTTATGTGTTTTCTTATATGTTTGTGGTTGTATGTGATCCATCCAAATCCTCATAGAATCTTCCATATCTCATATGAGGGATTCATAGAAGGATATCCAAAGTTACTATCTTAAATCCTTAATGGACTTCTACGTTGTAGTCAAGTCCCTTGGGTTTTAAAGTACTATTCTATAATTGGACCTCTTGGGTGGTCTAGTTAAACAGATTGATTTTGAAAATCTGATTAGAAATATCATGTGATGATGTAACTAAAAAGATCCCTTAAGTGGTCTATTTAAAGAGATCATATGACGATCTAGTTAAGAAGATCATGCGTTGATCTAGTTAAAAGGCTCGTTCGTTGATCTAATTAAAAGGACCCTTTGGTGGTCTAGTCGAGTCGCTTCATGTTTATTCAAGTGACTTTTTCCTACGCATTATGAAATGAACTGTGCGGACTATGCAAGGAATTACGTAATTATGGAGGCCTACATAATTATGGAATTCAGTGCACTGAAACCATAGGAAGCTTTGTCATGTGTTAAGACCTATAGTGACAAGAATAATGATACGAGAGAAGTCTTGGACCTCTACCAATGTCATTTATTCTCACACTCCCCAATTCTGATCTCAATCACACACCAAGTTTCTTATGATAAGTCTTCATAAGAAACGTTCTTCTGTCTGTAGTTCAAAATTCCATGTTTTACTATTACAAGGAATTCACTTTGAGGGTTAACAAATTCGCTAAGAGTCCTAACATGGCCCAGAGTTTTACTAAAGGGTTCAATGGATCTATTAGAAGGCGAAACCGTCACAGCTGTCTTCACAAGTTTCCTCTAGAATTAAATTTCGGGATGAAATTTCCTAAAGTAGGGGAGACTGTGACACATGTGTCACTTCAACCATCAAACAAATGCCAAACCAATGAAATAATGTATTTCATACTTGGGATTTGTAAAAATATGTGTATCGTTTGCACATATCAACTCTTGTTCGATATTAAGCTTTAAATCGCTTTCTGGAGGGTTATATGCGCTCTGATGCGTAAATATAACCAGTTTAATCCAACGAACACTCCGGAATAGTGAAATAGGCTTAACATACCTTAAATAACCTTTACATAACTTAGAAATAAGTTTTGAAGGCTTTGGTATGGCAAAAACAAGTTAATTCGCCTACAGGGACTAAACTTGACAAACTGCGAAAGTATGCCAATTTGAACAGTAACGAACATTCCGGAACATGACCATAAGTTAAACACACCTTAAATATCCTTTATATAGCTTAGAAATAGGCTTTGAGGGGTTCGGTGTGCAAAAATAAACTTTTGGGTCATTCAGGGACTAAAAGCGTCAAAAAGTGCACAAGTTTGCATTTCGCGCATAACTCACGTTCTGAATACATCCGGACATCCTAAAATTTATGTAAGCACTATAATATTTTATTTGAGTGTTTGGCATAAGAAAAATCCATTTGTCACGCCATTTGGATCGTTTTTCGCGCTTATGTGCATTCCGTCGTAATTAAGCGAACATCGCGATCGTACGACCAAACGAACCGACATCCTAGATATTTTTGAGCATGTTTTGAGTTCCGTATACTTTAACTTCATTTTAGAGCCTTGAAATGAGGTTAACGGGGTTCAAACGCATCGAAAATAGCTTAAACGGGCTGCAGGGACCATTTCTGCCATTTTTGAAACTTTGCTGAATCTGACACATGGTGGCGTAGCGCGAGCATCCCCTGCCTATGCCGTCACGCTACGCGAGCGCCTCATCTGGGCAGAAACATTGCATCTGGTCCATTTTCACTTTCGCACACGGTTTTGGGCAATACCATGGGCTCAAATGGTTTTCTAAAACCAGGGTTTTGAGGTGGAGGGTTGAGATTGAAGCACGGTTAACGAGGAACGATCTTAACGGCTCTACGAATCCTATAAATACCCCTTGCCTTCACTTGCCAAAACCCACAAGAATCTTGATTTGAGAAGCTCTAAGTTGAAACCATTGGTTCATACCTGAGCTACTTGGATCGAGATTAGCATTCGGGGACCCTTTGTAAGTATTCCTTCATTCTTTTATTGCTTTTCGAGTCCGAAAGTCAAACTTTGTTTGACTTTCTGCATTGACCAGTTTATGGTCAATGCGAAGTTCGTTTGAACTTCGCAACGTGATTGTAATCACGATGGTTATAGTCCCTTGTGACTATGCCTACTGATTACCACGTTGTCTAGGGTCGTAAGGGTAAGCGATCTAATAAATCGCTTATACCTTCGAACCCGACCCATTTGGTCGATCTTTAGGATCCGACCAAATACCTTAGATGACCATAGTGTATAGGGAATAACCTTCCGAGGTTATACCTTATGGTCGCTTCGTTTAAGTAGTTGTATGATAGGTAGTTTATATGCCTTAGGTAAATTACCAAAATACCCCTTTGATGCCAAAATTCATTTTAAACACAGGTAACATAACCGACGACCTCTAAACTGATTTATCAACAATATTAAACATGTTAAGGCATATTTTACTTGCCATAGGACTAGTTAGGCGGTCCAAACGCGGTTCACGCGAACGACGCGTTAAAGTAGCATAAGCTACCTAAACGGGTCGTAATGGGTCGTAAGCACTTAGATTAGGTTTCATTTAGTATGTAGGCTTTGTTAAACCATATTACATGAGTTCCCATACTCATTTGGTTTACAAGCCCTCATTCTATCCGATCCTCCGATTTAGGTCCGGTTAATTAACATAGCTACCTATATTAGGTGTCGTTTGATTCCGTAATCTCTAGCATTGCTTGGTGGTTATCTTAGGACTTCTGAGCAATCTCAAGTGAGTACATAGACCCCTCTTTTACTGTTTTCAAACTGTTTTGGGGTGAAGCATGTGTACCTATCTGTTATTTTCATGTTTTCCAAAGGTATAATTGATTATACATGTTAGTACTTATCTGTTGACAAACTGATTGACTATCTATGGTTTAAACACTGATTTTTCAAAGACTATAACATTGATTGTTGAATTCTACTTATTTTGTTCACCAGACCGGTTGTTAGTATGATATAGCGCTATAGGATTAGACACCCCATTCCTGTTGTCATGGAATGTCTGAAACCAATTTGTTTCTTGTAACAACTGTGCTTGTAATCACTATGAACAGTTCTGTTATCAATAAAACAATGTTATTTGATCACAATGTTTGTTTTGTTATGTTTTACATTTTTCATGTTTTGACTTTTGTTCAATTCCAAACTCTACATCACTTTCTGGAGAGTTATACGCAAACTAGTGCGTAAACGTACTCAGTTTAATGCGAGAAATACTCCGGAACATCAACATATACTCAACATACCTTAAATAACCTTTACATAACTTAGAAATAAGTTTTGAAGGCTTTGGTATGGCAAAAACAATTTAATTCGCTTACAGGGACTAAATATGACAAACTGCGAAAGTATGTCAATTTGAACTGTAACGAACATTCCGGAACATGACCATAAGTTAAACACACCTTAAATATCCTTTACATAGCTTAGAAATAGGCTTTGAGGGGTTTGGTGTGCTAAAATAAACTTTTGGGACATTCAGGGACTAAAAGTGTCAAAAAGTGCACAAGTTTGCATTTTCGCGCATAACTTACGTTCTGAATACATCTGGACATCCAAAAATTTATGAAAGCATGACTACATTATATTTTAGTGTTCGCCTTAAGAAAAATCCATTCGTCGCGTCATTTGGTTCGTTTTTCGCGCTTATGCGCATTCCGTCGTAATTAAGCGAACATCGCGTTCGTACGACCAAACGAACCATCATCCGAGATATTTTTGAGCATGTTTTGAGTTCCCTATACTTTAACTTCATTTTAGAGCCTTGAAATGAGGTTAACGGGGTTCAAACGCATCGAAAAAGGGCTTAAACACGTGCAGGGACCATTGCTGCCAATTTTGAAACTTTCTGATTCAGGGGGAGTGCTAGCGTAGCGCGAGCCCATAGGGCTTACCCGTCGCGCTACGCGACTGCCTAACCAGACCAGATTCAATGTTTTAATCACAAGTTGCAGCTGATTGATCCTTAACCACATGTTCTAAGTTGCTTAGTCACTAAGATAAGGATCATATGTGGCTTCCATAACCTTTCAACAAGTGTACGGATGTGATCGAATCACGGTTTCCATGAAACGATCTCAACGGTTCACCGAAAACTATATATACCCCATGCCTTTCATTGTTTTAAAGCACTAGAAACTTGATTTGAGAAACTCTAAGTTGAAACAATTGTTTCATACCTGAGATTTTTGAATCGAGTTTAGCATTCGGGGACCCTTCATAAGTATTCTTTCGTTCTTTTCTTTATTTTACTGCTTTTCGAGTCAGAAAGTCAAACTTTGTTTGACTTTCAACGTTGACCAGTAATGGTCAATGCGAAGTTCGTTTGAACTTCGCAACGTGATCGTAATCACGTTGGTTATAGTCCTTTGGGACTATGCCCACTGATTACCACGTTGTCTAGGGTCGTAGGGTAGGCGATCTAATAAATCGCCTATACCTTCGAACCCGACCCAGTTTGGTCGATCATTAGGATCCGACCAAATACATTAGGTGACCATAGTGTAGGGAATAACCTTCCGAGGTTATACCTTATGGTCACGGCGTTTAAATAGTTGTATGATAGGTAGTTTATATGCCTTAGGTAAATTACCAGAATACCCTTTTCATACATAATTGGTAATTTAGCATATGTAACCTAAACTTTTGTCACGTAACTGATTATGTAACATGTTTAGGCATATAATACTTGTCATAGGACTAGTTAGGCGGTCCAAACGCGTTTCACGCGCACGATGCGTTAAAGTAGCATAAGCTACCTAAACGGATCATAATGGGTCAATAAGACTTAGGTTAAGTTTCATTTAGCATGTAGGCTTTGTTAAACCATATCACGTGAGTTCCGACACTCATTTGGTTTACAAACCCTAATGCTACCCAGTCTTCCGAGATAGGTCCGGTTTATTAACATAGTTACCTATACTAGGTGCCGTTTGATTCCGAGATCTCTAGCATTGCTTGGTGATTATCTTTAGACATCTGAGCAATCACAAGTGAGTACATAGACCCCTCTTTTACTGTTTTCCAAACTGTTTTGGGGTGGAACACATGTGCCTACTTGTTACTTTCAAGCTTTCCTGTTTTCACATCATATACTGCTATGTTTGTTAGTACATTATAGTACATGATTTCATTACATCTTATGCTAGGTGTGCCCATTGTGTGCATTACTTAGTACATTGTTTTACATGACATTTCCTGCTAGGTGTGCCCATTGTGTGCATTACTTAGTACATCGTTCTACATGACATTTCACGCTATGTATGTTCATTTGATTACATACTTAGTGCATTGTTTTCACATGTTTACATTTTGGTATGACATTTGGTTTGTTTACATGGGACAATACATTCATTAACATTAGCTACGCCGTTCGTTAGTAGGTAGTGGTACCATAGGAATTGACAACTCCCGTTCCGGACATCCCAGGGAAAGGGGACAGAAAGGAATGACCGAATTCGATGATATAAGACAGATAGACCTTTAATTTGTTTAAAGGGTTTATCACCACAGTCGCAAGGCTTGGATGTATGCATTTTCACAATACCGCATCATATTAAATAGTTGCATGCATCTACACAAAACATAGCTTTGATTTAAACCAAGTTTTACCTCAATACTTTGTTTTTGTGCATATGGTTTAGTTGAGACATTTCACTTGCCATACATGACATTTTGACATAGACATTTGACATGGATATTTTGACATAGACATTTGACATGGATATTTGACATAGACATTTGACATGGATATTTGACATAGACATTTGACATGATTTACATCTTGACATAAACACTTTGACATATTATTCAATACATTTGACAATTTGGTTAAACATAGACTTCTTACATTGGTTGGTTTGGTTTGATTAAGTGATTAAGTTAACGATGCGTGTGTAATATGATACAAGCATGGTGGATACGCCGCTGGTACTTCCTATATATAAGTGTTTGTATGGTATTACATATCATAGCGTTATTTGAATCATTTCAGTTTGAGACATAGAACATTTTATACAAATAACATGCTTTTCACAAGACATTGATTTACAAACAACTTATCTTATACAAACACATTTTTACATGGTTATTTATTTAACCTGACATTTACTTATACATATCATCTGATCTTATTGCTTTCAAACGATTTACAAGACAAAGCAAATTACAAGGTTCATGACTAAACATTTTTCTCAAACATAAGTCATGAATCTTATTTTCACAAAACCTATGTATCTCACAGGCATTTTTATGCTGACGTACCTATTTTCACATGTGTTTTCAGGTGCTTTTCCATAGGATGTTGATCATGATACTAGGGCGGACCTGTGCCTTAGAGACTTTAAAAGAAAATAGACTATGTTTAATTATGTTCTGAACTCGTAAATTTCCTGTTTGAAACAATGTAACACCCTTGTTTAATAAATAAAATACAACTTTGTATGCCATGGTTATGAAACAATTAATTCTGTCGCGACACGCCCCGATGTTTCCGCCGCGATTTGTTGTTTTACGCGGTCGGGGTGTGACAGAAGAGTTGGTATCAGAGCCAATGGTTATAGGGAATTAGGTTATTAGTAATGCTTTGACCTAGACTATAACTTTTCTAGGAACCTAACACAAGTTATCTTGTGTTTAGATCTTAAAACATGTACATCACCTATCCTTAGGTGATTAACAAAACAAGGAACCAAAATTTTTCCGAAACGATTTTTGAAAAACAATCATCTGTTTTTGAATAAATTTTTACAAGGTTTTGAACCCTCAATTGTAAGGTTTTGAACCCTCTGTTATATGGTTTTGAACCCTTTTTCAAGTTTGGTTTTTTGGCCTTGTGCCTTCTAATTTTCAAAAATCCCGTCAAACGTTTTGGGTTTTAAATAATGTGAACATGTGCAAACTGGAAGGGTGAATGCCTGTATTCTGAGTTTTCTGTCTAGGCAAGCACTTCGTATACATCTCAACCAGACGCGAGACCAGTTGTGCTTACCTGGGAATTCTTGGGATGAGTGTTCACTTATAGGCGAGCATGTCTTCATTATACATTATTTTTGATCCATTTACTTTGATTAGTCACTGTGAGTCGTTTATTTGCTTTGTGATACGGACGAATGACCACCATCTATGCTGCTTGCAATTCTTGTTTTTATCATCTCATTCTTTTCATCCAATCATTTCACTCGTTTCTTTTCATGTTTTCCTCTTTTAGAATGCCTCCTCGACGCGAGAACCAGATAGCTACTGCCGAGCTGGCAGAAATTATTGCGTAGCAGATGGCTGCTCAATTCCCAAATCTCTTTGCTCAATGGAACCAGGCCAACAACAACAACAATGTTCCATGCAAATACAAGGATTTTAACCAGGCTAAACCACTCAAGTTTAGTGGTTCTGAGGGAGCGACTGGGCTTCTTCAGTGGTTCGAGAGTATAGAGAATACTTTTCGCCATGTGCAGTGTCCGGATAATCTCAAGGTCGAGTTCTCCTCGAGCGTATTTCAGAAGAGGGCTTTGACATGGTGGAACGGGGTTATGAGAGACCGGGGTGCAGAAGTTGCTCTCGCACAGACATGGGCTGAACTTAGAGCCCTTATGATGAGGGAATTCTGTCCTCGCCATGAACAGCGAGCGTTGGAGAAAGAGTTTGATGTTTTGAAGCAAGATAGTGGTGAGCACAGGGCTTATACTGATCGGTTTGAAGAATTGAGTCTGCTTTGCCCAACAATGGTCACCCCACTCGACAAGGCTATCGAGAGATACATCGATGGCCTACCTGACTCGGTACAAGACATTCTTACTGGTAGTGAACCTGCCACACTCCGTCAGGCGATCGAGTTATCAGCGACATTGACTGAGTCGCAGATTAGAAAGGGAAAGCTACACAGGAAGGGTGACAAGGGCAAGAAGCAGTCGGCTGACAAGGAAGATAGCAAGAAAGGTCAAAACTTGAATGGAAAGAACTCTGGTTCTTCGAAGAGGTCAAGGAAGCGTAAGGCTTCCCAAAATTTTGCTATCACTGCCCAAGCTAATCTGGCAGCTCCCAACCAACCCGCACAGCTTCCAGCAAAGAAACCCTATACAGGGAATGCACCTTTGTGCAATAGATGCAACAGTCACCACCAGCCGCAACTTCCATGCCGTTTCTGTACTAACTGTGGGAAATCAGGCCATCTCGCCAATGTTTGTCGATCTGCTCAGAATCCCGCGGTTCAGAACCCGGCTCAACAAGTTGCTCAGCCTCCTGCTCCGCAACAGGGTCAAGCTGCAAGACCACAATACCCACCGGGTGCTTGTTACAATTGTGGGGATCTGACCCACTATAGAAATCGGTGCCCAAGACTGGCGAACCAGAACCAGAACCAGAATCAGGCTCCGGCTCGAGGCCGAGTTTTTAACATGAATGCCCAAGAGGCACAGGCTGACGATAATGTGGTGAACGGTACGTTCTTTATTAATAATCAGCCTGCATCTGTTCTTTTCGATTCTGGTGCCGATAAGAGTTTCGTGTCTTTATCTTTTGAGCAAATGCTTCGCGTGTCTAGAACGAAACTAGGAAAACCTTTGACAGTAGAAGTTGCTAGTGGTGAACCCATTATTCTTGATTCTGTTCTACGCAACTGCCAGTTGAATCTTAACGACCATCTTTTTCCTATTGACCTCGCGCCTATGCAACTTGGAAGCTTCGACGTTATTGTGGGAATGGATTGGTTATCCAAGCATCACGCAGAGATAGTTTGTTCTAAGAAGATTGTTCGTGTGCCACTTTCGACAGGCGAGATCCCGCAGGTTCAAGGTGAGAAACCTACCGGTGGTCTCAAACTCATGTCTTGTTTTAAAGCTCGGAGGTATCTGCAGAAGAACTATGTGGCTTTCTTAGCACATGTTACAGAAGATAAAGGTAAGGGTAAGTCTATTTCAGATATTCCTGTCGTTCGGGATTATTCTGAAGTGTTCCCTGAAGATTTACCTGGTCTACCTCCAGCACGCCAAGTCGAGTTCCGCATTGATCTCGTACCTGGTGCAAATCCCATTGCCAGAGCTCCATATCGTCTTGCACCGTCTGAGATGCAAGAGTTGTCTAAACAGCTTCAGGAGCTCTCTGACAAAGGTTTTATACGTCCTAGTTTTTCACCTTGGGGTGCTCCCGTTCTTTTTGTCAAGAAGAAGGATGGATCCTTTAGGATGTGTATCGATTATCGTGAGCTTAACAAGCTTACCATCAAGAATCGATATCCCCTACCTCGCATCGATGATCTCTTTGATCAGTTACAAGGCGCTTCTTATTTTTCGAAGATTGATCTGCGATCTGGATATCATCAACTTCGGGTGCAAGAAGAAGACATTCCGAAGACAGCATTCCGTACTCGTTATGGACATTACGAGTTCACAGTCATGCCATTCGGTTTGACTAATGCTCCTGCTGTTTTCATGGACTTAATGAATAGGGTCTGTAAACCTTATTTGGATCAGTTCGTCATTGTTTTTATCGATGATATCTTGATTTACTCTAAGACGCGAGCTGATCACGAGCAGCATCTTCGTCTTACTCTGGAACTCCTGAAGAAAGAGCAACTTTTCGCCAAATTCTCCAAGTGCGAATTTTGGCTTAAAGAAGTTCAATTTTTGGGACACATTATCAACGAACGAGGTGTTCATGTAGATCCCTCCAAGATCAGTGCGATTAAGGATTGGGATACGCCTACTACTCCTACTGAAGTTCGTTCATTTCTTGGTCTAGCGGGTTATTATCGCCGCTTCATTGAAAACTTCTCTAAGATTGCAGTTCCTCTAACTGCTCTAACTCAGAAGAAAATGCCCTTTTACTGGGGATTCAGACAAGAGGAAGCTTTTCAACACCTGAAGCAGAAGCTTTGCGATGCGCCTGTTCTATCATTGCCTGAGGGTGATGATGATTTTGTTGTGTATTGTGATGCATCGAAATTGGGTCTTGGCTGTGTTCTTATGCAAAGGAACAAAGTCATAGCCTATGCATCGAGGCAGTTGAAGATACATGAGAAGAACTACACCACTCATGATCTTGAGTTGGGTGCAGTTGTCTTTGCTCTCAAGATCTGGAGACACTATTTGTACGGTACAAAATGTGTGGTTTTCACAGACCACAAAAGTCTTCAGCATATCTTCAACCAGAAAGAACTCAACATGAGACAGCGACGTTGGGTTGAGCTTTTAAACGACTACGACTGTGAAATTCGCTACCATCCTGGTAAGGCGAATGTCGTGGCCGATGCATTGAGTCGTAAGGAACGTACTAAGCTTCATTGTGTACGTGTACAATCTGTTATTCAAGCTCGATCTGATATTCAAGCACGCATTTCTCAGGCCCAACAATCTTGTGTTTCACAAGGTTTGATGGATAAGGAATTTCCCTATCACATAACACCTGCTTTGGAACTGAAGGACAATGGGTCATATTACTTCATGGACCGTTTGTGGGTCCCAAGCCAGGATGATCTTCGTACCCTACTTATGAATGAAGCCCATAAGTCTCGTTATTCTATTCATCCGGGCTCAGATAAAATGTATAAGGATCTTCGTATTCAGTATTGGTGGCCTGGTATGAAGAAAGACATTGCCTTATACGTATCCAAATGCCTTACTTGTCTTAAGGTTAAGGCTGAACATCAGCGTCCTTCTGGTTTATTGGAGCAACCAGAGATCCCAGTTTGGAAATGGGAAAACATTACTATGGATCTCGTTACCAAACTCCCGCGCACAAAGAAAGGTCATGATGCCATCTGGGTAGTCGTTGATCGTCTTACAAAGTCAGCACATTTCTTGCCAATCCGCGAGGATTTTCCTGCTGACAGACTTGCTCAAATCTATGTAGATGAAATTGTGGCTCGACATGGTGTTCCTTTGAACATCATTTCTGACAGAGATGCTCGTTTCACTTCTCATTTTTGGAGAACCATGCAATCTGCCATGGGGACCCAACTAAATCTGAGCACAGCTTATCATCCGCAAACGGATGGTCAATCTGAGAGAACAATCCAGACTCTGGAGGATATGCTTAGGGCTTGTGTGATCGATTTTGGTGGTAGCTGGGATTCACATCTTAAATTGATTGAATTCTCCTACAACAACAGTTATCACACTAGCATCAAAATGGCTCCTTTCGAAGCTCTCTATGGTCGAAAATGTCGTTCACCAGTCTGCTGGAATGAGATTGGCGAGGCTCAACTTACTGGACCTGCCCTCATTTTAGAGACAACTGACAAGGTCAAGAAAGTTCGTGATAACCTTCAGGCAGCTAGAAGCCGTCAGAAGATTTATGCGGACCCAAAACGCAAAGCCTTGGAATTTCAAATCGGTGATCGAGTATTACTTAAGGTCTCACCTTGGAAAGGTGTGATCAGATTTGGAAAGAAAGGAAAACTTGCACCTAGATACGTTGGACCATTCAAGATCGTCGAAAGAATCGGAAAGGTAGCCTACAGACTTGAGTTACCTCCTGAACTTGGAAATGTTCATCCAACTTTTCACGTGTCCAATCTCAAGAAGTGTACAGCTGATGTGTAACACCTGTGCCTCCACGGTCATCAAACAAATACCAAACCAATGAAATATTGTATTTCATACTTGGGATTTGTAAAAATATGTGTATCATTTGCACATATCGACTCTTGTTCGATTTCAAGCTTTAAATCACTTTCTGGAGGGTTATACGTGCTCTGATGTGTAGATATAACCAGTTTAATCCAACGAACACTCTGGAAAAGTGAAATAGGCTTAACATACCTTAAATAACCTTTACATAACTTAGTTATAAGTTTTGGAAGGTTTGGTGTGGTGAAATCAAAGTTTAATCGCTTACAGGGACTAAAGTTGACAAACTGCGAAAGTATGCCAATTTGAACTGTAACAGACCTTCCGGAACATGAACATAAGTTAAACATACCATAAATATCCTTTACATAGCTTAGAAATAGGCTTTGAGGTGTTCGGTATGCTAAAATAAACTTTTGTGTCATTCAGGGACTAAAAGCGCCAAAAAGTGCACAAGTTTGCATTTTCGCGCATAACTTACGTTCTGAATACATCCGGACATCCAAAAATTTATGTGAGCATGACTATATTATATTTTAGTGTTCGCCATAAGAAAAATCCATTCGTCGCGCCATTTGGTTCGTTTTTCGCGCTTATGCGCATTCCGTCGTAATTAAGCGAACATCGCGTTCGTACGACCAAACGAACCATCATCCGGCATATTTTTGAGTATGTTTTGAGTTCCCTATACTTTAACTTCATTTTAGAGCCTTGAAATGAGGTTAACGGGGTTCAAACGCATCGAAAATCGCTTAAACGGGCTGCAGGGACCATTTCTGCCAATTTTGAAAGTTTGCTGAAACATGGGGGCAGTGGCGTAGCGCCACTGCATGTAGCCTTACCAGTCGCACTACGCGACTGCCTATTCTGGGCAGAAACATGCAGAAACTCAGTTTTTTCGCATTCGGGACCAGATTCGACGTATTAACAGCTGTTAACAGCTGTTCTCCACTCCTTAATCCCTTGCCACATGTTGATACCCTATGGTGAGTGGCCAATTTAGTCACCATGAGTTTCCGACAAGTGTACGGGTTGGATCATGGCACGTTTTCCATGAAACGATCCTAACGGTTCGGGTATTCCTATAAATACCCAACCCACACAACCTCATTTTGCACAAGAATTCTGATTTGAGAGCTCTAAGTTGAAACCATTGTTTCATACCTGAGTTCTTGGATCGGGATTAGCATTCGGGGACCCTTCGTAAGTATTCTTTCGTTCTTTTCCTTATTTTACTGCTTTTCGAGTCAGAAAGTCAAACTTTGTTTGACTTTCAGCGTTGACCAGTAATGGTCAATACGAAGTTCGTTTGAACTTCGCAACGTGAGTGTAATCACGTTGGTTATAGTCCCTTGGGACTATGCCCACTGATTACCACGTTGTCTAGGGTCGTAGGGTAGGCGATCTAATAAATCGCCTATACCTTCGAACTCGACCCATTTGGTCGATCATTAGGATCCGACCAAATAGATTAGGTGACCATAGTAGGTAGGGAATAACCTTCCGAGGTTATACCCTATGGTCACATCGTTTGAGTAGTTGTATGATAGGTAGTTTATATGCCTTAGGTAAATTACCAGAATACCCTTTTCATGTATAATTGGTAATTTAGCATATGTAACCTAAACTTTTGTCACATAACTGATTATGTAACATGTTTAGGCATATAACACTTGTCATAGGACTAGTTAGACGGTCCGAACGCGTTTCACGCGCACGACACGTTAAAGTAGCATATGTTACCTTAATGGGTCGCGATGGGTCGAAAGCACTTAGGTTTGGTTTCATTGTAGTATGTAGGCCTTGTTAAACCATATCATATGAGTTCCAACACTCATTTGGTTTACCAAGCCTCATCCTATCCAATCTCTCGATTTAAGTCCGGTTTATTTATATAGTATTGGATTTGCCGACTGATTCCGTGCTCCCTCTAGCTTTGTTTGGTTGTTGTTCAAGACCTCCAAGCATTCTCAGGCGAGTACATTCTTCCCCTATTTTACTGTTTTCAACTGTTTTGGGGTGACTCATATGTGCTAAATGTTTTCGATGTTATAACGATGGTTTCAAAAACAATTAAGACGATTTATACAAAACTAATAACGATTTCATAAAGTGAACAAACTTGTTGGTTGTAGTTACATAACAAATGACATTCATTAGCAATGATCAAGCCGACCAGTATTAGGTTATGGTACCATAGGATCTGACAAATCCCGTTATTTACTACACCCGTGGTTATGTGTGGGTATGGTAGGTAGCGACTGAATCTGTAATTATTAATTTACCCTATGGAGGTTTGTTAATACGAAAACGAGAAGCGACGAAAACGAGAAGC
Organism: Helianthus tuberosus; assembly: GCA_030545235.1. Taxonomy (NCBI): domain Eukaryota; kingdom Viridiplantae; phylum Streptophyta; class Magnoliopsida; order Asterales; family Asteraceae; genus Helianthus; species Helianthus tuberosus. Next base: position 114,052,404 of record CM060452.1, on the reverse strand, counting down.
GACGAAAACGAGAAGCGATGAAAGTCACGAAGGTTTGAATGTTATTAGCAAGACGACCTTATAAGTAGTTTCACGACCTAAAACGAATTAAACGATTTACGATTGGTTTTCACATGATGTTTTAACGATTGGGTTAACGATTGGGTTCAAAGCGATATACGATATTATTTTGGTTATACATATTACATGATTTACATTTGGGCATGAACATTACTTTGGTGGTTTGGTTTGGATTAAGTGATTAAGTAACAATGCGTGTGGAATATGATACAAGCATGGTGGATACGCCGCTGGTACTTCCTATATATAAGTGTTTGTATGGTATTACATATTGTAGCGTTATTTGAATCATTTCAGTTTGAGACATAGAACATTTTATACAAGTAACATACTTTTCACAAGACATTTATTTACAAACAACTTATCTTATACAAACTCATTTACATGGTTATTCATTTAATCATGCATTATTCTCTTATTTATACATATCACCTGAACTTATCATTGTTTTTCAAATAATTTACTAAAACAAATGTTTTTGGGTTAAGAGTCATGGCTACGAGGTTTTACAAATTATAACCCGCTTGATTTGAGTTGGTTAATTAAGTTGCAATATTATACTCTTTTCAAAACAAGGTTTTTAAATAAAGTATTGCAACGTCTAAACTAGCCATGATTTCGACACTCCTACAAAACCTATGTACTCGCCAGCATTTCTTTGCTGACCTCGTTTTCACATATGTTTCAGGTATTGTTGAATGATATCGATTGATAAGATGCATGCTCACATAGGACTGGACAAGGCCTTAGTGACTCAATAACAATGATAGATTATGTTTAAATTGTGTATTTAGATTTCCAGACGATGTAATTATTCAATGTTTAATAAAACGAAACACTTTTGGTATCCATGGTTATGAAACATTAATTCTGTTGCAACACGTGTAACACCTGTGCCTCCACGGCCATCACACAAATACTGTAGCAATGAAATATTGTATTTCATACTTGGGATTTGTATAAATATGTGTATCATTTGCACATATCAATTTTTGTTCAATTTCAAACTCTAAATCACTTTCTGGAAGGTTATACGCGCACCGATGCGTAAATATAACCAGTTTAAATGCAACAAACACTCCGGAATAGTGACATTGGCTTAACATACCTTAAATAACCTTTACATAACTTAGAAATAAGTTTTGAAGGCTTTGGTATGGCAAAAACAAGTTAATTCGCTTACAGGGACTAAACTTGACAAACTGCGAAAGTATGCCAATTTGAACTGTAACAAACATTCCGGAACATGACCACAAGTTAAACATACCATAAATATCCTTCACATAGCTTAGAAATAGGCTTTGAGGGGTTCGGTGTGATAAAATAAACTTTTGGGTCTTTCAGGGACTAAAAGCGTCAAAAAGTGCACAAGTTTGCACTTTCACGCATAACTTACGTTCTGAATACATCCAGACATCCAAAAATTTATGTAAGCACTAAAATATTTTATTTTAGTGTTTGGCTTGAGAAAAATCCATTCGTCACGCATTTTGGATCGTTTTTCGCGCTTATGCGCATTCCGTCGTAATTAAGCGAACAACGCAACCGTACGACCAAACGAACCGACATCCGAGATATTTTTAAGCAGATTTTAAGTTCCCTATACTTTAACTTCATTTTAGAGCTTTGAAACGGGGTTAACGGGCCTTAAACGTGTCGGAAATGGCTTAAACACATAACAGGGACCAAAACTGTCAATTCTGAAAGATGTTTGCTTATACATCGAATCTAGTCCTTCCCACTTGTTGCACATGGTTTTGGGAATCTATGGGCTGGTATTTTGGGCACATGGTATTACAATACCATGGGTGCTAGTGTATGGCCAAGATTGAAGCACTTTTTCCAAGAAACGATCCTAACGGTTCGGGAAATCCTATATATACCCATCCACCCCCATTGCAAAAATCACAAGAATTTTGGTTTGAGAAGCTCTAAGTTGGAACCTTTGTTTCATACCTGAGCTACTCGAATCGAAATTAGCATTCGGGGACCCTTCGTAAGTATTCTTTCGTTCTTTTCTTTCTTTTATTGCTTTTCGAGTCAGAAAGTCAAACTTTGTTTGACTTTCTGCATTGACCAGTTTATGGTCAATGCGAAGTTCGTTTGAACTTCACAACGTGATTGTAATCACGATGGTTATAGTCCCTTGGGACTATGCCTACTGATTACCACGTTGTCTAGGGTCGTAGGGTAAGCGATCTGATAAATCGCTTATACCTTCGAACCCGACCCATTTGGTCGATCACTAGGATCCGACCAAATACCTTAGGTGACCATAGTATATAGGGAATAACCTTCCGGGGTTATACCTTATGGTCGCTTCGTTTAAGTAGTTGTATGATAGGTAGTTTATATGCCTTAGATAAATTACCAGAATACCCTTTTCATGTATAATTGGTAATTAAGCATATGTAACCTAAACTTTTGGCACATAACTGATTATGTAACATGTTTAAGCATATAACACTTGTCATAGGACTAGTTAGGCGGTCCGGACGCGTTTCACGCGAACGACGCGTTAAAGTAGCGTAAGCTACCTAAACGGGTCGTAATGGGTCGTAAACACTTAGGTTAAGTTTCATTTAGTATGTAGGCTTTGTTAAACCATATCACATGAGTTCCTACACTCATTTGGTTTACAAACCCTCATGCTACCCAGTCTTCCGATTTAGGTCCGGTTTATTAACATAGTTACCTATATTAGGTGCCGTTTGATATCCGTGATCTCTAGCATTGTTTGGTTGTCACTCAAGAACTACTGAGCAATCTCAAGTGAGTACATAGAACCCCTCTTTTACTGTTTTCCAAACGTTTCGGGGTGGAACACATGTGCCTACTTGTTACTTTCCTGCTTTTCCTGCTTTCACATCATATACCTGCTATATCCATTAGTACATTATAGTACGTGATTTCATGACATTTTATGCTATGTATGCCATTGTGTGCCTACTTAGTACATTGTTTTACATCACATCACATCACATGCTATGTATGTTCATTTGTTGCATACTTAGTACATTTTCATTTCATCACATGCTTACATTTTGGTATGACATTTGGTTCGTTTAAATGGGACAATACATTCATTAACATTAGCTACGCCGTTCGTTAGTAGGTAGTGGTACCATAGGAATTGACAACTCCCGTTCCGGACATCCCGGTTAGGTGGGGATGAAAGGAATGACCGAATTCGATGATATGAAGCACAGATAATCCTTTAAGTCGTTTAAGGGTTTATCGCCACAGTCGCAAGGCTTGGATGTATGCATTATAACACACCGCATAAATGTTCATATTCAGTATAGCATGCATTTTCATAAGACATAACATTGATTTAAACCAAGTTTTACTTCAATACTATGTTCTTGTGCATATGGTTTAGTTGACACATTTCGCTAGCCATACATGACATTTTGACATGGTTTACACAAAGACATTTTGACATAGACATTTGACATAGACATTTCGACATAGACATTTGACATAGACATTTCGACATAGACATTTTAACATGATTGACATTTGATCATGCATTTCCCACAAAACATAACTTTGATTTAAACCAAGTTTTACTTCAATGCTTTGTTTTGTGCGTTTCACCTATGGTTTAGTTGATGCATTTCACTAGCCATACATATCACATTTTGTTTTACATTACATGATTTACATTTTGACATAAACACTTTGACATGTTATACAATAACATTTGACAATTGGTTTAAACATAGACATCTTACATTGTTTGGTTTGGTTTGGTTTGATTAAGTGATTAAGTAACGATGCGTGTGTAATATAATACAAGCATGGTGGATACGCCGCTGGTACTTCCTATATATAAGTGTTTGTATGGTATTACATATCGTAGCGTTATTTGAATCATTTCAGTTTGATACATATAACATTTTATACAAATAACATACTTTTCACAAGACAGTGTTTTACAAAACAACTTATCTTATACAAACTCATTTTACATGGTTATTCATTTAACCATGCTTTATTCTCTTATTTATACATATCATCTGAACTTATTGTTTTTCAAATGATTTACAAAGACAAAGCAAATTACAAGGTTCATGACTAAACATTTTCTTAAACAGAAGTCATGAATCTTATTTTCACAAAACCTATGTACTCGCCGGCATTTTTATGCTGACGTACCTATTTTCACATGTGTTTCAGGAAATGAAGCATAGGATTGATCAAGATACACTTAGGCGGACTTGGGCCTTAGTGACAATAAAAGATACAAGACTAGTTATTTATGTTATGTTTCTTTGATTGTCAAGACATTGTAACTATTTTATTCAATAAAACAATACTTCAATTTCCATGTGTTATGAAACAATGATTCTGTTACAACACTCCCCGATGTTTCCGCCACGCTTTGTTGTTTTACGTGGTCGGGGTGTGACAGAAAAGTGGTATCAGAGCTCATGGTTATAGGGAATTAGGTTATTAGTAATGCTTTGACCTAGTCTATAACCTTTCTAGGACCTTAACGCGAGTTTACTTGCGTTTAGTCATAAAACAATACCGTCACCTATCCTTAGGCGACGAACACAACAAGAACATAAATTTCAAAACCGCTTTGAAAACCAATCATCTGTTGTAGGATGATTGATTACTAGGTTTTGAACCCTCAGTTATAAGGTTTTGAACCCTCTGTTAGAAGGTTTTGAACCCTTTGAATTTTCAAAATCTCGTCAAAGTTTGGGTTTTAAATAATGTGAACACGTGCAAACTGGAAGGGTGAATGCCTGTATTCTGAGTTTTCTGTCTAGGCAAGCACTTCGTATACATCTCATCAGACGCGAGACCAGTTGTGCTTACCTGGGAATTCTTGGGATGAGTGTTCACTTATAGGCGAGCATGTCTTCGCGATACATTATTTTTGACCCATTTACTTTGATTAGTCACCATCTCATTTGTTTACCTTAGGTAACAAACAAATGATCACAATTTTCATTCGTTACCATTCTGTATTGATTTTCCAGTAACCTTTCACTTGTTTCTTCCTATGTCTTTCATTTTCTTCTAGAATGTCTCTTCCTCTCAGCACTGGTCAAACGTCCGAGCGAACAGCCAAATTTGTCCAGCAAATAGGCGAAGTAATTCAGAAGACTGTGGATCTAGGCATTGCCATGGCTCGTCTCACCAATGAAGCCTCTCGTCTCGACAATGAAGCCACTCAAGAGCCACCAAAGGAAGCAGAAATCAAGCCAGCACCAAAATCAAGGAAGCGTAAGGCTTCAAGGAAACCCGCAGCGGTTACACCTAATCAAACGGGACCTAGCCAAGTGGCAAGGCCACCAGCTAGGAAGCCGTACTTAGGAACTTCACCATTATGCAACAAATGTAAGGGGCATCACCTAGCTCACTTACAGTGTCATCGGTGTGTATCATGTGGACGAGTTGGTCACCTGGCGAGTGCTTGCCGATGTAACCCAAACCAAGGTGGTCCAAATCAACCCCAAGTCAACCCTACTCAAGCTCGCTTTCCGCCTGGAATGTGCTACAACTGTGGCGAGACAAGCCATTACAGGAACAAATGCCCAAAGCTTGCTAATGCAAATCCAACCCTTGGATGAGCATTCGGCTGAACAAAGGATGTGCTGTCTTATGCCTTTGTTTCTTTTGTTTTCGTGTATTGTGAAACAATATGTCTCGTTCATAAATAAAAGTTGTTGTTCACAGTTCTGATATACGAGTGTAGTTACACGTGTGTATGACTTTTCCAATGATACATACATCAAGGAACTATGTTCCTTACAAACTACTCTTGTGATTCTCCCTTTTGAATGATCGCTCATGATTCCCTCGAAAATTTTAAGTACTTGTTTCACTCTAAGAAACAAAGTACAGAAAATAAAGTGACATTATGAGTAATCATGCTTCTGCACATCTGTGCCTTTGAATCCTTGGTTAAATAACTAAGAGTATTTCCAAATCTCATACTCATTACGTTTTGATTTTTCAACATACACAGTACAAGTATTTTAAAACAATCTTCATGATCTCAAAACATTTCATATAGTTTGAAAACAATTTTTCTAAATACATTGTCTATGTTATTTCAAAAACATTGGCCATGTTATCAAAACCAACCTTCCTAATTTCAAAATATTTCATATAGTCTGAAAGCAATATTAACACAGTACATTTTTTTATCAAGTGCATGATTTCGAAAAGCATCATTCATGTCTTTCAAAAAACCTTATACATAATTTCAAAAATTCATCTCGCATGATTTCAAAACATTTTTGTAAATATATCTATTTAATACACCTACTTTATGATTTCAAAAGTATTATATATAAGGTTCCGAAAACGTTAAACACATTTTTCTTAAAAGAACCCCATGCATATTTTTCAAAAATATTTTCCTCATACATTGACTTAACCTTCAAATTCTGCTTCATATGTCGCCTTGACATATCAAGCATCTCAACTTCATAAGCATTCTTACTTCATGTTTGACATAAGCACATCCAGTGCAAGGTTTCAAAACATCTTCAACTTCTAAAAAAAAAAAATCCATAGGGGATCTTTTTATTTTCACAATTAGATCCTTGTGGATAATTGTCATACAAATCAGAGTCCTTAATTGGATTCCTTATGTACCTTAATTCGAACATATCGGTTCCTTATAATCGAAAACAAATTTTCTCTTCAAAAATCTTTCTATCTTTATAGTTAGATTCTTGATAACGTTTAAAGTACCAAATGAAATCCGCTGAATGGATTCCTAGTGTGCTTTAAATGCATGTGCGCAATTAACAAGACAAATTAACAAACAATTTTGTGGTTATGTGATTATGTGCTTACATATTTGGTGTTTTCATTTATGCATTTCTATGTTTTTGTATACTCTGGATATTCGTTATCCAAATCCTCGTAGAACCTTTCGTATCTTCATATGAGGGATTCGTAGAAGGATATTCAAAAAGGTACTACCTTAAATCCTTAATGGGCTTCTATGAAATAGTTAAGACCCTTGGATTATATAGTACTACTCCATGATTCATAAGAGACCCTTTTAGTGGTCTAGTCAAAAGATTGATTCACAATCTGGTTAAAGAACGACATCTAGTGATGTAGCTGGACAGACTCCTTGATAGTCTATTTAGATCATTTATTGATTTAATTAAAAAGGACTCTATGGCGGTCTAGTCACACTCATCACAGGATTGTTCATTTGGTTTTACCCTACGCATTATAAAATAGACTGTGTGAACTGTGCAAGGAATTGTCTAATTATGGACGCGTACATAATTATGAAATTTAGTGCACAGAAACCCAGTAAGGTTTATTATCTGTGAGAACCGATAGTGACAACAATAACAAAATGAGAACGATGTAATGGAGGTACGGTGGACGCACCAATGACGCTTCATATACTTGTATATAAGTATCCCTCTTACATTGCAATCATGATGTTATTAAAGTTACTAGAAGTTCAAGAACCCTAACCAATGTTGTTCGATCTTTTCAACTTCATGTTTTCAAGCTCTCACAAGTTTCCTCTAAATAAATTTCGGGACGAAATTTCCTAAAGTAGGGGAGACTGTAACACCTGTGCCTCCACGGCCATCACACAAATACTGTAGCAATGAAATATTGTATTTCATACTTGGGATTTGTATAAATATGTGTATCATTTGCACATATCAATTTTTGTTCAATTTCAAACTCTAAATCACTTTCTGGAAGGTTATACGCGCACCGATGCGTAAATATAACCAGTTTAAATGCAACAAACACTCCGGAATAGTGACATTGGCTTAACATACCTTAAATAACCTTTACATAACTTAGAAATAAGTTTTGAAGGCTTTGGTATGGCAAAAACAAGTTAATTCGCTTACAGGGACTAAACTTGACAAACTGCGAAAGTATGCCAATTTGAACTGTAACAAACATTCCGGAACATGACCACAAGTTAAACATACCATAAATATCCTTCACATAGCTTAGAAATAGGCTTTGAGGGGTTCGGTGTGATAAAATAAACTTTTGGGTCTTTCAGGGACTAAAAGCGTCAAAAAGTGCACAAGTTTGCACTTTCACGCATAACTTACGTTCTGAATACATCCAGACATCCAAAAATTTATGTAAGCACTAAAATATTTTATTTTAGTGTTTGGCTTGAGAAAAATCCATTCGTCACGCATTTTGGATCGTTTTTCGCGCTTATGCGCATTCCGTCGTAATTAAGCGAACAACGCAACCGTACGACCAAACGAACCGACATCCGAGATATTTTTAAGCAGATTTTAAGTTCCCTATACTTTAACTTCATTTTAGAGCTTTGAAACGGGGTTAACGGGCCTTAAACGTGTCGGAAATGGCTTAAACACATAACAGGGACCAAAACTGTCAATTCTGAAAGATGTTTGCTTATACATCGAATCTAGTCCTTCCCACTTGTTGCACATGGTTTTGGGAATCTATGGGCTGGTATTTTGGGCACATGGTATTACAATACCATGGGTGCTAGTGTATGGCCAAGATTGAAGCACTTTTTCCAAGAAACGATCCTAACGGTTCGGGAAATCCTATATATACCCATCCACCCCCATTGCAAAAATCACAAGAATTTTGGTTTGAGAAGCTCTAAGTTGGAACCTTTGTTTCATACCTGAGCTACTCGAATCGAAATTAGCATTCGGGGACCCTTCGTAAGTATTCTTTCGTTCTTTTCTTTCTTTTATTGCTTTTCGAGTCAGAAAGTCAAACTTTGTTTGACTTTCTGCATTGACCAGTTTATGGTCAATGCGAAGTTCGTTTGAACTTCACAACGTGATTGTAATCACGATGGTTATAGTCCCTTGGGACTATGCCTACTGATTACCACGTTGTCTAGGGTCGTAGGGTAAGCGATCTGATAAATCGCTTATACCTTCGAACCCGACCCATTTGGTCGATCACTAGGATCCGACCAAATACCTTAGGTGACCATAGTATATAGGGAATAACCTTCCGGGGTTATACCTTATGGTCGCTTCGTTTAAGTAGTTGTATGATAGGTAGTTTATATGCCTTAGATAAATTACCAGAATACCCTTTTCATGTATAATTGGTAATTAAGCATATGTAACCTAAACTTTTGGCACATAACTGATTATGTAACATGTTTAAGCATATAACACTTGTCATAGGACTAGTTAGGCGGTCCGGACGCGTTTCACGCGAACGACGCGTTAAAGTAGCGTAAGCTACCTAAACGGGTCGTAATGGGTCGTAAACACTTAGGTTAAGTTTCATTTAGTATGTAGGCTTTGTTAAACCATATCACATGAGTTCCTACACTCATTTGGTTTACAAACCCTCATGCTACCCAGTCTTCCGATTTAGGTCCGGTTTATTAACATAGTTACCTATATTAGGTGCCGTTTGATATCCGTGATCTCTAGCATTGTTTGGTTGTCACTCAAGAACTACTGAGCAATCTCAAGTGAGTACATAGAACCCCTCTTTTACTGTTTTCCAAACGTTTCGGGGTGGAACACATGTGCCTACTTGTTACTTTCCTGCTTTTCCTGCTTTCACATCATATACCTGCTATATCCATTAGTACATTATAGTACGTGATTTCATGACATTTTATGCTATGTATGCCATTGTGTGCCTACTTAGTACATTGTTTTACATCACATCACATCACATGCTATGTATGTTCATTTGTTGCATACTTAGTACATTTTCATTTCATCACATGCTTACATTTTGGTATGACATTTGGTTCGTTTAAATGGGACAATACATTCATTAACATTAGCTACGCCGTTCGTTAGTAGGTAGTGGTACCATAGGAATTGACAACTCCCGTTCCGGACATCCCGGTTAGGTGGGGATGAAAGGAATGACCGAATTCGATGATATGAAGCACAGATAATCCTTTAAGTCGTTTAAGGGTTTATCGCCACAGTCGCAAGGCTTGGATGTATGCATTATAACACACCGCATAAATGTTCATATTCAGTATAGCATGCATTTTCATAAGACATAACATTGATTTAAACCAAGTTTTACTTCAATACTATGTTCTTGTGCATATGGTTTAGTTGACACATTTCGCTAGCCATACATGACATTTTGACATGGTTTACACAAAGACATTTTGACATAGACATTTGACATAGACATTTCGACATAGACATTTGACATAGACATTTCGACATAGACATTTTAACATGATTGACATTTGATCATGCATTTCCCACAAAACATAACTTTGATTTAAACCAAGTTTTACTTCAATGCTTTGTTTTGTGCGTTTCACCTATGGTTTAGTTGATGCATTTCACTAGCCATACATATCACATTTTGTTTTACATTACATGATTTACATTTTGACATAAACACTTTGACATGTTATACAATAACATTTGACAATTGGTTTAAACATAGACATCTTACATTGTTTGGTTTGGTTTGGTTTGATTAAGTGATTAAGTAACGATGCGTGTGTAATATAATACAAGCATGGTGGATACGCCGCTGGTACTTCCTATATATAAGTGTTTGTATGGTATTACATATCGTAGCGTTATTTGAATCATTTCAGTTTGATACATATAACATTTTATACAAATAACATACTTTTCACAAGACAGTGTTTTACAAAACAACTTATCTTATACAAACTCATTTTACATGGTTATTCATTTAACCATGCTTTATTCTCTTATTTATACATATCATCTGAACTTATTGTTTTTCAAATGATTTACAAAGACAAAGCAAATTACAAGGTTCATGACTAAACATTTTCTTAAACAGAAGTCATGAATCTTATTTTCACAAAACCTATGTACTCGCCGGCATTTTTATGCTGACGTACCTATTTTCACATGTGTTTCAGGAAATGAAGCATAGGATTGATCAAGATACACTTAGGCGGACTTGGGCCTTAGTGACAATAAAAGATACAAGACTAGTTATTTATGTTATGTTTCTTTGATTGTCAAGACATTGTAACTATTTTATTCAATAAAACAATACTTCAATTTCCATGTGTTATGAAACAATGATTCTGTTACAACACTCCCCGATGTTTCCGCCACGCTTTGTTGTTTTACGTGGTCGGGGTGTGACAACACGCCCCGATGTTTCCGCCGCGATTTGTTGTTTTACGCGGTCGGGGTGTGACATGATGAGAACTTCTCCATACCGCTTGACGAAATTCGTGTTGGCAAAACACTGAAATTTGTTGAGAAACCAGTGGAAATCATGGAACGTGAAGTCAAGTGGCTTAAACGCAAGCGCATTCCTTTGGTCAAAGTTCGCTGGGAAGCTAAACGTGGACCCGAGTTTCCTTGGGAACGCGAAGATCAAATGAAGGCGAAATATCCACATCTTTTTCCACGAGTTTCCTCTAAATAAATTTCGGGACGAAATTTCCACAAGTATGGGAGACTGTAACAACTGTGCTTGTAATCACTATGAACAGTTCTGTTATCAATAAAACAATGTTATTTGATCACAATGTTTGTTTTGTTATGTTTTACATTTTTCATGTTTTGACTTTTGTTCAATTCCAAACTCTACATCACTTTCTAGAGAGTTATACGCAAACTAGTGCGTAAACGTACTCAGTTTAATGCGAGAAATACTCCGGAACATCAACATATACTCAACATACCTTAAATAACCTTTACATAACTTAGAAATAAGTTTTGAAGGCTTTGGTATGGCAAAAACAATTTAATTCGCTTACAGGGACTAAATATGACAAACTGCGAAAGTATGTCAATTTGAACTGTAACGAACATTCCGGAACATGACCATAAGTTAAACACACCTTAAATATCCTTTACATAGCTTAGAAATAGGCTTTGAGGGGTTTGGTGTGCTAAAATAAACTTTTGGGACATTCAGGGACTAAAAGTGTCAAAAAGTGCACAAGTTTGCATTTTCGCGCATAACTTACGTTCTGAATACATCTGGACATCCAAAAATTTATGAAAGCATGACTACATTATATTTTAGTGTTCGCCTTAAGAAAAATCCATTCGTCGCGTCATTTGGTTCGTTTTTCGCGCTTATGCGCATTCCGTCGTAATTAAGCGAACATCGCGTTCGTACGACCAAACGAACCATCATCCGAGATATTTTTGAGCATGTTTTGAGTTCCCTATACTTTAACTTCATTTTAGAGCCTTGAAATGAGGTTAACGGGGTTCAAACGCATCGAAAAAGGGCTTAAACACGTGCAGGGACCATTGCTGCCAATTTTGAAACTTTCTGATTCAGGGGGAGTGCTAGCGTAGCGCGAGCCCATAGGGCTTACCCGTCGCGCTACGCGACTGCCTAACCAGACCAGATTCAATGTTTTAATCACAAGTTGCAGCTGATTGATCCTTAACCACATGTTCTAAGTTGCTTAGTCACTAAGATAAGGATCATATGTGGCTTCCATAACCTTTCAACAAGTGTACGGATGTGATCGAATCACGGTTTCCATGAAACGATCTCAACGGTTCACCGAAAACTATATATACCCCATGCCTTTCATTGTTTTAAAGCACTAGAAACTTGATTTGAGAAACTCTAAGTTGAAACAATTGTTTCATACCTGAGATTTTTGAATCGAGTTTAGCATTCGGGGACCCTTCGTAAGTATTCTTTCGTTCTTTTCTTTATTTTACTGCTTTTCGAGTCAGAAAGTCAAACTTTGTTTGACTTTCAGCGTTGACCAGTAATGGTCAATGCGAAGTTCGTTTGAACTTCGCAACGTGATCGTAATCACGTTGGTTATAGTCCTTTGGGACTATGCCCACTGATTACCACGTTGTCTAGGGTCGTAGGGTAGGCGATCTAATAAATCGCCTATACCTTCGAACCTGACCCAGTTTGGTCGATCATTAGGATCCGACCAAATACATTAGGTGACCATAGTGTAGGGAATAACCTTCCGAGGTTATACCTTATGGTCACGGCGTTTAAATAGTTGTATGATAGGTAGTTTATATGCCTTAGGTAAATTACCAGAATACCCTTTTCATACATAATTGGTAATTTAGCATATGTAACCTAAACTTTTGTCACGTAACTGATTATGTAACATGTTTAGGCATATAATACTTGTCATAGGACTAGTTAGGCGGTCCAAACGCGTTTCACGCGCACGATGCGTTAAAGTAGCATAAGCTACCTAAACGGATCATAATGGGTCAATAAGACTTAGGTTAAGTTTCATTTAGCATGTAGGCTTTGTTAAACCATATCACGTGAGTTCCGACACTCATTTGGTTTACAAACCCTAATGCTACCCAGTCTTCCGAGATAGGTCCGGTTTATTAACATAGTTACCTATACTAGGTGCCGTTTGATTCCGAGATCTCTAGCATTGCTTGGTGATTATCTTTAGACATCTGAGCAATCACAAGTGAGTACATAGACCCCTCTTTTACTGTTTTCCAAACTGTTTTGAGGTGGAACACATGTGCCTACTTGTTACTTTCAAGCTTTCCTGTTTTCACATCATATACTGCTATGTTTGTTAGTACATTATAGTACATGATTTCATTACATCTTATGCTAGGTGTGCCCATTGTGTGCATTACTTAGTACATTGTTTTACATGACATTTCCTGCTAGGTGTGCCCATTGTGTGCATTACTTAGTACATCGTTCTACATGACATTTCACGCTATGTATGTTCATTTGATTACATACTTAGTGCATTGTTTTCACATGTTTACATTTTGGTATGACATTTGGTTTGTTTACATGGGACAATACATTCATTAACATTAGCTACGCCGTTCGTTAGTAGGTAGTGGTACCATAGGAATTGACAACTCCCGTTCCGGACATCCCAGGGAAAGGGGACAGAAAGGAATGACCGAATTCGATGATATAAGACAGATAGACCTTTAATTTGTTTAAAGGGTTTATCACCACAGTCGCAAGGCTTGGATGTATGCATTTTCACAATACCGCATAAATGTTCATATTAAATAGTTGCATGCATCTACACAAAACATAGCTTTGATTTAAACCAAGTTTTACCTCAATACTTTGTTTTTGTGCATATGGTTTAGTTGAGTCATTTCACTTGCCATACATGACATTTTGACATAGACATTTGACATGGATATTTTGACATAGACATTTGACATGGATATTTGACATAGACATTTGACATGGATATTTGACATAGACATTTGACATGATTTACATCTTGACATAAACACTTTGACATATTATTCAATACATTTGACAATTTGGTTAAACATAGACTTCTTACATTGGTTGGTTTGGTTTGATTAAGTGATTAAGTTAACGATGCGTGTGTAATATGATACAAGCATGGTGGATACGCCGCTGGTACTTCCTATATATAAGTGTTTGTATGGTATTACATATCATAGCGTTATTTGAATCATTTCAGTTTGAGACATAGAACATTTTATACAAATAACATGCTTTTCACAAGACATTGATTTACAAACAACTTATCTTATACAAACACATTTTTACATGGTTATTTATTTAACCTGACATTTACTTATACATATCATCTGATCTTATTGCTTTCAAATGATTTACAAGACAAAGCAAATTACAAGGTTCATGACTAAACATTTTTCTCAAACATAAGTCATGAATCTTATTTTCACAAAACCTATGTATCTCACAGGCATTTTTATGCTGACGTACCTATTTTCACATGTGTTTTCAGGTGCTTTTCCATAGGATGTTGATCATGATACTAGGGCGGACCTGTGCCTTAGAGACTTTAAAAGAAAATAGACTATGTTTAATTATGTTCTGAACTCGTAAATTTCATGTTTGAAACAATGTAACACCCTTGTTTAATAAATAAAATACAACTTTGTATGCCATGGTTATGAAACAATTAATTCTGTCGCGACACGCCCCGATGTTTCCGCCGCGATTTGTTGTTTTACGCGGTCGGGGTGTGACATTTCTCCATCCAAATAAGGATTGCCTTTGTGGTATCCTTATAGTCTCAAAGGTGTAGTTTGATGCACTAGGTCTGAATGAATTCTTAAATCACATTATTTTTGTATATTTAGTTATACTCCCAAAAGTATAGTTTGATATGCTCCCATGTGTGATATTGTACAAAACTAACATATATTTTGTTAATCATCCAAAGCATATTTTGATATGTTATTTACAAAACCAAAACATAGTTTAATATGTTATTTATCACATCCAAGGCATATTTTGATATGTTATTTATGAAACCCAAAGCATATTTTGATATGTTATTTATGAAACCAAAACATAGTTTAATATGTTATTTACAAATCCAAAGTATACTTTTAATATGCTACTATAAGGTTATTCGTTTAACCTTACATTATTTTACAAAGCATAACTTCTTATTTATTCAAACACTTTGTTTTGTACATTTTTGCTTATGGTTTAAGTAGTCTCATTTTACTTACGATACATAACTTTTGCTTACACATTACATGGTTTACTTTTAACTTGGGTTATACAAAAACATTTGACTATTGGTTTAAACATGAACATTCTATATTGGTGTTTTGGTTTGAGTAAGTGACTTAAGTAACGAGGCGCGTGTAATATGATACAAGCATGGTGGATACGCCGCTGGTACTTCCTATATATAAGTGGTTGTATGGTATTACATATCGTAGCGTTGTTTGAATCATTTCAGTTTAAGACATATAACATTTTATACAAATAACATACTTTTCACAAGACATTGTTTTACAAACAACTTATCTTATACAAACTCATTTTTACTTGGTTATTCATTTAAACTTACATTACTCTTTTACGTATCATCTACTTTATCATCACTTTTCGAATGATTTATAAAACAAAACATTTTACAAGGATCATGACTGACTTTTGTTAAACAACATTTTCTAAACTTATAAGTCATGAATCCTATATTCACAAAACCTATGTATCTCAGAGGCATTTTTATGCTGACGTACCTATTTTTACACATGTTTCAGGTGCTGTTTTAAGGCGATTGTTGATACATGCTACATTTAGGATGGACTCGTGCCTTAGCGACTTTAAAACTTGGAAGATCATAGTTGTACTTATTTGATTATATTAAAACAATGAGTTCATTTATTCAATAAAACGAAATTTATTTATGTCATGGTTATGAAACAATTATTCTGTTACAACACTCCCCGATGTTTCCGCCACGTCTAGTTGCTTTACGTGGTCGGGGTGTGACATTTTTGAAACAAGAAAGTTTGTGTTTTTGTGAACTTTGAAAATCCGAAACATGGACGAGGATTTTTACAACGCATTCGCTACTCCAGTAACCCCGATTTCTCTTGCACAGAATACGGTGTTGGAAAACGAAACGGGAACGATGCAAAAGCCGCCTAAGCTCATGAACATCGAGGAATATAAGGGTTGGGAAGGACGGTTCGAAAACTGGGTACAAGCACACTACTTAGATGCTTGGGAATGTGTCGAGACAAAATACATTCGACCGATGAATGATGATGAAGAAGTGGTTCCGATAAAAGATCTAAGTGCAGATGCTAGAAAGAAGTACAAAGATGAGAAAATGATGCTAAGTCTTTTACAACAAGCTGTGAAAGAAGATATTTTGGTGCTTTTGCAACACAATGGAACTTCATATTCTATATGGAAAGCATTAAGATCAAAATTTCATGGAAGCCAAGAGATGGTCAAAAACAAGAAATCACTTTTGAAGAAAGAGTTTGATCTGTTTCGTGGTTTGAAGAATGAAAACACAAGGCAGATTATTGAAAGATACTGCAATCTGCTAGCTAACATGAAGAGATTGAGCATCGAGAAAGACAATGAAGAATTGATCGAAAAGCTTGCTGATGCTTTACCACATGACACTTGGGGCACATATCTCATGATGCTCAGAAACAAGAAAGGTTTTAGCAGTCTGACACTCAGCAAGTTCATTGAAAAGATTGAAGCTCAGGAAATGGAGCAGAGAAAAGTCTTGAGAATGAAAGATTTCGACAGTGAACAAGACATCGGTCTTTACTACAAAGGTGGTGTTACTGATAAATCCACCAACTTGTCACCAAAAGTTCAAACAACTTTCAATGCAAAGAATTCATCTGATAGTTCATCCAAAGGATCAAGTAGCAACACAAGTTTTTCATCATATCCATCTTTTGATCCGAACATTTCAACAACAAGAAATGGCAAAAAGCTTCAATGCAACATTGTGTTGAACATTGAAAATGATCAGGAATATTCTGAAGAGTTAGCAAAAAGCCATATGTCTTTATTGGGAACTGTTCTTGAATCTTATGGTAGTTTTGTTGCAGGTCGAATCGGGAATCCAATGCTGACAAAGGAAGATTACGACCAGATCGATGCTGAAGCGATGGAGCTGATGGACATAAAATGGTGCTTGGCCAGCGTGTTGAGGAGAGCTGAGAAATTCAAGCAAATCACTGGAAGAGATGATCTTCGTGAGGCTGGTGTTTCTACTTTTGGTTTTGACAAATCTAAAGTCACTTGTTTTCGTTGCAGGGAGAAGGGTCATTTCAAGAGGGAGTGCACCAATCGCGAAGCAAGTGGAGCTCAGAATCCTTTTTTTTTGGGTAAAGGGTTACCCCGGTGATTCTATATATTCACAACCAAAGAAAACAAGTAGTGTAGAGAGTCTACACTAGTTCATTCATGGGGCATACCCCATGAACGTAAACCAAACAAAAACCAAACCGACAAAAAAAAACAACCAAATAAAGGAAAACACCTAGACAAGACTTCTAGACGGACCAAAAAACACAACTACTCATCCCCCATCATCGTCCTTTTCTTTCGTGTTTATCTCCCATTTTTCAAGAATTCTACGCACCCTAACGGTATTCTTCAGCTTCGCTCCCATCAACTTGTACCGAACTGTTTTCACAATTACTTCACTAACCTTCTCAGGAGGTCTTAATTGGTTTTTAAACAATCTGGCATTCCTCTCTTGCCAAATACTATATGCCGCAGCAGCTACAAGTAGTTTAGCAACATAAGTATCGACCTGCTTTTGATGCGGACGAGTACAAAGCCAGCTAACAATCTCACTCCATTTAGCAGAAACCGCATCCATCCCCACCCTATTTCGAATTGTATTCCACACTTGAGAAGCAAATTTACATTCAAAAAACAAGTGCTTGTGCGAATCAAAGTTCTCATAACATAATAAACAGCACATCATGTTCATGTTTTTTCTCCGAGCGAAATCCCATTTCAGAATTTTATCTTGCGTAAGAAGCTTACCTTTCATAATCAACCACATCATGAAAGCATGTCTCGGAATACACTGGCCGAACCACACAATTTTACACCAATCAACTTCCAGTTCTCTATGCCGAAGAGAATGCCATACCCCCGAAGACGAGAACTCATTAACATCATCTCCATCTTTCCATAATAATCTGTCGACTTTTACATGATCCAATTCAACTTGATCAATCTGAATAAGAACCAGGAATATATCCCTCCAAGCCGTAGGCCACAACCACGCACCATTAGAATACACATCAGCCACGGAGTTATCCAACCTAAAATCTGCATCCGCAATAGTTCTGGGCGACACAAAATCAGCAAGAGGCCCCAAAACACTCCAATTATCGAACCAGGCTGAAGTATTAATACCATTACCCAACTCCGACCAAATATGCTTCCTAACCAATGGCCGTAATTGAGTGAGTTTCCGCCATGACCAACAACTATTCGAAGGGGTTTTGCTAACCCAAAAACTTTTATCTTTTAACCGATACGAATATATCCAATCAACCCATAGAGATTCACGCTTAGAAACAATACTCCAAATATGAGATGACATCAAAGCTTTGTTCATATCTCTAATTCGTCTAATACCCAATCCCCCTTCGTATTTAGGCGTGCAAACCAACTTCCAAGACACTTTAGATTTACCTTTGCTGAACGAAGAATCCTGAGACCAAAGGAAATTTCTCATTTTAGCTTCTAACTCCTGAATAATCCGAGCAGGCAAGATAAAAACCGAGGACCAGTAAATATGCATAGAAGAGAGCACTGAAACAATAAGTTGAAGTCTTCCTGCAAAAGATAAAAGTTTGTTCCTCCAATGCATAATGCGTTTTTCCAATCTCTCCACAAGCACTCGACAATCATTGTAACCAAGCCTAGCCGAAATCAGAGGAACCCCCAAGTACTTCACGGGTAACTTTCCTTCCGTAAAAGGCATAATATCCAGAATAGCTTGTTTGACCTGATTCTTTACATTACAAAAGAAAACTGTACTTTTCTGGTTACTAGGCACTAACCCCGACATCTTCGTGAATTTCGAAAGAGAATACATAATACACCTAACCGAATTCACCTCTCCTCTAGCAAACATAAATAAATCATCCGCAAAACACAGATTAATAATCTGCTGCCTTTCACATCTGTTATGGAACTTAAAAGAAGAATCAATTCGGATCGAATGATGAAGAATACCAGTTAAGACCTCCATAACAAGAGTAAATAAATAAGGGGACACTGGATCTCCTTGCCTCAGCCCACGCTTACCCTTGAAAAAACCATGCACCGTGCCATTAGCACAGACCGAAAAAGAGGTCGTAGAAACACACTTCATAATCCACCCAACCATGTTGCTATGAAAACCAAACCCACTCAGAACACTTTTAAAGAAACCTCCAATCGACAGTATCATACGCTTTCTGAATATCTACTTTAAAAGCACATCTAGGAGGACCCACGTCTCTGTGATAATTATGCATTAACTCTTGGGTTAAAAAAATGTTATCCGAAATTTTTCGACCAGGAACAAACGCAGATTGGTTTATGCTAACAATGTCCTTTAGAGCCCCTTTAATTCTTTCTGAAATAATCTTACTGATGCATTTGTAGAAGACATTACAACAAGCAATCGGACGGAAATCAGTAACAATCGTAGGAGTCGAAACCTTAGTAATAAGGACAATAAGAGTATGGTTCATTTCCTGAAGCATGTTACCAGTCTCGAAAAAATCCATAATGGCTTTAGAGACATCCGTGCCAACCAGAGACCACGCACTTTTGAAAAAAGCCGCCGTATATCCATCCGGCCCAGGCGCTTTGTCATTACCAATAGAAAACATAGCTTTTCTGACCTCCTCCATTGTTACCTGTCGAACCATATAACTAGCAACATTATGAGATAACCTGTGTGGAAATAAATCTGGAGCCGGCTCCATCGATATATCACCTTGAGAACCAAAAAACTTCTCATAGTGCTGAACAAACGCTTTATACACCATATCACCTTCAAAACTAGTCCCTCCTACATCTTTAATAACCTCAATTCTGGAAAAATGATTTCTCGCTTTCAAAGAAGAATGAAAAAACGCAGTATTCATATCACCCGCCGCTAACCAATCAACCTTTGACTTTTGTTTCAAGAAACGCTCCTCATCCAACAACGCTCCTCATCCAACAACGCCTCCTGTAAATCACGACTAGTAGCAGCCTCTTCAGCCCGGAGATCAACGTTTGACGGGTCCAGATCAATATTTTGTTGAATCACATCCAGATTCGATCTAAGGCTTTCAACTTTCTTGTGGAGATTACCTTTCTTAAATAACAAAGATCTAAGCGGGTTTTTCAGCAATCGAAGTTTTTTAACAACTCTAAACTGATGCACCCCGTCCACATTAGAATCCCAATACTTTTTGACAATCTCTAAAAATTCTGGTTTAAAAACCAAGAAATTAGCGAATTTAAAAGACCTCGACTTCACCTTTAACGCTTCCGGAATAGATAAAATACATGGGCAATGATCCGAGAGACGATATGGCTTGAATATTGCAACCGAGTTCGGGTAATCAGCCATAAAAGGAGTATTTCCCATTACACGATCAATCTTCTTTAATAACCCCACCCCCTTTTTCGGCTTTTGGCTCCATGTAAAATGGATACCCGTCCGATTTATGTCAACCACTTCAATGTCATCAACACAAGCTTGGAACTCCCTCATGCCTATAGAACTAGAAGACGTTCCCATAGATTTGTCCTCTATGTTTAGAGCTGAATTAAAGTCACCCATAATAACCCAAGGTTTATTAGCAACAAGGTTTTTATGCATAGAAAGTTGATGCCACAAATCCCTTCGAGTCGCATAATAATTGGCAGCATAAACAATAGAACAGAAAACCATCCTTTTATCCAATTTAAACACTAGTTGTAAATGCATCACCTGAGACGATTGAGCTAAAATCATGACATCAAAAATACCAGGATTCCACCCAATAATAATTCTAGTGCCCTTCTCACAACATCCACCATTTGAAGTCCAATCCCACGAGCGAAAAACCGATTTACACACTTTACCCAGATTCTTCACATTCACATGCGACTCCAAAATAGCACACAAACTCAAATTATAATCCTTCACAGCCTGTCGAACCTCCATTTGTTTAAGCGGGCGGTTCAACCCCCTTATGTTCCATACTGCAAGACTAACCATCAGTAACTACCTGAGAAGGAGTGCCTGCCCCTTGTTTACTTCTAATATTTAAAGACCCTTGCTGCATAAAAATATCCGTTTCATTATATATCTCCTCAACTTCATCATCCGTCTCCTCGTGATCCCTATTCGGCCCTTTCTTGCTTGTACCTTCCTCCGAATCAACTTGGTTCAACACTTCAAAAGAATTGTTCACTTTAACCGGCATAGACGTTGAACCGTTAGAAACATTCGGTTGAGTCTTTGATCCCACCGGCCGATATTCAAATTTACTTTTATTTTTGTTCACCGGAATACCAACCTTCCTAGCCACTTTCTTGCCATGAACTTCTGTATAACCCTCGTGATCCACAATGGGTGTTTTTTTCACTTGCTTATTTCTTTGAATATTGCGACTTTGATCCTCATATCTAGCATGTTTCATTGGCTTCCTTGGACACATGTCATTAGAGTGCCCAAAAACACGACATGTAGCGCAACGATGTGGACTCCATTCATATTCCACATACATGGTTTCTTTAATAAAACCCTCCCCGTCAGGTTCAGGTATAGCCATGGTGACTTCCTCACGGAATTCTTTATCAGCCGAAATTTCCACCAAAGCTCTAGCATAGCTACTACGGCCCCATGATTCCGTACACATAGATGTAGTAAAAGAATCCAGCATCTTTGGCTCTCCAATTGTTGTAGCTATAAGACTAAGGCCATCCTCCGTATAAGCCGCAATAGGAACATCATGAATTTTCACCCAGACTTGCACTTGCTTTACTTCTTTCTTTTCCAACTTAGTAGTAGGAGTCCAAATATTCAGGAACAAAGGTTGAGACCTGATAATCCACGGACCATCTTTAATCACATTCAACATTCCACCTTCATCATTAAACTTAAAAAAGAAAAAACCGTTTGCGTTCATCATCGTCTTTTGCAAACCATATTTTTTCCAATTCACTTTAACATAGTAGTCAACAACCGGGAAAGCAAGACGGTCTCCCAAAAAATACCCATAAATTGTAATAGACAATTTTTGCTGCACTGTTCTTACAGATTCCTTAGGAAGAACGACGTCACAACCTTCATGCACAACCGAACTCGACAAAGATCGAAAGTTAACTTTCGGAACACTACTACCTACAACCGAATCCACATAAGATTTAGGGTTTGAGCTGCTACCTTGCACCGTTTGTGATCCTTGAAAACCATGAGCAGGCACATTTTGTTCCGATTCTGGATATTCCGGCAGTTGAACAGGAACGGTAATCTTTGATAACTCATCAATGACATTAATCAATTTCGGATCAGACTGCACGTTCTGCACCGTACCCCTCCTCGGAAGCACCGGATTACCGTCTATATTCACGACTCTACTGGCCAATCCCTTATACTGTATTGGCGGCTTACCCCAATCCCCCTTCACGACATCATCAAGTTTTGGACGATCATCCATTGCAAACACAAATGACTCTCTCCTTTAAGCAAATAAAAAGACAACCATGCACGCAGAATACCGAGAACCCAAGAAAACCACAGCCGAAAACTAAACACTGAAAACCCTAACAAGCTTGACGACAAGAAAAACAAAAAACCCTAGATTTAAAAGCAATCCTTCCGCTAACTAGTTCGAATCAGACTTATTGATAAATCAATACTCCGATGATCAGACTGTTATACGGAAATCATGAAGAAAAATCTAAGGTAGGAGGGAAGCACAAGATCGCCATAGCTAGAGAGAGAAATTAGGGTTTTTTTGGAGCTCAGAATCCTTTTAACAACAACAATGATTACTACCGAAAAGCCATCTACCATCAAATTGCTCAGCAACCATCTCAACAACATCAACATCAAGCACAAACTGCACATGGAAGGAATGTGATTGAAGACTCTGGAAAGAGAGCTTGTGTGGTTAATCAAGATTCTTCAAAGAGAGCTGATGGTAGTGCCTTGATAATAAATCAAGATGATGAAAAGTTACCTGAAGGGTTTAGCTGGGAAAATTTCACATGGGATAATTATGTTCCTGATCAAGATATAGCTCACACAGCTTTTGTAGCCCGAGTTGAAGAAGACAGTGATGATGATCATGAATATTGGGCAAAGAAAATGGCAGATCATTTGAAGATGATGGCTAAAAGCGATAGTGAAGATGAAAAGGCCAAAAAGAAAAAGAAAAAGATCAAAACACCGGTCAGCAGTGATGATGAAGCTGTTCCAGTGATAAAGAAAAAGATAAAAGACGTTCCAAAATTCAAAGTTGATGAAGAAGTTGATGCTAAAAAGATTCCTGTGAGGTGTGACAACTGTGAAGTTATAAAGAAGCAGAACACCACACTGGTTTACAACTTGAACAGTTTGAAGGAATCTTATGATGTGTTGAACAAAGCAATGAATCAATACAATCAAACAAGTGAAGAACAGGTAACAGCGATGAAAACACTTCAAGGAGCTTTCATGATAAAGCAAAAAGTGGTGAACAACTACATTGAG
Source organism: Helianthus tuberosus (assembly GCA_030545235.1). Taxonomy (NCBI): domain Eukaryota; kingdom Viridiplantae; phylum Streptophyta; class Magnoliopsida; order Asterales; family Asteraceae; genus Helianthus; species Helianthus tuberosus. Next base: position 114,028,406 of record CM060452.1, on the reverse strand, counting down.
AAGTGTGCTGTGCTAGAACAGAAGCTGGAATTGCAAAGAATTGAGACTGAAAGAGTAAATCGGTTGTTGAAAAGTTACTCATGTACTTCTTATGTTATTGACAGGATCTATCCAACAGTAGAAGGCATGAAGGCGTTTGAGGAAGAGGAGACTTCAGAGGCAAAGCATTCTAAAGAACAAAAAGATTCTGAAGAAAAGACTCTTGAAAAGAAGAAAGTAAAGAAGAAGGATGCTAAAGAAAATGATTCTGGTAAGAAACAAAGTTTCGGTTACAACAAGTGTCCACCCCCACTGGAAAATGGATATTTGCCAAGAAATCCAAATTCTGAAAGAGTCCAAAAGGCTACAAACTTACAATGGGAGACGGAGTCGTCAGTTAATTTGCCAGAAAATATTGATGTGACGTTTACATCATCTGACACTGATCATGAGTCCGAGTTAATAAAAAAGGTGGTCGATCAGGTGTTGGATAAAGATGAAACAGAGGAGTCAAAGTCGGAGTCTATGTCGGAGTCAAAGTCCGAGTCCAGCATTCCGAGTCAAATCAACAAACAGGGAAAAAGGGTTTACAACAAAGAATTCCTGTTATCAAAATCTAATTTGAGTGACGAAACATTCAAAGTTGCATATACATTGAATGATTCCGACAAATTATATTCTGATGAGGAATTTCCAATAAGAGGTGTCAAACCTGAAATTATCAAAAAGGTTTTCAAACTAACAGAAATTAATATTTCTGAAATAAAAGATTTAAATCTTACTGATAAACCTAAAAAATACACCTCAAGAGTACAACAAAGATTAAACAAGAAAAAAGGTTACAGTTCTGGTTTTGGTTTTCACAAGAAACCAAATCCTAACCGTAATTTCAAAAAGAAAGGTCTTGGTTTTACTCCAACAGAAAAACAGAAAAATGAAAAATATGTTCGTGATTTTAAAGCAAAAATGACATTTGTTTCAGGAACTAGCTCAGAAGAGGAAGAAAAGAAAGAATTCTGGAGGCAGTCAAACAAAGAATTCCTTGCGAAGAAGCAAGAAGAGATGAAGATTGCTGATCAGATGAAAGAAACGAGAACCTGTTTCCAATGCAACACTGTTGGTCATATTGCCAAGAATTGTTTCAAAGCAATACAATCAAAACAGGGAGTTTCTCGTAAACTAAAAGAACAAAGGGTTGTGTTTGAACCACCAATTGATAGAACCAAATTGTTAAAAAATTCAATTTTTGAAATTGGTGAATGTTCAAACAAGTTTTACAAGAAAAGAGCTAAATCTGACAACCAGAAATGGGTTGTTAAAAGGTCTGGTGGTAGCTCTAGCAATGATTCTGATAGGTCGAAATCAGAGGAGCTATCTTATGGCAATGAATCTGATTCCACAAAATCAGATGAGCCACATCTTGTTTCAAAAGGAGAAAAATCAGTTCTGACTGTGGATGATGAAAATTTTCCATCACTTCGGACTGAAAATTATAAGAAGAAAATTGGTAAAGTTGAGATTTCAAACCAATTTTATGATGACAAAAAGGTTTTTGATGTTGAGAAAGTCTTTAACTCCAAAGTTCATCATATTTTTGGAAAAATGATTGACAGGAAGGTCAAAGGAGTAAAGGAGTTTTACGAGAAGAAGACGAAGAAAGACAAAATTGAACCATCCCTGGTTTGTGACTGGGATGGTACATACTATGAACAGTAAGTCTCTGGACTTGCCGGAGCTCCCAGGTTTGTTAGAGTGGAGCAGGAATCGGCATCTATCTTTCTTGGTTGATAATTTTACGAGTGGTACAATTGGTAAATTACAGGTGATATCATTTAAATTGTTAGTTTTCTACAAATGGTATGATTGGTAGGAAAACCTACAAGAGGTTGAAGAAGATTTACACTTACAAGTGGTAAAATCAAGGACATTAAGTTGTAATTGCATTTTCCAACAAGTGGTTAATCAAGGTCATTAGTTTGAACTTGATTCGGCCATACATTCAAGTGATTGATTTAGAATCAAGATGATGAACCCCTAACTTTACAAGTGGTAAAATCAAACGTATTTTCCGGAAAAAACCATTTGATTAAAACAAACTTAAGTGTTTTGAAATCAATGGGAAAATAGTTTGTTGTGAGGGGGAGTTCTGATTGTTTATGCCAAGTGGATGGAGAATTGAAGCAATTCGATATCGGTTGTCACTTTATTGTACAGTTGGTTTTCAAATTTCCTAAAATGTGTTTGCATTTTAGGGGGAGTAAGAAATTTTTAGAAAATCCAAAAACATTTGAAAATTTGAAAAAGGCAAAAACATGATAAAATGAAAAATGAGTTTTGTGTCAAAGAAGAGGAAATGATAGTACATCAGTGGACTATCACAGCATGCTAAAGAATTGGAAAGTCAAATGTGATAAACGGTCTCACTGATGATGTGTCAGTAGGTTTTCGCACATTTAATAGACTGTGACGAGATATAAACCTAAATTCAAACTTGCTTATATCATGGGGAAACATCTCTCGGATATATGGGTAACCCCCGAAATCTTGTTTGAAAGGTCCATCTTTCTGAGATACTAGGTCTTTATACTCAGTGATATCTGGGGTATTATCCCGGGACTTCTGATTTTGTGGAAGCAATGGCCTAGTCCTCGGAGAATACTTTATGCTTGCTTGAAATATAGCGCAGCCCTCAGCAAATTGATGAAACAATAAAATTGATAATCATTGTTGTTGTAAAAAGATCCTCTAAAGGGGACACACCCAAAAGTTGAGTCATGATCTCTCTGCTGAACGGTAGTTCTGACCTGAGCTCTCATGATTCTTCATAATTTATAACCCCTTACAGATATCATCTGTGGTATACTCACCTGTAAGACTGAATATTGGGATCTGGATACGGGAGTATATTCTGAGGTGGGACACGCGAATAATTTAAGTACTTAAGACATTAATCTCGTATCTCGAAGCAGTTGAACTTTGTGTGAAAATTTAAGTGGATCAGTATACTGACAATCTAAGTGAATCGTTTAGAACTTAAAATGTATAAAGCTTAACGGTGTTGGTGATTTGTCTCATAAACTGATATGATCCTCTTACGCAAACTCACAAAAATAGTGTCTGTAAATATTTCTTTACTATATTTCATTACATTAAAAAAACCAAAAAGATTTTAGTGTGTTTTAGCATAAATTTTAAAAAATTCAAAAAGATTTTCGACAACTGATGTTGGAGAGCTAATTTTCAAAATTCCGAGTGCTAGATATGATGAACAGATGGTTTGGGAGAGTGTGTTGTTTTGAACATAAAAGTAATATATCTTCAAGTGGTTCATCAAAAGATTTACATTGAAAAATCATTCTTTAATTATATAACTCCTGCAAGTGATTCATTAGATGGTGAGATTTTTTTTTTTGTATAATTTTTATTTATAGATTTGTTAGAGCAAATTACAAATCATGGGTTGGTAGACGGGCAACAAGCTGCGCCGCCACCCCCTTTTGAATTGCAAATCCTACTCGGCTAAACACATAACTATGGCCTACAGACACTGTCGCATGCGCAAGTGCTGCCTTTTGAACCCGCTTCAAGAAACCGGACGCCACAGGGGCCAGACAACCAAAGGTATCGAACGCGAAAGGAAGGAAGTCATGTTGATTATCTATGCAGGCCTGCTCGTGCTTGGATATTTTCCCCGCCTCAGCCTTTCGCGCCGCTTGCCCTGAAACAAAACCACTGCCCCTGAAACCGGCAAGAGGCGACACCCCCGTGAGATCAATGCAAGCATGCTTACCCCCGGACCATCCAAAAACCAGCACATCGGCTGGTCGAAGGGAAGACCTCCCCTCCTTCGTGTCCGTTAGGAAATTAACCAGAGCCTCTTTTTTAGCAGCGATACCAGCTCGCTTGAGAACGTCAAACAACACATCTCTAACCAGATCGTGTCTGTACTTAAAGCCAGGAAGCTCTTTGCAGTGAAGGGCATGTTCCCCGAAGCTATCAAGACACACCTTCCGACAAGTTATCATCAGAAAATTTATTTTTGGGTAGAGAATGTGCAGGATAAAAGCTAGTTGATCTTGGATAGTTGAAAGAGAGCCAGGTTCCGATACCTGAGGACTTTGTGATTTCAACATGCCAGACTGCGATCCCAGCATATTGAAAGGGGGAGTCTGAGGACATCCGAGTAGAGATTGTTCGTGGGGAGTCTGTTGTTGTTGAAGAAGAGAAGGAGATAAAGTTTGAGGATGCTTACAATGTGAGATATTTCAGAGAGTGTTCAGACTGATAAAGACTGAAGATTGTGAAGACTCGACACTTAAGACTCGTCAACATCTGAGGGGGAGTCTGTTAGTGCATACATCTGTCGTCTTCGTCTTATATCGAGTCTCGGGTTCGTTTGGATGATGACATCACACAAGTGACATCATTCTTGCATCATGGAAGTTCACTACACAACAAGACAAAACAGAATGTTTGAGATTGATTGAAAGTCATGTTCGCTTGAATCAAAGTTAGATGGTTCGCTTGAAAGTCAATTATGTTGGATTCGCTTGAAGACAAATTAGGTGTAGGTTCGCTTGAATTACTTTTAGGGGGTTTCACTTGAACATGTATGTGGGAGTTCAAGCGAACTAGGAAGTAGTATAAATATGGTTCATGTCTTGTCATTTGTAGCAAACCAGAGAAGAATTCAGTTGTGATACCGAAGTGCTGCCGGTATATCTCGTGAATGTAATAGCTGTTAAATCAATATACAAGAGATTTAAAGTGATATTCAAGCTGTTTCAAAGTCAGTTTCTTATTTTCCGCATCTGAAACTGATAAAATCTCTTCTGAACGACTCGTTTGGGTCACAAACCGATCCTACACTTTCGAAAGACCACTCATAGATCTTTAGATCTACAAGTTTACAACTCATTTTTCCAAGAAAACTTATATTTATTCAAGTTCAAAGTTCATGTATGGATGGTTTATCATCCTTCATATCTTTAACCTTTCCATCTTGCTAGTTCATGTTCTTAAACATGATCTAGCAAGTCTAGGTGATGAACCATCTTACTTTTTTGGGTAAAGCGTTACCCCGGTGAATTTTATAGATAAACCAATAAAAACAAAGATGTGTCAAAGCAACACATCAACTAGACTTGACAGACCAAGCCTAGGACACCAAGACAACAAAACCAATCAACAGAACATCCAAGACAAAACGTCAAACAAAAAAACTAAACAACCACGGCCGAATCAAAACAAAACCAAGGCCGACCTAAACAAAAAACAACAAACCATCTTACTTCTACTATCAAACAACATGTATTAAGCATAACAACACAAGATCAACATGATTTAACCATACATCTTCTCTTTATCCACTCTTTAACCTTTATGTTCAAGACTTGTTTAAGTTCTTTAGTGTTTCTTCATATTTTACCATTCTATCATCTATTAACCACTAAAAATAAGAACAAGATGAATATTTGAAGCACTTACTACTAGCACAAGGCTAGGGGAGAAACAAAGCGTAAAAGTGGTGGATAAAAGAAAACTAGAGTGGTCCCTGAGCTTCCGAGTGCACCAAGCTTACTTGTATGACCTCTTGCACCTTTGGTTGTATGGAAAATGGCTTGTAAGAAAGTTGATGGTGGTGATATGGTGGAGGAGGGTGGCGGCCGAAGGTGGGGAAGGAGAGGAAGAGAGAAGCTTGTTGATGTTGAGTGTTTGATGAAATGAGATGGTTATCTCTCATACATATTTATAAACCATATTTCTCTATTATCCAACATACATTGTGTTTCTTAATGACCAACAATTAGCAATTTAATAATCAAAAGAATGGGGTGAGGGTCTACCACCCTCATGACCGTCGAGTAGGGGGGGTAGGGGGTTGGGTTGTGATGGAACTAGTTACTTGTTTAGTTAGGATTGAACGATATTGTTAGTGATTTAGTGTGTCATATAATATAAAGTGTGTTAGGGTGTTCGGGGACCCTAACTAGCTCAGAAAAGTAAAAACAATGTATTTGGCAATATTTTTATGTTCCGGGTAAAGTCCGGTTGTTCGGTTGGATGTTGATCCGTTAAAGTGATAAATAAAGCTTTAAAGTGTCCTTTATATTGTTTTTAGTGACACATTTAATTGCCAACACTTTGGAAAATGTCTAGGGCAATTTTGCCAAGTTTTTGCACTTTACTAGCATTGTTAAATGCTGAATTTTGGTTAACTAGTGCAGAATTCTGCACTTTAAGTATGTTTTAGGCACTTCCGGGCACTATAACTATCACCTAGTGACGCAGTTTTATGGTCCTCACCTCCCTACACTCACTACTAGTGTAGTATTCTATCTCTGGCTCATACTGGCCTTAAAAATGTTGTCTGTCTAGGTGCTGGCATTGTCAGCATGTTTTTATGGTTATCCGCTCACTGTGCTAACTGTGCTTTGTGCATCATGGTTGTCACTAACGTTTGTATATAATAAATGGGGTGACAGTATGAAAGGTGATGCATGTGTATGTATGTAACAGAAATCAGTAAGCAGTTTAATCACAATTGTAATCAAGCACAGTCATTAAGCACAAATTAAGAATTAATTAATTGTACGGATACCTGTAAATGTGAGGGTTGTCACATCAAAAAGGGTAAACTCCACAAAAAAGGTGACAAGAAGCAGAATCAGTCTATTAGCACCCAGGAGAAAAAGGGCAAGAAGGATGCTGAGTCTTCAAAGAAATCGAGGAAGCGTAAGGCTTCCAAGAATTTCGCTGTTACTGCTCAGACTAACCAGGCTGCTCCTATTCAGGCTGCACAACCTGCTGCCAAGAGGCAGTATACTGGTAACGCACCTCTGTGTAACAGATGTAATAGTCACCACCAGCCACAGTTGCAATGTCGCATCTGCATGAATTGTGGCAAGTCTGGTCATCTTGCGAATACTTGCCGTTTTACTCCTAATAAAAATTAGGCAGTTCAAAACCAAGCTGTACAAAACCCTGCCCAGAATCCTGCACGACCTCACTATCCGCCTGGTTAATGTTTCAACTGTGGGGATCTGACCCACTATAGGAACAACTGCCCGAGGTTGGTAAACGCAAATCAGGCACCGACTCGTGGTAGAGCTTTTAACCTTAATGCAAATGAGGCGCGTGCGGATAATGAAGTGGTGAACGGTACGTTCCTTGTTAACAAGCATCCTGCTTCTGTTCTATTTGATTCGGGTGCCGATAAGAGTTTTGTGTCCTTAGCATTTGAGCCCTTGCTTGCAATGACTAGAACAAAACTAGGAAAGCCCTTGACAGTAGAAGTAGCTAGTGGTGAACCTGTTGTACTTGACTCCGTCCTTCGAAATTGCCAGTTGAACCTTAATAACCATCTTTTCCCTATTGACCTCACACCGATGCAACTTGGGAGCTTCGATGTTATAGTTGGAATGAATTGGTTAGCCAAGTACCATGCGGAAGTGGTCTGTTTTGAGGAGATTGTCCGTATTCCACTTTCGACTGGTGAGATCTTAGAAGTTCGTGGGGAGAAACCCATCAGTGGTCTTAAACTCGTGTCTTGTACCCAAGCCCACAAATACCTACGAAAGAAATATGTTGCTTTCTTAGCACATGTTGTAGAGGAGAAAGGCAAGGGTAAGACTATCCAAAATATCCCTGTTGTTCGGGATTATCCTGAGGTATTTCCTGAAGAATTACCTAGTTTATCCCCTGTACGCCAAGTTGAGTTCCGCATCGATCTTGTACCTGGTGCAAATCCTATTGCTAAATCACCGTATCGCCTTGCACCGTCTGAGATGCAAGAGTTGTCTAAGCAGCTTCAGGAGCTATCTGACAAAGGATTCATCCGTCCGAGCTTTTCACCTTGGGGTGCTCCTGTCCTATTTGTGAAAAAGAAAGATGGATCATTTAGGATGTGTATCGATTACCGTGAGCTTAACAAGCTTACCATCAAGAATCGATATCCCCTACCTCGCATTGATGATCTCTTTGATCAGCTACAGGGTGCTACTTGCTTTTCAAAGATTGATCTACGTTCTGGGTATCATCAACTTCGAGTGATCGAAGAAGATATTCCCAAGACTGCATTTCGTACACGTTATGGTCATTATGAGTTTACTGTTATGCCTTTCGGTCTAACAAATGCTCCTGCTGTTTTCATGGACTTGATGAATAGGGTTTGTAAGCCTTATTTGGACAAGTTCATCATCGTTTTCATTGATGATATTTTGATCTATTCTAAGACTCGAGCTGATCATGAGCAACATCTCCGTCTTACAATGGAGCTCCTAAAGAAAGAACAACTTTTTGCCAAATTTTCCAAGTGCGAATTCTGGCTTAAGGAAGTTCAATTTTTGGGGCACATCGTCAACGAACAAGGTATACATGTAGATCCCGCCAAAATCAGTGCGATTATGGATTGGGATACACCTACTACTCCTACCGAGGTTCGTTCATTTCTTAGTCTTGCGGGTTATTACAACCGTTTTATTGAAAACTTCTCCAAGATTGCGGTTCCTCTCACTGCTTTAACTCAGAAGAATAAACCTTTTGAGTGGGGATCCAAACAGGAAGAAGCTTTCCAGATCTTAAAACAGAAACTCTGTGATGCACCTATTCTATCTTTGCCCGAGGGTAACGACGATTTTGTTGTGTACTGTGATGCATCCAATTTAGGCCTTGGTTGCGTTCTTATGCAAAGAAACAAAGTTATAGCTTATGCATCAAGACAGCTGAAGGTACACGAGAAAAACTACACTACTCATGATCTTGAGTTAGGTGCAGTAGTTTTTGCTCTCAAAATCTGGAGACACTACCTGTATGGTACAAAGTGTGTAGTGTTTACTGACCACAAGAGTCTCCAGCATATCTTCAATCAGAAAGAACTAAACATGAGGCAACGACGTTGGGTTGAACTTCTAAACGACTACGATTGCGAAATTCGCTACCATCCTTGTAAGGCGAATGTCGTGGCTGACGCATTGAGTCGTAAGGAACGTGTCAAGCTTCACTGTGTTCAGGTCCGATCTGACATTCAAACTCGCATAATTCAGGCTCAACATACTTGTGTTACACAAGGTTTGATGGGTTAAGAATTACCGTGTCACATTAAGCCTGAGCTTGAACTGAAAGACTTTGGGATATTCTATTTCATGGGTCGTTTGTGGGTCCCAAGTATAGACGATCTTCGCACCTTGCTTATGGATGAAGCTCATAAATCTCGTTATTCTATTCATCGTGGTGCAGAAAAATGTATAAGGATCTTCGAACCCAGTATTGGTGGCCGGGTATGAAGAAAGACATTGCCTTGTATGTTTCCAAATGCCTTACTAGTCTTAAGGTTAAGGCAGAACATCAACATCCCTCTGGATTATTGGAGCAACCAGAGATTCCGGTTTGGAAATGGGAAAACATTTCTATGGATCTCATTTCCAAGCTGCCACGCACTAAAAAGTTTCATGACGCCATTCGGGTAGTTGTTGGTCGTCTTACAAAGTCAGCACATTTCCTGCCGATCCGTGAGGATCTATCTGCTGACAAGTTGGCCAAGATATATGTTGATGAGATTGTATCTTAACATGGTGTTCCTTTGAACATTATATCTGACAGAGATGCTCGATTCTCGTCTCGCTTTGGGAGAACCATGCAATCTGCCATGGGAATCCAAGTTCATTTTAGTACAACATATCATCCGCTGACGGATGGTCAATCCGAGAGAATAATCTAGACACTGGAGGATATGCTTAGGGCGTGTGTGATTGACTTTGGTGGTAGTTGGGATTCACATCTACCATTGATCGAATTCTCCTACAACAAAAGTTATCACTCTAGCATCAATATGGCTCCTTTCGAAGCTTTATACGGTCGAAAATGTCGTTCACCGGTCTGCTGGAATAAGATAGGTGAAGCTCAGCTTACTGGACCCGATCTCATTCTAGAGACTACAGATAAGGTCAAGAAGATTCACGATAACCTTCAGACAGCTAGAAGTCGTCGAAAGAGTTACGCGGATCGACGACGCAAGCCCTTAGAATTTCAAGTTGGTGATCACGTCCTACTCAAGGTATCCCCTTGGAAAGGTGTGATTAGATTTGGAAAGAAAGGAAAACTTGCACCACGCTATGTTGGACCATTCAAGATCGTAGAAAGAATCGGAAAAGTAGCCTACAGACTTGAGCTACCTCCTGAACTTGGAAATGTTCATCCAACTTTCCACGTGTCCAATATCAAAAAGTGTTTAGCTGATGAGAACCCCCACATACCACTTGATGAAATTCGTGTTGATGACACGATGCACTTCGTTGAGAAACCTGAGGAAATCATAGACCGTGAAGTCAAAAAACTCAAACGCAAGAGCATATCTATTGTCAAAGTTCACTGGGAATCTAAACGTGGCCAAGAATTTACTTGGGAACGTGAAAATCAGATGAAAGCGAAATAACCGCATCTATTCTCACAAGTTTCCTCTAAATAAATTTCAGGACGAAATTTCCTAAAGTAGGGGAGACTGTGACATCTATGCTTGTGTAATCATTGTATAGACTCTGAACAATTCAATATTAATAAAACAATGTATTTTGACCCCAATGTTTGTTATTTATGTTTGACATTTTGTGCGTTTTGATTTTTGGTTGATTTTTAACTCTATATCGCTTTCTGGGAGGTTATACGCAAATTGATGCGTAAACGCGATCAGTTTAACGCGACAAACACTCCGAAACAGCAACATAAGCTTAACATACCTTAAATAACCTTTACATAACTTAGAAATAAGATTTGAAAGGTTTGGTATGGCAAAAACAAGTTTATTCGCTCGCAGGGACTATTTGCGTCAAACCACAAAAGTCTGCCGTTTCGTAAGGAAACGTACAGTCTGGAACTTGATCATAAGCTAAACATACCATATATAACCTAAACATGGCTTAGAAATAAGCTTTGATAGGTTCGGTGTGCGAAAACATGCTTATATGATCTTTGTTAGTGCATGATGTCTAAAGCCTACGTCTTAAGTCTAGGGTCTATATATGTCATGATTGTATAGTACAGGGGTCAAAATGTAAGTTTAAGTTTATGTTTAAGGGGTTTCGCTTGAAGATGTTTCATGTCAAGTTCAAGCGAACTCAGATGATCAGGGTTCGCTTGAGACTGGTTCAAGCGAAACCTAGTAGCCTATATATAGGTGTTAGTTGCTTCTCATTTGTAAGAGTCCCATTGTTCTTGTACCGAACTGCTGCTGGTTTGTCAAGTCATATATAAATGAGAAGTGTAGTTTAACGTGATATCTTCTGTTTTCTACTCCTTTCTATCTGATTCTTATCTGTTTGAGTGTTTCCGCCACTCAAATAGTGTGTATTGACTCAAATTGACTCAATTTGGTCGGTCAAATCGATCCTACAATCTTACAGGGGCTAAAAGTGTCAAAAACGGCGTAAGTTTGCATTTGCGCGCATATCTTACGTTCTGACCGCATCTGGACATCCAAAATTTTGTACACACTAAAATATTTTTATTTTAGTGATCGGCATGCAAAAATACCATTCGTCGCTTAATTTGGTTCGTTTTCGCGTCCGTTTGAGTTTCGTCGTAATATAATGAATAACGCGACCGTATGACCAAACGAGCCGACATCTGAGAGTTTTCCAAGCACATTTTGAGTTCTCTAAACTTTATTGACCTTGTAGAGCCTTGAAAATGGATTAACGGGTGTCAAAAGTGCCGAAAATGGGCTTATACAAGTGCAGGGACCTGAACTGTAATTATTGGAAACTGTTGCTGATCTGTGAGGGCCAGGCGGGCCGCATAGCATCCCCCTTATCCTTACGCGGGCCGTGTGAACATGCCTAGCGATAGAAAATCATTTTTCAGCAACTGTTTGTTATTTTAGGGGCTGTTATGGTAAGTTCTTGGTGTGTTAACCAAGTTATCACCTCTCCAAGGCTTTGAATCTGCTTACAACAATTGTATGGTTGGGATTTGATGCTTGGGGACTACACAAACACTTGTTTCGATCCTATGAACTCCCCTCAAGTATAAATAGCAAGGTCCATCAACTTGTTTCTTTGCTCATTTCCTCTCAATCTCTTCTCTAATCTGATTTGAAGCTTCCACAAGTTATTTGGAACTTCCTCTTTAGTTTTCTTGTCTTCTTTCCTCAAGCATTGGACTCTTGTGAGTATTCTTTCATGCTTGTTCTTTATGTTAGTGTAGAAAGTCAAACAGTTTGGGCAACAGTTTGACTTTCGGTTTTGACCATCAATTGGTCAAGTCAAAGTTCAATTGAACTTTGCAACGTGATTGTAATCACGACGGTTATAATCCTTGGCTGTCACACCACGAAATATCAGAGCATTGGTGTGACTGGACTGGTATCTTCATTGCACAGCGGAAGCAAATAAGCTAAGTCTTTTAGAAAATGAACGCCACTAAGTACTCGACTCTTCATGGTTCTCCTATTCCAACCGTGCCTTGTCTTAGAAATGCAACCTGAGAAAGAAACATGCGAAAAATCAACATAAAGTTGAGCGAGTTCATAGTTTGTTTGTAAAAGATTTGAAATAAATCTTTTTGAATAACCGGTTTTTGATGTTTTGTTGAGAAAATGTATTTAAAATCATTTTCTTATCGAGTTACTTGAAACTCTGAATGAAAACATAGTTTGTGTCACGTATAAATCAAGTTTTCATGTATAATTCAAGTATTCATGTGTACACCAAGTACTTTATGTATAATTCTAATCTTCTTGAGTACCCCACGTACTTAAAGTATAATTCTAATTTTCTTGAGTACCCCACGTACTTCAAGTATAATTTTAATTTTCTTGAGTACCCCACGTACTTCAAGTATTAATCAAGTTTTAGTATGGTATGAATTTCATGTAATTAAAGTATTCCTGTAAATATCAGGATTGTTAATGGGTTGCAAGGCCATTAACATGTGACACGACATAGGAAGTCACCAAACCTTAGGCATTTAATTGGTATATTCTGAGACACAAAAGCACTACTCGATTCTCGCCCTCACCGAGAGTGTGGCTGCCCGGCACCCGTTAGATCTAACCTTTTGTTCTGCGGTCTAGGTATATTGTTGATTAATGGTGCTTCTGTACCCTATTCGTGACACTATTTCTCATAACGCATCCTACTTGGTTCTCGTCCTCACCAAGCGCGTTTCTTGTCATTTCTCATAACGCATCCTACTTGGTTCTCGTCCTCACCAAGTGCGTTTCTTATTATTATTTCTCATAACGCATCCTACTTGGTTCTCGTCCTCACCAAGTGCGTGTCTTATTATCTTATATTTTCATAACATAACTCGTATTTTTAAACTCTTGTATTTGTAGTTTCTCGTAGTTTAGAAAACTAGAACTCATTTGTGTATGCATATTTCGAAAAAATACGCTTGTTTGGAAAACCGGTATAAAACATAAGCTTTTCGTAAACCATTTGTGTTCTTTGTAACATGGTTTAGAAATATATAATTCTTGTATGCTTTGCAAAAAGTGCATGTCTTTCCACCCCGAAAACATTTATAAAAATGTAAAACCATAAAAGGTGGGGTTATGAACTCACCTGAATATTCCTGTGCAAAGCTAGCTAATTACGACTTCGCGATGTCGTTTCCAAGACTTGACTTGCTAGCGTGCATTCTACAATATTCCTAACACGGAATTTCTCATAAGTTTCTAAATCATGCGGTAACTAATCTACGTGTTACCGAGCTCTACCGAATCGTTAGTCGAACGATTTGACGGTAAATAGTTAACTTAATGAAAATGACTAAGTTAAACTGCCGCGAGAAGTCGTTTGAGTATGTAGGAATATTCGTATGAAAGTATTATATAATAAACTTGTATTATATATATTGCATCTTGTATATGGGTATATGCCGTTTAGGCGTTCGAAATAAATATACAGTTATATTTATTTTATAAGAACTTCATCGAGTCGTTGAATAGATAAACTGTATCTATTTTGCAAAAGAATTCACGTTGTACGATATTTGAAATAAATATGTAAACTATATTTATTTTGTAAAACGAATACGAGTTGTTTGACGCTTGAAATAAATATATAAAATATATTTATTTTATAAAGAATTGTCGTTTCCGTATGCTTGTAAAGTGTCGTCGAAAATATTATACACTTGTATATAAAGTGTCTTTATATTAAAAACGTGTTTCGTTTTACGGATTTTCTCGAAAAACGGGCAGAGTTTCCTTTGTATTTGGACGCCCTCGACAACACAAGTTGTCGTTATTTTTCAAAATTCAAACAATATGCATATAACTTTGTCAACTATATCAAAACATAAACTATAGTTAAATCGGTTCGAGCTCGTTTGTCACGTACGATAAAAACATAAAAATAACAAATTAATCTCATCGTTAAACCTTTACCATTTATTCGAGTTGAACGTCGAACAAAAGTTAACTGGGTTACCGAGTCAACCGAGTTGACCGTGTCAACTGAGTTGACCGGCTGACTTTGACCGAGTTGACTCGGTTCGACCGAGTCGACCTGATCCGCTTCACGAAACCCACATCTTGAACTGAAACTGATGAGTTGTTGACTGAGCCGAACCCGACTAGCGTCGAAATGAACAGCTGGAATCTGACCGACCATCCTGAACGAGCAGAGACCAAACCAACCCGAAACTCGAGCCGTAACCGATCTGAACCGAACTTGTCGTTCGAACATAACTGAATCTGTGGTTGACCTAACTAAAACCCGAAAGACCGTGAAACCCGAACACCGAACCTGAACTTGTGTCTGAACAGACTGCTCGAAAGCATCCCAACACTGACCAGAACTTGAGTCGTCGTCTCCAATCATCTTCAATGTGTCTTCATCGGAAAACCGGCGGTCAAAAGCAAAGACCGCCGGATAACAGAACCGACCGGCGGTCCGAGACTCCGACCGCCGGTTCTCTATCTCTCTCGGACTCTCTCTCTCTCTCGGTCTCTCTCTCGTCTGTCACACCGCCGCACCACCACCGGACTGTGGTGGTGGTGGTCGTTACACGGATCGAAGGAAAGAAGGGGGGAAGATGCTGAGGTGCGGGTGTGCAGGTGAGGTGTGACAACTCGAGTTTCCGACTTTCATTTTCGCATTAAGTGCCCGTTGACTTTGACTGTGTAGTTGTTTGACTTGTTTAACTTGTAACTGTATACGTTATTTTGTAATGAACGCATTGTGGTTGCATGATTTTGTGTTTGGCTGTATATCATGAAACACCTGTTGAAAACTTAAACTGTTTAAAACATGAAAGGACCCGACGAAACAGACTGTTTCGTCATATACATCCCGGCGAAACTGATGTGTTTCGCCATCAAGCAACTCGACGAAACAGTGTGTTTCGCCATAGAACTTCACGACGAAACTGATGTGTTTCGTCGGCCCACAGATTCGCAAAGCCCATTAAGGGCCCAGAACGGTAATTCGTGTATATTAACATAAACCGACTTCCTGTTTCACACTTTTAACAAAAATAGAAACCCTAGAACTCCCCCTTTTGAAAAGGCGATAACCATCTTCAACCATCATCTTTCTCTCTCGAATCCTCCCGTGTTCATCCCGGATATCTCGGTTAGTGCGTGCTCGTCTAATCGGTTTCTTTGTCCTTTGATTTCTTTATACATGTTGTGTATATGCTTGATTTCTGGGTTATAGGAGTATATGTGTATGATGAATACTTAGGGTTTCATAAAACTCTCGATGATTATGCATGATTAGCGGGTATGCATAGAGTATGGATTTTATGAGTGTTGTTTTGTGATGGTTACATGATTTTATTGATGATGATGATGATGATATGATCCTTGTTTCATTGATGGTTCGGTTGTGATGCATAGATTTATGATTAGTAACATAAGACTCATTATATTGAGCGAGGATTGAATGATTTATGTATGATATTAACTGTACGATCTTCGTATGATTGTTGGCGGCTGTTAGAATGACTAGGGTTTATGTGTAATTCAGAACAGCTGTAACTGATGTCTACGAAACAGACATCCGACGAAACAGAACTTTCGGCGAAACAGAGTGTGTTTCGCCAAGGGCAGTCGACGAGACAGAACTTTGTTTCGCCAAAAGAGTAATCGACGAAATTGAATTCTGTTTCGCCAATTAAGACCACGACGAAACAGAACGTGTTTCGTCAAATGTGTGTTTCGCCAACTTATGTGTTTCGTCAATATCTGTGTTTCGCCAACATGCGTGTTTTCGCCGAATAGCTGATCTGTGCAGGAACTTGAGTTAAATTCTGTTAAATGCTAACTGGAATATTTGACTGCTGTTAAGTGTAACCATCTGGTATATGATTGTGATTACGTGCTACATGTTTATACGTGCGAACAACTTGAATGCAAACTGATTATGTATACGTGCATACCTTAGGACGTGATTGATTAACCGTGAGCACATACTTAGCATACCGAGCGAAACAAGGTGAGTTCACACTTCTACCAAGGCATGGGATTCCCGGGGTTGGGAATGGGTTGATTGATTGTTTATGTTTAAGAGTTATTGAAATTACATACCATTGGCCTCGGGAGAGGAAGGTCAATGGTAGATACTACTAGACTAATGATACATATACTTCTCTTCGCAAACATGCCTGGAATGGCCGCGAACTATACTAGAACGATCTTCGCAAACATGCCTGGAATGGCCGCGAACTATACTTTAATCTTCGCAAACATGCCTGGAGGGCCGCGATACAAATATAACTAGTCTATAAAACATGGGAAACCCCCACTAAACTTCGCAAACATGCCTTGAGGGCCGCGATGCTATTACAAACGATTTACGAAATGAACATTATAACTAAATAACCAACTGTGAACTCGCTCAACTAGTTGTTGACTCTCTGTTACATGCCTTGCAGGACTATAGGTACTTTTGGAGCTTGCACGGGAGGCACAGTCGTTGTGGACATGGATCGTGAATGTGATGTTAAACATTATAACATTTTGTACTTAAACTTATGTTGGGTTTTACTTTAAATGTTTCCGCTACACACTTGTTTTTATTTGGTTTTGTAAACACCTATCGTATTGATGAATGACTTTTGATATGAATATACTTATGTTCAATATGATTGGTGGCTTGATCCTGGTCATGTCACGCCTCCAAGCGGTGGTACTCCGCGTGTGGAATTTGGGGGTGTGACAGATTGGTATCAGAGCCATTGGTTATAGAGAACTCGGTTTTAATAAGGGAAAAACGTTTTTATTAAAACCAGACTATAACCAGAACAGTGCTCAACGATCCACAACGACGCCTTGCTCCACGTGCAAGACTCATCACTCTAGGTAATATGGTACATGTCTTATTGCCTACTTGCTAGAATTGCATAGAACTTTGCTCCGGGTATGCTTAGGTTAACTTGACACTATTGCATGAGAACACTTGTGTGATTATTCTCTTTTGTTATCGCACTACTCGCGAACCTCTCTCACTTATGTCATATTGGCTATGAAGATCATGTCTGGACGTATCAACATGACGCAAGCCCAACTGACGGCTCTCATTAACGAACGAATTGCTGAGGCACTTGTAGCCGCACAAGCAGGAGGTATACCCTGCAGTTGTAACTCACACTAGGATCTTTAGATCCTACACTCCTAAACCAACTCTTGTGTTTAATCTTGTCCTGGATTCTTACACAACAGGTCAGCACGCTCAGCCACCTGTTTGCACCTTCAAGACTTTCATGGACTGTCGTCCTACTACTTTTAGTGGCACGGAAGGAGCGGTTGGACTCCTCCATTGGTTTGAAAAGCTCGAGTCAGTATTTGAAATGTGCGAATGCCCTGAGGCTCGCAGGGTGAAATACGCCACTGGTACACTAGAAGGCATTGCGCTGACTTGGTGGAATGCGCAAGTGCAGATGTTAGGGTTGGCTGTTGCTAACGCCACACCCTGGAATGATTTCAAGGATTTGATTAAAGAGGAATACTGTAGCCGTGATGATATTCATAAGCTGGAGGTAGAGTTTTATCACTTGAAAATGACTGGGTCAGAAATTGAAGCGTACACCAGAAGATCGAACGAGTTGGCTATTCTGTGTCCTACTATGGTGGACCCTCCCATTAAGCGTATCGAACTGTATCTCAATGGCCTGGTGCCGGAGATTCAAAGCCACGTAACCTCAGCGAATCTTGGCACTATTCAACAGATCGTCAAGCTAGCTCATCGCCTCACCGATCAGGCGGTGGAACAGAACAGGCTGCCTAAACGTATCAGCGCTACTACCGCTACCACTCCAGTTACTCCTGCTATTCCCAGTGACAATAAGCGGAAATGGGAAGGGGATTCCAGCAGGGGTTCAGCTATTGTACAGTCTCAAGCACAGCAACAGCGCAAGACTAGTGATTACCAGAGTTCGAGTCAGCAATCGTCTGGTGGTCAGGGGCAGAATGGATATCGGGGAACTCATCCACTGTGTAACAGGTGCAACAAACACCACAGTGGTCAGTGTCGTAAAGGCCGCTGTCAAAGATGTCTAAGGGTAGGTCATGAAGCTAAAGATTGCAGGAGCTCAAGGCCTGCGAGTCAGAACCAGCAACAACAGTCACCCGTTCCACGAAACCAGTCACAGCAACAACAGCAAGGAAATAAGGTATGCTTTCAGTGTGGGGCTGAAGGTCATTTCAAGCGGAACTGCCCCCAGTTAAACCAGAATCAGAACAACAACAACAATAATCAGGGCAGTGGGAACAACAATGGGGGAAACAACAACAACAGTGGTGCAAAGGGTCGTATGTTTGTGATTGGTCAGAGTGACGCAAGGAATGATCCTAATGTGGTTTCGGGTAAGTTTCTTCTCGACGACTTTTATGTTACTGTATTATTTGATTCGGGTGCGGATACCAGTTATATGTCTCTGAAAGTTAGTAAAATGCTTAAACGCGCACCAACACTGTTAAGCACCAAACATGTCGTAGAGTTAGCTAACGGTAAAAGTCTAGAGGCCACACACATAGTTCAGGGTTGTAATCTTATCCTCGCTGGTCAGACTTTCTCTATCGATCTCATTCCTATAACTCTGAGTAGTTTCGACATTGTCATCGGTATGGATTGGTTATCCCAACAGCAAGCAGAGATCCTATGCAAGGAGAAGATCATTCGTATTCCTCGTGCTGGCAAAGAACCTCTTGAAGTTCAAGGCGACAAGAGTGGTGTCGTGAGTGGCATCATCTCCTTCTTGAAGGCTCAGAAGTGTCTGCGAAAGGGCCACATAGCTATTTTAGCCCTCGTTACTGATACATCGACGACAGAGAAAAAGATTGGGGATATTCCTGTAGTACGCGACTTTCCTCAGGTATTTCCTGAAGAGTTACCTGGGTTACCGCCTCATCGCCAGGTCGAATTTCAGATCGAGCTAGCTCCAGGAGCAGCACCTATAGCTCGAGCGCCATACCGCTTAGCTCCAACTGAACTGGAAGAACTGTCTAAGCAATTACAAGAACTCTTGGAGAAGGGTTTCATACGTCCTAGCTCTTCGCCATGGGGAGCTCCAGTATTATTTGTAAAGAAGAAAGACGGTACTTTTCGTATGTGCATAGATTACCGTGAACTGAACAGGGTGACGGTGAAGAATCGTTATCCACTTCCACGCATCGACGACTTATTCGACCAGTTGCAAGGGTCGAGCTATTACTCAAAGATTGACCTGAGGTCAGGTTACCATCAACTGAGAGTCCGGGATGAGGACGTCTCCAAAACAGCATTCAGAACTCGCTACGGCCATTACGAGTTTTTAGTCATGCCATTCGGGCTAACGAACGCGCCTGCGGTTTTCATGGATCTTATGAACAGGGTGTGCAAACCTTATCTTGACAAGTTTGTTATTGTTTTCATTGACGACATCCTGATTTATTCAAAGAATCGGGAGGAACACGAGCAGCACTTACGACTTATTTTGGAACTCCTTCGAACGGAACAGCTGTACGCTAAGTTTTCAAAATGCGACTTCTGGCTTCGTGAAGTCCACTTTCTAGGCCACGTGGTAAACAAGGATGGGATTCATGTCGATCCATCCAAGGTAGATTCGATCAAGAACTGGCCTGCACCTCGCACACCAACAGAAATACGCCAATTCTTGGGTTTGGCGGGTTATTACAGACGGTTTATCAAAGACTTCTCAAAGATTGCACAGCCACTTACATTACTGACACAGAAAGGTGTTGCTTACCGTTGGAGTGATACACAGGATACAGCGTTTCAGCATTTAAAGGATAGACTTTGTAGCGCACCTATCCTCTCATTGCCTGAAGGCACGGACGATTTTGTAGTTTACTGTGATGCATCTATCCAAGGTCTTGGATGTGTGTTGATGCAGCGGGATAAAGTTATTGCTTATGCTTCGCGCCAACTTAAGATTCACGAACGGAATTACACTACGCACGATTTAGAGCTTGGAGCTGTTGTTTTTGCGCTCAAGATATGGCGACATTACCTGTATGGCACCAAGTGCACCATCTACACCGATCACAGGAGCCTCGAATATATTTTCAAGCAGAAAGACTTGAACATGCGACAACGTCGATGGGTCGAGTTACTGAACGATTACGAATGTGCTATAAAGTATCATCCGGGCAAAGCCAATGTGGTGGCCGACGCCCTCAGTCGAAAGGATACTATACCTAGACGTGTACGAGCGTTGCAACTCACTATTCAGTCTAGTCTTCCTTCACAGATACGAGATGCTCAGGTAGAAGCATTGAAACCGGAAAACGTCAGGGCTGAAGCCCTACGCGGCTCAAGACAACGGTTAGAACAAAGGGCAGACGGCGCCTATTATGTAACCGGACGCATCTGGGTCCCACTCTATGGCAACCTACGCGAGCTTGTAATGGATGAAGCTCATAAGTCTCGCTACTCAGTACATCCTGGTTCGGATAAAATGTACCACGACCTCAGAACTACATATTGGTGGCCTAGCATGAAGGCCCACATAGCAACTTACGTTAGCAAGTGTTTGACTTGTGCGAGAGTCAAAGCGGAATATCAGAAACCCTCAGGCCCACTCCAACAACCTGAGATACCACAATGGAAATGGGAGCAAATTTCCATGGATTTTGTTACCGGCTTACCTAGATCTCAGCGCGGAAATGATACTATTTGGGTGATCGTGGATCGACTCACAAAGTCTGCTCACTTCTTGGCTATCAAGGAAACGGATAAGTTCTCCACCCTAGCAGACGTATACCTTAAGGAAGTTGTCTCGAGGCACGGGGTGCCCACATCTATTATCTCTGATCGTGATGCACGATTTACTTCAGAACTGTGGCAAGCAATGCACAAATCTTTCGGCTCTCGATTAGACATGAGCACAGCTTATCATCCTCAGACAGATGGGCAGTCTGAACGCACTATTCAAACTCTAGAAGACATGCTTCGGGCGTGCGTAATTGACTTTGGCAAGGGCTGGGAAAAGCATCTGCCACTTGTGGAATTTTCATACAACAACAGTTACCACACCAGCATTAAAGCTGCTCCATTTGAGGCATTGTACGGGCGTAAATGCCGATCACCTCTTTGTTGGGCAGAGGTGGGTGACAGTCAGATCACAGGTCCAGAAATGGTAGTTGATACTACTGAAAAGATTGCTCAAATACGACAACGCATGGCGGCAGCACGTGACCGTCAGAAAGTATACGCCGATAAAGACAGGAAAATACTCGAATTTCAAGTTGGGGATCGAGCACTACTCAAAGTTTCACCCTGGAAGGGTGTTGTTCGTTTTGGCAAACGAGGCAAACTCAATCCACGATATGTTGGACCATTTGAAGTCATAGAGAAAATAGGCAAAGTGGCCTACAGACTGAACTTACCAGCTGAACTCAGTGCAGTTCACAACGTCTTTCACGTGTCGAATCTGAAGAAGTTTCAGTCAGATGAGACCCACATAGTTCCTCTGAAGGAGCTCACTATCGACGAACAATTGCATTTCGTCGAGGAACCAGTTGAAATCACGGACCAGGATGTTAAGGTCCTCAAGAACACTAGAATACCTCTTGTTCGAGTTCGTTGGAACTCCCGTCGTGGCCCAGAGTTTACCTGGGAACGCGAAGACCAAATGGAACTCAAATATCCCCAGTTGTTCGAAAACAATGCAACTACTACTGAGGCTGAAGCTACTACAGAAGTTCGGGATGAAATCCCAACTCAACGGGGGGATGATGTGACACCCCAGGAAAACCAGTAAACGATAACTTACCTAGCTTCCTCAGTAACCGCATGCTAAATTTCAGGACGAAATTTCTTACAAGTTGGGGATAATGTGACAACTCGAGTTTCCGACTTTCATTTTCGCATTAAGTGCCCGTTGACTTTGACTGTGTAGTTGTTTGACTTGTTTAACTTGTAACTGTATACGTTATTTTGTAATGAACGCATTGTGGTTGCATGATTTTGTGTTTGGCTGTATATCATGAAACACCTGTTGAAAACTTAAACTGTTTAAAACATGAAAGGACCCGACGAAACAGACTGTTTCGTCATATACATCCCGGCGAAACTGATGTGTTTCGCCATCAAGCAACTCGACGAAACAGTGTGTTTCGCCATAGAACTTCACGACGAAACTGATGTGTTTCGTCGGCCCACAGATTCGCAAAGCCCATTAAGGGCCCAGAACGGTAATTCGTGTATATTAACGTAAACCGACTTCCTGTTTCACACTTTTAACAAAAATAGAAACCCTAGAACTCCCCCTTTTGAAAAGGCGATAACCATCTTCAACCATCATCTTTCTCTCTCGAATCCTCCCGTGTTCATCCCGGATATCTCGGTTAGTGCGTGCTCGTCTAATCGGTTTCTTTGTCCTTTGATTTCTTTATACATGTTGTGTATATGCTTGATTTCTGGGTTATAGGAGTATATGTGTATGATGAATACTTAGGGTTTCATAAAACTCTCGATGATTATGCATGATTAGCGGGTATGCATAGAGTATGGATTTTATGAGTGTTGTTTTGTGATGGTTACATGATTTTATTGATGATGATGATGATATGATCCTTGTTTCATTGATGGTTCGGTTGTGATGCATAGATTTATGATTAGTAACATAAGACTCATTATATTGAGCGAGGATTGAATGATTTATGTTTGATATTAACTGTACGATCTTCGTATGATTGTTGGCGGCTGTTAGAATGACTAGGGTTTATGTGTAATTCAGAACTGCTGTAACTGATGTCTACGAAACAGACATCCGACGAAACAGAACTTTCGGCGAAACAGAGTGTGTTTCGCCAAGGGCAGTCGACGAGACAGAACTTTGTTTCGCCAAAAGAGTAATCGACGAAATTGAATTCTGTTTCGCCAATTAAGACCACGACGAAACAGAACGTGTTTCGTCAAATGTGTGTTTCGCCAACTTATGTGTTTCGTCAATATCTGTGTTTCGCCAACATGCGTGTTTTCGCTGAATAGCTGATCTGTGCAGGAACTTGAGTTAAATTCTGTTAAATGCTAACTGGAATATTTGACTGCTGTTAAGTGTAACCATCTGGTATATGATTGTGATTACGTGCTACATGTTTATACGTGCGAACAACTTGAATGCAAACTGATTATGTATACGTGCATACCTTAGGACGTGATTGATTAACCGTGAGCACATACTTAGCATACCGAGCGAAACAAGGTGAGTTCACACTTCTACCAAGGCATGGGATTCCCGGGGTTGGGAATGGGTTGATTGATTGTTTATGTTTAAGAGTTATTGAAATTACATACCATTGGCCTCGGGAGAGGAAGGTCAATGGTAGATACTACTAGACTAATGATACATATACTTCTCTTCGCAAACATGCCTGGAATGGCCGCGAACTATACTAGAACGATCTTCGCAAACATGCCTGGAATGGCCGCGAACTATACTTTAATCTTCGCAAACATGCCTGGAGGGCCGCGATACAAATATAACTAGTCTATAAAACATGGGAAACCCCCACTAAACTTCGCAAACATGCCTTGAGGGCCGCGATGCTACTACAAACGATTTACGAAATGAACATTATAACTAAATAACCAACTGTGAACTCGCTCAACTAGTTGTTGACTCTCTGTTACATGCCTTGCAGGACTATAGGTACTTTTGGAGCTTGCACGGGAGGCACAGTCGTTGTGGACATGGATCGTGAATGTGATGTTAAACATTATAACATTTTGTACTTAAACTTATGTTGGGTTTTACTTTAAATGTTTCCGCTACACACTTGTTTTTATTTGGTTTTGTAAACACCTATCGTATTGATGAATGACTTTTGATATGAATATACTTATGTTCAATATGATTGGTGGCTTGATCCTGGTCATGTCACGCCTCCAAGCGGTGGTACTCCGCGTGTGGAATTTGGGGGTGTGACATGAGGCGGAGAGGAAAAGGGGGGTGTTTGGCCGGACCGGTTTGCCGGACCATCGCCGCCTACGGCGGCTCCACCGCCGCCCAGTTCGCCGGAGAGAAAGAGAGAGGAAACCGTGGTGTGTGTGTTGGCCTGTGCTTGTTGAATGTCTGCATAGTGGGAAACAAGAGACCATAAGGTCTCTTATATATATACACAGGACTAGATTGTGGGTTTTGGGCTTGGGCCCAAGGCCCACAAGCCCACCTCGTGTGTAAAGGGGCCCGTAATTCACTACAAGACCCGTTTTCAAAGCCCGGACTCGTATAAATGTTGTAAATATATATATATATATATATATTTATTATTTAAAGTTCATAAAATAATACCCGTAATCGTTGTCGTCACGTTTATCCGTCGGTTGCGTATAAATCACGTAAAAGACGTCATTCGCCGTTTTATTTTTCGATCCAGTTTCCGCTACGACTGATAAAATTTAATTACGAAACAAAATATATCGAAATATTTAAGTTTCGAAGGTAACGCGCGAGTCTGATGTTTCCGTTTTGTTACCGGTACGTCTTCTGCAGTCGCGTTTTTCTCGTTCTTGTGTGCGTTTTGCGAAGTACGGAAGTGAAATAAATTCACAACGTTAATTCATAAATATAAAATATTCGTAGAAAATCCGTATTTGTCAGCGTTGTCAGTATTCTGTTCAGTTTCAATCCATTGCCATTTATCGTTTAGCAGGTTCTCTGTGGACCGTCTTGCGAGTATTGTAAAGTCGATCAGGCGTTCCTTAGCACCTCCAAAGGCCTAATTAAGTTTATTAGTGTTGTAAACACTATTTATTGTCGTGTTAATCGCTTGTTAATCACGTAATTAAGGGCGTAAATTACCGGTTGTCACATTCTCCCCCTGTTAATAAAATTTCGTCCTCGAAATTTAGTTTACGTTAACTCCTTTGAGTTACATTATGCGTAGAAAATACGAATAGTACCAAGGTGAACGATCATGAAATCGAATCAAGACTTATTCGAATGATTGTGAATTCAAGGACGTATCACAAGATACAAATGAATTCTAGAAATGATTGCATCCAATAAATGAATTTAGATTTCAACAAGCTCAAATGTACTAGTTTGCATGAAACGCTCGATCATGATCAGCCCAAGCTGCAAGTTCTACCGACGCCACAAGGTGTCGTAGTGAATGAAACTATTCAAATATAGCGGTGATCGAACAAGTATCACCTGTGTTTTGCATAAAACGCTCAATCATGATTAGCCCAAGCTACAAGTTTATACTGACACCACAAGGTGTCGAAATCAACAAACGACTTAATGGGGTCGTAGACCAAACAAATCTACCAAGACTCGGAACACTGAAACGCTTGTTAAAACGAATTCGAATATGATGCTTTCAATACATCATATGGTGTCTTGAATTGAATATGTGTAATGAACAAGTTCAAACAATTTAATTTGATTTCGGCGCAAGCCGACAATAAATACATGTATCGACAAGAAAACTTTCGGCATGGTCACAACGAAAAACCATGTATGTAACTTGAAAAGAAAAGAAATTTCAAGAAAACGTGTTGACTTGATGACAAAGAAGCCAACAATTACAACAATGCGAGTCATTCGAATCACAAATCAATAATTAGATTTAGCGAAATAATATTTGAACTTTGATGAAACGTTTATTCGAAACGAGACCACATGCGTAACAAACGATGCATGCGTAACATATGAATTTTTCAACAAATGAAGCAAATGAACATTCGCTATACTGAAAGAAATGATCGTGACACAATGACCATTATGAGGAGTAGAGATACGAAAATCTACTCAGTAAATGTGAAAGTCGAAATTTCAATAAAAGAAATTTAAGGACTTTACCTGGGGTTGCATGTGACGACCAGTTGTTAGGTGACATTACCATGGAATGTCGAACATAGTGTATTTGTCATTAATGCGATAGGGGGAATGCGGAGACATACGTCTTCTTCTTAGCATGACTCGTGTCGTTTGCAGGACCGCATGCCAACTGCCGCTTCCTGATCGTTAGTTTTCGTGCTGACAGGATTAGCATCATCGCTGAGATGCTCCACAGTGCCTTCTTGGTGACTTCACCTCGTAAGTCGTATGCGGCGTACTTGAACCTCCGTTGATGTATAGCGTTTCGTTTCGCGTAGAATGTGATGTACTCCGACATCTGTTGCCGTAAAATTTGAGTTCTATGTATTCTCGTGCGCTAGCGTTTCGTTATGCGCAGGCTGCCTGCTCGGGAAGTTAAAACATCATAGACAATATGTATAATTGTGTGTGCCCGAATTAATATTTGTAGTTCCTACGTGATGACCTTTAATGAACTTCAACATAAGTTTTCGAAGGTCTTAAATGCATGTTTCCTAATTTCTCAGAGTTTTGTAAACTGTATGCGACTGTTTTTGTGTACTGTGTGTAAAACACCACTATAGCGTATGTTTGAAATCAAAATTTCGACTGTTTGATTTTCGGCAACGGTTGGAGACCATATTCGAGTACTAAGCGTTCTGTATGTATTCAACGTTTGAATAATCTAAGTCCCCAGAGAAATATGAGGTTAGAGCCTAGGTATCTCTACAGAGAACCCTATTCGCTGTAACCTATAGCTCTGATACCAATCTGTCACACCCCGAAATATCAGAGCATTGGCGTGACTGGACTGGTATCTTCATTGCATAGCGGAAGCAAATAAACTAAGTCTTTTAGAAAATGAACGCCACTAAGTACTCGACTCTTCATGGTTCTCCTATTCCAACCGTGCCTTGTCTTAGAAATGCAACCTGAGAAAGAAACATGCGAAAAATCAACATAAAGTTGAGCGAGTTCATAGTTTGTTTGTAAAAGATTTGAAATAAATCTTTTTGAATAACCGGTTTTTGATGTTTTGTTGAGAAAATGTATTTAAAATCATTTTCTTATCGAGTTACTTGAAACTCTGAATGAAAACATAGTTTGTGTCACGTATAAATCAAGTTTTCATGTATAATTCAAGTATTCATGTGTACACCAAGTACTTTATGTATAATTCTAATCTTCTTGAGTACCCCACGTACTTCAAGTATAATTCTAATTTTCTTGAGTACCCCACGTACTTCAAGTATAATTTTAATTTTCTTGAGTACCCCACGTACTTCAAGTATAATTCTAATTTTCTTGAGTACCCCACGTACTTCAAGTATTAATCAAGTTTTAGTATGGTATGAATTTCATGTAATTAAAGTACTCCTGTAAATATCAGGATTGTTAATGGGTTGCAAGGCCATTAACATGTGACACGACATAGGAAGTCACCAAACCTTAGGCATTTAATTGGTATATTCTGAGACACAAAAGCACTACTCGATTCTCGCCCTCACCGAGAGTGTGGCTGCCCGGCACCCGTTAGATCTAACCTTTTGTTCTGCGGTCTAGGTATATTGTTGATTAATGGTGCTTCTGTACCCTATTCGTGACACTATTTCTCATAACGCATCCTACTTGGTTCTCGTCCTCACCAAGCGCGTTTCTTGTCATTTCTCATAACGCATCCTACTTGGTTCTCGTCCTCACCAAGTGCTTTTCTTATTATTATTTCTCATAACGCATCCTACTTGGTTCTCGTCCTCACCAAGTGCGTTTCTTATTATCTTATATTTTCATACCATAACTCGTATTTTTAAACTCTTGTATTTGTAGTTTCTCGCAGTTTAGAAAACTAGAACTCATTTGTGTATGCATATTTCGAAAAAATACGCTTGTTTGGAAAACCGGTATAAAACATAAGCTTTTCGTAAACCATTTGTGTTCTTTGTAACATGGTTTAGAAATATATAATTCTTGTATGCTTTGCAAAAAGTGCATGTCTTTCCACCCCGAAAACATTTATAAAAATGTAAAACCATAAAAGGTGGGGTTATGAACTCACCTGAATATTCCTGTGCAAAGCTAGCTAATTACGACTTCGCGATGTCGTTTCCAAGACTTAACTTGCTAGCGTGCATTCTACAATATTCCTAACACGGAATTTCTCATAAGTTTCTAAATCATGCGGTAACTAATCTACGTGTTACCGAGCTCTACCGAATCGTTAGTCGAACGATTTGACGGTAAATAGTTAACTTAATGAAAATGACTAAGTTAAACTGCCGCAAGAAGTCGTTTGAGTATGTAGGAATATTCGTATGAAAGTATTATATAATAAACTTGTATTATATATATTGCATCTTGTATATGGGTATATGCCGTTTAGGCGTTCGAAATAAATATACAGTTATATTTATTTTATAAGAACTTCATCGAGTCGTTGAATAGATAAACTGTATCTATTTTGCAAAAGAATTCACGTTGTACGATATTTGAAATAAATATGTAAACTATATTTATTTTGTAAAACGAATACGAGTTGTTTGACGCTTGAAATAAATATATAAAATATATTTATTTTATAAAGAATTGTCGTTTCCGTATGCTTGTAAAGTGTCGTCGAAAATATTATACACTTGTATATAAAGTGTCTTTATATTAAAAACGTGTTTCGTTTTACGGATTTTCTCGAAAAACGGGCAGAGTTTCCTTTGTATTTGGACGCCCTCGACAACACAAGTTGTCGTTATTTTTCAAAATTCAAACAATATGCATATAACTTTGTCAACTATATCAAAACA
This sequence comes from Helianthus tuberosus, assembly GCA_030545235.1. NCBI lineage: Eukaryota > Viridiplantae > Streptophyta > Magnoliopsida > Asterales > Asteraceae > Helianthus > Helianthus tuberosus. The sequence goes on along the minus strand of CM060452.1, from coordinate 113,999,379 downwards.
TAAACTATAGTTAAATCGGTTCGAGCTCGTTTGTCACGTACGATAAAAACATAAAAATAACAAATTAATCTCATCGTTAAACCTTTACCATTTATTCGAGTTGAACGTAGAACAAAAGTTGACTGGGTTACCGAGTCAACCGAGTTGACCGGGTCAACGGAGTTGACCGGGTCAACGGAGTTGACCGGGTCAACGGAGTTGACCGGCTGACTTTGACCGAGTTGACTCGGTTCGACCGAGTCGACCTGACCCGCTTCACGAAACCCACATCTTGAACCGAAACTGATGAGTTGTTGACTGATCCGAACCCGACTCGCGTCGAAATGAACAGCTGGAATCTGACCGACCATCCTGAACGAGCAGAGACCAAACCAACCCGAAACTCGAGCCGTAACCGATCTGAACCGAACTTGTCGTTCGAACATAACTGAATCTGTGGTTGACCTGACTAAAACCCGAAAGACCGTGAAACCCGAACACCGAACCTGAACTTGTGTCTGAACAGACTGCTCGAAAGCATCCCAACACTGACCAGAACTTGAGTCGTCGTCTCCAATCATCTTCAACGTGTCTTCATCGGAAAACCGGCGGTCAAAAGCAAAGACCGCCGGATAACAGAACCGACCGGCGGTCCGAGACTCCGACCGCTGGTTCTCTATCTCTCTCGGACTCTCTCTCTCTCTCGGTTTCTCTCTCGTCTGTCACACCGCCGCACCACCACCGGACTGTGGTGGTGGTTGTCGTTACACGGATCGAAGGAAAGAAGGGGGGAAGATGCTGAGGTGCGGGTGTGCAGGTGAGGCGGAGAGGAAAAGGGGGGGTGTTTGGCCAGACCGGTTTGCCGGACCATCGCCGCCTACGGCGGCTCCTCCGCCGCCCAGTTCGCCGGAGAGAAAGAGAGAGGAAACCGTGGTGTGTGTATTGGTCTGTGCTTGTTGAATGTCTGCATAGTGGGAAACAAGAGACCATAAGGTCTCTTATATATATACACAGGATTAGATTGTGGGTTTTGGGCTTGGGCCCAAGGCCCACAAGCCCACCTCGTGTGTAAAGGGGCCCGTAATTCACTACAAGACCCGTTTTCAAAGCCCGAACTCGTATAAATGTTGTAAATATATATATATATATTTTTTTATTATTTAAAGTTCATAAAATAATACCCGTAATCGTTGTCGTCGCGTTTATCCGTCGGTTGCGTATAAATCACGTAAAAGACGTCATTCGCCGTTTTATTTTTCGATCCAGTTTCAGCTACGACTGATAAAATTTAATTACGAAACAAAATATATCGAAATATTTAAGTTTAGAAGGTAACGCGCGAGTCTGATGTTTCCGTTTTGTTACCGGTACGTCTTCTGCAGTCGCGTTTTTCTCGTTCTTGTGTGCGTTTTGCGAAGTACGGAAGTGAAATAAATTCACAACGTTAATTCATAAATATAAAATATTCGTAGAAAATCCGTATTTGTCGGCGTTGTCAGTATTCTGTTCGGTTTCAATCCATTGCCATTTATCGTTTAGAAGGTTCTCTGTGGACCGTCTTGCGCGTATTGTAAAGTCGATCAGGCGTTCCTTAGCACCTCCAAAGGCCTAATTAAGTTTATTTGTGTTGTAAACACTATTTATTGTCGTGTTAATCGCTTGTTAATCACGTAATTAAGGGCGTAAATTACCGGTTGTCACCTTAGCGATTATACCTACTGATTACCACGTTAAGTAGGTGTAGTGACGAGTCAAAGTTTTGGTCAAAATGCATTTTAGCACGCATTTTGTCACACCCCGACCACGTATAACATACAAAACGTGGCGGAAAACGTCAGGGAGTGTTGTAACAGAATTAATTGTTTCATAACCATGGCATTCAAAGTTGTATTTTACTTATCAACATAAGAGTTACATTGTCTTAAACAGGAAACAAAGAGTACATAACATAATTAAACTAATTCTATCTTCGTTTTATGTCTCTAAGGCACAGGTCCGCCCTAGTGTCACGATCATTGTCCTAAGCAACAGCTCCTGAAAATACATGTGAAAATAGGTACGTCAGCATAAAAATGCCTGTGAGATACATAGGTTTTGTGAAAATAGGATTCATGACTTGTAAGTTTAAGAAAATGTTTAATAAAGTTTAGTCATGAACCTAGTAAATTGATTCGTTTTGTAAATCGTTTGAAAAACAATAAGATCAGATGATATGTATAAATAAATGTAAGGTTAAATGAATAACCATGTAAGATGAGTTTGTTTGTAAAACAATGTCTCGTGAAAAGTATGTTATTTGTATAAAATGTTATATGTCTTAAATTGAAATGATTTAAATAACGCTACGATATGTAATATTATACAAACACTTATATATAGGAAGTACCAACGGCGTATCCACCATATTTGTATCATATTACACACGCCTCGTTACTCAAACCATTTACCCAAACCAACCACCAATGTAAATTGTTCATGTATAAATCACTTGTCAAGTGTTATTGTGTAAACCATATCAAAATGTCCACGTCTAATGTGAATGACCAAATGTGTATATCAATGTCAAAATGTTTATGTTTAATGTAAATCGTATAATGTGTATCCAAAAATATCATGTATGGCATGTGAAATATATCAACTAAACCATAGGTAAAATGCACAAAAACAAGGTATTGAATTAAACATAGTTTATGTCACACCCCCAAAATCCACACGCGGAGTACCACCGCTTGGAGGCGTGACATGACCAGGATCAAGCCACCAATCATATTGAACATATTAGTAAGTAGTAAATGTCATTCATCAATACATTAGGTGTTTTCAAAACCAAACATAAACAAGTGTGTAGCGGAAGCAATAATATAAAAAGCCCAACATAAGTATTAAGTTGAAATGTCATAAAGGAGTTTATCATAAAATCCACAATCCGTGCCCACAACGACCGCGCCTCCCGTGCAAGCTCCAAGAGTACCTATGGTCCTGCAAGGCATGTAACAGAAAGTCAACAACTAGTTGAGCGAGTTCACAGTTGGTTGTTCAGTTATAGTATTTGTATTGAAAACCGTATGTTCGTTTAGTAACCCATATATCGTATGTACTTGAATCGCAGTCTCCCAGACATGTGTGTGAAGATTGTGGGGGGTTTCCCATGTTTTCTAGACAAGGTATATTTGTATCGCAGCCCACCCGGCATGTGTGCGAAGATCAGAGTATGGTTCGCAGCCATCCCAGGCATGTGTGCGAAGATTACTCATATTATCGCAGCCAACCCCGGCGTGTGTGCGAAGATCAGTCATATTATCGCAGCCAACCCCGGCGTGTGTGCGAAGATCAGTTCTATAAGTATCACTAGTCTAGTCGTATCTTATCAATAACCCTTCCTCACCCGAGGACCATATAACTAAGTTCCATAAGCTAGGTAAGTACAAGTAAATAATCCAAACCCATTCCCACCCTGGGAACCCCATGCCTTGGCTGTGTGAACTCACCTTGGTTTGCTCGGTATGCTAAGTATGCTCACAGTAAATCAATCACGTCCTAAAGTACGCATGTGTACAAAATCAGTTCGCATTCACGAAGTTCACGTATAAGTATAATCACAGTGGATAACGAATCAATGAACACCAAGCAGCATATAGCACGTAGGTTGAATCATACAAGTTATGTTTTACACTTAACGGCAGTTAACTAACTCAGTTAAGTTTTAACAGAATAAGCCAAGTTACTGTGCAGATTTTCCCACACGACGAAACACCCCGTTTCGTCGTTATTTCCCTTCGGCGAAACACCTCGTTACGTCGCACCTGATTCGTCGTGGCTACCTTCGGCGAAACACATCTTGATTCGTCGTATCTGTTTCGTCGGAGATAGCGTTTCGTCATATCCGTTTCGTCACGATGGTTCTTTGAGGGTCTCGCAGTCACAAGATTGCCGTCGGTAGGGGAGGGGCTCTAGGGTTTGAGAATTTGATAACCGTTCCCCATGTACATAACCTAAACTAATATATAATTACGCATAAGGGTTTGGGCCTATACTGGGCTTTGCGGTGTACTGGGCCGGCGAAACACTTCTGTTTCGTCGGGATGCCTGTGACGAAACAACTCCAGTTTCGTCGAACATGTTCATGGTTGAAGTAAATAGAATAATGATAAACACCTTAATCACATAGAACAGATAACATATACCAAACAACCATCACAACATATGATTCCGTGTGTACACTTACAAGACAACCAAGCAAACAATGAAACAGTCAATGTAACAATCAAACAGTCAACGTACAATAAGTGCGAAAAGAGACTCTTGGAAACTCGAGTTGTCACATTATCCCCAACTTAAAAGAAATTTCGTCCCGAAATTTAGCATGCGGTTACTGAGGAAGCTAGGTAAGTTGTATCGTTTGCTGGTTTTCCTGGGGTGTCACATCATCCCCCCGTTGATTTGGAATTTCGTCCTGAAATTCTGTAGTAGCTTCGGCCTCAGTAGTGGTTGCACTGTTTTCGAATAACTGGGGATACTTGAGTTTCATTTGATCTTCTCGTTCCCAGGTGAACTCTGGGCCACGACGGGAGTTCCAACGAACTCGAACAAGAGGTATTCTGGTGTGCTTGAGGAACTTGACATCCCGGTCCGTGATTTCAAAAGGTTCCTCGACGAATCGTAACTGTTCGTCGATAGTGAGCTCCTTCAAAGGAACTACAAGGGTCTTATCTGACAGACACTTCTTCAGATTCGACACGTGAAAGACGTTGTGAACTGCACTGAGTTCAGCTGGTAAGTTCAGTCTGTAGGCCACCTTGCCTATTTTCTCAATGACTTCGAATGGTCCGACATATCGTGGATTGAGCTTGCCTCGTTTGCCAAAACGAACAACACCCTTCCAGGGTGAAACTTTGAGTAGCACTCGATCCCCAACCTGGAACTTGAGTAGTTTCCTGTCTTTATCGGCGTATGCTTTCTGACGGTCACGAGCTACCGTCATGCGTTGTCGTATCTGAGCAATCTTTTCTGTAGTATCAACTACAAGTTCTGGACCTGTGATTTGACTATCGCCCACCTCTGCCCAACAAAGAGGTGACCGGCATTTACGTCCGTACAATGCCTCAAATGGAGCGGCTTTAATGCTGGTGTGGTAACTGTTATTATACGAGAACTCCACTAATGGGAGATGCTTTTCCCAGCCGTTGCCAAAATCGATTACACATGCACGAAGCATGTCTTCTAAAGTTTGAATAGTGCGCTCAGACTGCCCATCCGTCTGAGGGTGATAAGCTGTGCTCATGTCTAAATGAGAGCCGAAAGATTTGTGCATTGCTTGCCACAGTTCTGAAGTAAAACGTGCGTCACGATCAGAGATAATAGAGGTGGGCACCCCGTGCCTCGAGACAACTTCCTTAAGATATACGTCTGCTAAGGTGGAGAACTTATCTGTTTCCTTGATAGCCAGGAAGTGTGCAGACTTTGTGGGTCGATCCACGATCACCCAAATAGTATCATTCCCACGTTGAGATCTAGGCAGGCCAGTAACAAAATCCATGGAAATTTGTTCCCATTTCCATTGTGGTATCTCAGGTTGTTGGAGTAGGCCTGATGGTTTCTGGTATTCAGTCTTGACTCTCGCACAAGTCAAACACTTGTTGACGTAAGTTGCTATGTGGGCCTTCATGCTAGGCCACCAATATGTAGTTTTCAAGTCTGGTACATCTTATCCGAACCAGGATGTACTGAGTAGCGAGACTTATGAGCTTCATCCATTACAAGCTCGCGTAAGTTGCCGTAGAGTGGGACCCAAATGCGTCCTGTTACATAGTAGGCGCCGTCTGCCTTTTGTTCTAACCGTTGCCTTGAGCCGCGTAGGGCTTCAGCCCTGACGTTTTCTGGTTTCAATGCTTCTACCTGAACATCTCGTATCTGTGCAGGAAGACTAGACTGAATAGTGAGTTGCAACGCTCGTACACGCTTAGGTGTAGTATCCTTTCGACTAAGGGCGTCGGCCACCACATTGGCTTTGCCCGGATGGTACTTTATAGCACATTCGTAATCGTTCAGTAATTCGACCCATCGTCGTTGTCGCATGTTCAATTCTTTCTGCTTGAAGATATGCTCGAGACTCATGTGATCGGTGTAGATGGTGCACTTAGTGCCATACAGGTAGTGTCGCCATATCTTGAGCGCAAAGACAACAGCTCCCAGCTCTAAATCATGTGTAGTGTAATTCCGTTCGTGAATCTTAAGTTGGCACGAAGCATAAGCAATGACTTTATCCCGTTGCATCAACACACATCCAAGACCCTGGATAGATGCATCGCAGTAGACTACAAAATCGTCCGTGCCTTCAGGCAATGAGAGGATAGGTGCGCTACAAAGTCTATCCTTTAAGTGCTGAAACGCTGTTTCCTGTGTATTACCCCAACGATAAACAACACCTTTCTGTGTCAGTAGTGTAAGCGGTTGTACGATCTTTGAGAAGTCTTTGATGAACCTTCTGTAGTAACCTGCCAAACCCAAGAATTGGCGAATTTCTGTTGGTGTGCGAGGTGCAGGCCAGTTCTTGATCGAATCTACCTTGGACGGATCAACATGAATCCCATCCTTGTTTACCACGTGGCCTAGGAAGTGGACTTCACGAAGCCAGAGTCGCATTTTGAAAACTTAGCGTACAGCTGTTCCGTTCGAAGAAGTTCCAAAATAAGTCGTAAGTGCTGCTCGTGTTCCTCCTGACTCTTCGAATAGATCAGGATGTCGTCGATGAAAACAATGACGAACTTGTTAAGATAAGGTTTGCACACCCTGTTCATAAGATCCATGAAAACCGCAGGCGCGTTCGTTAGCCCGAATGGCATGACCAAAAACTCGTAATGGTCGTAGCGTGTTCTAAATGCAGTTTTGGAGACGTCCTCATCCCGGACTCTCAATTGATGGTAGCCTGACCTCAAATCTATCTTCGAGTAGTAGCTCGACCCTTGCAACTGGTCGAATAAGTCGTCGATGCGTGGAAGAGGATAGCGATTCTTCACGGTCACCTTGTTCAGTTCGCGGTAATCTATGCACATGCGGAAGGTACCGTCTTTCTTCTTCACAAATAGTACTGGAGCTCCCCAGGGCGAAGAGCTAGGACGTATGAAACCCTTTTCCAAAAGTTCTTGCAATTGCTTAGACATTTCTTCCAGTTCAGTTGGAGCTAAGCGATAAGGTGCCCGAGCTATGGTTGCTGCTCCAGGAGCTTGTCACCATGAATTACCAAAGGTTCTTAACCAGCACGAGTAATGCGGACGATCTTTTCTTTGCAAAGAATCTCTGCTCGATGTTGAGGTAGCCAATCCATACCAATAACGATGTCGAAACCATTACAACGTTGGGGTCATTCCTAGCATCATCCTGACCAATCACGAACACTTGACCCCTGGCACCATTGCCGTCGTTATTACCCCCGTTGTTGTCTCCACTATTGTTCCCGTTTCCTTGGTTGTGGTTCTAATTCTGGTTTTGGTTTAACTGTGGGCAGTGTCTCCTGAGGTGACCTTCAGCACCACACGGATAACATCCCTTGTAACCCTGCTGTGCTGCTGATTCTGTGGAGCTTGTGGCTGCTGTTGTCGGTTCTGGTTTGCAGGACGTGAGCTTTTACAATCTTTGGGCTCCATGACCAAGCTTGTTGCATCTCTGACAACGATCTTTGTTGCACTGCCCGCTGTGGTGCAAATTACATCGATTGCACTTGGGGTGGTTTCCTCGATATCCACCCTGCCCTTAACTACCAGAAGATTGATGACCAGGACTCTGGTAGTCATCGATCTTTCGCTGCTGTGCCTGGGACTGAACCGAAGTCGAACCCTTGCTGGAGGTTCCATCCCATTTTCGCTTGTTGTCACTGGGAGTAACAGAAGTAGTAGTAGTAGCACCGATACGTTTAGGCAGCCTGTTCTGTTCCACTGCCTGGTCTGTGAGATGATGAGCAAGACGAGTAACATCCGGGATAGTAGCAAGGTTGGCAGAAGTCACATGACTTTGAATCTCTGGTATTAAGCCTTTGAGGTACAGCTCAATGCGCTTGATGAGAGGATCCACCATAGTTGGACACAAAATTGCAAGTTCGTTAGATCGCTTCGTATACGCCTCTATCTCTGACCCCGTCATCTTCAAGTTAAAGAACTCCACTTCCAGTTTGTGGATGTCATCACAGTTACAGTATTCTCGCTTGATCAGTTCCTTAAAATTATTCCAAGGGGTGGCATTAGCAGCCGCCAGCCCCGGCATCTGAACTTGCGCGTTCCACCAAGTTAGCGCAGTGCCTTCGAGAGTACCAGTGGCGTACTTCACCCTACGAGCCTCAGGGCATTCACACATCTCGAAGACCGATTCGAGCTTTTCAAACCAATGGAGGAGTCCAACGGCCCCTTCAGTGCCACTGAAAGTAGTAGGACAACAGTCTATAAAAGTATTGAAGGTGCACACGGTGGCTGAGCGTGTTGACTTGTCGTGTGCGTAAGAGTAAACATACTTGAGCACGAGTGTTGGTTTACGAGAGTAGGATCTAAAGATCCTAGAGTAAGTGGTGATGGCAGGTTACACCTCCTGCCTGGGCAGCTGCGAGTGCTGCAGTAACTTGTTTAGTGATCGAAGCCGCCAACTGGGCTTGAGTTAGGTTAACGCATCCACTCATGATCTTGATATCAAGGAGAACATGAGTGAGAGAGGTTCGCGAAAGTGCGATGACAGAAGAGAGTGAGCACACAAGTATTCTCAAGCAATAAGGGTTATGTGTATCTAAGCATACCATGAGCAAGTTCTTTGTAATTCTAGCAAGTAGGCAATAAAACATATACCATATTACCTAGAATGTTGAGTCTTGCACGTGGAGCAAGGCGTCGTTGTGGATCGTTGAGCACTGTACTGGTTATAGTCTGGTTTTAATAAAAACGTTTTCCCCTTATTAAAACCGAGTTCTCTATAACCAATGGCTCTGATACCAATCTGTCACACCCCCAAAATCCACACGCGGAGTACCACAGCTTGGAGGCGTGACATGACTAGGATCAAGCCACCAATCATATTGAACATATTAGTAAGTAGTAAATGTCATTCATCAATACGATAGGTGTTTTCAAAACCAAACATAAACAAGTGTGTAGCGGAAGCAATAATATAAAAAGCCCAACATAAGTATTAAGTTGAAATGTCATAAAGGAGTTTATCATAAAATCCACAATCCGTGCCCACAACGACCGCGCCTCCCGTGCAAGCTCCAAGAGTACCTATGGTCCTGCAAGGCATGTAACAGAAAGTCAACAACTAGTTGAGCGAGTTCACAGTTGGTTGTTCAGTTATAGTATTTGTATTGAAAACCGTATGTTCGTTTAGTAACCCATATATCGTATGTACTTGAATCGCAGTCTCCCAGACATGTGTGCGAAGATTGTGGGGGGTTTCCCATGTTTTCTAGACTAGGTATATTTGTATCGCAGCCCACCCGGCATGTGTGCGAAGATCAGAGTATGGTTCGCAGCCATCCCAGGCATGTGTGCGAAGATTAGTCATATTATCGCAGCCAACCCCTGTGACAACTCGAAATTTAGAACCTTTCGTTGTATGCTTAAACGTGTGAATAGTTAAACTTATGTGATTAATGATAAGCTACAACCTTTTATATGATTATGTGTTAGGTTACATGTGTGCTTATGTGTATATATGCGAGTATGTATATGAACCGAAACGACACGAACCCGGCTCGAGACCATGTGGTCTCGAGTAAACCGTAACACTTGGGCCGGATGGGCCACGCACCCCATTGGACTCAACCGAAACCCATTAGGGTGCACTACTTAGGACTAGTATATAACCCTCATGTTAGCCATAATTGTCATGTTTGGGCAACAACACTCATACTCTCCAACACACACACTCTCCACTCTCTCACACTAAAACCCTAAACACTAAACATCACCTCTTCTCCTTCTTCTCGGATCCAACCAACCGACCACAAAAAGGGATTCTCGGACTTGCTTGTTCACACCAAACAAAGCTTCATCTTTCACCACCTCACAACCGGTTAGTGAATCTATGATGTTTGTTGTTGTTTAATAAGGGTATGAATGATAGAACTTAACTAGTGTGGTGTATGCTTGATAATGTTTGTGAACCGAATGTGTATTGTGTTTTGAGTTGATAATGATGTATGATAATCGGTTGAGCATGTTTGATAGTACACATTGATGTTAAGTTAGTGTTCAAGAAATCGGTTCATAAATATCCTATGTTATGAGTTTACATTCGGTTGATAATGATTATATGTTTATGATGTTGATGTTACAAATGATATAACTTAACTCGTGTAGTGGTATGATTGATGATGTTTTGTGAATCGATTTGTGGGTAATATTGATAATCGGAACATGCTTGATTTCGGATATGTGGCATAATGAACTCATGATGTTTTGTGTTTAAATGTAGTCTAAAACACTAGTTGTTGATGTTCATATAAATCGGATTGTGTATTCTTGTGTTAAGAACCGAAAGCTTGCCAACTAGGGTGATTGTTGATAAGTTGTTCATGATTCTTGTTAGACTTAGGTTCATATGAATGAAGATGAGTTACTTGAATATTTGAATGATGATGAACAGGATGAATGTATGAAGAACTTGATGAATATCATAAGAACATGGTCGAATATTTGAAATCTGAATTGTTTGATCCATTTTAGGAAATTTCTAGACAAATAAACATGTTTAAGGAATTTGGTTGGATAGTACAAACTGCATGAAATCAGAATGTTAGTGGATAGTACACTGTTCCGAATCAGCTCCTGTCCACTCGTAACCATCAGTTGCGACTCGAAACCAAGCACAACGAGTCGAAATCTCCCGGTTGCGACATCAGTTGCGAGTCGCAAACACCCGGTTGCGACTCGAAACCACACCGGATCAGCACACCAAACCTTGTGACTCGAAACCACCGTTGCGAGTCCAGTTGCGACTCGTAACCAAACCAGCACGGACCGAAACCATGATTGCGACTCAGGTTGCGAGTCGCAAACGCCTAGTTGCGACTCGGGATCATATGCGGGTACACGCTGTTGGACTTGTTTAATTATGGGCTTATTTGATTGGGCCGGACTCTTGGGCCTAGTGTACAGACCTGATATATTACTGTTGAATGTGAATGTCGATGAACTGCATGCAACGTGCTAGCATACGTGTAGAATATACGTGCACTACTTGAATACGAACCTGATTGTATGATACAACTATGATAGGACGTGAGTAGCCTCAACGTTGCTTGTTTGACTTTTCTGTGTTTTCTACCGAGCAAACCAAGGTGAGTTCACACCCTCTACAAAGCATGGGATTCCCTGGGTTGGGAATGGGGTTAAGGAACTGGGTTCCTCGTCCTCCTTGGGTAGGACAGCAAAGGTTCAGGAATGTAATTCCTCGTCCTCACGGACAGATAACTCGTACTAGGCCAAAACTCTATCATGAAGTCCCTCCTTTTTATATCGACTTAATCGCCGGGCCAATGGCGAGCGGGTCATTAGTTAGATAGCGCTATTTAGGTCTGACAAACCTCACACCGTGCCGCAGAGGACGGGCGTGAACTAATGGATCTGGGGCACGTCAATGATGATAGACATTGACAGTTTCAGGGCACATAAACATGACTACAGTCAGCAGTCGATATGGTAACGAGTCTAGTGTATACATGGGGTAGCCCCCACGGCCGAAATGCCAGATAACTAACACGGGGTAGCCCCCACGGCTGGATAGCCAGAGTAACCGGGAATAAACATGTCACGTTTTTAACTATGGGGTAACCCCCACGGCAGGATGCCAGCTAAAGGAAACTGTTTTCGAAACAACTTAAAACGAACACCTAACCGTGAACTCACTCAACTTGTTGTTGACTCGTTACTACATGCTTTGCAGGTCCTTAGGTTTCTTAGCTGGAGCTTGCATGGAGGAGGATCGTTGTGGGACATGGACGGCTGTGTGCCATGTTAAACTTTGGAACAATTAAACTTGTGTTTTGATTTAAGACTTATGCTTCCGCTTGCAACTTAACTATGGGTTTGCTTGGACACCAATTGTATTGGTTAAACTTTTATATCTTTTAACTCGTATGTTCAATATGATTGGTGGCTGGATCCTGGTCAGTCACGCCTCCAAGCGGTAGTACTCCGCAGGTGGATTTTGGGGGTGTGACAGATTGGTATCAGAGCCATTGGTTATAGAGAACTTGGTTTTAATAAAGGGGAAAACGTTTTGTTAAAACCAGACTATAACCTGTACAGTGCTCAACGGTCCACAACGATGCTTCACTCCACATGCAAGGCTCGACATTCTAGGTAATATGATCTGTGTATATATTGCCTACTTGTTAGTTACATGGTACATTGCTTATGGTATGCTTGGTTAGTATAACTACTGTTGCTTGAACACGTGCGTGCTTACTCTATCCTATCATCGCACTTTCGCGAACCCCACTCACTCACGTTCTTCTTGGTATGAAGATCATGTCTGGACGCGTTAACATGACACAAGCCCAGTTGACGGCTCTGATCAACGAACGAGTTGCCGCAGCACTTGCAGCTGCACACGCAGGAGGTATATCCTGCAGTCCGAACTCATTCTAGGATCTTTAGGATCTTACTCTCGTGAACCAACCTTTGTGTTAAACTCTATCTTTTCTTTCACCTACGATAGGTCAGCATGTTCAGCCACCCGTGTGCACTTTTAAGACTTTCATGGACTGCCGACCAACTACTTTTAGCGGCACTGAAGGAGCAGTAGGTCTCCTACATTGGTTTGAGAAACTAGAGTCTGTCTTCGAAATGTGTGAATGCCCTGAGGCGCGCAGGGTGAAGTATGCTACTGGTACTCTCGAGGGTTTAGCCCTCACGTGGTGGAACGCTCAAGTTCAGATGCTAGGGTTGGTTGCTGCCAACGCCACCCCATGGGAAACTTTTAAGGAAATGATCAAAGAGGAATACTGCAGTCGTGATGAGATTCACAAACTGGAAGTGGAGTTCTTCAACCTCAAGATGACGGGGTCGGAAATTGAAGCTTATGTGAAAAGGTCGAACGAACTGGCAATTCTGTGCCCTACTATGGTGGATCCTCCCATCAAACGCATCGAACTATTTCTTCAGGGCTTAGTGCCAGAAATCCAAAGTCATGTGACTTCAGCGAACCTCGCCACCTACCAGCAAACCGTTCAGTTGGCTCACCGTCTAACGGATCAGGCGGTGGAACAGAACAAGTTACCAAAACGCATAGGCGCTGCAACTACTTCTGGTACCTCTGGTGACAATAAACGAAAATGGGATGGAACTTCGAGTAAGGGTTCGACTTCAGTTCAGTCCCAGTCTCAGCAGAGAAAGACTGAGGACTACAAGAGCCCTAATCAGCAATCGTCTGGTGGTGGATACAAAGGAAATCATCCCAAATGCAATCGCTGCAGCCTGCACCACAGCGGACCATGCACCAGGGGCAACTGTCATCGGTGCAACAAGCCTGGTCATGCTGCAAAGGATTGCAGAAGCTTATACCCCGCCAATCAGAATCGTCAGCAAGCTCAACAGAACCAGCGCCAGCAGCAGCAGCAAGGTGATAACAAAGGGTGCTTTCAGTGTGGAGCTGAGGGCCACTTCAAGAGAGATTGTCCCCAACTGAACAGGAACCAGAACAACAACAACAACAATAACAACAATCAGGGGAATGGTAACAATGGGAACAACAACAACAATGGCGCCAGGGGGCGAATGTTTGTGATCGGCCAAGGTGAAGCAAGGAACGACCCCAATGTTGTGGCGGGTAAGTTCCTTCTCGACGACTTTTATGTTTCAGTTTTATTTGATTCGGGTGCCGATACTAGCTACGTGTCACTAGAAGTTAGTCGAATGCTTAAGCGTATCCCAACACCTTTGAACAACAAGCACACCGTAGAGCTAGCAAATGGTAAGAGTTTAGAAGCCACACACGTAGTCAAGGGTTGTAAACTCATTCTCGCTGACCAGACCTTCTCTATCGACCTCATTCCTATTGTCTTGGGTAGCTTCGACGTTGTCATTGGGATGGATTGGTTATCCCAACACCGAGCAGAGATTCTTTGCAACGAGAAGGTAGTCCGTATTCCAGGTCCCGATGGTGAACCTCTCATGATTCATGGCGACAAGAGGAGTGCTGTCGAGAATGTCATTTCGCTCCTTAAGGCCCAAAAGTACTTGCGAAAGGGCCACACTGCCATTTTGGCTCTCATTACTGACACCACGGAGAAAGAGAAGAAGATAGAGGATTTCCCAGCTGTACGCGATTATCCAGAGGTATTTCCCGAGGAATTACCTGGTCTTCCGCCTCATCGCCAAGTCGAGTTTCAGATTGAACTAGCTCCTGGAGCTGCGCCTATAGCTCGTGCACCTTATCGTTTAGCTCCATCAGAGTTGAAAGAACTCTCCACGCAACTACAAGAACTCCTGGATAAGGGTTTTATTCGTCCTAGCTCATCGCCCTGGGGAGCTCCAGTGTTATTTGTGAAGAAGAAAGACGGTACTTTCAGAATGTGCATCGACTACCGAGAACTCAACAAGGTGACGGTGAAGAATCGTTATCCTCTACCGCGGATCGACGACTTGTTCGACCAGTTGCAAGGATCGAGCTACTATTCGAAGATCGATTTGAGATCGGGTTATCACCAGCTGAGAGTCCGGGAAGAGGACGTCTCTAAAACAGCTTTCAGAACTCGATACGGGCACTATGAGTTTCTGGTCATGCCTTTTGGGATGACAAACGCACCTGCGGTTTTCATGGACTTGATGAACCGAGTGTGCAAGCCTTACTTGGACAAGTTTGTTATAGTCTTCATCGACGACATCCTGATCTATTCCAAGAGTCGGGAGGAGCATGAGCAGCATCTGCGACTTATTCTGGAACTCCTTCGAACAGAACAGCTTTATGCAAAGTTCTCGAAATGCGACTTCTGGCTTCGAGAAGTCCATTTCCTAGGCCACGTGGTGAACAAGGATGGGATTCACGTGGATCCATCCAAGGTAGACTCGATAAAGAACTGGCCTGCACCTCGTACACCAAAGGAAATTCGCCAATTCTTGGGTTTGGCGGGATACTACCGGAGATTCATAAAGGATTTTTCTAAGATTGCACAGCCTCTCACCTCGCTAACGCAGAAGGGCGTTGTTTATCGCTGGGGAAACGCACAGGAGTTGGCATTTCAGCACCTAAAGGATAGACTATGTAGCGCACCTATCCTTTCCTTGCCGGAAGGCACA
Organism: Helianthus tuberosus; assembly: GCA_030545235.1. Classification (NCBI taxonomy): domain Eukaryota; kingdom Viridiplantae; phylum Streptophyta; class Magnoliopsida; order Asterales; family Asteraceae; genus Helianthus; species Helianthus tuberosus. The sequence continues at coordinate 113,984,125 of CM060452.1, read as the reverse complement.
GACGACTTTGTGGTTTACTGCGACGCATCAATTCAAGGTCTTGGTTGCGTGTTGATGCAACGAGATAAAGTTATAGCCTACGCCTCACGCCAACTCAAGGTTCATGAAAAGAACTACACTACGCACGACTTAGAGCTGGGAGCTGTTGTTTTTGCACTTAAGTTATGGCGGCATTACCTGTATGGTACCAAGTGCGCCATCTACACCGACCACAGGAGCCTCGAGCACATCTTCAAGCAGAAGGAACTGAATATGCGGCAACGACGATGGGTCGAGTTGCTAAGTGACTACGAGTGCGCGATCAGATATCACCCGGGCAAAGCCAATGTTGTGGCTGACGCCCTCAGTCGGAAGGACACTGCACCAAGGCGCGTGCGAGCTTTACAACTCACGATCCATTCTAGTCTTCCCTCCCAGATACGAGCAGCTCAGATAGAAGCACTGAAACCGGAAAACGTCAGGGCTGAAGCCCTACGCGGGTCAAGGCAGCGATTAGAACAGAAGGAAGACGGTGCTTATTACGTAACGGGACGCGTTTGGGTCCCGCTCTATGGCAACCTACGAGAGCTTGTGATGGATGAAGCACACAAGTCTCGCTACTCGATACATCCGGGGTCGGATAAAATGTACCACGACATCAAGACTACGTATTGGTGGCCTAGCATGAAGGCCCACATAGCAACTTACGTCAGCAAGTGTTTGACTTGTGCGAGAGTCAAGTCGGAATACCAGAAACCATCAGGCCTGCTCCAACAGCCAGAAATACCTCAGTGGAAATGGGAGCAAATTTCCATGGATTTTGTTACTGGCCTACCTAGATCCCAGCGCGGGAACGATACTATTTGGGTGATCGTGGATCGACTCACAAAATCTGCACACTTCCTGGCCATCAAGGAGACGGATAAGTTCTCCACTCTTGCAGAAATCTACATCAAAGAAATTGTTTCGAGGCACGGGGTGCCCACCTCCATTATCTCAGATCGAGATGCACGTTTTACTTCCGAGCTGTGGCAGGCAATGCACAAATCCTTCGGCTCACGTCTAGACATGAGCACAGCGTACCATCCTCAGACGGACGGGCAGTCCGAGCGCACTATTCAAACCTTAGAAGACATGCTTCGTGCATGCGTAATCGACTTTGGCAACCGCTGGGAAAAGCATCTGCCACTTGTGGAATTCTCGTACAATAACAGCTACCACACCAGCATTGGAGCTGCTCCGTTTGAGGCATTGTACGGACGTAAATGCCGGTCTCCTCTTTGCTGGGCAGAGGTGGGAGATAGTCAGATCACTGGTCCGGAATACGTGGTAGATACAACTGAGCAGATCGCTCAGATACGAAAACGCATGACGGCCGCTCGTGAACGTCAGAAAGTTTACGCCGACATGGGCAGGAAACCACTTGAGCTCCAGGTTGGGGAGCGGGTACTACTCAAAGTTTCACCCTGGAAGGGTGTGGTTCGTTTCGGTAAACGCGGTAAACTCAACCCGCGATACGTTGGACCTTTCGAGGTCATTGAGAAAATAGGCAGGGTGGCCTACAGACTAAACTTACCAGCGGAACTCGGTGCAGTTCACAACGTTTTTCACGTGTCGAATCTGAAGAAGTGTCCGTCAGATGAGACCCACGTAGTTCCTTTGAAGGAACTCACGATCGACGAGCAGTTACGATTCGTCGAGGAACCAGTCGAGATCACGGACCGGGATGTTAAGGTCCTCAAGAGCACTAGGATACCTCTCGTTCGAGTTCGTTGGAACTCACGTCGCGGCCCAGAGTTCACCTGGGAGCGCGAAGATCAGATGAAACAAAAGTATCCCCAACTGTTCGCAAACAGTACACCCACTACTGAGGCTGAAGCTACGGAATTTCGGGACGAAATTCCAGATCAACGGGGGGTGGATGTGACACCCCAGGAAAACCAGGAAAACCATACAACTTAACTAGCTTCCTCAGTGAGTGCCTACCAAATTTCGGGACGAAATTTCTTTCAACTTGGGGATGATGTGACAACTCGAAATTTAGAACCTTTCGTTGTATGCTTAAACGTGTGAATAGTTAAACTTATGTGATTAATGATAAGCTACAACCTTTTATATGATTATGTGTTAGGTTACATGTGTGCTTATGTGTATATATGCGAGTATGTATATGAACCGAAACGACACGAACCCGGCTCGAGACCATGTGGTCTCGAGTAAACCGTAACACTTGGGCCGGATGGGCCACGCACCCCATTGGACTCAACCGAAACCCATTAGGGTGCACTACTTAGGACTAGTATATAACCCTCATGTTAGCCATAATTGTCATGTTTGGGCAACAACACTCATACTCTCCAACACACACACTCTCCACTCTCTCACACTAAAACCCTAAACACTAAACATCACCTCTTCTCCTTCTTCTCGGATCCAACCAACCGACCACAAAAAGGGATTCTCGGACTTGCTTGTTCACACCAAACAAAGCTTCATCTTTCACCACCTCACAACCGGTTAGTGAATCTATGATGTTTGTTGTTGTTTAATAAGGGTATGAATGATAGAACTTAACTAGTGTGGTGTATGCTTGATAATGTTTGTGAACCGAATGTGTATTGTGTTTTGAGTTGATAATGATGTATGATAATCGGTTGAGCATGTTTGATAGTACACATTGATGTTAAGTTAGTGTTCAAGAAATCGGTTCATAAATATCCTATGTTATGAGTTTACATTCGGTTGATAATGATTATATGTTTATGATGTTGATGTTACAAATGATATAACTTAACTCGTGTAGTGGTATGATTGATGATGTTTTGTGAATCGATTTGTGGGTAATATTGATAATCGGAACATGCTTGATTTCGGATATGTGGCATAATGAACTCATGATGTTTTGTGTTTAAATGTAGTCTAAAACACTAGTTGTTGATGTTCATATAAATCGGATTGTGTATTCTTGTGTTAAGAACCGAAAGCTTGCCAACTAGGGTGATTGTTGATAAGTTGTTCATGATTCTTGTTAGACTTAGGTTCATATGAATGAAGATGAGTTACTTGAATATTTGAATGATGATGAACAGGATGAATGTATGAAGAACTTGATGAATATCATAAGAACATGGTCGAATATTTGAAATCTGAATTGTTTGATCCATTTTAGGAAATTTCTAGACAAATAAACATGTTTAAGGAATTTGGTTGGATAGTACAAACTGCATGAAATCAGAATGTTAGTGGATAGTACACTGTTCCGAATCAGCTCCTGTCCACTCGTAACCATCAGTTGCGACTCGAAACCAAGCACAACGAGTCGAAATCTCCCGGTTGCGACATCAGTTGCGAGTCGCAAACACCCGGTTGCGACTCGAAACCACACCGGATCAGCACACCAAACCTTGTGACTCGAAACCACCGTTGCGAGTCCAGCTGCGACTCGTAACCAAACCAGCACGGACCGAAACCATGATTGCGACTCAGGTTGCGAGTCGCAAACGCCTAGTTGCGACTCGGGATCATATGCGGGTACACGCTGTTGGACTTGTTTAATTATGGGCTTATTTGATTGGGCCGGACTCTTGGGCCTAGTGTACAGACCTGATATATTACTGTTGAATGTGAATGTCGATGAACTGCATGCAACGTGCTAGCATACGTGTAGAATATACGTGCACTACTTGAATACGAACCTGATTGTATGATACAACTATGATAGGACGTGAGTAGCCTCAACGTTGCTTGTTTGACTTTTCTGTGTTTTCTACCGAGCAAACCAAGGTGAGTTCACACCCTCTACAAAGCATGGGATTCCCTGGGTTGGGAATGGGGTTAAGGAACTGGGTTCCTCGTCCTCCTTGGGTAGGACAGCAAAGGTTCAGGAATGTAATTCCTCGTCCTCACGGACAGATAACTCGTACTAGGCCAAAACTCTATCATGAAGTCCCTCCTTTTTATATCGACTTAATCGCCGGGCCAATGGCGAGCGGGTCATTAGTTAGATAGCGCTATTTAGGTCTGACAAACCTCACACCGTGCCGCAGAGGACGGGCGTGAACTAATGGATCTGGGGCACGTCAATGATGATAGACATTGACAGTTTCAGGGCACATAAACATGACTACAGTCAGCAGTCGATATGGTAACGAGTCTAGTGTATACATGGGGTAGCCCCCACGGCCGAAATGCCAGATAACTAACACGGGGTAGCCCCCACGGCTGGATAGCCAGAGTAACCGGGAATAAACATGTCACGTTTTTAACTATGGGGTAACCCCCACGGCAGGATGCCAGCTAAAGGAAACTGTTTTCGAAACAACTTAAAACGAACACCTAACCGTGAACTCACTCAACTTGTTGTTGACTCGTTACTACATGCTTTGCAGGTCCTTAGGTTTCTTAGCTGGAGCTTGCATGGAGGAGGATCGTTGTGGGACATGGACGGCTGTGTGCCATGTTAAACTTTGGAACAATTAAACTTGTGTTTTGATTTAAGACTTATGCTTCCGCTTGCAACTTAACTATGGGTTTGCTTGGACACCAATTGTATTGGTTAAACTTTTATATCTTTTAACTCGTATGTTCAATATGATTGGTGGCTGGATCCTGGTCAGTCACGCCTCCAAGCGGTAGTACTCCGCAGGTGGATTTTGGGGGTGTGACAACCCCGGCGTGTGTGCGAAGATCAGTCATATTATCGCAGCCAACCCCGGCGTGTGTGCGAAGATCCGTTCTATAAGTATCACTAGTCTAGTCGTATCTTATCAATAACCCTTCCTCACCCGAGGACCATATAACTAAGTTCCATAAGCTAGGTAAGTACAAGTAAATAATCCAAACCCATTCCCACCCTGGGAACCCCATGCCTTGGCTGTGTGAACTCACCTTGGTTTGCTCGGTATGCTAAGTATGCTCACAGTAAATCAATCACGTCCTAAAGTACGCATGTGTACAAAATCAGTTCGCATTCACGAAGTTCACGTATAAGTATAATCACAGTGGATAACGAATCAATGAACACCAAGCAGCATATAGCACGTAGGTTGAATCATACAAGTTATGTTTTACACTTAACAGCAGTTAACTAACTCAGTTAAGTTTTAACAGAATAAGCCAAGTTACTGTGCAGATTTTCCCACACGACGAAACACCCCGTTTCGTCGTTATTTCCCTTCGGCGAAACACCCCGTTACGTCGCACCTGATTCGTCGTGGCTACCTTCGGCGAAACACATCTTGATTCGTCGTATCTGTTTCGCCGGAGATAGCGTTTCGTCATATCCGTTTCGTCACGATGGTTCTTTGAGGGTCTCGCAGTCACAAGATTGCCGTCGGTAGGGGAGGGGCTCTAGGGTTTGAGAATTTGATAATCGTTCCCCATGTACATAACCTAAACTAATATATAATTACGCATAAGGGTTTGGGCCTATACTGGGCTTTGCGGTGTACTGGGCCGGCGAAACACTTCTGTTTCGTCGGGATGCCTGTGACGAAACAACTCCAGTTTCGTCGAACATGTTCATGGTTTAAGTAAATAGAATAATGATAAACACCTTAATCACACAGAACAGATAACATATACCAAACAACCATCACAACATATGATTCCGTGTGTACACTTACAAGACAACCAAGCAAACAATCAAACAGTCAATGTAACAATCAAACAGTCAACGTACAATAAGTGCGAAAAGAGACTCTTGGAAACTCGAGTTGTCACAGTTTAAGTCAAAGTTATGTTCTGTGGAACAAATGCATGCTATACTGATACAAACATCTATGCGGTATCGTGAAAATGCATACATCCAAGCCTTGTGACTGTGGTGATAGACCCTTAAACAAATTAAAGGTCTATCTGTGTTATTGTTTATCGAATTCAGTCATTCCTTCCACCCAAACAAACCTAGGGTTCAGGAACGGGAGTTGTCAAGTCCTATGGTACCATTACCTACTAACGATATGAAAACATGGAAAAGCATGAAAGTAACAAGTAGGCACATGTGTTCCACCCCAAAATGTTTGGAAAACAGTAAAAGAGGGGTCTATGTACTCACTTGAGATTGCTTAGAAGTCCTAAGATAACCACCAAGCAATGCTAGAGATCACGGAATCAAACGGCACCTAATATAGGTAACTATGTTAATAAACCGGACCTATATCGGAGGATCGGATAGAATGAGGGCTCGTAAACCAAATGAGTATGGGAACTCATGTAGTATGGTTTAACAAAGCCTACATACTAAATGAAACCTAGCCTAAGTGCTTACGACCCATTACGGCCCGCTTAGGTAGCTTATGCTACTTTAACGCGTCGTTCGCGTAAAACGCGTTCGGAACGCCTAACTAGTCCTATGACAAGTAAAATATGCCTTAACATATCTAATATTGTTACCAAATCAGTTTAGATACCAAAAGTTATGTTACATATGCTTAAAATGAATTTTGGCGTAAAAAGGGCATTTTGGTAATTTACCTAAGGCATATAAACTACCTATCATACAACTACTTAAACGAAGCGACCATAAGGTATAACCTCGGAAGGTTATTCCCTATATACTATGGTCACCTAATGTGTTTGGTCGGATCCTAATGATCGACCAAATGGGTCGGGTTCGAAGGTATAAGCGATTTATTAGATCGCTTACCCTTACGACCCTAGACAGCGTGGTAATCAGTAGGCATAGTCACAAGGGACTATAACCATCGTGATTACGCTCACGTTGCAAAGTTCAAACGAACTTCGCATTGACCATAAACTTGTCAATGCAGAAAGTCAAACAAAGTTTGACTTTCGGACTCGAAAAGCAATAAAAGAACGAAGGAATACTTACAAAGGGTCCGCGAAAGCTAATCTTGATTCAAGTAGCTCAGGTATGAAACAATGGTTTCAACTTAGAGCTTCTCAAATCAGATTCTTGTGGGTTTTGCAATGAATGGGGTTGGGTATTTATAGATTTCGGTTCACCGTTAGGATCGTTTCTTGGAAACCGTGCTTTGATCACATCCCTACACTTGTTGGCAAGCTCATGTACATCAAATTGGCCCCCCATAAGTAGGAAACAACACTTGGAATTGGATTGGGAGTGCTAAACAGCTGTTAATAGCTGTTAAAAATGGCTTTTGCTGATCAGAAGGGGCCTCGCGTGACGCCAAGGGGGCTAGGTGTCACGCAAAGGTCCTTCTGATCAGCAACCAATTTCCAAAGTTTCTAATTCAGTCCCTGTTGTGTATTAAGGCCATTTCCGACATGTTTAAGGCTCGTTAAGCCATTTTCAAGGCCCTAAAATGATGCCTAAACATTGTGGACATGAAACATGCTAAAAAATATCCCGGATGTCGGTTCGTTTGGTCGTACGATCGCGATGTTCGCTTAATTACGACGGAATGCACATAAGCGCGAAAAACGATCCAAATTGCGCGACGAATGGATTTTTCTTATGCCAAATACTAAAACAAAATATTTTAGTGCTTACATAAATTTTTGGATGTCCGGATGTATTCAGAACGTAAGTTATGCGCGAAAATGCAAACTTATGCACTTTTTGACGCTTTTAGTCCCTGAATGACCCAAAAGTTTATTTTAGCACACCGAACCCTTCAAAGCCTATTTCTAAGCTATGTAAAGGATATTTATGGTATGTTTAACTTATGGTCATGTTCCGGAATGTCTGTTACAGTTTAAATTGGCATACTTTCGCAGTTTGTCAAATTTAGTCCCTGTAAGCGAATTAACTTGTTTTTGCCATACCAAAGCCTTTAAAACTTATTTCTAAGTTATGTAAAGGTTATTTAAGGTATGTTAAGTATATGTTGATGTTCCGGAGTATTTGTCGCATTAAACTGATTACGTTTACGCACCAGTTTGCGTATAACTCTCCAGAAAGCGATATAGAGTTTGAAATTGAACAAAAGTTAAAACATGAAAAATGTCAAACATAAATAAACAACCATTGGGATCAAATAACTTTGTTTTATTGATAACTGAACTGTTCATAAATATTACAAGCACAGATGTTACAGTCTCCCCTACTTGTGGAAATTTCGTCCCGAAATTTATTTAGAGGAAACTCGTGGGAAAAGATGCGAATATTTCGCCTTCATTTGATCTTCGCGTTCCCAAGTAAACTCGGGTCCACGTTTAGCTTCCCAGCGAACTTTGACCAAAGGAATGCGCTTGCGTTTGAGCCACTTGACTTCACGTTCCATGATTTCCACTGGCTTCTCAACAAATTTCAGTGTTTTATCAACACGAATTTCGTCAAGTGGTATGTGGAGGTTCTCATCAGCTAAACACTTCTTGAGATTGGATACGTGAAAGGTTGGATGAACATTTCCAAGTTCAGGAGGTAACTCAAGTCTGTAGGCTACCTTACCGATTCTTTCGACGATCTTGAATGGTCCAACGTATCTAGGTGCAAGTTTTCCTTTCTTTCCAAATCTGATCACACCTTTCCAAGGTGAGACCTTAAGTAATACTCGATCACCGACTTGAAATTCCAAGGGTTTGCGTTTTGGGTCCACGTAACTCTTTTGACGGCTTCTAGCTGTCTGAAGGTTATCACGAACTTTCTTAATCTTATCAGTTGTCTCTAAAATGAGGGCAGGTCCAGTAAGCTGAGCCTCGCCGATCTCATTCCAGCAGACTGGTGAACGACATTTTCGACCATAGAGAGCTTCGAAATGAGCCATTTTGATGCTGGTGTGATAACTGTTGTTGTAGGAGAATTCAATTAACGGAAGATGTGAATCCCAACTACCACCAAAGTCGATCACACAAGCTCTAAGCATATCCTCCAGAGTCTGGATTGTTCTTTCAGATTGACCATCCGTTTGCGGATGATAAGCTGTGCTCAGGTTAAGTTGGGTCCCCATAGCAGATTGCATGGTTCTCCAAAAATGAGAAGTGAAACGAGCATCTCTGTCAGAAATGATGTTCAAAGGAACACCATGTCGAGCTACAATTTCATCCACATAGATTTTAGCAAGTTTGTCAGCAGGAAAATCCTCACGGATTGGCAAGAAATGCGCTGACTTAGTAAGACGATCAACAACTACCCAGATGGCATCATGACCTTTCTTTGTGCGCGGAAGTTTAGTAACGAGATCCATAGTAATGTTTTCCCATTTCCAAACTGGTATCTCTGGTTGCACCAATAAACCAGAAGGACGCTGATGTTCAGCCTTAACCTTAAGACAAGTAAGGCATTTTGATACATATAAGGAAATGTTTTTCTTCATACCAGGCCACCAATACTGAATACGAAGATCCTTATACATTTTATCTGAGCCAGGATGAACAGAATAACGAGACTTATGGGCTTCATCCATAAGCATGGTGCGAAGGTTATCTTGGCTTGGGACCCACAAACGGTCCATGAAGTAATACGATCCATTGTCCTTCAGTTCCAGATCAGGTGTTATGTGATAGGGAAATTCCTTATCCATTAAACCTTGTGAAACACAAGATTGTTGAGCCTGAGAAATGCGTGCCTGGATATCGGATCGAGCTTGGATAACAGATTGAACACGAACACAATGAAGCTTAGTACGTTCCTTACGACTCAATGCATCGGCTACGACATTCGCCTTACCAGGATGGTAGCGAATTTCGCAGTCATGGTCGTTTAGAAGCTTGACCCAACGTCGTTGCCTCATGTTGAGTTCTTTCTGATTGAAGATATGTTGAAGACTTTTGTGGTCCGTGAAAACCAAACATTTTGTTCCGTACAAATAGTGTCTCCAGATCTTAAGAGCGAAGACAACTGCACCCAACTCAAGATCATGAGTGGTGTAGTTCTTCTCATGTATCTTCAACTGCCTCGATGCATATGCTATGACTTTGTTCCTTTGTGTCACACCCCGACCACGTAGAACATACAAAACGTGGCAGAAATGTCGGGGAGTGTTGTAACAGAATTAATTGTTTCAAATCCATGGCAATTGAAGTTTCGTTTTATTGATTAAAAGTGTTACAATGTCTTAACAAACAAGGAAATACAACATAATTAACTAGTCTTGCATCTTTTATTGTCACTAAAGCCCAAGTCTGCCTATGTGTATCTTGATCATCTTATGCAACAGCTCCTGAAAAACACATGTGAAAATAGGTACGTCAGCATAAAAATGCCTGTGAGATACATAGGTTTTGTGAAAATAGGTTTCATGACTTATGTTTGAGAAAATGTTTAGTCATGAACCTTGTAATTTGCTTTGTTTTGTAAATCATTTGAAAAACGATAAGATCAGATGATATGTATAAATAAGAGAATAATGTATGGTTAAATGAATAACCATTGTAAAAATGAGTTTGTATAAGATAAGTTGTTTGTAAATCAATGTCTTGTGAAAAGTATATGTTATTTGTATAAAATGTTATATGTCTCAAACTGAAATGATTCAAATAACGCTACGATATGTAATACCATACAAACACTTATATATAGGAAGTACCAGCGGCGTATCCACCATGCTTGTATCATATTACACCCGCATCGTTACTTAATCACATAATCAAACCAAACCACCAAAGTAATGTTTAACAATTGTAGAAATGTTTATGTATGGTCAAATACGGTTCACACGGTTCACAGATACAAACGGTTCACATATACAAACGGTTCACAGATACAAACGGTTCACAGATACAAACGGTTCACATAGTCAAATGATTACAACGGTTCAAAATGCAGTATAATGTGTTCACATGCTGGATGAGCATATGCAACAGAAATGTAATGTAAAACAATGTACTAAGCATGCACACAATGGACATACATAGCATAAGTGTAATGTAAAACAATGTACTAAGTATGAACTAAATGGACATACATAGCATGAAATGTAATATAAAACGATGTACTAAGTACGCACACAATGGGCATACATAGCATGAACAAAATGAAAATCATGTACTATAATGTACTAATGAACGTAGGAAGTATATGATGTGAAAACAGGAAAGCATGAAAGTAACAAGTAGGCACATGTGTTTCACCCCAAAACAGTTTGGAAAATAGTAAAAAAGGGGTCTATGTACTCACTTGAGATTGCTTAGTAGTCCTTGAGTAACAACCAAACAATGCTAGAGATCACGGATATCAAACGGCACCTAATATAGGTAACTATGTTAATAACCGGACCTAAATCGGAAGATCGGATAGAATGAGGGTTCGTAAACCAAACGAGTGTGGAGACTCGTATAATATGGTTTAACAATGCCTACATACTAAATGAAACCTTACATAAGTGCTTACGACCCATTACGACTCGTTTAGGTAGCTTATGCTACTTTAACGCGTCGTTCACGTGAAACGCATTCGGACCGTCTAACTAGTCCTATGACAAGTGTTATATGCCTAAACATGTTTCATAATCAGTTATGTGACAAAAGTTTAGGTTACATATGTTTAATTACCAATTATACATGAAAAGGGTATTCTGGTAATTTACCTAAGGCATATAAACTACCTATCATACAACCACTCAAACGATGTGACCATAGGGTATAACCTCGGAAGGTTATTCCCTATCTACTATGGTCACCTAAAGTATTTGGTCGGATCCTAATGATCGACCAAATGGGTCGGGTTCGAAGGTATAAGCGATTTATTAGATCGCTTACCCTACGACCCTAGACAACGTGGTAATCAGTAGGCATAGTCCCAAGGGACTACAACCAACGTGATTACACTCACGTTGCGAAGTTCAAACGAACTTCGCATTGACCATAAACTGGTCAACGCAGAAAGTCAAACAAAGTTTGACTTTCAGACTCGAAAAGACTCGAAAAGCAGTAAAAGAACGAAAGAATACTTACGAAGGGTCCCCGAATGCTAATCTCGATCCAAGAATCTCAGGTATGAAACAATGGTTTCAACTTAGAGTTTCTAAGATCAAAATTCTAGTGGGTTTTGAAGTTGTGGGGTGGGGTATTTATAGTATTCGGGTAACCGTTAAGATCGTTTCATGGAAACCGTGCTCGAATCCTACCCGTACATGTGTCGGAAAGTTATGGTGGCTAAAAATGGTTCTTATCAGCTGACTAAGCATGTGTGAGTGTGTGGTTGTGGATTAAATAGCTGGATCTGCTGTTAAATGTAGTTAATCTGGTCCAGAAGGCGGACGCGGCCCGCGTCAGGATCAAGCTAAACTCAGGCGGGCCGCCTGGGAGTCACAGATCAGAAATAGTTTTAGAATTTACAGTTTCAGTCCCTGCACGTGTTTAAGGCCATTTCCGACACTTCTAAGGCCCGTAAAGCCAACTTTAAGGCCCTAAAATGATGCCTAAACATTGTGGACATGAAACATGCTCAAAAATATGTCGGATGTTGGTTCGTTTGGTCGTACGAACGCGATGTTCGCTTAATTACGACGGAATGCGCACAAGCGCGAAAAACGATCCAAAATGCGTGACGAATGGATTTTTCTTATGCCAAACACTAAAATAAAATGTTTTGGTTCTTACATAAATTTTTGGATGTCCGGATGTATTCAGAACGTAAGTTATGCGTAAAAGTGCAAACTTGTGCACTTTTTGACACTTTTAGTCCCTGAATGACCCAAAAGTTTATTTTAGCACACCGAACCCCTCAAAGCTTATTTCTAAGTTATGTAGAGGTTATTTAAGGTATGTTTAACTTATGGTCATGTTCCGGAATGTCTGTTACAGTTCAAATTGGCATACTTTCGCAGTTTGTCAAGTTTAGTCCCTGTAAGCTAATTAACTTGTTTTTGCCATACCAAAGCCTTCAAAACTTATTTGTAAGTTATGTAAAGGTTATTTAAGGTATGTTAAGTATATGTCACTATTCCGGAGTGTTCGTTGCATTAAACTGGTTATATTTACGCATCAATGCGCGTATAACCTTCCAGAAAGCGATTTAGAGCTTGAAATCGAACAAGACTTGATATGTGTAAACGATACACATATTTTTACAAATCCCAAGTATGAAATACAATATTTCATTGGTTTGGCATTTGTTTGATGGTTGAAGTGACACAGGTGTCACAGTCTCCCCTACTTTAGGAAATTTCATCCCGAAATTTATTCGTAGGAGTCTATTTGTGACTTTGTGTCAAATAATCACCAGAGATATGTAAGGCATAATCCTGTCATTTCCTTAACGGACATTCTTCAGAACGAAAATGAACAAACGGAGTCATTTTTCTCAATAAGTATTCTTCAGAAGCGGAAATGAAGAAATAAACAAACGGGGATTCATTTCCTCAACGGGAAATCTTCAGAAACTTAAAATGAACTTACGGAGTCATTTTCAACGGGTGCGTCATCAGAAATGGAAATGAAAAGGGGAAACAAACGGATATTCATTTCCTCAACGGACAAATCTTCAGAAACGAAAATGAAAAACGGAGTCATTTTCAACGGGTGCTTCCTCAGAAATGGAAATGAAAAGGATAGACAAACGGATATTCATTTCCTCAACGGACAATCTTCAGAAACGAAAGTGAACAAACGGAGTCATTTTCAACGGATGCTTCCTCAGAAATGGAAATGAAAAGGAGAAACAAACGGATATTCATTTCCTCAACGGACAAATCTTCAGAAACGAAAATGAACAAACGGAGTCATTTTCAACGGGTGCTTCATCAGAAATGGAAATGAAAAGGAGAAACAAACGGATATTCATTTCCTCAACGGACAAATCTTCAGAAACGAAAATGAACAAACAGAGTCATTTTCAACGGGTGCTTCCTCGGAAATGGAAATGAAAAGGATAGACAAACGGATATTCATTTCCTCAACGGACAATCTTCAGAAACGAAAATGAACAAACGGAGTCATTTTCAACGGGCGCTTTCTCAGAAACGGAAATGAATAGTGTTAACTTCTAGGCACATAACAAAGCTCGCTGTGGTTTCTGTGCACTAAATTCCATAATTATGTATGCATCCATAATTACGTAATTCCTTGTACAGTCCGCACAGTTTGTCTTGTAATGTTCATAAGCACATAATCACATAGTTGTTTAACTTGGTTATTAATTTGTTATTAATTTGTTATCAATTGAGAACGGATATGGAAACCAATCTATGGACTTCAATGTCCTCTGGGATCTATCTGAAGAGATAGGAATATCTCCCAAAAATTCGATTTTGTTTTCAAAGAAACGTAATAGTCGAATTAACGAACACAACAATTTTGGGATTCACGGAAATACCCTTAGGTACCCTATCAAGGATTTATAGTGGTACTTTGGGTATTCGTTCAGTGTTGTAACTTGTGCCTTGTACTTCGTTTTCCTTAGAAGAAACGGGTACTTAGGGATTTCGTGGAAAATGCAAGAGATCATAAAGTGGAAGAAAGTTTGGGGGTAGTCTGTCCTTCAAGGAATACGGTTCCTTGATTGTCGGTATTGTAAGAGATATGTTGTTTATACATACAATCACATAAATACATTGTAATGTAAATAAAAGATTTATTTATAAACAATGATAACAACTGTTTCATGGACCTTGACAACAAAAGAAAATAATACATAAGACGTGATTATTTCTAAACGATGTTGTAGGTCAGATGCTCATCCCTGTGCTGGATTTGCATTAGCAAGCTTTGGGCAATTTCTTTGGAAATGACCCATCTCGCCACAGTTGAAGCAAGAACCTGGTAGAAAACGACCTTGAGCGGTATTGTTGCCAGCTTGGTTTGGTGCAGTTGCAGCTGGGCAGACTCTTGCTGTATGGCCTATAAGTCCGCAAGTTTGGCATTTGCGGCACTTTACATTGGCATGATGATGGAGGCTACATTGGTTGCACAAGGGTGCAGTTCCATTGTATGGCTTCCTAGCAGGGGGTTGAGCTGGTTGGTTGGGGACGGCTTGATCATTGTGAGTAACCATGGTGAAGTTCTGAGAAGCCTTTCGCTTCTTTGACTTTTTAGGGGATCCAATCTGTTCATCCATGGTCTTTGATTCCTCGATTGGGTTCGATTCTTCGACCGGTTTCTTGTCACCTTTTCGGAAAAGTTTACCTTTCCTGATCTTTGATTCAGTCAAGGTTGCAGATAGCTCAATGGCCTGTCTAACTGTAGTAGGGTTGCTGCCAGTCACAATGTCTTGTATCGAGTCAGGGAGGCCATCAATGTACTTTTCTATTGCCTTATCCAAAGGCGTGACCATGTTTGGGCATAACAGACTCAACTCCACATAACGGTCCGTGTAGGCTCGATGCTCACCGCTGTCTTGCTCAAGATTGTCGAATTCCCTTTCCAAGGCCCTGATCTCGTGACGAGGACAGAATTCCTTCATCATAAGGGCCCTAAGTTCAGCCCATGTCTGTGCTAGAGCAACTTCTGCACCACAATCTCTCATAACCCCGTTCCACCACGTAAGGGCTCTCTTCTGGAACACACTCGAAGCAAACTCGACCTTGCGATTGTCAGGACACTGCACGTGGCGGAAAGTATTCTCAATGCTCTCGAACCATTGAAGAAGCCCAGTCGCTCCCTCAGAATCACTAAACTTGAGTGGTTTCGCCGAGTTAAAATTCTTGAAATTGCATGGACCATTGTTGTTGTTGTTGGCTTGATTCCATTGAGCAAAGAGGTTTGGGAATTGAGCAGCCATTTGTTGTGCAATGATTTCTGCCAGTTCGGCAGTCGCTATCTGGTTTTCGCGTCGAGGAGGCATTCTAAAAGAGGAAACATGAAAAGAAACGAGTGAGAGAATTAGACGAAAAGAATGAGATGAAACAAATCTGATGAAAGCAAGGGTAGTGGTCATTTGTTTGTTACCACAAAGCAACAAACGACCTCGGTGATTAATCAAAGTAAATGGATCAAAAATAATGTATCGCGAAGACATGCTCGCCTATAAGTGAATGTCACACCCCGACCGCGTAAAACAACAAATCGCGGCGGAAACATCGGGGCGTGTTGCAACAGAATCAATGTTTCATAACCATGGATACCAAAAGTGTTTCGTTTTATTAAACATTGAATAATTACATCGTCTGGAAATCTAAATACACAAATTAGACATAGTCTATCATTATTATTGAGTCACTAAGGCCTTGTCCAGTCCTATGTGAGCATGCATCTTATCAATCGATATCATCCAACAATACCTGAAACATATGTGAAAACGAGGTCAGCAAAGAAATGCTGGCGAGTACATAGGTTTTGTGAAAATAAGATTCATGACTTCTGTTTAAGAAAATGTTTAGTCATGAACCTTGTAATTTGCTTTGTCTTTGTAAATCATTTGAAAAATAATAAGTTCGGATGATAAGTATAAATAAGAGAATAATGCATGATTAAATGAATAACCATGTAAATGAGTTTGCATAAGATAAGTTGTTTATAAATCAATGTCTTGTGAAAAGTATGTTATTTGTATAAAATGTTCTATGTCTCAAACTGAAATGATTCAAATAACGCTATGATATGTAATACCATACAAACACTTATATATAGGAAGTACCAGCGGCGTATCCACCATGCTTGTATCATATTACACACGCATCGTTACTTAATCACTTAATCAAACCAAACCAAACAATGTAAAATGTCTATGTTTAAATGTCCATGTATGGCAAGTGAAATGTCTCAACTAAACCATATGCACAAAAACAAAGTATTGAAGTAAAACTTGGTTTAAATCAATACTATGTTTCGTGGAAATGCATGATCAAATGTCAATCATGTACAAATGTTTACCCAATCGTTAAACCATCTTGTTTTAATCGTTCAAATCGTTCTTGTTTTAACAAACCCTTACCAAAGGGTAAGTTAATATTTTAATTGTGAAACTACTTTATGGTCGATTCTCTAATAACATTCAAACCTTCTTGACTCGTTCCTCGTTCCAACTCGCTCTCGTTCTCGTTCTTAACAAACCCTTACCAAAGGATAAGTTAATAATTACAGATTTAGTCGCTACCCACAACCCCCACACATAACAATGGGTGCAGTAAATAACGGGATTTGTCAGATCCTATGGTACCATAACCTAATACTGGTCGGCTTGATCATTGCTAATGAATGTCATCGGTCATGTAAACTACAACCAACAAGTTCGTTCACTTTATTGAAATTGTTATTAGTTTTTGAAATCATTGTATTCGTTCTTGAAATCATTGTATTCGTTCTTGAAATCATTGTTAGCGTTCTTGAAATAATTGTTATTGTTCTTGAAACCACATAGTAATTGTTATTGAAATCATTGATAAAGCATTTAGCACATATGAGTCACCCCAAAACAGTTTGGAAAACAGTAAAAGAGGGGAATAATGTACTCGCCTGAGAATGCTTAGGAGTCTTGAACAACTACCAAGTAAGCTAGAGGAGTCCCGGAAATCAAACAGTACCTAATATAGGTAACTACATAATTAACCCGGACCTAAATCGGAAGACTGGGTAGCAGGAGGGTTTGTAAACCAAATGAGTGTAGGAACTCATATGATATGGTTTAACAAAGCCTACATACTAAATGAAACTTAACCTAAGTATTATCGACCCATCGCGACCCATTAAGGTAACTTATGCTACTTTAACGCGTCGTGCGCGTGAAACGCGTTCGGACCGTCTAACTAGCCCTATGACAAGTGTTATATGCCTAAACATGTTACATAATCAGTTATGTGACAAAGGTTTAGGTTACATATGCTTAATTACCAATTATACATGAAAAGGGTATTCTGGTAATTTACCTAAGGCATATAAACCACCTATCATACAACTACTCAAACGATGTGACCATAGGGTATAACCTCGGAAGGTTATTCCCTACCTACTATGGTCACCTAATGTATTTGGTCGGATCCTAATGATCGACCAAACTGGGTCGGGTTCGAAGGTATAAGCGATTTATCAGATCGCTTATCCTACGACCCTAGACAACGTGGTAATCAGTAGGCATAGTCCCAAGGGACTATAACCAACGTGATTACAATCACGTTGCGAAGTTCAAACGAACTTCGCATTGACCATTACTGGTCAACGCTGAAAGTCAAACAAAGTTTGACTTTCTGACTCGAAAAGCAGTAAAATAAGGAAAAGAACGAAAGAATACTTACGAAGGGTCCCCGAATGCTAACCTCGATTCAAAAATCTCAGGTATGAAACAATAGTTTCAACTTAGAGTTTCTCAAATCAAAGTTCTAGTGATTTTAGCAATGGGGGTGGATGGGTATTTATAGGAATACCCGAACCGTTAAGATCGTTTCATGGAAAACGTGCCTTAATCCCATCCGTACATGTGTTGAAATGTCATGGTGTTTAAATTCCATCCATACATGTGTTGAAATGTCATGGTGTTTAGGTGTTTAAATTCCATCCATACATGTGTTGAAATGTCATGGTGTTTAGGTGTTTAAATTCCATCCACACATGTGTTGAAATGTCATGGTGTTTAGGTGTTTAAATTCCATCCATACATGTGTTGAAATGTTATGGTGCCTAAATTCCATCCTTATCCGCTGACTAAGCATGTTAGAATGTGTGGTTGTGAATTAAACAACGGCTAATACATCGAATCTGGTCCCGAATGCGAAAAACGATCCAAATGACGTGACGAATGGATTTTTCTTATGGCGAACACTAAAATAAAATATTTTAGTGCTTACATAATTTTTTGGATGTCCGGATGTATTCAGAACGTAAGTTATGCGCGAAAATGCAAACTTGTGCACTTTTTGACACTTTTAGTCCCTGAATGACCCAAAAGTTTATTTTAGCACACCGAACCCCTCAAAGCCTATTTCTAAGCTATGTAAAGGATATTTATGGTATGTTTAACTTATGGTCATGTTCCGGAAGGTCTGTTACAGTTCAAATTAGCATACTTTCGTAGTTTGTCAACTTTAGTCCCTGTAAGCGATTTAACTTGATTTCACCACACCAAACCTTCCAAAACTTATATATAAGTTATGTAAAGGTTATTCAAGGTATGTTAAGCCTATTTCACTATTCCAGAGTGTTCGTTGGATTAAACTGGTTATATTTACGCATTAGTGCGCGTATAACCTTCCAGAAAGCGATTTAGAGTTTGAAATCGAACAAGAGTTGATATGTGCAAAAGATACACATATTTATACAAGTCCAAAGTATGAAATACAATATTTCATTGGTTTGGCATTTGTTTGATGGTTGAAATGACACAGGTGTTACAGTGAACACTCATCCCAAGAATTCCCAGGTAAGCACAACTGGTCTCGCGTCTGATGAGATGTATACGAAGTGCTTGCCTAGATAGAAAACCCAGAATACAGGCATTCACCCTTCCAGTTTGCACATGTTCACATTATTTAAAACCCAAAACCTTGACGAGATTTTGAAAACTCAAAGGGGTTCAAAACCATATAACAGAGGGTTCAAAACCTTACAATAGAGGGTTCAAAACCTAGTAATCAATCATCCTAGAACAGATGATTAGTTTTCGAAGCGGTTGTGAAATTTATGTTCTTCTTGTGGTAGTCGCCTAAGGATAGGTGACGGTATTGTTTTATGACTAAACGCAAGTAAACTCGCGTTAGGGTCCTAAGAAGGTTATAGACTAGGTCAAAGCATTACTAATAACCTAATTCCCTATAACCATTGGCTCTGATACCATCTTTTCTGTCACACCCCGACCACGTAGAACATACAAAACGTGGCGGAAATGTCGGGGAGTGTTGTAACAGAATTAATTGTTTCAAATCCATGGCAATTGAAGTTTCGTTTTATTGATTAAAAGTGTTACAATGTCTTAACAAACAAGGAAATACAACATAATTAACTAGTCTTGCATCTTTTATTGTCACTAAAGCCCAAGTCTGCCTATGTGTATCTTGATCATCTTATGCAACAGCTCCTGAAAAACACATGTGAAAATAGGTACGTCAGCATAAAAATGCCTGTGAGATACATAGGTTTTGTGAAAATAGGTTTCATGACTTATGTTTGAGAAAATGTTTAGTCATGAACCTTGTAATTTGCTTTGTTTTGTAAATCATTTGAAAAACGATAAGATCAGATGATATGTATAAATAAGAGAATAATGTATGGTTAAATGAATAACCATTGTAAAAATGAGTTTGTATAAGATAAGTTGTTTGTAAATCAATGTCTTGTGAAAAGTATATGTTATTTGTATAAAATATTATATGTCTCAAACTGAAATGATTCAAATAACGCTACGATATGTAATACCATACAAACACTTATATATAGGAAGTACCAGCGGCGTATCCACCATGCTTGTATCATATTACACCCGCATCGTTACTTAATCACATAATCAAACCAAACCACCAAAGTAATGTTTAACAATTGTAGAAATGTTTATGTATGGTCAAATACGGTTCACACGGTTCACAGATACAAACGGTTCACATATACAAACGGTTCACAGATACAAACGGTTCACAGATACAAACGGTTCACAGGTACAAACGGTTCACAGATACAAACGGTTCACATAGTCAAATGATTACAACGGTTCAAAATGCAGTATAATGTGTTCACATGCTGGATGAGCATATGCAACAGAAATGTAATGTAAAACAATGTACTAAGCATGCACACAATGGACATACATAGCATAAGTGTAATGTAAAACAATGTACTAAGTATGAACTAAATGGACATACATAGCATGAAATGTAATATAAAACGATGTACTAAGTACGCACACAATGGGAATACATAGCATGAACACAATGAAAATCATGTACTATAATGTACTAATGAACGTAGGAAGTATATGATGTGAAAACAGGAAAGCATGAAAGTAACAAGTAGGCACATGTGTTTCACCCCAAAACAGTTTGGAAAACAGTAAAAGAGGGGTCTATGTACTCACTTGAGATTGCTTAGTAGTCCTTGAGTAACAACCAAACAATGCTAGAGATCACGGATATCAAACGGCACCTAATATAGGTAACTATGTTAATAATCGGACCTAAATCGGAAGATCGGATAGAATGAGGGTTCGTAAACCAAACGAGTGTGGAGACTCGTATAATATGGTTTAACAAAGCCTACATACTAAATGAAACCTTACATAAGTGCTTACGACCCATTACGACTCGTTTAGGTAGCTTATGCTACTTTAACGCGTCGTTCGCGAGAAACGCGTTCGGACCGTCTAACTAGTCCTATGACAAGTGTTATATGCCTAAACATGTTTCATAATCAGTTATGTGACAAAAGTTTAGGTTACATATGTTTAATTACCAATTATACATGAAAAGGGTATTCTGGTAATTTACCTAAGGCATATAAACTACCTATCATACAACTACTCAAACGATGTGACCATAGGGTATAACGTCGGAAGGTTATTCCCTATCTACTATGGTCACCTAAAGTATTTGGTCGGATCCTAATGATCGACCAAATGGGTCGGGTTCGAAGGTATAAGCGATTTATTAGATCGCTTACCCTACGACCCTAGACAACGTGGTAATCAGTAGGCATAGTCCCAAGGGACTACAACCAACGTGATTACACTCACGTTGCGAAGTTCAAACGAACTTCGCATTGACCATAAACTGGTCAACGCAGAAAGTCAAACAAAGTTTGACTTTCAGACTCGAAAAGACTCGAAAAGCAATAAAAGAACGAAAGAATACTTACGAAGGGTCCCCGAATGCTAATCTCGATCCAAGAATCTCAGGTATGAAACAATGGTTTCAACTTAGAGTTTCTAAGATCAAAATTCTAGTGGGTTTTGAAGTTGTGGGGTGGGGTATTTATAGTATTCGGGTAACCGTTAAGATCGTTTCATGGAAACCGTGCTCGAATCTTACCCGTACATGTGTCGGAAAGTTATGGTGGCTAAAAATGGTTCTTATCAGCTGACTAAGCATGTGTGAGTGTGTGGTTGTGGATTAAACAGCTGGATCTACTGTTAAATGCAGTTAATCTAGTCCAGAAGGCGGACGCGGCCCGCGTCAGGATCAAGCAAAACTCAGGCGGGCCGCCTGGGAGTCACAGATCAGAAATAGTTTCAGAATTTACAGTTTCAGTCCCTGCACGTGTTTAAGGCCATTTCCGACACTTCTAAGGCCCGTAAAGCCAACTTTAAGGCCCTAAAATGATGCCTAAACATTGTGGACATGAAACATGCTCAAAAATATGTCGGATGTTGGTTCGTTTGGTCGTACGAACTCGATGTTCGCTTAATTACGACGGAATGCGCACAGGCGCGAAAAACGATCCAAAATGCGTGACGAATGGATTTTTCTTATGCCAAACACTAAAATAAAATGTTTTGGTGCTTACATAAATTTTTGGATGTCCGGATGTATTCAGAACGTAAGTTATGCATAAAAGTGCAAACTTGTGCACTTTTTGACACTTTTAGTCCCTGAATGACCCAAAAGTTTATTTTAGCACACCGAACCCCTCAAAGCTTATTTCTAAGTTATGTAGAGGTTATTTAAGGTATGTTTAACTTATGGTCATGTTCCGGAATGTCTGTTACAGTTCAAATTGGCATACTTTCACAGTTTGTCAAGTTTAGTCCCTGTAAGCTAATTAACTTGTTTTTGCCATACCAAAGCCTTCAAAACTTATTTGTAAGTTATGTAAAGGTTATTTAAGGTATGTTAAGTATATGTCACTATTCCGGAGTGTTCGTTGCATTAAACTGGTTATATTTACGCATCAGTGCGCGTATAATCTTCCAGAAAGCGATTTAGAGCTTGAAATCGAACAAGACTTGATATGTGTAAACGATACACATATTTTTACAAATCCCAAGTATGAAATACAATATTTCATTGGTTTGGCATTTGTTTGATGGTTGAAGTGACACAGGTGTCACACTTTGCATCAGAACACAGCCAAGACCCAATTTAGATGCATCGCAATAAACGACAAAATCATCATTGCCCTCAGGCAAAGTCAGAACAGGCGCGTCGCAAAGTTTTTGTTTCAAAGTCAGAAACGCTTCCTCTTGTTTGACTCCCCAATCAAAGGGTTTGTTCTTCTGAGTTAGAGCAGTTAGAGGAACTGCAATCTTTGAGAAGTTTTCAATGAAGCGGCGGTAATAACCCCCAAGACCAAGAAAAGAACGAACTTCAGTAGGAGTGGTAAGCGTATCCCAATCCTTGATCGCACTGATCTTGGAGGGATCTACATGAATACCTCGTTCGTTGACAATATGTCCTAAGAATTAAACTTCTTTAAGCCAGAATTCACACTTGGAGAATTTGGCGAAATGTTGCTCTTTCTTTAGGAGTTCCAGAGTAAGACGAAGATGTTGCTTGTGATCAGCTCGCGTCTTAGAGTATATCAAGATGTCATCAATAAAAACAATGATGAACTGATCCAAATAAGGCTTGCAGACCCTATTCATTAAGTCCATGAAAACAGCAGGAGCATTAGTCAAACCAAATGGCATGACTGTGAACTCATAATGCCCATAACGAGTGCAGAACGCTGTCTTGGGAATATCTTCTTCATGCACACGAAGTTGATGATATCCAGATCGCAGATCGATCTTCGAAAAATAAGAAGCGCCTTGTAACTGATCAAAGAGATCATCAATGCGAGGTAGGGGATATCGATTCTTGATGGTAAGCTTGTTAAGCTCACGATAATCGATACACATCCTAAAAGATCCATCCTTCTTCTTGACAAAAAGAACGGGAGCACCCCAAGGTGAAAAGCTAGGACGGATAAAACCTTTGTCAGAGAGTTCCTGAAGCTGCTTAGACAACTCTTGCATCTCAGACGGTGCAAGACGGTATGGAGCTCTGGCAATGGGATTTGCACCAGGTACGAGATCAATACGGAACTCGACTTGGCGTGCTGGGGGTAGACCATGTAACTCTTCAGGGAATACTTCAGAATAATCCCGAACAATAGGAATATCTTGAATAGACTTACCTTTGCCTTTATCTGCTGTGACATGTGCCAAGAAGGCCACATAATTCTTTCGCAGATCCGAGCTTTAAAACAAGACATGAGTTTGAGACCACCAGCAGGTTTCTCACCACGAACCTGTAGGATCTCGCCTGTCGAAAGCGGCACACGAACAATCTTCTCAAAACAAACTACCTCTGCGCGATGCTTGGCTAACCAATCCATACCCACAATAACGTCGAAGCTTCCAAGTTGCATAGGCGTGAGGTCAATAGGAAAAAGATGGTCGTTAAGGTTCAACTGGCAGTTACGAAGAACAGAATCAAGAACAATGGGTTCACCACTAGCAACTTCTACTGTCAAAGGTTTACCTAGTTTCGTTCTAGACACGCGAAGTAGTGGATCAAAAGATAATGACACAAAACTCTTATCGGCACCCGAATCAAAAAGAATAGATGCAGGCTGATTATTAATAAAGAACGTACCGTTCACCACTTCATTGTCTGCCTGTGCCTCTTGTGCATTCATGTTGAAGACTCGCCCTCGAGCCTGAGCCTGATTCTGATTTGGATTCGCATTCACCAATCTTGGACACTGATTACGGTAGTGGGTTAGATCCCCACAGTTGTAACAAGAACCTGGCGGGTAGTGTGGTCGTGCAGCTTGACCTTGTTGCTGAGCAGGAGGCTGAGCAACTCGTTGAGCCGGGTTCCGAACTGCCCGATTCTGAGCAAACCGACAAACATTGGCAAGATGACCTGACTTCTCACAGTTAGTACAGAAACGGAACGGAAGTTGCGGCTGATGGTGTCTGTTGCATCTATTGCACAAAGGTGCATTTCCTGCATAAGGCTTCTTCGCTGGAGGCTGTGCGGGTTGGTTGGGAGCTGCCTGGTTAGCTTGGGCAGTGACAGCAAAATTTTGGGAAGCCTTACGCTTCCTTGACCTCCTTGAGGAACCAGAGTCCTTTCCCTTCTTGTTTTGACCTTTCTTGCCATCTTCTTTGTCAGACGCCTGCTTCTTACCCTTGTCACCCTTTTTATGCAGCTTTCCCTTTCGAACCTGCGACTCAGTCAATGTCGCTGCTAACTCGATCGCCTGACGGAGTGTGGTAGGGTTACTACCAGTAATGATGTCTTGTACCGAGTCAGGTAGACCATCGATGTGCCTTTCGATAGCCTTGTCGAGTGGGGTAACCATTGTTGGGCAAAGCAGACTCAACTCCTCAAACCTATCAGTATACGCCCTATGCTCGCCACTGTCTTGTTTCAAGTCATCAAACTCTCTCTCCAAAGCTCGCTGTTCATGACGAGGACAGAACTCCCTCATCATAAGAGCTCTAAGTTCAGCCCATGTCTGTGCTAGAGCAACCTCTGCACCACGATCTCTCATAACCCCGTTCCACCACGTAAGAGCCCTCTTCTGAAACACAATCGAAGAAAACTCGACCTTGCGATTGTCAGGACACTGCACGTGACGGAAAGTATTCTCAATGCTCTCGAACCATTGAAGAAGCCCAGTCGCTCCCTCAGAACCACTAAACTTGAGTGGTTTAGCCGAGTTAAAATCCTTGAATTTGCATGGAGCATTGTTGTTGTTGTTGGCTTGGTTCCATTGAGCAAAGAGGTTTGGGAATTGAGCAGCCATTTGCTGCGCAATAATTTCTGCCAGTTCGGCAGTCGCTATCTGGTTTTCGCATCGAGGAGGCATTCTAAAAGAGGAAACATGAAAGGAAACGAGTGAGATGATTGGATGAAGAGAATGAGATGAAACAAAATCAACAAAAGCAAAGATGGTGGTCATTCGTCCGCATCGCAAAGCAAACAAACGACACACAGTGACTAATCAAAGTAAATGGGTCAAAAATAATGTATCGCGAAGACATGCTCGCCTATAAGTGAACACTCACCCCAAGAGTTCCCAGGTAAGAGTGACTGGTCCGATTATGTGGATTTGTACGAACACTCTAGCCTTAGACAGAAAACCCAGGGTACAGGCATTCACTCTTCCAGTTTGCACGTGTTCACACTATTTAGAACCCAAAACTTGCGAGATTTTGAAAATTTGAAAGGCACAAGGCCAAAAATCAAACTGGAAGGGTTCAAAACCTTACAACATGTCACACCCCGACCACGTAGAACATACAAAACGTGGCGGAAATGTCGGGGAGTGTTGTAACAGAATTAATTGTTTCAAATCCATGGCAATAGAAGTTTCGTTTTATTGATTAAAAGTGTTACAATGTCTTAACAAACAAAGAAATACAACATAATTAACTAGTCTTGCATCTTTTATTGTCACTAAAGCCCAAGTCTGCCTATGTGTATCTTGATCATCTTATGCAACAGCTCCTGAAAAACACATGTGAAAATAGGTACGTTAGCATAAAAATGCCTGTGAGATACATAGGTTTTGTGAAAATAGGTTTCATGACTTATGTTTGAGAAAATGTTTAGTCATGAACCTTGTAATTAGCTTTGTCTTGTAAATCATTTGAAAAACGATAAGATCAGATCATATGTATAAATAGATGTCAGGTTAAATGAATAACCATGTAAAAATGAGTTTGTATAAGATAAGTTGTTTGTAAATCAATGTCTTGTGAAAAGTATGTTATTTGTATAAAATGTTATATGTCTCAAATTGAAATGATTCAAATAACGCTACAATATGTGATACCATACAAACACTTATATATAGGAAGTACCAGCGGCGTATCCACCATGCTTGTATCATATTACACACGCCTCGTTACTTAAATCACTTACTCAAACCAAACCATCAAGATGTAATGTTTAACAATTGTAGAGATGTTTATGTATAGTCAAATGTCTATTGTCAAATGTAAATCATGTCAACAGATACAAATGGTTCAACAGTTACAAACGGTTCACACGGTTCAACAGTTACAAACGGTTCACACGGTTCAACAGTTACAAACGGTTCACACGGTTCAACAGTTACAAACGGTTCACAGATACAAACGGTTCACAGATACAAACGGTTCACATATACAAACGGTTCACAGATACAAACGGTTCACATAGTCAAATGTTTACAACGGTTCACATAGTCAAATAGTTATAAACGGTTCAAATGTAATATAATGTGTTCATATGCTGGATGAGTATATGCAACGAATTGTAATGTAAAACAATGTACTAAATATGCACTAAATGGACATACATAGCATAAAATGTATTGAAATCATGTACTATAAATGTACTAGTGAACATAGCAAGTATATGATGTGAAAACAGGATAGCATGAAAGTAATAAGTAGGCACATGTGTTTCACCCCAAAACAGTTTGGAAAGCAGTAAAAGAGGGGTCTATGTACTCAATTGAGATTGCTTAGTAGTCCTTGAGTAACAACCAAACAATGCAAGAGATCGCGGATATCAAACGGCACCTAATATAGGTAACTATGTTAATAAACCGGACCTAAATCGGAGGATTTAGATAGAATGAGGGTTCGTAAACCAAACGAGTATAGAGACTCGTGTCATATGGTTAACAAAGCCTACATACTAAATGAAACCTAACCTAAGTGCTTTCGACCCATCGCGACCCATTAAGGTAGCTTATGCTACTTTAACGCGTCGTGCGCGCAAAAGCGCACTCGAGACGTCTAACTAGCCCTATGACAAGTGTTATATGCCTAAACATGTTACATAATCAGTTAAGTGATGAAAGTTTAGGTTACATATGCTTAATTACCAATTACACATAAAAATGTTGGACTCTGTATGCCCAAGACACATATTAAATTGATGTGGCTAGTATGTTATGATCCAAGTCGAGTCATACCCAATAACAAGCTAGACAAACACTTACAATATTTATTTATGATATGATCAAATAAATAAATATCAACACTTAGAATATTTAGAAATTGGTTTTCTAAATAATTGCACTTGACAAACTAATAAATTATATGGATAATTTATTTTGAGAGAATATTTTATTTTTGTTATTTAATGGGTTAAATAACATAATAAAAAATAGCATAAGTCTTGTAACATATGATGTTATATTTTATAAAAGGTTATAAAATAAACAAAGACTTATATTTTATAAAAGATTTGAATTTTTTTTTATAAAAATAAAGCTAGGCCGCCCACCCCATATGTTCTTCCCAAAATTGTTTTGGTCCAATGAGATTTATTGCTTTTGCATGTGCTAGATGAGATCTCATTGGGTGGTCTTCCCTAAGTTCCTTGGCCTATCAAAATGCATGCAAATGCATGTGTAAGATGATCTCTTATTGGTCAATGTGGGTGGCTACTTTCTCTCACTTGGTTTTATATATTTTATGGCAAAATAACTAAAGAGAACTTGAAGAACACTAGAGAAATATGGCTGAAATGAGCTGCCAATTTTCGGCCTCATCATGCTCTTCCAAGAGAGTTTTTCAAGTTGAGAAATCAAGTGTAAAACTCTCTAACAATCGGGTCATGTATGGTTGATCCATTGGTGTGTTTCAAGTTCACATTTCAAGTGCAAGAACTCAACAAAAGGCCCTCATATTTTCGGCCATGAGATGGTTTCCAAGAGGGTTTTCTAGTGAGTTCATAAGTGTAGAAATCCTAGCTAACATGAGGTGTTTGTTGGAAGCTTGGGGTATACAAGCTTGAGGTTTTTCTACTCTTGAAGACAACCATTTCAAGAATCATCATCTTCTTCATACTCCATGGAAGGTAGTTTTCTAAACATCCTATGGTTGTGTTTTGATAGTATACATCTCATATATGGATCCGGGTTTTGGGATTTTGCATATAAATGGGTTTATATCTTTTAAAAGTAACATGTTTTAAACTTATTTTCCGCTGCGTTTTTATTTCATATGGATGAAATTACTTTGATAAACATGTTAAAATCCCATCAATGGTATCAGAGCCGCTTATATGAGTGCATGCTTCAATAGACTTAAAATTTTCGGGTTTCGGGTTTGGTGAAAACCCTATGGCCGAAATTTTAAGTATGGTTATCCCTTTGTTTTTCAAGATTATAATCTTACATGCATAAATGAATCTTGAAAAATTATTTCATATGGATGATTTGTTTGTTCGGACAAAACTAACCTTTTCGGTTTTTTGGACATAGCCGAAAATGGTTATTAAAAGGGAACCATTTTTTTATGCTTCTTGAAATTAATATAAATATATATGTGGATATATATTTTGGTGCATATGACCTAGCCATGACCTTGTGTTGAATGTTTGTGTTTGTGATTTATATTAATTATTTCAAAGGTTGTAATAATTATTATTTTGTCTTCCATTTGTAAAGATATGTAATTTATTTATTTTTCATTTGGCATGTAAAATAAATAGATTAGGTGCATTTTATTTTACTAGAAAAATGTATTAGGATATATTTTGTAAAAGAAGATGCACATAAAAATGTGGTTTTGGTTTTTGCCAATTTCGGGCATAAAGGACTTTATAGTTCTAAACGGGATTTTAGCCCGATAACCGAAACACATTTACGGAGCCCAAAGGAGTTTGGAGCTGAATTAAAGAACATTTTGGAAGCTCAAAGAAAGTGGAATAATCACAACACAAAAGGGAGACTTGAAGCATTTGGATGCGGGATCAAGTGGGAGTTCAACGACACATCGTGTGTGTCATTTTTCACCCTTTAGGAAGGACCTTTTGGCACACTTGTTTCGGCCAACAAGTGTGGTCAAAACAGTTGGCTATGGTTATGCACCTATTGTTATATATGTTGTGCTTGTGTGGTTGTTTATTTATGTTGTTTAGATGATATTTGGATATGCATGCTTAACAAACTAATAATCAACAACAAGCGTAAAATTGGTTCTTGACAAAATCATTAAAATGATTAATAAAGGTTTTATTAAAAATTAATGATTTTTTAATAAAATGGGTTTTATTAAAAGAACCATGAAAATTTGTTTTCACTAAAGTACCAAGGATTTGAATGCATGCAAATATATGGTACATAAAGTTTTCTAAACTAGAATTTTGAAAACTCAAAATCCCTTTTATAAAACAAGTCAAACACCATCCTTTTATACAACACTCAAATTACTTGGGAACTCTTTGTGGGATAAAGGTCACCTAACCACATTTGAGGAAACTTGTATGTTCGAGGTGGGTTTACCATGTTTGTGGGATAAAGGTCACCTAACCACTTATGTGTATAAACTCACACGTGTGTGTAAGTTGGACGACTTGATTTGGAAACCATGAACTTAGGGTCACCGAAGCATGGGGAACAAACGGTGTTGATGGGATTAAACATGCCAACTAAACATAAAGATGTTTAACCGATCCCATATGGCTAGAAGTTGCAAAGAGTTGCAATTGTCAAACGTTGACTACCTTGTTAATTTAAATAGAGGGATAAAGGTCACCTAACCAATATTTAAATGTAACGTTGGATTCTAGATTTTAATTATTAATTGTCTATGAGACACAAAAGGGTATTAATGATTAAAATATAAATAATATCGAAAATACTAAAATTGAACCTTGTTAATTTTTGTAGATGGCCGCTAACAATATTACCCAAACCGTCCGTAACCTATCACTAGAAAACGATCCATGCTTTAAGTGTGGTGAGATAGGGCATTTAAATAGGAATTGTCCAATCTATCTCAAAGAGTTGAAAAAACAAGAGGGATGCTAGGCAAACCTCAGGTACAATCTTAATGATACATATTGACCTTAATGTTATTTATTCTAACACATGGGTATTAGATACCGGATGTGGAACTCATGTTTGCAATTCGTTGCAAAAGGTTCAAAAGAAATAAACATTACAAGAAAGGAGACAATGTTTTGAAACTTCCAAATGGTTTGGAAATTGTTTTAAAATGTTTTGAATGCTCCTAGTTTGACTAGGAACATTATTTATGTTTCCCTTTTGAGACAATATGTTTTGATTTAAAGTTTGTAAACAATGACATTTATATTTCGATGAATGACATGTTTTACTTTAAAACTATGCCTTCAAATGGTAATTATGAATTGGTTCATAACAATACATCATTTGATAGTTCAATGTACCAAGCAATCACCAACAAACTCAAAATGGATTTGAGTGAGACTTATCTTTGGCATTATCGCCTTGGTTATATAAACAGATGTCGCATGTAAACACTTCGAAAGAATGATCTTTTGGAAACAAATGAAATTGGTTCATTTGATACATGTGAATCTTGTTTACAAGGTAAAATGACTAAGAAACCCTTTAATGGGAAAGGGCAATAGATTTCTTAGGTATCATACATTCGAATGTATGTGATCCTTTTAAACCAATGACTAGGAATGGTGAAAGATACTTCATTACTTTAACCAACAACTATAATAGTTATCGTTATGTGTACTTGACACAAAGAAGAAGTTTTGAAACGTTCAGAATCTTCAAAAGGTGAAGTACAAAATCAACTCTTTAAAGTTCTTCGTTTTGATAGAGGAGGAATCGAACTCTATTAGATATGGTTCGATCTATGATGGCTAGGAGCGTATTATCTCTATCACTTTGGGGTTACGCTTTGCTCTCCGTGGCCCATATAGCCCCAACCAAGAAAGTGGATACGACGTCTTTTGAAATATGACATGGAAAGGTTCCATCATTATCATATTTAAAAGTATGGGTTGTGAAGCTTATGTGAAGCAATACACCCCAAATAAAAGTACGATCCACTAAGTGTATCTTCGTAGAATATCCTAAAGATGATATAGGATATTATTTCTACGATCCAACAGAGCAAAAGGTATTTGTTGCTCAAAAGGCTGAGTTCTTGGAAGCTAAGTTCCTTGTGGAAGGAATTAGTAGAACAGTGGAACTTGATAAGGATCAAGAACCACAAACCGATACACGTTTGGATGATACTAGCATTCAACAAGAGGTTGTTGAAAAATGATCAAGTGGTTGATCAACACAAACAATACGTTCGCAAATCTGGTAGAATTAATAATCCACCTAAAAGATATGGATCTTTCATGGATGGATGCTACGTGGTAGATTCGGGTGAACCAACCACATACCATGATGCAATGTCAAAATCCGATTATGACAAATGGCTTGAAGCCATGAACGTAAAGATGCAGTCCATGTATAACAACCAAGTATAGGAATTGGTTGTAGCACCTCTTAACTCCAAAGTAGTTGGAAGTAAGTGGGTTTTCAGGAAGAAAACATATATGCATGGAAACTTGGATACTTGTAAAACGAAACTCTTAGCAAAAGGTTTCACTCAAACTCAAAGGGTTGATTATGATGAGACCTTCTCGCCCGTGGCGATGCTAAAGTCAACTAGGATATCGTTTGCCATACTTATGAGATTTGGCAAATGGATCTCAAAAACGACTTTCCTTAATAGATATCTTAAGGAAGATGTCTATATAGTTAAGCCTGAAGGTTTTGTCAATCCAAAAACATCATAACAAAGTATACAAGTTAAAGATATCAATCTATGGATTGAGACAAGCATCTAAAAGTTGGAATCACCGTTTTGATGAAGAGATTAAGGAATATGGATTCATCAAAAACGTTGATAAAGCTTGTGTGAATAAGAAGGCTAGTGGGAGCATTATTACTTTCTTTGTATTATATGTCGATGACATTCTACTATTTGGAAATAACATTCCAACCTTGGAGGGTGTAAAAGCCTGGCTTGAAAGTTGTTTTTCCATTAAGGATTTTGGTGAAGTCGCCTATATTTAGGAATAAAGATCTATAAGGATAGGTCAAGGCGCTAGATAGGTTTAAACAAAAGTGCATACATTGACAAAGTCTTGAAAGGGTTCAAGATAAAGAACTCTATGAAAGGTTTGGTACCTATTCAAAGAGAGGACAATATTGAATGCGTTTCAATGTCCAAGCTCAAAGGATGAGCAAGAAAGAATCAAAGGAATCCCATATGCGTCAGCTATAGGATTCATTATGTACGTAATGATATGCACTAGACTGGACAAGTTATGCGCTTTAAGCATAACAAGAAGAAACCAGCAAGAAACGGTCATTTGGTGACTGTTGTATATATTGAAATACCTTAGAAGGACTAAGGATATGTTTCTAATATATGGATCTGGTTAAAAAGAACTCGTTGTAAAAGGGTTACAAGGATGCGAGTTTCGGAATTCGTTGTAAAGGATTACATGGATACGAGTTTCCAAACTGATCAAGATGGTTCTCGATCACAAACAGGATAGCATTGTCCACTACAGAATCAGAATACATCGCCGCTTCATTGATTGAGATAATTCATATGGATCTGCCACTTGAATTATTGCCGATCTAGGGGTAGTCCCTACCATTCAGGACTCCTAGAGATCTTTGTGATAACGATGGTGTGATTGCTTAAATCAAGGAACCTCGTGTACATCGAAAGACTAGGCACATTGAGCGGACTTTCAACTACATAAGGGATGAAGTTGAAAAAGAGAAAGATATGTATTCGCAGAGTTCACACTGATCAAAATATTGCGGATCCACTCACGAAGCTCCTTGAACGGGCAAAGCATGAAAAGGTCATACTTGTGCCTTAGGACTTCGATATTCTAGTGATTGGATTTGATCTATTTTATATTTGGATATTGGAACAATTGTTATTATAACTCTTTATGGTATTTTGAGTTATGTTCCATTTTAGCATGTTTAAATCCGTGAATAAGTTACTTATTCTAAATGTCCGTAGTCGATCATACTTGTGGGAACAAATATGAATGTAAGACTATTATGAACTCGGATTGGTAGATATTCGTGAAGTATGAATATAGAGCAAGGCGTTGCTGCCAAGGTTCATAGATATTTGTGGGATATAAATATTGGACTGACTCGCTCTCAAATATTACTGCATGGAATCATTTGTGATTGATCATAAGTAAATTTGATTAAAGGAGAATATCATAGTATCCTCAGACCTGAGATACATATTGGGTCTTGATATTCACCAAATATTATGCCTTGACTTATTTCTTCGCTGTCAGTAATATGACAGTACATAAGGCTAAGCTCAGGTGTGGTACAAGGTGATTGTAAGAGACGTATGTAGTCAAGATGGGATTTGTTCCTCTTATTCATTGAGAGTAAGATGTCTAAGGCCTGCAAAAGTTAAATCAACAGAGAGTGATCACACTGTGTCTCTGGATTTGACATGACATCTGTAACGAAAGGATAAATGATAGATTCACCTAAATCATTTTCAAGTAAGGGACTTGAAGAGGATGATGTTATTGAATGGCACATATAGTCATACGTATTAGGGGTAGTAAACCGTAGTTAGGCGTTATTTACTACTTGCATCAATCTTCTATGTATCTTGTGCAAGTGGGAGATTGTTGGACTCTGTATGCCCAAGACACATATTAAATTGATGTGGCTAGTATGTTATGATCCAAGTCGAGTCATACCCAATAACAAGCTAGACAAACACTTACAATATTTATTTATGATATGATCAAATAAATAAATATCAACACTTAGAATATTTAGAAATTGGTTTTCTAAATAATTGCACTTGACAAACTAATAAATTATATGGATAATTTATTTTGAGAGAATATTTTATTTTTGTTATTTAATGGGTTAAATAACATAATAAAAAATAGCATAAGTCTTGTAACATATGATGTTATATTTTATAAAAGGTTATAAAATAAACAAAGACTTATATTTTATAAAAGATTTGAATTTTTTTTTATAAAAATAAAGCTAGGCCGCCCACCCCATATGTTCTTCCCAAAATTGTTTTGGTCTAATGAGATTTATTGCTTTTGCATGTGCTAGATGAGATCTCATTGGGTGGTCTTCCCTAAGTTCCTTGGCCTATCAAAATGCATGCAAATGCATGTGTAAGATGATCTCTTATTGGTCAATGTGGGTGGCTACTTTCTCTCACTTGGTTTTATATATTTTATGGCAAAATAACTAAAGAGAACTTGAAGAACACTAGAGAAATATGGCTGAAATGAGCTGCCAATTTTCGGCCTCATCATGCTCTTCCAAGAGAGTTTTTCAAGTTGAGAAATCAAGTGTAAAACTCTCTAACAATCGGGTCATGTATGGTTGATCCATTGGTGTGTTTCAAGTTCACATTTCAAGTGCAAGAACTCAACAAAAGGCCCTCATATTTTCGGCCATGAGATGGTTTCCAAGAGGGTTTTCTAGTGAGTTCATAAGTGTAGAAATCCTAGCTAACATGAGGTGTTTGTTGGAAGCTTGGGGTATACAAGCTTGAGGTTTTTCTACTCTTGAAGACAACCATTTCAAGAATCATCATCTTCTTCATACTCCATGGAAGGTAGTTTTCTAAACATCCTATGGTTGTGTTTTGATAGTATACATCTCATATATGGATCCGGGTTTTGGGATTTTGCATATAAATGGGTTTATATCTTTTAAAAGTAACATGTTTTAAACTTATTTTCCGCTGCGTTTTTATTTCATATGGATGAAATTACTTTGATAAACATGTTAAAATCCCATCAAAAAAGGGTATTTTGGTAATTTACCTAAGGCATATAAACTACCTATCATACAACTACTTAAACGTCGTGACCATAAGGTATAACCTCGAAAGGTTATTTCCTATATACTATGGTCACCTAATGTATTTGGTCGGATCCTAATGATCGACCAAATGGGTCGGGTTCGAAGGTATAAGCGATTTATTAGATCGCTTACCCTACGACCCTAGACAACGTGGTAATCAGTAGGCATAGTCCCAAGGGACTATAACCAACGTGATTACACTCACGTTGCGAAGTTCAAACGAACTTCGCATTGACCATAAACTGGTCAACGCAGAAAGTCAAACAAAGTTTGACTTTCAGACTCGAAAAGACTCGAAAAGCAATAAAAGAACGAAGGAATACTTACGAAGGGTCCCCGAATGCTAACCTCGATCCAAGTAGCTCAGGTATGAAACAATGGTTTCAAATTAGAGCTTCTCAAATCAAGATTCTAGTGGTTTTTCCAAGAAGTGGGGTGGCGTATTTATAGGATTCGTAGAGCCGTTAAGATCGTTCCTTGGAAACCGTGCTTTGATCTTGGCCATCCACCTCAAGATAGTGGTTTTACAAAACCATTTGAGCCCACGGTATTGCCCAAACCATGTGCGAAAGTGAAAACGGACCAGATGCAATGTTTCTGCCCAGATAAGGTGCTCGCGTAGCGCCACTGGTAAAACCCTTAGGGCTCGCGCTACGCCACTGCCTATCAGTTTCAGAAAAGTTTCAAAAATGGCAGAAATGGTCCCTGCAGCCCGTTTAAGCTATTTTCGATGCGTTTGAACCCCGTTAACCTCATTTCAAAGCTCTAAAATGAAGTTAAAGTATAGGGAACTCAAAACATGCTCAAAAATATCTAGGATGTCCGTTCGTTTGGTCGTACGATCGCGATGTTCGGTTAATTACGACGGAATGCGCATAAGCGCGAAAAACGATCCAAATGACGCGACGAATGGATTTTTCTTTTGCCAAACACTAAAATAAAATATTATAGTGCTTACATAAATTTTTGGATGTCCGGATGTATTCAGAACGTGAGTTATGCGCAAAAGTGCAAACTTGTGCACTTTTTGACACTTTTAGTCCCTGAATGACCCAAAAGTTTATTTTAGCACACCGAACCCCTCAAAGCCTATTTCTAAGCTATATAAAGGATATTTAAGGTATATTTAACTTATGGTCATGTTCTGGAATGTCTGTTACAGTTCAAATTGGCATACTTTCGCAGTTTATCAAATTTAGTCCCTGTAAGCGATTTAACTTGATTTTGCCATACCAAAGCCTTCAAAACTTATTTCTAAGTTATGTAAAGGTTATTTAAGGTATGTTAAGTATGTTTCACTATTCCGGAGTGTTCGTTGCATTAAACTGGTTATATTTACGCATCAGTGCGCGTATAACCCTCCAGAAAGTGATTTACAGCTTGAAATCGAACAAGAGTTGATATGTGTAAACGATACACGTATTTTTACAAATCCCAAGTATGAAATACAATATTTCATTGGTTTGGCATTTGTTTGATGGTTGAAGTGACACAGGTTTCACAGTCTCCCCTACTTTAGGAAATTTCGTCCCGAAATTTATTCATAGGAGTCTATTTGTGACTTTGTGTCAAATAATCACCAGAGATATGTAAGGCATAATCCTGTCGTTTCCTTAACGGACATTCTTCAGAACGAAAATGAACAGACGGAGTCATTTTCCTCAATGAGTATTCTTCAGAAGCAGAAATGAAGAAATAAACAAACGGGGATTCATTTCCTCAACGGGAAATCTTCAGAAACTTAAAATGAACTTACGGAGTCATTTTCAACGGGTGCTTCATCAGAAATGGAAATGAAAAGGAGAAACAAACGGATATTCATTTCCTCAACGGACAAATCTTTAGAAACGAAAATGAACAAACGGAGTCATTTTCAACGGGTGCTTCATCAGAAATGGAAATGAAAAGGAGAAACAAACGGATATTCATTTCCTCAACGGACAAATCTTTAGAAACGAAAATGAACAAACGGAGGAAATGAAAAGGAGAAACAAACGGATATTCATTTCCTCAACGGACAAATCTTCAGAAACGAAAATGAACAAACGGAGTCATTTTCAATGGGTGCTTCCTCAGAAATGGAAATGAAAATGATAGACAAACGGATATCCATTTCCTCAACGGAAAATCTTCAGAAACGAAAATGAACAAACGGAGTCATTTTCAACGGGTGCTTCCTCATAAATGGAAATGAATAGTGTTAACTTCTAGGCACATGACAAAGCTCGCTGTGGTTTCTGTGCACTAAATTCCATAATTATGTATGCATCCATAATTACGTAATTCCTTGCACAGTCCGCACAGTTTGTCTTGTAATGTTCATAAGCACATAATCACATAGTTGTTTAACTTGGTTATTAATTTGTTATTAATTTGTTATCGATATAGAACGGATATGGAAACCAGTCGATGGACTTCAATGTCCTCTGGGATCTATCTGAAGAGATAGGAAGATCTCCCAAAAATTCGATTTTGTTTTCAAAGAAACGTAATGGTCGAATTAAGGAACACAACAATTTTTAGGATTCACGGAAATACCCCTAGGTACCCTATTAAGGATTTATAGTGGTACTTTGGGTATTCGTCCAGTGTTGTAACTTGCGCCTTGTACTTCGTTTCCTTAGAATAAACGGGTACTTAGGAATTTCGTGGGAACGCAAGAGATCATAGAATGGGAAAATTTTGGGGGTAGTTTGTGTTGGACTCTGTATGCCCAAGATACATATTAAATTGATGTGGCTAGTACGTTATGATCCAAGTCGGGTCATACCCAATAACAAGCTAGACAAACACCAGTAATATTTATTTATGATTTGATCAAACAAATAAATATTAACACTTAGAATATTTAGAAATTGGCTTTCTAAATAATTACACTTGACAAACTAATAAATTATATGGATAATTTATTTTGAGAGAATATTTTATTTTGTTATTTAATAGGTTAAATAACAATTAAAAGGTTGCATGTTGTTTATAAAATGTTATATTAAGTTTTATAAAAGTTATAAAACTTAAATTGAATACATGGAGACAAGCTTAAAAATTTTGATTGGGTGAAATGGGAGGTGGCTTGGGCCGCCCCCTATGGCTCTTCCCAAGATGTTTCCACCACTCAATTTACATGCAAACTTTTATAAAAACAAGGCACTTGATTTTTTTTTTAAAAGATGCAACATCCTCTCTCATTCATAACATAACAAATTCAAGTGTAAGAACTCTCTTTTTCTCTAGAAAATTTCGGCCAAGGTGGTCATCCAAGAGAGTTTTTCAAGTGCAAATCCTAGCAATCTCAAGGTGTTTGTTGGGGCTTTCGGGTATACTAGCTTGAGGCTTTCTCGTTTGGAAGCTACCATTCAAGATTCATCATCATCTTCCATCTCCTTGCTCCAAAGAAAGGTTGAATTCTAAAACACCCTATGGTTGTATTTTGATAGCATGTATGTCATATATGGATCCGATTTTGGGTTTTTTTTTGCATTTAAAAGAGTTTTAAATCTTGTAAAGTAACATGTTTTAAATCCTTATTCCGCTGCGTTTTAATTTTATTCGGATAAAATTAGCTTTGATAAACATGTTAAAAACCCAACAATGGCATCGAGAGCCTCTTATATGAGTGCATGCTTCATTGGATTTAAAAATTTTCGGGTTTTGGGTTTGGTTAAACCCTATGGCCGAAAGCTTTGACCATGGTTCTCCTTTTATTTTTCAAGATTTACCTCCTACATGCATAAAGGAATCTTGAAAAAAAAATTATGTCATATGGATGATTTGTTTTGTTTGGACAAAAACCCACATTTTTCGGTTTTTTCATTCTTTGCCGAAAAATATAGGTTGTAAAAGGAAACCATTTTTGCTCTTGAATTTTATATATATTTGGATATATATTTTGGTGTTCATAACCTAGCCATGACCTTGTGTGAATATATTTGTGTTTGTCATTTTGGTTAATTATTCAATGGGTTGTAATAATTATTATTTTGTCTTCCATTTGTAAAAATATGTAATTTATTTATTTTTCATTTGGTATGTAAGTAAATAGATTAGATGCATTTATTTTACTAGAAAAATGTATTAGGATACTTTTATGTAAAAGAAGATGCACACAAAAATGCGGTTTTGGTTTTTGCCAATTTCGGGCAAAAAGGACTTCATAGTTCTTAACGGGATTTTAGCCCGATAACCAAAACACATTTTGAAGTCCAAAGGAGTTTGGAGCTGAATTTAAAAGACATTTGGAAGCTTAAAGAATGTGAAGAAATCACAACACAAGATGAAGACTTGAAGCATTTGGATGCGGGATCAAGTGGGAGTTCACCGACACATTATTTGTGTCTATATTCACCCTTTAGGAAGGACCTTTTGACACACTTGTTTCGGCTAACAAGTGTGGTCAAAATAGTTGGCTATGGTTATGCACCTTTTAACATATGTGTTGTATGCTTGTATGGTTATATTTTATTTATGGTTGGTTGGATGATATTTGGATATGCATACTTAACAACTAATAACCCGTAACAAGCTTAAAATTGGTTCTTACAAAATCATTAAAACGATTAATAAAAGGTTTTATTAAAAATTAATGATTTTATAATAAAATGGGTTTTATTAAAAGAACCTTGAAAATTGGTTTTCACTAAAGTACCATTGATTTGAATGCATGCAAATATATGGTACATAAAATTTTTCTAAACTAGAATTTTGAAAAATAAAAATCCCTTTCATAAAACAAGTCAAACACCATCCTTTTATACAACACTCAAATTACTTAGGAACTCTTTGTGGGATAAAGGTCACCTAACCACATTTGAGGAAACTTGTATATTTGAGGTGGGTTTACCATGTTTGTGGGATAAAGGTCACCTAACCACTTATGTGTATAAACTCACACGTGTGTGTAAGTTGGACGACTTGATTTGGAAACCATGAACTTAGGGTTACCGAAGCATGGCGAACAAAAGGTGTTGATGGGATTAAACATGCCATCTAAACATAAAGATGTTTAACCGATCCCATATGGCTAGAAGTTGCAAAGGGTTGCAATTGTCAAACGTTGACTACCTTGTTAATTTAAATAATGGGATAAAGGTCACCTAACCAATATTTAAATATAACGTTGGATTCTAGATTTTAATTATTAATTGTCTATGAGACGTTAAAAGGGTATTAATGATTAAAATTTTAATAATATCGAAAATACTAAAATTGAACTTTGTTAAATTTTGTAGATGGCCGCTAACAATGCAAACCCGATTACCCAAACCGTCCGTAACCTATCACTAAGAACCATCCTTGAAACGGATCGTCTCAACCATAACAACTTCATGGATTGGTTTCGAAACTTGAGAATTGTTCTCAAGCAAGAGAAGATATCCTATGTGTTGGACGATCCTATTCCCGATCAACCTGACGAGGAAGATGTAGAAGCCTACAATGATTGGGTTAAGTATACCGAGGACTCCATGCAAGCCTCTTGCCTCATGCTGGGAACTATGATTCCCGAGATTCAAAAGGACTTTGAACATCATGGGGCATACGACATGATTACCCAATTGAAGGAAATGTTCCTACAACAAGCAAGGGTAGAACGCTTCGAAACGGTTCGAGCGCTTCATGCATGTTGGATGGAGGAAACCCAATCGGTCTCATCTTATGTCCTTAAGATGAAAAGCCACATTGATCGCCTCGAGAGGCTCAATTGTCCCGTCTCTAAAGAGTTGGCTACGGATTTGATCCTCAACTCTTTAACAAAGAAATTTGAGAGTTTTGTTATGAACTATAACATGAATGGATGGGACAAGAGCATTGGTGAGCTTCATGCAATGCTCAAAACGGCCGAAGCAGGAATGGGTAAAAAGGCTTTACCCGTTCTAACGATTAATGAGGGAGGCAAGAAGGGACATCACTCCGACTCCAAGGCAAATGTTGCCAAAGGAAAGGGGCACGTCAAAGGGAAGGGAAAAAGAAAGGCTAAAGCAGAACCACCAAAACCAAAAGAGAAGAAGGCAAAGGTTGCCACGAGCGATCCATGCTTTGAGTGTGGAGAGATAGGGCATTGGAAAAGGAATTGTCCAACCTATCTCAAAGAGTTGAAAAACAAGAGGGATGCAGGGCAAACCTCAGGTACAATCTTTATGATACATATTGATCTAAATGTTATTTCTTCTAACACATGGGTATTAGATACCGGATGTGGAACTCATATTTGCAATTCGTTGCAGGGGTTCAAAAGAAATAAGCATTACAAGAAGGGAGACACTAGTCTCTTCATGGGCAATGGAGCGAAGGTTCAAGTTGAAGCCCAAGGAGACTATGTTTTAAAACTTCCAAGTGGTTTGGAAATATGTTTTAAAAATGTTTTGTATGCTCCTAGTTTGACTAGGAACATTATTTCTGTTTCCCTTTTAAGACAATATGGATTTGATTTGAAGTTTGTGAACAATGAAATTTATGCTTTGATGAATGACATGTTCTACTTTAAAGCTACGCCTTCAAATGGTATTTATGAATTGGTTCATGATAATACATCATTTGATAATTCGATGTACCAAGCAAACACCAAGAAACTCAAAATGGATTTGAATGAGACCTATCTTTGGCATTGTTGTCTTGGTCATATAAACAGAAATCGCATGCAAACACTTCAAAAGAATGGTCTTTTGGAAACAAATGAAATTGGTTCATTTGATACATGTGAATCTTGTTTACAAGGTAAAATGACCAAGAAACCCTTTAGTGGCACAAACCAAAGGGCAAAAGATTTATTAGGCATCATACATTCGGATGTATGTGGTCCTTTTAAGCCAATGACTAGGAATGGTGAAAGATACTTCGTAACTTTTACCGACGACTTCAGTCGTTATGGTTATGTGTACTTGCTAAGACACAAAGATGAAGTTTTTGAAACGTTCAAAATCTTCCAAAACGAAGTAGAGAATCAACTCACCAAGACAATCAAAGTTCTTCGTTCCGATAGAGGAGGTGAATACCTTAGTGATGCTTTTCAAGATCATCTTAGGAGTTGTGGGATCATCTCACAACTTACTCCACCTGGAACACCACAACATAATGGTGTGTCTGAGAGGAGGAATCGAACTCTATTGGATATGGTTCGATCGATGATGGCTAGAAGCACATTACCTCTATCATTTTGGGGTTACGCTTTGCTCTCCGCGGCTCGTATATTAAATATGGCCCCAACCAAGAAAGTGAATAAGACACCTTTTGAAATATGGCATGGAACGGTTCTATCATTATCATATTTGAAGGTTTGGGGTTGTGATGCTTATGTGAAGCAATACACCCCAAACAAGTTAGAAGTACGATCCATTAAGTGTATCTTCGTAGGATATCCTAAAGATGATATAGGATATTATTTCTACGATCCAACAGAGCAAAAGGTATTTGTTGCTCGAAAGGGTAAGTTCTTGGAGGATAAGTTCCTTATAGAAGGAACTAGTAGAACAGTGGAACTTGATGAGGATCAAGAACCACAAGCC
Organism: Helianthus tuberosus; assembly: GCA_030545235.1. Lineage (NCBI taxonomy): Eukaryota > Viridiplantae > Streptophyta > Magnoliopsida > Asterales > Asteraceae > Helianthus > Helianthus tuberosus. The sequence continues at coordinate 113,941,310 of CM060452.1, read as the reverse complement.
GATACACGTTTGGTTGATACTAGCACTCAACAAGAGGTTGTTGAAAATGATCAAATGGTTGATCAACATACACAAAACGTTCGCAGATCTGGTAGAATTAGTAATCCACCTGAAAGATATGGATTTTTCATGGATGGATGCTATGTGGTAGATTCAGATGAACCAACCACATACCATGATGCAATGTCGAAATCCGATTGCGACAAATGGCTTGAGGCTATGAACGTAGAGATGCAATCCATGTATGACAACCAAGTTTGGGAATTGGTTGTGCCACCTCTTAACTCCAAAATAGTTGGAAGTAAGTGGGTTTTCAAAAAGAAAACAGATATGCATGGTAACTTGGATACTTATAAAGCGAGACTTGTAGCAAAAGGTTTCACTCAAACTCAAGGGGTTGATTATGATGAGACCTTCTCGCCAGTGGCAATGCTAAAGTCGATTAGGATATTATTTGCCATAGCTACATATTATGACTATGAGATTTGGCAAATGGATGTCAAAACGGCTTTCCTCAATGGATATCCTGATGAAGATGTCTATATGGTTCAGCCTGATGGTTTTGTCGATCCAAAACATCCTAACAAAGTGTGCAAGTTAAAGAAATCAATCTATGGATTGAAACAAGCATCGAGAAGTTGGAATCACCGTTTTGATGAAGAAATTAGGAATTTTGGGTTCATCAAGAACGGGGATGAAGCTTGTGTGTATAAGAAAGCTAGTGGGAGCACCGTCACTTTCTTAGTATTGTATGTCGATGACATTCTACTATTTGGAAATGACATTCCAACCATGGAAGGTGTAAAAGCATGGCTTGGAAGATGTTTTTCCATTAAAGATCTTGGAGAAGCTGCCTATATTTTGGGAATAAAGATCTATAGGGATAGATCAAGGCGCTTGATAGGTTTAAACCAAAGTGCATACATTGACAAGGTCTTGAAAAGGTTCAAGATGGAGAACTCTAAGAAAGGTTTGGTACCTATTCAAAAAGGGACAATATTGAATGTGACTCAATGTCCAAGCTCAAAGGATGAGCAAGAAAGAATGAAAGGAATCCCATATGCGTCTGCTATAGGATCCATAATGTACGCAATGATATGCACTAGATCGGACGTGTCATGCGCTTTAAGCATGACAAGTAGATACCAGCAAAATCCAGGTAACAGTCATTGGATGGCTGTTAAGAGCATATTGAAATACCTTAGAAGGACTAAGGATATGTTTCTAATATATGGATCTGGTGAAGAGGAACTCGTTGTAAAGGGTTACATGGATGCGAGCTTCCAAACTGATCGAGATGGTTCTCGATCACAATCTGGGTACGTCTTCATTTTGAATGGAGCTGCAGTCTCTTGGAAGAGCTCGAAGCAGGATGTTGTAGCATTGTCCACTACAGAATCAGAATACATCGCCGCCTCATTGGCAGCACAAGAAGCTGCGTGGTTAAAGAAGTTCATTGCTGACCTAGGGGTAGTCCCTACCATTCAAGACCCCCTAGAGATCTTTTGTGATAACGAGGGTGCGATTGCTCAAATCAAGGAACCTTGTGCACATCAAAAGACTAGGCACATTGAGCGGAGATTCAACTACATAAGAGATGAAGTTGAAAAAGGAAAGATATGTATTCGCAAAGTTCACACCGATCAAAACATTGCGGATCCACTCACGAAGCTCCTTGAACGGCCAAAACATGAGGGTCATACTTGTGCCTTAGGACTTCGGTATTCTAGTGATTGGATTTGATCTATTTTGTATTTGGATATTGGAACAATTGTTATTTTAACTCTTTTATGGTATTTTGAGTTATGTTCCATTTTAGCATGTTTAAATCCATGAATAAATTAATTATTCTAAATGTCCGTAGTCGATCATACTTGTGGGAACAAATATGAATGTAAGACTATTATGAACTTGGATTGGTGGATATTCATTAGGTATGAATATAGAGCAAAGTGTTGCTACCAAAGTTCATAGATATTTGTGGGATACAAATATTGGACTGACCCGCTCTCAAATGTTACTGCATGGAATCATTTGTGATTCATCATAAGTAAATTTGAGCAAAGGCGAATATCATAATATCCTCTGACCTGAGATACATATTGGGTCTTGATATTCACCAAATATTATACCTTGACTTAGTTCTTCACTGTCTATAATAAGACAGTACATAAGGCTAAGCTCAGGTGTGGTACGAGGTGATTATGAGAGACGTATGTAGTCAAGAAGGGATTTGTTCCTCTTATTCGTTGAGAGTAAGATGTCTAAGGCCTGTTAAAGTTAAATCAACAGAGAATGATCACACTGTGTCTCTGGATTTGACATGACATCTGTAACGAAAGGATAGATGATAAATTCACCTAAATCATTTTCAAGTAAGGGACTTGAAGGGGATGATGTTATTGAATGGCACTTCGTCATACGTATTAGGGGTAGTAAACCGTTGTTAGGCGTCATTTACTGCTTGCATCAATCTTCTATGTATCTTGTGCAAGTGGGAGATTGTTGGACTCTGTATGCCCAAGACACATATTAAATTGATGTGGCTAGTACGTTATGATCCAAGTCAGGTCATACCCAATAACAAGCTAGACAAACACCAGTAATATTTATTTATGATTTGATCAAACAAATAAATATTAACACTTAGAATATTTAGAAATTGGCTTTCTAAATAATTACACTTGACAAACTAATAAATTATATGGATAATTTATTTTGAGAGAATATTTTATTTTGTTATTTAATAGGTTAAATAACAATTAAAAGGTTGCATGTTGTTTATAAAATGTTATATTAAGTTTTATAAAAGTTATAAAACTTAAATTGAATACATGGAGACAAGCTTAAAAATTTTGATTGGGTGAAATGGGAGGTGGCTTGGGCCGCCCCCTATGGCTCTTCCCAAGATGTTTCCACCACTCAATTTACATGCAAACTTTTATAAAAACAAGGCACTTGATTTTTTTTTTTAAAAGATGCAACATCCTCTCTCATTCATAACATAACAAATTCAAGTGTAAGAACTCTCTTTTTCTCTAGAAAATTTCGGCCAAGGTGGTCATCCAAGAGAGTTTTTCAAGTGCAAATCCTAGCAATCTCAAGGTGTTTGTTGGGGCTTTCGGGTATACTAGCTTGAGGCTTTCTCGTTTGGAAGCTACCATTCAAGATTCATCATCATCTTCCATCTCCTTGCTCCAAAGAAAGGTTGAATTCTCAAACACCCTATGGTTGTATTTTGATAGCATGTATGTCATATATGGATCCGATTTTGGGTTTTTTTGCATTTAAAAGAGTTTTAAATCTTGTAAAGTAACATGTTTTAAATCCTTATTCCGCTGCGTTTTAATTTTATTCGGATAAAATTAGCTTTGATAAACATGTTAAAAACCCAACAGTTTGTTCTTCAAGGAATACGGTTCCTTGATTGTCGGTATTGTAAGAGATATGTTGTTTATACATGCAACCACATAAATACATTGCAATGTATATAAAAGATTTATTTATAAACAACGATAACAACTGTTTCTTGGACCTTGACAACTAAAGAAAATAATACATAAGGATTGATTATTTCTAAACAGCGTTGTCTTCCATTCGGTCAGATGCTCATCCCTGTGCTGGATTTGCATTAGCAAGTTTTGGGCAATTTCTTCGGAAATGACCCATCTCGCCACAGTTGAAGCAAGAACCTGGTAGAAAACGACCTTGAGCGGTATTGTTGCCAGCTTGGTTTGGTGCAGCTGCAGCTGGGCAGACTCTTGCTGTATGGCCTATAAGCCCACAAGTTTGGCATTTGCGGCACTTTACATTGGCATGATGATGGAGGCTACATTGGTTGCACAAGGGTGCAGTTCCATTGTTTGGCTTCCTAGTAGGGGGTTGCGCTGGTTGGTTGGGGACGGCTTGATCATTGTGAGTAACCATGGTGAAGTTCTGAGAAGCCTTTCGCTTCTTTGACCTCTTAGGGGATCCAGTCTGTTCATCCATGGTCTTTGATTCCTCGATTGGGTTCGATTCCTCGACCGGTTTCTGGTCACCTTTTCGGAAAAGTTTACCTTTCCTGATCTTTGATTCAGTCAAGGTTGCAGATAGCTCAATGGCCTGTCTAACTGTAGTAGGGTTGCTGCCAGTCACAATGTCTTGTATTGAGTCAGGGAGGCCATCAATGTACTTTTCTATTGCCTTATCCAAAGGCGTGACCATGTTTGGGCATAATAGACTCAACTCCTCATAACGGTCCATGTAGGCTCGATGCTCACCGCTGTCTTGCTCAAGATTGTCGAATTCCCTTTCCAAGGCCCAGATCTCGTGACGAGGACATAATTCATTCATCATAAGGGCCCTAAGTTCAGCCCATGTCTGTGCTAGAGCAACTTCTGCACCACGATCTCTCATAACCCCGTTCCACCACGTAAGGGCTCTCTTCTGGAACACACTCGAAGCAAACTCGACCTTGCGATTGTCAGGACACTGCACGTGGCGGAAAGTATTCTCAATGCTCTCGAACCATTGCAGAAGCCCAGTCGCTCCCTCATAACCACTAAACTTGAGTGGTTTCGCCGAGTTAAAACTCTTGAAATTGCATGGACCATTGTTGTTGTTGTTGGATTGATTCCATTGAGCAAAGAGGTTTGGGAATTGAGCAGCCATTTGCTGCGCAATGATTTCTGCCAGTTCGGCAGTCGCTATCTGGTTTTCGCGTCGAGGAGGCATTCTAAAAGAGGAAACATGAAAGGAAACGAGTGAGAGAATTAGACGAAAAGAATGAGATGAAACAAATCTGATGAAAGCAAGGATAGTGGTCATTTGTTTGTTACCACCAGGTAAACAAACGACACACAGTGACTAATCAAAGTAAATGGGTCAAAAATAATGTACCGCGAAGACATGCTCGCCTATAAGTGAACACTCATCCCAAGAATTCCCAGGTAAGCACAACTGGTCTCGCGTCTGATGAGATGTATACGAAGTGCTTGCCTAGACAGAAGACCCAGAATACAGGCGTTCACCCTTCCAGTTTGCACGTGTTCACATTATTTAAAACCCAAAACCTTGACGAGGTTTTGAAAACTCAAAGGGGTTCAAAACCTTATAACAGAGGGTTCAAAACCTTACAATAGAGGGTTCAAAACCTAGTAATCAATCATCCTAGAACAGATGATTAGTTTTTCAAAGCGGTTTTAAATTTATGTTCTTGTTGTGGTAGTCGCCTAAGTATAGGTGACGGTATTGTTTTATGACTAAACGCAAGTAAACTCGCGTTAGGGTCCTAAGAAGGTTATAGACTAGGTCAAAGCATTACTAATAACCTAATTCCCTATAACCATTGGCTCTGATACTATCTTTTCTGTCACACCCCGACCACGTAGAACATACAAAACGTGGCGGAAATGTCGGGGAGTGTTGTAACAGAATTAATTGTTTCAAATCCATGGCAATAGAAGTTTCGTTTTATTGTTTAAAAGTGTTACAATGTCTTAACAAACAAAGAAATACAACATAATTAACTAGTCTTGCATCTTTTATTTTCACTAAAGCCCAAGTCTGCCTATGTGTATCTTGATCATCTTATGCAACAGCTCCTGAAAAACACATGTGAAAATAGGTACGTCAGCATAAAAATGCCTGTGAGATACATAGGTTTTGTGAAAATAGGTTTCATGACTTATGTTTGAGAAAATGTTTAGTCATGAACCTTGTAATTAGCTTTGTCTTGTAAATCATTTGAAAATAGGTTTCATGACTTATGTTTGAGAAAATGTTTAGTCATGAACCTTGTAATTTGCTTTGTCTTGTAAATCATTTGAAAAACGATAAGATCAGATCATATGTATAAATAGATGTCAGGTTAAATGAATAACCATGTAAAAATGAGTTTGTATAAGATAAGTTGTTTGTAAATCAATGTCTTGTGAAAAGTATGTTATTTGTATAAAATGTTATATGTCTCAAATTGAAATGATTCAAATAACGCTACAATATGTGATACCATACAAACACTTATATATAGGAAGTACCAGCGGCGTATCCACCATGCTTGTATCATATTACACACGCCTCGTTACTTAAATCACTTACTCAAACCAAACCATCAAGATGTAATGTTTAACAATTGTAGAGATGTTTATGTATAGTCAAATGTCTATTGTCAAATGTAAATCATGTCAACAGATACAAATGGTTCAACAGTTACAAACGGTTCACACGGTTCAACAGTTACAAACGGTTCACACGGTTCAACAGTTACAAACGGTTCACACGGTTCAACAGTTACAAACGGTTCACAGATACAAACGGTTCACAGATACAAACGGTTCACATATACAAACGGTTCACAGATACAAACGGTTCACATAGTCAAATGTTTACAACGGTTCACATAGTCAAATAGTTATAAACGGTTCAAATGTAATATAATGTGTTCATATGCTGGATGAGTATATGCAACGAATTGTAATGTAAAACAATGTACTAAATATGCACTAAATGGACATACATAGCATAAAATGTATTGAAATCATGTACTATAAATGTACTAGTGAACATAGCAAGTATATGATGTGAAAACAGGATAGCATGAAAGTAATAAGTAGGCACATGTGTTTCACCCCAAAACAGTTTGGAAAGCAGTAAAAGAGGGGTCTATGTACTCACTTGAGATTGCTTAGTAGTCCTTGAGTAACAACCAAACAATGCTAGAGATCGCGGATATCAAACGGCACCTAATATAGGTAACTATGTTAATAAACCGGACCTAAATCGGAGGATTTAGATAGAATGAGGGTTCGTAAACCAAACGAGTATAGAGACTCGTGTCATATGGTTTAACAAAGCCTACATACTAAATGAAACCTAACCTAAGTGCTTTCGACCCATCGCGACCCATTAAGGTAGCTTATGCTACTTTAACGCGTCGTGCGCGCAAAAGCGCACTAGAGACGTTTAACTAGACCTATGACAAGTGTTATATGCCTAAACATGTTACATAATCAGTTAAGTGATGAAAGTTTAGGTTACATATGCTTAATTACCAATTACACATAAAAAGGGTATTTTGGTAATTTACCTAAGGCATATAAACTACCTATCATACAACTACTTAAACGTCGTGACCATAAGGTATAACCTCGGAAGGTTATTTCCTATATACTATGGTCACCTAATGTATTTGGTCGGATCCTAATGATCGACCAAATGGGTCGGGTTCGAAGGTATAAGCGATTTATTAGATCGCTTACCCTACGACCCTAGACAACGTGGTAATCAGTAGGCATAGTCCCAAGGGACTATAACCAACGTGATTACACTCACGTTGCGAAGTTCAAACGAACTTCGCATTGACCATAAACTGGTCAACGCAGAAAGTCAAACAAAGTTTGACTTTCAGACTCGAAAAGACTCGAAAAGCAATAAAAGAACGAAGGAATACTTACGAAGGGTCCCCGAATGCTAACCTCGATCCAAGTAGCTCAGGTATGAAACAATGGTTTCAACTTAGAGCTTCTCAAATCAAGATTCTAGTGGTTTTTCCAAGAAGTGGGGTGGGGTATTTATAGGATTCGTAGAGCCGTTAAGATCGTTCCTTGGAAACCGTGCTTTGATCTTGGCCATCCACCTCAAGATAGTGGTTTTACAAAACCATTTGAGCCCACGGTATTGCCCAAACCATGTGCGAAAGTGAAAACGGACCAGATGCAATGTTTCTGCCCAGATAAGGTGCTCGCGTAGCGCCACTGGTAAAACCCTTAGGGCTCACGCTACGCCACTGCCTATCAGTTTCAGAAAAGTTTCAAAAATGGCAGAAATGGTCCCTGCAGCCCGTTTAAGCTATTTTCGATGCGTTTGAACCCCGTTCACCTCATTTCAAAGCTCTAAAATGAAGTTAAAGTATAGGGAACTCAAAACATGCTCAAAAATATCTAGGATGTCCTTTCGTTTGGTCGTACGATCGCGATGTTCGGTTAATTACGACGGAATGCGCATAAGCGCGAAAAACGATCCAAATGACGCAACGAATGGATTTTTCTTATGCCAAACATTAAAATAAAAAATTATAGTGCTTACATAAATTTTTGGATGTCTGGATGTATTCAGAACGTGAGTTATGCGCAAAAGTGCAAACTTGTGCACTTTTTGACACTTTTAGTCCCTGAATGACCCAAAAGTTTATTTTAGCACACCGAACCCCTCAAAGCCTATTTCTAAGCTATATAAAGGATATTTAAGGTATGTTTAACTTATGGTCATGTTCCGGAATGTCTGTTACAGTTCAAATTGGCATACTTTCGCAGTTTGTCAAATTTAGTCCCTGTAAGCGATTTAACTTGATTTTGCCATACCAAAGCCTTCAAAACTTATTTCTAAGTTATGTAAAGGTTATTTAAGGTATGTTAAGTATATTTCACTATTCCGTAGTGTTCGTTGCATTAAACTGGTTATATTTACGCATCAGTGCGCGTATAACCCTCCAGAAAGTGATTTACAGCTTGAAATCGAACAAGAGTTGATATGTGTAAACGATACACATATTTTTACAAATCCCAAGTATGAAATACAATATTTCATTGGTTTGGCATTTGTTTGATGGTTTAAGTGACACAGGTGTCACACAACAGAGGGTTCAAAACCTAGTAATCAATCATCCAGAAACAGATGATTAATTTTCAAAGCGGATTCGAACTTGATGTTCCCGTTGTGGTTATCACCTAAGGATAGGTGAAGTGCATGTTTTAAAATCTAAACAGAAGATAACTTGTGTTGGGGTCCTAGAAAGGTTATAGTCTAGGTCAAAGCATTACTAATAACCTAATTCCCTATAACCATTGGCTCTGATACCAACTTTTCTGTCACACCCCGACCACGTATAACATACAAAACGTGGCGGAAAACGTCGGGGAGTGTTGTAACAGAATTAATTGTTTCATAACCATGGCATTCAAAGTTGTATTTTATTTATCAACATAAGAGTTACATTGTCTTAAACAGGAAACAAAGAGTACATAACATAATTAAACTAATTCTATCTTCATTTTATGTCTCTAAGGCACAGGTCCGCCCTAGTGTCACGATCATTGTCCTAAGCAATAGGAAGTACCAACGGCGTATCCACCATGTTTGTATCATATTTTTTTTTTTTTGGGTAAAGGGTTACCCCGGTAAATTTTATAAATCAACGAATCAACGTACAAGGGTGTGTCAAAGCGAACACACCTACTAGACTTGGCATACCAAGACTAGGAAAAACAAACACAAAAGACAGCCAAACAAACTAAACAAAAAGCCACAAACAAACAGCCAAAAGAAACCAGCAAAATCACACGGCCAGCTATTGACTTCGACTTCTAGCCTGGATCTAGATCCTCTTCATTTGAATAAATCTTCCATGCCTTTAGCACTCTGTGCCGAACTGCGCTTCCACGGAACTTGAAACCCATAAGCTTTAACCGAACTGTACTCTTGATTATTTCTATCACCGCTTCAGGCGACTTACGTGAATGAGAGAATAGCCTAGCATTTCGTTCTTGCCATATAAAATACATCGTAGCCGCAATCAGAATCTTTCCCACAATAACATTCGTCATCTTTGAGGAAGCCGTTTGCTCCATCCATGCAAAGACGGATGCCCAAGAGTCATTAACATTCTCCAAACTAACCATATTTTTAACATTATTCCACACATGTGACGCAAACCTGCATTGGAAGAATAGGTGGTCTCGTGAATCCTGATCATAGTGACAAAGCGGACAACACATAAGTCTTAAGTTCGTTTCACTCCCCGCTTCCCAAATCATAAGACGATCCTGAGTTTTGAGTTTGTTTCTTATAACCAACCACATATGGAACGAGTGTCTTGGAATACATTGGGGAAACCATATCATGTTAAACCAAGACACCGTAGCACCCCGACTCCTAATATTGTTCCAAACTTCCTTAGAGCTGAAATAACTATCTTTACCATCCAAGTCTTTCCACGTAGGCTTATCTGGCACATTGTGCACAAGAGATGGAGGTTGTAAGTTTATCAACACAGGAAACAGATCATGCCAAGCCTCAGGCCATCTCCAGTGACCCGAATCATCAACTATATCAGCAACTGTAGATTGCATATTGAAACCCGCATTAGTGATGGTTCTCGGCGTGATGAAAGTACTAATCGGACTCAATGGGCACCAGTTATCATACCAAGCGTTAGTCTGAGTGTCACACCCCGACCACGTAGAACATACAAAACGTGGCGGAAATATCGGGGAGTGTTGTAACAGAATTAATCGTTTCAAATCCATGGCAATTAAAGTTTCGTTTTATCAATCAATTATGAGAGTTTACATTGTTTAAACAAGAAACAAAGGGTACATAACATAAGTTAACTAGTTATTGTCTCGTTTTAAGTCGCTAAGGCACGAGTCCATCCTAAATGTAGCATGTATCAACAATCATTTCAAAGCAGTACCTGAAACATGTGTAAAAACGAGGTCAGCAAAGAAATGCTGGCGAGTATATAGGTTTTGTGAAAATAAGATTCATGACTTCTTGTTTAAGAAAATGTTTAGTCATGAACCTTGTAATTTGCTTTGCCTTTGTAAATCATTTAAAAAAAAAACGATTAGTTCAGGTGATATGTATAATAAGAAAATAATGCATGATTAAATGAATAACCATGTAATATGAGTTTGTATAAGATAAGTTGTTTGTAAATAAATGTCTTGTGAAAAGTATGTTATTTGTATAAAATGTTTATATGTATCAAACTGAAATGATTCAAATAACGTTGTGATATATGTAATACCGTACAAACACTTATATATAGGAAGTACCCGCGGCGTATCCACCATGCTTGTATCATATTACACACGCATCGTTACTTAATCACTTAATCAAACCAAACCACCAAAGTAATGTTTAACAATTGTAGAAATGTTTATGTATGGTCAAAGACGGTTCAGACGGTTCACAGATACAAACGGTTCACAGATATAAACGGTTCACAGATACAAACGGTTCACAGATACAAACGGTTCACAGATACATACGGTTCACAGATACAAACGGTTCGCAGATATAAACGGTTCACAGACACAAACGGTTCACAGATACAAACGGTTCGCAGATATAAACGGTTCACAGACATAAACGGTTCACATAGTCAAATGATTATAAACGGTTCAAAATGTAATATAATGTGTTCATATACTGGATGAGCATATGCAACAAAATGTAATGTAAAACATGTACTAAGTATGCACACAATGGACATACATAGCATAAAATGTAATGAAATCATGTACTATAATGTACTAACGAACATAGTAGGAATATGATGTGAAAACGGGAAAGCATGAATGTAACAAGTAGGCACATGTGTTCCACCCCAAAACAGTTTGGAAAACAGTAAAAGAGGGGTCTATGTACTCACCTGATAATGCTTGGAGGTCTTGAACAACAACCAAACAAAGCTAGAGGGAGCACGGAATCAGTCGGCAATCTAAAACTATAAAAAAAAATAAACCGGACTTAAATCGGGAGATCGGATAGGATGAGGCTTGGTAAACCAAATGAGTATTGGAACTCATATGATATGGTTTAACAAGGCCTACATACTACAATGAAACCAAACCTAATTGTATACGACCCATTACGACCCGTTTAGGAAGCTTATGCTACTTTAACGCGTCGTGCGCGTGAAACGCGTTCGGACCGTCTAACTAGTCCTATGACAAGTGTTATATGCCTAAACATGTTACATAATCAGTTATGTGACAAAAGTTTAGGTTACATATGCTTAATTACCAATTATACATGAAAAGGGTATTCTGGTAATTTACCTAAGGCATATAAACTACCTATCATACAACTACTCAAACGATGTGACCATAGGGTATAACCTCGGAAGGTTAATCCCTACCTACTATGGTCACCTAATGTATTTGGTCGGATCCTAATGATCGACCAAATGGGTCGAGTTCGAAGGTATAGGCGATTTATTAGATCGCCTACCCTACGACCCTAGACAACGTGGTAATCAGTGGGCATAGTCCCAAGGGACTATGACCAACGTGATTACACTCACGTTGCGAAGTTCAAACGAACTTCGCATTGACCATAACTGGTCAATGTAGAAAGTCAAACAAAGTTTGACTTTCAGACTCGAAAGACTCGAAAAGCAATAAAAGAACGAAAGAATACTTACCCAGGGTCCCCGAATGCTAATCCCGATCCAAGAATCTCAGGTATGAAACAATGGTTTCAACTTAGAGTTTCTAAAATCAGAATTCTTGTAAGTTATGCAATGGGGGGCATGGGGTATATATAGTTTTCGGTCCACCGTTGAGATCGTTTGATGGAAAACGTGCCATGATCCAACCCGTACACTTGTTGGAAACTCATGGTAGCTAAAAATGGTTCTTATCCGCTGACTAGACATGTGAGAATGTGTGGTGGAGGATTAATCAGCTGAAATCTGATGTTAAAACATTGAATCTGGTCTGATCATGCAGTCGCGTAGCGCTACGGGTAGGCCCTTAGGGCTCGCGCTACGCTAGCACCCCCCTGATTCAGAAATGTTTCAGAATTGGCAGAAATGGTCCCTGCACGTGTTTAAGGCCTTTTTCGACACTTCTAAGGCCCGTAAAGCCAACTTTAAGGCCCTAAAATGTTGCCTAAACATTGTGGACATGAAACATGCTCAAAAATATGCCGGAGGTTGGTTCGTTTGGTCGTACGAACGCGATGTTCGCTTAATTACGACGGAATGCGCACAAGCGCGAAAAACGATCCAAATGACGCGACGAATGGATTTTTCTTATGGCGAACTCTAAAATATAATATAGTCATGCTTACATAAATTTTTGGATGTTCGGATGTATTCAGAACGTAAGTTATGCGCGAAAATGCAAACTTGTGCACTTTTTGACACTTTTAGTCCCTGAATGACCCAAAAGTTTATTTTAGCATACCGAACCCCTCAAAGCCTATTTCTAAGCTATGTGAAGGATATTTATGGTATGTTTAACTTATGGTCATGTTCCGGAATGTCTGTTACAGTTCAAATTGGCATACTTTCGCAGTTTGTCAAGTTTAGTCCCTGTAAGCGAATTAACTTGTTTTTGCCATACCAAAGCCTTTAAAACTTATTTCTAAGTTATTTAAAGGTTATTTAAGGTATGTTAAGCCTATTTCACTATTCCGGAGTGTTCGTTGGATTAAACTGGTTATATTTACGCATCTGAGCGCGTATAACCCTCCAGAAAGCGATTTAAAAGCTTAAAATCAAACAAGAGTTGATATGTGTAAAAGATACACATAATTTTACAAATCCCAAGTATGAAATACAATATTTCATTGGTTTGGCATTTGTTTGACGGTTGAAGTGACACAGGTGTTACAGTCTCCCCTACTTTAGGAAATTTCGTCCCGAAATTTAATTCTAGAGGAAACTTGTGAAGACAGCTGTGATGGTTTCGCCTTCTAATAGATCCATTGAACCCTTAAGTAAAACTCTGGGCCATGTTAGGATTCTTAGCGAATTTGTTAACCCTCAAAGTGAATTCCTTGTAGCAGTAAAACATGGAATTTTTGAACTATGGATAGAAAAACGTTTCTTATGAAGACTTATCATAGGAAACTTGTGTGTGCTTGAAATCAGAATTGGGGAGCGTAAGATAAAATGACATCGGTCAAGGTCCAAGACTTCTCCCGTATCATTATTCTCGTCACTATGGGTCTTAACACATGACAAAATTCCATGTGGTTTCTGTGCACTGCATTCCATAATTATGTATGCCTCCATAATTACGTAATTCCTTGCACAGTCCGCACGGTTCATTTCAGAATGCGTAGAGGAAAAATCAATTGAATAAACATGAAATGACTCGACTAGACCACCAAAGGGTCCTTTTAATTTGATCAACGAACGATCTTTTTAACTAGATCAACATATGATCTTATTAACTAAACCGTCGTACGATCTCCTTAAATAGACCACTTAAGGGATCTAATTATAGAATAGTACTTTAAAATCCAAGGGACTTGACTACAACGTAGAAGTCCATTAAGGATTTAAGATAGTTACTTTGGATATCCTATTATGAATCTCTCGTATGAGATATGAAAGATTTTACGAGGATTTGGATGGATCACATACAACCACAAACATGTAAGAAAACACATAAGCACAAAATTAGTTAACTTGATTCTTTAATTTGTTGTCTTTGAGCATGGATAATTAAAGCACACTAGAAATCCAATCCATGAATTTCATTCGGTACTTTAATCATTTTCAAGGATCCATCTATAAAGATAGAAGGATTCTCAATAAAAGTTTGGCTTTGTTTCTTAAAAGAAACGAGTGTTTAGGGTTCTTGGGGAGATCACAAATATTCATAAAATGACAGAACCATACGAGTAGTTTGTCTTTGAGTTGACATCATAAGATTGTATCCAACGTTCACACAATCGTATCAGTTTTGCAAAAATAAAAACGACGAATTTTTATTTATATAACAACTGACTTGTCTTTAAACATCATAAGATAACAACCAAGGAAATAACAAAACACTAGTTGTTCACTGCCGCATCATTGTTCATGTTTGCCTCATTGATGTTAAACGCTCATCCTCGCGCCGGAGGTGCGTTAACAAGCCTTGGGCAATTGTTCCTGTAGTGGGTAAGGTCACCGCAGTTATAACATGACCCCGGAGGGAACCGTGCTTGAACAGCAGCAGGGTTTGCAGCAGCTTGATTTGCATAGCGACAAACATTGATCAAATGTCCCAACCGTCCACAGTGGGTACATTTGTGACACTGCTCTTGCTCTAGATGATGACGGTTGCACTTGTTGCACAAAGGTGCAGTACCAACATAGTTTTGCCTTTTGCGAGGTTGTGCTGGTTGGTTTCGTGCAAGATACAAACGGTTCACAGATATAAACGGTTCACAGATACAAACGGTTCACATATACAAACGGTTCACAGATACATACGGTTCACAGATACAAACGGTTCGCAGATATAAACGGTTCACAGACACAAACGGTTCACAGATACAAACGGTTCGCAGATATAAACGGTTCACAGACATAAACGGTTCACATAGTCAAATGATTATAAACGGTTCAAAATGTAATATAATGTGTTCATATACTGGATGAGCATATGCAACAAAATGTAATGTAAAACATGTACTAAGTATGCACACAATGGACATACATAGCATAAAATGTAATGAAATCATGTACTATAATGTACTAACGAACATAGTAGGAATATGATGTGAAAACGGGAAAGCATGAATGTAACAAGTAGGCACATGTGTTCCACCCCAAAACAGTTTGGAAAACAGTAAAAGAGGGGTCTATGTACTCACCTGATAATGCTTGGAGGTCTTGAACAACAACCAAACAAAGCTAGAGGGAGCACGGAATCAGTCGGCAATCTAAAACTATAAAAAAAATAAACCGGACTTAAATCGGGAGATCGGATAGGATGAGGCTTGGTAAACCAAATGAGTATTGGAACTCATATGATATGGTTTAACAAGGCCTACATACTACAATGAAACCAAACCTAATTGTATACGACCCATTACGACCCGTTTTGGAAGCTTATGCTACTTTAACGCGTCGTGCGCGTGAAACGCGTTCGGACCGTCTAACTAGTCCTATGACAAGTGTTATATGCCTAAACATGTTACATAATCAGTTATGTGACAAAAGTTTAGGTTACATATGCTTAATTACCAATTATACATGAAAAGGGTATTCTGGTAATTTACCTAAGGCATATAAACTACCTATCATACAACTACTCAAACGATGTGACCATAGGGTATAACCTCGGAAGGTTAATCCCTACCTACTATGGTCACCTAATGTATTTAGTCGGATCCTAATGATTGACCAAATGGGTCGAGTTCGAAGGTATAGGCGATTTATTAGATCGCCTACCCTACGACCCTAGACAACGTGGTAATCAGTGGGCATAGTCCCAAGGGACTATGACCAACGTGATTACACTCACGTTGCGAAGTTCAAACGAACTTCGCATTGACCATAACTGGTCAATGTAGAAAGTCAAACAAAGTTTGACTTTCAGACTCGAAAGACTCGAAAAGCAATAAAAGAACGAAAGAATACTTACCCAGGGTCCCCGAATGCTAATCCCGATCCAAGAATCTCAGGTATGAAACAATGGTTTCAACTTAGAGTTTCTAAAATCAGAATTCTTGTAAGTTATGCAATGGGGGGCATGGGGTATATATAGTTTTCGGTCCACCGTTGAGATCGTTTGATGGAAAACGTGCCATGATCCAACCCGTACACTTGTTGGAAACTCATGGTAGCTAAAAATGGTTCTTATCCGCTGACTAGACATGTGAGAATGTGTGGTGGAGGATTAATCAGCTGAAATCTGATGTTAAAACATTGAATCTGGTCTGATCATGTAGTCGCGTAGCGCTACGGGTAGGCCCTTAGGGCTCGCGCTACGCTAGCACCCCCCTGATTCAGAAATGTTTCAGAATTGGCAGAAATGGTCCCTGCACGTGTTTAAGGCCTTTTTCGACACTTCTAAGGCCCGTAAAGCCAACTTTAAGGCCCTAAAATGTTGCCTAAACATTGTGGACATGAAACATGCTCAAAAATATGCCGGAGGTTGGTTCGTTTGGTCGTACGAACGCGATGTTCGCTTAATTACGACGGAATGCGCACAAGCGCGAAAAACGATCCAAATTACGCGACGAATGGATTTTTCTTATGGCGAACACTAAAATATAATATAGTCATGCTTACATAAATTTTTGGATGTCCGGATGTATTCAGAACGTAAGTTATGCGCGAAAATGCAAACTTGTGCACTTTTTGACACTTTTAGTCCCTAAATGACCCAAAAGTTTATTTTAGCATACCGAACCCCTCAAAGCCTATTTCTAAGCTATGTGAAGGATATTTATGGTATGTTTAACTTATGGTCATGTTCCGGAATGTCTGTTACAGTTCAAATTGGCATACTTTCGCAGTTTGTCAAGTTTAGTCCCTGTAAGCGAATTAACTTGTTTTTGCCATACCAAAGCCTTTAAAACTTATTTCTAAGTTATTTAAAGGTTATTTAAGGTATGTTAAGCCTATTTCACTATTCCAGAGTGTTCGTTGGATTAAACTGGTTATATTTACGCATCTGAGCGCGTATAACCCTCCAGAAAGCGATTTAAAAGCTTAAAATCAAACAAGAGTTGATATGTGTAAAAGATACACATAATTTTACAAATCCCAAGTATGAAATACAATATTTCATTGGTTTGGCATTTGTTTGACGGTTGAAGTGACACAGGTGTTACAGTCTCCCCTACTTTAGGAAATTTCGTCCCGAAATTTAATTCTAGAGGAAACTTGTGAAGACAGCTGTGACGGTTTCGCCTTCTAATAGATCCATTGAACCCTTAAGTAAAACTCTGGGCCATGTTAGGATTCTTAGCGAATTTGTTAACCCTCAAAGTGAATTCCTTGTAGCAGTAAAACATGGAATTTTTGAACTATGGATAGAAAAACGTTTCTTATGAAGACTTATCATAGGAAACTTGTGTGTGCTTGAAATCAGAATTGGGGAGCGTAAGATAAAATGACATCGGTCAAGGTCCAAGACTTCTCCCGTATCATTATTCTCGTCACTATGGGTCTTAACACATGACAAAATTCCCTGTGGTTTCTGTGCACTGCATTCCATAATTATGTATGCCTCCATAATTACGTAATTCCTTGCACAGTCCGCACAGTTCATTTCAGAATGCGTAGAGGAAAAATCAATTGAATAAACATGAAATGACTCGACTAGACCACCAAAGGGTCCTTTTAATTTGATCAACGAACGATCTTTTTAACTAGATCAACATATGATCTTATTAACTAAACCGTCGTACGATCTCCTTAAATAGACCACTTAAGGGATCTAATTATAGAATAGTACTTTAAAATCCAAGGGACTTGACTACAACGTAGAAGTCCATTAAGGATTTAAGATAGTTACTTTGGATATCCTATTATGAATCTCTCGTATGAGATATGAAAGATTTTACGAGGATTTGGATGGATCACATACAACCACAAACATGTAAGAAAACACATAAGCACAAAATTAGTTAACTTGATTCTTTAATTTGTTGTCTTTGAGCATGGATAATTAAAGCACACTAGAAATCCAATCCATGAATTTCATTCGGTACTTTAATCATTTTCAAGGATCCATCTATAAAGATAGAAGGATTCTCAATAAAAGTTTGGCTTTGTTTCTTAAAAGAAACGAGTGTTTAGGGTTCTTGGGGAGATCACAAATATTCATAAAATGACAGAACCATACGAGTAGTTTGTCTTTGAGTTGACATCATAAGATTGTATCCAACGTTCACACAATCGTATCAGTTTTGCAAAAATAAAAACGACGAATTTTTATTTATATAACAACTGACTTGTCTTTAAACATCATAAGATAACAACCAAGGAAATAACAAAACACTAGTTGTTCACTGCCGCATCATTGTTCATGTTTGCCTCATTGATGTTAAACGCTCATCCTCGCGCCGGAGGTGCGTTAACAAGCCTTG
Organism: Helianthus tuberosus; assembly: GCA_030545235.1. Classification (NCBI taxonomy): domain Eukaryota; kingdom Viridiplantae; phylum Streptophyta; class Magnoliopsida; order Asterales; family Asteraceae; genus Helianthus; species Helianthus tuberosus. Next base: position 113,922,719 of record CM060452.1, on the reverse strand, counting down.
GGCAATTGTTCCTGTAGTGGGTAAGGTCACCGCAGTTATAACATGACCCCGGAGGGAACCGTGCTTGAACAGCAGCAGGGTTTGCAGCAGCTTGATTTGCATAGCGACAAACATTGATCAAATGTCCCAACCGTCCACAGTGGGTACATTTGTGACACTGCTCTTGCTCTAGATGATGACGGTTGCACTTGTTGCACAAAGGTGCAGTACCAACATAGTTTTGCCTTTTGCGAGGTTGTGCTGGTTGGTTTCGTGCAAGATACAAACGGTTCACAGATATAAACGGTTCACAGATACAAACGGTTCACATATACAAACGGTTCACAGATACATACGGTTCACAGATACAAACGGTTCGCAGATATAAACGGTTCACAGACACAAACGGTTCACAGATACAAACGGTTCGCAGATATAAACGGTTCACAGACATAAACGGTTCACATAGTCAAATGATTATAAACGGTTCAAAATGTAATATAATGTGTTCATATACTGGATGAGCATATGCAACAAAATGTAATGTAAAACATGTACTAAGTATGCACACAATGGACATACATAGCATAAAATGTAATGAAATCATGTACTATAATGTACTAACGAACATAGTAGGAATATGATGTGAAAACGGGAAAGCATGAATGTAACAAGTAGGCACATGTGTTCCACCCCAAAACAGTTTGGAAAACAGTAAAAGAGGGGTCTATGTACTCACCTGATAATGCTTGGAGGTCTTGAACAACAACCAAACAAAGCTAGAGGGAGCACGGAATCAGTCGGCAATCTAAAACTATAAAAAAAAATAAACCGGACTTAAATCGGGAGATCGGATAGGATGAGGCTTGGTAAACCAAATGAGTATTGGAACTCATATGATATGGTTTAACAAGGCCTACATACTACAATGAAACCAAACCTAATTGTATACGACCCATTACGACCCGTTTAGGAAGCTTATGCTACTTTAACGCGTCGTGCGCGTGAAACGCGTTCGGACCGTCTAACTAGTCCTATGACAAGTGTTATATGCCTAAACATGTTACATAATCAGTTATGTGACAAAAGTTTAGGTTACATATGCTTAATTACCAATTATACATGAAAAGGGTATTCTGGTAATTTACCTAAGGCATATAAACTACCTATCATACAACTACTCAAACGATGTGACCATAGGGTATAACCTCGTAAGGTTAATCCCTACCTACTATGGTCACCTAATGTATTTGGTCGGATCCTAATGATCGACCAAATGGGTCGAGTTCGAAGGTATAGGCGATTTATTAGATCGCCTACCCTACGACCCTAGACAACGTGGTAATCAGTGGGCATAGTCCCAAGGGACTATGACCAACGTGATTACACTCACGTTGCGAAGTTCAAACGAACTTCGCATTGACCATAACTGGTCAATGTAGAAAGTCAAACAAAGTTTGACTTTCAGACTCGAAAGACTCGAAAAGCAATAAAAGAACGAAAGAATACTTACCCAGGGTCCCCGAATGCTAATCCCGATCCAAGAATCTCAGGTATGAAACAATGGTTTCAACTTAGAGTTTCTAAAATCAGAATTCTTGTAAGTTATGCAATGGGGGACATGTGGTATATATAGTTTTCGGTCCACCGTTGAGATCGTTTGATGGAAAACGTGCCATGATCCAACCCGTACACTTGTCGGAAACTCATGGTAGCTAAAAATGGTTCTTATCCGCTGACTAGACATGTGAGAATGTGTGGTGGAGGATTAATCAGCTGAAATCTGATGTTAAAACATTGAATCTGGTCTGATCATGCAGTCGCGTAGCGCTACGGGTAGGCCCTTAGGGCTCGCGCTACGCTAGCACCCCCTGATTCAGAAATGTTTCAGAATTGGCAGAAATGGTCCCTGCACGTGTTTAAGGCCTTTTTCGACACTTCTAAGGCCCGTAAAGCCAACTTTAAGGCCCTAAAATGTTACCTAAACATTGTGGACATGAAACATGCTCAAAACTATGCCGGAGGTTGGTTCGTTTGGTCGTACGAACGCGATGTTCGCTTAATTACGACGGAATGCGCACAAGCGCGAAAAACGATCCAAATGACGCGACGAATGGATTTTTCTTATGGCGAACACTAAAATATAATATAGTCATGCTTACATAAATTTTTGGATGTCCGGATGTATTCAGAACGTAAGTTATGCGCGAAAATGCAAACTTGTGCACTTTTTGACACTTTTAGTCCCTGAATGACCCAAAAGTTTATTTTAGCATACCGAACCCCTCAAAGCCTATTTCTAAGCTATGTGAAGGATATTTATGGTATGTTTAACTTATGGTCATGTTCCGGAATGTCTGTTACAGTTCAAATTGGCATACTTTCGCAGTTTGTCAAGTTTAGTCCCTGTAAGCGAATTAACTTGTTTTTGCCATACCAAAGCCTTTAAAACTTATTTCTAAGTTATTTAAAGGTTATTTAAGGTATGTTAAGCCTATTTCACTATTCCGGAGTGTTCGTTGGATTAAACTGGTTATATTTACGCATCTGAGCGCGTATAACCCTCCAGAAAGCGATTTAAAAGCTTAAAATCAAACAAGAGTTGATATGTGTAAAAGATACACATAATTTTACAAATCCCAAGTATGAAATACAATATTTCATTGGTTTGGCATTTGTTTGACGGTTGAAGTGACACAGGTGTTACACTGAGTACCACTTCTGATGGACATACCCATGTAAGGACGAACCAAATTTCGAATGGATAAGATCTTACGCCATCCCCAACTGACGCTACCCCTGCATGGAACCTCCCAAAAACTTTTACCCTTTAGCTTGTATGAATGAATCCACCGAACCCAAAGGGACTCTCTGTGAGAAATAATACTCCATATGTGGTTTGTCATGAGCGCCTTATTAACATCCCCCACATTTCGAATACCTAAGCCTCCCTCATTCTTAGGTAAACAAACATCAGACCAAGCAACTTTGGCATGAATTCTGCCAGACGAACCAGCATTCCATAAAAAACGACGCATTCTTTTTTCCAACTCAGTAATAACCCGTGCAGGGAGAATAAAAACTGAAGCCCAGTAGATATGCATTGAAGATAAAACCGAGTTTATAAGTTGGAGGCGGCCTGCAAATGACAACGACTTAGAGATCCAGCTCGTGATTTTGCCCTCCATACGATCAATCAAGATTTTACAATCTTTAAAAATAAGTTTTGTGGTAATAAGAGGCACCCCAAGATATCTAACCGGAAGATTCCCTTCTTGGAAAGACATCAACGAAAGAATCTGTTGTTTCACCAAAGGAGGCACATTCGAAAAATAGGCAGTACTCTTGGTTGGGCTCGGAACTAACCCTGACCAACTAGTAAACAACTCCAAAGCATCTCTAACCTTCTTCACCGAGCAAATGTCGACAAAAATAAACAGATCATCCGCAAAGGATACATTAATAATTCTCTGCTTAGCACACTGATGATGAAATTTAAATGAGGAGTTCGAATCAGCCGCCTGTTGAAGTAAAAGAGATAACACTTCCATAATAAGGGTAAATAAATAAGGCGACATAGGATCACCGTGTCTCAACCCCCTCTTCCCCTTGAAAAAACCATGGAGATTACCATTAACAGACAAAGAGTAGGAAGCCGTGGTAACACACATCATAATCCACTGCACCATACGCTGATTGAATCCAAAACGAATAAGGATAGCTTTCAAAAAAGACCAACTAACCGTATCATAGGCTTTCTGAATGTCTATTTTAAAAGCACATCTCGCGGGGCCTCTATTTAAATGATAGTTGTGCATCAGCTCCTGAGTTAAGAGAATGTTATCTGAGATTTTTCTTCCCGGCACAAAGGCAGACTGATTAATGCTGACAAGAGCCCCCAAACTCCCTTTAATCCTATCCGTGATGATCTTGCTAATACATTTATAGAGCACATTACAACATGAGATAGGACGATAATCCAAAACCGAGTCCGGAATGTCTTTCTTAGGAATCAAAGACAAAATCGTGTGATTTAGTTGCTTCAGGAGTTTCCCATTGTCAAAAAAATCAAGAACCGCATCCGTAACTTCATTACCGATAATATCCCAAGCCTTCTTGAAGAAAGCTGACGTATACCCATCAGGACCAGGAGCCTTATTTTCACCAATATTAAACATTGCCGTTTTTACTTCCTCTCTAGTAACTTGGCGAACCATATTCGAGGCATCTTCATGGCTAAGAACATTAACAAAAATACTATCCAAATTAATGGAACTTACCTGGTCCTCAACACCAAGAAAGTTGGAGTAGTGATTGACTAAAGCAAGCGCAACCCTACTACCTTCATGACGGTTCCCCGAAATATCTCTGACACTATGGATTTGGCTTCTCGCATTACGGCATTTCACCACATTATGGAAATATTTCGTATTAGAGTCTCCAGCACACAACCATTCAACTTTTGACTTTTGTTTGAGGAAACATTCCTCATCATAAGCAGCAGACTGAAACTCTTGAAGACATGTCGCTTCTAGTTGACGCAGGTTGCCATCCAACGGATTTTTATCAACAAGAACTTGAATCTCATCCAGCTTTTTCCTAAGCTCCGAAACCTTAGCATGTAAGTTTCCCTGGTTAAATAAAATCTTCCTTAAGTGCGGTTTAAGATTACTAAGTTTCTTTGTAACCGAAAACATATTAAACCCTGGTATCGTTTTCCTCCATTCCTGTTCCACACACTTCATGAATTCCGGTTTGGACGTGATGAAATTAGGAAACTTGAATGGCTTAATTTTCTTCTCATTCACGGTCCCCATTTTCAATATACAAGGCGTATGATCCGAGACTCGATACGGGTGGTACATGACAAACGTATTCGGATACAAATCCAAGAACTGAATATTGCCCATAACACGATCTATCTTTTTAAGAAGACCCACTCCATTTTTGGGTTTTTGATTCCAAGTAAACTGTAATCCGTGCCCCTGAATATCCAACAACTCCAAAAACTGAACACAATCTTTAAATTCACACATGCTTATCGTTTGTTGAGAAGAACCGTAAAGAGAATCTTCAAGCTGAAGGGTAGCGTTAAAGTCCCCCATAACAACCCATGGTTTATCATGACATAAGCTTTTATGATTACATAAACTCTCCCAGAGACTTCGACGATCTTGATACTTATTTTCCGCGTATACAAAAGAACAGAATAAAACTTTTTTAAGAGTCTTATCCAAAATCTGTGTATGAATAATTTGATCAGTTTGATCGAGCACCATAAGATCAACCACATCAGAATCCCAACCCAAAATGATTCGGGTACCCCTACTACACAATCCCCCATTCGACGTCCAGTTCCAATTACGAAAAACAGTATTACAAATAGTTCCCAGCTTCATGACATTAACATGGGACTCTAAAATTGCGCAAACTTTTAACTTATTTTCAGCAACAACTTTACGAACTTCGCTTTGTTTCAGGGGGCGATTCAGACCCCTTATATTCCATGACATAATGCTATCCATTAATACCTGCTTGTCCGGGAGTGCCTGCCCCCTCAGAAATCTGACTCTGGTCAGCTGTCATGAATGCGGCCATTTCCGTTTGTAAAGTTTCCTCTACCTCATTCTCGATTCGAGTAGCCTTCCCATTCCCATTTTTTAAATTCTGCCTCAGGTCCTTATCCACTCCAACATCAGCTATAGCCTCTTCCATATCGTTACTTGCCAAAGCTTCAAACGCATTACCAGTTTTAACATTGGCATTTTTGCTATTATCTGATGTATCCTCCTTAGTACCAGATGTACTTGCTCCTGGCTTATTTATCTTAGGTTTGTAGATAAATTTCTGCTTTTGTTTTTTCTGCATCATACCCACTCTCACCACCTTCCTCTTATCAGTAATAAATCCCTCCTCGTCCACAACCACTTGTTTAGCTTTATTATTAACATTCTTGGCACATGTCTGATCGTTATGGCCAAAAATACAACACAAAGAACATCTCTGTGGCTGCCATTCATACTCCACTTTCACTTTTTCTGTGATATAGCCCTCTCCCTCCATTTTCGGAATAGCAACAATGATGTGGTCTTTTAATTCATTTTCCGCATGTATTTCAATTAGAGCCCTAGCAAAACTGCTCCTTCCCCAGTTATCCGCACACATATCCGCCGTATACCCATCTAATCTTTTCGGGGTACCTATCTTAGAAGCCAACAAACTCAAGCCATCATCCGTATAAATAGCAATCGGAACATTATACATCTTAACCCATACTGGAATCGACTTAATACCCTCTTTCCTTAAGCTGACATCCGGAGACCAGACACTTAAAAACAACGGCACTTTCCTGATCAACCATGGTCCCCCTTCCAGAACTTTAGCCATGCCCTCTTTTGTATCAAACTTAAAGAAAAAGAAACCATCCTTATTCATCATAATTTTAGAAAATCCATACTTAGCCCACACATTTTTTGCATAATATTCCACAACAGGAAAAGGTAATCGATTACCCAAAAAGTAGCCATACAAAACATTCTCAAATTTGTCCTGGACCTTTTTAATTACCTCACGGGGAATAAACACATCAGCATCCTGAACCGTCTCTGTAGCATCCAGCTTTCGGAAATTAACCTCTCTTTTCAGCGAATTCTGCATTTTAACCTTGTCCGCATAAGATAAGATGGATATGTCATTCACCACGTTACTCGAACTAGGGTTTGCATGGGTATCCATCTTAGCAGCCGTATACCCAGCTCCCTCCTTATTCTTATTCGCATAAACATTTTCCCCAGGAAATGTTACTTTTTCCAACTCATCAATAACATTCAACTTGCGAGATTCAACCTGATTACTTGACACAATTCCACGTCTAGGAGCTAACGGGTTACCATCTATATTCAAAGTTCGAATAGGAGCAAACGGTTTACCATCAATTTTCAAAGACTTAGCATCAAGACTGTTAATAAACGAATCAAGATTAGGACGCCCCTCCTGAAGATTCGACGGCATAGCACTTGTCTTAGATAAAAAAATATCTCCATGCAGCTTTTCGGTGAATGAGTGAAACCCTAAATCCTCCAAATCAGAATCTTTATTACTCTCCATGCACGACAACAACGTAAACCTCAATCACATACGGCACCAAGAAACCCTAAACCGAAAACCCTAGTGTTAATCTTCAACCCTTAACCGATTAATCCAATGTTTTCGATCTAGCTAAATTAAACTCCGTTAACCGCAATCAAAAACAATCAGATTAATAAATCAGAATATCAAATAAAACACTAAGGAGGCGATTGAAAAGAAAGAACAAAAAAAACCCTAAATTCGAAATTGGTCACAATTGCTAACTAGTTCGTTATAGAGATTTGATAGATTCAAAACTCCAATCACAGACTGTTATACAAAAGATCACAAAGAAGAATCAAGGATTTCGCGAAGAAGCAAGATCGCCTAGGGTTAGAGAGAAAACGGCCATTAAAAGCATAGTGATTCCCTCATATTTTTTCATCCACTCAATCTTAACAGTTTCCTTGAACTCCTGTTTGTATCATATTACACACGCCTCGTTACTCAAACCATTTACCTAAACCAACCACCAATGTAAATTGTTCATGTATAAATCACTTGTCAAGTGTTATTGTGTAAACCATATCAAAATGTCCACGTCTAATGTGAATGACCAAATGTGTATATCAATGTCAAAATGTTTATGTTTAATGTAAATCGTATAATGTGTATCCAAAAATATCATGTATGGCATGTGAAATATATCAACTAAACCATAGGTAAAATGCACAAAAACAAGGTATTGAATTAAACATAGTTTAAGTCAAAGTTATGTTATGTGGAACAAATGCATGCTATACTGATACAAACATCTATGCGGTATTGTGAAAATGCATACATCCAAGCCTTGTGACTGTGGTGATAGACCCTTAAACAAATTAAAGGTCTATATGTGTTATTGTTTATCGAATTCGGTCATTCCTTCCACCCAAACAAACCTAGGGTTCAGGAACGGGAGTTGTCAAGTCCTATGGTACCATTACCTACTAACGAGCGGCGTAGCTAATGTTAATGAATGTATATTGTCCCATTTGAACAAACCAAATGTCATACCAAAATGTAAGCATGTGAAAACAATGCACTAAGTATGTAATCAAATGAACATACATAGCGTGAAATGTAATGTAGAACAATGTACTAAATATGCACACAATGGGCATACATAGCATGAAATGTAATGTAAAACAATGTACTAAGTATGCACACAATGGGCATACATAGCATGAAATGTAATGTAAAACAATGTACTAAGTATGCACACAATGGGCATACATAGCATGAAATGTAATGTAAAACAATGTACTAAGTATGCACACAATGGGCATACATAGCATGAAATGTAATGTAAAACAATGTACTAAATATGCACACAATGGGCATACATAGCATGAACACAATGAAATCATGTACTATAAGTGTACTATTGAACATAACAAGCATATGATATGAAAACATGGAAAAGCATGAAAGTAACAAGTAGGCACATGTGTTCCACCCCAAAATGTTTGGAAAACAGTAAACGAGGGGTCTATGTACTCACTTGAGATTGCTTAGAAGTCCTAAGATAACCACCAAGCAATGCTAGAGATCACGGAATCAAACGGCACCTAATATAGGTAACTATGTTAATAAACCGGACCTATATCGGAGGATCGGATAGAATGAGGGCTCGTAAACCAAATGAGTATGGGAACTCATGTAGTATGGTTTAACAAAGCCTACATACTAAATGAAACCTAGCCTAAGTGCTTACGACCCATTATGGCCCGCTTAGGAAGCTTATGCTACTTTAACGCGTCGTTCGCGTAAAACGCGTTTGAAACACCTAACTAGTCCTATGACAAGTAAAATATGCCTTAACATATCTAATATTGTTACCAAATCAGTTTAGATACCAAAAGTTATGTTACATATGCTTAAAATGAATTTTGGCGTAAAAAGGGCATTTTGGTAATTTACCTAAGGCATATAAACTACCTATCATACAACTACTTAAACAAAGCGACCATAAGGTATAACCTCGGAAGGTTATTCCCTATATACTATGGGCACCTAATGTGTTTGGTCGGATCCTAATGATCGAACAAATGGGTCGGGTTCGAAGGTATAAGCGATTTATTAGATCGCTTACCCTTACGACCCTAGACAACGTGGTAATCAGTAGGCATAGTCACAAGGGACTATAACCATCGTGATTACGCTCACGTTGCGAAGTTCAAACGAACTTCGCATTGACCATAAACTGGTCAATGCAGAAAGTCAAACAAAGTTTGACTTTCGGACTCGAAAAGCAATAAAAGAACGAATGAATACTTACAAAGGGTCCCCGAAAGCTAATCTTGATTCAAGTAGCTCAGGTATGAAACGATGGTTTCAACTTAGAGCTTCTCAAATCAGATTCTTGTGGGTTTTGCAATGAATAGGGTTGGGTATTTATAGATTTCGGTTCACCGTAAGGATCGTTTCTTGGAAACCGTGCTTTGATCACATCCCTACACTTGTTGGCAAGCTCATGTACATCAAATTGGCCCCCCATAAGCAGGAAACAACACTTGGAATTGGATTGGGAGTGCTAAACAGCTGTTAAAAATGGATTTTGCTGATCAGAAGGGGCCTCGCGTGATGCCAAGGGGGCTAGGTGTCACGCTAAGGTCCTTCTGATCAGCAACCAATTTCCATAGTTTCTAATTCAGTCCCCGTTGTGTATTAAGGCCATTTCTGACATGTTTAAGGCTCGTTAAGCCATTTTCAAGGCCCTAAAATGATTCCTAAACATTGTGGAAATGAAACATGCTCAAAAATATCCCGGATGTCGGTTTGTTTGGTCGTACGATCGCGATGTTCGCTTAATTAAGACGGAATGCGCATAAGCGCGAAAAACGATCCAAATTGCGCGACGAATGAATTTTTCTTATGCCAAATACTAAAACAAAATATTTTAATGCTCACATAAATTTTTGGATGTCCGGATGTATTCAGAACGTAAGTTATGCGTGAAAATGCAAACTTGTGCACTTTTTGACGCTTTTAGTCCCTGAATGACCCAAAAGTTTATTTTAGCACACCGAACCCTTCAAAGCCTATTTCTAAGCTATGTAAAGGATATTTATGGTATGTTTAACTTATGGTCATGTTCCGGAATGTCTGTTACAGTTTAAATTGGCATACTTTTGCAGTTTGTCAAATTTAGTCCCTGTAAGCGAATTAACTTGTTTTTGCCATACCAAAGCCTTTAAAACGTATTTCTAAGTTATGTAAAGGTTATTTAAGGTATGTTAAGTATATGTTAATGTTCCGGAGTATTTTTCGCATTAAACTGATTACGTTTACGCACCAGTTTGCGCATAACTCTCTAGAAAGCGATATAGAGTTTGAAATTGAACAAAAGTTATAACATGAAAAATGTCAAACATAAATAAACAACCATTGGGATCAAATAAATTTGTTTTATTGATAACCGAACTGTTCACAATGATTACAAGCACAGATGTTACACATTTTGCCACGGAACTACTTTTAGGTATCAAAACATTTTGTTTTGATACCAAATCAGTTTTCTAAGTAGGTTAAACATGTTTTGAGATGTTTAACTCGTCACAATTAGTTTAGTGCTTGTTTAGGGTCGTAAGTTAAGCGGTCTAAAAAACCGCTTAGACTTTCGAACCCGACCCGTTTGGTCGATCATTAGGATCCGACAAAGCTTGTTTAGTGATCATAGTTGCATAGGGAATAACCTCTGAGGTTATACCTTATGATCACGTAGGATTGGTTAGTTATTTGTTAAGTAGGTTGTATGCCCATAGGAAATGACCAAAACGCCCTTTTGAAGCATAAATCTGTATTTTGCCTACGTGAACATATTTTTGACATATAATCTGATTTAGTAACATGTTTAGGGATAATTGGGCATGTAAGACTTGGCATAGCACATAGTTAACCATCCAAACATAGTTTTACGCTAACGACGCCTTATAGTAGCTTATACTACCATAATTGGTCGAAACGGGTCAAAAGCACATAGGTAGACTTTCAAATCAGAATTTAGTGTCTATTAAATCATACCATATGAGTTCAAATACTCATTTGATTTATAGAACCTCATTCTATCCTATCTCCCGATTTAGGATCCGATTATTAACATAGTTACCTATACTAGGTGCCGGTTGATTCGTGATCCTTGAAGCCTTATTTGGTCTTATTCTCAAGACTATTAGGCAATCCCAAGTGAGTACATAGTTCCCCTATTTTACCATTTTCAAATACTTTGGGGTGATACACATGTACATACGTGTTACTTTCAAGCATTTCATGCTTTTATGACATAAACATGCTAGTTTCACCTAGTACATATCTAGTACATGCTTTCAATTATGTTTTGCTATGTATGTTAAGCATGCTAGCACATTGATTTATTACACATTTGTTGCATATGTTTACTTAGCATATGTACACATTGTTTTACATGACATTTCTGCTATGTATGTTTACTGAGCATGCTAGCACATTGTTTTACATGAACATTTCTACTAGGCATGTTTACTTAGCATACCTAGTACATGGTTTTCATAGCATGCTTACACTGGTTATGACATTTGGTGTGTTAAATCGGGACAATAATACATTCATTAACATTGATCATGCCGCTCGGTAGTATGTAATGGTACCATAGGAATTGACAACTCCCGTTTCCGACTTCCTAGGTTTGTTTGGAAGTTGGGAATGACAGAATCCGATATACATAATTTAGATAAACCTTTGATTCGTTTAAAGGTTTGTCACCACAGTCGCAAGGTTTGAATGTATGTGATTAACATTACTTCATAAATGTTTGTAATCATAAAGCATTGTTTTCGGCAAAACAAAACATAACATTTGATTTAAACTTAGGTTTATTCAAAAACCTTGTTTTGTACATTTTCCTATGGGGTTGAGTAATTACTAGTTATTCACCATACATGACATTTGTTTCACATTGACATCATCACATAGTTTGAGTAGGTACTTGCTACTTGCTATGCATTTCATTTGGTTATACATGATACATGTTACACATGACATTGAACATGGTTTATACATAAACATTTTTGACATTGAACAAGACATTTTGGTTAGTTATTGATAAGTGACTTATGTAACGAGGCTATGTGTTATATGATAAAAGCATGGTGGATACGCCGCTGGTACTTCCTATATATAAGTGCTTTTATTGTATTATACATTGTTGCGTTATCTAAACCACTTGGGCAAGACATGAAACATTTTATACAAGAACATGACATTGTTTTACAAAGTACACATTTTATACAAATTCATTTTTACTTGGTTATTCATTTAACCATGCATTGTCCTTTCATCATCATTTGATTTTCATATCGATTTTCATATGATTTCATAAAGGAAAACATTTTACAAGGTTCATGACTACATTTTTGTTAAACACTTCTTTTAATTTCAAGTCATGAATCCTGCATAAACAAAAGCTATGTATCTCACAGGCATTTTTATGCTAACGTACCTATTTTTACATGTGTTTCAGGTGCTAATGCATGATGATGTTTGTGCTTCACTTAGGCGGACTTGGGCCTTAGTGACTTAAAAGACTGTTAATTATGTGTGTTTTGTTTGAACTCTAAGACAATGTAAACTCTTTATTCAATAATACATAACTTTAAATACCATGGTTGTTGAAACAATGTAGGATCGTTTTTGACGACCGAGTGAGTCAATTTCAGTCAATACAAGACAGTTTGAGTGGCGGAAACACTCAAACAGCTTAGAATCAGATAGAAAGGAGTAGAAAACAGAAGATATCACGTTAAACTACACTTCTCATTCATATATGACTTGACAAACTAGCAGCAGTTCGGTACAGGAACAATGGGACTGTTACAAATGAGAAGCAACTAACACCTATATATAGGCTACTAGGTTCCGCTTGAAAGACACAATTGACCGTTCAAGCGGACTCACATCATATACTTTCAAGCGAAAACATATTAAAATAATATAAAGATCCGTTTTCGTGTACTGTTTCATGTTTCAATTGTGACTAATCCATGTGCATCTTATCTCATGACATAAGATGTGATGTCATCTTTATGATGTCATCATCAAAGATGATGAAATCATTCTTGTTCAGATTCACAACGAAACCGAGACTCAATATAAGACGAAGTCAACAGACAAATGCACCAACAGTCTCCCCCTTGGATGTTGACGGAGTCTTCAGTACGAGACGTTAGTATGTCAAAACTTCAGTCTTAATCAGTCTTCACACTCTCTCTTCAATCACCCTATTGCTAACAGACTCCCCCTTACGTTGTTCCGGAATCGTAATCTGATATAGCACTCTCTATCTTCTCAGCATTAGCAGCTTTCACAGATTCAGGACCATCTCCTGGCTCTCCGTAGCAACAAGATCAGGAACCTGGCTTTTACGTCTACAGACTCCCCCTTTCGACAAGCTGGGATCGCAGTCTGGAATTCACTAGCTGCATACCTGCATATACTCTAACCAACAGTAAGATAAACTTTATGCTTACCACTTGAATTTAAAATGATTAAATTGGTTTCAAATTAATGATCCAATTATCCATTTCAAAAACCTTTCTCAACTCAAATAAACTTTCCCAATCCAATATCATTCATCATGTTTAGCACTTGGGATTTTGAAAATCAGCTCTTCAACATCAGTTGTCGAAAATCTTTTTGGCTTTTTCAAAATTTTATGCTAAAACACACTAAAATCTTTTTGGATTTAAGGAAATAAACTATATACAAACATCTTTTTGTGAGTTTGTGTAAGAGGATCATATCAGTTTTTGAGACACATCACTAGCACCGTTAAGCTTTAAACATTTTAAGTTCTAAACGATTCACATTGATTGACGATATAGTTGTCCTTTTAAACTCAATCTAAAAACTTTCGAAATGCTTACCGATACGTTAGGGTATATTAATTTTGCACTAAGTTCTTATGGACCCCACGATCTCAGCATATCCCCTCATCATGCAATACACTAACTCAAGTAATGCCTTTAAACTTTTATCAACTGTGATTTGTGCGAAAACAAAGCAGAATGTTTAAACATTAACAATCAGGTCGATACTTCCGTATACGCAGAGAAAGTCCAATGTTTAAACAAAATAAGAAAAATAAAATAAGTTGAAGTTGTTTAGGCTTTAACCACCAGGTCGATACTTCCGTATACTCAGAGGAGGTCCAAAGCTTAAACGAAACACCAAAGAAAATAAAGCAGAACGTTTAGGCAATAACATCCAGATCGATACTCACGTATACGCAGAGGATGTCCAATGCTTAAACAAAATAAAGAAATAAAACAAGTTTAAATCTTGGCAAAATGAAATGCACAATCACAGCGACTTTTTAGCAAAGTTGTGAAAGTTCACAGACTTAACCAGTTTTATGTCTTTTGACAATCAGCGATTACTAAGTAGGCACACAATCAAGAAGGAGAAAACTAAGTACTATGCTTTTGACCATGTTTCCCACTAGAACTAGGCTTTTTCATTTAAGTTTGTATCATTCTCGCAAATCTACTAGTCTAGCTGAGCCTATCGTCACATCTTTAGTGAGACCGTTTATCACATTTTATCTTTTCATTTCTTTAGCATGTTGTGACAGTTCACTGATTTTTTATCATTTCCTCTTTTTCACAACAAAACTCATTTTTGCATTTTCAATATTTTTGGCATTTTCAAATTTTCAAATTTTTTTTAAAATTTTTCTCCCCCTAAAATCAAAATATGTTTCAATTTTGATTTTCTGAGAAAATTTGAAAACAAACTATACAGATAAAGTGACAACATAATATCGAATCGCTTCAATTCGCCATCCACTTGGCATAAACAATCAGAACTTCCCCTGACAACAAACTATTTTCCCATTTAGATTTCAAAACACTTAAGTTTGTTTTAATCAAAATGGTTTTTCTGGAAAATCAGTTTGTGTGTCGTTTCACAATCATGGGGTTTAATTCATCACACTGTTTTCAACCACTTGTAGGTTTATCACAAAAACAATTTCCAACAATCATACCACTTGTAAGATAGTTAAATCAAGTACAACTTAATGTCCTTGATTAAATACTTGTAAGTCGAAATATCACCAGATTGAATTTCTCAAGAAATATGCCGATTCCTGCTCCACGATTACCAACTTGGGAGCTCCGGCAAGTCAGGATTTTCAGTTAAAGAGATTCACCCAAGCCTGACGGTCCTTGGGTGTTTTGAACATACCTTTTTTATTCATAAAATTCTTTAACTCCTTTTACCTTACCCTCAACCATTTTTCCAAAAATATTTTTTACTTTGCTATTGATGGGTGTCAAGTGTTATATATATTAGGTGTATATTTTAAGCCCCTTTAACACTTTTTAGTCAAGTTTTAAATTTATAAAGCATGATATTCACTAACACTAGACACTCATATGGGCAAGTGCACCCATCGTGAGCGTAGTATAGTGTTGGTAAGATACCGAGGTCGTCCAAGGACACAAGAGCTTTTAATACCGGTTTATCCTCAACGTCTAATCAAATCAAAAAGTTTAGAAAAATGTTTTAAGCTAAGAAAAATAAAAACTAACTAAAAATGCTGAAAATAAAAATAAAAACAGATAGACAAGATGAATCACTTGGTTCCGACTCGTATCTAGTGTAACCTTTGATTATTTCCGCACTTTTGCACTTTTTAAGAGATTATCTTAGTTATTGTAGTAGGCCTCTCTTTTGAAGGTGACGTTACCCTCACCCCAGTAGTTTGAGTCAGCAAGGATACAATCCTAAAAGGGTGGATTATTGAAAGATAATTAATTAAGTTATTAATGCAAATTATGGTAGGCCCCTCTTTTGGAGGTGACGTTACCCTCGACTAAGTAGTCTGAGTCAGCAAGGATACAGTCCTAAATAGCCGGGTTATAGTATTAATAGTAGTTAACTTATGAGGGGATCAAAGAGTTTGGACCCCCGCCATCCAATACCGTTAAGTATTGAAGGAGGTCCTACTAAATTTGACTCAGGTCCATTGCAGGACCTCTAAACGCTGAACAATGGCAAGACATTTATCAAACCGTTCCCTTAACCCCCGACCAGGTAGCCAACATACCTCCATATAGACCGTGGATATATGAGTGGTGAAAATCTTTTATTTTATATAGACAGTAAAATAATGCCAAGACACCACGGACAAACGATAAGGAAAGATCACCTTCAACATAAGAAACTAGTTATTAAAGTCATTAATACAAAACCAAATGAAAAGTGCGAAAAGATTAGAAATAAAAAGTATTACACTAGACACTTTGTCTTCACCAAGTGATGTAAGAGACTTAGGCAAACATGGCCTTGATTGTCAAGAACTCTTACGATCAATCTTGGATCCCGAGATGACTCACACACTCTATGATGGACAATGGATGATGGTGGTGGATGATGGTGTTATGGTGGTGGTGGGTGGTGGGTGAAGTGTGAGAGAGGTGGTGTGCCAAGGGATGGTTTGAACTTGAGCCAAGCACTCCTATTTATAGGCTGAACAGAAGCCTGGACACGGCCCCGTGTCCACCCTTTTCTCTTTCTTCATTAATTGCTCTTGTCCGCATTAGTTGACCACGCCCCCGTGTCCGCTGGGCACGGCCCCGTGTGCAGAAGCATATCTGTACTATCAGATTTGGCAAGATTCTGCGTATCTTTGCATTGACCACGGCCCCGTGTCCACTGGGCACGGCCCTGTGGTGGGCAATAGAAGCTTCTACATGTTTGTCTTTTGTGCCAGGGCTGACCATCCTGGACACGGCCCCGTGCTCAGCTGGGCACAGCCCCATGCTCAGCTTTCTTCTTGTTTTTGCTTTGGGAAGATGCTGTCGAGGGGTCAGGCATGCCACGTTTATTCCCTTTCTTTGTATTTATGTTAGATTTGGTTGTATATTTGTTCCTTTTGTTCAATTAAGCTCATTTGATCCTGAAAATACAAAAAGGAAGACAAAAGAACACTTTTTCCAACATTAGTACTAAAAAGGGTTAGTTTTATGCCTCATTTGATGTAATTTATATGTTGCATTTTACACACATCAAATACCCCCACACTTGAATCTTTGCTTGTCCTCAAGCAAAACTCTTTACAATATGGCTTACACGCCCAAATGGAATGGGTAGAAGAGAAGTTTTGGGCTTGTCTAGCGTGTCGGGAATCCAAGATTCTTTATTAGGCTTTATTTTTACAATCCTATTCGTTATGATTTATTTTGAACTTTTCATAAGAGAAATTATTTATTTGGGCATAACATGCCTTTTTAAAATTCTTTTTTATA
The DNA here is from genome assembly GCA_030545235.1 of Helianthus tuberosus. Classification (NCBI taxonomy): domain Eukaryota; kingdom Viridiplantae; phylum Streptophyta; class Magnoliopsida; order Asterales; family Asteraceae; genus Helianthus; species Helianthus tuberosus. The sequence continues at coordinate 113,905,344 of CM060452.1, read as the reverse complement.
TACAAGTTCACATACCTCACGGGGGATCACTCAACACTCGGCCGAAGATGTATTTTTGTGAAACACTCGAGAGCGGCATGGAACTTACTCCTACCATAAGCTTGCCAAGCAATCAATCCTCCTCCTTTTTAACTATACACCTTTGTAAATATCAAGAGGACTTTTTGGGTGAAGAGTTAGGCTTGGGTTAGAGGTAGGTGGTTGGGTTAGTGGTTAGTAAAAGGGCGAAAGGCGTAAAAAGCGTCGGTTTTCGTAAGACTTTTTTTTAACTTTTTATTTTGATGAAACACTTTTTTTTTCAAACAAAGTTCTTTTTGATAAACTTGTTTGTTTATTTCTTTTGGCTTCATCATCATTTTTTTTTTTTTTTTTTTTTGATGAAGTCATAAGAAAAACCGAGCTTGTTACTAAAACAAAGGGTCAAAAATAAAAAAAGGGTTTTTGGTGGGTAAAAGGGTGTTTGTTTTGGGTTAAGAAATGAAAAGGTTTAGACTCAAAGGGGTTAGCTAGGGGGATTTTGGGTAGGTGGTAAAAAAAAAAGAAAAAATAATGGTGTAGAAATAAAAAGGGTTAGTCCTAATGCCTCCATCATTTACTTACTCGGGTTTTAGTTGGTAAGGACCGGGAATGTATCGTCGTGGCAAGTTCTAGAGTTGTAAGAACCAAACGGCTATTCACACAAGAAACGAAAAATGAACATTTAATTTAAAGATATGTATTTGTATGCTCAATAAAGGCTCAAAACTCACTTTTGTGGGAATGGGTTTTTATGTGATCAAGTATATATAATCAAATTTTAACTAAGTTTGCCATGCCTTTTCATAATTTTCTTATGTTGGTTCTTTTTATCACGACACTATCGGTTGTAAATTTGTAAAAATATAACCTTTTTAGAACTTAAAATTCCCGAATTGAACCTAGACAAGTAAAAAAAATGAAAGTTTTTGAAAAAAAATTGGGGTGATTAGAGGTTCCAATAGAGTTTTGTGTAAGGCTTGTTATTAGGACTTACAAGATTCAAGGTTTTAGCATCCCCCCACACTTAAATTACACATTGTCCTAAATGTGTCCCAAAATAAGTTTTTAGGTTGATTGAATGTGTAAAAGTGGGTTAAAAACAAGATTTTATGGTACTGGGTAGCTGAACACGGGGTGGTGTTGGCTGAGCACGGCCCAGTGTCCAGACTGCCAGTACCAAAAGTAAACAGAAAGCTGGGCACGGGGGCGTGTTCAGTGAGCACGGCCCCGTGTCCAGGTACCTGAACTGGGCATTTTCTACAGAACCTCGAGCACGGGGCGTGTTGGGGTGAGCACGGCCCCGTGCTGAACTTGCTGTAATGAAGAAAAATTGTCGGGAGGCTCTGTTTTTGTGCATGGGTTGTTGGTTCAAGCTTCCCTTAGTATCCTTCACCATCCCGTGTGTGTTTTATTCCTAAAAATTAAAACTAAACTAGAAAATATAAAAGTTAATCTAAATTAAAACTACGGATAGTTCCGCGGAATGCCTCCGTGGTGCGCCACGTTTATAAGGGTCCTTGGCTAGACCCACCTTATCGGGTGGTTCTGGCTCATCTTCAATTAGGGGGTCGTTATTGCCGAATGGATATTTCATTGACCGCTCAAGATCGACACTCTTTTTAAATGCCCCTAATTGAAGAGGTAGGTTGTTGTACTTCCGGTTTTTCAAAGCTTCGTGTGTTTTTTACAAATGGTCGTCCCAACACTAGAGGAGCGTCATCGAGGATGACAAAGTCGGTTGGGATTACCATTTGGTTTGTTTGAACCAAGACGTCTTCAACTATACCGATTGATTTTATTACTTTCCGATTGGATAGAAAAATGGGTATTTGAAGTGGAGAATAATCAATAATGCTTAATTTTTCGAAAATGTAGTTAGGCATTATGTTAACACAAAGATCTTTATCAATTGTGACATTACTAATAAACGAATTTTGAAAGAAACATGGAACCGGTGTAATGTTAATTTCAAATGGGTCTTCTTTTATTAGCGAGGTTTGATCATTAGTTAACTTAACACCTACCGTTTCGTCAATTTTAGTGTTAGTGTTTAACTCTTTTAAAAACTTAGCATGAGTGGGTACTAAACAATGATTTTCAAAAGGTGACAAGAGATTAATTTCTTCAAAATTAGACTTTTCTTGAATTTTAACGTTGTCGGACTCACCTTTTTCGTTGTTTAACTCATGTGTTGGTTTTTCACTTATTTGTTCTTCCATTTTTACACTTTCAGTTATCTCTTCTTTATTTAATTCTTCTCTTGCGCGGGACTCCTCTTCCCTTGCGCGAGATTCTTTTATATAGCGATCGATAACTCTAAGGTGTTCTAATATCCTATCGATTACTTCGGTTATAGAAAAAGAATCGGGATTTTCAAAGCTTGAATCCGGTTGTTCGATCCTTTGTTCCTCATAATACTCATATGAAGTAGATGGTTCACACCATTGTTCTTCATTGTAAGCATATGATGGATAAGGGTCGTTATTTTGTTCTTCATAATACTCATATGAGGTGGGTTGTTCACGCCATGGTTCCTCATAATAAGCATACGAAGGTGGTGGCTCATATCTTGGTTCCTCAAAGTATGAGTAAGAAGGCTCATACCTTGGTTCATCAAAATATGAGTATGAGGGAGGAGGTTCATACCTTTGGTCTTCATAGGATGTGTATGAAGTTGATGGCTCGTACCTGGGCTCCTCATAGTAGGTGTATGAATTGGATGGTTGATATGAGTGACTATTTTGAACCGAGTGCGAGTTACGACAATTAGTGCAATAATTACTCCTATAATCATCCTCCTCATAGGTGTAGTTGTAACCTCCTGAGTATTGATCCATAAGAATCACTCAGCAGACCACAATCAAGTCTCGAGATCAGAAAACAAAAATAAAAACGGAAACAGAGGCTGGACACGGCCCCGTGTTCAGTGGACACGGCCCCGTGTTCAGGGACTGTATCTGGGCGTTTTAAATTAAATTTACTGATTTCGTTGAGCACGGGGCGTGTTCAGTGAGCACGGCCAGTGTTCAAGCTACTGTTACTGGGTGTTTTTATGAAAATGTGCAGCACGGCCCCGTGTTCAGTGAACACGGCCCCGTGTACAGGTTACTGTAAATGAAAATCTAAACTAAAATGCAGAAAAATGTGCGCGCGTTTTAAAAAGGTTTTGAAAAACTGATTAGGCCGTCGATTTTAAGCTTTCTTAAAATCCTTGTGTCCCCGGCAACGGCGCCAAAAACTTGATGGGTGTCAAGTGTTATATATATTAGGTGTATATTTTAAGCCCCTTTAACACTTTTTAGTCAAGTTTTAAATTTATAAAACACGATATTCACTAACACTAGACACTCATATGGGCAAGTGCACCCATCGTGAGCGTAGTATAGTGTTGGTAAGATACCGAGGTCGTCCAAGAACACAAGAGCTTTTAATACCGGTTTATCCTCAGCGTCTAATCAAATCAAAAAGTTTAGAAAAATATTTTAAGCTAAGAAAAATAAAAACTAACTAAAAATGCTGAAAATAAAAATAAAAATAAAAACAGATAGACAAGATGAATCACTTGGTTCCGACTCGTATCTAGTGTAACCTTTGATTATTTCCGCACTTTTGCACTTTTTAAGAGATTATCTTAGTTATTGTAGTAGGCCCCTCTTTTGAAGGTGACGTTACCCTCACCCCAGTAGTTTGAGTCAGCAAGGATACAATCCTAAAAGGGTGGATTATTGAAAGATAATTAATTAAGTTATTAATGCAAATTATGGTAGGCCCCTCTTTTGGAGGTGACGTTACCCTCGACTAAGTAGTCTGAGTCAGCAAGGATACAATCCTAAATAGCCGGGTTATAGTATTAATAGCAGTTAACTTATGAGGGGATCAAAGAGTTTGGACCCCCGCCATCCAATACCGTTAAGTATTGAAGGAAGTCCTACTAAATTTGACCCAGGTCCATTGCAGGACCTCTAAACGCTGAACAATGGCAAGACCTTTATCAAACAGTTCCCTTAACCCCCGACCAGGTAGCCAACATACCTCCATATAGACCGTGGAGATATGAATGGTGAAAACCTTTTATTTTATATAGACAGTAAAATAATGCCAAGACACCACGAATAAACGATAAGGAAAGATCACCTTCAACATAAGAAACTAGTTATTAAAGTCATTAATACAAAACCAAATGAAAAGTGCGAAAAGATTAGAAATAAAAAGTATTACACTAGACACTTTGTCTTCACCAAGTGATGTAAGAGACTTAGGCAAACATGGCCTTGATTGTCAAGAACTCTTACGATCAATCTTGGATCCCGAGACGACTCACACACTCTATGATGGACAATGGATGATGGTGGTGGATGATGGTGTTATGGTGGTGGTGGGTGGTGGGTGAAGTGTGAGAGAGGTGGTGTGCCAAGGGATGGTTTGAACTTGAGCCAAGCACTCCTATTTATAGGCTGAACAGAAGCCTGGACACGGCCCCGTGTCCACCCTTTTCTCTTTCTTCATTAATTGCTCTTGTACGCATTAGTTGACCACGCCCCCGTGTCCGCTGGGCACGGCCCCGTGTGCAGAAGTATATCTGTACTATCAGATTTGTCAAGATTCTGCATATCTTTGCGTTGACCACGGCCCGTGTCCGCTGGGCACGGCCCCGTGGTGGGCAATAGAAGCTTCTATATGTTTGTCTTTTGTGCCAGGGCTGACCATCCTGGACACGGCCCCGTGCTCAGCTGGGCACAGCCCCATGCTCAGCTGGGCACAGCCCCATGCTCAGCTTTCTTCTTGTTTTTGCTTTGGGAAGATGCTGTCGAGGGGTCAGGCATGCCACGTTTATTCCCTTTCTTTGTATTTATGTTAGATTTGGTTGTATATTTGTTCCTTTTGTTCAATTAAGCTCATTTGATCCTGAAAATTACATTTGATGTAATTTATATGTTGCATTTTACACACATCAGCTATTAAAAACATTTTCAACAACAAATTCTTTCTTTTCAGAATAGAACTGATTCGAAATTTCACTTTCCCATCTTTTTGTTTAAAATTTTCAGTCCGCAATGGTGGAAAGTTGATATCATCCATTGGCGGAACATAATTTTCTCCTTTTTGATCAACAGATGGCTCCTCTGATTTTGACGAATCAGATTCATTGCCAGAACGTGGCTCATCTGACTTTGACAAGTCAGATTCATTGCCAACATGTGGCTCTTTTGCTTCCGAAGAAACAAATTCATTGCTAGGAACTTTTTCTTTCTTCACACACCATTCTGTCCTCATATTTGTATCTGATGAATTCGTTTTGCTTGATTTGTTATTCTTTGGAGAGCAAGACGATTTATCAGAACTTTTATCTGATTTTCTTGTTGTATCCGAGGACAAAATCCTTTCAAGGTACTCTCAAGCGTTCTTTCTTTTCTTTCTCAGTCGCTCTTTCTGATCTTGTGAAAGCTTCACTTTCTGTTCTTTCACCTTCTGTTCTTTGGGCTTTTCTTTGACCTTGACTGATTTCTTCATCTTTTTCTGAGATTCAGCCCTCGATCTTTCCATTGATCTCATTGGGCAATCTCTTGCAATATGTCCTTTGATTTGGCAATTATAGCATCTCCTCATCTCAAACCACTGATTCTGGCAGTTAACAGCAATGTGTCCTTAAACACCACAACTGTAGCACACTCTATTATCGTACCATTCACCATTTTCACACCAAACGCTCAGATCATAACATTGTCTGGCTTTGTGGTAATCAGCACTCCTCCTGAAAGCTGGATTTGGCTTTGAAGCACTGTGGTCAAACCTGCACCACATATTACCAACTTTTTGTGAGTTTTGATTTTTCAATTTTTGTGGTTTTTTATCTTGATTGGATGATTGAACTGATGAGCTTTTATTCTTGTTTTGAACATTTTCTGAATTTTTAACTTTTTTTTTTCTGTTCTACTTTCTTCTTCAAGGTTTTTTGTGTAGAGCATTCACCCTTTTCAGTCGATTGCAGAACAGTTTCTTGAAAATTTTCTTTTAATTTCAAAAAGATTTTCTTTTTCTCATTTTTTTCATTTTCATCATCAGTTTTCTCATCACAATCTGAAATGATCGGTTTTGGACATATTTGATCAATCATTTCTGCAGTGGTCACAAAACCTTTTAATTTCTTCTCAAGCTCATTAATTTGATTTCTTGCACTCTTAGCTTCATTTTCAAGCTGAGAGATTTTTTCAAGCTGAGAAGTAATTGCATTTTCATTTTCCACTATATTCTTTTCAAGAACAGATTTTTCATTTTCTAAAACTTTTATATGTTCTTGAAATTTTGTTTCATTTTGTTTCAGATTTTTGTTTTCCAATTTTATCCACAAATCTTTGTTTTCTGAAGATTTTATCTTATCTTCAAAAACTTTTTCATTTTCTTTCAAAATTTTGATTTCCAATGTCAAACTCTCCATCTCTTTTAAGAGTTTGACTTTGTCTGCTTTAGATTTGTCACAGTTTAAGCATTTCTCAGTCATCGTTTCAGCTTCAGCTTTCTTCTCGATCTTGATAACTGAAATTTCTTCAACTTGCTTCTCTACCACTTGAACATTTTCCTCAGATTTGTCTTTTGCTTCAATAGTTGCTGCTTTATGATTCTTTTCTCCTGAATCAGACTTCAATTTTCTAATCTTTTGGAACTCAAGTTCTTGAGCTTCAATCTTCTCTATGAAACCACTAAGATTCAAAAAACCAAAATCTGAATGGTTCTTTAACACCAGCAAATAAGTACCCCATTCATCATATGGAAATACATCTGCCAATTTATCGATCCACACCTCATTAGCCTTGGTTATCTTCAATCTCCCCATCTCTAAAACTAGATGGCAATATCGTTCAATCAATTCTTTTGTAGACTCTCCCTTGATACCCGTAAAACTATCAAATTTCTTCTGTGCAATATCTGCTGGATTCTGAACACGCATACCATATCCGAAAGATGAGTTATACGACTCACAATCCATTTTTCGTTATTGAAATATTTTCAAAGACAGATTTTCAAACAATACAAAAATTCACACAATCTAAGATCAGTTCAATCACTTTATCAAACCACTGAATCAAATGAATATCCGATTGAGTGACAAAAAATCCGATGACAATGGATCAGGTGGGAATTCGCTCGTGCGAGTATCCGATGCTTGACAAATCACCTGAAACACAAACAAGGAGAACTGATTAGAATCAGGTGGCAACTCGTTTGTATTGCCGCTCGATTTGTTGCACTTTAAACTTGAACAAAACAATATCCTTTGAATCAAATTGTGATTCGATAAGTGAGCTAAACAAAATCAACTATCTGACTCACCACTTGACTAATAGCACTACACGACAAAAATGAATCTCATGCAAATTTCATAAACACACAACATGATGACTACTGACACAAACCACAAATCAATTCAAACACACAAACTTTTGATTTAATGAATCACATGAATCGAGATATCATCACATGTTCACATGGGCTGCACACAACATTTATTACACTCAACTTTTGATTGGGCCGTGAACTTTGATTTTAAAATTGATTGAACCTTCAAACTAAATGATCAGATCACATGCACAACTGACACTTTATCTAAATTGATATCTCAAAACTCAATTAAATTAAAGACTCACTTTACTGACAACTTCAAGTAAACAAAATCTGATTGGACCGAAATTACTTAAGTCACATGGGCCGCTAAATTTGATTGGGCCGATGGACTTGATTCAATAAATGGATTCATGAATTCATGTGATTACAACTAGTTTAATGACCGACAACTTATCACATGCAACCATTATCACTCCAATTTACGAGACCTGGAACCACATGCACTGATGATTCAATTAATATTTCTGATAAAATTGACTACATGACCGATCAAACCTATGCAACCTGACACAAATCTTTAGACAAACTGAACAACTTTCACGAAACTTGATGCACTTTTCACGTGAATTCCGATTTATTCAATTAATGTTCACATACACACTGACACAGAACACGTGAATTCAGATATATCTCAAACGGTTTTTCAAGCGGACACAGGTGTTTTCAAGCGGAACCACAACAAAATTCAAGCGAAACAACAGAATATTTCAAGCGAACTGCTGGTTTCAAGCGAATCCTGAAATTATACAAGTGAAAGCCTGTGTTTCGCTTCAAACACCACCAATTTTCAAGCGATACACAATAGATCGTTCAAGCGAAAGGTAGTTTTTAGGTCATTTTTACACGATTTTCTTTGAATTTTAAGCTGATATTCTCAAGGGTTTGTTAAAACTCAGTTTCATACACATTGGTCCAAAATTCAGTCCATTTTGTCCGTTTAAAAGTCCAGAAATCCAAAATGTGTAAGAAAAATGCTCTGATTCAAGTATATTGGCTCATAACTGGCTCTGATACCAATTGTAGGATCGTTTTTGACGACCGAGTGAGTCAATTTCAGTCAATACAAGACAGTTTGAGTGGCGGAAACACTCAAACAACTTAGAATCAGATAGAAAGGAGTAGAAAACAGAAGATATCACGTTAAACTACACTTCTCATTCATATATGACTTGACAAACCAGCAGCAGTTCGGTACAAGAACAATGGGACTGTTACAAATGAGAAGCAACTAACACCTATATATAGGCTACTAGGTTCCGCTTGAAAGACACAATTGACCATTCAAGCGGACTCACATCATATACTTTCAAGCGAAAACATATTAAAATAATATAAAGATCCGTTTTCGTGTACTGTTTCATGTTTCAATTGTGACTAATCCATGTGCATCTTATCTCATGACATAAGATGTGATGTCATCTTTATGATGTCATCATCAAAGATGATGACATCATTCTTGTTCAGTACTTGTTCAGATTCGCAACGAAACCGAGACTCGATATAAGATGAAGTCAACAGACAAATGCACCAACAAACAATAATTCTGTCGCATCACTCCCCGACGTTTCCGCCGCGGTTTGTTGTTTTAACGCGGTCGGGGTATGATATCTATGGACTTGTTAATGGTTTTAAAAACCTAGTATAACACTTGTAATCATCTCATGATTTCCCTAAACACATGGCATGATCTTATCCTTTCTCAAAAACTATATAAAGGCCTTGAAATTTCATTTTCAAATTGTACCATTCATTCTTTCTTCCTATCTTCTCATCTTGGAGGATCCTAAGCAATTGAGAACCACCTTTGAGTTTTCTTCAATCCATAGGACCACTTGTAAGTGTTCCTTTCATGACTAGTTCTTTTATTTGGCTTAAAAAGCCGAAAAGTCAAGCGTTTACGATAAACACTTTGACTTCTAGTTAGACCGTAAATGGTCAAGCCATTGTTTGCAACGAACATGGCTACGTGATTGTAATTAGGTAGGTATTAAACCCTCAAAAGGGCACCTCCGAAGAATCATGTTTGCTTGGTCAATTGACGAGTCAACGTAATATTGTTTTAAAAAGACAACGGGGCAGTTTTTGAAATAATTGCGATATGCGTTTAGAAGTATTCTAAAATACGTTTTATTATTTAAACAACTTGGTAATAATTATTAGAACATGTGTAAACATCTTCGGCTCGTCAATTCCAATTTTAGGGTCGGTTCGCAACCGAAAGTCGCGAAGTTTGACTTCTGCGTTGACTTTCGATTATGAACCGAATTTGATTAGTTAGCTACTGATTTTAGGTTCCGTTAGGATCATATTATTATGTAGCATAACCTTATAAGGTTATATTACATAATCTTATTAGAAATCTGAATTTTATGCAAGTTCCATTAATATGCCACAATTTGAATGTTATGCCCCTTTTTAGCAAAAATAAGGTTTTAGACACCAATAAGCATTCAAATAACTTAGGTACTGATATGTTAACATGTTTAACATATATCGATGTTACGAACCTGATCCTAAATTGAGTTTGCATATAATATCATAAATTGTGCTTTAAATTGACTAAAATGCCCTTTAGGCGCATAGATCGGTTTTAAGCATAATTTTTCATAACAAACTTATTGCCTACTGATGTAATATCATAATTAGGATAATTTGGGATGTCCATTCAGTTTACAAACTGAGTTTTCGCATACGTTCTTGAATTATGTCCTTAAATGACGATAATGCCCTTTTTGCACGTAAAATGATTTAAAAGCATGATTTTCAAACAAAACCTTTTATTTAACATATTTTGGTCATATAGACCTGGTCATAACATCGGTTTTCCTTAAACATCGCACATATCGTCATTTAACGATTTTAACGTCGTTTAGGCGTGTAGTATGGTTTTAAACCATAACTACCGATCAAGACTTGTTACCTACTGATTTTATAAATCATTTTGAATATCTTTATAGTAGGTATATGTGTTATAAACTCAGATTCCCAATTTGGCCTTCAAAACTATGTGTGAAATTACCAAAATGCCCCTACGGAGCATAGTTGGGTTTTAAACTACAAAACACACATATGTTTGATGTTATACTGATATTATATCATAAATAAAATGTTTTCAAAGAATGTCTATGGTAGTAACATCATATTGTACTCAAGTTCCTTTTATACATCGTAAAATGACCAAAACGCCCTTATGAGTCATAATTTGATTTTAAAACCTTAAAGGGCATACAAGTTGATATCCTACTGATATTATAACCTTTTTAGAGTATATTGGCATATAGAACTTGTTCATGACTTATCCGGTTACTCGTTATCGCTTATACGCGTACGATTAGGCTTACATAACTAGTTTACGTAAGTTTACCGAAACGAGTTAAACCTTATCATTTTTGCTTCAAAATCTAGAATGTATTTAATTTACCCATATTATACAAGTCTTCATACTTGTTGGGTCTAAATTACATTCCATTCCATTCCGGTCATCGCTTAATCTAGCGTATCGTATCGTTTTCATATTTAAAAACTAGCCGGTCTAAGTCTATGACTTAATTAAGACCCGTTAGCATTCTAATTGGTTATTTATACCATCATTCTAGACTAGAGCCTTTCGGTAAATTGTACCTACGCTTACTTAATTGAATACGACTGAGTTATTATAATTCTTGCTATTTAAGACAGGAGCTAGCTCAGGTAAATACTCTTAATCTATTTTCCCTTATACGGGCTTGGGATACGGTAATATAAGTACCGCATGGTCAGGTATGGGATTCGACGACCAATAAGTCGGGAAATTCAAATAACCTGTTTTAATTCGTATTGCTTGACTGAAACATTGGGGGTTAATGCGACCGTTGTCACACCCCGACCGCGTTAAAACAACAAAACCGCGGCGGAAACGCCGGGGAGTGATGCGACAGAACTATTGTTTCAACAACCATGGTAATTAAAGTTATGTATTATTAAGATTAAAATTACATTATCTTTGAGTTCAAACTAAAATAACATAATTAACAGTCTTTTAAGTCACTAAAGCTCGAGTCCGCCTAAGTGAAGTACAAACATCATCATGCATTAGCACCTGAACCACATGTAAAAATAGGTACGTCAGCATAAAAATGCCTGTGAGATACATAGGTTTTGTTTACGCATGACTTGTAGTTTAAAAGAAGTGTTTAACAAAAATGTAGTCATGAACCTTGTAAAATGTTTTCCTTTATGAAATCATATGAAAATCGATATGAAAATCAAATGATAATGAAAGGACAATGAATGGTTAAATGAATAACCAGGTAAAAGTGAATTTGTATAAAATATGTAATTTGTAAAACAATGTCATGTTCTTGTATAAAATGTTTCATGCCTTGCCCAAGTGGTTTAGATAACGCAACAATGTATAATACAATAAAATCACTTATATATAGGAAGTACCATCGGTGTATCCACCATGCTTTTATCATATAACACATGGCCCCGGTACATAAATCACTTATCAATAACCAACCAAAATGTCCTGTTTAATGTCAAAATGTTTATGTGTAAACCATGTTCAATGTCACGTGTGAAATGTATCATGTAAAACCAAATGTAATGCATAGCGTGTAGAAAATATCTACTCAAACTATGTGATAATGTCCATGTGAATACAAATGTCATGTATGGTGAATAACTAGTAATTACTCAACCCAATAGGAAAAATGCACAAAACAAAGTATTTGAATAAACCTAAGTTTAAATCAAATGTGATGCTTTGCAGAAAAACAATGCTTTATGATTACAAACATTTATGTAGTAATGTTAATTGCATACATTCAAGCCTTGCGACTGTGGCGACAAACCTTTAAACAAATTAAAGGTTTATCTAAGTTATGTATATCGGATTTTGTCATTCCCAACTTCCAAACAAACCTAGGAAGTCAGAAACGGGATTTGTCATGTCCTATGGTACCAATACATACTATCGAGCTGCGTGATCAATGTTAATGAATGTATTATTGTCCCGATTAAACACACCAAATGTCATAACCAATGTAGCATGTGAAAACCATGTACTAGGTGTCACACCCCCAAAATCCACTAGGCGGAGTATCACCGCTTGGAGGCGTGACATGACCAGGATCGAGCCACCAATCATATTGAACAACTCAATTAAGTAAATAAAACCAAACACAATACGATTGGTGAACAAAAGGAAGTAAACCAACTCTAGGTTAACAGCGGAAGCATAAAACGTAGGTTTAAAACATAAGTTCATAGTTCATAAGTTTAAAGTCCAAAACGCAGTTTAATAAGTTCATAAGGATTAAAGGTTTAGCACGGGACATAACAAATCATATTCCACAACAACCTTCTCCTCGTGCAAGCTCCAAAAGCATCTAGCGACCTGTAAGGCATGTAACAACGAGTCAACAACAAAGTTGAGTGAGTTCACGTTTGGTTGTTTAGTTTTAAGTTGTTTCTGAAAAACGTGGTTTGACTTTC